>CM028130.1:1189570000-1190797500 GCA_016271365.2 Neoceratodus forsteri | reverse complement strand
AAACCCCTCCAAAAAAAAGACATGGCTAGCATCCTCAGGACTCAACAAGGTGAACACAGCAAGAACTATGTCCCTAGAGGGTCACAAATTTAAATGCCAGGCATTTCTGTGACCACCAACTGAAAACAAGATGGCGGATTTGCAACACTAAAAACTGCATTTGCGACACTTTCAAACTTTTTGTTAATTTTTCCCATTGACTATAATGGGAAACTTGTTTTTTGAATAACTTTTGAACCGTTTAATATTTTTTCTCTAAATCTTCGAAAGGCATATCGGGGACCCTGGATGCATGTTCCCTGAAGGTTTCGGACTGGTCACGCAGACTGTGCGACCTGTAAGTGTGGGCAAATAATGCTCAAAAATGCATAATTTGTGCCTTTTTTGGCGCTCTGTAGCTCCACAACCGTATATCCGACCATTACAAAACTTGGCAGATCCAGAGACCTATGGTACCACACCGTGCATGCCAAATTTCAGGCAAATCCGTCATATAGTGGCAAAGTTATTAAGCTGCCAAATTTCAGATGTCACCTTAAATGGGGTACTCACCAAACTATAGTGGCACTACCGTGCCGTTATTTTATATATATATGTTTCTCTTTCTGTAGATATATATGTACACACACACACACACACACACACACACACACACACACACACACATATATTATACGTTTTGTGTGATAAAATCAGTTCTGTACTGGCACGTTTTAACAAATTTGACCACGAAAGCCACTTCGGACATACTGCAGTTTTATCCAATCAATTCGCAGATCAGACTTTCCCAAGAGCAGCACAACTCACAGACTCCAGAAGCACTTTCAAAGTTAGAAGCTTCCATTACTTAAACTTTATTTAAAATGGCCACCTCAGAGTAGATGACCTGTTCCACAGCAGAGAGGCTTGATCTTCTGCATCACCTCTAAAATGTTCCTGTATCGATCTACCGATTGTCTGTATCTACCTATCTGCCGAATGTCTGTACGGCGGATGGCCATTCATGGTGTTGTTTAACTCCATACCTAGTGCTTTGTACTACTGTCTTGGGTCTTGACCCCCAGGTCGCATCTGGAATCGAGCAACACTGCTCAGTATGCCTTCCTGGTTAAACTCGTAAATAAATAAAACAAACAAATAAAAAAATCTTATCACACTAGGCTTGCAATGTATTAAATACCTGCTGTTAATACCATATAATATCGGACTACTGTTCTGCATCTTATTTGTTGTACGGTTTACTGTGGAAAATTAATAAAACAGACTTTTAAAAAAATATTTAAACCATTACTGACAAACACAATGAATAAGAGTTTGATAAACTGCTTCATGGTGGAATTCTGAGGCCTGGAAAGTTGATTTTTAGCTAGAAGAATTAAGGTAGGAAAGATGCAGAACATAAAACAAACATTCTTTCACCAAGAACCTTCACCAAGAACTCCTGGTTGAAGGATTGGTGTGGAAAGGAAGGATTTGGCTTCACAGGGTACTGGGGCCCAAACTGGGAAGATGCAAGCTTGGATCAGGAGGATGGCCTGCATCTTTCCGGAAAGGGGACCTCCATCCTTAGTGAGAAGTTGGAATGCTTCAGCAGAGAGCATTTAAACTGGCGGTGGGAGACAGCAAGAGAGACAGCTGGCTTAGGAACAACCCCCTCCTTGAGAACATGCAAAAGTACAAGTTAACAAAAGGAACAACTGAAGCGAACAGTGAGGGGCAGGCAGGGGAAATGTTTATAAGAGGGATTAAAAGGGGGGCAAGAGCACATGAGCATGAATACCAGGGCAGGTGGTGAGGAGGCAAAGTAGAGAAAACAGGAACGGAGGGAGAGCAGGGTGTAAAACATGGAAGGTCATGTTCACAAATGCCCGCCGTCTGGGAAATAAGGTTCCAGACCTGGAAGTCTTGATGATGGATGCAGACCATGACATAGCAGCAATAACAGAGACATGGTACTCTGCTAATCACAGCTGGGAAGTCAATGTACCAGGCTATACACTGTTTAGAAGGGACAGAGAAGGTAAGGGGGGGGGGCCATGTACGTGAGAGAAGGCATGAAGGCTACAGAAGTACAGGGAAGGCAGGGGGTGGCTGAGGCAATGTGGGTCACCCTTGAACCAGGAAATGGCACAGCAATACGTACGGGGTGATCTACAGACCTCCGACACAGAGGGAGGAAGTGAACATGGTACTAGTGGAGAAAATTCACAACATGGCAGCTAAAGGTGAAATCCTGTTGATGGGAGATTTCAATATGCCAGATGTGGACTGGACCACCCAGGCAGTTGCTTCTGCCAGAAGCACAGCCATCCTGGAATCCCTATAAGGGGTTGGACTCAGGACAGCTGGTACATGAGCCCACCAGGGACAAATACATTCTAGACCTGGGATGGACCAATGGGAACAGAGTCTAAAGAATCTAGGTGGAAGGGTAGCTGGGATTCAGCGACCACCACATGAAGTGGTTTTGACATGGAGAAAGGGACTCAAGCCACACAAGGGCAAAAGTATTAGATTTCAGGAGGGTGTATTTCAATGAATGAGTAGATGTTTAAGAGCAGCCCTGGAGAAGGTAGAGGTAATGGAGGGGTGGAGGAACAGTGGAGGAGTCTAAAAGGAGCCATTATGAAGGTAACTAACCAATGCATTAGGACAGTGGCCAAAGGGGAAAAGAAGGAAAGAAACCACTATGGTTCTCTAAAAAGGTGGGAGACAAAGTAAGGGCAAAAAGAGCAAGTTGCAGGAAGTATAAGGGGACCCAAAGGGAGGAGTGCAGGGAGGTATACCTTGAATGTCTAAAAGAGGCAGGGAATGCTGTTAGGAAAGCCAAGGCACAGACAGAGAAGGGTTTAGCACGGACTGTGAAACAAAGGGAGAAGATACTCTATAGGTACATCAGCAATAGAAGAAAAAATGGGGGAGATTGTGAGGCTCAAAGGGGAAGGGAGAGAGTGCAAGGAGTGAAGATCTAGACAAAGCAGAAATACTGAATAAATAGTTCTGTTTAGTATTCACTGAGGAGGGAGAGGGTCAAGGACCACAGTTGGGGAGCAGAGGCAATTTGGGGGGGGGGCGGTGGACACCAGTCCATTCACAGTGGAGAGAGTTCGGGAGGAACTCACAAAGCTGAAGGTAGATAAAGCCATGGGGCCAGATGACATACACCCGAGGATATTAAGGAAACTGCAGAGGGAACTAGCAGCACCTCTGGCCACCCTGTTCAAAGAGTCACCCAACACAAGTGTGGTTCCAGAGGAATAGAAGAGAGCGCATGTAGTCCCACTGCACAAAAGTAGCAGTAGGGAGGAAGTGGGGAATTACAGGTTAGTCAGCCTCACCTCAGTGGTGGGGAAGATCATGGAGACACTGCTGAAAGAAAGGAAAGTGGCACACCTGGAATCCATTGGTGCCCAGGTTCTGAGGCAGCATGGATTCACATCAGGAAGATCTTGTCAAATGAATCTGATAGACTTTTTTTTTTTGATTGGGTGACTAGGGAAGTGAATCATGGAGAGGCTGCAGACATCACCTACCTAGATTTCAGCAAAGCCTTCAATACCGTCCCACACAGAAGACTGGTTAACAAGACGAGTAGTCTGGGCATGGGGCATAAGGTGATACACTGGGTGAGAAACTGGCGATGGACAGAAGGCAGAGGGTGGTAGTAAATGGGATCCAATCTGAGGAGAGAGGGGTGACCAGCAGAGTGCCACAAGGATCAGTACTGGGACCAATCCTGTTCAACGTCTTCATTAGTGACATTGCAGAGTGGCTGGAAGGAAAGGTCTGCCTATTTGCAGAGGACACCAAGACCTGCAATAGGGTGGACACTCCAGAAGGGGTGCAGAAAATGAAGAAGGACCTGGAGAAGCTTGAAAGATGGTCAGAGGTGTGGCAACTGAGGTTCAGTGCAAAAAACTGGAAGATAATGCACCTGAATAGGAGGAACCCTGGGGAGAGCTACAGGATAGAGGAGAGGTGCTGACTATCACCAAAGAGGAAAGGGACCTAGGGGTTATCACATCTGATGACCTTAAGGTTATCAAGCCAGTGTGCAAAGGCTGCAGGGAAGGCCAGTGTCATGCTGGGGTGCATAGGCAGAGGTATTACTAGTAGGAGGTGGGAAGTGGTGATGCCATTGTGTAAAACTCTGATAAGCTCTCACCTGGAGTACTGCGTGCAGCACTTGAGACCACACATGTGTAAGGACATAAACAAGGTGGAAGCTGTCCAGAGAAGGGCGATAAAGATGGAGCATGGTTTGCACCACCAAACATATGAGGAGAGACTAAGAGACCACAATATGTACTCGCTGGAGGAGAGGAGAGAAAGGGGCAACATGATAGAAACTTTTAAGTATCTCATGGGCATAAACAAGGTGCAGGTGGGAGATCTTTTCCAATGTAGAAAAGATACCAGAATGAGGGAGCATGATATGAAATTGGAAAAGGTGGGGGTTTAAGAGGTAACGTGAGGAAGTTTTTCTACACAGAGGGTGGTGACGATTGGAATAGCCTGCCACAAGAGGTGGTAGGGGCAAGCACAGTGGAGAGGTTTAAACATGCCTGGGACAAGCACAGGGGAAGGGAGTGATGAAAAGCCATTGACCACTTAGGGTGAGAGGATGCATACATGTATAGGGCCTATGGGCAGACTGGATGGGCCTTGCAGTCCTTATCTGCTGACAATTACTTTGTTTCTAAGAAAGGCCAGCCGAGCTGAGAATAGCTAATTTCCAGAAGCATCCCAGGAGGGAAGGGTATGGAGAAATAAGCAGAACAGTTACATCACAGCTATGTAATACAGTACAATCATGGAGTGGCTAAAACAGAGCAATAAATCAAACCAGTGCACATGGGGGTGGAGCTAGCCACCAAGCTACAGGCAGCAAAATTCTGCAGCTCGCCATAGACTTTTTATTACTGCTTAATTACCAAAAAAAAATAAATAAATAACTTTACCTAACTCAACAGCTCCTTATTTTCTGAGCAGATAGGTACTAAAATGATCTCTCTACCGAGCTTTTTGACCATCATGGGTCGACCGACCAGACTGACACAGGGAGCTGAAGGAGGGCAGCCCACAGAGGGAAAACAGCAGTCAACTACAGCAAAGGACTTGGACCCACCGCTTTGTGTCTCAGAGCACAGCTTTCCGGCAAATGCAGCTCTGCTTCGGACCACATGGGCCATGGACAAAAAAACTGCAGGACTTTACTGCAAAATATCAGCTAATGGATATCAGAGCGGAAGCTGTGAAGACTGAAGTAAAGTCAGTGAGCAAAACAGCAGATAAAGCCCCAAAGACCACAATGGAGCTCGTTAAAAAAAAATATGCTCCTCCACCGGCATCTGCAGAATTTGGAGACTGGAGCAAGGTCCACAAACGTATGGATTATAAGCCTCTCTGAAGGCACTGAGGGTGAATTGCCAATAGCATTCTTCCAGACCTGGCTCCCAGAACCCAGTAGAAGCTGGCAAACTTCTCGAGAAGATGGAAAAGGAGTTCTCAACCCATAAAGAGTACACCAACTGACAAGGGAGCTGAAGAGTGAGATGCTGTATTTAAAACTTTCCATCTTGAACTGAATAGTCATTGGTGAGAAGTATCTAGAATCCTGGACTATGTAGTATCATTTTTTGCACTTAGGGGTTATGCTTAATTAGCTTTGTTGGGATATTAAAAATATTATGTGAGGCTTTAATGCTTACAGTTTCAGATGTCTCTGTGATTGTTAAAAGGCGCTGGTGTGGCAGGCCTGGTGGTGCTGAGGCATCCATCCTACCTTGCGCCATGCTGGCGACCTGGGTTCAGGAACGAGTTGGGGACCGGATAGGGAGGAGAGTATTGAGCATCCGACAGACCGCTCTCCTCTTCTGGGGTGGGGGTCCATGTCCTGCAACTCTAGTGGCACCCAGTGGAAACTGGGTTCACTGCAGTTAGGGGCCACGGAGGGGGACAACATCAGGCGGCCAACCTGTGGAAGTGCGCACGTCATGCGCTGGATGGCACTGCATATCCAGCATTGGGGGAGAACGAACAAGCAAGGAAAATTCCCGGCACCGGGGAGGCGAAGGTAAACATCCAGTGGCCGAGACCACACGCCCAGTGCCGGCCCTAATCCCTGACATGACTCTCTGTGGCCCCCTGCCTCCTCTCGTGAGGGCTGGTGGGAGAGGGGGAGACTCAGTTTACCCAATTCCTCGGTTGGAGGCAGGCGGTGAAGGCAAGGCAGAGTGGGTCCACCGGAGAGATGCCCTGGTGTCTGCATCAGGTGGGATAAACAGCGTCAACAACAAAAAAAAATTTGCGCTTTGTGGTATAGTCTGAGATAACCTCTCGCCACATCAACCTGTTCTCGGCGGACCACACCGCAATAAAGACCTGGCTGGCTGTGTGATTTTATGCTGCTTGATCGCCACTGTTAGTGCAAAACCTGTGGAACTTTTACTAACGGGGACTGTGGGACTTTCTGAATGCAAAGACAAGCCATGATCTTGTAGTCTGGCCCTTTCTTTGAATTATAAGACACTGGAAAGTCCATTTAGAGAGCCCCTGACACGATTGGGCAGGCAACTCATTTATTTTTTTTTTTTATTTACTAGAGCATTGGTTTAAAGACCTTTGAGTCAAAGACTCATTTACAAAGGCACCTCGTTAAGAGAGCAATATATCACAGCAAACAAAACAGTACAGTGCATAACGCTTAGATTAAAAAAAGCAACCAGTGTTACAGGCATTCACTGGTGGTACATGCTTGGTAATAGGTAGATCACAGTAGTCATAATATAGGTACACGAGTACCACGTCAGGTAGCAACGAGAGATATTTTATTACATTAGTCAGCAGATGTTGCATGATACCCCAGGTATATACAGCAAAAGTAGACAGGACAGACCCAGTTTAGAGGTGAAGGTAAGGGGCAGGTGGGGGATTATGTGCAGTTGCAGCAGCGAGTACTTGTCAGATGGCTTCTGAGGGAGACCTTGAAAGGACCACCTTAGTGGAGTCAGCTATGTTGGCTGGGAGGGAAGTGAACCAGGAGGGAGCCCGAGAGCAAAAGGATCTCTGGGCCATAGAGGTCCTTACCCTGGGGACAATAAGGGAGATTTTGACAGTGCTGCAGGTGAAGACTGAGGGGGAGGCACACTGCAGGGAGGTGGTGACCCCAGTGGAGGAGAGCCCTAGCAGGGTCTTTTTTACAAGAAGGCAGGTTTGGAAGCGGAGTTTTTCTTCAAGGTTGAGCAAGTTGGTGGTGGAGTACAGCAGCTACGTATGGGTGCGCCTAGGGGCTCCCAGCATTAGCCTGCAGACCTTGTTTATAGAGAGCTTGATTCTTGCAAGTGCAGAATTGTCGGCTACAGCACAGATGGGCAGCCCATAGTTGATTAGCAACAGGATAGAGGAGGTGATTGCCAATCTAAGGGCCTCTTGTGGTAGGCAGTCCCTATGGCGGTATAACAGTCCAGTCCTGACATTGATGGCAGCAAAAAGGGCATTGATATGGGAATAGAAGGAAAGTGCCAAATCAAAGGTAATGCCCAGATACCTGTAGGAGAAAACCTGCTCAACGGGGTTTAGTATGCTAGGCAGTATCATGAGAGAGGCACCACTGGCTTTGCTTTGGCGATGCAAGAAGAGCATAGCTTTGGTCTTTTTCAGGTTCAGGACTAGCCTTCGTCATGTGAACCAATGCTCAGCTCTATCAAAACTTGTTGGAGGGTGGACTGAAGTGTGCTGGGGTTGGGGTCAGAGGCGAAGAGCACAGCGTCACCCGCATGGAGGAGGATCTTACTTGGGCAGGCCAAGGGAAGGGAGTTGAGGCAGAGACTAAAGAGGAGAGGGCCTAAGATGGAGCCCTGGGGAACCCCAGAGCGGACAGGTCATGTGTCAGATAGGGTGCTATTGATTTTTACACACCGAGTTCTGGCAGAGAGGTAGCTGATGAACCATGCAAGGGGGCCGGGGGAGAAACCAAGGCATCTGAGGGAGTCAAGCAGGAGGGGATGGCAAACCGTGTCAAAGGCCTTGGAGAGGTCAATGAACACGGCACCAGCAGGACTTCCGGCATCAAGAGCAGAGTGCAGGAAGTGGAAGAATTCAAGTAGCGTGGTTGTGGTGCTGTGACCTGCACGAAAGCCATGCTGTTCAGGGCACAGGATATTGTGCATGGCCAGGTATTCAGCAAGCTGGTTGGCAACTACTTGTTCAAGGGCCTCAGAGAGTGGGGGGGGAGGGGGGATGGAGATAGGTCGGTAGTTACCCAGGGTCACTCAATCGCGGCTCTTTAGGATAGGAGTGATGATGGCGGTTTTCCATGTGCTGGGGAACTACCCCAGGCACAGAGAGCGGTTGAGCAGCTCGGTAAGTGGGACCAGGATAGCATCCAATGCAGGGTTTTAAATAATTGATTAGCAGTTTTTTTCTTGGGATGCTACTAACTGTACAGAAAGTATTTATATAGATTTTCTAGAAGTGCTGTGTTTGTTAAACACAGTGAGGCAAGAGGTATGCATTTTCACAAATATTTAGCACTTTTATGAGCAAAACGCTAATCAATTTTTAGAGTTAAATAAAACCCTGCAACTTCAGACGAAGTAGCCTAGTGTCCAGTAGGTCGGTGCCGGGGTTGTTACTACTAACGGCTTTTTGCAGAAGGGGTCTAGCCTCCCTTGGGGAGATGGTACGTAGGTAGAAAGGAGGTCTCTGGAGAGTGGGCAGGGGTGCTACTGTGATGGGGTCAAAGAAGTTACTGGGCAGGACTAAACTCAGGTCTGAGAAAGTGTGGTTTAGGCAGTCTGCAATGCCAAAGGTGTCAGAGCAGACAGTTCCATTAAAGTAGAGTTGAGAGGGGGGTGGGGAGGGGGATTTCCCATTCAGCTCCTTTACATTATTCTAAAAGTTTCTAGCCAAACCCCAAGAGGAGACAAGAGCGGATTGGTAGTACTGGGCTTTGGCCTGTCGAATGGCCCAAGTACACTTATTGTGCTCAGCACTGTACGCTTGCCTATCAGCTGGCTTGCCAGATCCCACGGCAATGTGCCATAGGTTGTCTCTCATTTTAAGTTTGTGAAGGAGGGAAGGGGTAACTCAAGGCGTGTTTTGCTTTTTGGTGCAATTTCTAGTGAAGGGGCATAGAGGTCATAGGCAGTGTTAAAAGTGCGAGTGAAAAAATCCAATGCCTTGTCTATGGATGGTGCAATCCTGATTGGGGACCAATCCAGTTGTGAGAGGTACAGTTTAAGGTGACACAGGCCGCCTGGGAGTAGCCGACGTCGCTGGGTGGTTTGTGGTGCAGGTTTGCTGTAGGCAGCGGACCAAGAGAATACGACTGAGGAGTGGTCACTAAGTGAGTTGGGAAGTACACTAATATCGAGCACCCACTGGGGGCGGTTGGTAATGGTGATATCCAGGAGGGTGCTGGAGCCAGTAGAGGGGTTGAATCTAGTTGGGGTGGTGACAAGCTGAGACATGTCAACGGCGGCAAAGATATCTCTGGTTTGGGAGGCCACGGCAGAGAGCCAGTTGATACTCAGGTCACCAACAATTATCTGGTCCATTTTGTGCGGTAGGCCAGAGAGGTAGTCAGCAAGCACCTGAATGGTGAGCTCTTGCTTTCTGGGGGGAATATAGGCAACAGTAAGAAAGAGTGGGCCCTTACCAGGGTTGGGGGAGATTTTTAGCATGAGGGCTTGCGTCCCATTATCAAGCTTGGGTGGTATAAGTGCATGTCCAAGGAGGGAGTCACGCATGTAGACAGCACAACCACCTCCACGCTTACCCACCCCATCTTCCCTGAAAAGGGTGGAACCAGGGAGGGAGACGAAGGAGTCAGGGGTGGATTTAGACAACCAGGTTTCGACGAGTATGACAATGTCCGGTTGGTGCTGAGTAACCCAGCATTGAAATGCAGCAGCCTTCTTAAGGAGGCTGCAAATATTCACAGAAGCTATGCGGAGTCCTTGAGCCTGGGCAGGCTTGTTCATAAGGTTGGGCACAGGGCCAGGGTTTGGATGAATGTAACCTGATAGAAGCAACAGGAGGGTGATTAGGCACACCAAAGCGTGGTAGTAATTGTGGCATTTCCCCTTGCGATTGGACATGGGGCCGGGTGCTGGGGTGCAAGGGGTGGGTAGAGTACGAAGGGTGGGAAAAGCATTGAGGAGAAGAGACCAAGGTATGAGTGTGAAGTAAGAGGTAGCAGGGGTGGAAATGTGGGGTGGGGGTACCAAGGGGAGGTGGTTGAGCGTCGGGAGGGGGGGTCTGGTAGAGGAGTTGCAGGTAAGAGGGGGGCACTATGCATAGAGAGTGACGGTCCTAAGTGAGGTGGGGCTGGTGTAGGATGTAGGAGGAGGACCATAGTCAGTGTCAATGCACTTGCTGAGTTCTCTGACTGGATGACGAGGGCCCTGGACAAGGGCAGGCCGATGGATGTCCTCTTTCTGGACTTCAGCAAGGCATTTGATTCAGTACCTCCACAGTGGCCTGCTGGCTAAGCTGAA
The DNA here is from genome assembly GCA_016271365.2 of Neoceratodus forsteri. Classification (NCBI taxonomy): domain Eukaryota; kingdom Metazoa; phylum Chordata; order Ceratodontiformes; family Ceratodontidae; genus Neoceratodus; species Neoceratodus forsteri. The sequence goes on along the minus strand of CM028130.1, from coordinate 1,190,786,998 downwards.
GGAAATGGGGGTAGAGAGACAGCTGTTAAGATGGACAGGAAATTGGCTCTCTGAGCGTATTCAGAAGGTGGTGGTTGGAGGGGTAGCCTCATCCCCAAGGTGGGTTACTAGTGGGGTTCCCCAGGGGTCAGTGCTGGGGCCACTCCTGTTCAATGCCTATATCTCAGACATCAGGAAGGGGATCAGGAGTGATATGAATCTCTTTGCAGAGGGCTCAAAACTGGGTGCAGTGGTGGATGAGGAGGAGGAGAGGGTGGCCTTGCAGGAGGATCTGCTGCTTGGAAAGGTGGTCAGAAAAATGGGAACTAAAATTCAATGCAGGGAAGTGCAAGGTCCTGCACCTGAGAGTCAGAAATCCAGGCGAGGGGTACACCCTGGGAGGAGACATGATTCACGTCACAGAGGGTGAGAGGGACCTGGGGATAGTATTAGATATCAAAATGAAAAACTCAGAGACCTGTAGGAGGGCAGCAGCAAGGGCAAATAGGATACTGGGATGCATCACCAGGGGGACTACCTCCAGAAAGGCGGACGTGATCCTTCCACTGTACAACTGCTTGCTTAGGCCACACCTCGAGTATTGTGTACAGTTTTGGAGACCACATTTAAAGAGGGTCCAAAGGAGGGCAACCAAAATGATCTGGGGCCTGGGGGAAAGCACCTATGAGTAGAGGCTCAAGGAGCTCAACATGTACACCCTGGAGGACAGGAGGGACGTGATAGAGGTCTTTAAGTACATGAAAGGGATCAATAAAGGAGGCCCAGTCTGGGTGCTCCAAAGGAAGGAGGGTGGGGCAACAAGAGGGCACAGGTGTAAGATGGAAGTGGGCAGGCTCAGAGGGGAGAGGAGGAGATGTTATTTCACTGAAAGGGTGGTACAGCCATGGAATGCACTGCCCAGGGAGCTGGTAGAGGTGGAGACTGTGGACGGGTTTAAGAGGGGATGGTAAATCTGACCAGGCCCAATACAGTGGAACATCTGGGACTTGAGCAGACTTGAGAGAGACCATTAGGCCTATTCTGCTGGCATTTTAGTATGTTAGAAAATATTACTTTCTGGCTGAAAAAGTTCCACGGGCAGGCAACTATGTGTATGAGTTGCCTGCCTGATCGGTGTCAGCAGCTCTTTAAGCACTACTGATTAAAAGTTAGGATGTGGATTAAAGGGGACATTCAGTAGCAAGCCTCAACACTGTTTCCAAGTTCTAATATGTTAAGACACCATTTTCTTGGCCAGCCCACTGATGTAGCGATAGAGTTACTGCCCATGATGCTGTCAATCTGGGTTCAGGAGCGAGCCCTGGTTGTCAGAGGGCCGGTTGGGGGGAGGTGAGCGGAGTGTCCAAGCGGACGCTCTCCACCTCGGGCAAGGAGGGTGTACAGCTACCAGTGTACTACTGCCACTTGGGTGACCATGGATGGCGGTGCAGATGGCACTATCGGATCAGAGTGGGAGATGCCAGAGTTCCCCCAGTGTATGTGCATGTCTCCATGTGTGCGTCCATGCCATCTTGTGGGGAGAATAATCAGGAAATATGTCCGACTGTGGCAAGCAGATGTCCACCCTGCTTCATAGGCCCCATACCACTGACAGTGGCACTCACTCCTGATGTACTAACAAGTCTCCACCAGGAAGGGGCAACCCCAGCAACTTCACTCTTTGGTGGTGGTGGGGGACGGGGAGGGCAAGCCATAGTGCCCTGGGAGCAGAGGCAAGTACTGGGAAGCACATGATGTGGCTGGGCACAGGGGTCAGGACCAATGGGGCCAGTCGGCCGTAGGAGGGAAAAAGTGCACTAATTCAAAAAAGGAACAGATTTCTTACCAATCAGAGTTCACCTAACACAGGCAGCTATTGTTATTGCTGGGATTTGACCAACATTTTAAACAGGTTTATCTTCCTTCTAGATGAGTTACTGCAAGAAAGTATATTATTTGAATTAAATACAATACATAAATGTTTCACGCTCCTTATAGATCATGGAGAAACCACACCCTAATGGTAGGGTGCACAGTGAGAAAGAATATTTTATAGGTACAGGAACCTCTGCTCATGGCGGTATTTGGCTTCTTTAGTCACAACATACAGTATATGAGGACTTTTGTTCGAACCCCCCCCAGTGATGCACCAGGTTATAAGGGTATAATATCTCCTGTTTGTTAAAATGATGTATGACGCAGTGACTATGTTCCCTCTTGCAGCAGAATTGTACTGTACTGTTCAATAAAAAAATGAATAAACTGTAGTTGCCCTGCTGGGAAAAATATAATATAGCTTTTTTACTAAAACAATCTTCCTTGCATTATGCTATGACTAATAGGAATTACATTATACTATGGCACGAAACAGAAAACAAAATACTGCACAAAAAACGTTTACCAGATTTCCTGTTCATTGAACCTTCATAAATATTACAGAATCATATATATGTATATGTATGTATATGTTTAACAAGCTCGATTAAGGCCTTAACGCTCTTCTTAAAGGAAAAATCTAGCATAGTTTATTCCCTTGAAAGAAGCTCCACTTTGGAATGATCCCAAACTAGTGAATAACGTCTCAGGTTTTATGGACACAGGATGAGCAAAACTATGAATTAAGAGGTTATCTGATATAACTGAATGTAAAACAAATGATTCTAATTTTTTTCCAAGACCTGCAAAATGAATTTAATATTCCTAGATAACATTATTTCTATTATCTACAACTTCGGAGTGTGTTGGGACAACATGTTTTGCTAACTGTCTTCTCGTTCCCTTCACTTATACAGTGAGACCAACTGAAAAAATAGCAGTAAACAAAAAATGTGTTACTTTAATTTATAGACCCCTAATAAATTATTAGCAATTTTCTAACCATATCAGAAAGATATGGAATAAGAGTTTAACACCTAAATAGATGATAAAAAATTGGACAAAACGTGGCTAAACACTGTGAGAAGAAGTAGAGAACTGACGGGAAGGTTAATTCAGTTCAAAATTCTCCATCACGTCTATGTTACTCCCAAAAAACTGGAACATATGGGACTTTGCTGGAGGTGCAATTCTCCTCATGCTGACATGTTACATGTCCACAAATCAGAACTTTCTGGAATACAATCTTGGATTTTTGTTCAGAAATAGTTACATGCCAAATCTCTAGAGATGCTAGTTTATTTATATTGGGACTATTCTCTGACATGAGGGATATAGAGTACTCTCAATAACTATGGATCATGGCTGCAGCCCTAGGAGGGAAAAAAAATTATCTTACAGTACTGGAAGTCTAATACGATTCCAGCTTTTCAGAGTGGCTAGAATACATGAGTAGTATGGCTGATAAAAGAATCAGCTACCATCTGTTGAATAAAAACAATGTTTTTCTTGATATATGGTTACTTTTCTTGCAAAACTTACAATCTTCAGAAAAGGTGTAACTTTTTGGGAAGAAACTAGTGATATGTTTTATGTAGGATAGGACAGTATTTGCTATTGCAAAGAATTATTGTTTATCAACTGGATAATACATCTATTACGTGTTTATATTAACACCTTGTTTATTAAAAGCTTAAGCATTATCTTTCTATTTATGACTTTTTCTTATGCATTTCCTCGTGTATATATTACATCATTTTCCTTTATCGAAAACAAACATTTTAATTACAAAAAATAAACTATAGTTTGAAAAAATAGTGCATGTAAAACACAAAGTGGTACAGCAGTACAACCACAGGGCAGGAGAGGGTTAAGGGATGGTACAACTTGAGAAACCAAAAAGGACCAGCGGCAGAAATAATTTACAAGCTGACTCTGTGGCTCTGAGCAGTGGGGCATCACTCTGGCACGCTGGCAACATGAGCTTGCACCCCAGCCCTGGGCGTCAGAAGCAGAGGCCGGCAGGGAGGGATTCAGAGCATCCATCAGACTCTTCCCTCTGGCAGACTGAGTGGCTGCTATCTGCGTTAATAGCGTCTCCTGGTGGTGGCTTTGTGGCAGTGCTTTTGGTGATGTAGCTCACCAAATGCAGCTGAGCGTCACTGCCCCAAGGTTGCCACTGCAGTCACACGCATGTGGAGGGTGGGTAGTGCCTGAAAAACAGAAAAGGGCTGCACTAGGCACTCCCCGAGATGACGGCTTCCCTCACAGCCCTTCACATGCAACCAGACTTCCAAGTAGGCAGGCCACCCACTTCCAGCCATCACGGGCTGAATAAGGCACTTCTTTCCTGATGACAGCAGCGAGGGGTGCAGGTAAGTCAGATCACAAGACGACAAGAGTACCAGGGGTTTGAGATGGGTCCAGCAGTGCAGGATGAGTCCGGTGGACAGTATGGGTGTACCTTGTGGAGAGCCTGAAAGAGTGGGTGTCCACGGCAGTAGGAAGAAAAAAGGAAAACAACATGATTTAAGCAGATGTTGGCAAAGACAGAAAAAGAAAGGCACGAGAAAGAGATGACAGGGAGCAGGGAGGAAGGGGATGGGACAGGCAAGAGGGAATGGGGACTGAGTGTAGAAGCAGACATGAGGGGTCATTATCAAAGATTCACTGATAAAGGTGGGAGACAGTGATGGGAGTTTACATGGTGCGAATAGTGATGTTGCTTTTTCAGAGTTCATTTCAGATATTGTTCTAACTGGGACAATGTCCCATTGAGAGTAAAAAGCAGGGGACATTTTAGAAAAGCATTGTGACAAACTGAAATTAAGGGGACAACCCCATATTTTAAATCGGAACACAGGGTTGTGGGGGTACTATGGTAACACTGGGATGCAGCACAGCCCACCAAGAACTGTATGTGGGGTGGCTTCAGGCAAAATTATTTTTTGTTCTAACAAAACTGTCCGCAATCGAAGTCTCTCTTAAATAGCTGCCAGCCCTTATCTCTCCTCCATCAATATGTTCTCCCACCCTATCAGTTAAGTCAGACAGGTTGGTTGTCTAAGCAACACTGATCTAGCCCACAAACAATGTTGGTGACCATTTTTGATTGGTAAACTTTTTGTTTCCAACTGCACATAGGGTTGTCCCTTAGAATCGGTCTGTAAGCGTGTAAGCCATGCAGTCTATGTGCCGCCTAAAGCAGACTCTTTCCAGCTGAGCTCCGAGCGCTCCTAGCAAGCTGCAAAATCTTTTTTGTATTGCAAAACTATTTTTTTGTTTCAACTGAATTTTGTTGCTAGCCAGCCACAGACAACTGAAAACTGCCTGTATTGAATTACAACCCCCCCTTTGCGTGCATGTGTGTGTCTGGTTGTTGTTTATTCCTTGTTTTTAAATCAAGAAACGCTGTTTACTGGGCTTTGCTTCTTACTGCAGCCTGCCACCAATGAAATCCCTGTCAGGGAGGGGTTTGAAAAACACAAGCACAAACCTTCTGCTCTAAAAGTAACTTTTTTCTCTCCTTTTCAAATACAGTAATTTTAATCAGGTTGTTAGTAATTCTGCTTTGCTCAGTGGTAAAATACTGTGCCTGCCAACAGAAACTGAAACTTCCCATGTCCCTGAACAAGAGCTCCTCACTTCCCGACTGCTGTCTTTTAACTGTATATGTCTACCAAAGTCACACTTCATATTAGCTCCCTACTGTACCAAATGTGTGAGAGAAAAGACACATGTGCAGTAAGGTCCAAATACCAAGTGTGTGAGAGAAAAGAAACATGTGCAGTAAGGTTCCAATACCAAATGTGAGAGAGAAAAGACACATGTGCAGTAAGGTCCAAATACCAAGTGTGTGAGAGAAAAGAAACATGTGCAGTAAGGTCCCAATACCAAATGTGTGAGAGAAAAGACACATGTGCAGTAAGGTCCCAATACCAAATGTGTGAGAGAAAAGACACATGTGCAGTAAGGTCCCAATACCAAATGTGAGAGAGAAAAGACACATGTGCAGTAAGGTCCAAATACCAAATGTGTGAGACAAAAGACACGTGCAGTAAGGTCCAAATACCAAATGTGTGAGACAAAAGACACACGTGCAGTAAGGTACAAATACTAAATGTATGACCCGAAAGTGAATGACCCACACAATCGCCGTCTGGTGAGCAGTGCTATAGCCCACCCACCAAACTCCATGCTCAACTGGCTCACCAAGAATTGACCGACATGGTCCCTCCTGCACCCCTAACCCATACCTGACTCCCCAAGCCACTTTGACGGACATGGTCCCTCCTGCAGACTTTCCTGCCCAAGTCTCCAGCTCTGCCCCTCTTCACGCGCGGCTCAGTCAATCCTTCATGATGACCTGCCCCTGGCAACAAGTCTGCTCCCAGACGCATGATCAATGTAGCACTGCCTCGATCCATTGCACCGCTAGGAAGACCACACCCATGTACTGTCAGCCATAAGACCACCCCAACTTCTACATCACAGAAACATCCACACCAAGCAGCTACACCGCAGTAGTGTAGCCAGAAATTTCCATTTTGTACACAAGTTCCAACAGTTACACCCCCCCATTAAAAAATGTGCACATCCTTTCCAAATGGCACCCCCTCCCAAACAAGTCACATTGTTGTCAGATGATTTCTCTAATCTCTAAAGAGGTTATACATGCATCTGTCTCCTAAGCAAAAGAAGTTTAAACAGAGACACTCCTCAGTGGCCTACACTAACCCAAATATTACAGATTAGAATTAAAATGTTAACAGAAAGGCATATGGTTTGTGACAGGCACTCAATAAAACTGTACACAAATGTGTACAGTGAGTATGCCTGTCTACATCCTTGAGCTACAGTGCACCCCTGTGTCCTGCAGCAACAAACAAGGGGACAATTTCAGTTAATCCAGCATTAACGACACATTCCTGCAGCCTAAAATGAACGCAGCTCTTTGTCACCAAACACTACAGTGGTTGTGAAAAATACATCTTTAACAAATTACTTCAGAACTCATTATTATATCAACACTGGCTTTTATGTGGCATTAAATTTAATATTATTTCAGTCCTGAAAAATGCATCTTTAAGAAACCCCTTCAAAAAAGGCAGGAAAGGGATAAAGATATATGACTGGAATCTGTTTTCTTACAAGTGTACTGCGTGAGTACTATGAACCGGAGTATTTCAGTTCACTATTTAGCAGATCAGACATGATGAGAGTAAACATCACATCTGTATCAGCATACAGTATGACGAACTGTATGCTCGCATGTCATAATATTTTAAAATGGCCTTTACAAAGTATTATAATGTTTCTAACAAAGTTTTGAATAAATAAATTTTTGCAAAAATCGAAAAAAACAAATCCTTTTATCACTCAAAACTGAAACATGGCATCATATTTAGTATTGTAGTTATGATGCACTTATCTTCTGAAGGGCAAGTCAGACTCCATGCCCATTCAGTTCTTGGCCAGTCGTGTAAGACTGCCAACAAGAGTGTTACTGCCAGTAAGCCCCAATTGTGATAGTGTTTCGTAGTGATGGGGACACTTTGCACTAGGAGCTGGGCAGAAACCACCACAATGTATTGGTCACCAAACACTTCACTTCAAATCATCCCAGAATGGACCTGCTACCGACACCGGGTGCTGATATTCAGGACATTTTTCTTCCAGCGGGCAGAGCGACTTGCCCTCTGACTTTGGAAGATAGAGACAAAGTGTACCTAGACCTCTCTCCTACCAAACAAGGACCAGGAGGAAATCATTCAATCATTATTATTCCCTGCCCGACTTTGAATAATTTACGATTGTAAGACGTATTAGAACAATGACCAGGGGTTGAGGTTGGATGCAGAAAGTCAGGGTATGTTCCACTCAGACTTGAAAGGCTGATACGGCTATATGGGGGCTGAAGAATCTTTTTTTTATTTTTTTTATTTTTATTTAAGTGTCTGTCTACCATGACGCCGCATCTCTCCTTGGTTCAAGCCTGACAAAAACCAACAGGATGAGGGTCAGCCGGTGGAGAAAGCAGAACGGGAATGTCAGCCGAGACAGAAAAGTGTGTCAGACTCAGGTGAAGACTGAGAACTGCTGAGTTACATTTTTATTTCTTAATGCAGCGGATAATAGACCTACAAGCGGTATGCTTGCACCTGTATAGTGGCTGATAGGAGTTTAAGTTTGGGTTACGTATCTTGTAATGCCACTTGTCTGTGTGGTAAAGGCAGTTAATTTTTTTTTTTTTTTTTATTTCAGACGCTGGACTCGTCAAAGACTTTAAAATGGTGCCAACTGCATGGTCAGGCCCTGGGACTTCATTATAGGATGAACTTTGTTCCTGCTGTTATTTCTTGCCAAGGCTTCTTTAAATGTTGAATGGGGCTGTAAGTATACACGGCTTCTGTTACTCAGTATGAACTGTCCCTTCTTCTACCTGGACATTCTTTTAAAAGTAGTGCTGCCTTGCAATGTTGTAGTTTATCAAGTTTCTTTAGTAAACTGTAGTTTTAAGTGGGGCACAGTATGGCCCTGTAAAGAATTTCATAAGCAGACCAAAATATCTGTATTATTACTTTTATCTGTGGTTAAACAGCTACTGATAGAACTGCAGGTACTGTATTTCTTCGTATTACTTCCTTTTTCAGTATCACCACTGCTAACATGGCAAGCACCCTGTCTAATTACCTGCTATACTGTACTAACTGTTGACTGTCTCCTCCCATTCCTCACTTTAAAGAATAGTGGCAGAATGTTCTAAGTTTCTATTTTTAAAATGTATTAACGTACACTGGTGTCAACTGTGATTGACAAGGTTTCTTGCAATTTAATACATCTTTAAAAAGCTGTATAACAGAAGTTCCAAAATACAAGAATCTTGAGTCTCTGTTCTCTCCTCCTCCCCCAGTGCCAAGTTTCCACAGACCATGGTCTTATGTCCCTTCCTGCTCCCAGTCCCAGTGTCAATATCCCTGGTCTCTGATGGCACACCCCACCCCAGTGCCACTACAGAGTCACAGAATTCAGAGTCCATTTTTCCCTCCCGACTACCATCCAGGTAGCACAGTGAGCCCATGTCATGTTTCTTCTACCCCCCCAAACCAACCTTAGTGCCAAATTTCCACAGATCATGGCCTGATGTCCCCTCCTGCTCCTGGTCCTAGTGCCAACATCCCTGGTCTCGGTGGACACCCACCCCAGTGCAGAGATGGCCTCAGGCACTGCCCCCACTTGCCTTTCTGGCCAGTTATGCCACATGCAAGTCCTGGTACAACGATACAGTACTCGATATAAAGACAGTGCAGGCATCACATTAAGTGTGGATATGTTTTCAAGGAAACTGTACTGTACTAGGGTGGGAAGGGTACCCCTATAAATCAGTACTTATCTGTACAGCATATTTACTAATCTTATTAATGCAGCGGTGTGGAAGGAGGACCAGGTGGACCAAAAGTCCCTTCTGATCATAAATACTATGTTACTGTGTATTGATTTGAGCATAACTAGTATGTGTGGGGTATCCAAGTAGCAAAGAAACATCCCACAGGCGTCAAAATGATGGACACTGGTACTCTTGAACACAGTGCAAAAAATAAATAAATAATTTGTACCGTCTGCTGGATCTGGGGGCCATCAGTAGTGGCACCAATGGGAGGAGAGCCATGGGGGGAAAAACACCTGTATATTAAGGAAAAATAAAATGAGTTACTGGATGCAATCTTCCCTAGCGGTTAGTGCACCGATCTGTGTGACTCTGGAGACTTGCATTTGAATCCTTTTTAACCCACTGGATGACCATGAGCAAGTCATTAAACCTCCCTGTGCATAACTTCTGCAATCCTCTCAAATCTCTCTGTGATATGTAAAACTTCCTGTGCACTGCCAACAGCAGCACAAATTCTCTACCCTCATCCCTTAAAGTGTGAAGCGCTTTGGGAAGGATACAGTTGTGTGCAAGGTTTACTACTAGGGTGCAAGAGGCGGGAGAAGACCATGAGCCCTCTCCATACTTCCCAGTTGTTGGAAATTAATCTGTTACCCAATAATATTAACTGGTCTAATCTTATCTTAAATATGTTTGTTTCTGGACACCATTACATGCTGTGGTCAGAGGTTTAACGCTCTGCTAACCCTTTGCATATAGAATGTTATATGTTAATTGGTTTTGATTTTTTAAGCTGTTTATTGTGACCTCTAGGTGTTTTCTCCTTCGCTCTATATCTGGTACCTATCAGTGTCAATAGGAAAGGTGATTCTGTATATAAAAAACAATTCCTTTCTAGTTTGCAGTACATCTGGGATGTACAGCGTGGTCTCTAAGCGCCATCCTAGGCATTTTGAAATCTCAGGGTTTTGGGGGAGCTCAGTGACAAATTTCCTCTTACCCCTACACCCAGATGTTGGGCTTGTTGTGGCTGTATCACGTCCTCCATCTGTGATGGTGGCCAAGTGGCTGCCTTCACAGAGAGTGTTTTGTCTGGCAGTGGCTGTTAGACTGTTGCCCTGCTGCCAGTGCTCTCTCCCTATTTCCTTTCCCGGGAGCCAAGTGTCTCCCATCCGTATCATGCCCAGCTTCTGGCTCCTGCTGAGCAGACTGCAAGGCTCATGCAGGATCCTGTTTTTTCCATGCGATTCTGCAGTGTCACACCCATGCCACTGTGACAACCCAGCAGGCGGGTTCATTTCAGATATTCACCTATGAGGGACACTGACCCACTGGATAGATAAAAATAAGGGGTTACATGAAAAACTAATGGGTCATACTGGCCCAGAGTATCAAAAGCAGTGGAAAACTGTTAGATTAGTGAGCCAGAGTGTCACCAAGGGACAAGAAAAGGTGGGTCAAAACTGAAACTAGTGTGCCATTTGTCACAACCCCCCATTCTGAAATGAACACTGCTCGAGTAGTCTCCATCTTTATTAACAATGAAGGAAAGAAAAGAGCAAGCAGAAATCACAAGCATTCTGCTATCAGCAATCCCAATGTGTCTGGAAAACCATTGTTCATCTGCAGGGGCTATAGTTTTTCGAAAAAGCTGGTGTATGCTACAATCCCATCTGAAAGGTTTACAGTATGTGGATACATACAGATCTAAATGAGCATTAGTTTTAAAACTGATGGTATGTCATACCCCCAGTTTAACCCCCCTTCATCTGTGATACCCATAATCCTACACAGGAAGAGGCTAGGAGTTAAGCGTACTGCAGATGAGAGGCTCTTTTCTATGGGCTCATTTCTGATGTCGGCATGTTAAAGAATTTGCGGTTAGTTAGATAACCTTTTGGCCTCCTCTTTAGATAATGAGTTTTCACAGACCGTGTTAACAGCATGAATGCAATATTGTGAGGGCAGAAGGAAAACTCTGATAGTGTTTATGGAGGGGGAGGCAGGCAAAATCCCAAAATGTAACACTTACGGTTGACAGGAAGTCCCTGAAAGAAGGACCTACGGGGGAGAAAGCTCAGCAGTCTAACTGAGAAGGTGGAGAGAAATCCCCATGAGAGTATATCCAATGAGGAACAAGGTCCTGAATGAAATACCGTGAAGGAAGATGGCAGCCTTTGACCGGGATCCAGTGGTGCAAAGGCCCAAAAGGGGTGATAACAATCCCAGTACATTGTTTGGGGTGCACAAAATCCAGAAGAAGAGCACCCAGAATGTGAATCGTTCCCTCTAATGAGCATACCTTAAGGATTAAAAACAAAAGTTTGAATCCTATAAATTGGCACTAGAAATTCACTTTAATCTGGGGGGCAGAGGCCTCCTTTAATTGTATCAGTGTCCATACAGTCACTGTAACTAGAAACAAATATCCATCTACTAACGAAGATGAATTTGAAAATATTGCTTCTAGTTTACAGGAAAAGGCATGTTTTAAGGTAATATTTCCAAAAAAAAAAAAAAAATTTATGGGGGCCACTCGTGGATTGGACGCCATAAAAAATTATCTCTGTTTCTCAAAATGTTGGCAAGTATGCTCACACACAAAAGCCCTAGGGTTTAATCCAAGTACTATATATTCCAACAATGGACCCGCAGTTAGGCAGAAATGCCCTAGACCTGGGACTCTACCCATCTGCATTCAATATGGTTTAACTTAAAAGAAGATAATGCTACTGCCTTGGGCACTGCAATCATTCATAGAATCTGCTCATGTCAGGGCAAAGGCAGCTTGGCTTCTTTGTTCCCGTCGTGATCTGAAAACAGAAACACTGGGTTTTGCTTCACTTAATGAGACGACCCACAGCGGCCCTGGTTAGTCCTACATATGCAGCGATGATAGATTTGACAATGGTGACCTGGAGTGAATCGGCATACGAATACAAATGCCTGCACAAGTTGCAAAACCCAGACATGATACACTTCTGGCCATTGTTTTAACATTTCCTTTACAAAGAGTCGCTTAGCAAACACACTGCTACACCAGTTGCCCTGACAAAAGCTGGGCTTAACCACTAATTTAAATTTTAGGCAGGAGTGGCTATACAATCATTTCAAGGTGGTACCAATTTAAAGGGGTAGCACTACTAGCACTTCCACCCCAAAATGTAAAATATTACCTTTTAAAACTGAGAATAGGCTAAAATAGCTACTGTTTTCAGGTCGGGGGGAGGGGGGGTTAGAAGTAGCTACTTCGGTACATAGCTGGATCCACCAGTTTAGGCTACTGGGCCAGTGACCACTGAAATCATTCTTAGATTTGCCTTAGCAAATAACGTGAAATAATGACACAGTATGTACGTTTGTAAGTATTATCAGTCCCCTTATCATCTCGCAGCCTCTCACATTGCTCCTCTCTTATAGTCAAATACTGGTTTGCTTCACTCCCCACATATCCTCTCTACTATGCCCCTCAGCTCCCTCCTATCTCCTTCATTCAAGAGACTCACGCTCCTTCTCGGTCCCTCATCTTTGCTCTAGCACTGGTCAGGCTGCATTTTCTTAACATCTCCCCTCCCTCCCTCTGGAAGCTGTTCCCTCTTTTTCTTTGCTCTGCCCCATCCCTACTGTCCCTAACACGGTCACTAAAGCCAACCCTCCCCCACTTGCTCCTGTTTCTCCCCCACCAGCCTTTCCCCCGTCTCACCTGCCCCCACTCCTTTTGCCCTACCCTATACCTTTTTGCCCTCACACTCCTATCTCCATCCTTCTTCACTCTGAGGGGTTAGCCTTGCTGAATTTCTCCCTATTCCCCCCAGCTCCCTTGTATTCTTCAACTGACTCCAACACCCAGACTTGCTGCCTTTTTACCTCGATGTATTCCTACCGACTGCCACTGTATTTTGCACCTTATTTACTGCTGCCTTTTTTGCACTTCTGCTTGATTGTGTTTTTTTACCAAACTTTTAAATAAATAAATAAAAATGTCTACAGACAGTTGGTAAGACCACATCTGGAGTACTGTGTACAGTTCTGGAGACCCCATCTCCGCAAACACATAGGGTGGAGGCTGTCCAGAGGAGGGCAACCAAAATGGTGCAGGGTCTGCACCAGAAGACACATGAAGAAAGAATAAAGGAGCTTAAGATGTATAGCCTTGAGGAAAGAAGGGAGAGGGGGGACATGATAGAAACTTTCAAGCACCTCAAGGAAAATCAACAAAGTCCAAGAGGGTAGCATCTTTCAGAAAAAGAGATGTGCAAGAACAAGGGGGCACAATTTGAAGATAGAGCAGGGATGGCTCAGAGGTAATGTAAGGAAGTATTTCTTCACAGAGAGGGTTGTAGATGCATGTAACAGCCTTCCTGAGGAGGTCGTAGAGTCAAAAACAGTGGGGGAATTCAAGAATGCATGGGACAGACATAAGGCAATTCTAGCGGAGGGTAGGAGGAAGTAGGCTGTTGGTTAACTAGGATCTGCAGCTTATCTGTTAGGTAGGGAAAAGGGCAGACTAGATGGACCAAATGGTGCTCATCTGCCATCAGATTCTATTTTTCTATGTCTAAACTTGAATGTTAGTTATGCATCCAGAAAAGGTGACCTAGAGCACAGCATTACTTTCAAACAATGCATCAAATGTACAGACCTGACACACACTGACTACCTCAAGCCACGAATGACTCCGGATCCATTAACCGGTGACAGTGTATCATTTTCAGTTCTCCGTCTCCTAGAAACAGTGTTTGAATGACAAGAGCATGTGCACCTCTCTGTGTTTCACTCGGAAGTCTCTGGTAAAAACAGCCTCCGCCTAAGCAACATTCTTGCAAGACCTGCCCATGAAATGTTGTCAACAACTGAGATGCACCACAAAGATAAAAACTTAGTCTAGCTAATCTTAGTAACATCAATAAAACATTCAAGAACTGCTTCCAAACAGGGGGGAGAGGTGCAAACTAATACTGCACTGTGACGTATACACTAGAAAGGTATTTATACGTGTGTGTTTCTCTCCATGTATATCACACATATACACACACACACACACACACACAACACACACATATATATGTATCTATAACACATATATTATAGTTATCGAATGCTTGTGAGTATATTTTCTGGCACATGCCAGTGATATTTTTTGTTTCCTCCGAACCTTGAGTGAGAATATCAAAATATCAATCAATCTTTATTTATCCAGGTGAACACCATTGAGCAAGCTCATTTACAAGGTGGACCTGCATCACAAAAGGTCAAAGAACAATACAGTAGCCCACGCCTGGGAGGTAAGCTAGAGGGCAGTCCAGGGGTGAAAGAGGTTAAGTCTCGGGGAATGGGTGGGTGGCTGGAGTGATAGATAGCCAGCCAGAGAAAAAGCTACTGAAAAAACAAATATATATATATATATATATTCACACACACACATATACATACACACACGTGCGTATGTATGTATATATTATCACTACATTAATGTGTTATTACCACCTTAATAACAGATTAATACCCAACACTAATATAAACCATCCAAATAACACTCTCTTAGTAAAACATGTAACAGCCACTCTAAAACCCTAAAATTCCATGTGCAGAAAACTACCCAAAACTAAACCAAGAAGCTACCCAGCATCTTCCCGCCTCTCTCACTCACCAAGTAATGCTGCCCCTTGAATCAGCAGCTCTCATGCAGGCCCTCCATGATGCTTCTGGTGCTGCTCCTCTGGTCCTGGTCCCACAATGCTCCCAACCTCCTAATGCGGCTACTGCCACCAGGTGTGTTCCCCAGTACTAAATGCCGCTCCAGCCATTCAAGAAGCTGCTGCCGACCGCAAACCACACCGTTCTCCAGCAGATCACATGATGCTCCTGACTGCACACCTGTCACTGTACACCTAAAGATAAGACTGCTGTAGCAAACTTCTTTTTATAGGAGACTCCTACACTACTGAAACACTAAGCGATAAAACTGGCAGTCCCTATAAATACACATTGAACTATAGAAAAACACTAGCACTAACATACCACTTTTTTTTAAACTCTTTTTGTGCTCCGCCTTGAGGGTAACTCTCTCTGGCATCCACTGACTCCGGGTGCTGTACTTCCTGCCTGAAGCACCCTACTCCCCGCCCTGTCCGGTCCCCCAGCTCTGCACCCTCTGAAGTAGGGCCGCCCTATCCTCCCAGGACGCTCTATCTGGAATCGGAACTGCCAGTCAGATGGGAGGGTGAGGCGAGGATAGGTGCCCGGCCTTCGGGTGTGGCCTGCCGGGTTCGTGGTGCCTTCGCCTATCCTCTCCTACAGGGATTGTCTTGGTTATTTTACACCCTCCATTCCCCCGCCCCCCGAGAGCTCAGACATGCAATGGCATCAGGTCGCCCGTAGAGCTCCGGTCTCACACGCGATGCCCCCTAGCATGTGCAGTACCACCGTCTCCACTGGGGCCACTGCAATGCTGGGCATGCCTGAACCCCACCCCAGAGAGAGGTGAGCTGTCCTCCAGATGTTCAATCCTCTGTCTCCCTGCTGAACCTCGGCAGCCCATGCTCATTCGAACCGGGTCACCAGCGTGGCGCAAGGTGTGGCGTCAAGCACCTCAACCCTCAGCGCCACCAGGCTAACTCTGGTTTTCTGGTCCCCGGTAGTTCACCATTTCCTGTGGATTTGATTACTTATCGTCAATCACGTGGCACCTCTGAGAACATGGCTTTATATATTGTGCTCTGCAATATCACGAGGCAAACTCAGACCAGCAAGGCCAAGAGGCCCTACAACAAAACTAGTCTGCAAAATGATTAAAACGTACCTTCTTAGGATACTACTTATGCTACTTCTGATATCTGGAAATGTTCATCCTAACCGGGGCCTAATGGCTGCTTTCCATGCCACAAAAAAGGGGGAGGGATCCCTCACATTAGCCTCAATCAATGTCTGCAGCCTCCTTAACAAACTTGACATCTTGCAAACCTGGGTCCTGCAACATAGCCCTGATGTACTCTCTG
Organism: Neoceratodus forsteri; assembly: GCA_016271365.2. Classification (NCBI taxonomy): domain Eukaryota; kingdom Metazoa; phylum Chordata; order Ceratodontiformes; family Ceratodontidae; genus Neoceratodus; species Neoceratodus forsteri. Next base: position 1,190,770,756 of record CM028130.1, on the reverse strand, counting down.
TTGTCCAAACATGGCTTAACCCCAAGATACCAGATGCTGCAGTCACCATCCCTGGATACTCTATATTCAGGCAGGACAGGGGTTCCAAACGAGGTGGAGGCTGTGCCATCTACCTGAGGAATTCCTATCTGGGTCAAGTCTTCCCGTTCTCAAACCCTAAACCACCCTCTCAGGTTCTCGCTATTAAAGTTCTACTCTGGGCACACAACAAGGAGCCTCACCATTGCCTCTGTGTACCTACCCCTAAAGATCAGCCCAATGGATTTATGAGCATACTGGAAAGCCTACAGGGATTACACCATAACTCTGAAGTCATAGTACTAGCGACTTCATAAATTGGCTATCGCTGGAGGCCAGAAACTACAAGGATGCTGTCATGTCACAGAACCTCACCCAGCTTGTTACCACCCCACCAGATGCAACTTTAGGACAGGGTCCACACACTTCTGGACTTGATCCTTACTAATCACCCTGAGCAGATCGCAAAGTCTCAGTGCTCCCTGATGGGATCAGTGACCACTCACTGGTCACATGTACCTGGACAAACAAATTCATTAAGCCCCTCCTAAAATAATCCACACCAGAGTGTTAAAGCAAGGGTACCTTGAGCTACTAAAGACACACCTAAGCCACCTGGACTGGACACCAATCAGCTCTGCCATTGATGTAAACCAAGCCTTAGACCTTTTCATCAGCCACTTCACTGCGGCCTGCAATATCTTTGCACCTCTAAAAAGCTGAAGGTCAGGGCAGAGCTAACCCTTGGATAACCCGATCTAATCATTTACTCAAACATAAGATCATCTCTGGTACTGTGCGCGTGCAATATCCAAACTTGGCAATATTCATAAATATAAAGCTGCCAGAAATTAGTGCATGCGGGCAGTTGGGGCGCCAAAAGCAAATACTTCAAGGAAGCTCTCTCCAACTCCTGGGGTGATGGAAAAATTTTTTGGAGTAACTTGAAAGACATTACAGGCAAGGACCGTAAGTCACCACCCACCGTGCTCGACATAAATGGAACACCAACATCTGACCTGTACACACTCGCCAACACCTTTAACAATCGTTCTCCAACTTGGATAGTGTCCTCCTTCTAATTTCTTTAATGCCCCTCTGGTAGTAACCCTCCTGCAACTACTCCTCTCCCACACCCTGCCCACAATTCTACTTCAAGGAGATCCCAGTGCATGAAGCCAGAACCTATATTTGGAAGGCCATTCACAGCGCCAGACTACAGTGTTGACTCCCTTGACTTGAAGTTGTTAGCACTTGTCATTGAAGAAGTCCTTGAACCCCTGACAAGAGTCCTCAACCTATCACTAGGATGTCCCAGTTCATCTCGCTGGAAACAGGCGATCATCACACCGGTACACAAAAGTGGAGACCAATCACTGCACTCCAACTACAGACCTATCTCCATCCTCCCTCCATTGTCTAAGGCCCTGGAGCGCATCGCCTCAGACCAACTAGTCAAGTACCTGGAAAAATACGACATCCAGTGTCCTGAGCAACATGGTTTCCAAAAAGGGCACAGTACCACCACTGCACTATTAGAATTCATGGGCTTCATCCATACCACGCTCGATCAAGGAAACTGTGTAGGGGAAGTGTTCATTGCCCTTACAAAAGCCTTTGATACTGTGAACCACCCACTCCTACTCAAGCAATTATCAAACATTGGGCTCTCCAATGAAGCGCTACTCTGGTTTTCAAGTTACCTTGGGGAGAGGGTCCAGTGGGTTAGGACTGCCAGTGTCACCTCGAAAGAAAAATCAATCCTTTCAGGGATCCCACAGGGGTCCATCCTGGGGCCACTACTCTTTAGCCTCTTCCTCAATGACCTTCCCAGTGTCTGCCACCAGAAATTACTGCTCTCGCTGTGACGCAGTCATGTTCACCAACCACCAAATGCAGAGCTCCTCGAGAAACAACTGCAGCTTGAATTCATTGCATCGAAGAATAGTTCAAGTCACACAAACTGGTCATGAACTACAGCAAAACACAGGTTATGACATTCTACAACGCCAGGAGCAAGTACAAATCCATTGACCTCACCATCCTAAACCAAACAGGGACCTTACTTGAACACATTCCTGATTTTAAATACCTAGTGTCACATTGGACAGCTCACTCTCCTACCATCGGCACATAGATTCTGTCGCCAAAGCCACCAACATCCATTATAGGCCTGCTCTACAGGCACAAACACTGCATGACTTCTGACACTCTCCAGTTGGCTATCAACAGCTCTGTCATCTCCATCATCAATTACAGACTGGCAATTTATGGCCCTGCCTCCGTGAGAATTACAGTTGCACTCAACAAAGCATGCAGGCTGCTAACTGGGGCTGACACAACTTACACACTTGTGACATGTACACTCAGGCAGGATAGCTTCTCTCATCAGCCAGATACAGTATCAAACCTGTCTCTTAGCCAAGAAAGTCCTCCTCGGGGTCATGCTCCCGGGCATTGAAAACTCCTCATTGATCACCACAGCACCCAGCAAACCAGAGTTCACAACAACTAACTTTCCTTGCCCCTACCATGGGCCAAGAGGGCTGCTCTTGGCCTTTTAGAGACAACTCCTACTTCATCTCATTTCAACTAGTCGTTGTGACTGCCTCACCTAAGCAGGGGCCCACCGCTCACTGCCCTCCACTTCAGTCTTGACAGCTACCTCTCCCCGCCTTGCCCCCTTCTACCTGCCTACCCCCTTGCCCCCTCTCCCTTCCCCCCCCAGGCATTTCCTGAATTTTATCCCTCCCTCCCCTTTAGAGCTCTTACCCTCACGCCCTACCCTCCGACAATGGCCTTCCTGCCTGCATATCCCCTTCCCTCTCACCTGCAGTGCTTATTTCTAAGATTGCCCTTGGCTGGTATGTCATGCTACCTAACATTTAGCACATTTTGAATTACTACAATTTCGTAAGCCTTAGTCTCTTACTTCTTTTTGTTGTGTAACTATGTATTATGTTGACCTTTGTATGTATGTATGTATTACCCTCTTACTTTTTTTTGTTGTGTAACTATGTATTATGTTGACCTTTGTATGTATGTATGTATAACCCCCATTCCTTCGACGTGGAACTTTTGTAAACGAGCAGTTCCTGCTCAAAGGTATTTGTAATCTTAGATTTCAATAAAATAAAAAATTAAAATAAACTCCAGTATACCACTACACTACGGAAATTCCCAACACTACGGAAAAACATTGGACACAGCAAACAGTGTTCAACGCATTATATAAAGTAAATGATGACAAAGTCCGAGATACTCATGAAAAAAATACCACCTCTGGGTCAAACAAGCTCATAGAGGACACTCACCTTCAGATTCGTGGTTTTATGGTTTGGTTGACCATTTCACCAATTTAGTTCCTGTAAATCACACTTTTGCCATAATTTATTTACACTCTGTGTGTGTCTATCATATGTATATATTACTTGCTTACACACACACACACACACACACACACACACACACACACATATATATAAATGCATGCGTATGCATATATTACTAAATCAGATTTCCACAAATCCTTTTTATGTCCAGTTCTGGCCTGTCACCCACTGGAGGGAAAAAAAGAACATATATACTGTGTCTTATACTGTATACAGTGTCTTTGAAAAAGGGACCATCACCACTTGGAGAACAAAATTAGACAAAATTTTGCTTCTGTGTCATTTATTTTCCATATTTCTCCATAATTTGTTCTGCATTACTAAGGACATGTGCAAATGCAAACTAGGCATTTGTTCTTCAAAATTCATCTGATCCTCCTACATCCTTCCCAGCTGAAGTCATTCACGCTATTTGTGAAATTATATTCCTTGTAAAAGAAACTGCCTTCGGCATCCTTATGATCCAGCTCCAGTGTGCAAGCCATGGATGAGTGTTCCCTCACAGACCGGTAATCCTGAGAAAAGTCTCTTGGGTACAGATCCTGATCTCGGCCTCCGGGTGTCTCGACTGCTTGGGTGAGTGGTGACTTCACAAGTCCCTTGTTAGCTGATCAGTCGATGGCCTCGATTTAAAAAAACAGTAAAAATGCCCCCATTTTACCACATGGCGCGCCCTGTGCTTTCCATTTACTGACATCATAAAACGTGCCAGCGTGGGAGTGTGTCTTACAATGGGAAGTAGCAGCATTTTCCATTGCCTCCATGGAGCTAACTCGCTCTATTTTATTATAAATCCCTGCCAGCAATAAATAAAAAGTTTGATGCCAGTCCACTTGGAACCAGGTAACATTTACTATACGTTTGGTGGGAGTGGGGCAAACTAACAAAGTAGGCACCTGCTCTATAAAGGGCGATCATGGAATGTTAGGAACACATCACTTCGATGCCTAAGATTACCCTCGCACACGGATGACTGGTCGAAAGGACTGTTACTGCCTGCAGAGCTGGAGTAGGTGTTTTTTGGTTTTTTTTCCAACCAGTAAAAAACAGCTGAGGGTTTCAAACTTCAATGATGTCAGTGTGACAGCTCCGATTAACCAGCAGCACTTGCCTCAGTGATGCAAGCAGGATGACACAACAAGCATAGCAATTAGTGACATGTTCAGGAGCGGAAAATATACAGGGGTAGAATCTACTGGATTTTAACCCTGTATTTTCCTTAAAAGAGAACCGCACTGAACCTGTGCGTCATCTTTCCTTGTAGACTTTGTATTTTTAGTACTAATTTCAATGTTGTTATTGCTTCATTTCTACAGGTCTTATAAAAACCATGTTTGGTGTTTCATATTTATATTCTGGTGGTAAATACCGTTTTAGAACTTATGATGTAGTAGTCCATGTCCCTCGCCAACAAGAGTTCTGTAGTCAAACAGAGACGTATTGTAGTAACAATCTAAGAGCTCAGCAAGAACATAAACTACACCATACAGTTCTAAACAGTGGCGGATCTAGCATTACTAGAGATCCTGTGGCAGCAGGTCCCTTCTTTGACATGTACATGGCATAGAACCAATCCAACATAATACTGTGTAACATTTTCCAATAGAACAAAAATTTTTATCATAGCCTACTACCAAGTGTTATCATGTTTGGTACTAAATGATAGATAACAGCAGTGTTCTGCCCGCATGCCGACAGCCCAACCCCTTTTAGTCAGCAAGGGTGCAGACAGGCATACTCACTGTACACATCTGTGTACAGTTTTGTTGATGTCAGTCACAGATCATAAGTCACTCTGTTAATATCATCATTCTAATCTGTAGTATTTGGGTTAGTGTAGTCCACTGAGGTGTCCCATACATGTATAACCTCTTTAGAGAGTAGAGTCATCTGACAACAATCTGACTTGTTTGGAAGGGGGTGCCATTTGGAAAGGATGTGTAAATGTTTTAATGGGGGGTGTAACTGTTGGAGACTATGTACAAAATGGAAATTTCTGGCTACACTCCTGTTAGTCAGAACCAGTACATTTCTGCTGCAAGACATTTTTAATCCCTGTTCCACGACTGGTTCCAAAATGCTCCTTACCACCAGTGCGAAAATCATAAACACTAACTGAATTTAATACAAGGCCAGTAAAGATATTTATATACTGAAATATTCAGAAAGACCTTTGAGTCAGCAACTCATTTACAAGGTTCACGTCATACATAAAAGGATACATGGACAGAACTTGGAATACAGATTACAGTACAATTACAAATAACAGTCAGTGAGGTCAATATACTAACATACTAACATACTAAAATGCCAGCAGAATAGGCCTAACGGTCTTTCGTGTCTGCTCGTTTGGTCAGTCCCCAACCTGGGTGCTGACCTTGCTGTCCCCCTCGCCTTCTCTGGCTTCTCCCTTCCCAGTTCCGGATATTCTTGCTGCATTGGATTTTGCTTCCAGAACCCTTCCCCTGTACCTGTCCCACCCCCTCTTGAACCCCTCCACTGTCTCTGCCTCCACCAGCCCCCTAGGCAGTGCATTCCATGGCTCTACCACCCTCTCAGTGAAGTAGCACCTCCTCCTTTCTCCCTGAATCTTCCCCTCCAGCTTCCAGCCATGCCTCTAGTGGCCCCTTCCTCCTTCCTTTGAAGCACCCCAACTGTTCCTCCCTATTTTCCCTCTTCATGTACCTAAAGACCTCTATCATGTCCCCGGTCCTTCTCTCTTCCAATGTGTATATATTTAGCTCTTCGAGCCTCTCCTCATAGGTCCTGTCCCCAAGCCCCAAATCATTTTGGTTGCCCTCCTCTGGACCCTCTCAGGAGGTTAATGTCCCACTTCCGTGTGGCCTCCAAAGCACACAGTACTCTCAAGGTGCGGCCTCACCAAGCAGTTATACAGAGGGGTATCACTTCCCTCCTTTTGAGGTGATCCCCTAGCGATGCATCCCAGCATCCTGTTGGCCTTGGCTGCTGACCTCCTACAAGTCTCAGGTTGTTCATCTTGACATCCACCACCACCCCCAGGTCCCTCTCAGCCATCGAGACTTGTAGCATTTCCCCCAGGGTGTACACTTGACCTGGGTTTCTGGCCTGAGGTGGAGTACCTTGCATTTCCTGCATTGAACCTCAGCTTCCACTTTCTAGACCATCTTTCCAGAGCCTCCAGGTCCCCTGTAGGGCCACCCTCCCTCCTCCCCATCCACCACGCCCCCAGTTCGGGTCATCTGCAGAAGAGACTCATCTCACTCCCTGATTCCTGTCCTTATGTCAGATCGTAGGCGTTGAACAGAAGGGGCCCAAGGACTGATCCCTGTGGGACCCCACTAATGACCCTCCTTGGGGATGAGACTATCCCACCAACTATGACCCTCTGGGTCGGTCCTGGAGCCAATTGCCTATCTATCTGATCATCTGGTTCCCCACCCCATTTCTCCCAGCTTATCCAACAGGCCCGTGAGGAACAGAGTCAAATGCCTTGCTGAAGTCCAGAAAGAGGACATCTACTGGTCTGCACAGGTCCAAGGCACTTGTCACACAGTCATAGAACTCCACCAGGTTTGTCTGACACGATTTCCCGGGATGAATCCATGCTGTCCTTCGTCCAGGCACCCTGACTTATCCAGGTCCCCCTAGCCTCTCCTTGACAATGCCCTCCACCACCTTGCCCACCACCGAGGTCAGGCTGACAGGCCTGTAGTTCCGCTACCTCCTTGATCCCCCTTGTGGATAGGCACTATATCGCCACCTTCCAGTCTTGGGGCACCACCCTGTCCTCAGAGATGGTGAAAAGCTCTGCCAGGGGTTTTGCCAGGACATCTGCAAGTTCCTTCAGCACTCTGGGATGTAATTTATCCGGCCCCAGTGCTTTCTCCGTCTTAAGGGAGCTGAGGGCTTCCCTCACTCTCTCTGCTGTGATTTCCACTTCTGGTACCTCTTCTCCCTGCTTAGCCCTCCCCCCACCTGCCAGTGATGCCTCCCCCTCTCCACAGACCTGCCAATCGGTGAGGGTCCCCCCTCCTCAAGTATCTCTGTCTCCTCCATGTATGATTACAGCACCCATTTTTCCCTGGTGAAAACTGAGGTGAAGTACTCATTTAGTACCTCAGCCTGCTCCCCGGGTCTTGTGCCCATCTCTCCCCGATTTAATCTGCTAATCTGCCCCTTCACCTTCGTTTTTCCCCAATGTATCTAAGAACCTTGTTCCCCTCTCCCTAATTTCCCAGCAGGTTCTGCTCCTTCCTTGCCTTAGCAGCCCTCACCACTCTAGTGGCCCTTCTAGCCATCAGCTTGTACTCCCCTCGATCCCTTTCACTCCTTGAGCACTTGAATTGCTTATAGGCTGCTTTCTTTCCCCGCACCACCTCCTGGACCTCCCTGGTCCACCAACAGGGTTTTTGGGCCCTACCGCATTTTAGTCTTACTCTTGCACAGGTGCTGGTAGCATCCTGCACCCCTCTCCTGATGATTTCCCACCTACTATCAGCGTCCATGTCTGACCCAATCCCATCCAAATGCTCCTTAAGGATCCTTCCCATTTCCTTAAAATCAGCCCCCTGAAAGTCGGTTACTTCACGTCTTTGTGCAGCCTTCTACCCTCCTAGGTCAGAGCAGAACCAGACCGTGGCATGGTCACTCCCGCAATGGGTCCCTACCTCCAGGCCCCAATCTGGTCACTGTCTGCCAGGACCACATCCAGTACCCGTGCCTCCTGGTCGGGTTCCCTCACCTGTTGAGTTAGGGCAGCGTCTTGAAAGACATCCAACAACCTCTGTTCCCTGGTCACAGAGGATGTCATAGTCTCCCAGTCTGTTCCTGGCATGTTTAAGTCCCCCAACACCACCACCGTTCCTCTGCCCAGTCTGCAGTGTCTCCTAACATCTGCCACCAGATTGTCCTCCAGCTCCTCCGCCAGGGCAGGGGGTCTATACACCACTACAATGATATAATTGGAACCAGTATTTAAAAGTAGAAGATTTGGTTTGCTGGCCAAGGCACCTAGCTTCACCTGAGCTCTTTCCTTCTAAGACTGCTTGAAAGGCAGAGTAGAGAGAGAGCCATGGGGGAGAAAACACCTGTATATTAAGGAAAAATAAAATGAGTTACTGGATGCAATCTTCCCTAGCGGTTAGTGCACCGATCTGTGTGACTCTGGAGACTTGCATTTGAATCCTTTTAACCCACTGGATGACCATGAGCAAGTCATTAAACCTCCTCTGCATAACTCTGCAATCCTCTCAAATCTCTCTGTGATATGTAAAACTTCCTGTGCACTGCCAACAGCAGCACAAATTCTCTACCCTCATCCCTTAAAGTGTGAAGCGCTTTGGGAAGGATACAGTTGTGTGCAAGGTTTACTACTAGGGTGCAAGAGGCGGGAGAAGACCATGAGCCCTCTCCATACTTCCCAGTTGTTGGAAATTAATCTGTTACCCAATAATATTAACTGGTCTAATCTTATCTTAAATATGTTTGTTTCTGGACACCATTACATGCTGTGGTCAGAGGTTTAACGCTCTGCTAACCCTTTGCATATAGAATGTTATATGTTAATTGGTTTTGATTTTTTAAGCTGTTTATTGTGACCTCTAGGTGTTTTCTCCTTCGCTCTATATCTGGTACCTATCAGTGTCAATAGGAAAGGTGATTCTGTATATAAAAAAACAATTCCTTTCTAGTTTGCAGTACATCTGGGATGTACACGTGGTGTCTCTAGCGCCATCCTAGGCATTTTGAAATCTCAGGGTTTTTGGGGGGGGGGGAGCTCAGTGACCAAATTTCCTCTTACCCCTACACCCAGATGTTGGGCTTGTTGTGGCTGTATCCGTCCTCCATCTGTGATGGTGGCCAAGTGGCTGCCTTCACAGAGAGTGTTTTGTCTGGCAGTGGCTGTTAGACTGTTGCCCTGCTGCCAGTGCTCTCTCCCTATTTCCTTTCCCGGGAGCCAAGTGTCTCCCATCCGTATCATGCCCAGCTTCTGGCTCCTGCTGAGCAGACTGCAAGGCTCATGCAGGATCCTGTTTTTTCCATGCGATTCTGCAGTGTCACACCCCATGCCACTGTGACAACCCAGCAGACGGGTTCATTTCAGATATTCACCTATGAGGGACACTGACCCACTGGATAGATAAAAAATAGGGGTTACATGAAAAACTAATGGGTCATACTGGCCCAGAGTATCAAAAGCAGTGGAAAACTGTTAGATTAGTGAGCCAGAGTGTCACCAAGGGACAAGAAAAGGTGGGTCAAAACTGAAACTAGTGTGCCATTGGTCACAACCCCCATTCTGAAATGAACACTGCCTCGAGTAGTCTCCATCTTTATTAACAATGAAGGAAAGAAAGAGCAAGCAGAAATCACAAGCATTCTGCTATCAGCAATCCCAATGTGTCTGGAAAACCATTGTTCATCTGCAGGGTATAGTTTTTCAAAAAGCTGGTGATGCTACAATCCCATCTGAAAGGTTTACAGTATGTGGATACATACAGATCTAAATGAGCATTAGTTTTAAAACTGATGGTATGTCATACCCCAGTTTAACCCCCTTCATCTGTGATACCCATAATCCTACACAGGAAGAGGCTAGGAGTTAAGCGTACTGCAGATGAGGCTCTTTCTATGGGCTCATTTCTGATGTCGGCATGTTAAAGAATTTGCAGTTAGTTAGATAACCTTTTGGCCTCCTCTTTAGATAATGAGTTTTCACAGACCGTGTTAACAGCATGAATGCAATATTGTGAGGGCAGAAGGAAAACTCTGATAGTGTTTATGGAGGGAGGCAAGCAATCCCAAATGTAACACTTACGGTTGACAGGAAGTCCCTGAAAGAAGGACCTACGGGGGAGAAAGCTCAGCAGTCTAACTGAGAAGGTGGAGAGAAATCCCCATGAGAGTATATCCAATGAGGAACAAGGTCCTGAATGAAATACCGTGAAGGAAGATGGCAGCCTTTGACCGGGGATCAGGGGTGGCAAAGGCCCAAAAGGGGTGATAACAATCCCCAGTACATTGTTTGGGGTGCACAAAAATCCAGAAGAAGAGCACCCAGAATGTGAATACGTTCCCTCTAATGAGCATACCTTAAGGATTAAAAACAAAAGTTTGAATCACTATAAATTGGCACTAGGAAATTCACTTTAATCTGGGGGGGGGGGGCAGAGGCCTCCTTTAATTGTATCAGTGTCCATACAGTCACTGTAACTAGAAACAAATATCCATCTACTAACGAAGATGAATTTGAAAATATTGCTTCTAGTTTACAGGAAAAGGCATGTTTTAAGGTAATATTTCCAAAAAAAATTTATGGGGCCACTGCGTATTGGACTATAAAAATTATCTCTGTTTCTCAAAATGTTGGCAAGTATGCTCACACACAAAAGCCCTAGGGTTTAATCCAAGTACTATATATTCCAACAATGGACCCGCAGTTAGGCAGAAATGCCCTAGACCTGGGACTCTACCCATCTGCATTCAATATGGTTTAACTTAAAAGAAGATAATGCTACTGCCTTGGGCACTGCAATCATTCATAGAATCTGCTCATGTCAGGGCAAAGGCAGCTTGGCTTCTTTGTTCCCGTCGTGATCTGAAAACAGAAACACTGGGTTTTGCTTCACTTAATGAGACGACCCACAGCGGCCCTGGTTAGTCCTACATATGCAGCGATGATAGATTTGACAATGGTGACCTGGAGTGAATCGGCATACGAATACAAATGCTCTGCATAAGTTGCAAAACCCAGACATGATACACTTCTGGCCATTGTTTTAACATTTCCTTTACAAAGAGTCGCTTTAGCAAACACACTGCTACACCAGTTGCCCTGACAAAAGCTGGGCTTAACCACTAATTTAAATTTTAGGCAGGAGTGGCTATACAATCATTTCAAGGTGGTACCAATTTAAAGGGGTAGCACTACTAGCACTTCCACCCCAAAATGTAAAATATTACCTTTTAAAACTGAGAATAGGCTAAAATAGCTACTGTTTTCAGGTCGGGGAGGGGGTGAAGTAGCTACTTGGCACATAGCTGGATCCACCAGTTTAGGCTACTGGGCCAGTGACCACTGAAATCATTCTTAGATTTGCCTTAGCAAATAACGTGAAATAATGACACAGTATGTACGTTTGTAAGTATTATCAGTCCCCTTATCATCTCGCAGCCTCTCATTGCTCCTCTCTTCCTAGTCAAATACTGGTTTGCTTCACTCCCCACATATCCTCTCTACTATGCCCCTCAGCTCCCTCCTATCTCCTTCATTCAAGAGACTCACGCTCCTTCTCGGTCCCTCATCTTTGCTCTAGCACTGGTCAGGCTGCATTTTCTTAACATCTCCCTCCCTCCCTCTGGAAGCTGTTCCCTCTTTTTCTTTGCTCTGCCCCATCCCTACTGTCCCTAACACGGTCACTAAAGCCAACCCTCCCCACTTGCTCCTGTTTCTCCCCACCAGCCTTTCCCCCTCTCTCCTGCCCCCACTCCTTTGCCCTACCCTATACCTTTTTGCCTCACACTCCCTATCTCCATCCTTCTTCACTCTGAGGGGTTAGCCTTGCTGAATTTCTCCCTATTCCCCCCAGCTCCCTTGTATTCTTCAACTGACTCCAACACCCAGACTTGCTGCCTTTTTACCTCGATGTATTCCTACCGACTGCCACTGTATTTTGCACCTTATTTACTGCTGCCTTTTTTGCACTTCTGCTTGATTGTGTTTTTTTACCAAACTTTTAAATAAATAAATAAAAATGTCTACAGACAGTTGGTAAGACCACATCTGGAGTACTGTGTGTACAGTTCTGGAGACCCCATCTCCGCAACACATAGGGTGGAGGCTGTCCAGAGGAGGGCAACCAAAATGGTGCAGGGTCTGCACCAGAAGACACATGAAGAAAGAATAAAGGAGCTTAAGATGTATAGCCTTGAGGAAAGAAGGGAGAGGGGGGACATGATAGAAACTTTCAAGCACCTCAAGGAAAATCAACAAAGTCCAAGAGGGTAGCATCTTTCAGAAAAAGAGATGTGCAAGAACAAGGGGGCACAATTTGAAGATAGAGCAGGGATGGCTCAGAGGTAATGTAAGGAAGTATTTCTTCACAGAGAGGGTTGTAGATGCATGTAACAGCCTTCCTGAGGAGGTCGTAGAGTCAAAAACAGTGGGGGAATTCAAGAATGCATGGGACAGACATAAGGCAATTCTAGCGGAGGGTAGGAGGAAGTAGGCTGTTGGTTAACTAGGATCTGCAGCTTATCTGTTAGGTAGGGAAAAGGGCAGACTAGATGGACCAAATGGTGCTCATCTGCCATCAGATTCTATTTTTCTATGTCTAAACTTGAATGTTAGTTATGCATCCAGAAAAGGTGACCTAGAGCACAGCATTACTTTCAAACAATGCATCAAATGTACAGACCTGACACACACTGACTACCTCAAGCCACGAATGACTCCGGATCCATTAACCGGTGACAGTGTATCATTTTCAGTTCTCCGTCTCCTAGAAACAGTGTTTGAATGACAAGAGCATGTGCACCTCTCTGTGTTTCACTCAGGAAGTCTCTGGTAAAACAGCCTCCGCTAAGCAACATTCTTGCAAGACCTGCCCATGAAATGTTGTCAACAACTGAGATGCACCACAAAGATAAAAACTTAGTCTAGCTAATCTTAGTAACATCAATAAAACATTCAAGAACTGCTTCCAAACAGGGGAGAGGTGCAAACTAATACTGCACTGTGACGTATACACTAGAAAGGTATTTATACGGTGTGTTTCTCTCCATGTATATCACACATATAACTACACACACACACACACACACACACACACATATATATGTATCTATAACACATATATTATAGTTATCGAATGCTTGTGAGTATATTTTCTGGCACATGCCAGTGATATTTTGTTTCTCCCGAACCTTGAGTGAGAATATCAAAATATCAATCAATCTTTATTTATCCAGGTGAACACCATTGAGCAAGCTCATTTACAAGGTGGACCTGCATCACAAAAGGTCAAAGAACAATACAGTAGCCCCGACCTGGGGGGTAAGCTAGAGGGCAGTCCAGGGGTGAAAGAGGTTAAGTCTCGGGGAATGGGTGGGTGGCTGGAGTGATAGATGGCCAGCCAGAGAGAAAAAGCTTACTGAAAAAAAACAAATATATATATATATATATATTCACACACACACATATACATACACACACACGTACGTATGTATGTATATATTATCACTACATTAATGTGTTATTACCACCTTAATAACAGATTAATACCCAACACAATATAAACCATCCAAATAACACTCTCTTAGTAAAACATGTAACAGCCACTCTAAAACCCCTAAAATTCCATGTGCAGAAAACTACCCAAAACTAAACCAAGAAGCTACCCAGCATCTTCCCGCCTCTCTCACTCACCAAGTAATGCTGCCCCTTGAATCAGCAGCTCTCATGCAGGCCCTCCATGATGCTTCTGGTGCTGCTCCTCTGGTCCTGGTCCCACAATGCTCCCAACCTCCTAATGCGGCTACTGCCACCAGGTGTGTTCCCCAGTACTAAATGCCGCTCCAGCCATTCAAGAAGCTGCTGCCGCGCCAAACCACACCGTTCTCCAGCAGATCACATGATGCTCCTGACTGCACACCTGTCACTGTACACCTAAAGATAAGACTGCTGTAGCAAACTTCTTTTTATAGGAGACTCCTACACTACTGAAACACTAAGCGATAAAACTGGCAGTCCCTATAAATACACATTGAACTATAGAAAAACACTAGCACTAACATACCACTTTTTTTTAAACTCTTTTTGTGCTCCGCCTTGAGGGTAACTCTCTCTGGCATCCACTGACTCCGGGTGCTGTACTTCCTGCCTGAAGCACCCTACTCCCTCCTGTCCGGTCCCCAGCTCTGCACCCTCTGAAGTAGGGCCGCCCTATCCTCCCAGGGCGCTCTATCTGGAATCGGAACTGCCAGTCAGATGGGAGGGTGGCGAGATAGGTGCCCGGCCTTGGTGTGGCCTGCCGGGTTCGTGGTGCCTTCGCCTATCCTCTCCTACAGGGATTGTCTTGGTTATTTTACACCCTCCATTCCCCCGCCCCCGAGGCTCAGACATGCAATGGCATCAGGTCGCCTGCCGTAGCTCTCGTCCCGCTACGTGATGCCCCCTAGCATGTGCAGTACCACCGGTCTCCACCGGGGGCCACTGCAATGCTGGGCATGCCTGAACCCCACCCCAGAGAGAGGTGAGCTGTCCTCCAGATGTTCAATCCTCTGTCTCCCCTGCTGAACCTCGGCAGCCCATGCTCATTCCCGAACCCGGGTCACCAGCGTGACGCAAGGTGTGGCGTCAAGCACCTCAACCCTCAGCGCCACCAGGCTAACTCTGGTTTTCTGGTCCCCGGTAGTTCACCATTTCCTGTGGATTTGATTACTTATCGTCAATCACGTGGCACCTCTGAGAACATGGCTTTATATATTGTGCTCTGCAATATCACGAGGCAAACTCAGACCAGCAAGGCCAAGAGGCCCTACAACAAAACTAGTCTGCAAAATGATTAAAACGTACCTTCTTAGGATACTACTTATGCTACTTCTGATATCTGGAAATGTTCATCCTAACCCGGGGCCTAATGGCCTAGCACCCCATGCCACAAAAAGGCGGGAGGGATCCCTCACATTAGCCTCAATCAATGTCTGCAGCCTCCTTAACAAACTTGACATCTTGCAAACCTGGGTCCTGCAACATAGCCCTGATGTACTCTCTGTTGTCCAAACATGGCTTAACCCCAAGATACCAGATGCTGCAGTCACCATCCCTGGATACTCTATATTCAGGCAGGACAGGGGTTCCAAGCGAGGTGGAGGCTGTGCCATCTACCTGAGGAATTCCTATCTGGGTCAAGTCTTCCCGTTCTCAAACCCTAAACCACCCTCTCAGGTTCTCGCTATTAAAGTTCTACTCTGGGCACACAACAAGGAGCTCACCATTGCCTCTGTGTACCTACCCCTAAAGATCAGCCCAATGGATTTATGAGCATACTGGAAAGCCTACAGGGATTACACCATAACTCTGAAGTCATAGTACTAGGCGACTTCATAAATTGGCTATCGCTGGAGGCCAGAAACTACAAGGATGCTGTCATGTCACAGAACCTCACCCAGCTTGTTACCACCCCCACCAGATGCAACTTTAGGACAGGGTCACACACACTTCTGGACTTGATCCTTACTAATCACCCTGAACGAATCGCAAAAGTCTCAGTGCTCCCTGATGGGATCAGTGACCACTCACTGGTCACATGTACCTGGACAAACAAATTCATTAAGCCCCCTCCTAAAATAATCCACACCAGAGTGTTAAAGCAGGGGTACCTTGAGCTACTAAAGACACACCTAAGCCACCTGGACTGGACACCAATCAGCTCTGCCATTGATGTAAACCAAGCCTTAGACCTTTTCATCAGCCACTTCACTGCGGCCTGCAATATCTTTGCACCTCTCAAAAAGCTGAAGGTCAGGGGCAGAGCTAACCCTTGGATAACCCCCGATCTAATCATTTTACTCAAACATAAAGATCATCTCTGGTACTGTGCCCGTGCAATATCCAAACTTGGCAATATTCATAAATATAAAGCTGCCAGAAATTAGTGCATGCGGGCAGTTGGGAGCGCCAAAAGCAAATACTTCAAGGAAGCTCTCTCCAACTCCTGGGGTGATGGAAAAATTTTTTGGAGTAACTTGAAAGACATTACAGGCAAGGACCGTAAGTCACCACCCACCGTGCTCGACATAAATGGAACACCAACATCTGACCTGTACACACTCGCCAACACCTTTAACAATGCGTTCTCCAACTTGGATAGTGTCCTCCCTTCTAATTTCTTTAATGCCCCCTCTGGTAGTAACCCTCCTGCAACTACTCCTCTCCTACACCCTGCCCCACAATTCTACTTCAAGGAGATCCCAGTGCATGAAGCCAGAACCTATATTTGGAAGGCCATTCACAACGCAGACTACAGTGTTGACTCCCTTGACTTGAAGTTGTTAGCACTTGTCATTGAAGAAGTCCTTGAACCCCTGACAAAGGTCCTCAACCTATCACTAAGGATGTCCCAGTTCCCATCTCGCTGGAAACAGGCGATCATCACACCGGTACACAAAAGTGGAGACCAATCACTGCACTCCAACTACAGACCTATCTCCATCCTCCCTCCATTGTCTAAGGCCCTGGAGCGCGCCTCAGACCAACTAGTCAAGTACCTGGAAAAATACGACATCCAGTGTCCTGGGCAACATGGTTTCCAAAGGGCACAGTACCACCACTGCACTATTAGAATTCATGGGCTTCATCCATACTACGCTCGATCAAAGGAAACTGTGTAGGGGAAGTGTTCATTGCCCTTACAAAAAGCCTTTGATACTGTGAACCACCCATCCTACTCAAGCAATTATCAAACATTGGCTCTCCAATGAAGGCTACTCTGGTTTTCAAGTTACCTTGGGGAGAGGGTCCAGTGGGTTAGGACTGCCAGTGTCACCTCGAAAGAAAAATCAATCCTTTCAGGGATCCCACAGGGGTCCATCCTGGGGCCACTACTCTTTAGCCTCTTCCTCAATGACCTTCCCAGTGTCTGCCACCAGAAATTACTGCTCTACGCTGACGACGCAGTCATGTTCACCAACCACCAAAATGCAGAGCTCCTCGAGAAACAACTGCAGCTTGAATTCATGCACATCGAAGAATAGTTCAAGTCACACAAACTGGTCATGAACTACAGCAAAACACAGGTTATGACATTCTACAACGCCAGGAGCAAGTACAAATCCCGTGACCTCACCATCCTAAACCAAACAGGGACCTTACTTGAACACATTCCTGATTTTAAATACCTAGGTGTCACATTGGACAGCTCACTCTCCTACCATCGGCACATAGATTCTGTCGCCAAAGCCACCAACATCCGTATAGGCCTGCTCTACAGGCACAAACACTGCATGACTTCTGACACTCTCCAGTTGGCTATCAACAGCTCTGTCATCTCCATCATCAATTACGGGCTAGCAATTTATGGCCCTGCCTCCGTAGAATTACAGTTGCACTCAACAAAGCATGCAGGCTGCTAACTGGGGCTGACCGACTTACACACACTTGTGACATGTACACTCAGGCAGGATAGCTTCCTCTCATCAGCCAGATACAGTATCAAACCTGTCTCTTAGCCAAGAAAGTCCTCCTCGGGGTCATGCTCCCGGGCATTGAAAAGCTCCTCATTGATCACCACAGCACCCAGCAAACCAGAAGTTCACAACAACTAACTTTCCTTGCCCCCTACCATGGGCCAGAGGGCTGCTCTTGGCCCTTTTAAGAGACAACTCCTACTTCATCTCATTTCAACTAGTCGTTGTGACTGCCTCACCTAAGCAGGGGCCCACCGCTCACTGCCCTCCACTTCAGTCTTGACAGCTACCTCTCCCCGCCTTGCCCCCTTCTACCTGCCTACCCCCTTGCCCCCTCCTTCCCCCCCAGGCATTTCCTGAATTTTACCCTCCCTCCCTTTAGAGCTCTTACCTCCGCCTACCCTCCGACAATGGCCTTCCTGCCTGCATACCCTTCCCTCTCACCTGCAGTGCTTATTTCTAAGATTGCCCTTGGCTGGTATGTCATGCTACCTAACATTTAGCACATTTTGAATTACTACAATTTCGTAAGCCTTAGTCTCTTACTTCTTTTTGTTGTGTAACTATGTATTATGTTGACCTTTGTATGTATGTATGTATTACCCTCTTACTTTTTTTTGTTGTGTAACTATGTATTATGTTGACCTTTGTATGTATGTATGTATAACCCCCATTCCTTCGACGTGGAACTTTTGTAAACGAGCAGTTCCTGCTCAAAGGTATTTGTAATCTTAGATTTCAATAAAATAAAAAATTAAAATAAACTCCAGTATACCACTACACTACGGAAATTCCCAACACTACGGAAAAACATTGGACACAGCAAACAGTGTTCAACGCATTATATAAAGTAAATGATGACAAAGTCCGAGATACTCATGAAAAAAATACCACCTCTGGGTCAAACAAGCTCATAGAGGACACTCACCTTCAGATTCGTGGTTTTATGGTTTGGTTGACCATTTCACCAGTTTTAGTTCCCTGTAAATCACACTTTGCCATAATTTATTTACACTCTGTGTGTGTCTATCATATGTATATATTACTTGCCGCACACACACACACACACACACACACACACACACACACACACATATATATAAATGCATGCACGTATGCATATATTACTAAATCAGATTTCCACAAATCCTTTTTATGTCCAGTTCTGGCCTGTCACCCACTGGAGGGAAAAAAAGAACATATATACTGTGTCTTATACTGTATACAGTGTCTTTGAAAAAGGGACCATCACCACTTGGAGAACAAAATTAGACAAAATTTTGCTTCTGTGTCATTTATTTTCCATATTTCTCCATAATTTGTTCTGCATTACTAAGGACATGTGCAAATGCAAACTAGGCATTTGTTCTTCAAAATTCATCTGATCCTCCTACATCCTTCCCAGCTGAAGTCATTCACGCTATTTGTGAAATTATATTCCTTGTAAAGAAACTGCCTTCGGCATCCTTATGATCCAGCTCCAGTGTGCAAGCCATGGATGAGTGTTCCCTCACAGACCGGTAATCCTGAGAAAAGTCTCTTGGGTACAGATCCTGATCTCGGCCTCCGGGTGTCTCGACTGCTTGGGTGAGTGGTGACTTCACAAGTCCCTTGTTAGCTGATCAGTCGATGGCCTCGATTTAAAAAAACAGTAAAAATGCCCCCATTTTACCACATGGCGCGCCCTGTGCTTTCCATTTACTGACATCATAAAACGTGCCAGCGTGGGAGTGTGTCTTACAATGGGGAAGTAGCAGCATTTTCCCATTCGCCTCCATGGAGCTAACTACGCTCTATTTTATTATAAATCCCTGCCAGCAATAAATTAAAAGTTTGATGCCAGTCCACTTGGAACCAGGTAACATTTACTATACGTTTGGTGGGAGTGGGGCAAACTAACAAAGTAGGCACCTGCTCTATAAAGGGCGATCATGGAATGTTAGGAACACATCACTTCGATGCCTAAGATTACCCTCGCACACGGATGACTGGTCGAAAGGACTGTTACTGCCTGCAGAGCTGGAGTAGGTGTTTTTTGTTTTTTTTTCCAACCAGTAAAAAACAGCTGAGGGTTTCAAACTTCAATGATGTCAGTGTGACAGCTCCGATTAACCAGCAGCACTTGCCTCAGTGATGCAAGCAGGATGACACAACAAGCATAGCAATTAGTGACATGTTCAGGAGCGGAAAATATACAGGGGTAGAATCTACTGGATTTTAACCCTGTATTTTCCTTAAAAGAGAACCGCACTGAACCTGTGCGTCATCTTTCCTTGTAGACTTTGTATTTTTAGTACTAATTTCAATGTTGTTATTGCTTCATTTCTACAGGTCTTATAAAAACCATGTTTGGTGTTTCATATTTATATTCTGGTGGTAAATACCGTTTTAGAACTTATGATGTAGTAGTCCATGTCCCTCGCCAACAAGAGTTCTGTAGTCAAACAGAGACGTATTGTAGTAACAATCTAAGAGCTCAGCAAGAACATAAACTACACCATACAGTTCTAAACAGTGGCGGATCTAGCATTACTAGAGATCCTGTGGCAGCAGGTCCCTTCTTTGACATGTACATGGCATAGAACCAATCCAACATAATACTGTGTAACATTTTCCAATAGAACAAAAATTTTTATCATAGCCTACTACCAAGTGTTATCATGTTTGGTACTAAATGATAGATAACAGCAGTGTTCTGCCCGCATGCCGACAGCCCAACCCCTTTTAGTCAGCAAGGGTGCAGACAGGCATACTCACTGTACACATCTGTGTACAGTTTTGTTGAGTGTCAGTCACAGATCATAAGTCACTCTGTTAATATCATCATTCTAATCTGTAGTATTTGGGTTAGTGTAGTCCACTGAGGAGTGTCCCATACATGTATAACCTCTTTAGAGAGTAGAGGAGTCATCTGACAACAATCTGACTTGTTTGGAAGGGGGTGCCATTTGGAAAGGATGTGTAAATGTTTTAATGGGGGGGGTGTAACTGTTGGAGACTGTGTACAAAATGGAAATTTCTGGCTACACTCCTGTTAGTCAGAACCAGTACATTTCTGCTGCAAGACATTTTTTAATCCCTGTTCCACGACTGGTTCCAAAATGCTCCTTACCACCAGTGCGAAAATCATAAACACTAACTGAATTTAATACAAGGCCAGTAAAGATATTTATATACTGAAATATTCAGAAAGACCTTTGAGTCAGCAACTCATTTACAAAGGTTCCACGTCATACATAAAAGGATACATGGACAGAACTTGGAATACAGATTACAGTACAATTACAAATAACAGTCAGTGAGGTCAATATACTAACATACTAACATACTAAAATGCCAGCAGAATAGGCCTAACGGTCTTTCGTGTCTGCTCGTTTGGTCAGTCCCCAACCTGGGTGCTGACCTTGCTGTCCCCCTCGCCTTCTCTGGCTTCTCCCTTCCCAGTTCCGGATATTCTTGCTGCATTGGATTTTGCTTCCAGAACCCTTCCCTGTACCTGTCCCACCCCTCTTGAACCCCTCCACTGTCTCTGCCTCCACCAGCCCCTAGGCAGTGCATTCCATGGCTCTACCACCCTCTCAGTGAAGTAGCACCTCCTCCTTTCTCCCTGAATCTTCCCCTCCAGCTTCCAGCCATGCCTCTAGTGGCCCCTTCCTCCTTCCTTTGAAGCACCCCAACTGTTCCTCCCTATTTTCCCTCTTCATGTACCTAAAGACCTCTATCATGTCCCCGGTCCTTCTCTCTTCCAATGTGTACATATTTAGCTCTTGAGCCTCTCCTCATAGGTCCTGTCCCCCAGCCCCAAATCATTTTGGTTGCCCTCCTCTGGACCCTCTCAGGAGGTTAATGTCCCACTTCCGTGTGGCCTCCAAAACTGCACACAGTACTCAAGGTGCGGCCTCACCAAGCAGTTATACAGAGGGAGTATCACTTCCCTCCTTTTGAGGTGATCCCCTAGCGATGCATCCCAGCATCCTGTTGGCCTTGGCTGCTGACCTCCTACAAGTCTCAGGTTGTTCATCTTGACATCCACCACCACCCCCAGGTCCCTCTCAGCCATCGAGACTTGTAGCATTTCCCCCAGGGTGTACACTTGACCTGGGTTTCTGGCCCTGGTGGAGTACCTTGCATTTCCTGCATTGAACCTCAGCTTCCACTTTCTAGACCATCTTTCCAGAGCCTCAGGTCCCCTGTAGGGCCACCCTCCCTCCTCCCCATCCACCACGCCCCCAGTTCGAGGTCATCTGCGAGAGGGCTCATCTCACCCTCCTGATTCCTGTCCTTATGTCAGATCGTAGGCGTTGAACAGAAGGGGCCCAAGGACTGATCCCTGTGGGACCCCACTAATGACCCTCCTTGGGGATGAGACTATCCACCAACTATGACCCTCTGGGTCCGGTCCTGGAGCCAATTGCCTATCTATCTGATCATCTGGTTCCCCACCCCCATTTCTCCCAGCTTATCCAACAGGCCCACGTGAGGAACAGAGTCAAATGCCTTGCTGAAGTCCAGAAAGAGGACATCTACTGGTCTACGCAGGTCCAAGGCACTTGTCACACAGTCATAGAACTCCACCAGGTTTGTCTGACACGATTTCCCCGGGATGAATCCATGCTGTCTATCGTCCAGGCACCCTGACTTATCCAGGTCCCCCCTAGCCTCTCCTTGACAATGCCCTCCACCACCTTGCCCACCACCGAGGTCAGGCTGACAGGCCTGTAGTTCCCTGCCACCTCCCTTGATCCCCCCTTGTGGATAGGCACTATATGCGCCACCTTCCAGTCTTGGGGCACCCACCCTGTCCTCAGAGAGATGGTGAAAAGCTCTGCCAGGTGTTTTGCCAGGACATCTGCAAGTTCCTTCAGCACTCTGGGATGTAATTTATCCGGCCCCGGTGCTTTCTCCGTCTTAAGGGAGCTGAGGGCTTCCCTCACTCTCTCAGCTGTGATTTCCACTTCTGGTACCCCTTCTCCCTGCTTAGCCCTCCCCCCACCTGCCAGTGATGCCTCCCCCTCTCCACAGACCTGCCAATCGGTAAGGGTCCCCCCCTCCTCAGTATCTCTGTCTCCTCCCATGTATGATGCAGCACCCCCATTTTCCCTGGTGAAAACTGAGGTGAAGTACTCATTTAGTACCTCAGCCTGCTCCCCCGGGTCTTGTGCCCATCTCTCCCCGATTTAATCCTGCTAATCTGCCCCTTCACCCTTCGTTTTTCCCCAATGTATCTAAGAACCTTGTTCCCTCTCCTAATTTCCTAGCAGGTTCTGCTCCTTCCTTGCCTTAGCGCCTCACCACTCTAGTGGCCCTTCTAGCCATCAGCTTGTACTCCCCTCGATCCCTTTCACTCCTTGAGCACTTGAATTGCTTATAGGCTGCTTTCTTTCCCCGCACCACCTCCTGGACCTCCCTGGTCCACCAACAGGGTTTTTGGGCCCTACCGCATTTTCGTCTTACTCTTGCACAGGTGCTGGTAGCATCCTGCACCCCTCTCCTGATGATTTCCCACCTACTATCAGCGTCCATGTCTGACCCAATCCCATCCAAATGCTCCTTAAGGATCCTTCCCATTTCCTTAAAATCCAGCCCCCTGAAATCGGTTACTTCCGTCTTTGTGCAGCCTTCTACCCCTCCTAGGTCCAGGCAGAACCAGACCGTGGCATGGTCACTCCCCGCCAATGGGTCCCTTACCTCCAGGCCCCCAATCTGGTCACTGTCTGCCAGGACCACATCCAGTACCCGTGCCTCCCTGGTCGGTTCCCTCACCTGTTGAGTTAGGAGCAGCGTCTTGAAAGACATCAACAACCTCTGTTCCCTGGTCACAGAGGATGTCATAGTCTCAGTCTGTTCCTGGCATGTTTAAGTCCCCCAACACCACCACCGTTCCTCTGCACAGTCTGCAGTGTCTCCTAACATCTGCCACCAGATTGTCCTCCAGCTCCTCCGCCAGGGCAGGGGGTCTATACACCACTACAATGATATAATTGGAACCAGTATTTAAAAGTAGAAGATTTGGTTTGCTGGCCAAGGCACCTAGCTTCACCTGAGCTCTTTCCTTCTAAGACTGCTTGAAAGGCAGAGTAGAGAAACTTACCAGAGCAAGGGAGAAGGATTAAGACTTAGTTTGGCTAAGCAGATTTACTGTGTGGTGGTGTTTTTATTTTCTACTCACAGGGATTGCTACTGTTTGTTGCTAACATTTAATTGCTTTATTTTTTCTCTGATTCAAATTGTTGTTGCTGGTATACCTTCTTCTGCATTATTACAAGTTGTGCCTACAGTGTGTGCTAACAGATTACTGCTGTAATCTTCTGATTCAAATTGTCTTTTAGCAAGGTATATCTTCTGTTACTGCTTTATTTTTCTCTGGAGCAAAGTGTTTCTTACAGGGTATATCTTCTCTGAAATTATTACAGGTGGTGCTTTACAGGTTTTACAGTTTTATCTAACATTAGGATAAGCTTTCAGGGTTACTGCATTTGTTGTTGACTGATTGTTTCTGCTCTTACCTCCTTGTTCTTTACGTCCGTGGTTCTTCTTTTAGGCAGGGAAGGGGCCCAGCCACCCACACCATCCCCAACCACCCACACTACACTCCTTTTATAGGGTACCACAGTTGTGACATTTCCTGTGGCAGAGCAGGAAGGGGCGGATCAGTGGGGCCTCCACAAGGTGATCTCATCTACAGGGGCACTAGTAATTTAACTTGTTATAACAAGTTAAACAAAGCACAATTAAACCATTACTTGCATTTTTTTTTTCATTTTTTTCCTTCTAATTACTCTGACTAGGTTACAAACCCAGCAACTTATTTGGAATGGATTTCATTAACTGCAGGTACTGTGGAACAATTTTCAGAAGGACAGTCTTACAGGATTTAGGACACTGTCCTACATGTGGACCTTTGGAGATCTTAGGGCTCAGCTCCGGGCAGCATGGGCAGAGATTGCACGCCTCAAATTTCATATTGAAGAGGAAATACATTATAAGAACCACCCGCCATTTCCCCAGCATCCAACAGAAAAACCTCAACTGCAGAGGGTAGTTGGTCCAGGAGGTTGGCAGGTGGTTAGGAGGAGCAAATCAGGTGCCCCATCACTCTCTGCTCTCCATCACATTGCCTCCAAAAACCATATAAACACTACAAACAGGTATCTGCCTCTATCTCTGAAATCAAATAAAGAGGCAGAAGACACTGCAGAGCAGGACACTGCGGCACAGGAGCTAGCACAACAAAACTCACCCAAATCAGGAACCAAAACTAAACAAGCACAAAGGAAATCCAAAAACTTCTGATCATAGGAGACTCCATGATTCGGGAGTTGATACCCATCTCCAGCCAGGGTGATGGTCAGATGTCTCCAGGTACATCAGCATGGAGAGACACTGACCGCATTACTACAAATTGTTCACAAAGCAGGAGAGAAAACATTGATGTCCTAGTCACATAGGGACTAATGATCTAACCGCGGTCAGTTGTGGAGACCAAGGAACACCTGACTAGGCTGGGTGACAAACTATCATCTATTTCGTCCTGCATCTCCTTCTCTGAGATCCTGCCAGTCTGGGAGAGGGAGCAGATGGACGGAAGGTCAGAGAAGGGGAGATAGGGGAGCTAAACACGTGGCTCAGGACTGGTGCCAGGAAAAGGACACAGATTTGTAGGGAACTGGCAACAGTTCGGGAGCGAAAGTTCTTTAAATTTGATGGACTGCATCTGACTAAAGAGGAGCAGTGCATTGGGGCAGAAGTTTGACATCTTTGCAGAATATTTAAACTAGCAAATGGGAGAGGGGTTTGCACACCCATACGTCGAATGGGAAGAACACCCCTCCCCTCACTAGTGGTCAAACAGAATTCAGCGTGTTTGCCGTTCATTTGCATCACCAGGTAAGAAAAAGGTTTGTCTCCCCATACGATGCACAGGGGTAATGCCAAACTTCACCCAATAACTAACACACCAAAATCTGGCCAATGGAAAATCATGTACACAATGCTCACAGCCTGGGAAATAAGATCCCAGACCTGCAGGCAATAATGTCAGAGGCTAAACTGGACATAGTAGCAATTAGTGAGGCGTGGTTTACCAGTAACCACACTTAGGAGACTTCAGTACCTGGCTATGTATTGTTCAGAAGAGACCGAGAGTGCAAAAGGGGAGGAGTGGCCCTGTATGTTAATGAAAATATCAAAGCTACAGAAATTCAGAATACACATAAGGAGCCAGAAGAACTGTGGGTCACCCTGGAAACAGGAAATGGGACAGCCATAAGAACTGGGGTTGTCTACAGGCCCCAGACCAGAGGGAGGACATAGACACATTACTGTTAGAAGAATATACAAAACATGACAGCTAAAGGGAGGTTCTGATAATGGGAGACTTCAACATGCCAGATACAGATTGGTCAATACCAGCAGGAACATCTGCCAGAACTAGACTTATAGTGGATTCCCTGCAGGGGGAGGGCCTCAAACAACTGGTACAGCAACCCACAAGAGACAGGGCTATCCTAGATCTAGTACTGACTAACAAAGAAGGGATCACAGATCTCCAGGTAGAAGGTCACCTGGGGCCAGTGACCATCACATGGTATGGTTCAATTTGGCTACTACATCTAAATCATCCCATTCCAAGGCAAAAATATGGGACTTCAGAGGAGCTGACTTTGATAAGATGGCCAACAAAGTTAAGATAGCCCTGGCAAAAGAAAACACAGGTGAGGGGGCACAGGCAAAGTGGGCAAGCATTAAGGATGCAATACTTGAAGCAACATCCCACTGTGTTAGACAGAAAAGGAAGTGCAAAAAGAAGAAGGAAACCACTTTGGTTCTCAAATACAGTAGCAGAAAAGGTCAGAGCCAAAAGGCTGGCCTTCAGGAAATATAAGGGAAACACAGCGGATGAAGATAGGGAGGCATACCAAACTGCCCTAAGGAAGCAGGTAAGGCAGTAAGGCAGGCAAAGTCCCAAACTGAGGAAACACTAGCACGAACAGTAAAGAAGGTGACAAGACTTTCTATAGATACATTAGTGAAAGGAGAAAGTCCAGAGGGTATTCTAAGCTTAATGGAGAAAAGGGAGCATGTGAGGAGGAGGACCCTGTAAGGCATCTATCCTAAATAGATACTTTTGCTCAGTATTTACTGAAGAGAAGGTGGGGCAGGGCCCACAGCTCAGCATCATGGACACAGGGGGAGGAGGTGAGCACTACTCCCTTCACAAATGAAAGGGTCCTACAGAGCTTGCTAAGCTCAGAGTGGATAAGGCAATGGGACCTGATGGCATACATCCCAGGGTACTTAGGAGCTAAAGGAGGAACTAGCAGAGCCATTAGCAGAATTGTTTAGTGAGTCTCTGAGCACAGGAGAGGTCCCAGAAGACTGGAGAAGGGCTCATGTGATCCCGCTCCACAAGAGTGGTAGCAGGGAGGAGGGAACTACAGACCCGCCAGTCTTACCTCAGTAGTGGGCAAGATTATGGAGGCACTCCTTAAGGAAAGGATAGTGCAACACCTGGAATCCATAGGGGCACAGGATCCAAGACAGCATGGGTTTACAAAGGAAGGTCCTGTCAAACTAATCTCATAGATTTCTTTGACTGGGTAACCAGAGTGGTGGACCAAGGGAGCAGTTGATGTCGCCTACCTGACTTCAGCAAAGCTTTTGACACTGTTCCACATAGAAGATTGATAAATAAGCTGGGTAGGCTCAGGCGGGTCAGAAGTTGGTCAACTGGGTGGCAAACTGGTTGACTGGCAGAAAACAGAGTGGTGGTAAATGGTATACAGTCAGAAGAGATGCAAGTCACAGTGGGGTACCTCAGGGATCAGTCCTGGGGCCAGTCCTATTCAACATCTTCATTAGTGACCTTGCAGATGGACTAGAGGTGAGGCTTGTCTGTTTGCAGATGACACAAGATCTGCAACAGAGTAGATGAGCCAGATGGGGTGGGCAGAATGAGAAGAGATCTGGATAAACTAGCAGAATGGTCAGAAGAGTGGCAACTGGGATTTAATGCAAAGAATGCAAAATCATGCACATAGGGAAGAGAAACCCTGAGCCACTTATAGGCTTGGAGGAGTTGCTAGCAGTCACAAAGGAAGAAAGAGACTTGGGCATCATCATCACTGATGACCTAAAATCATCCAAGCAGACCTCTAAAGCAGTAGGTAAGGCTAGGGGTGTTAGGGTGTATTAGTAGGGGTATCACAAGTCGTAAGAGGAGGTAATAATCCCTCTGTACAAGACATTGGTTAGGCCCCATCTGGAGTACTCAGTGCAGTATTGGAGGCCACACCTTCACAAGGACATTAACCAAATTGAGGCAGTCCAGAGAAGGGCAACCAAAATGGTGCAGGGACTGCATCAGAAGACATATGAGGACAGATTAACGGAGCTCAATATGTATACCCTTGAGCAAAGGAGGAGAGAGGTGATATGATCGAGGCATTCAAACACCTTAAGGGCATAAACAAGGTGAAAGAGTCTAACATGTTTAAATATAAGAAAATAGCAGGACAAGAGGACACAGCATGAGATTAGAGGGAGGCCGATTAAGGGGAATGTGAGAAATTCTCTTTTCACAGAAAGGGTGGTGGATGCATGGAATGGCTTACCACAAGAAGTGGTGGCTATGAATACAGTGCAGGGCTTCAAACAGGCATGGGATAGGCATAAGGGAGCAATACAAATGACTATGAATAGATAGGTCACTGACAGAGCAAAGGCCGATGGCACATTTATAAAGTAGAAAAAGAAATGGGCAGACTGGATGGGCCTTGCGGTCCTTATCTGTCGTCAACTTCTATGTTTCTATGTTTCTAAAAATGGCTTCTAGTGGGAAAAATTACTTACCGGCACAGAACAGTTTTTCTTTAACACAGTACTAGTCCTTAAAAACAGTATTCCTTAAAGACTGCTCGCTGAAATGTAGCAGGGATTTTGTGACAAAAGTTAATGTCAGCTTACAGTATTAAAATAACCTTATCCTTTTTAAAGTGAAGAAACAAACTAAAATACTTCCCTGTGTCTCCCAATAAACTTAGTTTTTCTAGACAGGAAAGCTATTCTATTCTGGGGAGAGAAAAAAAAACTCAGGTATGGCAAAAGCATTGTAAGTAAAGTGCATACTGCTCCAACAGGGCACAAAAAAGGCCCAGCCTTCCCCCGCAGCTGACCTCTAAATTATCCTGTATGACTTGGGCTGTGCCTTTAATAGAAGATAACTACTGCCAAGTGACAGCCTGATCTAATACTACTCACAGTGATAGGGCAAACTTGATGCAACAAAAATGTTTGGGCCCATTCCTCGACTGTTATGCATTTTGCAATGCCGCGTGAGTTTTTCAGCAAAATGTACCCCTACTATAGGAAGATATACTGACATTCCACACAATGTTAAACCTATAAATTATAGGACGTATAAATTTTTAAAAAGTTACACTGATTTGATAGAAACATTCCTCAATACTAAATATATTGCACTCCATCCCACATTATTCTTAAATTTATCATTTTTCAAAATAAAGAGGTGTGTTAGCCATGTTAGTTCAGTATATGATGTAGGGGAAAAACAAATATGTTACAGGTGAACCACTGATCTGAGTAACAAAAATGACATTTAAGTTAAGATTTCTAGAGTCACTCACTCTCTTCATCTAGTCAGTGCCTGTCAGGTCTTTAAAATAAAATAATAAAGTGCTTCACGTTCTGGCAATTTGCTTCACATTCTGAAGACCTCCAACACTATGCATTTTATTTATTTATTAGCTTTTGTTGACCAGGTAGGTGCATTAGGCAAAAACCCTGCCTATTTTCAGGCACAGCCCAAGAGAGTACAACATACAGTTTACAAAAAACAAGCAGCGAATAATACAGAACCAGTACATATCCTCGCAGGGATAATTGTGGAAACAAAACATACACTGAATGCAGAAAGGCTGAAAGGTTATGGTCCAGCGGGTCAAGACGAGCTACTGAGGCCGGCTCGCTACTGCTCATGACCCAGACTCAGGAACAAGCCTGGAACGTCAGAGGCCTGGCCCAGGGGAAGGAGGACTGAGAATCCGTGGAACAACTCTCCCTCTCAGAGGAAGGAAGACTGTGGATCTCCGCTACAGTCTGACCGCTAGCAATAGCTGAGGGGCAGAGAAAGGGAGTGAGCCCAGAGACCACTAGTTCAAGGACTGAAACAACAGCGGGCACTGATGAATCATACACAGAAGAGGGCATGACGTCATCCAGGCCATCACTGCATGTCCACTCCTTCTGGGGGATGGAAACTAAGCAAAATGCTGCCATCTGCGCAGGTGACACTGCACTCTGCACACCATGTCCACTGCTGGGCTTCTCCTACGTGGGACCTACATACCCCATTCTCTACAAATGGGCTAACTAGGTGCGGTAGAGCCCCACAGGAGCCAGGCACCCTTGCAAGGGGGCAAGTCAAGAGGAACACATGGATGGCAAGTCAGGGGTGGATCAGGATAGAAACATAGAAACACAGAATTTGATAGCAGATAAGGACTGCTTGGCCCACCTAGTCTGCCCATTTTCCTACCAACAGATAAGCTGCAGATCCTACTTAACCAACAGCTTACTTCCTCCCCCACTAGGACTGCCTTATGTCTGTCCCATGCATTCTTGAATTCTCTCACTGTTCTTGACTTCACAACCTCCTCAGGGAGGCTGTTCTATGCATCCACAACCCTCTCTGTGAAAAAATACTTCCTCACTTTACCTCTGAGCCGTCCCCCCTCTATCTTCAAATTGTGCCCCCTTGTTCTTGCACATCTCTTTTTCTGAACGATAGCCACCCTCTTGGACTTTGTTGATTCCCTTGAGGTACTTGAAAGTTTCTATCATGTCCCTTCTCTCCCTCCTTTCCTCAAGGGTATACATATTAAGCTCCTTTAGTCTGTCTTCTGGTGCAGACCCTGCCATTTTGGTGCCCTCCTCTGGACAGCACTCCACTCTGTCTATGTCTTTCTGGGAGATGGGGTTCTCAGAACTGTACTAGTACTCAGATGGGGTCTCGCCAACTGTCTGTACAGAGGGATAATAACTTCCTGTTTTCTACTATTGTTGCCTCTCCCTATGCATCCCAGTATCCCCCCAGCCTTCCTTACTGCCTTCTCACATTGCTTGCCCACCTTTAGGTCATCTGATATAATTACCCCCAGGTCCCTTTCCATTTTTACTGTCGTCAGTATCTCACCCCCCATTGTGTACTCTTCCCCTGGGTTTTTGTTTCCCAGGTGCATTACCTTGCACTTCTTTGCACTGAATCGGAGCTGCCATACATTTGACCATTCCTCCAACCTTGCCAAGTCCCTTCTCATCCTTTCCACTCCATCTGGTGTATCAACCCTGTTGCAGATCTTTGCGTTGTCTGCAAAGAGACATACTTTTCTTCCAGTTCCTCTGCAATGTCACTTATAAAGACATTAAAAAGGACCGGTCCCTGTACTGAACACTGCGGTACCCCGCTAGTAACCCTCCTTTCTTCACTGTGGACTCCATTTACTACTACCCTTTGTGTCCTGTTGTCTAGCCAATTTTTTTATCCAGGCTACCACCTTGGGACCCACTGCAAGGCTAGCTAACTTGTGTATTAGTCTTTTGTGTGGGACTGTTATCAAATGCCTTGCTAAAGTCTAGGTATCCATGTCCACAGCCCCTTCCTGGTCTACTACTTTGGTCACCCAGTCAAAGAAGTCTATTAGATTCATCTGACACAACCTTCCCATCGTGAATCCATGCTGCCTTGGGTCCTGTGCCCCACTGGCCTCTAGGTGCTCAACAATTCTTTCCTTTAGAAGTGATTCCATCATTTTCCCTACCACTGAGGTCAAACTAACTGGTCTGTAGTTTCCTGCCTCTGGCGTGCTCCCACTTTTGTGAAGAGGAATCACATCCGCCCTCCTCCAGTCCTCAGGTATCACCCCATCCTCCCATGATTTGTTAAAGAGAGTAGTCAGCGGTGTCACTAGTTCTACCCTTAGTTCTTTTAGAATTCTTGGGTGAATCCCATCAGGCCCCATTGCTTTGTCCACCTTCAATTTTATTAGTTCTTTCAGAACCCTTTCTTCTGTAAATGGACTGGTATTGACCCCCCATCTTCAAAGTGTTTCTCTTGTTTGGTTTAGGTACCTCCCCCTCCTATTCCTTTGTGAATACTGAGCAGAAATATTTGTTCAGTATCCATGCTTTTTCACTGTCACCCTCTACCCACATTCCCTTCCCTTTATTAAGCCTCAGTATCCCTCCTTTGATCCAAGCAGGGCGGGGGCTTGAGAGGACAGGGATGGGACACAGGCACTGGTGCCAACTGATGGGGGTTCTTTGTAGGCTGAAGGATGAAATATAGAGAAGTAAAAAAAATAAAAGGTTAGTTACATAGAATTTGTCAGCAGAAAAGGACAACCTGGCCCACTCAAGTTTGCCCACGTTCCCTGCTAAATTGTCTCTAAAGACCCTAACTGGTGTCCAGCAACCCTCCCCACCACCACCTATATTTACTAAGAATATTCCTCTGTGCCTGTCCCACATATGCGTGAGGCACCCCACTGTTTTCACATCCACCACTTCTGCAGGCAGAAGTCAGCCTACAAAGTTCCTGGTGTTTATCACCCTTTCAGTGAAGTAGTACTTAATCACATCCCTCTTATAAAGGGATGTACTATCTAGCAACTACAGCTGATTGCGTGGAGCAGTGTGATGACAGTAAACAGCCACGCCAGAAGTAGCACCTTACCTATACAAAGTACAGGAGCATTTTTACAGGAAAGCCTGTCTAAGAATATGCTTAGTGTCTGTCCTCATCCAACTCAAGGGTGACAAACTTTCCAGTGTTATTACAACAAAGAACAGACTCAGACGTACTGGAATAGACAGTTTACAAAAAGTGCACAAGCTCATTCAAACCAGGCGGCACGGACAAGCTAAAATCCTTTGTTTGTTTTTTTTTTGTGTTCTTGTTTTGTTTTTAAAAAGCGTGCAAGTACTGAATATCACAGCGGAAAAAGGGACGGGACCGGTATCCGATTACCGATTCTAAGCAATTTAGTTTTGAATTTGGCAGTATTTTAAAATGCTCAGTAGAAGTTGGACCTGCCTATAAAAGTTGCAAAACTTTGTTTTTTTTATTACTGCACGTGAGACGAGAAGGAGGCAACTCTTCCGTGTCTTCACGTGGGGAGGAAAAAAAGTTGCTTACCTTCAAAGGAGCCTCGAGTAGCTTGTACACCGCAGCTATTTGTTCCAGAAGAGGAATATCTTCAGAAAAGTTAAAAGTTGGGGGTCTCCGCGGCTCCGGGATATTGGTGCAGACAAAAGGGTCCAAGTCATCATAGTATTGCACCTTGCAGGTTATCGTAGCCATGCTGCACAGCAGTCACCAGCCGGACTCCCGCCGGCCGCCACACAAACAACGCGGGGCCAAGAAAGCGCCCTCTCCGAGTACAGCTCTGGTAACTTCGAGCCTGCGGAAGAAACGAAGACGGAGTGCGGCTCTGGCGTTTGCAACAGGGAGCGCTCCAATCCCTCACTATTGACAGACAGCGGCCGACTGAGACCAACAGAAACCCGAGCCGGCGAACAGTGACGTCACCAGGAAGCACAGTCACTTGGGTTGGCCAAGCTCCGAAGGAGGGTGGTGAGACTTGAAAGTTGGGACATTCCATTCAACCCTTTGTCACGGTAACCGACATGAGATACGCTGGTCCGAGTCTCAAAATGTGGGTATTGGCAACATCGTTAGACATAGAGACGCAAGCTAAGAACACTCAAAGAATTAGGAAACAGTGCCTTTAATAGTGTAAAGCTTATTCTTGATTGTGTGATTTTATAAAATGGGAAGGGAAAATTCATGCGTTCTGACTGGTCCGTAGCTCATGCAATGGGTAAGCAATAACACACTCTGGGGTGTGGGTTATGCTGTGATAAACACGTGCCTGGGGTGTAGCGATGCCCAGCCAGCTTGCAGGCCCAGTGCCTTACTGCCCCTAGAAGTGCCCTTACTGCTCCTAGAAGTGCGTTTATGAGAGCATAACCCACACCCCAGAGTGTGTTATTGTGCTTATAAAATGGGTATTTCTTGACACACTAATATTTAAAAATTAAAAAAAAATTTAGCTTGATGTGAAATAGTCCCTACACTTTCCTTAGGTAGCTAGGAATGCTGTTACATGAAGAGCTGTCTCTAGGGGTGTTGAAGACAGCCACCAAGTCGGTATGTCAGGCCGCAGGCCAGACCGCAGGTTTGCTTTGCTCTTGCCAACATAAAGCTACCACCTGCGGTGGCAACTTCCATAAAAATCCAGCTGGTCTCCCTCTGCTTGGGGCTTCAGAGGAACTGTGGAGCGTTTGTAAAGTTGCAGGTGAGGAGAAGGGAGCAGTTTGGGAGGGACAGCCACGTGATTTCTAAGTACAAACAACACTTTTTAAGTGTTGCAATCCCTTTGATTTTAAATTTCTGGGTTTGTATTTCACTTGCTATAACTGTGCTGTTAGCAAGGAATCAAGACGGTGGGTTTCCGAGACTTGAACGGTGGGCGACTCACAGATTTTTTTTTTGGGGGGGTGTTTGCCATTTGGGGGGACTTGCTTTTTCTGTGTTTATATCAGAAAAGAAGTATGTCTGGGAAGGGGTGCCAGCCAATCAGATTTCTCGATTGTCCATACCAATTTTATAAGTAAGCAATAAGACACGATGGGGTGTGTGTTAGTTCTAACACACGGCTAGGGGATGTAGTAAGGCACAAGGCCACAGGCCAACTGCGTCCAGCCGCCTAGCCGTGCGTTAGAACTGTCTAAGGCACACCCCAGAGTGGCTTATTGTGCTTATAAAATGGGTCTTCATATTTTATATGCATGAATAAATTTAAATTAGTAGGTTAAAATAAGAAAAAGATTACATCATTGCCTACATTTTACATAAAATAGTTTGTTTAGATGTTTTGTTCTTTAGAGTGCCATAGTTTGCCTTTGGTGATAGAGAGGATAGCAACACTTTATTCGCAATAACTGCCTAGTGTGGAAGAGGTGACCAGGCAAATTTATCACCAATAGATAGAATAGAATAGATAACTGGGATGCAGCAACTATGGGGTGAGCCACGGTCAGCAGCCAAGGGCGAATTATTTCATACCCCTAAAACAGGTGAGGTAACAGAGCTGCAGAATGTGACACTTGTTTGTACAAGTAGCTAGCTAGCCCTCAAGTATTGCACCGCTTATTCTCTCTACCCCACCCGTACCAGCATCTGTATAATTTTTCTTAATATTTGGCCACAGACTGAGTGAGTGTCCATTACTGAAATCAGAGGAGAACAGGCAGCATGGTGCATGGTTAAAAAAGCATCATAGTGGTTATTTATTTTTTTTTTTTTTTACATAGTTTTCTTGAGTTGCAGGCAGAACAGAAGTGAGGACTGATTCCTGGAGAAATGCGCCTTGTGGAGTTAGGCGGCGGAAAGGAAGAAGGCAAATCTTGACGCCAGCTTTAAGAATAAATCAGTGATTGCGATTGCTGAGCTATGGAGGGGGGGCAGGGCAGGCGGGTGCCGGTGCATCAGAGTGCTTCTTTTATTTATATATATATGCAAATAATAAAGGTCAGTTCTTTCTAATGATATTAAATTAATTGTTTTGCCAGTTTTTTTAGCTGTAGAGCAAGCAGAGAAAAAAAAACATATGGGTCGTAGTATTTATCATAACCTTGCCAGGTGAGGGGGAAAAATGGTGCCGATTTAAAAATGAAAGTTCAGGGGAGGGAGGGCGCTGATGAGCCACTGAACGTAATGGTTGCATCCCTCCACAGCTCCGCGTCAGAAAGCTTATAAAGTTTATTGCATGTTTGGTACTTTAATTCCTGCATTAAAAGAATGCTTAACCACCAGAGGACATGGATGAATTTTTAACTCCAGCGAAACCTGTTTGCCAAGTAACTAAATCTAATAAAAAGGGAACTCAATCTGAAACCTCCTCGGTGGGAGGCCTAGGCCCAATCTCTCTTTCAGCTGTGGAGATAGCCCTAATCAGCAAGACGGTAATAGAACAGGTTTTAGAAGGCTTAAAACCAGAGTGGACCCAATTTCGAGACCCCATGGCGAGATAACATCGGAATTGCAACAGCATACCTCCAGATTAGAATAAGTAGAGCAATGTGTTTCTGCGTTGGAAGACAGCACCAGTTCAGTCCTGGAGATGGTGGTGCAGTTGAAGGAGATGGAGGAGCTCTGTGAAGCCCTTGGTTAACGAGAAAATTATGAAAGGCATAATAATCTGTGGATCAGGGGCCTTCTAGAAAGCATTGAGGGAGGGACTCTCTTGGAGTTCTGTGCTGCAACACTGCCGAAATTGCAGGTCTGGACAAGAAATGGGGCAGATTGACGGTGGCCCATAGAGCGCTGATACCACAATCTCTGAGCGATCAGCCTTCAAACAAGTAATCTATAGGCTTCACCACTTTCCAGATCAGCAGGCTATTATGTCTGCTTATAGGAAGAAAAAGCTAATTTATGAGGGCCGAAAATTAATTATTTCTCAAGACTTTTCAGCTTGAATTCAGAAGAAGAGACAACAATTCAATGCAGCCATGGCCATGCTTCATAAACATAGATTAGAATTTTTCATGGCATATCTGGCTATGCTCAAAGTACACCCTGAGGAGGCTGTTTTCTGGGAGCCAGGGAAGCTAAAAACATTCATCAAGGAGTGGGACTCTTAAGAATAAAGAGGGCTAAATGTTCCACCTGGACTTGTGTTCGTTTTTTTTTTACTTTTAATCTTATTTTGAGCACACTGCTGGGGACTTGGTTCATTTGACCAGAGAGGGCTTCATGTGGGGATCTTTTTCCACAAATGCTGGAGGTGTACCCTGATTCTGTATACTTTGGCAGGGGCTTCTGCCCATACTTTTCCTATTGGCCTTCCCCATGGCCTGCTCTGCAGCACTGGAACATCTTTGTTATGTGCGCCTCTATGCGTGCGGGACAGTTTCAGCATAAATTGGATTATCTCTGCTTTTGCTTCACTGGTGTGAATCGATGTTTTGTTTCATTGAGACTGCTCCGCCTGCCCACATTGGAATTGTATAGGATGGGAAGCATGCAAGGAAAGACATATTTTGTGGCCCTGCCCCCAGCATGTGGTTGCGCTCAGGATGGGGGGGTGGAATGTTGAATGTTTATAAACTTCAGATTAGTCTCACTGTGT
This sequence comes from Neoceratodus forsteri, assembly GCA_016271365.2. Taxonomy (NCBI): domain Eukaryota; kingdom Metazoa; phylum Chordata; order Ceratodontiformes; family Ceratodontidae; genus Neoceratodus; species Neoceratodus forsteri. Next base: position 1,190,733,963 of record CM028130.1, on the reverse strand, counting down.
TATCAGTCTCAGCTGAGACTGAGGGATGACATAATTTTAGAACTGTCGCAGCTGCATAAGCCACTTTGGAATGTTGCAACTAGGGATGTTAGGATAGAATGTTGGGAGTTTTTGAAGTGAGTCTGTAGTAGTCTGTATGTGGGCTTAGTAGAGAGAAGAGGTGTGCTGCAGCTGCAGGCCCTCAGAGCCCTTTGCTGTGCCAGAGAGCTATAATTTTTAGTTTAGGTGTGTGTTCTCACCTCAGGAGGAACACAACAGTGCCTGTTTGAAGTGGTGGAGACCGCTTTCCAAAGTTTCAGGGCCCCATCCTTGCGGGGATGGGGAGAAAGGAATCAGCCTGCTTCCACGGGCAAGTCTCCTGGTCCGGCTAGTGGAAAAAGGAACTGTCTGTGAGGATTTGTGCGGAGGCACCTGGAAGTTTCATTATGTTTTGGAAGAGAAAAAGCCTGTGAGGCACCTGCAACCAAGGGGTGAGTTTGCTCTGCTAAAGGGCCAATGTGTTTTCACCTAGGACAAGATGAATTTAAGTGACTGCTACTGTGGGGTCAGTAAAAGACAGCCAAGTACAATTTTGAAAGTTGTGGGAATTGGACTGCTTAACTCTGTGGGGATCTAGAGAAATGGACAGAGCCACTCATTAAGTATGTTTCAAGTTCAGCACATGTGGGATGGAAGAAACAGTAGATTAAATGTGACATGCATTTAAAGAGAATCTACAAAGTAAAGTGTTTTCAGAGATGAGGTGTTAAAGTCCAGAGGAATGGCCGGATATGAATTATGGGAGCAAGAGGTGGGGGAACCCCCCATCTAGCGTAACCAGAGTCACTTCTATGAGTTCACTTTAGGAAACCTGTTGCTTTCTCTCACGTACTTGGCCAGTGCCTGAGGAAAGTACCCAGACGTGGGATTGTTTGAAGAAGATTCCCTGATGGAGTCAGAAGTGCTCATGGATGGAATAGGGAGCCACCATTAAATCTCCATGATAAATGGATAAGTAGTTCAAGGGCTGGCAAGGGAGCCGAGCCAAGGAAAGAAGGTAGCCAGGGAAACCAGAGAAGAGTCAAGTTCGGGCCGAGTGCCCTGTGTGTTGCTTAACCCGGGAGTTTAAGATTTAAGAAGATGTGTGTCTGTTCAGGAGAAATCTGCATTACCTGGAGTGTGGCCCCGTTGGGGTCCGTCTATGCTTTATTGTTCCTTTTTGTTGTGAATAAAAGCCACACTTTAGAATCCCAACTCCTTGTATGGACATTCAGTTATTGCTTCCTGTGTCCAGAATACTTGGGTGCCCCTGTGCAGAATAGCCAAAGCTAGCCAACATGCCGAGTGACATTTTTCTCCCCGAGCCCAGGTCCCAGGTAGGGGGTTACATAATGGAGGCACCACACAGCACTAATAACACAAAAAATACCACCAACCTGACCACTGGAGACTCCCACCTGGTAGTTGTGGCCGCCTGGGTTACAGAATTGGAGGTACCGCTGGGATTCTAATAAAATTTGAGAGAAAAGACAAGAAAGGTTGCTCAGATGATGGCTAGTGTTTTGGCTATCTGGCTGAAGGTAGCCCAAAAATCTGAAGCAATTGTTAACTAAATGTGCCGCTGTGTGCTGTTGTCTGTGTGTTGCTGTGATATTGCCAGCTGTTACCAAGGAGCAGTAAAGCCAGAGTGTGTATGCCCTTGTCCTGCATCAAATTACAGTGTTTGCCAGCTTTTAAAAGTAATTGTGACAAAGAAAAGTGTGGAAAACTGTGGGTAGCAAAAGGAAAATTGTGCCCTAGACGTTGGAAATGCTTTCTGTGTGGACTGAGAGACTTGTTGTGCTTAATGGCCATGAAAAATGGTTAAAATGGGCTCCCACTGTGGAGTCATTTGGAAAAAAAAAGTGTGGTTTGCAGTTTAAATTTGCCTGCGCGACGATAGCCATGAGGAGAAGAGCATTCAAGAGGAAAGAGGCTAATTTGCATGGCGAGTGATTCGCGAAACTGCAGTCAGTCCCGCCCCCAAGCCAGCTCTAGAGTGACTGCACAGCATTCGAGATGGAGAGTGAGTGGAGTGTGCAAACTGGCTCACCAGGAGGAGTGTCACGGTGGTCAGCAGGACTGCCAGCCCGCTTCCTTCCGAGGCCTCCATGATCGGCTGTAGGCCATTTTTTCATCACAGCAAACAGCTATTGATAACAGTGAGTACTATCCAAATTAAATAGCTCAAACTGTGTGATTTCACCAAAAAAGCCTGCTGAATCTGTGTGTAGCAGTGTAGTCGCTTTGCAAAGAAGGACTGTGCCAAGTTTGAAAGAAGCTAAAACAAACATTATAAGCAATAGACTATGAGCATAATTATAGGTTCAGCAACAGTATAATTTTCAGAGCCATGTGAGAGACTGTGAGTTGTATGAGAGATGCAGCAAGAAATACAGGCAATCCTGTGCTATGAAATACTGAGGATTTATGGGACTGTAAGCTAGAGCACTGTCTTTAGCAAGTAAAAAGTCCATGGTAAATCATATAAATGTGCTAAGAGAGCAACCAGTGCAAATTTGTGCAGTTTGAGGTAATGTTATCAGTAGAGTGTGTAAATCGGATGCACAGTGGCTTGACCCATTTACAGAACGTTGATGCACCAGGAGTGCTGCTGCCACCATTACAGGGTGGGGCAGTAATGTAAACACAGCAGCAAGGGAGCCATTTTGTGAAAAGTTTTTTTCATCCAAGTGGGACTTGTAAGAACAGTGAGTGTTTGTTTTCTCTGCAGTCATGGCTTCAAGACCAGCCCGCTACCCGGATCATGCCCGGGCTATGATCGTAGGAGAAGTTAAGTTGAGAAATATTGAGAAGTATTTCTATGGAGGACGACTGCCTTCTCGTGTGGCGATTCCTGGATATCCAGTACGAGTATGTGTGATGTGCTTAAATGCTGGAAGGGACATTTTATCATGGTACCTCACTGTTCTGGGTGCCTAGAGAAATATGGTTTGTGTAAAGCGCCCAAGATTCATTTGGCTCCCATATAGACAAAGTTACAGGAACCTGCAATTGGCAGCACATAGCACCAGGAAGGACCTGAAGAGGGAAGTTCAGTAAAGTGTGGCATAATCAATCAAAATCTTTATTTAATCAGGCGAACATCATTGAACATAGCTCATTTACAAGATGGACCTGAGTGGTCAAGAAGTGCAAGTGTTATTACATTGACAAGGGTAGCATAAACAGTAATACAATGACAGGGGTAACATAAACAGTAATACAATGACATAAGTGCTAATATATAAAATATACATATGTACAAGGCACATTAAAACTTTTAATCTGTGAGACAGAAGGTAATGGGCACATCAGAGTAATATGTAGATTATAGGACCTAGCAGGCATTTTGAGGGTAAATCTTGGGACTGGAAACGGAGTTTTATCAGCATATAGGAACACGGGGGGTAGGTAGGGCCGGGGTTTAGGCCTTGTGGAAGCAGTTGCAGAGTTCTGGGAATAGGGTGGTGAATAGTCTTTTGAAGGATATTAAGGGTAGGAGGTTATTTAGCTTCATGGTTTTTTGGAGTGAATTCCAAACATAAAGCTAGAGGGTGCAGATCAACAGACAGCACAGATGACTGATGTGTCCGAGTCTGAGTCACTGAGAGACAGTGCAGAGGGAGCATCAGCAGACCCGTGGATAGAGGGGCCTAGTCCAAATCTCATAGGCGAAGGTGAGACAAAAGAGGCCATTGAATAGGAGGTTTCGACCTCCATGCCTAGTGAGGAGTGGACTCTCTCAGGAGTGAGGATGACTGCTCACTCCTGGGTGCAGATTCTCAGTGAAGATGATGAGGGGGAACCCATTTGGCCTGATGAAGAAGGCGTGGGTTCACAGCCTCCAGCTCCTGGTTTAGAGGAACACATGGAAGAGAGTGGTGATTCCACTGCCCTGGCTGTGCAAGAAGGAGCCAGGGATCAATTTTTTGTGTCGTTAAGAATGCATAGCTGGCAGAATCAGGACTGGCCGCCCTCAAGCCAGGCCAGAGGTCACAGGTTGACCAAATGCAGTAAGGAGGAAAGACTGGTTCGTAGGAAAGCGAATGAAATCCATGGATAATCATTTCCTTCTTTTCCTCAAAGGATCTGGGAGGAGATAGAAAAATGCAAGAAATCCTGGATTATGGAAGAGGCCATGACACATGTGCACCCTCGTGCCAGCAGATTTCTAAGAGACGGAATATTGCAAGAAAAGTTCCAAACATGGAAAGTGGGCATGACATTGTTTATAGACACTGTTCAGATTGTGGACAGCAAAGGACATAAATCCTTTCACAATGTGAATTATGAACACCCAGATGGGGTAATAATTCTTGCACCTGACCCATTGTGCTATTTCCCACAATGCCAAGAACATCCTGCGAATGTGCCCTTGCCTACCAAGTGGAGAGCAGAGCAGTGGTAGCCAGTGCTGCCATTCCAGCTGTTGCCGTACCTATGTTGTTCCACTAGTCTGGACGTCCAGCATCCAGGTGCCCCACATTCAACAGTTCTACAGTGTACTGGCTTTCCAGAATCCATCAGCGTGGCCCACCAGATGACTTCAAATCTAGAGAGGACACCAGCCCAGCTGTATCCTGTTTCACCGCCTGGGTATCGGATGACTTCAGACCAGCTGTTTTCCTTTTTGTTCCTGTTCCAAGGTTACATCTCCAGAGATGACATCAGCCCAGCTGTTCCCAGATGTGCTATCCTGTTCGTGTTCTGGAAGATGTCCGCCCAGATGTATTGACAGAATGCTGCCAGGGAGAGTATTCGGTGGGGACACAGGTGTCGTATGTTTTTCCATTCTTCAAGGGACTGGTAGGTCCAAACTTTTTCTATTTCTGATATTTGCACTACACACCCTACAACAGCAGACTTCCAATGTGTGAACTGTCCTCAAAGACTCTCCCCTTTGGGACTTTGGCCTGCTAGAATTTTGCTTCACCGGGCTCCGGCCCAGGAGAGACTCTTTATTGGACTTGACTTCGGGCGTTGTGAGTCACTAGAAGGGACATTTAGGGTATTCCATCCCCCCAAAATTTCAAATGTGTATTGTAAATATTTTATTTTTCTACTGTTTATACTGTTACTGTTTTCTACTTTTTTAAAAAATCTTTTTGGGATTCTTCAGTGTTTAGATGGTAGGGTTTAGATAGAACTGTGTATGCAGATTAGGTGTGTTTTGCTTTTTTCTTTTCTTGCAGGTGTTCCGGAAGAAGACTAGAAGAGAAGAGAAGACAAGAAGAGGAGGAGGAACTCATCAGATTTCCCCTTGTACTTTAAAAAGTATTTGGGTTTAAAGTACTGTTGTTGTTGTTGTTGTTACTATATATAATTTTCATTCCACAGGTATGGTTGTGGGGGAGTGTGAGAGTAATGCATTGTGTATGGTATTAGCTCCTTGTGTGTGGTTGCTGGTGTCCAGGGTTGGGGGGGTCCCCTTTTGTATTTGTTTTTTTGGGTTTTTGGTTAAAGGCAGATAGATTTTCCCTAGAGGGTGAGGGGGGATAGACAGGCTGTGGTCCTGACCTGCAGTAGGGGCTGCAGTACTGATCTATTAGGGCTATGCTCTGGACAGTTCTTCCAGAGCCACTGGGTACCCATAGTCAGCAGATAGAGTAGAGGCTGATGTGTCAGCCAATGGCCTCTGGGCCCTCAGTGTTTCCTGCCTGTCTGTGCCTAGCACATGGTAGGAGGGGACCTGATCACCCCTCTCCATAGGTAGCACATAGGGTAGGATGGCCTAGGTCAGGTAACTCATGACTGCGGACAGTCATTTTCCTGGCCCAGTGTGAGTGTAACCCCCCTGTTACCCGGGGTTACAAGAATCCCAATTAGACCTAGTGGCAGGCAGGGAAGGCAGCTTGTGAAATTCCAGTTAAATGGATTTCACACTGTCTCACTCTGTTCTCTGTCTCAGCTGAGATTGAGGGATGACATAATTTTAGAACTGTCGCAGCTGCATAAGTCACTTTGGAATGTTGCAGCTAGGGAAGTTAGGCTAGAATGTTGGGAGTTTTTGAAGCGAGTCTGTAGTAGTATGGGGGCTCAGTAGAGAGAAGAGGTGTGCTGCAGCTGCAGGCCCTCAGAGCCCTTTGCTCTGCCAGAGAGCTATATTTTTTAGTTTAGGTGTGTGTTCTCACCTCAAGAGGAACACAGCTGTGCCTGTTTGAAGTGGTGGTGACCGCTTTCCAGAGTTTTAGGGCCCCATCCCAGCAGGGATGGGGGAAAGGAATCAGCCTGCTTCCATGAGCAATTCTCCTGGCCTGGCTAGTGGAAAAAGAAGCTGCCTGTGAGGATTTGTGCGGAGGCACCTGGAAGTTTATTATGTTTTGGAAGAGAAAAAGCCTGTGAAGCACCTGCAGCCAAGGTGTGAGTTTGCTCTGCTAAAGGGCCAATGTGTTTTCACCTAGGACAAGATGAATTTAAGTGACTGCTACTTTGGGGTCAGGAAAAGACAGCAAAGTACAGTTTTAAAAGTTGTGGGACTTGGACTGCTTAACTCTGTGGGGGTCTAGAGAAATGGACAGAGCCACTTATTAAGTATGTTTGAAGTTCAGCACACGTGGGATGGAAGAAACAGTAGATTAAATGTGACATGCATTTAAAAAGAATTTACAAAGTAAAGTGTTTTCAGAGATGAGGTGTCAAAGTCCAGAGGAATGGCCGGGTATGATTTATGGGAGCAAGAGGTGGGAGATCCCCCATCTGGCATAACCAAAGTCACCTTTGCGGGTTCGCTTTAGGACACCTGTTGCTTTCTCTCAGGTACTTGACCAGTGCCTGCGGAAAGTACCCAGATGTGGGATTGTTTGAAGAAGATCCCCTGATGGAGTCAGAAGTGCTCATGGGTGGAATAGGGAGCCACCATTAAATCTCCATGATAAATGGATAAGTAGTTCAAGGGCTGGCAAGGGAGCTGAGCCAAGGAAAGAAGGTAGTCCAAGGGCTGGCAAGGGAGCCGAGCCAGGGAAACCAGAGAGGAGTCAAGTTCGGACCAAGTGCCTTGTGTGTTGCTAAACCCGAGGGTTTAAGATTTAAGAAGTTGTGTGTCTGTTCAGGAGAAATCTGCATTACCAGGAGTGTAGCCCTGTTGGGGTCCATCTATGCTTTATTGTTCCTTTTTGTTGTGATGAAAAGCCACACTTTAGAATCTATACTCCTTGTATGGACGTTCAGTTGTTGCTTCCTGTGTCTGGAATACTTGGGTGCCGCTGTGCAGAGTAGCCAAACCTAGCCAACATGCCACATTTTCTCCCCGAGCCCAGGTCCCAGGTAGGGGGGTTACATAATAGAGGTACCGCACAGCACTAATGACACAAAAAATACCACCAACCTGACCCCTGGAGACTCCCACCTGGTGGTTGTGGCCGCCCGGGTTACATATTGTTTACAGTTTTCATTACAACGGTTTCTTTACTGACAAGTAAGAAATCTCCTGTCTATCTTTACCTGCTCATCAGGGAAATCTCTTCTGCTTGCCCTGACAGTGAGATAATTGAGTCTCTGGCTCTAAAACAGGCTTTTGTTGTCTGTGTGTACAATATGTTAGGAGAGTAACATTCTACCAGTGGAATTGAGCAGAAGTTTGAATCCCTGTATTCCATGGTAAACATTCCATGATAAACATTCTTGAATGTGGGGAAAAACAGAAAAAAAACAGGATGAAGAAAGTAGGCAATATAGTAATACTTTATAAACAAAAATAGAAGGTGGGAAAACACAGTTGCAGCGGCAGATCCAAAATTGCTTAGCTACATTGCTGATGTTTATAAAAACACGTACATTTTAATCATATATGGATGTTTTCAGGTGAAATCCCTCCCCACCAAAAAAAGGCAACTTGGCATATTTAAAGTTTTTTTTTTTTTCTTACTAACCTTTCACCTCAATCCTATAGCAATTTTCCTTTTACGTACTAGACCACAATACATAAGTAAAAAATAAAGAGAAGGTTGCCTTCAATGAAAGTATATAACTACAGTGTAATGAAAATTAAGTTTTAAATACTACTTATGTTTTACAAATTTACAGATGTTACAGTTCATTGATATGACAATTTACATGTTATAGAGAAAATATTTATTTTCAACCGACTCTACTAATAAATACTTTTACTGCAAAGTACTGTACTAGTTAACCTATTGCTAAGATATGCTATTTTATTCATTAATAGGGACTACTTTTTTCAGATTTTACGTGTTGTAGAGGTAATGTATTGTACACGCTTTTGAAAATAGTAAATAAGTTTTAATCCCTATCAGAGTAAATCAAACTAATTCTTTTATGATAGTGACCCATTTTATAAGTGTGATAAGCCACTCCAGAGTGTGAATTAAAGGATGTTAATGCACTTCCCAGGGGCATAAGGACACTTGGCTTTTGGCTTCGTGCCTTAGCATGCCCCTGGAGTGTGTATTAAAATCCTTTAATACACACCTTGTCGTGGCTTATTACTTACTTATAGTATATACATAATAAGTTTTTGTTTTAACATGTTATGCGTTACTTTTTAAAATACACGTAATATTATTGTTGGCTTGTTAACAGATGGCACGGAAGGAGAGGGGATTGTATTGCTGATTGGGGGAGTTTAGAATGCAATTTTGGTGGATGGGAATGTGGATGTTTCTGTTTACTGCTGGGGGGAGCTTACCCCAATTCTGCTTCAATGTGTTCTTGAAGGTTTATCGGTTGAATGGGGGCGGAGAGGGAGGTGGGTATGTTCTGTCAAGTTTTCCACAAGTGGGTTCCAGACTAACTATTACAAAGTTGTGTTTAACAATGTTTGTCTATCTTTTTATTTTGGTTTACTTCACCTATGAGCACAGAACGTCAGTCTTTACCATTATACTATTAGATACTTTTTACAAAAGTTATGGCTGGAATTTATTAGATCTCTATTGACTCACAATGGTGGTGAATGTACGAACTAATGTAATATCTTGGAATGTAAAGGGTTTCGCCCTCCTTGCCAAGCGCACTAAAATCCTGACAACTCTTAATAGAAAAGACGCGCAAGTTGCATTACTCCAAGAGACTCATCTGACCCCTAAAGAGCATAATAAACTAGTGGGAGGGCTGGGTTGGAGACTGTTATGCATCCTCCTATAATTCACATAAGAGAGGGGTTGTGATCCTATTACATAAAACTTTCCCCATTCACCCTTTATCAGATAGTGAAAGATCCCTTGGAAGGTAAGTTGTTTTTTGTTGTTGGGGAAGTATACGGTAGGCAGCTCACATTTGGAAGCATCTATGTTCCCTCGGTGTTCGACCCAGCATTTTACCGAAAAATAATAGATATCTTAACTAGAGAGCAGTTTCCAAACCTGATAATGGGGGAGACTTCAACTGCATAGCAGACCTAAAACTGGACTGTTCAGGAAAAAGGTCCAGAGAGAATAAGGCTGTAAAACAGTGGCAATTGGGACTTATTGAGTTAGTTGATGCCTGGAGGACCTCCAATCCGGGAGAAAGCTAGTATACTTTTTTCTCCCATCCTCATGTTTCATGGTCCAGATTGGACTATATCTACATATAGTGGGGACTATATGGCTGCACGGCTGAGGCACGACATAGTCCTATTTTCCTTTCAGACCATGCAATGGTCCAAATAGATTTACACCTGTTAAAGCAGGATGGGAGAAGCAGAAACTGGAGATTCCCTACTTATTAATCAAAAAAGAGTTCTGGGACTACTTAAAAACACAATGGCAGTCATAAGCTGAACATAACCTAGGCTCAGTGGACACTGTGGGAAAATTCTGGGAAGCAGGGAAGGGCTTTATGAGAGGGGTTATAATAGGCTATATAGCCAAAGCAAAGAACGAGAAAAAGCAAAAAATAGAAAAGCTGGAGCGTAACATTCAGGATTTGAAATATAAGGCCATCAGGAAAGGTGGGGAGGCAGTATTAAGGGAGCTTATGGTGGCTAGGGAAGCCCTTAATTTTAGTCTCACCAAAGAACTGAAGTCTCAGGTACTATTTGTGCACCAAAAAATCTATGAATGGGGAAATAAACCTGGCCCCTTGCTTGTGCGCCTGATGAGGGGAGTCAAATCCATTAAGCGGATAGTAAACATTAAAGATAGCAAGGGTGCTTTGGTCCATGAGGACAATCAAATCAGGAAATGTTTTAAAGACTTTTCTGATAAGCTCTTTTGGGCCATGTGCAAGGGGTCAGACCAACTCTTGGAAGCTTTCTTTGAAGGCTTAAACATCCCTTCACTGAATGAGGCACAAAGAACAGCCTTGGGGCAAAAATTACCAGGGAAGAGGTGCTAAAAGCTGTAGGGACTGTGGTGGGGGACCGGATGGTTTTGGAGCAGAATATTATAAGGAACTGAGTGGGGAACTGGCAGGCCCCTTACGGGATGTCATGGAGGAGGGGAAAGGGGTCTCCCTAAAACATGCAAAGCCAATACAGTATATGTGTAATTCCAAAGCCGGTTAAAGACATAATGGACAGCGCCTCATATAGACCCATCTCCCTTCTAAATTATGACTGTAAAATTATGACTAAGGGCCTGCCCTCCGCTTAGTGTAGGTCCTTCTCCATGTTGTCCGTCTAGACCGGATGGGTTTTGTGCAAGGGAGAATGTCTTATTACAAGATGAGAAGGCTGCTGACTGTGGTGTGGTAGGGTTCTCAGCATTCTGGGTAGGCATATGTCCTGTCCATGGATACCGAGAAGGCCTTTGATAGAAAAAAATGGCTATGTATCATGAACGTCCTCAGTAGATTTGGTCTGGGTTTGTACGATTGGTGAGTGCCTTCTACCAGGCTCTAACAGCAAGAGTTTTAGTGGCAGAGGCACTAGGCAGGGTTGTCCCCTCTGCTGTTTGCTATGGCAATTGAACTGTTACCCATTCAACTCTGGAGTCATAGAAATTCGTGGCATACCGAGGAAGGGGGGACAGCAACGTCTCATCACTCTGTATGCGGATGACGTTTTGTTATTTGTGATTAGGCCAGAGGAATCGAGCCCTGCTCTACTCAAAACAATAGAACACTTTCTTTCTTCTCGGGATATAAGCTTAACTAGAATAAATCAGAAATAATGTATTTAGGGAAAGGGGGGCGGGCACGGGGCAAAACACGTGGGACCTCAAGAAGGTGGATAAATGTTTAACATACTTGGACTTTAAAGTGGCTCCTGATGTAAGTAGCCTATATGCCCTAAATTACTCCCCTGTGTTTGACATAATATTGAAAGACTTGGCCAGATGGCATGTGCTACCAGTCACTTGGATAGATAGGATTAATTTGGTAAAGATGAACATCTTGCTGCGGATTATTTATATGCTACAGATGGTACCATATTGCCCATCTAACAAGGCTCTAAAGAAGCTAGAGAGAGAGAAAGAGGTCTCCCTGTGTTTATCTGGAGGGGCAAGAGACCATGAATAAATCTTCAAAAACTTAAAGATACCTGGGAAAGTGGGGGCATAGAGTTTCCGGACATCAAAGGCTACTATTTGGCGGTTCATTATCGGGTTTTCCATAATTGGGTGAATAGAGGTGACTCAACCAACTGCCTAGATCTGGAGGAGAAAGGGTGTCCAGGAAGGCTCTCAGCCTATCTAGTAGAGAGAGGTGTTAAAGCCTATCAGCAATTAGATACTCCAAATCCTCTAGTCATCTCAGCTTTAGAGACTTGGGTACATATTAAGAAACAAAGGTGTGCTGCATGAGTTAATACTCTGTTGCTACCCACTGAGGATAATCCATGTTTCCTCTCTAGTGTAGGGGATGCAGGTTTTTCTCAGTGGCAGGAGGGAGGGATATGCTTTTCGGGAGACCTGTTGAACAAAACGATCATGTACACCTTGGAGGAAATTAGGTTGGCCCTGGATTTTCCCAGTTCACTCTTATTTAGGTTTTTTCAGCTCTGGAGGTATTGTCAGAAGCTAAATAGGATGACTTGGGGTGGGGGGGGGGACTCGCCCCTAGTAAGTGTCGAGAGGGAGATACTTGGAACCAAGAAAGATGAAAAGGGCCTGATAGGGCGGCCACATTGGATAGAGTGTTTTTTGTCTAGTAATACTTCTAAGGTGAGAGGCTGGTGGGAAAGAGATCTAGGACTACAGATTTCTGACAATAACAGGGAGTTGTTGCGGGGCTCCCATATGGGACTCCTGCTTTGCAATAAATATAAAGAATTCCAGTATAAATGTATCCATCACTTATATATGCCGCCATGTGTGGTGCATACATTTTATTCAGGGGTGCCACCAAATTGTGGGTGGTGAGCATTAAGAGGTACCTTTTTTGATTACTACTGGGAATGCCCTTGGGTGGTCCCTTACTGGGAGGAAATTGCTCAAGAATTGTCAGCAATGGAGGGTAGAACTGTGGGAGGTCTTCCCCATATCACTTCTCTTTGGGGTGGAGGACTCTGGCGAGGATGAGTGGACCTTATACCCCAGGTAGATCAGGGTTCTACTTTTAGTGGCTCATCAGGGAATTCAAATTCATTGGGTAGCTAGTACAGTGTCAACCCTGGATCAGTGGAAAAGATTGATTATACAAGTTTTAGCAGTAGAAAGGCTGACTTACATTCTAAAGGATAAAGAAGAACAGTGTTTCACTGAATGGGGTAGATTCTTGAGCACCCTGACAGGTGGGGAAGCATTGCTGCTTAGAGAAGGTGGTGGAGAATGAATCTCTTCCTGCTTGGGATAAGATGAGGCTGTGCGGAGGGAAAGCTCTGTGTATGACTCTGATATTAATAGTGATATGTAGAGTGACGTGAAACCTTTTTCTTTCTTTTTTTCTTTTCAAATATTGTACTCTCATCACTGTCAGGTTTATTTTGGAGTAGCCACTCCTCTGTATACTAACACAGGGATTCTATATGTCTTTATTTCTGTTTTGAGACATATCTAAGTGGATAAGTTAGCACATGGGTCTAAAATGAGCAAGCACAGGTATGTGGATTTTGAGTTTAATTATGGCACTATTATTAAACTGTGACCAATGGACTGATAAACTAGCATCATTAGTAAAACCCTAAGAAGATGATTAACTGTGTTTCAGTACAAGACCCACTATAATTTGGTCAGCATGATTAATTAACTATTTGTTATTTCTTTCTGCCTGTATCAGTTTCAAGCTGTATATCACAAATTGTTCATGTTGTGGTTGCTGTTTTTGATACATAAAAAATTCAATAAAAATATAATACAAAAAAAAAGTTCTATGTGGCACATTGATTTTTTTGCTGTACTGCGTCCTGCTTTTGAGCACTTGTTTTTAGCCGTGCGTTAAACAGTTCTAGCACACGGCTAGCACAACCAATCAGGTCACAGGATTTTCTCTACCCATTTTATAAACGTGTCAAATGTACAGGTAAAAACAAGCACTTCCAACCTGGATGCAGAACGTCAAAGGAATCCTTCCGTCATTTAGAATGTTAAAATATAACAGCCACCATCTCCCCCCCCACTTACTGACAGGTTACCACAGCTTTATACCCTACCATATGGAAGGTACTTCCTTCCTTGTCTGACAAATCACATATCATCACTCAGTATTACAATGAACTGGCATTAAAACACTATTTGAAATATTCTCTTTCAGTTTTTTTCCCATTCCATTGCAGTCTTTCTCGGTCGTTCTTACCCCCTCTACCCGCTCCTACCTGCCACTGGCTTGTTCGCTAACTTAAAATTGATGAAACATTTATTTAAAAAATTAAAAATAAAGCTATTGCTGTTTTTGAGTTTCCTTGTTTTTTCCTGTCCCCACCTGCCACTTGCACCCACCACTCGCTTGTTCACTCAGTAACAAAAAAATAGAAGTTTTTGCCTCGCATGGCGCCATTGCGATCTGTCTGCAGCCCCCGCACACACGTTGGGCATTATCCCACTGCGATCTCCCCAACCCCACCTGGCACTCACACCCACTCACAACATTTTTTTTTGCCTCCCTGTTTTTCTGTGTGCAGCCATCACGATCTGTTTCCTGCTTGCCCATCTCAACTCACACACGCCAGATGGTGTAGCATCAGAAACTGTCCCGTCTGTCCTCCACTTCTCTTTCTACTTGCCACCTGTAAGCATCATGAGCTTGTTTGTGCTGAACCTCTTAATTCGCCTCTTCCTCTCAGTGTTCTCATGGTGGCTTAATCAGCCCTACAGTGAACAGATAATGAATGTTTTAAAGAAAAAGTAAAAAGAACTTGCTGCTACATTTTTAGCCACAGCTTTGCTTGTGCATGCTCTCCTGGCTCAGAGCGACACACTCGTTCACTGTGATCTCAAACAAGAACAGCACAAAAAAACTACAACAATGGAAGCCTACCAAGGGGAAAAAAAGGTATCAAGCTGATGAGATGGAATAACTATTTTATGTCAAATTGAGAAAAAGATGTTGTATTATATTATTTTAACCTATGACTTTTACTTTTTTCATGCATATTAAAAAAATCCCATGTTATAAGTGCAATAAGACACAATGCAGGGTGTGCATTACACAGTTCTAAGGCATGGCCAGGGCTGAAAGCACTCGGCCTGCAGCCTTGTGACTTACTATGCCCCTGGCTGTGTGTTAGAACTCTGTAATGCACATACCCTTGTGTCTTATTGCTTATTTATTTTATTTTGTATTTGGTAACCGGGACGGCTCTTGGGCAGAAACTTGCCAGTGTCTAAGAGTGATCCAGTACAAGTATAGTAAACATAAAGGTGGATACAAAACAATACATTGCAGGCATTACACTTGATGTTAAAGCAATGACACAAGTGGGTTGAATAGGATGTGGTAAAAACTGGACCACCGGAACCGACATGGACCTGATTGGTAAAGGCTAGACTGGCTGGTCCAGTCAGATGAGGTGCAAATTGAGCAATTTTTTTTTTCCACTACAGCAGTCTGGTCTGGATCTGGTGGGCTGGTTTTTACTTCTGCCCTGGACCTGGTGAAAATCAATCCATATCGATAAATAACGAACCCAACCTGCAAAATCCATGCAACTGTCACCTGGATTAAAATCCACCCAACTTAAGCCTGGACTATATTAGCACAACCTGCAGGGTCAGAGTGGGATATGCCGGGCCCACCCAGAAAGTTGATACAGGGACCGACCTGGAAAATCAATAGGGGAGGACCCAGGGTGACCCACTAATATGAGTATTCCACTTAAATTTCGTACAATAGCTCTGTGTTTGCATCTTACAGTGATATGCAGTGC
Source organism: Neoceratodus forsteri (assembly GCA_016271365.2). Lineage (NCBI taxonomy): Eukaryota > Metazoa > Chordata > Ceratodontiformes > Ceratodontidae > Neoceratodus > Neoceratodus forsteri. The sequence goes on along the minus strand of CM028130.1, from coordinate 1,190,718,758 downwards.
CCAAAATATCCCATTTAATTAGAAATAGATGATAGCCAGCCGGCTGGCAGGTGTAGTGCTACCGCTTGTGAAGCCAGTGACCCAGGTTTGGTAACGAGCCCGGATTGCTGGAGGGTCAGCCAGGAAGAGAAGGATCAAGCATCTGGAGGGCTGCTCTCCTTTTCTGGGGAGGGTGGGCTGCAGTCCCATTACAATACCTCCACCTGGGTGACCTCAGATGGAGGTGCAGAAGGGAAGGCAGAAGCAAGGAAGGGGCGGATGCTGGCTGAGGGTCCAGAGCAAAGGCACTTCTCAGCGTGCCTTTGTCTCCTTGGTCCTTCCATGCGTGCCGGTGTCTGCAGGGGGCGGGGTCCAGAAAAAGTGGGGAGAAAAAAAATGTGTCTGCTCCTGGAAATGGGAAATGGCACTGGAGACCGGAGATCTGGGGAGAAGCCCCCCAGTACAGTCCGCCCAATGTTGGACATAGGCTGTGAGGGTTGTGAGTCGCCCTTCTGCCCCACTTGGGGGTAATCCAAGGGACTGAAGGAGTGAGGACTCATGGGGAGCGGAAGTCCCCATGATCCCCCGCAAATCCCCCATGGAAGTCCCTATGGGAAGAAGCAGACGTGGTGCAGAGGAGGCATACACAGTAAGTAAAAAAAAAAAAAGAAATAGACAATAAATGCAAAGATTTCCAGAGTTTTGAAGGTGGCTGGGGGGGGGATTGAGTGTACCCTGAAGTGCTCTGCGCCTCTGGGGAGGTAAGATTTCGGCACCTGGTACACACCTGGCCCCTAGTGGCGGCTAGGGGTGGGGTAGCTTAGGGACCATAACATAGGGGGTAGGAAGAGCTGTGGTTACTGACATACAACATGTGGGAGTGTGCATAGGGCCATCTTGGTGGCATTGCACATCTGCTCTCCTAGGAGATACAGAAACATATGGAAACATAGAAGCTGACAGCAGATAAGGGCCACATGGCCCATCCAGTCTGCACTTTTTTTGCTTACACTATAGACCCCGCCAGGTCTGCAGCACTTTCACAGCCACCCCATTTCCTATTCCTTATGAGTCCCTTGTGCTTATCCCAGGCTTTTTTGAATTTCACCACTGCTTTCACCCCCATTATCTCTGCTGGAAGACTGTTGTATATATTCATCACCCTTTCTGTGAAGAAGTACTTCCTCATATCTGCCCTAAACCTACTCCCCTTCAACTTCATAGCAAAACAGACAGGAGGTAAAAAAAACAGGGTTGGGATCCTACCCTCCGCAGGCCCTGCACCTGGTGGCATGACACACCTTCTACCTGTGGATCTGTTCTGTGGCATCAGGGCTGTGCCCTGCTACCAAAGGGAAGCCATGGGGAAGGTGTAATTTAAACAGTAAGTCTATGGGGAACTGCCTGATGATGGGGCCAGCCTGTAGCAAAATAAATAGAACTAACTGAAAAGAATTGATGTTGCTACCTATTTTATCTGCTTCCTTTTGTAGTAAATCGGAAATGCATGCTGTTGGTGCAGTTGTTTCCAACCTTGTTTTGTTTCAAATTCTTAATCTAATCTTATTGCATACAGTACTTCCTAATTAGGACCCCCCACAAACAGTGCAGCCACCCATGATGCAATAGTGTCCTCTCCCACTGCATTATGAGTGGCTAGACTTGTGTCACGGGTGTTCCCAAGTCCAGGAAGGATACAGTAGTAGTGGCTCAAGAACTGTAAACAAACACATTTTTGTGTGGTAACACCAGTATGGTGGACAGTCATTTTTTTCCCTTTTGAAAAGAAAAAGGGAATCATTTATCAAACTACTGTAGCAGCTACATCAGCAATCTCTACAGAATGTGACAGTCATTACATGCGTTTTTTTTAAACTAGAGACACTTTGAGGCTTAAAGGGGTAGACAGTGTCCCTTTAAAGTACAGTTTTAACAATATGTTTTAAATTAAGTTGTGAGCTGTACTGCAACATGGAAAGCATCAAAATGCAGGGCAGCTTGTTACGGAACCTCTCGTTAAATGGAAAGATGCTCTTGACAAGTTTCGCTCGCATGCAACACTGTCTAAGTACCACCAAGATACTATGAGTGCAGCATCAGATTTCTCTGCATATTATGAGGGAAAAAAAGTAGATATTATATTTATGATGGATTCTTACACGAAAAAAAGATTACAAGAAAGCCGAAAGAGATTGGTTCCAATAATAGAAACAGTGATTTTCTGTGCAAGGCAAGGATTACCACTACGTGGTCACCACGACAGCGAAGCACCGCTTACTCTTGATGAACCAGAAGATAATGATGGTCATTTTCGTGCAGCACTGAGATTACATTGTGATGATGTTCTGGCTAACCATTTGAAAATGTGTGGTGGCAACGCAATATATATAAACTGGAAAATCCCGAATGAAATTATTAATGCAAGCAGCAACCTTATGCAACAAGCACTTGTTAAACATGTAAACAATGCAGGATTTTTCTCAGTTCTTGCAGATGGTACGACTGGCAGTGCTACAGTGGAGCAATTGTCAATAATTATCTGGTTCATCGAGTACAACAGTATTCACAAACAGTTTGTAGGATTATAAGAACTTACTGTTGGAATAGGAGAAGAAATTGTACAGAAAATAATATAAAGCATACAACAGTATGGTCTTTTTTTTTTTTTTTGTCAACTATTTTTCTAACTGGCGACACCAGGGCATCTCTCAAGGGTACTCTGTCGACGGTGCCTCTACTCCCAGCCTGAAACTTCCTGCATGGTCTCCTGCCCAGCCCCACAGTTCACCCAGCCCCCGGATCACCCGCCCACCCTTGCTGGACTTCCTAATTATTAGAGGACTTACGCAGGCCGGGATGCTGTTGGGAGATCCATCAGGCAGGTCCAGCGACAGGATGTGGGCATGTCTCTGGGACCCCCTTCACCTCCACTGGCTGCCAGGGTTTTTGCAGCGTGTACTTTTCCCCGGAATGTGGACATGCCATGATGTCAGCGCACCTAGGGCACAGACGTCCGAGGCCACTTTGTCCCCCTAACATTCTGTCTGGCCTCCCTACCTGCAGGGTCACCTGGTCTCCACCAGGTGCCACTATGGAGTGAGGCATACCCCAGTACCCACCCCAGGAAGGGAGAGCAGTCCTCTGGATGCTCGATCCCATCCCTCCCGACGACCCAGGTCCGTTCGTAAACCCGAGTTGCCAGTGTGGCACGAGGTGTGAATTCCAGCACCTCAACCCTCAGTGCCACTGGGCCGGTGAGCAATACAGTCATAATATTGAGAAGATGCATGGCCAAGGATATGACGGTTGTGCAGCAATGAGAAGCACCACAAAAGGTGTGCAAGCAGTAGTTGCAACAAGAACACCAAAAGCACTTTACGTGCACTGTTCCAGTCATTCACTGAACCTCATCAAAGCACATGCATGTCAGTTATATGAAATCAGTAACTGTTTTGAAACAATAAAGGACATGTCAAACTTTGTTTGAGGATCAGCTAAGAGAATAAATCTTCTGAAAGGCAAAATCAGCGCATTACCAGACATAAAAAAGAAGAAGCTCACTGGATTGTGTGCAACACAGTGGATTGAAAGGAATGATACAATTGTTCATTTTGTTGGTATGTGTCATGCTGTGACAGATGCACTGTCAGACATAAGTCACTGGCCTGATCGTAATGCGTCTGCAAAGGCTGAACAATTTCTTGCCTGCATTCACTCACATGGCTTCCTTGTCTCATTACACACACTAGCAAGGTTTTCAGGACTGCTTCTTCTGGTGTCCATCGCTCTACAGAAGCCAGAAACAGACATTCTGAAGTGCTTGCAACAGGTTGAAGATGTCCATGAAGCTATTCAGACAATAAGGTAGAACTCTTAGGATGAGTTTGACGACATATTTCGAAAAGCAGAAGACATTGCAGGCGCCCCTCTTGGAATTCCTTGTCTGGTGGGAAGGTAAACACAATGGGCAACTAATCAACGTCGGATCCAAAAACATTAACTACAGACTTTCAATTTTCTTTCCATTTGTTGATGGCCTCTTAAATGAACTACATGATAGATTCAGTGAACGTCAGAATGGTTTGCATGATCCAGCATCTTATCCAAAATATGTGACTGTGGGTTGATTCAAGAACTTAGTACCATAGAAATGTATGAGGATGACATTCCTGGTACATGTGAAGACCTGAAGAACAAGTACGATCGGTGGCTAGCAAAATGGAGTAACATGTCCATGGATGACGACAACAGCTGACATAATGTTCTATCCAAACATTCACTGTCTATTGAAAATCTTTGCCACTACACCCGTTACAACAGCATCAGCCAAAAGATCTTTCAGCCATCTACATGGGCTCAAGTCCTATTTGTGTACAATGATGGCTCAGGAACAGCATTCCAGACTTGCAGTGATGAACCTTTCCAGAAATAACTAGTCTGGAGTACGAAGAAGAATCGTCGTTTAGATCTATGAGTGACTGATTTCATGTTTGTTTCTAGTTTTTTTCATTAGAATAAATATGTTTTCACTCTTTTATTATATCTAATACGTCATGACCAGCGGTAAAACAAAAAGGTACTTTTTCACAAAATGCACCACAAGGCATTTTAGTACCCCAGAGCTTCTGGGTGCCGTAGCCTAATTGCCCCAAGCCCCCGGTCTAGAAGCCAACAGGCACATCGGCAAGGTAATGTAATAGTAGATGTTACGTAAATGTACTAATTTGAATGTGTATGTCAGTTTTAGCACGTGCTTATTAAGTGGAATTACCATAATGACAGTGAGAGATGAAGAAACGAGCATACACTGACACATGTCTGGAACAAACAGAACAGTAGTCAGATAACTTCTCAAAGCATCCCACAAGATGATGGGAGGACTACTTAATTATCTAAAAATCTTTATTTGGATGTAAATAGATTTAGAAAAAGTTACACTTTGAATGTTTTTTTTCTAATTTTTATAATAGCAATAAGGTATGACCAGGGGTTATGTTAACGTTCAAGTAAATCACCCCCTGTGGGGCAATATGGCACTCAGCTGCACCTTGTGCAACATTACGGCCCCAATGGGTGATTAATTATAACATTAACATAACTCGTGGTCATACCTTATTGCTTAATTATCAGCATCTTGTTAGCCTCGGGTACTAAATGCACATACGTAGTATTCAACCAGCAGCCAGCCAGCCAGATAATTTTCCGTACAAGTCATTTTGTTGCTTATTTTGAAAATAAATAACTCTTGTCTGAGCTCTACTCAATGGTGAAAGAGTGGTCAGAAGAGATGAGTTCTTTAGCTTTAAAATAAGCTACAAAATGCACCACAGAGCATCTACTACCCCAGGGCTTCTGAGGGCCCGCAGATTTAAGGACTAGAAAAAAACTTAGCTATGTTTAGCTGGGTACTTGCTGCTGTGCCTGTTGCCAACAAATATCCAGCTAAACACAGCTAAGGTGACTGACTGTATTCCTCAGGCTAAGTACAGTACATTGTCAGCATCTTGATAGCCTCAGGTACTGAATACACTTATGTAGTTTTCAACCTGCAGCCAGCCAGATAATTAAAATATCCCTTAGTGCAAGACAGTTTGCTGCTTATTTTGAAGCTTAATAACTCATCTCTGAGTTGTCCTCCATGGTGGAGGAGAGCTCAGAGATTAGTGATTTATAGCACGGCTTCAGACAAAATCACAGTACCACCACTGCCCTGCTGGACTACACAAACTATGCACATAAGGCGCTGGATGAAGGTAAACTGGTGGGGTCTGTTTTTATTGACCTCACCAAAGCCTTCAATACAGTCAATGACCCACTGTTGCTGACCCAACTGCGAAACATAGGTGTGGCGCCCAGTGCCCTTTGCTGGTTCCAAGACTACCAGATACGGAGAAATTGTTGTGTCAGAATTGGGCAAACAGTATCCAGCACAAGAGATGTATCATTAGGGGTACCCCAGGGATCAATACTGGGGCCCCTACTCTTCAGCCTCTTCTTAAATGACCATCCCACAGCCTGTGACACCAAACTCGTACTATATGTAGATGATGCTGTGCTCCTGAGCAGCAGCACGTCTCAGGCTGCCCTACAATCTGAGCTGCAGAACTCCTTCTCCAAACTTGAGGACTGATTCTGTAGTCATAAGTTGCTACTAAACTACAAGAAGACCAAGGCCTTGCTTGTGTCCAGCCTCCACAACAAAAATAAGCACCACCCCCTGATCATCTCCAACTCATGCAGTGAGCTGCTGGAACAAGTTCACTTTTTCAAGTATCTGGGGGTCATAATAGATGATACCCCCACATTTGCGCAACATATTGACTCTCTGGTCAAGACAGTCAGTACCAAGATTGGTGTCCTGTACAGGCACAGACAATACCTCTCTCCGGGGGCCCTCCACCTCTCAGTCCATAGCTCAATTATATCTACTATTGACTATGGACTAGTGGTCTGTGGGGCGGCAGTGGATACAGCGCTCAAGAGGTTCAGACTGCGCCCAACAAAGCTTGCAGACTCACCCTGGATGCTGAGTGTGGCACTCACGCATGTACTCTGTATGCATGTGCAAATTGGCTGTCATTAAGAAACAGGGTCAAATTCCAGACTTGCATCCTAGGGAAGAAGGCTCTATTGGGTAAAACACCACCTTGTGTAGGCAGTTTGATGAAGGTAGCCAACTCATTACAGGTCACCAGAGGGAGGACTAGAGGGGCCTTGGTGATACCCTTCCATTGTACCTCACTTGGGCAACATGCATTTGCCTACCAGGCCCCCTATGGATGAATGAACTTCCTGGGAACCTCTTGGCCACCAATTGTCTGGCACAATTCAAAACTGACCTCAAACAGCACCTAATAACACTCTCTAAGTGCACCTGCCCCTGATTCCAGCCAACCTGCTCTCTCTGCCCCCCAGCAAGCAGTAGGCAGGTCTCAGGTACCCCCTCCCTCTGTCCCTTCGCATGACTTGTCCCAGCAATCAGTTTGCGTCATGCTCCTTCAGCACTTACCACCCCCTCCCCCTTCCCCAACTCACAGTCCCGTGAGTTTCCCAAACAGTCCCTTCTAATGCTGGCTGCCTGACCATGCCCCCTCACACCGCACCATTTTACTCTAGCATGTCCTCTCCACTCAGCCACCCCTCACCCCACCATTTCTCCCTATACCTTATCGACCCTCTTCCCCTGCCCTCTCACCTCCACCGCAGTACTTACCTCTCTCTCTCGTACCTCCCTTCTTCACCCCTCTGCCAGCTATCTCCGTCCCTCTGAACTACTGACAAGGCACTTTGTGGCTGCTTATTTTCCTCCACCCTCATAAAGTGTTTTTCTTGTTATTTTAACTTGTACCTATGTTTTGAGTTATTCTGTAAGTTCTGAATCCAAGCTGTATCGTTCATTGTAATGTACCCTTGCTTTCTCCTACTGTACTTTGTTTTGCAATATGTGACATGGAACCTTTGTAAAAGAGCTTGTGCTCAAAGGTTTTTTCTGAATCACTAAATAAATAAAAATAAATTAATTTATCTTCAAAAAAAGCCATAAAATGCACCTCAGACCAACTAGTACCCCATGGCTTCTGGTGGCCCCCAGACCCCTGGCTTTTATGAAAAAGATCCTCTCCCCTTACAAAATTACCAGCCCCTCCCAAAATGTAATGCTGGTTGTGCCCCTTGGTGCATATAGGTATATACATGCGTACTAGACATAGCAAAAAGTATTACGTAGTACCCAGAGTAAATTAATGCAGGTGGCACAGTGTCTATGATCTGAGTGTAGCCACATGGGGGAAAACTAACATATAATAACCCATATTCATTTAAACACATAAAGAGCCATCATGCAGCAGTGCTTTTGGAATACGGGATGGTAATAAGCACCGTGTGATAATTCCTGAAAACTATAGCTACTGTAAATAATTCCATTTTGCAATAAAGGTAATGCCACACATTCTGTGTACTTGTCTCATTGCTGCATGTCTGAGATCCAACACACACTGTAAAAACAGACCCTCTCTCTCCTGCATAGCTAGTCAAAGCAAAGCTATAACGATAAAGAGCTGTTAACTTTTAACTTGAAACACACTTATCTGTGAAGTTGTTTAGTAACTTATGATACCTGAGTTAGTAAGCTGTGCCACAACGTGCACTTTGACATGGAGGGAACTCCTCCGGACTCCTCTCCTCCAAGCTAGTATATCAGCACAGTTGCAGTATAGGAGCAGCAGTCAACGGCCTAGGCAGGTCAGCCATATGCTACAATCATAACAGGATGAAGGCAGTAACCGGCCATGAAAGGTGACCAAGATGGTTGGACCAGTAGGTCGGTGGTGGGTGGGAGGGGGGTCTGACCCAGCTCCATTCCAGCAGACCCCCATGAACTAAGCCAGGCCAGAATAAGACTGTCCATCAGAACATTACCTGCTGTAGAACACAAGGCAAGGGGCTGGGAGGGTCAAGATTGGGGAAAAGAGGGAGGACTGGCTTTGATTTTACTAGGTCCATAGGACTAGAAATGCTCTCCATGTTTCATTCTACCTCAGTGGCTGCCAGGCTGGGCGTGCTGGAAAGACTGTTTATGTAGTCTTTGCAGTTTTTGCAGTTCGATTACACTTTAACCAAGATTTAATCAAGATTTGACCTTGCTTTGTTTTTATTTATTTCTTTGTTTGGTCGGCCGTTTGTTTTCTGCCTGTCGTCAGTTCGTGGAGTGGTACCGGGTCCGTCCAATGCTTTTTGTGTTAATCGGGGCCATTCATTTGGACCATTCTTTTGGGCCGTTGTAATTCCTGCTGTTATTTTATGAAGAACTTTGTAAGAACTTCGTAATTTTGTTATCTTCCCTAGCAGGACTTACTGGGATTTATTCATCTTGCATTCAGTTGGATATACTGTTCTGTGGCCCCAACTTGCTTTGGGCTGTTCTCCAGGCTGATGTGAGGAAGGACGCTCTGAGGAGAGGAGCAGAACAGAGGATCGGTGTGAACTATCTGGATTCTTTCCATGGGACCGACATAGCGAGGGAGAAGAGTTGTGGAGTCCTTGCTGGATTTAAACCAGTGGCAGTTGATTCGACAACTGGTGCTCTTGGAGGGCGCAGGAGACATGTTTTTACTGGACCAGACGAACTAAACTCCGCGGGGTGATCAGCAGCTGGAATCCGAGGCTGCTTGGGGAATTAGGCCATAGTCTTGTTGGGCAACCGGCAGAACAGGCTGCCGACTCCCTTAGGTTCTCCAAGGTGCTAGCCAGTGGGCTGGTGTTTTCGGTGGACCGAGGAAGCGGTGGAGGATATTCTCTGGCTGCAGTCCCCTGTAAGGGGTTTTTCCTTCAGCTATATGGATTTAGATCTGAGATTCCTGGTTTAATGATTTCCTGCCTTCCTGCACACAGACTTTTTTTAAATGTTATTACTCTGCTTGATTCATACTGTTTACGCAGGCAGTGAGAGTGCCTATATTGCATCCGGCTCTTTAGGTCGTGATGAGGGCCCTGGAACTGGAAATAATCTTCAGTTTTATCTTCAGACAGACAGTGAGAGTGCCCGTGTTTTGATAATTTCCCGAGGCAGTGAGAGAGCCTGGGGAGTTGAAGACATTTCTGAAGAAACTTTGACTGTTTACTTAATTTGTTTTGTTTTGGACGTTATTATAATATCAGAGTTCATTTTCATTAGTGACAGAATATTGGACTAATTTGATTTATTTCAGCCCAAGATATTTAATTGTTTATACTTTATCTTTTTTAGTATTTTATGTATGAGAGGGTTTATTGAATATTATTTATGTTGGGATAGAGGATAGGTGTTTTGGGTTATTTAATTTTAATTAAGTGTTGTGGGTTTATATGTTATGGTGTTTTGGTTATTTTGTTTTATTTAATTTTGTTTTTAATTAGTTAAGTGAGTGTCATCTGATAAAGTGATTGCTAGAATGTGTTGGAGGCCTGCCCCCATGGTCATGCGCTATCCGACCTCCGCTCTCCGTGCTCTCCTTCCCTCCCCCCATTGCAGTTTACAACATACCAGCACTGTAGGGCGCTGGGTATCGCTCGCAAGGGGAGGAGGGGGCGGTGGGGGCGCAACCAGTGGAGGGTGAATGAGCGGGCCATCACATCGGGGTTGTGAGATCCAGGAGATGCCCTAGGGCGAAATGGAACCAAAAACGTGGTTTGCCATGTCTGGTTTCCATACCCAAGGGCACTACCCATATTGATGGGCAGGTGGTTTGGGCAGTTTTTAAGGTTCATCCAACTCGGGCGGTGTTATACAATGCCAGGTCCATTAAAAACAAGACTGCAATTATTGCAGATCTTGTAGGAATGGTGGATCTAGCCTGCATCACCGAGACCTGGCTGGATGAGAACTCTGGCCCCATCTTTGAGGCTATAACTCCAGCCGGGTACTCAGTGATCCACCGCCGAGACTGGATCATGGATCATGGGGGTGCAGTCTGTTTCAAGACCGAACTTAACCTTCGTGTGTACCAGGTGAGGAGACTTGAGTCACTCCAGTGTACCATGGTAGCAGGTGTAGGTTGTAGGATCGCTGTCATCTACCGTCCACCTGGAGATGAGAAGCGTTTCCTTCAGGAAATTGCAGACTTTGTCATCGACATGACGTTCGAGTCGCCCTGACTGATGGTTCTGGGTGACTTCAGTGCCTGGGTTGATGACAAACTCTCACCGTTTGGACAACACTTCCTCCAGTTAATGTCATTGCTGGGCCTTACACAGATGGTTACCACTGCTACCCATAAACATGGTCACTACCTTGACCTAGTCTTCCTCCTGGGGATCGAGGCCTCTGACTTGGTGGAACCAGTTAGTTGGTCTGACCACTACACCATGGGGTTTAGTTTTAGCTCCCCCCTTCGTAGGCCTACCCCTGTGGAGATGGTCAGATATCGCCCTGTATGAGATATTAGCTCTGAAGGCCTGGCGGCGATACTTGACCTATTGTCCCTTCCAGTAGCAGACAGTGACCCAGAGGCCCTCGTGGTGGCCTATAATATGGCCATATCAGCAGCCCTGGATGTCATTGCTCCTGTCCAAGTTTGTCCCCTTTCCCTTCGCCCTCGGTCCCCATGGTTCGATGGGACCTTGAGGGAGATGCCGCAACTAGGATGAAGGTTAGAGCGTTGCTGGCGGAGATCCTCCCTTGATGCTGACCACCTTAAATTGATGGAGCATTATCAAGCCTATCAATCTGCAATCTCCCATAAGAAGGCAGAATTCCTGTCCAGGGAGATTGCTGTTGCTCAGAATCGACCAGCTCAGCTTTTTCACACTGTAGACAGACTGTGCATCCCAGCCTGCCTACAAGTGTGAAAAGCCTTTTCGCAATTAGAGTGCGATAAACTTGCTTGATTCTTTGCAAATAAGGTGGCTGACATCAGGGTTGCACTCCATCCAGTACACTGTATGGGTGTTGCTCTGGGCCAGCGTATGGCTGCTGCTCCTCAGCTTTCCTGGAGTACCTTTGACCGACTGGAGTTCATGGATGTCATGCGGATTGTCCAGAGTATGCACCCTACATGCTGTAGTTTGGATCCTGGACCAGCTTCCCTGATTTTGGGCTGTATTGATTCCATCAGTCTGGTCCTCGCATGGATAGTCGGGTGCTCCTTGGAAACAGGTGAGTTTCCTAGCTCCCTGAAGGAGGCGGTGGTGACACCCCTCTTGAAGAAAGCTTCTTTGGACCCTGACTGCCATGCGAACTACAGACCAATCTCAAATCTTCCCTTTTTAGAGAAGATGATTATGAAAGTATTGGCCATACAGCTGGAGAACTGTTTGATCATCCATAACATCTGTGAAACCCTCCAGTCCGGTTTTCGAAAGAGGCATAGTACTGAGACAGCACTGATTCGGGTGCTCGGTGATCTCCTGATGGCTAGAGATTGGAAGAGCCATTCCATCTTGGTTCTCCTAGATCTCTCATCAGCGTTTGACATGGTGGACCATGGGGTACTGCTTAATCATCTCAGTTTCCTCTGTGGACTATCTGGTGTAGTTCTCAGGTGGTTTACATCTTACCTCACTGGAAGAACACAGAGAGTGGTGTCTGGGGTTTATTCTTCAGACCCAGTTTCTCTGTCTTGTGGGGTTCCTCAGGGTTCAGTATTTCCCCCATGTTGTTCGCAGTGTACATGCTACCCCTCGGAGACATTGTAAGAAGGTATGGGCTGAAGTTTCACTGCTATACTGATGATATCCAGCTCTACCTTTCTTTTGCGCCAGACCAGGATGGAGCTCTCTCGATCTTTAACAACTGCCTCACAGAAATCCAGGAGTGAATGGACTCGAGTTGGCTGAAGTTGAACTCGGATAAGACTGAGGTGTTAGTTGTGGATACGACATGCCAGATAGGGGGGTTGGGGGCTGGTTTGCCCTCGGGGCTATACCTAGGGGGGCCTATCACTCCCGACCTCTGAACAGGTGCGGAACCTGGGGGTAATTTTTGATGCAGGATTTATTCTGCACTCACAGGTGTCTGCCGTCATCAAATCCTCTTTTTATCATCTGAGGAGTATCTCCAGGATTAAGCACCTTGTTCTGTCTGGCGATCTTCCTATGCCAGTCCATGCCTTTGTGTTCACGCACTTGGATTATTGCAATTCTCTTTACCTAGGGCTACCTGGGGGTGGAAATCTGCTGCCTGCAGCTGGTGCAGAATGCAGTGGTCCGGCTTTTGACAGGAACCTCTCAGTCCAGTCATATTTCGCCAGTGCTGCGTGGACTGCACTGGCTGCCAGTACAGTGGCAGATCACCTTTAAAGTCGGTCTCTTGACTTTTAAAGCCCTACATGTACAGGGCCTGGACTACCTGAAAGAGCTCCTGGTTCCTTACCACTCTGTGCGATCGCTCCACTCAGCTGATGAGGGGTTGCTAGAGATCCTGAGGGTGTGTTTAAAATCTTCCGGGGCCTGGGCATTTATGTTTGTGGCCCCTACATTCTGGAATTCTCTACCCTGTCGGTTACAAGAGTGCCTGACTGTGGAGGGATTTAAACAGGCCTTGAAAACTTATTTATGGTGGCAAGCGTTTGGTGGTTGATGTTTTTTGTGACTGTATTAGTTGTTTTATTGTTGTTTTATATTTTTAAGGATACTGAGCTGTATGATGTATTTTAAACTTTGTGTGGCACCTTGGCTTTTGAAAGGTGCCATAAAAATAAAGCTATTATTATTAGTATAAGGAGGGTGGAGGTTTTACGCAATTTGATTGCAGATGCATAATCAGAATGATTCCACATCTGACCTGTATTTTTCAGAATTCTGATTTTTGGGTTTCTATACAGAAATTCCAAATATCAAAAAGAGACCCGAAATCTGATGACTCTTGAAACTTTATTTCATGGTACTAGCAAAACTCATGATCTTAGTTTTGTACTAAGTATTAAATAATTGGGCTGCCTGTTTGCACAGTGGAAGTGGGTCGCACAATTGGGAGTGGACTTGTGTAACCCCCATGTTACCCGGGGTTACTAGAATCCAAGTAAGACCTAGTGGTAGGCAGGGAAGGCAGCTTGTAAAACTCCAGTTAAATGGATTTCACACTGTCTCACTCTGTTGTCAGTCTCAGCTGAGACTGAGGGATGACATCACCATAGAACTATCGCAGCTGCATGAGCCACATTGGAATCTGCAGTTGGGAGTTAGGTTAGAATGTTGGGAGTTTTTGAACAGTGAGCAGCAGTTGTGTGTGAGCAGTCTTGAAGAGAGGAGCACAGCGGTCTGTGCACAGGCTCTTGGAGCCTAAAGCTCTGATATAGAGCTACTTTAAGGGAGAGGTGTGTGTTTCTGCCAAAAGGGGAACACAGTAAGCTGTTCGTGAAGTGGTGGAGACCGCTATTTCTGGTCTCTGTGCCCCATCCTTGAGGGGATGGGGGTAAAAGGTTTGCCTGTTATTCCAGGGGCAACCTCCTGGTTCTAGCTAGGGAAGAAGCTGCCTTATTTTCCTAAGTAGGCCAGGCACCAGAAGCTGTCGTCAAGAATCGCCTGTGGGGCACCTGTAACCAAAGGGTGAGTTTTGCTCTTACATGGGGCCTATGTTTCACCTGAACTGTTGTAAAGTGGGGATTGGACTGCTTAATCAGTGGGAGGCCTAGAGGAATAGGCTAAGCCAAAATAAAAGTATGTTCAAGTCCAGCACAAGGGGAAAGCCAAGACATGTAGAGGAAATGTGCTATGCATTTACCCTTAAATCTACACTGCCAAGCTTTTCAGAAAGAGATGTTTAATGTCCAGAGAAATGGCCGGGTATAGATTGTGGAAGCTAGAGGTGGGAAACCCCCCATCTTTAGTAACCAGGTTCACCTCTACGGATTTGCTCTCTGGCCCTTTTACTTTGCCTCAGGCACTTGGCCAGTGCTGAGGGAAGTACCCAGATGTGGGATTGAAAGGAAATTTCCCTTAAGGAGTCGAAGGCTCTAAGGTGGTTTAGGGAGCCACCAGGAAAATGTGTCCACGTCACATGGACGGGTTTGAGTGGCCGGCAGGGGAGCCGGGCCAGGGAAAAACCCAAATAGTGTACAAGTTGGGCTGTGTACCCAAAGCAGCGTGCAAGTCCGGGCTGTGTGCCTGGTGGGTCCAGAGCCTGAGGGCTGAAGTGTTGAGGAAGTGTTCTGTTTCTCTTATCTGCATTACCAGGAATGTAGCCCTGTGGGGGTCCGTCTATGCTTTGTTTGTTCAGTTTGGATGTGAATAAAAGCCACACTTTAGAATCTCATTCCTGGTATTGGACATTACAGTTATTGCTTCCTGTGTTTGGATTTACTTGGGTGCCACTGTGCAGAGTAGCCAAACCTAAGCCCTTGTGCCGAGTAACCTAGTCCTCCCCGAACCCAGTCCCTCACCTGGTACTGCTGTCAGCTTCAACAGCATACCACCTGTCATTTGCAAAAAGGCAGGGGTGTAGGGGTTACACTTGGACTGCGTAGAGCAAGCAGCTGGGCTGGGAACTGTTGCCGCCAATGGCAGCACTTCAGTGGTGAAGAGGGAATGGCACCACAATTGGCACCACAGTGACCCCTCGTGGGCCAGGGAGCCTGCTCCTCCCCCAGGTTGTGGTGACAGAGGCCACTAGGATGACAGGCAGCACCATCTTGTGGGTGGAGATTGGTGTTAGGAGAAAAGAAATGGAGGAAAAAAAGAGCTTGGCAAAAGCAGGATAAGGATGAGAGCCCCTGCTTGAGGGGGGGGGCACAACAATGTTGAGATGGGGTTTGTCTTGGAGAAAGCAGGGAGTAGGTTGTGGGGGGCTGGTCTGAAGGGGACATGCCAGCCAGAATGCAAGAAACCTGTACGAAAAAAAGAATGATACTGCTATCAAGAAGTCAGAGCTGTAAATTGTTAAAGTCCTCCTAAAGGACTTCTGTCAGTGCATTTACTAACTTGGGTTACATAAAAAGAGTTGCATCATCACTGTACAGTAAAATCTCAAGTTTAACACGAACTGCAGGAACTTCATTCATGAAAAAGCTACACATATTGGAGCCCAGAATTGATCCTTGTGGCACTGGCACTAGGTCATAAAGCAGACCGCAAAATAGCGAGATCAAAAATTTCACAAACAAATCACCGAAACACACAGCAGCGCATCGGAAAAATGCTGACCACTACCAATAAAGTACATGAACTGACTGTCTATGGGGGGCTCTGTCCCTCTCAACTAAATATAGCCATCAGGGGGCACTCGGAGATGGGGAGAAACTCAGGAGGAGATATTCGTCTTGTGGGGGGGCTACATCGTGGGACTGCACTGCAGTCAGGGAGGGTAACACAGTCGCGGGGGGGGGGGCTTAGTTTGCCAAGGTGGAGGAGCACAACTCCAGAGTGTGGGCAGGCAGATTAACTACAAAAATCAAGACAGAAAAAAACAAACACATAGGACCAGGAATCGAACCCTGGTCCAGTGGATGTTTCACTGCCCTTGGCCCTACCCTCTGCACCTCAGCAGCACACCATGCAGTAAAGCCCTTATCCTCTTCTTCCCAACTGACAACACCTACAGGGACACACTAACATACCTGTGCTGTACTATCCCTGTAACTGTATTTACCATCACTATTTTTGCTGTGCGGATTATATGACGCTATAATCCACGCGACATATTCACCGAGTACCTGTGGCACTCCAGTAGAAATCAGCTTTAAAGAAGAAATTGTAAGCCTGGTGCCCTCAGACATACCACATATCCTTTCTTATTACCTGCCCAAGGAGGTTGGCTTGGGTTCTGATGGTTGGGGACAACCTGAGTATGCTTTTAATTTTAAAATGATGTAGTGCCTCCACCTGGGGTAGAAATAGGGTACATGGACACTGTCCTGATTATCCTCCAGAAAAATAATACAGTTTCCCCCTCACTCACAGTTATACAATCCCCAAACAGTAACTGAGACACTGTAATAAAATGGTAAATATGCAAAATATAAAATGCAATAAACCAGAAATTTACTTTCAGGGAAGGGAAAGAACAAGGGGTAGTAAAGGAAAAATGAGATCAAGGGGACTTGTACTCTATGCAGGTATGATAACGCTATACTTTTACAAACCCACAGGTCCTCCCCCATCAGTTCTGTGGCCCCATGGGGTGCACACAGCTTTACCCCCAAAGGCCTTATAGAAGAGCTCTCCACTGGTTGCTTTGAAGACTTATTTCAACAAGCATTTTCTGACGTGTTGATTTTAAATATTGAATTGTAATTTTAATACTGGATATTTTAATTTGAAATGTTTGTTATTGTATTGTATAGGCACTTTGGTTTTGGAAAAGCACCTTTTTATTAATAAAACCTGACTTGACTTGACCTGACGTGGTTTCACTGGGTACCTCGCTGTGAAGATGGTAGCTAGCATGAAACTGGGACCCAAGAGACCCTAACAATAATTATTGCACAAACAAAAGTTAAGCACTTTTAAACACAGGAAGGAGTCCCTGTTTGTAATACCACTGGAATGAGCCTGATGGCTATTGTATGTATTCTGCCTGTTCCTAGCAATCAACTGGCACAGTCCTGCCCAGGACTTCAACTTACATGCCCTAGCTGTCTAACCGCCTATGGTGTTGCAGGGCCAAAACCCTGAGGTAACTCATGGTTCTGTAGTGTTGTCCTGAAGAACTGGTCCCGAAAACATCCACTGCTCAGCAGAGTTGACATTGCAGTGATCATGCATTCTTGAGGATGCAGGCATGATACTGATACTTCTGGCTGGATCCCTTTGTCTCTCTAGGAGCTCACCTGTGGTGGAAGAGTTTGGCTACTTCATCTCTCTCTCTCTCTCTCTCTCTCTCTCTCTCTGTGGGTGAGACTCTGGCTAGCAACCCAAAAAACCCTGGCCTGGTGACACATCAAGGCTTCAGTTGGGGCCAGTCACAAGCCCCTAGAAGAGAACTGCTGGATCAGTCCGCTTACAGAGCAAGACATACCCAGCTGGGTCGCTGGATCAGTCAGGACAGTGGAGGAGCTACAGGGGGCTGGGGGGTGGTTGCCTCTCCTGGCTGGCCTAGTGTGAGTAGTGGTGCCCCACCACCATCTTTATTCAATGTTTAGTGCCCATTGTAGAGCCCATGATTGACTGAATGGCCTCCCCCTGGCTCCCAAATGCTCCCAAACCTGGCTCTGCCACTGAGTCAGGAGAACTTTCCAGCAGGGGAAAACAGCAAAAACTGTGTTTGTCCTGTCTTAAATGCCTCTAATGGGTGTTTCACTGAAGACGCACAGTTTCTCCGTCATAAAGTGCTCTCAAGGTGCACCTTTCGGCCTACCAGGCTCTCCTACTCCCTAGTGGATGAAGTGCTGAATCACCTCACACAACCTCACTGGCAGCAATCTGGTCTGAACTTAACCCAGAGTTCTCCTCAGCAATGTCTATCATAGTACATGTGCAACCCACCCTTCAGGAACACACTAGCAGCCTGTGTTGATGCCCTGGATGGGGGTGGGCATGGCTTGGCATCATCCTCCTGTGTCTAGGGATAATGATGTTATGCTCACTGGGAGCCCCTTGCACTAAACAATTTCAGGCTTCCTTATCCTCTCTCACCAGATGCGGGGCATGGACACCAAGCATGACTGAAAAGAAACCATACTGGCAACAGGGATTCAAACACTTGACTATACTGGGGCAATAGATTATACTTCATTCAGTGCAAATCACTATATTCTGGTCCAGGGACCCAAATGATGAGAATTCTGGACTGTTAATGACAGTAACCTCAGACTGTCTAGCAGCCTCACCATGGTGGTTAGTATCCCACTACAGTGCCCTGCAGTGTGCAGCGTGACTCTTCCTGTACATTTCCTGTCCCCATGATACATGGGCATTGCCGTCCCAGGGGAATCCCTCTTCTCACCTTTGCTACCTTCTCTAGTCTTGACTAACAAATGCCACTTGCAGATATGTACCGCCACCACCACTTATCCTGCAAAACAACCTCCTATCTATTTGTCCCTTTCCTGAGCATTTACACTGTAAGGCCATAACACACATTGGCCTGGCATACTGAGGTCCAGGGTAACTGAATTTGCATCTCCAGGCACACTGGACCGGCACTCCCCTACCATCTCTGATGCACTTCAGAACCCAAACTGCTCCCACATGACTAGATATGCATCTAACCAAGCTCCACTTACAGCAGCCACTTATAGCCTGCCCCCCTTCCCCCAGGGGCAACATGCTAGCTGGCCAGCCACAATAACCAATTTACCTTCAGGGAAACTCCCTTTCCTCATCTTGAAGACATTCTCCCACCTTGTTCCCAAATCCTTTGGCGATGCCTTTTACCTCTATCCTTTTGGTACTTAGATGGTCTTCTACAAAACATCCTGGGGTCACCCATTCTCACCAATGCCCACTGTAACTTCTTCAGAGGAACCTGCATCAGGCCCAGTAGCCATCATGGAGTATTCCTTTAAGGAATAGCCCCCAGGGTTCCCCCACCCGTCCGGTGGTCCCACTAAACTTTCCCTGGTATGGGCAAAATTCCATACATTACATGTCATGAAAACCCAGCAGGTGCTGGCAGATTGGGAAACATTCCTGATGCACATGGTCTTCCCTGTCTTCTGCCAGGATCCCTGCTGTTCTGTGACACCCTCCCCAAAACAAGGGGTCACTGACCTCATGCCACCCTCAGCCAATGAGGCTTGTAAGGCATCCATGTCTCTAGGTGGGAGCTAGCAATGGGCCCTACTGTGCCTCTGGACCAAGTCCGGCAGCCAGCCACATGATGTGACACAGCATGTGTCCACCCCTTCTGGTGTGTCCATGGTCCCTTGCACACAGCACACCACTGGCTATACCTGCTGCTTCTCTTGGTGTTCATTCCTGCCCATAACAATCAGATCAGTCCCTTGCCATTACCGAAGGGTACATTCCCGGCAAGAATACCAGAGATGTGGTATCCCCTTCCTACCGGCTCCCTCCACCTCCAAACTTCCCACCTCCGATTCCTGCCGCAAAACACCTGGTGCTACAATGGCACCCTAGCTATATACTACCCAGGCTCCAACCATTATCCAACAGAGGGTGATGCCAAGGCACCCTTTCCCCTGCTGGCCTTGCTAGTAACCACTACCCTCCCCCCCCCCACCGTAAGGAGGATGTCCTTATGTATGAAACCCATCCCTGACAGATACCAAGCATCTGGTTTGCATGACCAGGTCCTGTAAAATCTGATCTCATTAGTGGAAATCCACACACATAAACACTGACTCCTCAACAGTCCTTGTGGGATCAGATAGCTTCTGACTGCACGGAGGCAGCCATATATTTGTTTACATTTGTTTGTGGCTCCTTTTCTTTGTTATGCAGTCTCCTGCTGCCTCCTTGATGCCCCTTGGGGCATTGTTTTAGTATGTCCTGGCCCCACTGCCTGCTCTCAGGCTGGCATTGATCCTGAGATGGGTGGTGCATTACTTGATTCTGGATCAAAGTTCCAGCTCAGTTTGTGGCCTGCCACACACATAAACCCAGATGTTAATGGTGCTTGGTGCGGATGATGCTGCTCCTTTCCCAACCTGCTGCCTATCCTGAGGTTGGGAAGTGGATATGTGTCTTATGGTACTTTTCCCTCTGTTCCAGTCCTGACCCCATAGCACAGTCCTGGGAGTTGGGGTCTTTGTACAGATACTGTGGCTCCAGCCGTAAAGTACTGACTGAGAGTCCGGGCGTGACTCATACCCTGGACCCCTGGTTTCAGTTGCTGTGCCCTGCCAATCCCTGAGTCGCTGCTGACCTGGTGGACTGGAGGGCAAAAACTCCACTGGTGGCTGAGGAGGCTGCTTGGGACTGAAAGCCCAAAGATAAGCCCCCAGTGTTGGGAGAACTTACAAAAGGATATTGCCAATTCTGACACATTGCATTGTTTCATGAAGATAATTATGAAAACAGTTAACTACATTGACAGCAAAGCCAGTAAGAGTCAGTTTTGCTAGCAACCTCTGGTGATGGACCAGGTAAAAGGCTTTAATTAGGCCTTTGAAAACTGTAGCAGCAAGACTACCAGAATCCAGGACTTGGTGGAGATAGATCCTAAGAGTTAGAAGTAGTAGTAATAAAGATGTTTACTTTTATACAGGATATAACTGTTAGGGTTAGAAGCCCTGTTTACAAAGTTGTCCTGTTACTGTTGCACTGTTGCATATATCTTATGAGAGGTACAGAATTAAAATTTACAATAAGTCTAAGCAAGACCCAGACAGTATATTATTTATTTATTTAAAAGTTGGTAACCGGGAGAAGCACACTGAGCCGAGGCTCATTTCCAGGTGCGACCCAGGGAGGAGGGAAGAGGAGATAAATTTAATCGAATAGAGGGTACTGCACAGTTTACAATGAGACAAAAATGAAAATACAATAGTACAAGCCGTGAAATGGGTTACAAGATACAAATACATCAAAATACATGTTTTTGTCAGCTTACAATGAGACTATCAGAAAATACAATAGTACAAGTCATGGGGCTGGTTACAGGACAAGCCTATGTAGGAGGCAGATACGTAAACGAGGTGCAGGTATACACACATTTCAAGTGGGCAAGATACAAAACTGCTGGAAGAAAAGTGTATTAGCCTCGGAAGAGGCAAGTGCATGGTACAGGTAATACTTTTACTGCAAGGTAGCAGGGCAATAGGCAGATGGCCACCAACCTAGGTGGCTCATAAAAAGTGCAGTGCAGGCAATGCAGGTGCTAACGACAGCTTTCCTCAGTCGATCAGTATCCGCATTAGAAGTGTAAACGCATGAAAGATTATGGCATTGTAAGCTATTAAAAAAATTCAAACATTCTGCATTTTTTTTAATCAGGACCTAAAGGTCCCACTTGTTTGCTCCTGGGGAGCTGACAGTTTTTAAAGCATTTGCATATTTTGGGCAGTTCCTTGTTTGTTGTAGATTTGAAAGCACTCTGTTTTGGTATTATGCTAATGTGTGGTGGGAGAAAGTTCCACAGCTTAATGAGACAATTCTTGAAGGTCATCTTTCAATAGGTGTTCTGATTTTTGGGGGACACTGAGACCTCTGTTTTTGATTTCTCCTTATTTGTGCCTGTGGGTCACTGTTTTTGGGTACTGGTCTGTTGCCCCATGGGTTTTCTCTGTGAAAGATTTGAAAGCCATAAAAGCTGATTGTTTTTGCCTCTAGTTTTAATGAATTCTAGCTTAGTTTTCTGAACATCGTGTAATGGTGGGTGTCATAAGGACATAGCAAGATGAAGTGGGCAGGCTTACTGTAGGCCTCATCTAGCTTGTCCAGCAAGAGACTGCTTGGATGGTGGTAGACTTTGTTCCCATATTCCTGTCCTGGGATAATCATTTGCTGTACAATTCTTGCCCTGGCATCCTTTGCGATGAAAAAGGCTCTGTGTCTCAATGATCCTATTCTTTAGTTCACTTTCTTAGAGTATGTGGATAGAAACCTAGAAACACAGACAATGACGGCAGAAAAAGACCAGTGGTCCATTCAGTCTGCCTGAGTTCTTTATTATGTGCTGGGACTTAATGCTCCTCCAGGGTCCTAGCTCTCCCTATTCTCTTCCCTGATTCTGTCACCCAGAACAACCACTATACCCTTCATTCTGTCCCAACCATGCTTAAAACTACTAATGGTTTTCACACCCACTGTCTTGGCAGGCAGCCTGCTCCATGGCCCCACCACCCTTTCTGTAAAGTAGTAGTTCCTCATGTCCCTCCTGAACCTCCTGTCAGTTAGTTTCCACCCATGCCTCTGTGACCACAAGTTAGTATTTAAGCTAAATAGCTCCCCACAGTTCACTTTGTTAATTCCTTTAAGGAGCTTGAAGGTCTCTGTCATATCTCCATTCTGGTCTCCAGTGAGTACACACTCAGCACCTTGAGATGTTCCTCATAGGACCTGCCCTGCTGGCCCTGAACATTTTTTGTTACTCTGTGCTGTACCCTCCCCAGTGTATCCCTATTCTTCCTGAGGTGAGCATTCCAGAATTGGGCACATTACTCCAGGTGTGGCCTCCCCAAGGATCTATATAGGGGAAATATTACCTCTCCCCTTCTGCTAGCAGTACCTCTTCTGATGCATCCCATCATCCTACTTGCCTTGCTATAAGCCTTGTTGCACTGACTTGATGGTTTTAGGGAGTCACTGATAACTCCAAGGCCTTGTTCCTCCTCATCCATAGTACTAAGTCTCACCCCTCCCATCAAGTACTCAATCCTGGGGTTCATTTCCCTAGTTGAATTACCTTGCACTTTTTGATGTTGAATTTCAAATGCCAAACCCTTGACCACCTCTCTAGTTTTTGTAAGTCTCTCTGCAGTTCCCTTATTCCCTTGTCACTCTCCACCATTCCAAAGAGCTTTGTTTCATCTGTGAAGAGACACAACCTGCCCTGAATTCCCTTACCAGTGTCACTAATGAACATGTAGAAGAAGACCAGACTTGGGACAGATCCCTGTGGAACCCTGCTCATAACCTCCCTCTTTTCTGATTTAACCCCATTAACCACATCCCTACTTGAGCTATGCTTTCCATTTGGATTTTGTGATCTACAAGGTCAAATGTCTTTGAGAAGCTGACAAACACTGTGCTCACAGACTCTCCCATGTCTAGACCACCAGCAACCGGGTCCACAAATTCCGTGATTGTGGTGCCTGTGGACCTTCCTGCCCTGAACCCCAGCTGATGAAGAGTCAGCAGATTTTACTTAATTTTATATGAATTTTATTGAGTCAGCTATTATGTAGTATAGCAGATACATAGAAAACAGCATATGTAAATCCATTATAAACATCAAATATTTGGTAACATCCTGTAATAATACAACTGAACATTAGTTACCCCTCAAAAATAACAAAAACAATTCAGATATAAACCCAGGTGAAAATTATAATACTTGTGTGCCTTTATCCAGCACTATGCTAGCAGACCATACTTTTCTAAGATGTTGTAGAGCTGATAACACACCAGTCTTTTGAATAGTTCTGAAATTACAGCCTGTAGAGCTATTGATCAATAGTTCATCAGGTTGTTTACTTCACCTTCCTTGAAGATGAGTACAATTTTGACACACTTCCTAAAACCTAGGAAGTTTGATTCAGTTAGGCGCCTATTGTACAGTTTTGCTAGGACTGGGGAGATAAACTCTACAGATGTCTTTAGGAATGTTATTTCGTCTTGATCTAGTCCAAACGACTTTTTTGCATTTCGTTTTTTATTTTATGTATGGACATCTTTGCTCTTGAGGATTCTGAAATGAAATTATGGGGTTGTTGGGGAGTTCGAGTCTTCAGCCTCGGGTGGGTTTCACTGTTCCTACTATATATCTATATCAGAGACTGGGAGTTGCATGTCCAGCAGTGTGCAGAAATAATTATTTAGAGTAACTGCAGTGTTTTGGGGGGCATTTTCTTTCCACTGTTGTTGACAAAACTCGTGTCCAGTTTTTGGGCTCCTGAGGCATCAAGGCTCTTCATTAGATTCCACTAAGATGAGAGGTCTGTTGTTATATTCATTTTAGCCTTCTAGTACTGTTTTATGGCTTTTTTAAGTTGATTTTTAAATTATTCTGTAATTTTCTTAAATAGCTCTCAGTCCTCGGATTTTAGTGTTCTGCTTGCTTTCTGACAAATTTTGTCTTAGACTCTGATTAGTTTATATATTTTTTCTGACACCCGTTGCAGGTAATGTTTTCTAATACTTTTTAATTTAAAAAGAGTGTGTTGATTGCATGTAGAGAAAAAGGAACCCATAAAATCAACAACAGCTGTGTCCATGTCGGAGATCAGGTCTAGTTCATCCCATCTTTATTTTTGTATACTATTGTTATATAGTTGATGGGGTTGAAGCTTTTAAAACACATGCTAGGGCAAAACTCTGTGTTTCCGTGTTCCAGGTAACAGAGCATTCAAAAGTACTGTGGTGTCCTAAATTTAGAAGCAGCACCTGGCGATTTTCTAGAATAATTGTTGGTGACACACATACTAGTCCAGGATATTTCCGGTACTCTGGTATGATCCTTTCCTCATTGGCATGTTGATGATGTGTTTCAGGCCCATGGAGGAGCTTATACCAATTTGTCCCTTCAGGGTGCTCCCCAGGCTGCATTAAAGTTGCCCATCAGAAGAATTTCTTTGCCTTGGGCTTGACTGATAGTTAATAAAAATATCTTCAGTGTTGGTGCAAAGGTAAGTTTAAAGCCATATTGCCAAAGAGTAAGGATTCCATACTTTGTAAGATATTGCAATAATTAGTTGAAAACAACTCTGTCTAAAAGTTTAACCAATGGAGAGAGCAAAGAAACAGGACAATAATTATTGTTTTGGCTCCTACTGCTACTCCTAAATACAGGAACAAGAGAAGCGTGCTTCCATATTTTGGGAACAAAATCAGTATTGAGAGAAATATTAAAAAGCTCCTATGGGAGCAGCCAAATCTCTGCTAACAGTTTTTTTGTAATCTCATGCCTAGTCCATCAGGGCCAACCCTGGTTTTACAGTTAAGTTTCTGTATTTGTAAACAGTGATGTCATTTAAGTAGGATGAATAGAAAAATGGATTCTCTCTAACAAGAATTGTCCCAAGCCATAGCTACAGAAGAAAATAACATTGTAGAAATATTAGCACGTGCAACACTGGTAGCAAAATGTGCAGTATTGCAATAGTGCTCATCAGAATTCTGTGTTAATAGCTGTATCACTTTTCACCGCAGGAGAATTATTGACAGAGGGACTATTGGGCCCAAGCATAGTATTTAAAGGTGGCCACAGTTTTCTAGGGATGGACTTATTTTCTGTTTGTTGATCATGAAGGAAATTCAGTTTAGAAATATGAATAAGAGATTTATCCTTATTACGAGACTCCCTTTAAGTGTTAAAACATTCAAGGTCTTGCAGTTTAATATTGTGCATTGAGGGTTTATGTCTATATTGCATAAGTTTAAATTATTTTGGGCGTCAGCTGTGGTTTTCTTGGACATGCAACCTAATGTTTCGAATGGGAACAAATTTATTATGTAATTCCCTGAATGTTTTTATAGTGAAATCAAGAGCTAAATGAATGGAAGGTATTAAATTGTTATATGACCAGTCAGTACTAAAAACAGCTCATCAAAGAGCAGCAGCATTGAAATGGTCAGGCTCTTTGTTAAAACTACAGCAGGTTTAGGTCTGACTTCTACAGCAGACCAGGTACAAAAGATTAGTTTAGTTTTATTTATTTTACCTGGATAAGGCTCCATTGAGCAAGCTCATTTTCAAGGAGGCCCTGGGTAGGACAGCATACAAGATAATTTACAAGACAGCACAAAAGATAATTACAACAACAGTAGATATACGGTAAATACAGATCAGTGAATAGATTTTGGCATACATGGATACATAGACAGTGTCGGCAGATAAGGGCCTATGGCCCACCCAGTCTGCCCATTTGAGCTTGTAAGTTCAGTTTATGTTTTCCTAGAAGTCTGTTGCCCCTTACCCCTGAGCTCCAGAATTCCTTTATGTCTATCCCATGCATTCTTAAATTCTGTGATTGTTTCAGCCCCCACCACTTCCTCTGGCAGGGTGTTCCACTTGTCCACCACCCGTTCTGTGAAGAAATTCTTCCTCATGTTTCCTCTGAATCGTCCTCCCTCCAACTTCATCCCATGCCGTCTAGTCCTGGAACATCTTTTTCACTTAAAAATAGTGTATTCCTGCACCCTGTTCCTCCCTGTAAGATACTTGTATGCCTCTATCATATCCCCTCTCTCCCTCCTCTCCTCCAGGGAGTACATGTTCAGTTCCTTCAACCTGTCTTCATAGAACTTGTGATGCAATCCATGCACCATCTTTGTTGCCCTCCTCTGAACCTTCTCTACCCTGTCTGTGTCCTTACGTAGGTATGGTCTCCAGAACTGTACACTGTACTCCAGGTGGGGCCTCACCAGTGTCTTGTATAGCGGAATTATGACCTCCCTTTTCCTGCTGGTGATGCCCCCTGCCTATACATCCCAGCATCCTATTTGCTTTACGTGCTGCCTTGTTACACTGTTTTCCTACCTTGAGGTCATTACAGATGATAACCCCAAGATCCCTTTCCTGCTTGGTGCATGCTACATCCTCACCCCCCAACTGACATATTGTGCCAGGGTTTTTGTGCCCCATATGCATTATCTTGCACTTCCTTGCATTGAATTTCAACTGCCAAACCCCTGACCATTCTTCAAGTTTCTGCAGGTCCCTTCTCATTCTGTCTGCACCCTCTGGTGTGTCTACTCTGTTACAGAGCTTTGTGTCATCAGCGAACAGTGAAATTCTGCCTTCTAGGTCCTGCGAATGTCACTGATGAAGATATTGAATAGGACCGGTCCCAGCACTGATCCGGTGGTACCCACTGGTCAGTCTTCCCTCTGTGGAGTGACAGCCATTTACCACCACCCTCTGTGTCCTGCCACCCAGCCAGTTACCTACCCACCATACTACTGTCCTGCCCACACCCATATTCCCCAGTTTGTGTAATAGTCTTCTATGTGGCACAGTGTCAAAGGCTTTGCTGAAGTCCAGATAGGCCATGTCCACTGCCCTTCCCTGATCCACCTCCCTAGTCACCCAATCAAAAAATTAAACGAGGTTGGTCTGACATGACCTCCTCCTGGTGAAACCATGCTGCCTTGGGTCCTGTAGTCCATTGACAACCAGATGTTCCACCAATCTCTCCTTCAGTAGTGCTTCAGTAGGCATAGTAATAGATAATAAAATACAAATGAAATAATGTAGGATTTAGTAAAAGAACAATAATAAAAATGGTTATAGGAAAAACTAGAGTACATAAGATAAGTGCGCAACATATGGAAGTACATTCAGTAGATGTGATGAACTTTTCGCTTATATTTTATGATATCATTGAGTACAATAGTCAAAAAAGAGGCCATAATATACTGTGCCATTACACATACAGGGTTCCCTACATAAGTTTTCAATCAGCATTTTAAATACAGTACAGCTAACTAGGTCAGTAAGTTTGTAAGATTTCTGCATTGTGTTCCACATTGTAGGAATGATGTTACTTATTGCCACTTTACCATAATGAGTAGCAACCCCCAGAATGATGCAGAAAATATAGTTGTTTTTTTCTTACTAATTGCTGTGTGACTTAGTAAAGAGGTCTATGATGTACCGTAGTATGCCGTTTGTTACTACTTTATAGGGCCATATGTATAAGTTTTTAAGTCTCCTTGTAGTTAATGATGTCCATCCTATGGCTTCATATAGGGTACTGTGGTATGCTCTTGGTGCCAGACCGGTGATGCATCTAAGGGCCCTATGACAGAGGGCATCCAATTTATAAGACAAATAGTAATTACCATATTTCAAATCGATAGCCCGTTAATGTGCAGACTGATTTCTGGCACAGTTATGATGTCATTGAGATGTTGTCGCAGGCTGTCTGGGCTACTGTGATTTCTTGTCACCTGGTATGTTTGGTGGAACTGTAGTGACAGTGCCAGATGTTTTGGGTGTGTGAGTAATACTGTATACTTTCTTTTTTCTGTTCTCTGCAATACATTGTTTGTAATTGATGACACTGTGGGATGTACTGCATTTACGATGGTAATAAACTTGTTAAAGACAAACCTTATGGGGCTCCTGCAATTCTTTCCTAACTGCTTATGTACCTTCTCTCCATTTTGCAGTGACTTGGAGTTTGTTATTATAAACTCTCCCCCCCACAATAAATCAGTTTCACGTTGCTTTCTCCATGTGTGTGTGTATGGTTAGATGCTGGCCAACTCATTTGGCGAAGTTCACGTGCTGTAAACCACCTTTCTTCCCTGGATAGTGTTCTACATGTTCCTGCTGGCAGAATGTCAGGGCACTGCAGTTGGTGTTGGCCAGATGCTTGCACTGTAATTTACATTGCAGTGTTAGATGTCGCTGCGGCATGGGTGAACCAATCAAAACAGTGTAATCCAATAAAGGGAGAAATATAACTTGTACTAGTTTCTTTCGAGCGATCTGTGGGAAGCAATTTTTATTTCTGAAAAAAAAGTCTAGCCTAATTCTTAGCATTTTACATAGTGCTTCGATGTGTGTTGAGAAGGACAAGTTACTATCTATCCATAGTCCAAGATATTTCAAGCTATTTTCTTCCTTAACTATGTCACCTAGAAGGGTAATTATGTTTGGGGCAGCAGTAGTGGGCGGGGCCATATTATTAGGTGAGAAGAACATAACTTTGTTTTTTTTCCATGTTGTATAGCAATTTGTCCTGGTGGAGGTTTATTTGTAACTTGTTGAATTCTGATTGTAGTTCAGTGTATACCACCAGTAGGGTTGTCCTTGAGGTATATAGGACAGTGTCATCACCAAAGAGATGAATGGAAGCCTTTTTGATGTTTATAGTTAGGTCGTTGGTGTAGATCATGAATAACAGGAGCCCTCAAATTGACCTTGTGGTGCTCCCTTCGTAATAGTATTGTAGAGAGAAAAAGAGCCCTCCGCTTTGATTTGCTATTGTCTGCCAATTAGGTAGTTTGAAAAAAGGAATGTAAGGGGAGGGATTGTGAGACTGAAAGAGGAGGATGGAGGTAGTGTAGCGGATGACCACCAGAAATTGCATATACTGAACAAATACTTCTGTTCAGTTTTTACAATGGAGGGGGCAGGAAATGGGCCAACAATAAATGATAAGGGAAGGAAGGGCACAGGTCCCTTTCCAAAGGAATGGGTCCTCAGGGAACTGGAGGCAATAAGAGTTGATAAGGCTATAGGACCAGATAGGGTACACCCCAGGGTACTGAAAGAGCTAAGTGAAGAGTTGGTAGAATCTCTGACTACCATGTGTAACCTGTCACTGTAAACGGGACGTACCCAAGGACTGGAGGAGAGCTGATGCGATCCCTCTATACAAAACTGGAAACAGGGAGGAAGCAGGGAACTACAGACCAGTCAGCCTGACCTCAGTAGTGGGAAAGGTCATGGAAACATTACTAAAAGAAAGACGAGTGGAGCACCTAATTGTCAGCGTTCTACAGGACCCAAGGCACCATGGCTTTATGGGAAGAAGGTTGTGCCAGATTAACCTCATCAAGGTCTTTGACTGGGTAACCATGGAGGTGGATCGGGGAAGGGCAGTGGATGTGGCTGGTATCTGGTCAATATAGCACGGGTAATACAGTGAGGCACAAAACCGTGTGGACAGTATAACGGTAGTAAAAAAACAATAACAGGGAAAGTATAGTACGGGCAAAAAAACTCTGTCCCTATGGTGTTTTCACCTTCAACAGTGTGTGTTGCTCACGCCCCGTGCTGTGGCTTAGTGGATAGAGCCACAGGCTGTGGATAGCAGTGGTGCTTGCAGCCATCCCAGGTTTGGGGATCACCTCCCTGCATATCCATTTTTTTTTTTTTTTTTTACTTCTTCACTACATGGACTTCACAAACTCCCCCTTTCCCCCAAC
This sequence comes from Neoceratodus forsteri, assembly GCA_016271365.2. Classification (NCBI taxonomy): domain Eukaryota; kingdom Metazoa; phylum Chordata; order Ceratodontiformes; family Ceratodontidae; genus Neoceratodus; species Neoceratodus forsteri. The sequence continues at coordinate 1,190,688,863 of CM028130.1, read as the reverse complement.
TTACCCCCTGTCCTTTTTCTCCCGCCCACCCAAGTTGCCTCTGCTTGCACAATTCACCCTCTAACTGCCCATCCACCTGAATTTACCCCCATTCCCCAACATGCATCCCCCTCAGAGGTGATTATAATGCAGTTGGGGGTACAGGGCAACATTATTTAACTAGCATGATGTCCCTGGCGCTGTTTGCGAGGACCGGTTCTGTCCTGCATGGTTGTATCCGCACTATATTAACCTAGATACAGTGTGGCCTACCGGATTTCAGCAAGGCCTTTGACACCATGCCACATAGAAGGCTGTTAAACAAGCTGGGGAGCACGGGGGTTGGAAAGAAGGTAGTGAAGTGGGTGGAGAATTGGCTGGATAATAGGACCCAGATGGTGGTGGTAGTAAATAGCATTCACTCTGCAGAGGGTGAAGTGACCAGTGGAGTAATACAGGGATAAGTGCTGGGCCCAGTTGTCTTCGATATCTTTATCAGTGTTGTTGCAGAGGGTCTGGAAGGGAACATTTGCCTGTTCACTAAAGACACTAAGCTCTGCAACAGGGTGGACACACCGGGGGTGGATAGAATGAGGGGAGATATAAGGAAGCTGGAGGATTGGTCATTGGATTGGCAGCTAGGATTCAACACAAAGAAGTGCAACATAATGTACATAGGACACAAACCCAGGAGCTACATATTAACCGGGGGTAACATGCTCCAAGCAAGAAAGATACCTGGGGGGTGATCACCTCCGATGACCTTAAGGTAGGTAGGCAGTGTGACAAGGTGACAGGAAAGGCAAACAGAATGCTGGGATGCATAAGCAGAGGAATCACCAGCAGAAAAGGGAGGTAATAATTCCACTGTACAGGACATTAGTGAGGCTGCATCTTGAATACTGTGTCCAGTTCTGGAGGTCTCATCGACGGAAGGACATAGGGTGGAGGTGGTTCTGAGGAAGGCAACCAAAATGGTGCAGGGACTACATCGCAAGCCCTATGAGGATAGACTGAGGGAATTAAATGTGTGCTCCCTGGAAGAGAGAAGCGAGAGGGGCATATGCCAGAGACATTTAAGTACCTCACAGGGAGGAATAAAGTACAGGAGAATACTATATTCTGAAGAAAAAGATGCTCAAGCACAAGGGGGCACAAGATGAAACTGGAGGGAGGGAGGTTCAGCGGGAACATGAGGAAGTATTTCTTCACAGAGAGGGTGGTGTAACAGCCTGCCAGTGGAGGTGGTGGGGTAGAAATGATTACAGGTTTTAACCATGCTTGGGATAGACATAGAGCATTGCTGGCAGTCAGACATTGCTGGTAGTCGGGGGTACAACCCAGTTCCAGCAGTGCATGATAGAGCACAATTGTTAGTGGTAATAGGGCAGACTAGGTGGGCTGAAGGCCCTTATCTGCCAACAATTTCTATGTTTCTATAGTTGTGCAGTATCACCTACCCTATAGCCTTGTAATTTCTATAAGAGTATATTATAATTGACCATGTCGAAGGCTTTACTAAGGTCTAGGAATATAGCTCCTGTGAAGTGTCTACGGTCTAGGCTGTATTCATTGATCGAACTAAACAATACCTCATTCTGTTTGATCTTGTATCATGCATTTTTCTTTACAATCCAATTTTACAATACCTTCTCTGCATGGTCAGCCCCTTTTTCCCATGGGATGGATGTGGTGGAACAGAGTAATTCTGAGGGATAAAATGAGGGACGTCCCTACTAGTTTGAGACAGTTGCGAGGTATGTATGAATGTAGGGTTGCAAGCAAGCATTCATTCCCTTCTTTTACCACATCCTCTGTCCCACATCAAGAGAGAGCATATTCCCACATTCACAATTAACATGTCAAAGCAAACCGTTTTAGTATGGAAGCTGGTCAAAGAATGAACTGCACACACTGTCAATGTCAACACAAAAACATCACTTCCCATAGTGCTCTGAATTTTTATCTCTAAGTATTGATGATGTGTTCCACATTTTGCTTCTTTTGTTCCACATCTGTGGAATAGTGTGTCCCACTGCCCCCACATCAGGGTGGATGAAAGGAGGTATGCAGGAGTCTGCTGCTATACTGACTGCCAAAGGCAAAGCACTGTGTTCACTATGATTACACTGTTAGGGCTCTCAGATGTGCAGGGATCTATGAATTATACAGGAAAACAGGAAGCACTATGGGAAAACTGCTACCGCCCATATCCATAAATTTCTGTTGCCTTTGCAGTCAGACCTGGTTAATCTGTAAACATTTGTTTCTGCTCATTTTGTTATATATTAAAATTATACATAGTGTGCCGGCCCATCGGCGCAGCGGTTGGATTTCCACCTGTGATGCCGGCGACCCAGGTTCGGGAACGGACTCGGGTCGCTGGAGGGCCAGCCGTGGGAAGAAGGACAGAGCGTCCACCAACAGCTCGCCTTCTCCAGGGGAGGAGGATGCGGCTCAGTGTCTGCTTCCCCCTGGTGGAGGCTGGGGTTTCAGTACGACGTCCGACCCATGACGTTTGGGGCGAGATAGACGTCGGCGCCAGCCTAGACATCATTGCATGTCTCTCAGAGGAAAACACTGAAAATGGTGCCCTGGCCGATCAGATGACCTTCATTCCTGGGCTTCCGGACCTCCATCAGCCACCTCAGCAGCACCCAGGGTCGTTGGATATGGCTGGAAAAGGTTCATCCCCTATGAAGGTAAGAGACCCTCCCAACGAAGGGATACGTCAGGGATACCTGGGCTGGCTGCAATGTGGGGCGGTGGGGTTGGGAACGCCAGATGGGATAATCCATGTGGGGGCGTGAAGAGAAGACCGGTCAGGTATGCAGGGGCGATAAATACCATCATATAAAACAAAATATACATAGTAACTAGTCAATGACCAGATGATGTTTTTTTGGTTTTGTTTACTTTATTATATAAAATTAAAAACCTAGAAATACAGTGCTGAGCAGTTAAAATGTTTCAGGTTCCTTTCTTAATCATTAATTAATAATTTAATTTTAAATAATCCATGATTTTTGCTTCAAAGTTTCTGCCCCTTTAGCACATACACATTTTTTATGTCAAGAACACAGTCCACAAGTTTCTGTGTTTCCTCTGAGGGGTTTGGCTCCAGGTAGGAGCAGAGAATCTGTTAGTAACAGAGCGTTCAGCCAAGGTTCATAGCTGACATGGGGCTGAGTTACTGCTGAGTGGGAGAGGGACATTTTGAGAACAGGCACTGGCTTAAATGGGGACAGCACTCTGAGAGCTGGCAGAGTCAGTAAGAGCCAAAGCACAGTTACCACTGGAGTGTGAGGGATGGCAAAAGGGAGCATTCCTCATTAAAAGTGATAGGAAACAGTTTTTGTACAACTCGAGATGCCCTCCCGTTTTCCTATTAGTGTCTGTCCCAATATTCTGATCTGTTTTGTCCTTTTTTGTTAAATTAATAATCTATTTTTTGCATTTGTAAATACTCTGAATTCCTTTCTTCTCAGCAGTCACTGTTCTCTATTTTCTTATCGCCTGAACATTCTGTGACATTAGTAAGACCATTCCAGGCCATTCAAATGAATAGCATGGAATGGTATCAGTGATGTCATGGAATGGGTTCAGAATATGAAAAGCAAAAGCAGTAGTCATGTATTTATTTCTTAAGTGCCCGATTCCACAGGCTGTGGGTGCCTCGCAAAACATATCAAAAAACAGCAGCACAATAAATGACTTTAAACACAGTTATAACACAGGTATAATTAATTGTCAGATAAGGCTTCATAAAAAGAAGCTGTTTTAGCCCCCGCTTGAAACTATTAACTGAGGGGGCTTCTTGAAGCTTTCACAGCAACTGATTCCAGAAAACTGGAGCTGCCACTGCAAAGGCACGGTCCCCAGACAGCTTTAGGTGGTATTTGGGAACATTCAGAAAGCCTACCTCCAAAGAACGGACAGGGCGATGAGGAGCATATGGACACAGGAACTCTTTTAGGTAGCTTGGACCCAGATAGTGTAGGGCTTTGTATGTTAACAAACCTGTCTTGAAGGAGATGTGCCACGTCACAGACAGTCAGTGCAACGTCCACAATGCGAGAGAGATATGCTTAGAGTGGGAAACTCTGGCAATCAGTTGAGCCACGGTGTTCTGCAGCTGCAAGAGGTGCATCAAACCTCCAGATAGACTGAGATAAAAAGCATTACAGTAGTTCAATCTGGATGTCATGAAGGCAGGCATCAGTGTCATTAGGTCCTGAGGGCTAAGAAAGGGCTTGATCTGGGTGATGTTCCTAAGATGAAAGAAACCACCACAGACCACCCCCAACACTTGATGTTCAAGTCTCAGCTTGTAATCTATAATGACGCATGCATTCTTCACCCTACCTCTGGCTGTAAGCTGAGTGGAGCCAAGATGTATTCCAGCCACCACCCCACCCAGTCCAGCTGCCCTCTTGACATGTGAATCCACTACTTCCATGTCAGTCTTATCCAGATTCATCTTGAGCCAGCTGGAGGCTGTCCAGTCATTGATGACAGATAGGCAATCATTTAGCATGCCCATTGCATTTTTCTCCCTGGGGCAAATGATAGGAACAGCTGAGTATCATCTGCATAACCGTGAAGCTGAAAACTGTACCTATGAACCACTTCTCCCACTGGCAACATGTATACTGCAAATAACATGGGAGACAGGATCTAACCCTATGAGACTCAACAGGTCAGGGCAGCTGGGGCGAGAAAGAAAATTTCCTCCTGCAACCTCCTACACCCTACTGGAGAGGAAGTACTCGAGCCACTTCAATACAGTGCCTCCGAGCCCCACCAAGTTCCTCAGTTGAGCTTTTAAAATCCCATGAGTTACAGTATCAAACTCTGACAAGAGATCAAGGAAAAACCAAGATGGAACATGCTCCTTTATCCCTAGCCAGAAGAGTACTTTGCACTCTGATGAGTGTAGTCTCTCTACTACCCTCTGAATCCAGACTGATGTGGCTCATAAATAGAGAAAACCTCCAGGTGCGCCTCCTGATGCATCACCACCACCTTCTAGTCACCATCCCCAAAAATTGAAGGTTCAAGAAGGGCCTGTAATTTTCTAAGATATCTGGGTCCAGCGATGGTTTCTTGTAAAGCTTCCTCAAAACAGCCCTTTTTAATGTCGTCGGAAATACAGCTTCCCCAAGAAACACAGAACAAGCTCAGCAATCACTGGTCCAATAGACTCTCGGCAGTCTAACAATGGCTGAGAAGGTCCAGGATCCAGTAAACAGGTGGGATGCAGCTTCATGATCACCTGGAGAACCTCCTCAGAGGGCACAGGGTGGAATTCCTCTCAGACTGACTGAAGTCCTCTGTTTATCACAGACTGGGCTGTGCTGGGCTCTAATAACTCACTTGAGAAATCAGAGGAGTGAATAGAAGATACCCTATCAAGCAAGAGCTGAAGGAATCTACTCTCACAACCAGGGGGACAGTAAACAAGAAGGATTCTGTCCCCACACCTACAGCACCCTTCATGGCCACACATTTAAATTACCTGGTTTGGCTAACTGGGTAGGCTGCAAGTCTCAGGCCACATCTAAAACAGATAGCTACCCCACTCTTGCGCTTCTACCTGGGGCGGTGCACCACCATATAGCCCATGCAATGGCTACCTCCTGCACAGGGCCAGAGTCACCCCTCAGCCATGTTTCGATGATGCACACCAGGTCCACTGAGGAATACGAGCAAAAATCAGCTATTATTGTAGCCTTATTTCTGGCGGACCTGGCTTTACTAAGAATTGCCGTAAGGGGAGGAGCCGAGCTGGGGGATTCAGCAGCTACCCCCTATCCAGTGGCATTTCAGGAGCTCTCAGGATAAGAACCAGGCAGGATGCACCCCATCACAGTTCCATTTTAAGCCAGGGAAGCTCCTTATCCTCCTCTTGATCCTGCCCTCCCTGTCTCCCACTCCAGAGGCAACATTTTGTCAGTGACTTCACCTTCTTTCTATCCACCCTTCCCCTTACCTCATAGGCAGATAGTCTTCGCAGGGATTGGGGGGGGGGGGCAGCTGAATGGGTGGAGTCAGTGAAGCTGCTCAGGAGAATAGGAGATGAGGTTTTTATTGGCTCCCCTAAATACATCCTGACACATGAAACCAACTAAAGTCGGCCTGCCAGTGCAGCAGTAGCACTACTGCTTGCGATACCGATGACCTGGATTTAGGAACGAGCCCAGGGAGTCGGAAGGCCGGCCAGGGAGAGAAGGCTGAGCATCCCAGAGACTGCTTGGCTTCTCCAGGGAGGGAGGGGAGTAGAGGCTCGGCAAGCGACTGGCCCCAGGCAGAGGCCTGGGGTACGGCAAGCACTGAGCCAGTTATGAGGGGGGATGGATGTGACAGACATTGGTGGTTATGCATTGATGGCAAGGTGCAAGTCACATCCCCAGAACAGGAGAAAAATGGCTCTCCAAGCTCCAAGAAGATGGAGCGCTTGGGCAGACCCCATAAGCTCGCACCTGCCTGACCATGCCAGATGCAACGAAATGTGAATAGATTGGGGTGAACGCATAACACCTCATCCCCACCTAGGGTAAGAACCATGGCTCCATGGAGGAACTGGAGATCCCAGGTAAGGTGTAGAAGCTTGGGCAGACACCATATGTGACTCCTGATGAAGCAGGGTTCGGAGTAGCTCGGAGGAGGAGGATAAAGTACGATTTAAAAAAAAAATCCAAGAACCCCCAAATCCCCCTACCAACAATTTCCCCCAAAAAACACAAATCACCAGACAACCCCCCACCACACTCAGCTCTCTTCACCACACAGTCATACACCAGTATCCAGTTTGGCCGTCCCTAATCATGCCAGACACGTTACATGATAAACAAAACATATAACTAACAATAAAAGTTTAATATCCCCACAGTTCCAGTACTTCCAGTAACCCAGAAACCACAAAAGGATGAGTCTAAAAAAGGGTCAAAACAATAAAGCTGTTAAGAGTTTGACTCCTTTTTGGCTGCTTACCACCCACAATCTGCCATCCAACAATAGGAAGCACTGTAAATGACCAAGCCCCTTTTCTATAAACACCAAGCCCCCACTGGGTCCATATTCTCACCAGGACCTCAGGGCTCTTTCTCGTGCACTCTCACTGTGCTCAACTCACAAGCCAGACCCTCTCAGAGCCTAAGCCTTCTTAGGATAAGACCTTCCAGAGCAGTAAAATCAAAGTAAGGACAGGTATTTTAGCTCAGAAACAGATTACAACTTCCCCAAGTATGGCCTGCCAGAATACCGTGTGGTGCAGTCTGTTCAGGTAATAGAATCCACGTTAGACAGTAAAGCAGTGCTTGCAACACACAAAAAGCTTATTATTCCAACTGAGTCTTCATGCCATGCAGAATGAAAACAACTCACAGTCAGTGAGGGGGTAGGAGCACTTTGTTTTTGTGAGGACCACACAGCTAACTCCTTGAAGATGTCAAACAAAGGAATCTAAAACAGCCTGGGTACTCACAACCCCTGGGCTGTATCCAGGTATATAGATGCTGCAAGTGGCCCTGTTCACCAGCTACAGGACCTCCGTGACCATCAGGAGTTCTGTTGCCTGGTAATACACAGCCTTCTACTGGAATGCTGGCTGATGACAAAAAGCTTGCTCAATACTGTGACCAGTTGAAAGGCTAGGTGGAAGTAAATGTGATGAATGCCACCACAGAGTTTAGGATACCCCACAGCTCACATCGATTCACAAAACCGCCACACAGTCCAGGACACCCACATCTCACAGAGGTTCATATGAACAACTGTAACAACAAAGCTGATTTTCTAGAAGAATGGCGACCGGGCAGAGGAAGCTTAATAACAAAGACAGGTACCAAAAACTGCAGGTACTGCTGTGCAGTTTACTAGGACACTGAGACTTACCTGTATGATGAGGTAATAAAATAACAAAAACTAGCTAACTACTGCACTGTTTAGTCCCTAACTAAACTGCTACTACTATTCAAATCACTATATGTCAGAAAGCAGAATAAAAATGCATTTTAAAACATTAAAAGAGTGGTGTTTTTTTCTTCTTGGAATGGGTGCTGCTACAGGTGGTCTGCTCATCATAGCAGCATTGTTGATCTGGTAGCAGGTGAAAAGATTGGAACTCCAGGTAGAGGGCACCTCAAAGCTAGGTTATTTATCAAAAATGAGTCAAAATATTTGAGAATACATAACTGGCATGGAAAAGGAAATGAGGGGGCAGTTAACTATCTAAAAATAATTTTGTATACTTTTAACATACCAGATCATCTGGCCCAGTGGCAGTGAGGGTTGAGGCCCTGTATGCCACACCTCATGCTATGCCGGCAACCTGGGTTGGGAATAAGCTTGGGTCATCAGGGGTTTGCAGGGGCAGGGGCAAGAGAGGATTGAGCATCCGGAGGACTGGTCTCCTCTCCTGTGGGTCTCAATCCTCTCCTGCGGGTGGCTGGGTCAAGTCTCCCATGGTGACAGTGGCTCCCAGTGGAGACTGAGGGTAACACGACGTGGGAGACTCCCAAGTGGGTTGGAGGTGGCGGCAGATGGCATGCGGACAGGTGCGGGCCCACCCATTGTGCGCTGGCCGTCATTGCATACAGGTGAGGGTGGAGCCAAGGATGTCCCCCATGCCCACTGCCAGATCCTACCTGGCTGGTCGCTGTCTCTCTCCTCCACTCCCCCAGCTACCCTTCTAGATTATAGATAGAACACTGGAGGAGTAAATGGTGGTCCCACACAGGGGGCTGAGAGCCGGGGGGCAAGGTGGTCAGTGGAGATGGAGCAGAGCTCCCAGTAGCAGCGAACCAGTCTAGGTGGACCTCAAACTGGGCAGGAAACAGATGCTTCCACACCCCACTGGAGAAAGGTTTATGGGGACCAGTGAGGAGGAATAAATAGAATTGGAAAAAAAAAATGACAAACAAACATGCCACATGGGATTAAAAGGAATTAAGAAGACTGCCACTAATACACTCATTAACACCTGAACTGCATAAATCTGTTTAATTTTAATATTTAATTTTAATTTTCAGATACAGCCTTTGAGCTCAGAGCTTATTTACTTAGGCTCCACGTCAAGGAGAACAATACAGTGGCAGACAAGCATATTGGGTATACAGCAGCAAGTATGAATTTACATAACACGTAACATTGGTAGTCAAACCAAGTAAAGCTGTACAATAAGATGAAAATATGACATATAGATGAACTATAAGAAATAAGGGAGGGTATGGAAATCCATAGCCCAGCACCCAAAGATGTGGGATTGTCACAATTGTATCGGTAAAGTGAGGATGGGAGGCCAGAAAGTGAGAGATAGGTACAGGTGGATGGGGGGGGGGGTTCCATGGGGAGGGTACAGGGTTAAAGGCGTGCAGTTGAGTTTGGGTAGGCAGTTGGGAAGAGGAAGTAGAGAAAGGAGGCTGGTGGCAGGGAGATGAGGGGGATGTAAAAGGGTCAATTAAAGGTCCCTGGGATAAGGATGGGGTGAATTCAGCTTCACTAAAGCAGAGGGGAAAAAGCAGTGTTGAGGGCGAAGAGTTCAAGGTTGTTTAGCAGTTAAAGCTGCTGGAGGTAGCTAGGTAGTGCTTCAATTCTTTTTTTAAAGAGCTGATGTTCTTGGAGTTGTCTAGATCGTCAGGGAGTCCATTAATCCAGTGTGGGGCTCTGTAGGTAAAAAAGCACTGAGCGAGAGAGGGTCTCCTGAACGGCGCAGATAGTGAGCATCATGCAGCGCCCCTGTTGCAGTGCTGGGTTTGCAAGAATTGCAGTAGGTTGCTGATGGCAGGCAGGGGGAGACCAAGAGGTATTTTCTTTCCCATGAGGCATACTTGGTACTTTACTTGCCCTGGTAGATTTAGCCATCCATTATCCATGTCATAATGAATGGGGATAATGGACTCTGTACGCTGAATAAAGGATTCAGATTCAGAAACACAGGTTTCCATATTAAAGAGACATTTAACATTGCAAAAGTCTCTTTCAGAGGCTCCCTGTTCAGATAATCAGATTAGATATATGTAATAACAGTGAACGGATTAACCATGTCTGACTGTACCAGTAAACCTGAGCAAATCAGTATTTGTAAATTTACTGGATGTTTAGTTGTAGAATCTATGGGGCCTATGCACGAATGGGCAGGAATTACGTACTGGAGGTGCACATCCTGCCCATGTAATTCCGCAGCCCCAGACAGGTGCAGTATGCATGGTATTCACAACCTTAGGCACCTGTGGGGCACCTGTCAGCAGCCCTGCTCCCCCAGCACACAGGACTGCACAGGGTGGCTGGGGTGATATATCGGACCCAAGCAGGCATCCAATTGGAAGCCAGTCCTGTGTCCCATAGTGGATCACTGGCGCAAGAAGGCATGGGTCCGGGTGCATGAATACCCAATGCAGGCACCTGGATCTGTGTGGCATGGCCCCATTGGCCAGAGGACCCCTTGGCCTAGCCCTTGTGGCATTGCAGGCTCCCACTACACACCCAAACTGCCACCGGCCAGACCTCTACCCAGAGGCCTGTAGGCCAGCCCCCCGACACATGGCTACCCTGTTCTGTAATGCAAAAGCGTACCCCCACCCACACCACAAGTCTTATCACCCCCAACCCAAGTATGCCCTGTCCCCATCGCAGCTGAGGCATCCTGCACCCCCAACACAAGTATGCCCTGTCTCTGTAGGAGCAATACATACCCCCAACACATGGCTGCCCTGTCTCCATAGGTTGAGTGCATACCCCCCAACACGTCTGCCCATCCCCTAGTTGTGAATGCATCCCCCCAATCATGTGTTGTCCCCATCCCTGGTGTATTACAGGTAAGCCCCCTGCACACACAGAGTAGCAGTCCCCAGGACACAGTTTGGAATGAGCTATTGTAGCTTTGTATGCCTTTCCTGATGACGGCAATTGCAATACCGTAGTTACAAACATCACCTGCCCCAGTACATCCCCCCCGAACCCGGACCCCCAGCATACACATTGGTGGCCAGTGGCCCCCATCCCCCCGCAGCACTGACAACCCCCCATCCCTAACAGTTGGTGCTGCGGGCATGCACGGGCAGTGGCACATCCCTCCAGTGGATGAGGTGGAGTGAGGAGGGATGTGCCGCTGGCTGTACATGCCCGTGGTACTGACTGTCAGGTATGGGGGTTGAAGGGTGTTGGTGCCATGGGGAGGGGGTCCACAGGCCACCAATGAGTACATGGGGGGGTCCGGATTTGGGGGGGTGTACCAGGGCAGGTGATGTATTTATTTATTGCTATTGCTAACTGTCACTAGGACAGGCATACAGAGCTACAGTAGCTCATTTCCATCTGCATCCTGGGGACTGCACTTCTGTGTGTGCAGGGGGCTTACCTGTATTACATCAGGGACAGGGACTACAAGTGCTTGGGGGATGTATGTACTACTAGGGGATGGCCAGTCATGTGTGGGAGGGGTAGGATATGTAATCAACCTAAGGGGACAGGGCAGCCGTGTGTTGGGAGGGTGCTGTACTGCTCCTACGGGGATGGGGCACAATTGTGGTGGGAGCGGGGATGACTTTGCTATGACAGGGACGGGGCATACATGGGCTTGGGGCGATATATCTTGTGTTGGGTGTGGGGGGTTCACATTCATGTTTACAGGGTGCTGATGTCTGGTGGGGGGCATGACTGGGATAGAGGGTCTGGGCGGACGAGCACACAGCAGAGGTGCAGATCAGCACCAGCGTGACTCCATGGATAGTCTGTATGGGCACCTGCCCGATCAGCTGCCCCAGCCCACCCCATCAGCCTAGTGGTCAGGGGTGGCATGGAAGGTTGAATCCCGGTCCCACCGTGACCAGTGGTTAAAGTCCATGGGGCGTGCAGTGGATTACGGCAGGGTCCAGGCTGCAATAACCTGCTTACCACTACGCCCCTCTGCGAGCTGCACTAGGCACCTTTGTGAATGGCGCATAGTGCAGGCATGCCCCTCGCCCACCCCTGGTGTGTTGCTGTCCACGCGGCTGGGGATCAAGTGCGCATGGAATGTGTGCCCCTTTCATGCATCCCATGCTGGGGGCGCAATGGCTGCTGGGTGGCTGTGTGCCATGAATACGTGGTGCGTAGGCACTCCACACGTTCATGCATAGGGCGCAATATTTTTTAAAGATTTAATCACACTTTTAAAATTCAATGTCTAAAAAGAAAATATCTGCTGGGAACATCACCTGGAATTACAGGGAAAATGCTTGATTTTTAAATGTAACTAGAACTACTGCCTCTCTTTTGTTTGCACTACTTGATCCTAAGAAGACATGCAGGGTTCTAAGCTCAAATTCAGATTCTTTGTTGTCAATCCTACATATTTCTACATCAATGGGAGAGCGTGCCTTTTCAGTACATGTTGCAAAATCTGGAACAACTTTCCATTTACATGTCATAATAAGGAAAGTCAGATGTTTTTTAAATCCCATTGAAAATCATATTTGTTAGAACAGTTACATAGTAAATGTTTTTAACTACTTAAATCTGCTGTTAATTTATATTTTTTGTACCAATATGTGTTGTCTCCGCTATTTGTATGTTGTAATTCATGATGTCAATTTGATTAATATTTAGCTGCAATTACCACAGCTCTGGTTATTCCTGATAAAAGGCTATTGTTCAGTGTACTCACTCGGTGAACAAAGTAAATAAATAAATGTAAAAAAGTCAAACAGATCTGAGAACTGTTTCTTATAACTTGATTTTTGCCTTTCCTGATGAAATCCAAGAAAACACAGTACTTGTTCCTTTCTCTTTTTCAGAGCTGTCATCCCATTCTTCTGGATCTGGGGAAAGGCACTCCTTTAAAATAAATTTCTAAATGTGCTGGCAGTATAGCCTAGAGGTTAGAGGAATGAGGTGTGAATGAGCTTAGTACATCCAGCAGACCAGACCTGAGTTTGATTCTCACAACTTCCACTTGCAGACTGTGTGACTCTGAACAAGTTACTTAACTGCCCAGTGCTGTCAGGTCACCCCTGAAAACAGGCAGTTGTGCCTAGTGGGCCATACCTGGTTACCAAAGACTAAAAAAAATAAATGTCTATGTTTACCATTACCTGTAATTCTTGTTTAAATCATTGCTTTTATAAACTCATAGCGGCTGTCAGCTTGGTAGCATGAGCAATGCTGACACCTGCTGGATAATGTTGACATCCATTAGCTGCTCAGTCAACAGATGCAATGCTTTCAGTTACGGGTGAGGCTGCCTTATGCAGTAGTGCCAACTCATTCGTTACTAAGTGTTAGGGGCTGAGTCGGTGAGAAACGTCCACCTTTGCAGTGTAACACAATGCTTTTTCTTCACCAGCAGTTTTTTTTTATTGTCTTCCAATTTAATTAAAGTGAATTCAGTGAATTATCTTCCAGTGTGGTCTATTGGCTAGAGCCAGCTTGGGAACCAAGAGATTGCAGGTTCAAACCTCATTAGACCCAGATGCCACTATGTGGCCATGGGGCTTGGGCAACTCGCTTATCCTCCCAATACTCCAGTGCATCCAGCTGTGGAAATGGGTAGAAGTAAGACCCACTGAAAACAAGTTGATGTATTGCAGCTGTGCTATCCTGAGAAAAGAAACTGTAAATGAATAAAAAAAATAAGAAAATGAAGATTAATACATTTTCCTACAACATAATTAAGCATTTTGGAAATAGCCTACATTTTCATGACAAAAATGACACCATTACAATTCATTTTCCCTTTCTATGTACTAAAAATGTTTAAACATCTTTAAAACAATTTTTACACTGTTTGTACAAAACTGAATTGATATTTGTAACCCCACCTTGGTGTACAGGGAATCATACAGCTCACTCAGATATCACTGTACTCTCTCAGCTGAGGCTGGCCCCATATGATAATCCTCTCTTGGTGTCAACAGGGACTGGGTATAGCAAAGGGAGACCCTCTGTTTGTAGTGATAAAGGTGGCATGCTTGCTGGAACTTCCCCGCTCATCAGTCACACAGCTGTATCCTTTCCCCAGGCAGTAGGGAGAACCCTGCATCGAACCTCTGTCATGACAGAAACTACCACACTGCTAGGTGCTTAGGCTGCTGTGGGGGCTTTTCTAGCATCTGAAAAGATTTGGGGCTTAAGCCCATATCCCTCCCATCCAGTGAAAAAAAAAAGCCAGGTGACAGGTTTAGGAATTACGAATCTTTTATTAGGGGCTAAAGAATAAATGTTAGAAGCTCCAGCCCCTTATGCCCACCCCCTAGTGATGCTCCTTGGCTGCTGTCACTCTTTACTGAAATGATTTACTATACTGCAGTTTTATATACATACACACACACACTAACCTCAGTTCCCAAACACTCTCCTTGTTTGCCCTGCACAAACAGCTTTGATCCTGACTCTGGGCTCAAGTCAAAACCTATAGGGTCCATTTGTATAGGATGTTCCCTCCTCTCATAACCCCTGGGCCTCACAACCCCTCTTATTCTTCATTTACAGTGTCAGTGGCTCAGCAGGTAGCACACGCGCCTCTGAGGCTGGGAGATCAGAAGGCTGTGGGTTCTGTCCCCACACCAGGCACTTGGGTTAAATCCCAATACTGATACTGTAGTGCAGCATTGGGTTGGATTGGGTTGGGGGGGGTGTGCTGCACTCCTGATGTGTCATCTTTCGGATGAGATGATAAACCAAGGGTTCATCTGCCTGTTCAGGTGGATGTCAAAGATCCCATGGCACTTCTCGAAAACAGAAGGGCAGTTTATTAAGGAAAAAAAATCATACATACAAATACTTCACCAAATAGTGGAAAAATAGAAAAGCATACAGTGAAAACCAAAAGAAAAACTCCATCCCCCCAAAAAACTAGTGCTAGTAATACAATAAGAGGAAAAAAAGAACATCACCAGCATAAACTATCTCAGAGGAGGAATACAGTCAATAAGGCCCAAAAACTCACATGAGAAAAATCTCCCAAGTAATATTGAAAAAAAAAAACTGTTCTCAAACTAGGAATGATACTTTTCCCTTTCTTCCTTTCTTTTAAGAAGTAATTATAATTGTTCAAAATAAACAGGAAAAGATAAGAACAAAAATAAAGAAATCCTGCACAAAGTCAGGTAATTGGAACATCAGTGTCTGTTATCCAGGGGAGAGGTCTCCATTTGGCTTATATATTCTTCATTTGTTTGTTCTGAAGTTCGTCCCCATAAATTCGTCTTAAATCAGATGTGATTTTGGCTACCAATTCTAAATAATCTACTTGTTTCTGTTGCAGGGTATAAGGGCACCTGGAAATCCAAATATGCTACCGGATAACCGAAAAGAGAACCTGTAAAGTATTGACATCCCATTTACTCCAGGCTAGTCCATAAGACCCATAAATTACAATTTCATATGTAACATTTTGGAAACAAGGCGTATGCCAAGATGCAGCTAAATAAGTCCAAAAATGTATAATGTAAGAACAAGTAAAAAATAAATGTCTCATAGATTCCAAAGCCTGAGGGCACTGAGGTCTGCTGCACAATCTGTCTGCTACTTGCATATGTTTTTGATTAGCCTTTATGTTAAGTTTCACATGATAGCAGAGCCAGTGGATATCCCACACATGAGGAGGAATGCGTCTAATAGTCAACTGTGATTTTAAAAAGAAAGAAAAGTAGAGGGACAACTTGAAAAGATACATGGATCTGAAAAGTGTGAAGAAATAATATAATTATATAAAGTTATCCTTTGTTCGGTCAAAATCATGCCACTAGTGATATTCCACGCCTTTACTGATCCATCTTAGCAACCACAGCAGGTCATTTTCTTCACTATCACTCCACCTGCCCTGCTTCTAACCCCCCATATCTCTCCCCTTAGTCCACCCAGAGATGTCCTGTGATCTCCTCCATGACGATCTCAAGGCTATTTCTTCCTTATCCTGCTCCTGCTATCTTCTCCTCCTCCTCTCCACACCACCCCTCTACCTTCTCAATCTACCTGGTCCATGCCATCATCAAGGCTTTCTAGCACCAACTCTGTCACCTGTAACTCTCTTACCCTTTCGGCTTGATTACACCAGGCCATCTGTCACTTATTCCCCTTGTGCTTTTTTTCATTTTCCCCACCATTGTTACTGTCACTGCTCCTGCTCTGTGTATCACATTGCACACCTCACTCTGTCAGCTCAACATACCCCCTGACTCACTCCAGCAACCATCCTGTGTGTGCTGCAGTTACATTAGATATGCCCACAGCAACCTTGTACCCCTTTCCCAGTCTACTAATCCTGGCTGGTTTAATTATGCTAAAAATGGAGCTAGGATTACAGCAGTCTCAGCCATCACTACTAACGCCTGGCATACATTGTCCAATGCTTGTAAACAACACCCATGATGCCTTTGGAACAGGAACATGCACCTGCTGTCTCCTCGCACTCCAAAATGCAACAAAGTGCTCTTTTCAATTCTTTAATCCCACCACTGGGTGGTTGTACCCTGAGGCTACCTCATGGCACCCACACCTCATGTCTGTCTTTTACTACTCAACTGCTCAACGGTTACCCAACAAATGAGCCGCACATAAATGAGAGTGTGCTATTGCCTGCAGGCAACTGAAGGAATATCTCAAGTGCCTCATCCTACTGCTTCTACTGATCTCTGGAAATATTCACCCTAATCCTGGCCCCACACTAAATTCATCAAGTACGGGCACAAAACTAGGTGTGATCTCACTGGCTGCCAACAACATCTGCAGTTTGCTAGCAAAACTGGATAACCTATGTGTCTTGGTCACCCAACATAACCCTGACATTCTCTCGGTTTACTAGACATGGCTATCACCCAAAATAGTGGATGTCTCCATAACCCTTCCTGGGTATACTGTCTTCAGGCATGATTGACTTAATAAACATGGGGGGGGGGGATGTGCGATATATGTTAACGACACCATCATGGCACATGTCTTACCCAATTCCAAGCTTAGAAAACCACATACAGGTGCTACCTATCAAGGTAATTCTTGGAGCGCATAACAAATCTCTCATTGAGGCCATGATATACATCCCACCAAAGCAAAATGTCTCTGGGCTTATCTCGGTCCTTGACAGTATCCAACATTACCACTCCAACTCAGAAACCATACTGATGGGTGATTTTGATGCAGACTGGTTGTTGCTTGATGCAGGCGGCTACAAGGATACCAGCTCGACTGAACAATTCACGCAACTTGTTAACTCCCCACCCCAAACAAATTACAGAACAGGGACAAGTACCCTACTTAACTGGGTCCTCACTAACCATCCTAAATGCATAACTGACATAACTGTACTTCCAGATGCTGTTAGTGACCATTCTCCAATCATATGCAGTTGGTCCAAAAAGTTCCGTATGCCCCCTGCCTATACAATCACATGCAGGACACTACTCCGCGGGCACCTTGCCCCACTTAAACACTGACTGCATTACCTTGACTGTTCCCCACTTGATGATGCTGGTCATGTGAACACAGCACTTGCCTACTTCATCCGCCAATTCAATACCGCCTGTGACCACCATGCCCCCCCCCTAAAAATGCAAAAAGTTAAGGGTATCTGCAACCCCATACCTGCTGGAGCTCATGAACCGTAGAGATCACCTATGGCATAATGCACGGGCAATAGGAAATCCAGAGGACATACAGAAATATCAAAGAGCCAGGAATGACTGCACATGTATGACCCGCATCCAAAAGAACCAGCACTACAAGGATGAGCTTACCAGTTCATGGAAAGATGGGAGGAAGTTCTGGCAAAACATTAAATAAGTTACAGGCAAGGACCCGAAGCAGCCTCCAACAATGCTTAACATTGATGGAACACCATCCCTCGACCCTGTAACCATTGCCAACACTTTAACATGGCTTTTACTGATCTCAGTGGTGTCCTACCCCCTGACTTCTTCACAAACTCACCTGCCTTGGAGAAGGACTCTGAGGACAGCCAGCCACACTCCCACCTCTCTCCCTTCTATTTCAAATTGGTCACTGTCAACAAAGCAAGGAAATACTTCCTAAAAGTCCTTGGTTAATCCAGGTTCAGTGGCGACTCTCTGGACCTAAAGCTTATTGCCTTCCCACTTGAGGAAATTCTATCACTACTTACCAAAAACATTAATCTCTCACTGAGGCTATCACAATTCCCCGACAAGTGGAAATTAGCGCTGGTGACCCCTGTTCACAAAAGTGGTGATAAGGCACACCACAGGAACTACAGGCCTATCTCTATCCTCCCTCCCCTCTCAAAAGCATTAGAACGTGTTGTTGCAAACCAACTTGTCGATTGCCTCGAAAAGTACCAACTGCAATGTCCACAACAACACAGTTTTAGAAAGGGGCACAGCGCCACCACAGCACTCACTGAATTTATGGCCTACATTCATGAGTCCCTCGACCAAGGCTATCTTGTCAGTGCAGCAATCTTAGATCTATCCAAGGCCTTTGACACAGTGAACCACGCTCTACTCCTTACCCAGTTGTTGAAAGTAGGTCTGTCCCTGGATGCCCTATCCTGGTTCAAAAGTTACCTTTCAGACTGCTCCCAACTGTAAGGATTAGCAACCACCTCTCAGATAATTGTATGGTCCTGTCTGGCATCCCTTAAGGGTCCATTCTAGGGCCCCTTCTATTCAATATCTTTATGAACAGACTACCTAGCTCCTGCCAAGACCGTATATTGCTGTACCCTGACGGTGCAGTCATTTTCACCTGCATCTCTGACCCCAAGCTTCTTGAGAAACAACTCCAGCAAAGCTTCATGCAGTCAGAAGAATGGCTTAGCAGACGCAAACTAATACTCAGCCACAAAAAGACAAAGGTTATGTACCTTTGTGGCCAGCATAGTAAGTTCCAATCATACAAGCTAACCATCTGTAACGCTGCAGGCATCCCCCTTGAACAAGTCTGACATTTTAAATATCTCTGTATTACCCTGGATGGCACCCTATCTTACTCTCATCATGTTGAACATGTTGCCAAAGCTGTCAACACTTGCATTGGGCTTCTGCATAGACACAAATGGCTTTGACCTCAGACGTTCTAAGAATTGCTATCCACAGCTCCATCTTCTCCATAATTGACTATGGTCTTGCAATCTATGGCTCCGCCACAGAAACTTCTCTGTGAAGACTTTCCACAGCCCTAAACAAGGTCTGTAGGCTGCTCACAGGAGAAGATTGACTCACATATACATGCGTCCTCTCTACAAAGACTTCCAGGCTTCAACTGAAAGACTCAAACTCCAAACCTGTCTTCTGGCCAAAAAAGTCACCTTGAACCTTGTTAACCAAATTTTCCAGGTACCCTGCTTCCATATTTCTCAGGGATAAAGATCCTTTGGGTACCGAGCACCCGCCTGGCTAATCTCACTCCCAGGTGCCATCACCTCCATCTCCAAGCTAGGCCCATTTAAACAACAGCTACAGCAGTACCTTATACAGCACAACACATGTGACTGCTTTCACTGCGTAATTTTTACTGCTCACCCCAAACACCCACCACACACAATGCATCTAGCACTTATCAGTCTGTTGCCCATATCAGAACTTATGCCCTGCTCACTTAGCCCATCCATCTCCCCCCTCTTACCCCTTCTACTCCCTTAGCCTAAACCTACCCACCCCTTTTCATTTTTTTATGACAGATCTGTTTATCTTCTCCTCTGTGGAGTGGGCACGCAGGTCATTCGGCTCCCGGCACCCACACCCCAGGAACCAGGTCCAGTCTGTGAATCGCTCTCCTCCATGCAGGCTAGTCAACACCTGGGGGTTGCACCTCTTTAGGTCCCAGGGCCCAGCACATGGCCATCAGCCGCCATGACTGCCCCACAGTTTTCCTCCTGGTTTTCGCCCCTGAAGCCGGACGTGCAATGATGTCAGTGCACTTACATGCTGACATCCGCTGTGCTCCAACCCTCTGCTGTGCACTGTTCCTGTAGTGCCTCTGACTTCCATCAGGCACCACTACAGAGTGACGCAAACCCCTGTACCCACCCCAGAGAGAGGAGAGTAGTTGTGGGATGCTTCATCCTCTCCCTCCCCTGCCGACCCCTGACAGCCCGGGTCTGTTCCTGAACCTGGGTCACCAGCATAGCATGGGGTGTGGTATCCAGTGCCTCAATCCTCAGCACCACTGGGCTGGCCTACCCACCCCTTTTCAAATGTCTAGGTACCCTCACTTACTGTTCCCCCCCTTGTCTCCCCCTACCTCTTCTCTTTACCCTATCTTTCCTGCTACCTCTGCCTCCCTCCTTTTCAGCCCATTCCTCCCCTACTAACCCATCCCCTCCTTCCTGCCCATAACTTGACAAGGCCTCCTATTATTTTCTATCTCTGTCTTCATATGCTTAGTCAACTCCCCCATCTACTCCGTCTCCTACTCTTGGTCTCCTCCTCTTTTCTCTGCACCTACGCTAGTTGAATTAGGACTAAACCCTCCATCTGCTTTCTTCATACTTTTCTCCTGCCTACTCTTGAGTCTGTATCTTGAGGTTCTTGATAAGGTCACACCTTTGGCAGCTCTCATAAAGTGTATAAAAGCAAGAAATCCTAGTAACTCTTGATGCCTTGCAACTTGTACCATACAATTATAGCCCTGAAACTATTGTAACCCTGTGTCAATTTACTTTTTTCTTGACCCTGTACTTTCCACTCTGACTATTGTACCATGTTATTTTCTTTGTTTCCTTCATTCTATGACATGGAGCCTTTGTAAATGAGCAACTGGCTCAAAGGTTGTAATTCTGAGATTTCAATAAAAAAAAAAATAAATAAAATTAATTTAATTAAAAAAAAAAGATGCCATACATATAGAGCAGTCTGTCCTGTAGATCCCATGCCTCTTAACTGCCCTCTGTCCCACCTACCAAACACCAGTCAACAGGAAAAAAAAAGGGGACTCCAACACTTCCCTGTGTGGAAAAGTAATGGTTTTACATTAGTCATAATAAAAACTGAAATGAAAAAGGCTAATGGGCTAGTGTAAACCACCCTCTGGTATTGAAAGATACAAAATATTCCTCTTGATACAGTTTAGGCGACTACCCCACACAGCCTGGAAAAAACATTGTATAGGGTAGCCTCCAAAGATCTCAGAGGTGGGAAGACATACGCAACATACAAAAATAGAGGAATTAAAAAGGTTTTAATTAAATACATTCATTTTCGTTTGTTCATTTTGTGTGCATTCCAGTGTGTAAGCAGATTTTTTCCTTGTTCCATTTTGGAAGACCAGTTCAGTGTCTCCATTTGCTCCTTGTTGAAAAAAATCCCTAATATTTTTATCGGCGTGGAAACCAGTTGGATTCCAACCACTGTATCCATATCTGATACTAGAGCCCCCAAGCGTTTACCTTGACATTTAGCAATGTTCAGAGATGCTCCCGAAAAGCACCCAAAGTCATGACACACCTGCTTTGCCAACTCTGCAGAGGCAACATCAGCTATGGACAGACTTAAATCATCAGCATAAGCTGTGGCTATGAAGGGAAAATCCCCTTGTAGGTGCCTAATGACAGGTACACTATTTAAATGATGCAACAGAGGGTCAGCACTAAAAACATACAGCAGGGGCTCAATTGGCACCCCTGCCTTACTCACATTTTTACTGGAATCATAGATCCTACCCAACCATTGGCCATAGGAGTGACTGTAACAGTTCTATAAAGACAACAAAGCCACTGTATAAAAGTGTCTGGAAAACCATAAGACTGTAGCACAAACCAAAGATAATCCTGATTAACTGCATCAAACACCTTTTTTTGGTCAAGAGCCAGTACTAGACCATTTACCTGGTTATGTCTGGCTCTGTCAAAAAGTTCCCTAATTAGAATCAAATTGTCCGTAACAGATCTGTCTTTTACTAAACAAAATTGTGCAGAAAAGATCAGATGTGCCACTACAGTTGAGAACCGATTGTGCAAAATCTTAACCAGGATTTTAAAGTCACTGTTTAGGAGGCTAATTGGTCTCCAGTTTTCAATTTTATATTTGTCACCCTTTTTAAAGAGAAAACTTAAAGTTCCTTTAGACATAGTTAACAGTATACTTATGGATGATAATAATTATGTGAAAACCAAAGCCAATTCTTCCACTAAGTCTGACTTGAACATTTTATAAATATCATTTGGAAGGCCATCTGGCCCTGGTGCTTTCCCCAATGATAGAGATTGAACTGCTTCTTGAACTTCCAATGGTGAAACGTCCTTCTCTAAATTCTGCAGGATCTCTGCTGTGCAGTGTGGCAGATCCAGGTTATGAAAAAACCTAGCCTGTCCAGAAGCATCCAACTCTTTCTGTGAAAAAGATGTAGGGCATGAGTGGAAACAATATTTAAAATATCCTTACTCGAAGTCTTTAAAACATTTTCCTAATCCAATAGACTATCAAATGTCTTCTGCAAAAGACTAGACTTTTTTTGTTTGTTTGTTTTTTTTTAGTTTTTTGTTGACCGGGTAAGTGCACTAGACAACTTGTAGTAGTCACAAGGACATACGACTGAGGCTTTGCCCTGCATGCCGTATTCCTGCTGTTTTTTATGTGTTCTGCTTGAAGAGAATGAAGTTTCATCATTTCATCTTTTACTAGTTTAATTTGTGCAGCATAACTTAGGCCAGTAGTAGTACTAAAAGCTATCAATTTCTGAGGTTGTTTTCTGTTTTGCACGTATAGCCAATATTGTGAATCTTTTATATGTTTACTTTCTTGTCTTAGGAAAGATGGCCAAGTCATGCTTAGTGCCATCCCACCACTGGGCTCGGGAATCATAAAAACTCAAAACTGATTTTCATGCTAAAATAAAATGCTTAATGTGTTGTACAGGATTTTCCGATTGGGATGGAAAAAATCTCCAGAGGCCTGGGCTGAAGGCTTTTGGCCATTGGGTGCCTATGCATAGGGAAAGAAGACTATGATCTGTAAATTCCACTGGTTCTGCTGTAATGGAATTTATTACCATATTTTGAGAAATGAAGAAAAAATCTATCTGTGTGGGTCAGATTTAGAATGCACAAAGAAGTAAGCATCTTTCAATGCTGCAATTTTAATTAAATTCTTAAGACAGTTCATATCAAAAAAGACCTTCTGAGTTTGTGCTGTCCTTCCTCTATCTGCTAAACTTAGTTCACAATTGAAATCACCTTCAAAAATCAAATTATAAGGTGTAAACAAATAAGGTTGTATTAATTGGAACAATACTATACGTTCAGCTTTGGATTGTGCAGCATAAATATTTATAAGTCGATATAATTGGCCAGCTCTTTTTATATCTAAGATAAGAACCATGCCAGGGACTAAATCTACTAATTTTATCAAAGTAAAATCCACCATATTAAAGACAAAATCCACCCCTGAGCATGTCACTTGACCCAAAGACCAGTAGCATGGCCACACATACCATTCTTTCACCCCTTTAGCTATATCTGCCAGTGTATTCAGTTGTGTGTCTTGAAGAAAGAAGACACCTGGACCCAGGGACATTAATCTTGAGAAAGTAGCAGCCCTCTTTCTCTGGGACTTAATACTGTTCACATTAATGGTACAAAAAAGATGAGAGGTCAGCGTGAAAAGCAAGAAGGTTTAAAGGCCTCTCCTGATTCAATGAGGAGTTTTCTGCCTCCCTTTAACATTCCTTGCCTTTTTCTGTCTTGTGAGAAAAGAACGCTCCTCATCTTGTTTAGAAGGTCCCACTTTTTTTTTTTTTTTAAGGAGGGGTTTATTCCAAATCCATTCCAGGATCTGGGATAGAAGAGCTAAGGGAGAACTCGTCCAATTCATCACCAGGGAGCTCAGAATGGTGGTGCAATACTTCAAATCTATTCATGTGAGGCAAGTCTGAAGTCTTGGTCTGCTTCTGTGGGGGTGGCTTCCTCCCATCCCTTTTCTAAGGACCATCCTATCCACAGCTAGAGGAACTGGTTTTGGGGTTGGGTGCATTACCTCCATTTCTGACTGTACAGCAGAGACTTCCATTGATACAACCTCTGAGATGACATTCTGGTAAGTTTGAGGAGTGGAGTCAAATCCCGGAGGGAGAGGACCAGACATAGAACCTCCTGCCTCAACAGTGATCCCTATATCTGGGTTCTGTGGAAGGGGGTCCTCCCTACCTCTTGAAAGTACTGGGATGTCATTCAGGTCTGTACACATGGACTGTCTCGTAACCCTAGGGGTCTTTTTAGCGATTTCCCTTTGAGCCACAGTAATCCTTAAGCGCTGCTCCACACCATCATCATTATCATCTTGATTATGTGCCACTTGGGGGCAAGCAGCATAAGAATGACCTACCTCAGAATATGGACTACTAACTTGACTGTCTGTGCAGTGTCCACTAGTATGACCTATAGCGTTGCTAGAGGTACACTTTAATCTGTCACAAATACTGCTTAGGTGAGTAGCTGAACCACACCTATAGCAGGCCTTCAGCTGGCCCACATAAAGAAGGACCCCTCTATCCCTCCCCAAATAGAAACTATTGGGAAGGTGCTGTAACCCTGTTTCTGTGGTATTTAGAATCACACAAACCCTCCAACCCCAAGTCCAGATATTTTTAATATCAAAAATAGCCTCGGGCGCCCTGGACTGTACAATGCTGCTTTAGCCAGAAAAGGAGGTCAGTAACACTAACTCCTTCGTTCCAGAAAAGAACAGTTATGGTACGGAATGCAAGCCTGGTCAGTGGTATAGCCTCAAATGAAGTCCATAAGGGGGACAATTTTAGGTCACAAAATTTTTGCCAAAACTTTTCCAGGCCTGAACCAAGTTTAAAAGTGACATTGAACATTGTCTCACTTGAAGCATAAATCAGTGCATAAATTTCCGTGGCATGAAAACCCATGGAACCTTTTAACAATGTTCGTGCCACATAAACTTGGTCAGCAAGTGTTTCAAGTCCCCCTTTGTAATGCAGTCAAACCACATTATGTAATTTTGCAGGAAACGCAGGTGTGTGGAATAAGCAGGCATATGGGCAGGGGGTTCCTGGTCCGGTCTTGCATCAATTTCTGCAGCCGGCGGTGTCTGTTTATTCTGAGATGCAGGCTGAGCAGCTTGATAGGATGTACTAGGAGCTGGTAAAGAACTCACTTCTCACTGAGAAGTACTGGGAGTTCCCAGGTTTTTATTCAGTAATGATAGCAGAGAAGGATTCTGCATAAGCATTAGTTCAGGGGCAAGCTCAAGTAATTTTGGTATCTGAGGGGGCAGACATACCTGCAACGTCAACACTAACAATGGGAATAGAAGGTATAGAATCAGTCACATTTATTGGAGTCATACCTGAAATCCATTTGCCTGTTGTAGAATCAAAAGCCCACCCAGCTGTCCTGAGCCTGGCTTCCACTGGTGCAGAATCCGTAACTTCTGAATCTAGTTGTGATTTTACTGTTGGCATTTTTACAGGGCCCAGATATTGGCCAGTTCCACTTTGAACTGTTAGCGACATTCTGGACAGGGTCCCTGAAGGAGGTTTAGTCCCAAAAGCAAAAAGAATCCAGGTTCCATGCAGCCATGGTGAAATCAAAACTACTGCCTTCATTGTGCTGCGACCTGGAAGAGGTGTCCAGGCACGTTTCCCCTGCTCCTCTGTCTGGTTATGGCAAGCGTCCTGTCTGGGTGCATGAGACTGCTCCCCCTGGTTCTGCTGGACTTTCCTGCAGTGCTGTTCGTTCCGGATGATACCCCCACCCAATGTCATCCACAGTGTCATCTGCAAAGCTCCCTTGCTCCTTACAAATGTCAGTAGTGGCTGGACAAGCCTCCAGCCTGAGTATCAGTGTCTCAACACTTGTGGAGCTAACCTGGACCTCTGATTGACACAAATGCTGCGAAAGCACTGCACTTGCATTTTTATCTCCTAACAGTTTCTCCAAGGCTTCCTTTTTTTTCTGATATGCGAGCTCTTGAGCCTGAAGTAAGTGCTGAATGTCTTCCTCTGTGTCAGCCATAATACCAGCTATTTGCTGCTCATATGAAGGTTAACCAGTCACCAGATCCTTTGTCTTTTCCTGGGAAATTTTCTCCATATCAAGGGTTTCTGCATTTAGATGTCCCATGGCATCATAGAATTTTTCAGTCTATCCAGATCCAGAGGCTAGGGAGGATACCTGCTCCCCAACCTCCTGTTCATCCATCTCCATCAGCAACCACAAAGAAGTGGTCCTCCAGCCGCTCATAGGAAGCAAGGCCCCCTGCAGCAAGAGTAGGGGAATTTCCCCGGTGCCCTGGTCAAATTTCCCCCCATTCACTAAAAATACCACCAACAGCTTAATCTGGTTCAAGGTCAGTTGGCATTCATGTGTCCCCCGGGTCGATGCCTGAAAATAGGCAGAATTTGTCTAGTGCACTTACCCAGTCAACAAAAACTAACTAAATAAATAAATTTACACCAGTGGGTGTGGTGATACCTTGAGTTACAGAATCTCCCACCTTGCTATCTGCTTTTGAATTTAAACACACACTTACATACATTCGCCATGTGACATCATAGCTTCTATGTCAGTGGGTGGTATAGGAGGCAACACCGCTATAGGGACTTTCTCTGAAACATATCTGGTTAATGGCATACAGGGGCCCTAGATCTTGCAGGCTGTAGCTCCAGTAAGGTCAGTCTCACCTCAGAGCCTGGAGGCCACCCCAACACTGTATGCTTCACCTCACCCTTACACTGCTAACTGCAAGGCATAAATTAGTGTCAGAGACTTGATTAGCGGCCTTCACTAATCAAAATGAAAAATGATTAGCAATTGGCTGAAATTGATTAGCAATTACAAAAAATATATATTTCTGCTCTAAACCCTATAAAATCTACTTATATTGCTATATGTTGATAAAATACACATTGCATACATGGTTTCAGGCTTGTATCTGTTTTATTTAGCCATTTGTGAAAAACAACAGTGCAGCAGCCCATTCTGAGAGCCGAGAATCAGCGTGATGATGTCTGCCAAAGCAGACTGTGACAATATTCATGACAATGACAATTATTTGTGACCGTGAAAAAACAATGATGAATTTAAAATGATAAAGAGCCCAGCATAAACCTGGTACCGTAACCAACAAAGATTGGGTTGATTTTATTGGGTTGCAACATTGTCCAAATTTGGGCTTTTCTTCTGTCCACCAGGCATGTAGCCAGTAATTCTGGCCTGTTTTTTTTTTTTTTGGGGGCTGGGGTGGTTCACCATCCTGAGCTGCCAAATCACCCGGACATCTTGACTTTGCACTAAAAATATGCCTACAGACCTTTCTGGGTTGAATTTGGTTGGAGGGGGCTGTGCTTTTTAATGCGAATCATAGAAACATAGAATTTGACGGCAGATAAGGACCGCTTGGCCCACCCAGTCTGCCCATTTCCCTACCTACTGGATAAGCTGCAGATCCTAGTTAACCAGCAGCCTACTTCTTCCTACCCCCAGCCCCCAGAATTGCCTTATGACTATCCCATGCATGCTTGAATTCCACCACTGATTTTGACTCCACAACCTTCCTCCGGAAGGCCATTCCATGCATCCACAACCTCTCTGTGAAAAATACTTCTTAAATTACCTCTGAGCCGCCCTCTATCTTCAAATTGTGCCCTTCTTCTTGCACACCTCTTTTTTTGGAAGATGCTACCCTCTTGGACTTTGTTGATTCCCTTGAGGTACTTGAAAGTTCCTATCATGTCCCCCCTCTCCCTCCTTTCCTCGAGGCTATACATCTTAATCTCCTTAAGTCTCGCTTCATATGTCTTCCGGTGCAGACCCTGCACCATTTTAGTTGCCCTCCTCTGGACAGCTTCCATCCTGTCTATGTCTTTGTGGAGATTGGATCTCCAGAACTGCACACTGATGGGGTCTCACCAGCTGTCTGTACAGAGGGATAATAACTTCCTGTCTTCTACTGGTGATGCCTCTCCCTATGCATCCCAGTATCCCCCCAGCCCTCCTTGCTGCCCTCTCACGTTGCTTGCCCACCTTTAGGTCATCTGATATGACTACCCCCAGGTCCCTTTCCATTTTTGTTGTTGTTAGTATCTCACCCCCCATTGTGTACTCTTCCCCTGGGTTTTTGTTTCCCAGGTGCATTACCTTGCACTTCTTAGCATTGAATCTAAGCTGCCATACATTTGACCATTCCTCTAACCTTGCCAAGTCCCTTCTCATCCTTTCCACCCCACCCTGTGCATCAACTCTGTTGCAGATCTTAGTATCATCTGCAAAGAGACATACTTTTCCTTCCAGTCCTTCTGCAATGTCGCTTATAAAGACATTGAAGAGGACTGGTCCTCATACTGAACCCTGCGGTACCCCACTAGTAACCCTCCTTTCTTCTGAGTGGACTCCATTTACTATTACTCTCTGTGTCCTATTCTCCAGCCAATTCTTTACCCAGGCTGTCATTGGGACCCACCCCAGGCTGGCTAACTTGTATATTAATCTTTATGTGGGACTGTGTCAAATGCCTTGCTAAAGTCTAGGTAGGCTATGTCCACAGCCCCTCCCTGATCTACTACTTTGGTCACCCAGTCAAAGAAATCTATTAGGTTCGTCTGGCATGACCTTCCCACTGTGAATCCATGCTGCCTAGGGTCCTGTGCCCCTCTGGCCTCTAGATACTCGACTATTCTTTCCTTCAGAAGTGATTCCATCATTTTCCCTATCACTGAGGGTAAACTAACAGGTCTGTAGTTTCCTGCTTCTGCCTTGCTCCCACTTTTGTGAAGGGAATCACATCTGCCCTCCTCCAGTCCTTGGGTACCACCCCATCCTCCCATGATTTGTTAAAAGGGTAGTCAGTGGTGTCACTAGTCTACCCTTAGCTCTTTTAGAATTCTGGGATGAATCCCATCGGCCCCATTGCTTTGTCCACCTTCAGTTTTAAGAGTTCAGAACCCTTTCTTCTGTAAATGGCTGGTATCAACTTGTATCCAGAGTGTTACTACTGTTTGTTTTATGTACCTCCCACTCTTCATTTGTAAATACTGAGCAAAAATATGTGTTTAGTATCTCTGCCTTTTACAGTCTCCTCTGCCCACCCTCCCTCCCTTTATTAAGCCTCACTATCCCTCCTTGGTCTTTTCTTGCTCCCTGATGTACCTATAAAGGTTTTATCCCCTTCTTAACTGAGTTGGCTATCTTTTCCTTGGTTTGGGCCTTTGCTGTTCTGACTGCCTTCCCAGCCTCCTTTTGTTTTAACTGATACAGTTCTCTATCCTGCTCCTTCATGTTCCTTGTACTTCCTGAATGCTTTTTCTCTTGAACCTTCACTGCCACTTCCTTTGAGAACCATAGTGGTTTCTTACATCGCCTTGTTTTGTTTATTTGCTTCACAGAAAGGCTCGTACCTCTGTGATGGCAGTTTTTATTATTCCCCATTGTTCTTCCACCCCTCCTTCCTGCCCATTTGCTAGTGCATTCCTTAGGCTCTCACCCATTTTGGCAAAGTCAGCCCTCCTAAAGTCTAGTACTTTTGTCTTTGTATGGCTTGACTCTATTGCTGTGTTTATTGTGAACCATACTGTTCGATGGTCGCTAGTTCCCAGATGGCTACCCACTTCTACATCTGTGATCCACTCTCCATCTCCATTTGAGAGAATCAAGTCTAATATTGCTCCTCTCGAGTGGGCTCCAGTACTAGTTGTCTAAGGCATGCCCCTGTAGGGCATTTAGAATAACTGCACTCTTCAAGTGACAGCTGCAACTGCGCCCAGTTAACATCTGGCATATTCAGATCACCCATCAGCAATATCTCCCTTTTTCTGCCATTCTAAGTATACTTTCTATCATTTCTGTCCATTTCCTCCCTGAGAAGGGGGTCTGTATACAACCCCCAGCGGATTGTGGTGCCATTGCCTGTCTCCAAATTTACCCACAGTGCTTCTTCTCCTCCCTGTTTACCCTTTTGTTCTGTTGCTTTTATTCCTTCCCTTATGTAAAGAACTACTCCTCCTCCTCTTTTACCCTCCCTGTCCCTCCTGTAGATAGTGTAACCTGGTATGTTTATGTCCCAGTCATGGTTTTATGTGTACCATGTTTCTGTGACTGCCACGATATCCAGATGTTCCTCCTCCATCAAGGCCACTAATTCAGGAAGCTTGTTACCTAGACTATGGGCATTGGTACTCATTGCTCTCCATTTTCTGATGGCTTTACCTTCTGTTGCAGCATCCCCCACTGACCGTTCTACCTCGGTCTTTTTCTCATTTAGTACCCTGTTTTGTAGGGAGAGGCTGGGATTTTCCTGCTGCTTGTCAGTGCCTCCCCCTTTGACTAGTTTAAAAGCTTGCCAATGAAGCATTTAAACCGATTGCTCAAAAGACTTGTTCCCTTCCTGGACAGATGCAGACCATCCTGCCAGTATAGGCTGGTGTCCCTCCAGGTGGATGTTTCTATAGTGTCCTCTGCCAGAGATGCTCTCCAGTCAGTTTTTACCTTGTTCATAGTTGAAAAACACCATTCTGCTATTGCGTTAGACACAGGAAATACTCTCGACACATTGACAAGCTTCAACAGATTTGGATAAGAATTTTTAAAGTCACATACCAGCTTTAACCAGACAGCAGACAGACTGATGAAATTGGTTAGAGCAAAAATCTTAAACTCTTGCCATTCTGCAAGCAGCAAAGTGCTGTCACAGTCAGGCTGCAAAAGTGCTGAAAATGGTCGGCTACTGCAGTAATGGCATAGTAGTAACGATACAGCTCCAGTTCCTTTTGGTTTGCTGGCCAAAGTCTGGTATCACAGTTATAGATACTGGTTTCATCAGTCAAACAGAACCACTGTTCACAACAGTTCTGAATGTTTGTAATGCATTTCTTACATTGCTGTTTAGAAGTTTTAACAACTTGTCCACTAAAATGTGTTAATTTCACACTCTTGTAAGTGACTTCAGGACATGCTCCTGGAAGAACGTCAGACCCATTTTTTAAGAGAATGTCAAGTTTACTGCCACCTATGGGACCATTTTGCTTAGCATAGTCAAGAGTGTTTCTCAAAGTTTGAAAAGAGCTAAGTAGCTCTGGCATTTCAACTACTTCTTTTTGAAGTGCTAGTGAGAACCTGGCAAGTGGCTGAAGCAACTGTTCAAAATACAAAAGATATGCAGCCATTTGGAATTTAGTCATAATTTGCAACTCTCGCTTTGCTTTGGCCTAGTCATGAGTTGGGTCTGCGGCCACAGATTCTAAATGGGCACAAATTATGGGGAATGATCTGGTAACAGCGTGGGTGGCAAGAAGTTTATGCTGCACCCAATGTGTGTCATGGGCCTTCTTGGGCTTTTCAACTGACATTTCCATGGCCTGGCAAAGGACCGTAACTCTGAGTTGCTTAGGACTTTTCTGATAGAGATAAAACAGTTGTGTCAGAAAGTTTGAAACTTAATTGAAATAGATGTTATCCAAAGCCTCTGTTATGGCCAGTTGTGATCTGTGTGAGAAACAGTGAACAGCAACTAACCACTGTATGTCTTCCCTTAAAAGTGCAGCAAGACCCTGTCTTACACCCATGTTGACAACTGCCCCATCAGCCCCAAACCGAACCATTTTTTTATATTAAGGCCACTCTGTGTAAGAATGTCTGACAGGAGATTTTTCAATCCCTCACTTGTGCCATCTGATACTGCTTTCACTCGTAGAAAATTTAGTCTCCACATAACTATTGATGGGATTTACACAAATTGCATAAACCAGTTCCTTTTTATTTACACCACTGTTAATACTACCGTCCGTAAGCACTGAAAAATAATTTGCATTTTTGCCAGTTGCCAGCAGGTTTTCTTGTAGGTTCTTGCCAATACACATTGTGAGTTCTTTCCCACTAACAGCGTCAATGTATGTATTGCCCAAATGAACTCCATGACGCTTCTCTTGTTCTGCTGTCACTTCAGACTTTTTAATAGGGATGTCCTCTTTGGCCATCATATACAGGATCTCCATCAGCCTGCCTAGAATCTATGCTGTTCCTCTGCATTATTAAAAGCTCTCCCTGCAAACAAATTAAAATAGTTTTAGCTCTGGGTCCAAACTTCTTAACACCCCCACACACACACACACTATTTTAAACTTACCAATTGTGGTATGGTGATATATATCAAGTGGTGACCTTGTTTTACCAAATTTCAAAATGTTAACAGCTTTCTTGTACTGCTCTGTCTGAAGATGTTTCCAGATGGTGTCTGCTTTTAGCTGGGGGCATGTTATCCCTGCAATTAATGCCTCACTGAAGTTCCTCAACCCATGTAGCTCATCTCTGCACTCACAGAACAATTTACAACTTACATGTACTGCAAAGTCTCTCTCACTGCTTATCTGTAGTCAGTTTTTTTCTGGATCATATTTTTAGTGCCATCCTTCTGCAGTTGCTAATTTTCCTCCAGCCTTGTTGCAGACTGCAATTATTAAAAAGTTTAAAGTTAGCAAAACAAGGGTGCCTGGGTGTGCACTTCTTAACACATTTCAGTGGCTTTACTGTTACTGAAAAAAAGAAATGGCAGCAGATTTGCTTGTGACCCCCCGCTCCCCGACTGGCACTCAGACAGACATTGTAAATCCTCAACCCTTCCATGTCTAGCTGGGCATCCCACCCATGTGTGAGTGCAGGGCAGAGGTCAGTCACTGCATAGCAGGGCACATTACTTAATTTTCCACACCGTGGGCTGCCGCAGTGTCCACAGTATCACTGCAATAAAGCAGGGCACAGTTACTTATTCTCTTTTTCCCAGCATGGATCACTGCAATTAAAGCAGGG
This sequence comes from Neoceratodus forsteri, assembly GCA_016271365.2. NCBI lineage: Eukaryota > Metazoa > Chordata > Ceratodontiformes > Ceratodontidae > Neoceratodus > Neoceratodus forsteri. The sequence goes on along the minus strand of CM028130.1, from coordinate 1,190,656,174 downwards.
CACACACTCCTAGTTCAAGAAAAAATTTCTGCAAAAGCAGGGCACAACACTTAAAGTTTGTAAAATATTGTTGCTTGTCTTTTTCTGCCCAACAATGCAAAAGCAGGGCAGAACAGTACTTTTATTGCCTTTTTCCCACAACACTGCAAAGCAGGGCACAATTACTCTGTATTGTAAGGCAGAAGAAGGCTTCCAGGCCCATTGGGACTGCCTCCCCACTTCATGTGGGGGATTATCTCCCTAACAGAAATTTGTCTAACTCTATCTTAAATTTACTAGAGTCACTGATATCCACTAAGTATTGTGGCAACAAGTTCCATACTCTGCATGCCCTTATTGTAAAGTAATGATTTCTTCTGTTAGTGTGTGCCTTTTTAATAACTATTTATTGTGGGATCTTAGATAATCTGGTTTCATTGTATAGATAATATTGCATTCGTCCATCATCATCTTGTGGGGCAGCTGCTGAATAGGGAGCTAGCTGCAATCTCGAGCAGCCTAGAAAGGCCAGGATGGCCTTTTGCTGCTGGCAACTTTCGTCTGTTCGTATCTTTTCATCTCTCAGAATGTTGTGTAACATGAGTAGATCACCTTGCTTTCTACGTATTTACAGATCATAGAGATCTAGCCCCACCAGTCTGTCCTCATAAAACAGGCCTTTCATCTTGGGGATTAACCTAGTGGACCTTCTTTGAATTCCTTCCAAAAGCTTAATGTCCTGTACCAAATGTGGTGTTCAAAATGAAGTAGCATAATCTAAATGCAGCTAACATATGAGTTGTATAACAGAATGATACAGTTTTCGCTCCTTGTTACAAAAGCCTTATGAATACTCCTTAGGATTCTGTTTGCATTTCTTGTAGTATTATGGCAATGATCCCCTTGTGTTAAAGTACTGCTGATGGCTACCCCAAGATCCCTTTCAGTTCTAACTGGTTTAATTATGTTATTATTTATCGTATATTCAAATTCAGGATTATTCCTTCTGAGATGTAGCACCGTACCTTTTTCAACATTAAACTTCATTTTGTTCTGTTTAGCCCACATTTTGATTTGTTTAGATCTTGCTTTAGTGTCTGAAACTTAAGTTCACTGTCAACCTCAGTGCTTATTTTAGTATCATCTGCATATTTAACTATATTGCATTTTGTATATTCATGCAGATCACTAATAACTATATTGAACAAAACAGGACCCATAACTGATCCCTGAGGGACCCCACTGTCAACAGGACCCATAACTGAACCCCGAGGGACCTCACTGTCAACCCCTGTTTTCTGCTAGATTGTGTCAAGGATTCTGACTTGCTGTGTTCGACCATTCAGTCATTCATTAATCCACCTAACCAAAATTGGATTGGGACTGAGTTTGTAAATTTTTTTTGGTTTTTTAATTTCTCTTTTCCCCCTGACATCCTTGGGAGCCCCAAGGAGTCATCCCTCTGCTTGCCGTCTTACCTGATCTGCCCTCGTCTCCCCATGGAGCCACAGTTTACCCCCCAGGTGGGGACGAGGTGGGGCCACCAAGCACCCCGAACACTTCTTGTTTCATCGGTCGGAGGGTGGCCAGGCAGGCGGCAGCACATTGAGGGCAAGTTCCGGGGGCTCTGTCTCCTTCGGAGCTGGAAGGCATTTTCTGTGTTTCTGTGTTGTGGATGTTTCGAGTGCCCCTGTCGTCAAGGCACGAGTGCCGATGTCCAAGACATTCTCCCCTGGCTGCCGTCGAGCTTGTCGAACCCCAGACCTTCATCCAAAGCCAATCAAGCCCTGAGGCACCCAAAGTGTTGCCAAGCCTCTGGCCTCTGCCAGGGGTCAGCATATGCCAGGCTGCTTTCCCACCTTTCCCATGGAGAAGGCGAGCCATCATGGAATGCTCAAGTCTACTTCTCCCTGCCGGCCCTCCAGCGACCTGAGTCCACTCCCGAACCTGGGTTGCCAGCATCACAGACGGAAGTCCAACCGCTGTAGCAGTGGGCTGGCCCGAGTTTGTACATTTTTTTTTTTTAATTAGCTCTCCATGAGGAACAGTGTCAAAGGCTTTTTGTAGGTCCAGGAAGATAACATCCGTAGGTTTACCAATATCTAAACTATGACTCACTTTTTCATGAAATGCAATCAAGTTGTGCATGATCTACCTGATCAGAAACCATGTTGTTTTGGATCCAGCAATCCCTTATCCCTCAGTTCCTTCTACAATCTTACTTTTAGTAGCCTCTCCATTATCTTACACACCACCGAGGTCAAACATATAGGTCTGTAATTACTAGTTAGGAATCTGCTTACTTTTTTGTGCATGGGGACAACAATAGCTTTTTTTCCTGTCTAGTGGTCAAGTTCCTGTTTGATAAGACCTAGTGAAAATGATAGTAAGGGGGAGGCTAAAAACTGGGCTGTTTCTTTCAGAATTTGAGTCGCATTTCCCAGATCATGGGTTGCAAATTGTGATACGAACCCATTTATTTTCTGCCTTGTGACTGGTGGTGTTCTCAGCACAACAGGGCATTGCAAACTCCAGTGTCCCTCTGGCAGTGGTTGGCAGTTTCCCCAACACCTCTGCCCGAGGCAGTGTCTCTGATCTCCATCCCAGCTAGGAATCTCCTGTACATAATGTAGGTTTATCTTCTACCTTACTCTGCAGCTCAGTCTCTCTCACCAGATCTCTTTTTATAATCAGCTTGACTGGTGACATTTCTTTAGCTTAGGACTGCACCTGCCCCCCAGAAGGTGAACACCCCCTCTTTGGTGAGACCCAATCTGCACCACAAGGCAACCAGAGACTTTTCCTTGAGGGGAAGTCCTTAGGGTTTCCACACTGTTCCGTTGTCTACTTTACTTACTTCCCAGAATTAAGAGGAAACTGAACTAAATGTTCTCAGACCACATCTCTGGAGTCTCTCCCTGACATGCTGCCCATCTCTGCAGGCTATCAGGTTACTAGTCAATGAGATCCGTTGGTCTGTTTCACTGGAACCATTGACAGCTGTTGCTGTGAGGGATCCTTGTCCCCTCTGGTGGCCTAGCAAGTGACCAGAGGCAAGGGTGTCCCAAAGAAACACCCTAGCTCCTTCCTCTCCCAACAACTGGCACTCTAGGCTATTCCCATTGGCCTCTCTGTCAGAGGCTCTACCAGTCAGTATGCTCCATGTCTGGCATTTTATCTTTTTTTTGTTTGTATTTTTGATATTTCTATTTATCTCCTAGCCCAGTCTCCTCCTTGCATACTCCTTCAGGGGTTGCCAAGGCACCTATTGCTGCTATTGTCCCTCCTACCTGCACTCTGATGCTTGGACCCAGTCCCCATAGAGCCATGACTTACCCCCCAAGCACTGCAGGCAGGAACGAGGTGGGAGCAATCCTAAAATCTTGCATATTTTGGACGGCCGGAGCAATAGGGCGAGCAGGAAGGATCCGGAGTAGTTCCGGGTGCTCCATGATCCATGTGAGCAGGAGCTATTTTCCAGTTTTCTCCCCAAGGACGTTGGCACACTGTGAGAGCACAAGGGAGTGCACACATGCATAGGTGTGCTGCTCCTGGAACCCGGCTGACATACGTCCCTTTTCCCCTAGTGCCTCCATCTGCACTGCCACCTGTGGTTACCCAAGTGGCAGTATTGCAGTGGGGATAGCAACCCTCCTTCCCCAGAGGAGGAGAAGCACATCCAGTGGGATGCTCAATCCTCCTCCCCTGGCTGGCCTCTGATGACCCAGTCTCAAAGCTCACTCCCAAACTTGGGTCGCTGGCATCACGAGGGGTAGTGCTACCGCTGCGCTGATGAGTCAGCCATGTCTGGCATTTCAGTAATCAACCTCCTCTCCCCCTGCTGGCAGAAGGGGTTTGATACATTTAAACTCTTTGACAATGTTGACATATCAGTGTCATTGCAGTCATAACAAACTGGTAAGCATATTGGAAGTTTTAGTGCCTCACAAACTGCCCTTGCTCTGTGCAAACTGAGATCTGCTCTTTGATTTTGTAGTTAGTGCTGGACTTACCATATTTGAAGTCTCAGCTTTTGTGGAGCAAGGGGCTGGCAGTATAGTCTAGAGGTTAGAGTAACGAGCTGTGAATGAGCTTGGTACATCCAGCAGACCTTGGTTTGCTTCCCACAACCTCCACTTGCATACTGTGTGACCCTTAGCAAGTCCTCCCCAGTGCTGCTGGATCACCCCTAAAAACAGGCACTTGTGCCTAGTAGGCCTTACTCGATTACCAAAGACTAAAATGAAATAAATAAATGCGGTCTTGGGAAAGCCTCTTTTTTATGGTGCCCCGTGTGACATGGGACTTCTACAAATGAGACTTGTTTCTCATTGAACGTATCCAGAAAATTTAAGCTTTAAAGGAACACTGTTGTAATGACACAGGTGCACCATTACAGTTCACCCCACCAAAACAGATAATAAGTGGAGGATCTCTTACCTGGGTACTAGGGAGCCTGAGGTATAACTCTTCAAGAGATGATGTCAGTCAAACCTGTAAAATAACATATAGGAAAGGGAACACACAGGATCCATAGTTCTTAAGGTGTAAATAGGATGGCTAGGACAGGTTAAACATTGAGTAATACTTATGTGATGGGGGGAGGGGGTCAGTGTCCTGTCAAACATATCTAATTAAAGGAAACAAAAGGGTTAATTTAGGGAAAATACAGTAGTGAGAGTAGACCGAGAGCAGAGAGCTACAACAGGGGTACAGGACAGCACAGAAGTAAAGGAAAGCCGAGCTTTACAGCAGATGATACAGTTAAGTTCAAAGGGAGATAGAGATATAGAGAGAAACTAAGATAAGTAAAGAGCAAACAGGAAAAGAGAATAGAAAATGTTGCAGGGGCTCTGCAAAGGCTCGTAGCACACCCAGGTGGCCAGAAGTTTCATATAGTAGCCTTGGTGGGCTAGTGAGGAACCTCTTTGGCCTAGTGGGCCTTGCATCATTTAAAAGAAGAGCATTGATGGTCCAAGGGCTAGGTTTGCCCCAAGCTGGCTAGAAGGAATAGCCCTGGAAGTCTAGTGAGTGATCTCCCTGGTGACCAGTGGCCAAGGTCCTTTTTTTTAACATAAAACTATTTTTCCCTGGCATCTAATGGGGGGACCCTGGCCCCGATTGTTATGGCAGGCAAGAGGCTGATTGGAAATTCATTGACCAGAGGAAAGCTGCCACTGCTATGTGCAGCCATCCATTGAGTGCGACAGCAAAAAGTAAAAGGGCAGGCAGCTTTTTTACTCCCAACCCACACAGAGCTCAGGCTGTGGCCAGATCTGTGTAGGTGGGAAAGAGGAAGACAGACAAGAGGACTGTTGGGAGGTGGAGGAGGCAAAAGAAAGAATGCCTTACTCACTGACCTGATCAGCTGCAGCACTGCAGCTGTGTGTTAAGTCCCTTGAGGGACTTGTTTAGCAGGGAGTGGGTGGCCAGCAGCAAGAGGTGGCAGGAGGCTGCCACAGAGAGAGTCGCACCCATGGCAATGTCAGGCTGTTAGTTGAGAGGAAGAGTGGTGGGAGTTGCCAGCTAAGCCCCACCATGTCTATTGGTAAAGTGCTTGGGGGGGGCTAATTTACAATGTCTGAGGGGCAGGCAGTAGTAATACAGCAACAGCCACAGCCACATCAGCGAAGCCATTCCTGTGGCTGTATTGAAATGTCCAACTGGGCTTAATAAATAAATAAATGCCTGCGGGAGAGAGGCAGGGGCAAAGTGTTCCCAAGGAGACAGGCTCACAAGCAGAACCTGCACTTTCCTTTTTAAAGCCCTCAAGGGCTCCTTCCCTAAGAGTACCTCCTCTCTTTTCACAGTGCCGGTCCAACCTCGCTCCCCCAGACATCACGCAAACTGCTCTTTCACAGTCCCACTCTTCTGGATCCCGCTGGACCAATGCTCACTTTCCTACAGGGGCCCTAGACTCTTCAACACTCTGCCCCCTTCCTTTGACTCTTTGCACATCTGTCAATGTATTCAAAAGCAACTTTAATAAATTTCGGCTCAACAAATCCCAATGCAACTTTTTCTAACTCTCTCCATTTGTAATGAACTGCAAATTCCTATCTGTTTAACTTATTCCTACTGTTTTGTAAAAAAAAACAAAAAAACACTGTATAACTCTCTATATTTCTGTAAAAATGTATTATTTCTGTATTCCTCTTTTTCTATAAAATGCTGTTTTCTTTCTGTAAAAATGATGTCTTATTTTGTATACTGGATGCTTGTGAAAACTGGCAATATTGATAACATGCCTTCCAGTATAAATATAAATAAATAAAGGGGAGCAGTAGGCAGTAGATGCCTCATTAGTTAGAGCTACACAGTGGCATTCCATCTCTAAAGGTCTTAATGAGAAGATGGGGGAAGGGAGTAAGAGCATCATAGTGGCCAGGAGGGTCTATCATACAAGCCGAATGACACAGCATCAAATGCAAGGAGGGGGCTAAATAAATAGTTTAAATAAACTTAAATGGGTGCAAACAAGCAGTCCGTCCAAGGACATAAACAGACAGACAGGCCATGTGGAGCTTGCTAGAGAAGACACTGACCTTAGGGACGTTCTGACATCAGCAGAGAGGCAGGATCAACCAGACATGTATGTAAATACTGGGGAGCTGCCATTCAGTCACCCCTGACAGCCAGACAACACATTTGTTTAAAAATATTTGAATAGAGAGCAATGGGGAATCAGCATCCCTATCAGCCCCACCAATGGTGGCTAGTTTGGTCTCCCCTAAATGGTAAACAAGGGGCTCAGAGTGGAGCAGGGATTGCAGTTGGGAAGAGCTTGCTCAGGATGTTCCCTCCTCTGGGGGGGGTGCAAGTTCACTTCTGATTGGCTGCCAAGGGCCTTAGTGTCAGACATTGAGTAGGGTAGGATACGATGCTGGACAAGGAGTGGTTCTGGTTCTAGGTCTTTCTTTCCTCCTCCCCCCAAGCTGATTGGTGGTCTCTGCCACAAGCAGCTCCTCTGAGGACTGAAAAATAAGGTGTAGTATAAAGTGTCAGGTTAGGTAGCTAATGGACTACCCTAGCCAAAGGTAACAAAAACAGTTATTAGCCAAGAAAGGTTCAGTCACATTAACTTTTACTGTAATACTTGGACCTTGATAGTCCAATTTAAGAAGAAGTGAAGGAAAGTCATCCATTTTAGTCATTAATTGTTTGATAACACCTGAAAAGAGTTTGTTATGTTAATTAGTTCAGAGTTATAGGAAAGGAATTCACCTTCTCATCGGAGGACCAGAAGAAGACGAGAGGTGCAGCACAGTCAGCAGACAGGAGGACCAGAACAGGACTGGAAGTGCAGCAGAGTCAACCAGAAGATCCGAAGGACAATGTCTCATCACTCTTCACCAGGGCAGTGCATCGAACATCAGAGTCATGATCACCACCATGAACAGCACCCATATGGGTTTGAGGTAGAAGGGACTGTGACTTCAGGGACTTTGAACAGACTGTGGGACATTTGAACTGTTTTTGGGGTTGGGGTTTAACGTGCTCATTGTTTGCAATAAATGTTAAAAGATACTTTGTCAGGGAAAATAAAATGCAATTCTGATTGTGCAGATGTTAATACCTTGAACATGCTGTGCAGCCATTATTTTAGAAACTGATGGAGCCATTGCCTGGGCTGGCTCTGTGGCACTGGGCGAAGGTGTTCGCCTGGCACACTGGTGACCTGGGTTTGCTCACGAGCCTGGGACATCAAGAACGGAGGCTGGCAGGGAGGGCTCAAGAGCATTCTGTGGACGCTCTCCTCCCTGGGAGGGTGGACTGGAGCACATCGCTCTGTGGCAGCTCCCTGTGGCTGAGTTCGACCAAGACATGCTTTGTGTCATGGGTGACCATACACCGCCTGCGCGCTTACACAGGGATGCCATGCCATGCACTCAGGGGTGGGGCAACAGAACAAGGAAAAAGGCCGCCCAGCCAATGGCAGCTCGCCCTTCCCGCTGCCATGAAGCCGGTCCGCCCCAATGCTGTACTCACCCCTGGTAAAAATGGAAGCTGCTGGTGTTGGGCACCGAGTAAGTCTCCCTGCCTGGTCCCCCCTCCAGGCACATAGGGGAGCCCCCCCGGTGAAGGAATACATGGGGACAACGAGAGTAGCAGCTGATGGTAGCTGGGAGGTTGGAGTGGTGGATAAAGGGCTTAGTCGCCTGAAGAAGTGTGTGACTGGGCTGCACGTCGGGGGCATAAATAGATGAAACAAACAAACAAAAAAAGAAACTGATGGAGCCATCGCCTGTTAAAATAAATCTACTTTGAAAGTGATCTCCTACTTCTGTGGTAATTCCTATTAGCATTATATAGAGAATAATGCATGGGGTGGTGTGTTTTATGAGAATTCAATACACACCCGAGGTGTGTTATACTACATAAACTCTGAGAGCAAAGCTCAAGGGGTCTATTTTGGTATCACCCACCAAGGATGTGTATTAAATTTGAGTAAGTACACCACCCCATTCCTTATTTTTCATAATTGCTGGTCATCAATTTTTTCTTAAGCACCCCCCATCATGTTTTTAAATTTGTGGTTGGGTGAGGTAACGATGTAGAGTTGCTACAGAGTACTAAATACACTTCTGCACTAAATACACTTCTACAGGAGACTAAATACACTTGTAAACATTTTTTCACCACAAGTACCAGGTGAAGATATATGGAGGACCCGGAAGTCATGTCGGGTAGCAACGTCATTGAGTAGGGGTTGGCTGGGTCTGCTGTCTGGTTTCATGTGCAGTATAGAAGAGTACCACAGGAGTCTACATTTTAAAAGTCTTTAAAAATGCAAAACAACAAACACTGCAAAAACTTGTAGAATGTCTGCGCCGTGGCCATTTCAGATGCGGTGTAACTACTGACTCACTGAACAGCGGTCAATTATTACAGTAAATAATAACTGGTCATCTCTATTGAAAAAAATTGTGGCCAGTTGTTATAATTTTATATTTGATACAGTACACATAAATACCTGACCAGCCTCGTAACTAACCTTTCTTAAAACTGCCATCGCCAATAATTGGTTCCTCTCTAGTAAATTCCTCGAAAATGGAAAAAAAAGACAAATTCCATGCTCTTTGTCTCTAAACCATTCCTTGCCAAGGTCGCCAAAGCTAAATCCTCCCTTCCTCCTTGTGCTCACCCCAGACGGTCCTTCACTAGAAAATGTATCATTTTTTTAAATACCTAGGACTCACCCTCAACCCCTCACTTATTTTCTAGGTGCATATAGACAGCTGTGTGCAGCGGATAAACCAGAAGCTTGGTGTTGCCTACAGAGTCGAGCAATTTCTGTCTGATGAAGTGCACCTTGCTATCATGCAAGGAAATCTGCTACCCCTTCTTGAATACTGCTCTCCTGTCTACTCCCACATGTCCTTGGGTCTGCACTCATGATTAAATGCAGCATACAACAGTATCTGTTGCTTTGCCCTTCAAGCTCCTTTCTCCACTCATCATTGCACTCTCTGTCAGTCCCTATGGTGCCGCCCTTTCCAATGCCATTTTGATTACGCCCTAGGCTGCATAGTGTACAACACACTGAGGTATGGTACCCAATCTCCATACTCATCTCTCTTAACAGGCAGACTACCTGCTAGAAGCCAATGGGAATCCTCAGTCCCCCATATCTCCATTTCCTTGAGAAGTAAAGTTTTCTCCATCTGTGCCCCCTCCTTATGGAACAGACTTCTTCAATCCATCCGCTCATCCTTCTTCCACCAGTCCTTCAAGAAAATCTTAAAGGATTGGCTACTATTAGAAGCCATGTGTCACTCCTCCTCCTACTACTTTCTTCAGGGTCCATCTTACCCCACTTCTACCGGGACACACTATCATTGTAATGTACTTTCACCTTAGAACTCTTAAGTATTTTCTATGCCCTTCCAGTCCCTGCCTGTGTCTCTTAGCTATGGTTTCTGCTCTTACTGTGGTGTCCTACACACTAGACTGCTGAATCTGTGTTGTCCATGTTTTGTTTTTTTCTATATTTACTGTTCTCTTCACCATTTACTGTATCCTGCTTATTGCTATGTAAACCAATTTGTACTTGTGCCATTATGTATCCTGGATTCATGACAGTAAACTATGTAACCTATATTACTGTAAATTAATGATGAAGCCCAAGAGGTCAGGCAAAACGTAAGACCTCTGACACTGTGCTGTCTTTATAGTGCTCTCATGGGAGTAAAAAAACTTTAAACCACTGTCTTAGTGTGTTTTGCTTTATTCGTTAAGCTATCAGCAAGGGTGAGTGCTGTTCACTATTTCTTTACAAATTACTGTAAATTACTTGTACTTGTACTTGTGCCACTGTGTGGCCAGGGTCATGACTGAAAATGGTCCCTAGGATCGGCTCACTTACCTGGCCATCAAATAAATAAATAAGAAGGTGAAAACAGGGTGCAGGCAGGCATTTTCCTGTTATCCTGTCAACCCACTTAGGCCTCAAAGTGTCTAGTTTTAAAATGATGTTATATTTGTTCACATTCTGTAAAGACTGCTGATGCAGTGGGTAGTTTAATTTTGAACCCTTTTATTATTTTTAAAATTGTAAATCAGACTGCTCACCATACTGGTGTTACTACCATGCAAAAAGGTGTTGTTTTTTTCTTTACAGTCATTGAACAACTCCCACTGCATCTTTCCTGGACTTGGGAACACCCTCAACACAGTCTAGCCACTTATGATGCAGTGGGCAGAGGAAAGATTATAGCATCATAAGTGCATGCACTGTTTGGGTTGTTCTGATGTTCAGGAAGTATGCAATAAGAGTAAATCAAAGACCTGAAACAAAACAAGGTTGGGTATAATTGTCCCATTGATAGAACTGAAATGCATGCTAATGGTGTAATTATATGATTAGCATACATTTCTTAGTAGAACTGAAATGCATGCAAATGGTGTAATTACACCAATAGCATGCATTTCAGGTTTAATAAGAAAGGAAACAGATTAAACAACCAGCATCATCAATAAATTTTAGAGAAGGTAAGCAACCATAAAATGTGTTTTCAACTAGGAATAATATGATGCAAAAAATGTTGACAGTGTCCCTTTAAATAAATAAATAAATAAACAATGAAGGAGTTAACATGTGGGCACTAAAGCACTGCGTTAGTGCATGCTAATGCCGGGTGAAGGTATTCATACAGTACGCAGTGTCTGGAAGTTTAGGAACAAGCTTGACTCATAGGTAGTACTGGCTATAGCAGGAGGCGTCAGTATCCCAGAGGATGCTCCTCTCTTCCAGGGAGGGATAGAGCAGAGTCTTGTTTCTACACTACCTCTTGTATGACCACAGGGAGAGGTACAGCTGTGGCTGCTAGATGGGGGGAGGACATCACTGATATATGTATCCAGTGATGTCTCGATATGGTGTCCTTGGGGAATGGGAGCAGTGAAAGCAGGAAAATTCCCATCCGATGCAATGTGATAGACCTCACCCAACCAGCGGTCTCCACATCCACTGATTCAGACAGCCTCCCAGAAATCAGAGAAAGTATGTCTGGAGGGGTTTGGGCCACACAGTGTCCCAGCTGTGATCAGTATGCTGTGGGGGCAAGATGGAAGAAGGTAAGCCCTGAGGGATGGTGGGGTGATGGAGCTAGGATTGGGATGGTGTATCAGTATAGTATTGGGAAACATCCCAAAACAATGCTGTCAAGTTTTGGAACATCCTGAGGGAAAATGAAGGCCATACACCATCGTCTCTGCTGCCCTCCAAGATTATTTCCAGAAACAATATATACACTGACAAAGCTAACATTCTGGACCAACTCAACAACCACTTCGCCACAGCAGGGCTAGCATTCAACATCTCTCCAGCAAGGAAGCTCGTTACCTAGCCCTGTAATGAGGACCCCTATCTCCTTAATACTGAGAACAACCCACACTGTACCGCTTTCAGTTTCAGTCATATATCCTACAAGCAGTTCAAGGACCTTCTTATTACCCTGGTCATCAAGAAAAGTGCCGGCACTGATCTCCTAGAGCCTCTTTTTCTAAAAGTAGGCAATCACTACCTCACCGTCCCATCATGCGTCTCTTCAATCTACTATCCTTATCCCTTGGTGATCTTCCAGCATGCTGGAAAATAGCACACATCATACCTCTCTTCAAATCCAGCAATACTTGTGACCTCAACAATTATAGGCCCATTTCCCTGTTACCCATACTATCTAAACTATTGGAAAAGCTAGTTAACTACCAACTGAGGCAATACTTGGAATTTAATAACTTGTTAAAGCCAATCCAGTCTAGTTTTAAACCTAAACACAGCACAGTCTTCGCCCTCACTGAAGTAACCAATGATTGGCAAATTGCGCTTGACTCAAAGAAACACATCTGTGCACTCTTTCTAGACCTATGCAAGACATTTGATACTGTTGGCTGTGAATTGCTTCTAACCACACTGTGCTATCTTGGTCTAGTTGACACCACCATGAAGTTTTTTTTTAACCTTGTATTTATGTGCCCTACTGCCTCCTCTCTCTACTCTCTCAGACAGCATCTCTTGCATGATCCACTTCCCATTGTGATCAGCTCCTAGAGTACTCGATTCCACTAACCTAGGTGCCCAGATAACCCGCCGTGTAGGGTGAGGTGAGGAGGGGTAACCTGTGAAGTGGGCACATGAGGAAGGGCACCGTCTGTTACGGCAACACCTTCCTTGCTCAATCCACTCATGGTGACCGGGTAGGGTGACCGGATGAGGGGGTGGGCGAACTAGGTGACAGGATGTCGCTATACATACGCATGCGGGGAGGGTGGGAGCAAGCACGACGAGCATGGACTGGGGGTGGAGAGACTGCAGGAGGTGGTGCTGCAGTCATCAGTCGAGCTGTGGTGTGGCATCGGGGATTGGGCAATGGCTGGGGTGGCTGAGGTACTGGGTCCGGGTCCGGGCGCACATGATTTTTATTGCGCCCGTCTTAACTTTTATTTTACTACTACCCCCCGACATGTACCCCCAGAGTTGAGAATCCTAAGTAGGTGTGGAAGGAAGCCCTGTGAGGTGGTGTGGGGCACTGCCCCCCCTCAGAAAGTATTACAAATATGTCCTGGCGCCATTGTGCTGGTGCGCTAGGGTTGTCAGAGTGCTGAAAATGTGTTCGGCACTCTGACTGAGTGATAACGGCAATCGCCTTTAGACATTTGCAGTTATCACATAGACCCGTGAGGAGGGACACCCCCATTCTTACCTCCCCAGAGCCATACATACTGAGACATGGACCCGGTACAGTGGAGTCTGCCCTGAAGAGCCGAAGACGTGCAGTGAGGTGTCGTCACCTAGGAAAGACTGAGTTGTTTTTCCCTTGTTCATCCCTAGATGTTGACGTGCAATGAGAGCCAGTGAGCTAGGAGGAATGCTGAGATGAGCCTCCTGCTCTGTGCCTCTGCTGACATCTGCCCAATGCCCTTACTGCTTCCTCCAACCACCGTACCTTCCACCTGGGCTCCCCCAGATGGTGGTATTGTGGTAGGAGCATGCAGAAGACCCCCCACTCGGAGAAGGAGAGCAGCCACTGGGCGCTCCATCCTTCTCCTCCCTGGCCGACCCCCGGTGGCCTGTGCTCGTTCCCGAACCTGGGTCACCAGCATGGCAAGAGGTAAGGCGTTCAGTGCCTCAGCCCTCAGCACCACTGGGCCACCCACCATGAAGTCATTTAATTGCTATCTTATTGACTGGAAACAGCAAGTTAAGGCACAAGGGGACCTCTCCCTACTCAAAACACTCTTGAGAGGGGTGCCACAAGGGTCTATTTTGGGACCCCTTCTCATTGCAATTTACATAAATAAGATAGATGCAAAAATCACTATGACAAATGTGCATTTATTTACAGATGACATGGTACTCTACACAGTCAAGCCCACTCCTGAGCTTGCTTGTGCAGAGTAACAGTGATAATTTGACATCCTTCAGCATAACTTTCTACAGAAACTACTCCTTAATGTGAAAAAGACTAAAGTTATGTTCATCTCCCCTTCTACACATTCAATAAACTCAGATTCAAGCAATCATGGCCTAAAGATTCAGACCCTCCATGGAGAACCACTGGAAATAGTAGATAAGTTCAAATACTTGGGTTTTTGGCTCAACAGTAAGCTTTAGCTTCTTACAATGCATTGATGAGCAAGCCAAAAAATTACGACAGAGATTGGGCATCTTCTACCATATCAAGTATCTCCTTAACCATGAGGCTAAAACAAAGTTGATTCAAACTACCTTTCTTCCATCAATAGACAATGGGGACATTCTTTATAGTCATTGCCCAAAAGCTGCACTAACCAAACTTGACACACAGTATTACCGCGCACTGAGATTTATTACTAATGCCTCTTTTAACACCCATCACTGCTCGTTGTACACAATGTTAGGTTGGTCCTCCCTCAGTGCCAGGAGGTTGAGGAATGCTTCTCTTTAGATTCATAGAGCAATTTCAAATAAACAGCCCCTATATATTACCATGCTCTTCCCATGGACAAAGGGGTCCTACTGTCTGCAGTATTACTCCCTTGTCATGTTTGATGTCCCTAAGGTCAGAACACATTATGGCGCCTCATCCATCAATTTTGCCCTTCCTTGGCTATGGAACACACTCCAGAAATCACTAAGACTTACCCAAATACCTGAAGTTTCCATCTTTAAATCCCTGCTAAATAGTGTGCTGAACAGAACATGTACCTGCTATTCCTAAATGTCCAACAATCTGGTTGGTACAACTCATGTAACCTGCCTGTATATTCAACTCCTAGCATACTCCACCCTCCTTCTTCTGCCACCTTCTATGCCACCTGTCTAGCCCTTTTACTATCCTCTCTCCCCTCCCTCTTCAATTACTACCTATCTCTTAGCCTACTGCCCATCTTCCTCTACCACCCCTTCCCTCCTTCCTATCCTCATTTTCCTATTTACTTGCATCGTAAAGCTCTTACCTTTATCTACCTAGAATACCCCTAGGGTATTCTGGGTAGGGTGGTGTGTAGCCGATGATATCAGTCATATCTAGGTGTTATGTTTGTCTTCTCGTAGTAAATTTAATTGAATCTTAAAGAAATCTGCTACAACCCCTTGTAAAAAAGAGATTATCATATGTTTGTGTACCTCATATGCCATTTCCTTTGTTCATTGTATTTACTTCATAATGTGTTAATAATGTATGCTCAATTGTGTTTCTTCCATGGTTGTCACTTGTTTTACTGTCCTTCCAAGACCATCTTGCAAATGAGCTTGCTCAGAGATGTTCCATCTGGTTAAATAAAAATTGATTGATTGATTGTTGATTGGTTGAGTAGTTACAAGATGTCTCTGAAATATCATGGTGGTTTTGTGATTTTCAGAGATGTCTCACAACTGCTGCAGCAGTATACCTGTGGGTTTGTCAGTATAACAGTTGCAGGTGTCACACATTGGCTGGGCGAGGAGGTGAGCGGAGAGTATGTGATGACCCCTGTTGCAAGACTAAGGAGTGGGTTGTTGGGGCATGCCACCAAACACCCTGTGATGTCTATAATGGGAACTGGGGGGGGGTGCCCCGAAAACCATCGATGTCTATAACACGGACCAAAAGAGGGAGAAAGGTACTATCAGACACCAGGGAGAGGGATTTAGAGGGTAAGAGAGAGTGAGGGAGGTGTATGAACCGTACCCTGTGGGGACAGGATGAGCACTGACAGTTCATCGCACAGCAACAATCAGATGTGTGAAGTAATGTGCTAAGTTAAAGAGAATTAATAAGATGATAAGTATATGGAAGGAGAGTTGCAGTGCTGTGCATGTTGAGTAGGCATATTAGCATTTTCTGTATCAATATTGCAATTTAGCATTTCAGCATTATGGTGTTTGTGCCCAGCAAACTGCACAGGGTGCGGGCATTCAGCATAGGTAATATCATCTGGGGTTTGTGTTCCCAAAAGGATTAGGGTTTTGCTTTCCGCTGTAGTCACAGGAGGTATATCGAAGATGGCTTTGAGCAGCCAGCATGGTAGCACAAAGTTCCCAACAGACCTCCTTTTGGGCCTCATGCAAATTAATGTGAGCACATAACCATTGAACTATGGTTTGCATGGGTTTCAAATATGCTTTCCTCTGACTCCAAGAAGCTTTCATTAAACATTTTGTGTTCCTAGCCCCAAGTGTACCAAAGCTAGCCCTTTTCTAAAGATAATTTGTTAACAAGGTTGGAACCATTAGGGCATGCAACTTTAAATGAAGGCTTGGAGTTGGGCTGACATGTTTCGCTTTGTCTCTCTAAAGAAGTCAATGGTTTGAAGGTAGCATAAACTACGTTGATTACATTTTTTAATATAATTATAAACTGGAGCATCATAAAGTCTGTTTTGATAATGCCAGTGCATTGCTTTGTGTGTTTCTTTTAAAACATTCCTGCTTTCCCTTATTTAGGGCCCCATATTAATGCAGCCCTTTTCCCCCTCTTAGTATTCATTTTTTAATTACTTATGAGTTCCAGAACCTAGTGACATCAGCAGAGCTAAAGCTTACAGTGAAGCTTTCTGTGCAGGGCTTCTGCTCAACTGATATCCCAGGGTTCCAGAACAGCTAAGTAATTTAAAAAAGAATACAGGGCTGTTAAATGGCTGCATTAACAAAGGACCCTGCATAAAACATATGGCAGCTGAACAGAGCAGATGTATCCTTATAGAGCTCCACAAGATGCAAGCCCTAAAATGCTTAAAATTATTTAGAAATTGCATTCAGAAATGCTTCTGTTTTATAAAAGGGTAAATAGCGCAGTAAGTGTGGAAATGGGGAAGTCGAAGAATAGTTTTACCTCTGAAGACTTCTTTAAACCTAAAGTATCTCAGCCACGAGGTGGGGGGCCTATCCAGCAGGAGGGAGCCTCGGGTAGTGGCAGTACTGGTACTGAGGAGATAGTTCTAGCCATGGTACACTCCACTCTAATCCAGCTGGTCCGGACCGTACAAAATATGGACAAAATGTTTGACACCCTAACCCCCAGGGCCAGCTGTCTGGAGACAAGGATGTACATCATAGATCAGTCTATGCAGTGAATGGAAAGATCTGCTGGCCAAACATATAAAGCAGCACTCAAGCTAATAAAAGAAAATTCTTTATTGCAGATCGAAAATCAGACAAGGGAATGGAACGTCTGAATCATCGGGCTCCCTGAGCAGGAGGAGGGCGATGATCCTTTGGGATTTGCCTGAACCCTCTTACAGCAACCTTTGGGGATATTGGAGGAAAAACCACCTCTGGCCCTGGAAAGATCTTATCGAATTACCCACCGGAGGCCATGACTGGTGGTGCAAGGCCTAGGACATTTATGGTGGTGTGCACCGGTGTTGGAGTCCAAGGGCCCAGTTCCAGGTTGCGTCACGCATCGCGCAGGTTGATTTATGCCAAACCTTAGGGCACAAATCGCTCCTTGTGCCATGCATTACGCAAGTCGCGATTACAAGATTACAAGATACACCACCCACTATGCCTGCAACCCACTGCAGCATGGTGCAAAGGGGGGTTACAGCAGCACCTGTACCTTGTTCCAAAAGGGTGGCTGCTGTAGCCCACCTATGCCATTCCAGGTCTGGATATAGCATTGCGGGGTTAGACCTGCACTTAGCTGGTCTAAAGGGCTTCTGTCCTGGCAAAATGATGTATGCCCCCCGTAGCACTGCATATGGCACATTGCCCTGCCCCACAGACTCCCCAGCACAGTGATGCCCCCACCCCCTGAATTTCGGGGGGCCACCCAGGTTCATTTTGTGCCATGCCCTCCCATGTACCTGTACCACCTGGCCAGCCCCCCCAAGACCCCCAGAGGATTGTGGGAGTGTTACGAGGTGGGGGCTCCAAGGGGGAAGTTAAATGTGGGATGCGACTTGTGGCACCCATGTCCATTGCATCATTCCCGTGGCACACCACTGCGGCTGCTGCAAGTCATGGATTGTAGGTGCTGAGGACCCTGCCTGTCCTGGAATAGGGTGCAGGGTCCCCAGCGTAGCAGTGCATGGCACAACTCGCATACACCCATGAGTTGCTCCATGCATTCTGGAATTGGGCCCCAGGACCATATCTTAAATTTAGCCAAATGGAGGAGACAACTGAAATAGCAGGACTCCGACATATCTGTGTTCCCAGATCTTTCATTTGCTACAAGGCAGAGGTGGAGGGCCTTCGATCAGGTGTGCTCTTCTCTAAGGGGGTGGAAAATCCAGCACCAATTGCTTTTTCCTGCAAGGCTGAAAGTCATTTGGAATGGCCATACCTACATGTTTAATGAGCCTCCTGATGCCGAAAAACTGTTAGAACAAACAGAAATGGATATTGATGGCACTGCAGAGGTTCTATTGGGGGATGAAGAGGAAGGGGCTGAGTGACTGGGGTGATGAGCATATGGACTTCACATTGTGAGTAGATACGTAACTACCCTGTTTTTTTTTTGGGGGGGGGGACTTGAGCAACTCTTTGATTCATGCTGCCCTGTCTCGCCACAAGTGGCTATAATTACATCCAGCATGTTAATGTTTGGTTTATCTGAAACCCGATTTACCTCTATATGTGGTGCCTTGATGCTGGGACTGAGTAGTTCTTCTGTGACTGTTCAGCTTTTTCAGCATATATGTCTATTTTTATTGTGGGTCTTGGGCTCCCTGTAGTCCCTCTTCCAGTCATGGGGCCTTATTGAAAGTTTGCCTGCTGGGGTACTACTGGTCATATGGACACGGGGAAAGTTAAATACAAAAGGAAGCTTCATGACTGATTACGTGATTCTGCATTCTATTGTTTCATTAATGTTTCACATTGCCTTTGAAATTATCTGAATGGTTATGGTACTAGGTTGACTTTGGGGTTAGGGTTATATTTTGATGGTTTTTTTCCTTATCTATTTTTCTGAATTTAAATTAGGATGCCTCTTGGCCTTTTTTTTTGCCATGTTGAAATATTGGTACTTGTTTGTCATAATATCTTTCAGTGGTATCCTAGGAGAGCTCTTAGATGTGTTTAGCCTTCTGTAATTATTCTTTTATATGTTTTTATGCTGGTACCTCCCCCATGTTGTATCGAATGAGTGGACATTTTATTGTATTGTTACAACCATTTGGTTGTGAACTTATTATTCTATGTCCCTCTGTGACAGGATGTATTGTAAGTTTCTTTATGAAATGTATAAATAAATAATACAAAAAAAAATACGATATGTCACACAAACCCAACTTTGCAATTATAGATAGATTATCGCACATAGATAGCTCTCCTCCTGAAAAAAGCAAGTTATGAGTCATGACTATTTCTCCTTCAGGTAGTAGCTACGCATAAACAGTATTATGTTGATAACCATGGCTGCAACCTGCATGCAAACCTGTAATTGTTTTCTGTAACTTAATGTTTCCTCTCTATCAAAATATGTATTGTTATCCTGGGTCGCCCCTGAAAAAGGGAACTTCAGGGCTCAGTGGGCTTACCTGGTCACCAAAATTTAATAAATAAATAAAATATTAAAAAAATTTAAACAACAGGCTGTATGTTTCCTTTAACACACTACGGCAATACCTAGAAGTTTGTGCTATACGACAGTAGAAAGGTTAGAGCCACAGCTTTCTGGATGTGCAGTCTGAACTACTGGCATCTATGATGTGTGGTTGTACACGCACCATCAAACATAATAACAGAGGTTTAGTTTTAAGCACATCCATCTTGCTGTGCAGTTTTTTTTAAATATGTTGATGTATTAAAAATACTTTGACAATACTTATGTATGCAAATTTAGAGGATGCTATTTCTGCAACTCTACGTGGTAGAAGTTGCATGTATCTAGGAATCTGGTTAGATAGCAACATATGTTTTGCTGTCCATATTGAACCCTCTCTAAAAAATTAAGAACCAGACTGTTTTTTTTTTTGACAGGAATAAATCCCTATTTCCCGCAGACATCAGGAAAAGGCTAGTGCAAGCCACCTTCCTTCCTCTTCTCAACTACGCAGACATCATTTAAATAGTAGTTCCATGTCTAACCTTCACAAGTTGGATATCCTCTATCACCATGCTGTACGTTTTGTTACTAATGTACCTTACAGAACTCATCACTGTGCTGCGGTGTGCTGGACATCACTTGCCACAAGAAGGATGCTCCCGATCAGCACCTGGGCCCTCAAAGCACTGCTGAACAAACTTCCTTTGTACATCACGTCCCTATTCCACCATTCTCACAGCTGCTAGTCCCTCAGGAAAAACTCTTTCATCCTATTAGACATGCCCAAATTTGTACTCATTATGGCAGAGCTGCTATCAGTCGTGCCATCCCGTCTGTCTGGAATAAAATACAGTCACCACTCAAACTCCCTGAATTAGTCTCTGTAAACTTCTTTAAATCCCTGACCAGCAAGGCACTTAAAGAAACCTGCCAATGTCATAATGGCTAGCACATCTCTCCATGGCAAAGTTGCCACAGCTAGCACTTGTGTCCTCTCAACTAATTTCTTCCCCTGTCAGCAGTACCTGATAGCTCTTCACACCAGTATGTATTTGTCACAGCTGTATTCCTGTTCTCAATGTTCAAATTGTATACTTGTCTTCTTTATTTTATTAACTATGCTGTATGCCAATTTTTTGTATAATATCCTGTTGTACTACATTGTCTTTAGCAGGACCTCCTTGTAAATGAGCATGCTCAATGGAGTTTTCCTGTAAATAAACTTGAACTTGAATTACAGATGGC
Organism: Neoceratodus forsteri; assembly: GCA_016271365.2. NCBI lineage: Eukaryota > Metazoa > Chordata > Ceratodontiformes > Ceratodontidae > Neoceratodus > Neoceratodus forsteri. The sequence continues at coordinate 1,190,635,493 of CM028130.1, read as the reverse complement.
CATTCAGGCTGCTCTGTTACTCCTACTGTACCAGAAATTACATGATTGCTTAGGAAATACCAGAGCATTTTATATGTATAATATCTGTATTGTACTGCTCCATGCATTGGCTGCAGATAGGTCAGTATGCTAATTACTTACTAAATCCAATTATAATGCTTTCCCTGCAAAACTGGTAATACTAGGTATCTGACTCAACTGCTCTGTTTTAATATCGTAATGTATACACATATTGTGCATTGCTGTCTGCATATTTGTGTATTGTAATTGAATAAAATATAAATAACAAGTTAAAAAAGCAGCCCTGGTACAAATATAAAGTTCAAATGTTGTCTGCCCCTGGAGACAAATCCTGCTGACTGCAATGTCTCTTTTTTTTTTTAATCTCTTTTTATTAAAAGATTTTGTATTTAAGCATAACGTACAATAGTTACAAGAGGGGGTGCTGCTTGCTTGTAAATACTGTAACACTCAGCTGTGTTCTGTGCTGATTACAGAAATACCTAGTCTGTAGATTTTACATTGTCATGTTTAATAGCTGCAGACCTAGAATTATCAGGCATGGCTGCATATTGTAATGACTACACACAGGGTAACAAGATCAACACAGTTTTATGGTACAAAGTCAGAGTCTTTGGACAGTGTGTGAAGCACCCAGTGCCTCCATTGCAACACAGATACTGGATATGTACTATTCATTTTTTCCATGCTATAGATCTGATTCATCATATCTGTCCAAGTTGCAATTTGAGGGACGCTGAGAGTCAGCCATAGTTTTGTAATGGCTTTTTTAACAATCACAGTAGCTACAGTATATTAGACATGTTTCCAGTTTCCAAGTCTCTGTACCCCACTGGTGCATCTAAATGTAAGACTACCTCAGCAATCTACTCAGTACCCCCCCCCCCCCAGTATTCACACGTCTCTAACTGTAAAGCCATATGAAAAGGGGTTAAGATTGGGCATGGCCACAGCACATGTCCTGTGTGGCTTTCACATTGCCACAGTTTCTCCAGCAAGAGTTACCTTGTGTCTGGCAATATCTGACCTGTTTGTCAGGAGTTATGAAAAAATAGATAACCATCTTTCAGGAATACTCCTTCCAGGGGTATGATGTAGTGATATTGTGAATATGTTTCAGGCAATATTCCCATTGCTAGTCTGAAATATTAATGCTATTAATGGCTGGGTCCTTTTCCCAAGCCCTTCTGACATATTAGGTTTCATACTAGGTTACCTAGACAGGAGAAGGCTTCTTGCCCATTATACCCGTCTCCCACAAATGTGGGGCTTTTAGTTCCCTTTGTCCAAGAAAAATATGTCTAGTCTTCTTTTGAAGTCATTTAATGTTTTAGCCTCCACAACCTCCTCTGGTAAAGAGTTCCAGGCTTTTACAGCCCTATACGAAAGATTCTCTCTATTGTTATTATGACTATAGAACGCCCCTATCTGTTGTTGTGGCATCTTCGCTACTCTTGTTATTACATAATTTTAGACCCAGTGTAGTTCTTAATTCTTGAGCTCCTGTAACTTTATATATCTGTAGCATGTCTCATCTTTTTCTCCCTCAAAACAATACAAATTTAGTTTTGTCAACCTATCCTCGTATGCTGTTTCCTCGAAACCTCTCACTAATCTAGTCATTCTATGCTGTACCCTCTCCACTCTTGCTACATCCTTCTTTAGATGGGGGCTCCAGACCACTGAACAATAATCCAAATGGGGCCTTACGTAGGATGAATGCATTGTTCTAATGAAGACAGGATCCCTAAAAACAAAGGCATTTTTAATGCAACTTATGATTTTTTTTGACTATTTTTGTATGTTTTCCGAATTTGAAGTTCTTGTTTATTAGCACTCCCAAGTCCGTTTCTCTCTCAACGTTCTTTAATATTTTTCCCATAAGTGTATAGTCATTTAATTTATTATTTGTACCCATATGTAGGGTTTTGCATTTGTTTATGTTAAAGTTCATGCCATTTGTTATTGCCCATTTTTCTGCAGCCAAGATATTTTTTTGAAGATTTTCTGTTTGGACGTTTGTTTGGACCAGTGTTCCTAATTTTGAATCATCAGCAAATTTTATGGACCAGTTATTAATGCAGTTCTCAAAAACTGATATAAATATGTTAAATAAAACAGGCCCCAAAACAGAACCCTGTGGCACCCCACTACTAACCTGCCTCTTCCCCGATGTACTTCCTTTTATTCATACTATTTGAGTCCTTTTGTTCAACCAGTTATTAATCCAAACTGACTAACATAGCAGTGTCAATATTTAATGAATTTATTTATTACACTTTCATGTGGTACTTTGTTGAATGCCTTTTTGAAATCCAAGAAGACGATTTCTACTAGCTAATTGTTTGACATAGCATGGCTAACTTTTCATGAAAAGCTAGCAGGTTTGTTGCACATGACTTGCCCCTTTTGAAACCATGTTGATTTTTGTCTAGGAAAGACTCATGTAGTAACTCTGTTTCTCAGCTATTTTTTATAATGGTTTCCAGCACCTTGCATAAAATGCACGTGAGACTGAGAAGTCTATAATTAGATGGATTTGATTGCTACCTTTTTTATATATTGGTATTATAATAGCATTCCTCCAGTCCTCTTGTATTTCTCCTGTCGATAGAGATTTAGTGAAAAGAGAAGTCAAAGGGGTGGCTATATATGTCCTTGTTTCCTTTTGTATAATCTGTTTATTACATTTTTTCTTATAGGTAACAGAGAAAAACACAAGACAAGATACTCATATACAGTACTGCTGATGCACACATCATAGGATACAACAGTCAACGAATGTCGCATTACACTTAACCTCCCACCAGATGGGGGATGGGAGTGACCTTCCCTATAAGTGGTCACCTCATTATAGTGTCTGGTCATTACAAGTGTTCAGATAAGCCTACTTGTCCCAGTTCAGCTTCTAAAACAAAGAAGAGTCAGTGACTATAAATAAAAAATGCTGATCCTTTTCACTGTGTGGTATCAGTTTATGCCTGGCACTCCTATATGCCTCAGTCTGACTGAGACTATCTCTTCCATTATAGCCTGCATCAAGTGTGGCCCTGGGAATGTATATTTGGAAGTGTCTAATCACATAGGTGAACTAATCTTATGCAGCACACAGGGTTCCCATCTTATAAATTGCCTCCAGTGAAATAAAATGGATGTATAGAAAAAGAAGAGAAAGGACAACACAGCTGAAAACAGGCTATAGCCCCATAAGAAGGAGCAAAAAGAGAGAAAAACAAAAGAATAAATAAGCACAACTTAATTTCCATTTTGCTTTAGGAAATTTCAAGGAGGAACCCCTATATGGGGGGCAGGTAGTGTTCCTTCCAATTTTATATGTCTGTATTCAGTTCCTTCACATCGACAATCACTTCCCTCCTCTGCCAAGAGACCCAAGGGGAAACCACCCAGCCATAGTGCTGGGAAAATCACCCCCCGGCCTCCAACCATCCTATCCAGTTCCTGATCCGTGTAACAACATGAATTCCATTGGAGCCAGAGATGTCAGAAATTCTGCCAAGTCACTCTGGAATCTCTCTTCCTTACCCTTTAAGGCATAGGTGAGTCAGTCCAGGACCAAAGTAGAGAGTAGGAGTGTCCACCACATACCGTTGGAGGGAACCACATTAGATACCCAAGTATTCAAAATTATCTGTCGAGCAGGTACCTAAACCACCCTCACCCATTGGGGTACAGGCTCCATTCCCCACATTGGTCCACCTCCACACCCATGAACAGCGAGATGGGTGAAAAGGCTACCACCCACCCCCAAATTCTTGAAATTTCCCCCTGCATCTCTTTCCAATACCTCTGCAAGACTGGGCACTGCTAAAAACAGCGTAGATAGGTTCCCCTCATTACCCCACATCTCCCACAATTTATCAGTGATCCCGGGATGGAACTTGTGAACTATACTGGGAGGGTGGAACAGGTGGTGCAAAAAGTTATATTGAGATTCTTTAAACTTATTGCATAGGAGTAACCCCATATGGGAGGTTATCAAGGTACTCCAGTCTTCATCTGAAATAGGACCCCCAGGCCTTTTTCCCACTGCAGTCTAGTTTTCCCAGTCTGATCCCTAATGAATTGCCTATCTAGCCCAACCGCTCTGCCTATCAGGCCCTTTTCTCGGACTTTGGCTTCAAGTACTAATTGTTCCACTGGTACCAGGGCCGCCATATCCCCTGGGCCCCTTTGCAGCTTATACGAGTAGTTTCTTAGCTGCATGTATCTGAATAGGTGTGACTTGGGGATCCCAATCCACCCATTGATCCCCTCAAAAGTCATTAATCCTGAATTATTGCATAAGTCCCCCACACATCGCACCCTTCCCATTTCCCATAGCACAAAACCCAGGTCCTCCAGCTCTGGCAGGAACTTAGGGTTCCCCAACACTGGTATAAGGAGGGTGTGCTCATCTAAAGCCCCCTGCCTCTTCCGGATCTCCATCCATGCCCTCAGCACCGACTGTACCAGAGGGGTTAGGAGTAGCTAACTGTGCATACGCTTTGGTTCCCCTTTGTGATAAGTACGTGGTTAACCTACCTGGGCATCCGGCCCCTTCTAATCCCATCCAGGAGGTGGCATCTCCCCTGTTTATCCAGTTATGGATGTATCTATGCTGAATAGCCAGATAATACCCCTTAATATCTGGAAACTCGAGTCCTCCCTTTTCCTTTGTGGTCTTAAGTCTACATAATTTCATCCTGGACCTCTTACCCTTCCAGATAAAATCTGCGAACCCCTTTTCCAATTTACTGACATCTCTAGAAGTGGGGCTCACTGGCACCATCTGCATAGGATATAGCAGGTGGGATAACACATTCATCTTTATTAGGTTGATATGCCCTAACCATGAAATCAGGAGTGCTCTCCATCTGGTAAAATCAGACAGTACTGTTTTAAAAATGGGTGTGTAATTAAGACTATATAGCTTTGACAGCGAATTACTCACTTTTATTCCCAAATATCTAAAGCTCCCCCTCACTCTTTTTAGGCCCCAAGCATGCTCCTGGAATCCCTATATTTCTGTCCCCAGGGGCATAATTTCTGATTTAGGCAGGTTTAGCTTATATCCTGAGAAAACCTTAAACTCTTCAATTACTTGTAATATGTGCAGAATTGAGCTTCCTGGCTGTGAGGCGAACAAGAGGAGTTCATCCGCTTATAGGGCCAACTTGGTCTGTCCCCCTCCTACTAATGGTATCTCATGTATGTCCCCCGAGACCTGTATCCTAATCGCAAGAGGTTCAATTGCGGGGGCAAGCAGGAGTGGAGAGAGGGGGCACCCTTGTTTAGTACCCCTAAACAATTCACATTCCTCCGAGGCCTTCCCATTAACCAAGTCCAGTGCCTGGGGCTTATAATACAGCTTTTGTGCCAGCTCCACAAACCCATCGCTGAGCCCAAACCTGCGCAGCACTTCAAAGAGGTAGTCCCATTCAATCCTATTAAAGTTTTTTTCTGCGTCCTTCATTAACATGCAAGCCTTATTTGGGTTACTTGTCCCTCACCAGATGACATTCAGCAGCTTTCTCATATTATGATACGAGATTCTCCCCTTGATGAACCTTGTCTGGTCTGGGTGGATTATTTCTGGGAGAACTCATTCCAACCTCAGAGCCAAGACCTTGGCTACTATCTTACAGTTGCAGTTGAGCAGGGAGATGAGTCTGTATGATGCACACTCTGTTGTGTCTTTACCAGCTTTGTGTATCAGAGTAATATTGGCCACCAGGCATGTTCTGGGGAGACCTCTCTATATCAAAATATGTATTGTTATCCCAGGTCGCCCCTGAAAAAGGGAACTTCGGGGCTCAGTGTGCTTACCCGGTCACCAAAATGTAATAAATAAATAAAATATTAAAAAATGTAAACAACAGGGTGTATGTTTCCTTTAGCACACTACGGCAACACCTACAAGTTTGTGCTATACAACAATAGAAAGGTTAGAGCCACGGCTTTCTGGATGTGCGGTCTGAACTACTGGCATATATGATGTATAGCTGTACACGCATCATCAAACATAATAACAGAGGTTTGTTTTAAGCACATCAGTCTTGCTATGCAGTTTTTTTAAATATGTTGATGTATTAAGAATACTTTGACAATACTTATGTATGCAAATTTAGAGGATGCTATTTCTGCAACTCTACGTGGTAGAAGTTGCATGTATCTAGGAATCTGGTTAGATAGCAACATATGTTTTGCTGTTCATATTGAACCCTCTCTAAAAAATTAAGAACCAGACTGTTTTTTTTTTAACAGGAATAAATCCCTATTTCCCGCAGACATCAGGAAAAAGCTAGTATAAACCATCTTCCTTCCTCTTCTCAACTACGCAGACATCATTTAAATAGTAGTTCCATGTCCAGGCTTCACAAGTTGGATATCCTCTATCACCATGCTGTACGTTTTGTTACTAACGCACCTTACAGAACTCATCACTGTGCCCTTTGTGCTGCGGTGGGATGGACATCACTTGCCACAAGGAGGGTGCTCCATATTAGCACCTGGGCCCTCAAAGCACTGCTGAACAAACTTCCTTTGTACATCACGTTCCTATTCCACCATTCTCACAGCTGCTAGTCCCTCAGGAAAAACTCTTTCATCCTATTAGACATGCCTAAATTTGTACTCATTATGGCAGAGCTGCTATCAGTTGTGCCATTCTGTCTGTCTGGAATAAAATACAGTCACCACTCAAACTCCCTGAATTAGTCTCTGTAAACTTCTTTAAATCCCTGACCAGCAAGGCACTTAAAGAAACCTGCCAATGTCATAATGGCTAGCACATCTCTCCATGGCAAAGTTACCACAGCTAGCACTTGTGTCCTCTCAACTAATTTCTTCCCCTGTCAGTAGTACCTGATAGATCATCACACCGATATGTGTTTCTTACAGTTGTATTCCTGTTCTCAATGTTCAAATTGTATACTTGTCTTCTTTATTTTATTAACTATGTTGTATGCTATTTTATTGTATAATATCCTGTTGTACTACATTGTCTTTAGCAGGACCTCCTTGTAAATGAGCATGCTCAATGGAGTTTTCCTGTAAATGAACTTGAATTACAGATGGTCATTCAGGCTGCTCTGTTACTCCTACTGTACCAGAAATTACTTGATAGTTTAGGAAATACCAGAGCATTTTATATGTATAATATCTGTGTTGTACTGCTCCATGCATTGGCTGCAGATAGGTCAGTATGCTAATTACTTACTAAATCCAGTTATAATGCTTTCCCTGCAAAACTTGTAATACTAGGTATCTGACTCAACTGCTCTGTTTTAATATCATAATGTATACACATATTGTGCATTGCTATCTGCATATTTGTGTATTGTAATTGTATAAAATATAAAAAAGAAGTTAAAAAAGCAGCCCTGGTACAAATATAAAGTTCAAATGTTGTCTGCCCGGAGAAAAATCCTGCTGACTGGATTTCTCTTTTTTTTTTAATCTCTTTTTATTAAAATATTTTGTATTTAAGCATAACGTACAATAGTTACGGGGGGGGGGTGTTGCCTGCTTGTAAATACTGTAACACTCAGCTGTGTTCTGTGCTGATTACAGAAATACCTAGTCTGTAGATATTACATTGTCATGTTTAATGGCTGCAGACCTAGAATTATCAGGCATGGCTGCATATTGTAATGACTACACACATGGTAACAAGGTCAACGCAGTTTTATGGTACAGAGTCAGAGTCTTTGGACAGTGTGTGAAGCACCCAGTGCCTCCATTGCAACACAGATACTGGATATGCATTATTCATTTTTTCCATGCTATAGATTTGATTCATCATATCTGTCCAAGTTGCAATTTGAGGGACGCTGAGAGTCAGCCATAGTTTTGTAATGGCTTTTTTAACAATCACAGTAGCTACAGTATATTAGACATGTTTCCAGTTTCCAAGTCTCTGTACCCCACTGGTGCATCTAAATGTAAGACTACCTCAGCAATCTACTCAGTACCCCCCCACACACGTCTCTAACTGTAAAGCCATATAAAAAGGGGTTAAGATTGGGCATGGCCACAGCACATGTCCTTGTGTGGCTTTCACATTGCCACAGTTTCTCCAGCAGGAGTTACCTTGTGTCTGGTAATATCTGACCTGTTTATCAGGAGTTATGAAAAAATAGATTACCATCTTTCAGGAATACTCCAGGGGTATGATGTAGTGATATTGTGAATATGTTTCAGGCAATATTCCCATTGCTGGTCTGAAATATTAATGCTATTAATGGCCGGGTCCTTTTCCCAAGCCCTTCTGACATATTAGGTTTCATACTAGGTTATCTGGACAAGAGAAGGCTTCTTGCCCATTATACCCGTCTCCCACAAATGTGGGGCTTTTAGTTCCCTTTGTCCAAGAAAAATATGTCTAGTCTTCTTTTGAAGTCGTTTAATGTTTTAGCCTCCACAACCTCTTCTGGTAAAGAGTTCCAGGCTTTTACAGCCCTATACGTAAAGATTCCTCTTCTATTGTTGTTACGACTATGGAACGTCTCTATCTGTTGTTTGTGGCATCTTCATCTACTTTTGTTATTACATAATTTTAGACCCAGTGTAGTTCTTAATTCTTGAGCTCCTGTAACTTTATATATCTGTAGCATGTCTCATCTTTTTCTTCTCCTCTCAAAAGAATACAAATTTAGTTTTGTTAACCTAGCCTCGTATGCTGTTTCCTCGAAACCTCTCACTAATCTAGTCATTCTATGCTGTACCCTCTCCACTCTTGCTACATCCTTCTTTAGATGGGGGCTCCAGACCACTGAGCAATAATCCAAATGGGGCCTTACGTAGGATGAATACGTTGTTCTAATGAAGACAGGATCCCTAAAAACAAAGGCATTTTTTTTATCATATCAGCTTATGATATGATTTTTTTTTACTATTTTTGTACAATGTTTTCTGAATTTGAAGTTCTTGTTTATTAGCACTCCCAAGACAGTTTCACTCTCAACGTTCTTTAATATTTTTCCCATAAGTGTATAGCCGTTTAATTTATTTGTACCCATATGTAGGGTTACGCAATTTTTAATGTTAAAGCTCATGCCATTTGTTATTGCCCATTTTTCTGCAGCCAAGATAGTTTTTTGAAGATTTTCTGTTTGGACGTTTGTTTGGACCACTGCTCCTAATTTTGAATCATCAGCAAATTTTATGGACCAGTTATTAATGCAGTTCTCAAAAACTGATATAAATATGTTAAATAAAACAGGCTCCAAAACAGAACCCTGTGGTACCCCACTACTAACCTGCCTCTTCACCGATGTACTTCCTCTTATTCTTACTATTTGAGTCCTTTTGTTCAACCAGTTATAAATCCAAACTAACAAACATAGCAGTGTCATTATTTAATCAATTTAATTTATTTATTACACTTTCATGTTGTACTTTGTCGATCGCCTTTTCGAAATCTAAGAAGATGATTTCTACTAGCTGATTGTTTGACATAGCATGGCTAACTTTTTCATGAAAAGCTAACAGGTTTGTTGCACATGACTTGCCCCTTTTGAAACCATGTTGGTTTTTGTCTAGGAAAGACTGATGTAGTAACTCTGTTTCTAACCTATTTTTTATAATGGTTTCCATCACCTTCCATAAAATGCATGTGAGACCAATACGCCTATAATTAGACGGATTTGATTTACTACCTTTTTTATATATTGGTATTATAATAGCATTCCTCCAGTCCTCTGGTATTTCTCCTGTCGATAGAGATTTAGTGAAAAGAAAAGTCGAAGGGGCGGCTATATATGTCCTTGTTTCCTTTTTTATAATCTGTTTATTACATTTTTTCTTATAGGTAACAGAGAACAAGACAAAGCATAGGATACAGTAGTCAAAGAATGCCGCATTATACTTAACCTCCCCCCAGATGGCGGATGGGAGCGAGCTCCCCTATAAGTGGTCACCTCATTATAGTGTCTGGTCATTACAAGTGTTTGGATAAGCCTACTTGTCCCAGTTCAGCTTCTAAAACAAAGAAGAGTCAGTGACTATAAATAAAAAATGCTGATCATTTTCACTGTGTGGTATCAGTTTATGTCTGGTGCTCTTGTATGCCTCAGTCTGACTGAGACTATCTCTTCCATTATAGCTTGCATCAAGTGTGGCCCAGGGAATGTTTATTTGGAAGTGTCTAATCACATAGGTGAATTAATCTTATGCAGCACACAGGGTTCCTGTCTTATAAATTGCCTCCAGTGAAATAAGATAGATGTATAGAAAAAGAAGAGAAAGGACAGGATAGCTGGAAACAAGATATAGCCCACTAAGAAGGAGCAAAAAGAGAGAGAGAGAGAAAAAAAAAGAGTAAATAAGCACAACTAAATTTTCACTCTGCTTTAGCAAATTCCAAGGAGGACCCCCTATACAGGAGGCTGGTAGTGTTCCCTTCAATTTTATATGTCTGTATTCAGTTCCTTCACATCGACACTCACTTTCCTCTTCTGCCAGGAGACCCAGGGTGAAACCATCCATCCATAGTACAGGGCAAATCACCCCCCATTCCCCAACCATCCTATCCAATTCCTGATCCGTGTAACAACATGAATTCCATTGGAGCTAGAGATGTCAGAAATTCTGCCAAGTCACTCTGGAATGTGTCTCCCTTACCCTTTAAGGCATAGGTGAGTCAGTCCAGGGCCAAAGTAGAGAGTAGGAGTGTCCACCACATACCGTTGGAGGAAACCACATTAGATACCCAAGTATTCAAAATTATCTGATGAGCAGGTACCAAAACCACCCTCACTCATCTGGGTACAGGCTGCATTCCCCACATTGGTCCACCTCCACACCCATGAGCAGTGAGATGGGTGAGAAGGCCACCATCCACCCCCAAATTCTTGAAATTTCCCCCGGATCTCTTTCCAATACCTCTGCAAGATTGGGCACTGCCAAAAACAGTGTAGATAGGTTCTCCTCATTACCCCACATCTCCCACAATTTATCAGTGGTCCCAGGATGGAACTTGTGAACTATGCTGGGAGGGTGGAACAGGCGGTGCAAAAAGTTATATTGAGATTCTTTAAACTTATTGCATAGGAGTAACCCCATATGGGAGGTTATCAAGGTACTCCAGTCTTCATCTGAAATAGGCCCCCCCAGGTCTTTTTCCCACTGCAGTCTAGTTTTCCCAGTCTGATCCCTAATGAATTGCCTATCTAGCCCAACCGCTCTGCCTATCAGGCCCTTCTCTTGGACCTTGGCTTCAAGTACTATTTGTTCCACCGGTGCCAGGGCCGCCATATCCCTTGGGCTCCTTTGCAGCTTATATGAGTAATTTCTTAGCTGCATATATCTGAATAGGTGTGACTTGGGGATCCCAATCCACCCACTGATCTCCTCAAAAGTCATTAATCCTGAATTATTGCATAAGTCCCCCACACATCGCACCCTTCCCATTTCCCATAGCACAAAACCCGGGTCCTCCAGCCCTGGCTGGAACTCAGGGTTCCCTGATACTGGTATAAGGAGGGTGTGCTCATCTAAAGCCCCCTGCCCCTTCCGGATCTCCACCCATGCCCTTAGCACCGACTGTACCAGAGGGTTAGGAGTAGCTAACTGTGCATATGCTTTGGGTCCCCTTTGTGATAAGTACGCAGTTAACTTACCTGGGTATCCAGCCCCTTCGAATCCCATCCAATAGGCAGCATCTCCCCTGTTTATCCAGTTATGGATATATCTATGCTGAATAGCCAGATAATACCCCTTAATATCTGGAAACTCGAGTCCTTCCTTTTCCTTTGTGGCCTTAAGTCTACATAATTTCATCCTGGACCTCTTACCCTTCCAGATAAAATCTACGAACCCCTTTTCCAATTTATTGATATCTCTAGAAGTGGGGCTCACTGGCACCATCTGCATAGGATATAGCAGGCAGGATAACACATTCAGCTTTATTAGGTTTATACGCCCTAACCATGAAATCGGGAGTGCTCTCCATCTGGTAAAATCAGCCAGTACTGTTCTAAAAACGGGTGTGTAATTAAGGCTATACAGCTATGACAGCGAATTACTCACTTTTATTCCCAAATATATAAAGCTCCCCCTCACTCTTTTTAGGCCCCAAGTGTGCTCCTGGAATCTCTATACTTCTCTCCCCAGGGGCATAATTTCTCGTTTTTGCAGGTTTAGCTTATATCCTGAAAAAACCTTAAACTCTTCAATTATTAGTAATATGTGCAGAATTGAGCTTCCTGGCTGTGAGGCAAACAAGAGGAGGTTATCCGCGTGTAGGGCCAACTAGGTCTGTCCCCCTTCTAATGGTATCCCATGTATGTCCCCCAAGGCCCTGATCCTAATGGCAAGAGGTTCAATGGCGAGGGCAAACAGGAGTGGGGAGGGGGCACCCTTGTTTGGTACCCCTAAACAATTCAAATTCCTCTGAGGCCTTCCTATTAACCAAGACCAGCACCCGGGGCTTACAATACAGCATCCATACCAGCTCCACAAACCCATCTCAGTAATCTTGGCCCCCAACCTCTCCTTCAGGGTCTCATCTATCGTGGGGATTTTTATCTTGTCCAGGAAACTTTTGGCCAGTCCCTATGTACCCTTGCCTTCTGCCTGGCATAAGGTCTGGTTAAAATCCTTAAAACAAACACCCATGCCCTGGTCCTCTTTTATTATCTTTCCTTGCTGGTTTTTGATAGCTGTGATCTTACATGGAGCTCTACCACCCTTTATCAATTTAACCAAGAACGGGCCCGGCTTGTTGCCCCATTCATATATTTTCTGCCATGCATATGAGAGTTTAGCTCTTGCTTCTCCTGTGAGACATGCATTGAGGGTCTTCTGGGCAGCCTGCAATTGCCTTTTTTCCTTCTTTCCGCCTCCCAGCAGTACCCTCTCCTCTAACTCCCTCACCGACTGTTCCAGGGTTTCCACTTTTTGTTTCTGCTCCCTTCTAATTTTCACAGTATAACTTATAATAGCCACCCCCCATAGATGCTTTGTCTGTCCCGACAGGGTAGCTGCACTTTCTCCCGTTCCCTTATTAAATTGTAGGTAATTTCCATATTGTTCTTTAAGAAAGTCCTTGAATTCTTCTTTTACTAATAGATATGTAGGAAATCTCCACATCCCTGTATAGGGATCCCAGTCTCTCCACGTTATCCTCAACCCCACCATGCCATGGTCCGACAGTGCAATTGGGCCATGGGAGACGTCCACTACTCTATCATAAAGAGAGCTGGCCAGGTAGATATAATCTATCCTGGACCATGACTCATGTGGAAGGGAATGGAATGTGTACTCCCGTGCCCCCAGATATGCTTGCCTCCAGCTATCCACCACCTCTAAGTCCAATAGCTCCCCACCCATGCCTTAGTGGCTCGATTAGTCCTTCGTCCCCTACCCGAATAGTCCAATTCCTGGTCCATGATATGGTTAAAATCACCTCCCATCACCAGTCCAGGAAATTGCTCCTTGTTAAGGACATCAAGGATTTCCTTGTAGAAGTCAGGCTTGAACACTGAAGGGGCAATTATACTTCCTAGCGTGAGCAACCTAGTCCTCAGAGAGCCAACCACGAAAACATATCTACCCCCTTTGACATCTTTAACAACCCGTGACACCCGAAAGGGGCAATGTTTATGAACTAACACCGCTCCCCCCTTCTTGTGGGAGGAGTAGGAAGCAGCGAGTAAGATGAGTCTCCTGCAACATTGCCAACATTGCACCTTTTTTTTTAAGAGCTGCCAATATCTTTGACCTTTTAATTGGGGAGGAGGTCCCTTTAACGTTCCAGGAGACCACTAAGTCAGCCTCATGGTGAGCATTTTTGCCCTATGATCTGTCTCGAGAGGGCTATGCCTCCTGGAGATAGTTCCTTACCTTTACCAATCCCACATCCAGCAGCACCTCCAGATCCTACTATCAACATTTAAGAGTGGAAAAAACAGAAAAAATACAACCTCCAACAATGGCACAACAGGTTCCCATAACCTTGAACAAATTGAACCCTTACATCCCCCCTCCCCCCTGCCCCATAACCCAAATCAACTGTAATGTATACCATGCATCTAAGAAAGAGCTGTTCACTATATTTTTTTAGTAATTTGAAGCATAGTGATCCCCACTCCCCAATCGCCCCTCCCTCTGTGCTAAGAACCCACATTTTCACAACATTAACCTGGCTGTATAGCATTTTGTCCCAAGATGTAGTTGGTTGTCGTCCAGCACTGATGCAAAAGCTCCCGTTCCAGCCCATGTGCACCCCACCACCCTCTCAGCATTTCCATCTGCTTCCCTCAGACCTCCCTTGTGCTCCCCACAAAAAACAGGGCTCCCTCTTAACCCTTCCCCCAGGCACAGGACCAAGGAGGGGACTGGCCCACACCTCCAACATACATGTCGGCCCAAACCCCCCAGCCCCACTAACCTGTAATCGCGGAGACATGCCTCCGGAGAAGCAGAAAACTCAATGTCCCAGGCCATTGTCCAAAACGGGAGCACCCTCAATCCTTGCTCCTGAAGACCTATTTTGCCATCAAGGGGCCTCAGTTCAGACATAAAGTTTGCCACCCTTCTTCATTTCCATCAGTTCTAGTATCACTCGAGCCTCAGCTGCCACCATCTCTAATGCCCCACACTAGGTAGAGCACTTCCAGAAAGGGCGCAATAATTCAGGAATAATTCAAGGGGGAATTATACAAAAAGTTCTCCCAGGGTCCCGTTTGATCATAGTATGTCAGGGCCACAGTACAGGGACCATCGCGGCATCCCACCACTCAGTGCCAGAGAATGTCAGAAAAGGTCCAAATGCTCAATCTCCCGTCTCATTGCTTTGCGTTTTTTTTCCCCATTCATCGTTAAATCTCTGTAGCTTATCTGTCTCCCAGAAAGAGTAGCTGGCACCTTCTGACTTCACCCTTACCACCACACGGAAGGCCATAAAGAATTTCTAGCCCCCCCTCTCTCGTAACATATCCATGCAGGGGTTAAATTGCTGCCTTTTCTTCTGTACCCTCCAGGATAAATCCTGATGAATTTTCAGCTTACTGCCCTTGTATATCACTTCTTTCTTTGCCCTGTATGCCGCTATGATTGCCTGCCGGTTGCCAAAGTGGTGCATTTGAAAAATGATCTGCCTGGGGGGTTGATCAATGGGAGGTTTAGGCGCGAGCGCCCGATGAGCATGCTCAATTTTGATCTTGCCTCCGGGACCTCCATCTCCAGGATTTTTGGAAGCTCATCAGCACAGAAAGTCGCTGCACTCCTGCCCTCCATACCTTCAGGCAGTCCCTAATCCTTAAATTGTTTTGCCTGTTATAATTCTCCTGGTAGTCCAGGGATTCTTTCAAGGCCTCGAGTTTCTGCTCGAGTTGTGCCATACGATTCGCGTGGGGGGCTACTGTATCCTCCAAATCTGACATTCTCTGCTGTAATTCCTGCACATCTTTGGTTTGTTGAGCCAACTCGGATGTCAGAGTGCCTATCTTGTCCTCAAAAAGGTCAGGCCGAGGGCTGAGGCCCTTCAGGACCTGCTCCGTGACCATCTTTCCAAGCAGAGTGAACTCTGAGGCCGAGAGAGAGAGATCGGGCCCAAGCCGCCTGTTGCCAAGTTGTCTTGGTGTTGAACTTTCTTCATGGATTTAGCCACCTGCCATGATGATTTGTCCAAAGTCAGGTAGTCATCCATTTCTTGATCTTTATAGCTATCAGACAATGCTAACTTTACGTAGAAATAACAACCAGAAGTATATTTTAATTCGTACTTAGCATGGAGCTCCGGAGGGATGTGTCTGTTGCTTTCAGTGGCTCATTAGTGTCCCCCAGGTCAATCATTTTGTCCTTGTTTCCTTTAATAGCCTTTCACATAATCCATTTGGACCTGATGACTTATAAATATCGATTTAGTTTGGTTGCTCTAGAACCTCTGTCTCACTAATGATCAATTTTCTAGCTGCACCATTTTGATAATTGTAATACTTTTCAGTACTGGTGTTACTATTTTTAGTTTGGTATACAGAAGCAAAAAATTAATTAAAGACTGTAACCATTGGTTCTGCTGCACTAATTTAATCTCTGTCATTTATTAATGGTCCTAATGATCTATCACAACTTTTTTTTGTTGACATAGGCATACAATGCCTTCCCATTACCTTTTGTGTATGCTATTTTAAATTCTACTTTATTTTTTCCCCGTCTTATTAGTTTTTTGCATGTATTTAAAGCCGCTTTATATTTTGATATATTACATGCACTGTTGTCTTTTTTCTTTGCTGTATAGGTTGACATGTTCCACATAATGCCCCTGGGGCTTGGAGAAGGCTCCGTGCTGGCTACCCCACCACCCCCACCACCACCCTTGGCAGACTCTGACTTTTATAGACCTTGTCACGTGTGTGGAATAAACCTATCAGCCCACTCTCTCATTAGCAGATTATACTGCATGTTTTCCCCTCTAGTGGCTGCTACACTCTCCTATCCCACTGTCAAATCCTGCAAGCAACATGCTGCTTCTGTTTCTCACCACAATGTACCAGCTTACACCCCTAACTTCCCTCCCACCTGCTTCCCATCCTTGTCTACTGCCAAGCCCAGTCTCATTAGGTAACGTCTTTACTCTCCATCATGTAACTGTCACCCCAATACTGCTGCAGCATCACTAATTTCAGAATGTCTGGATCCCTGATGCTTCCATCCTGCCACCATCTTTTCATGCAGGCCTAACAGCATTAATCTTCTCCTCACTAAATAGCCCTCCACGAACATCACAACAGGTTACTACCCCCCGCAAGCCATGATGGGGCATGCACATTCCTAAACATTTGTTAGTGTTGCTGCTCCTCCTGTCTGGGGACATAGAACTAAACCACGGCCCATACCCCCCCAGCACCTACCAGACCCTCACATTACCAAGAGGTCTTAAACTTGTGCACCTCAACATCTGTCGTATCCTGAATAAAATCACAACCCTTCAACTAATCATACTATCTCTCTGCCCAGATGTAATGATAATCACTGAGACCTGGCTGAAGCCCCATAATTTGGACACAGAAGTATCTATACCCGGCTACTCGCTCATTCGTCAAGACCGCCTGGGCAGAAAAAAAGGGGGAGGTGTAGCCATGTACATCTCCTCTATGCTTCAGTTCACCCCGGTACAGCTCTCCATGCCCACTCAACCCATCAACTCCCTCCTAATCAAACTGTCCCTCCTCTACTTCACTCCACTATATATTGTAGGGTCCTACTGCACCCCTACACCTCCCAGCCTGATGTGCTGGATCACCTGGGCACCCTAAAGTCTACCACCTCCAAGGGAGAGTTACGTATTCTAGGGGATTTCAGTTTCAACTGGCTCGCAAACAATAACTCTAAGCTTCGCAGCCTAATCACTGCCCTTAACCTCACCCAACAAATTTTAGAACCCATTCACCTGAATCACAAATCTCAGAACCATTCCCTCTTGGATTGGGTCCTTACCTCTCACCCCCATTGGATCATCAAAGCTGGACTCCTCCCGGACTCCCTAAGCGATCACCATATGATCTACACTGTAAGAAAAATATACAGACCCAAAGGACTGCTACCACGGATGTTGATAACTAGTTCGTGCAAAGCCCTCAAACTAGATGCGCTTCTAAGTGACCTGGCACAAGTCGACTGGCCCTTCATCTCCCAGGCTTCCTCTCTTGACTCAGCCCTAAAATTCTTTAAGGATACTTTCCTCGCTGTGTGGAACACCCACGCAACCCTCAGAAGAAAGAGGGTAAGGGGTGCCCACCTGCCCTGGGTCTCTGCCGAACTCATTGACCAACTCCATGCTAGGGACCATACCTGGAAAACATACAAGGCAACAGACACCCAGATGGCACTCCAGTTATACCGGTCATTTGGTAATTCCTGCACTAGACAAATCCATCAGGCCAAAGCTAACTATTTCAAGGCATCCTTCCACACAAACCTAAATCACCCAACAAAATTCTGGAAAACAATCAAGTCACTTTTCTCTCCCCCTGCCCTGCCTCTCACCCCTATCCTAAATGTAGAAGGCTTCATTGTCTCTGAACCAGATGAAGTGGCCACTGTCTTCAATACCTTCCTCACCAGCTATGCATCCTCTCTTCTAGCCTCTCTGCCACATCCCCCCAAGTATGCACCCCCCCTTCGATGCCAACATCCTCCCAGGCTGCTGGCTTCTCTTTTCGTCGGGTTACCCCGCTCGTTGTGCTAAAAGCCCTGTGGTCTCTTAACCTCTCAAAAGGCAAGTACCCTTCAGGGCTTGATTCCGAAATGTTACATATATCTGTCCCAGCCATTGCCACCCCAATGGCTGCGCTGTTCAATCTCTCATTTTCTCTTGCTGACATACCATCTGACTGGAAGCATGCTACTGTCATCCCCCTCCTGAAAGGGGGTGACCCCTCGGCACTGGGTAACTACCGCCCAATCTCCCTACTCCCCATCCTTGCCAAACTACAGGAGCACCTTGTCCTAGCCCAACTCTCCTCCTTCCTTGACTCCTCCTCTTTCTTCACACTCTACCATTCAAGTTTCAGGAAATCGCACTCCACCATTACCTCCCTGCTAAGGCTCACCGATGCCATCCTCACGGGCATGGATAAAGGGCACACCACCTCAGCCATTTTCGTCTACCTCACAAAAGCTTTCGACACAGTCTCCCACTCCCTACTGCTCTCCAAACTCTCTAGTGCCGGACTCTCAGGTGATACCTCTAGATGATTTCACTCATACTTGGTAGGTAGAACTCAATCAGTATAAATTGGACCTAATACCTCCTTTCCTCTTCCCGTCACTACTGGAGTCCCACAGGGCTTGGTCCTCGGACCAATACTCTTTTCTATTTTTCTAAATGAACTTCCTCAGTCTGCCCACACACATATCCATACATCTGTACGCTGATGATACTGTATCAGATGATCAGGCCCTCTCCACGGAAGTGGCCTCTACACTCCAACAAGATTTCAATGCAGTACAGCACTGGTTTTGCTCAAACTAGCTTTTTCTTAACTTCAAGAAAACAGTCTTCCTAACTTTTGGGATGAGGCAAAGGCTCTCCCGGCTCTGTTCTACCCCTACTTTCCTCACCACTGAGGGGACACCTTTAGAGACCTGCACATCCCTCAAATACCTCGGGGTCTGGCTTGACCAGCACCTTGACTTTTCCACTCACATTGACTCGATCCACAAAAAACTGCACTCAAAACTAGCAGCCTTATATCGGAACAAGGGTAGCATACCTCTGGTAACCTGTAAGGAAATCGTCCAGAAGATGATCCTCCTGATACTTGACTATGGGGATATAGTCTACGGCGCTGCTCCCAAGTCTGCCCTAGCCAGCCTTGATCCTCTTTTCCATTCCTTCTGTCGCTTTGCCCTTGACAGCCCCCACTTTGACTCATCACTGTGACCTCAACAGCTCCCTTGATCTAATGTTGCTCCATGATCATAGGCACGTCCACAGCATCAGGACCACAGCAAAATTCTGGTCACAGTCCCTTCCTCCCTACCTTGCATCTGCCCTATCACAGCCTGCCTACTCCCTCAGGGGTGGAAATTCCAGGCTTCTAAATGCTCCATGTATGTCCACATCCAATGGCCAAGCGGTGTTCAGATACCTCATGCCTAAACTTTGGAATGCACTCCTGGCAGGCATTCGAGACTTTACTAACACCTCACATTTAAATCACCTCCTAAAGGCACACTTCTCCTCAACATGCGCCGGCACATAGGGCCACTTAGGGGCAGGAACCCCAGGTTCTTTTCTCAAATTTAGGCCCTTTTGCTGCGCTCATAGCACTCCATCCCTGTCTAGCTTATACGTTTAGGTAGAGCAGAGGTAGGGGTAATGCATGCAGTCTTCTCACAGAAACGTGTCAATTTTTGGAATTTTTCCTCATTGCCTGTTACATAACTATTTCTGCAGTTGTAACTATATACATGTACAACTCCTTCAACTGTATGTAAATGTAACAGCATACATGTACAACTACTTTGTGATTATGATTTGTATGCTCCATTTGTCCCCCTTTCCCCCAGGACGCATCTGGAATCAAGCGGTATCCTGCTCAGTTTGCTTTCCTGGTAAAACTCTTGAATAAATAAATAAATAAATATAGTCTGGAAATCAGGTGTTTTGTGAACCCTTGTCCCCTGGGTGTATGTATAATCCTCTGTATGAGCTGCAGGGTTT
Source organism: Neoceratodus forsteri (assembly GCA_016271365.2). NCBI lineage: Eukaryota > Metazoa > Chordata > Ceratodontiformes > Ceratodontidae > Neoceratodus > Neoceratodus forsteri. The sequence continues at coordinate 1,190,615,299 of CM028130.1, read as the reverse complement.
CCTGTTCAATGATGGTTGCCACAATAGGGGGTGTATAAAAATCCCTTAATTGCAGGCAGTGGAAACATGTGACTGTGGGATATTACAAGACATTTTCAAGTCCTCAAAGGTCTCAGTGTCCCTGCCTTGCAAGAGTGGGAATATAAATTGCAGTCTGAGCCTGGTCCAGATTGTGAAGCCGTGATCCATCCTGGCTTTATCTTTCAGAAAAAGAGATGTGCAAGGACAAGGGGGATCAATTTGAAGATAATGGAGGGGTTGCTCAGGGGCAATGTGAGGAAGTATTTTTTCATGGAGAGGGTGGTGGATGCATGAAACAGCCTTCCTGAGGAGGTCATGGGTTCAAAAACAGTGGGGAAATTCAAGAAAGCATGGGACAGACATAATGCAATTCTGGTGGGGGGTAGGAAGAAGTAGGCTCTTGGTTAACTAGGATCTGTGGCTTATCCAGTAGGTAGGGAAATGGGCAGACTGGGTGGGCCAAGCGGTCCTTATCTGTTATCAAATTCTATGTTTCTATATTTCTGTGGGAGAAATATATTTATATGTGGGATGGGGTTGAGGAACGGGGGAACCACAATGAAAAAAAACCACACTGCCACCAATGAGGGAACTGGATTGGTGGGTATGCCTGCCACAAAGCCCCAAGGCATTGGGGCCACACAAACAAATACACACACATACAACTAATATTGATGAAAGATTTGAACAAATACATGGCAACAGAGCCCCAGATGTATTACCTGCTTAATTTCAAAATCTTGTCCCCGTTACATAGTTAAGTAACAGACTATTCTAAGCGCATCACAGTAAATTAGCTTCAAATTGTAAAACTTCCATGTTCTTCTCCCAGAGGCCATATGATTTCTATGCCAATGCTGATTTTTTTTTTTGTACTCGCCATGTGTAAACAATTAACCATACATTAACATAAGTAGAACATTACTATAAACCATCTGGCCCATATCACGTCTCTTCTCTCCCTTTCTCTTCTTTCCTACTCACTTGCATCAATGTTATGCAATAAACAGATATTACGCCAAAATTAATATTATCAAGCTACAACATCAATGAATTTAAAACAGAATCAATGCTAGAGTTCATTTGTTGACAAAAGACTGGAAGTGGCATGTTTCCTTCCTGCTGAAAAGGAAACAAAAACACATGACCACTTGAACAGTAAACTAAACTGTAATGGAAAGATGTTATTTTTCATCGTGAAAGTGTGGGGAGATTTTAGCTGTATTGGTCCCTGGAAAACAAGAGTTGCTGGATAGTTTGATGCCTTTTACTGGACCAACACATGTCGTGCACAAAGCTGGTACAGCACACAAGTTTTTGGGGCCCCACATGTCCCTTTTTCAGGTAAATAGCAAACTGAGCAAAATAAGCAGTTTTTATACTCTGTGGTGCATTCTTTCAAAATATTTAGAATAGGATAGGTGAAAAGTACTTAACAGGAAAGGTGGATGAGCAATGAATAGGAAGAAATGTATAGCTGTGAGAGGCTGATTAGCAGGAAGTGCTAACATATTCATAAGGGAAGCTGAATGGATGCCTTGAAGTGTTAATTTGAAAGGTTTCCTGACAGGAACACAGAATAAAAAAGACCTGAGATACACAGAGTGGTGTGTGTGTGTGTGTGTGTGTGACAGAAAAAAAATTATTTCTAAAAACTAACATACAGTATTATTTTTCCATAGTGGGCCTGAAATCCAAAGTCATAACTGAGTCTGTTAAAGTTCAAATTAAATTGTTTGACATATTTTAGTTCTCATGTCCTTCTCTCCTGTGTGTTTTTTGAAATTGCCTCTTAGTATTAGTACAGACAGGTCTAAGAGGGAATGGTCTGGTTGGGAAAAAAATATGTCCTACTGGTGTGCTGATAATCTGGTTTACTGTTGTGTGTCAGTGGTGGTTCTTCCTGGTTTGAGTGGTTGCCTTGTATCCCCTACATAGCATCTATCTGTGCCCTTTTTGAATATACCATTATATGGGTGCTGCAATTAGGGCGCCTCAACCAGTTCGCCCGCCTTGCAGGTGAACTGGATTTTGTGGTGCTTGGTAGGGAGGGAACTTTCTGGGTGATGCGCCCCTGCCCCATACACCTCCAAACTGGAGGTGATTATATTTAAGTATGGGGGTGGGGCAGAATATGCCCCAGGGTATTGGGTGTGCTGTGGGTCGGGCGGCACAATTGAGGGGTGCAATGTTCACCATTGACATTGTGCTTTTTCCTGATGATGGTCACATTTTTTCCTGTCGCTGTGACTTGAGTGAATCTCCTTTTTGCACTGAACCTGGTAAATCCTGTTGCTTAAGTGACGTGTAGGATCCATTTTTTTATTGTGTTGTTCTGGCCTATTTTGATGGTGCTCTTGTGCATATGTTAGTGCAGGTCTTACATCTTGCATTTTAGCATGGTATTGTTTCCCTCATTCCATGGTTATTCTAATCTGCTGGGTGTTTGCTACAAATTATTATGTTAAAAAGGTTATAGGTTATAGGCAATGGCAGGAGGTTCAGGAAGCTGTCCTTATGTCTTTTATCTTCACTCAGCATGGGTTATAGTTCTTTAATCATTTGCTGAAGGGATGTTAGCATGGGACTGTATGTAACAACTAAGGGTGTGCGTCAGTTTGATTCTTTTGCATGTAATCCAGTAGGCTTTCATCTGGTAGTTGTATAACACATTCCATTTCTCTGTCACTTTTTCTTAGGGAGTGGCCCTGCTGGATGAAGGAATTACAAAGTAAGGACAGACGTTTGTTTCTTGGTATCTCAATTACGAAGTGAGAGAGCTATTTCTTGTTATCCAGCACTCCCCAAGACAAAATGACAGAGAAATGGCATGTGCTATACAAATACCACAAGAAAGTCTACTGAGTACAGGCAAAATAATTAAACTGATCGCACACTCCTAATTGTCACGTTCATCCCCATGCTAACAACCCTTTAGCACATGATTAATGAACTACAAACCATACTGAGTGAAGTCAGTGGTGCAAATCAGTTGCACTGGTGCAGATCTGGCAGTGTATACAGTTGCCGGAGCATTGCAAGCTGCTGCACTGCAGCAAAATGCATTCCTTGGTTTGTTGGGAATGTGGAGCAGAGTGCACCAGTACAGGTGTTTTTTGAAGGCATGTAGTAATGCTGCTTTGCCTACACTGGTGCACTCCTGTTCACTAACCCCTCTACCGGAAATGTCCCCAAAACACAGAAAGGCCATCAGGAATACTGCACAGCCACAATGTGTAAAAGAAAAGGCCAATAGTGAGAGCCAAGTGGAGCAAGCTGATTCAAGATGGCAACTCTCCAGGTAAGCGTAATGTAAAAGCAGCTTTAGCGACATCTTCCTGAACCACTGGTCAATGCCTACAAGCAGCCCCCTAATATTTCTAACATAATAATCTATAGCAAACTCCCAGCAGATTACAATAACAGTGGAATGAGAGGAACAATGCCATGCAACAATGCAAAATATAAGACGCGCACTGACAGTGGAATGAGAGAAACAATGCCATGCAACAATGCAAGATATAAGATGTGCACTGACAGTGGAATGGGAGGAATGATGCCATGCAACAATGCAAGATATAAGATGTGCACCGACATATGCACAAGACCACCATCGAAACAGGCCAGAATAGCAATAAAAATAAATGGATTCTACACATGTCGATCAAGCAATGTGACTTACCTAATTCAGTGCAAAAGGTGCACAAATGGATGCTATGTAGGGGAAATGAGGCAACCACTGCAAACCAGGATGAACCACCACACCGACACACAATAGTAAACAGGGAGATCAGCACACCAGTAGGACAGCATTTTTCCCAACCAGACCATTCCCTCCTGGACCTCTGTTCTAATACTATGAGGCAACTTCAAAAACACACAGGAGAGAAGGACATAGTAACTAAAATATATCAAACAATTTAATTAGAACTTCAACAGACTCAATTGGGATATTGGATTTATGACACACTATGGAAAACTTTAATACTGTGTTACCTTTTTTCAAATATGTTTTTTTTTCTGTGATCTTTCCTACATTCTGTGTATCTTAAGTCTGTATTTTTCTTTGCTCCTGTCAGGATACCTTTCAAATTAACACATCAGGGCATCCATTCAGCCTCTCTTATGAATATCTTAGCACGTCCTGCTTGTCATTTCCTCACAGCTATAGACCTCAAGAGACCTGTTCCTATTTATTGCCCACCCACCCTTCCTGTTAAGTTCTTCTAGCCTATCCTGTTATAATCACTTTGAAAGAATGTATCACAGTGTATATAAATGCTGTTCATTTTTCTCAATTTGCTATCCACCCGAAGAAGGGACCTATGAAGCCTTGAAAGCTTGTATCCTCTATCATCTTCATACAAGGCATATGCTGGTTCAATAAAATTTATCAAACTATACAGTGACCCCCATAACAATGTTCACAATATTTTTACAACCTTGTGAGCATGCTGCCATTTTTCTGTATTTATTAGACTGTGGACAGAATTCTTGGCAAGTACTGATGATAAGTTTAGACTAGAATGGGTAGGACCATCGCTCGCAATGTAACCCATAATGATTGCATACGACTGCACTAGCCTGATGATTTTTATGGCATTACATATATATTATATTTTTCCAGTTTTTGCATTTCATTTACATTTTACTCTTTATACATGCCTGCTTAGCTGTTATCTGTTAGGGTTACAAACACGTAAGTTAACTTCTATCTCTGGTCTATCACAATGGGAGGGAAGTGCCCCCCCAGCTTCCCCCACCATGAGTGCCAATACCTTGTTTCAGTTCTCTGTGTTATGATCAAAGGTCTGCTCTTGTCCCCATTTCATGTGTCATTATAATGCATCAGAGGTCACAGCTGTAGTATGAGTGTAAGTATTATGGGACAAAGTCTGGGTTCTGTTGAGATGAGTACAGTGCCAATTTCTGCCATTTGTTGTTAAAATGGTCTATATGTTCACGGTTTGTGGCTGTTACCTTTTCCGTGTTGTAAATTTCATTCATGATTTTCCACCAATTATCAGCTGTGGGAGATTCCAGTTTCAGCCATTTTTTTGCTTTGGCTTTTTTTGCAGCCAAAATACAGTATATGTTAAGATAAGGGATTGAGCCATCAGGTGCATGTCTCTGGGGGGTATGGACATCAGAGTGAGCTCTTGGGTAAATTTATTGGGGTCCCCTCAAGGTACTCAATATGGTTGTGGATTTGCTCCCAGTATGAGGCTAGTACTGGGCAAAACCAGAACATATGTCTCTGATCTGCTGGGTTACTTTCACAGTTTCTCTAACATTCTCTCCCTGCTGCAGATGTAAACTTGGCTGTGACTGCAGGGGTTCAGAAAAATCTATGTCTATTCTTCCAGGCGAATTCTCTCCATAACATGGATAAAGTGGTCTTAACTGTTATTGTGGCTGTCTTGAGCCATCTGTCATACATAATATATTAGTTTTTAAGTCTTTATTCCAGCTATCCAATATAGATCTAATGGTATCTTGCAACTGTTGCTGAAGTGCTTTGTATAGGTTTCCTATCATATGACCTATCAGATTACCGACAATACCTCCAGTATCATAGTCATCAGGATAGGGGCCTGTTCTGGCAGTTTTGTGAGATCCTTTAATTTGTGAAGCAAGAAAGTGCGAACCTGAAGGTAGCAATAATGCTCCCAACCTGTTAGTTTGTAAGTCTCCTGCAGTGTTTCAGAAGAGACTACCCCTGTGGAGTCCAAGAATTGGTAGATATAGGATAGACTCACGTGTCTCAACTGGCGAAATATCAGATCTATCTGTGCAGGGAGAAATTCTTCATCCGCTTCTAATACTCTACAATAGTAGAATGTTTGGTGAAATCCCGGTGTGTTTTAATGCATTGCCATACTTTAAGTGTGTGGGGCTGTGAAATGAGCCAACAGGGGTGTTGAGCAGAGGGTGGCTAATAGTATGCGCCCAATATCTCGGAGGTCATTGAGTAAAAACTCAATGGTTTTCCAAGGTGTTTTAGTTTGAGAGGAGAGGCACATGAAAACTATTCACAGATGAGCTGTTTTAGCGTAATTTTCCAAATCAGGCAAATTGATTCCCCTCTGGGTGACTGGAAGTTGCAGTATTGTTAGCGTATTCTTGGGTGTTGCCCATCCCAGATGAATTTAGATATAAGTTCATTCCATGAATTAAAATACAATGAAAAGGGAAATAATGAAAGAGTCTGGAATAGATAAAGAAGATGAGGTAGGAGGTTCATTCTGACTATTTCAACATGGATGAGGAAAGAGAGCGGCTGTAAAATCCATCTATTTAAATCATCCTGTATAGTGTTGGTCAAGGGTTCAAAATTAAATACCTCTAGGTTAGTTAAATCTTTGTGGATGTTTATTCCTAAATACTTTAGTTTTGTGGTGTGCCATTTTAGTGGTAGTGTTTTTTTAAGTCTGTGACAGGGAGTAGAAATTCTAAAATACCTCTGTTTTATCAAGGTTTAGTTTAAAACTGGCTACTTGCTCGTATGAAGCAACGAGTTTCCAGGTTGCCACTGTGGACTGCTCTGGTTCCAGAAGCATCAGTAATACTGTACATCATCTGCATACAGCATTATTTTGTATTCTTGATGTCCTAAGGGGATGCCCACTACATTGGGGTCTAATCGTATAGCCTGGGCCAGTGGTTCTATATACTGTATAGGGCGAACATTAGTGGTGACAATGAGCATCCCTGTCATGTGCCACATTGAGGATAATGGGTGAGGACAGGGATTTGTACATTTTATTTTTTCAAGTTATTTTATTTTTCCTCTGGGAGCCTGTCAGGCAGATATGGCCACCTGACTCAGTCTCCGGCCCCACCATTCCCCATGGCCCGACCCTCCTGATGATCCCCCTTAGGTTACCCCCCCATGACAGGGCCGAGGTGAGGGATGTCGACTTTCCCCTCCCCCCAGAGACCAACATCCAGATTCTGGGGGGCCAGGATGGGCACTAGTGGGGCCATCACGGGGCTTGCCAGCTCCATTTTCCTTCTTGGTTTTCTCTCTCCCACCTCCCCGCCGATGTTGTATGTTGGCAACGTGCCTCCCAATCCATATAGCCCTCCAGCCATTGCTAGAGGGCGATCAACAAGCAGGATGACAGCCCCTCCCTCCCCGAGAGTGGAGAGCAGTCCTCTGGATGCTCAATCCTCTCTCCCCCCCACTGACCCCTGGCACCCCAGGCTCATTCTTGAACCCGGGTCGCTGGTATGGCGCAAGGTGTGGTGTCCAGCGCCTCAACCCTCGGTGCCAATGGGCCAGCCTATTTGTTAATTCTTATGTATGCTTTTGTTGAGGCATATATGTTTTGTAGCCACATTATGGTCTGAAGTGGAAAGTCATACATCTTCAGGGCACTCCAGAGAAACCCCCAGGAGACCCTGTTGAAAGCCTTCTCCGCATCTAGGCTGATTAATGTTGTTGGTATTTGTCTGGAGTGAACTTTTTCCATCAAGAGTAAAGCCCTCCTTATATTGTCCATAGCATGGCATTGGCATATGAATCCTGATTGGATTGAGTGGATCAATTGGGGAAAGATATTTTCCAGTCTTTTCACCCATATGGCCATATAGATTTTATAGTGTATGTTTAAAATTGATATTGATGATATAATGTAGGGGTTGTGGGATCTTTGTTTGGTTTAAGTATGGCTGAGATTGTGGCATAGTTCCATGTGGGGGGGCATTCTTCAATTAGCTCTGCATATACAGTACATTCATTAAAGGGACACTGTCAACTTGTTTTTCATCATATTATTTCTAGTTGAAACCCCACATTTTATGATTGTTTACCCTCTCTAAAATTCACTGATGTTGCTGTTTGTTTTGTCTGTCTCCTTGTTTATTAGAACTGAAATGCATGGCAATGTATATTTATAAAAAACTTGTTTTGTTTACAATCCTGGTTCTGTTCTTACTGCATACTTCCTGAGTATTAGAAACACACCCAAACCGTGCAGTCACTCATAAGAAAGAAGCCTCCTAAACTCCCACTGCATCATGAGGGGCTAGACAGTTTTGTTGGTGTTTCCAAGTCCAGGAAAGATATGTGTGTGATTGATCAAGGGACGTAAACAAACCTGTTTTGGTGTTTTGGTGTGATAACACTAGTATGTTGGGCAGTCTGTTTTTCACTTTTTTAAAGAAAATAAGTGTCAGCATCAAACTACCAGCTACATCAGCAATCTTTACTGAATGTTGGCAGTCATAAAATATGTTTTTTAAACTAGGGACACTTCGAGACCTAAGGGGGTTCACAGTGTCCCTTTAAGGGGGGGGGTAAGGGTTCCTGAAATTTCGTATACCATTCTGCTGGGAAGCCATCCATTCCTGGTCATTTTAGGGTTTTTGTTGTTCTAATTTGGTATTTAATTTATTGTATGGATATTCGGGCCTCTAGGTGTGCTTTTTGTGTCTCGTTTAACTGGGGGAGTTTTAATCTAGTCAAAAGGCCTGGCAAACCTCTGAAGTGGTGGTTGTGGGGTCTGAGTAGAGGTTTTGGTAGTGCTGTTGGAAGATTTTGTGTTTTTTGAGTGTCATCATGAGTGATTTGCTTCATGTTTGGGTCTCATACTTTTAGGATGCAGGCTTTGCTACACCATGCCTGAATTTTTCGTGCTATGTTTCTCATCCGCCTACTGCCCCCACCTTATGAGAAGCATTTAAGAAATGCAAGAGCCTGTTGGACTTTCAGATCAATCAGTTTTTGTAGTTGGATTTTGTTTCTTTCATGCGTTCCTCTACTGCTTTATCATTTGTTGTGTATAACATTTGGTAAGTTACCAGGTTTTCCATTAGCGTGTTATATCTTTTCTGTAGTTCTTTTTTCCTTCTGGAAGAATAAGCAATTATTTCTCCTCTTAGGACAGTCTTTATTGTATCCCAATGTACAGAGGCTGAAACCAAGTGTGTTTGATTATTATGCAATATTTTGGGGATACAAGCAGTTACTTGGTCACAGAATTGCTTGCCCTAAAGCAAAGAGGGATTAAGTCTCCAAAATGAATTTTTATTGTTGCTTCCCAAGTTTTAGTTTTAGTAGTAGTGAGTGATGATCCAAGAGAATTCTTGGGCCATACAATAGGTCTTGTATATCAAAGAAATGTTCACAGGTAGCAAAAAAGTAATCAATTTGGGAGTATGATTGGTTTCTTGAGGATAAATAGGTATACGCTCTCTGGGATGGAAATAGTGACTGCCAGACATCTGCAATTCCCAGTTGTTTAAAATTTGCATTAAGGTACTATTGGGTTGGTGTGGTTCATTTCATGATTGGGTTTATACTGTCTAGTTCTGGGGAGAAAATTATGTTTAAGTCCCCTCCTAAAACTAGCTGCCCCTCTAGTAAATCTATCAGTTTGGTCAGAAATACTTTTACCACCTTAGGAATACTCAGGTTACCACCTCCTCCACAAGCCTGAAAAAATGCCAGCACCAAAACCAGTCGCTTAGAATTCTTGCAAGTCTAGAGCTTTAATAAGGTTGTTTTTTCTTGTTTCAACACATATTTGCTTTAAATACTTTTATATTGGATTCATCACAAGATATTCAATCTAGCAATTCCTAAACAGCATCAATAATTCCAACAAGTACTAAAAGGCTCATCCTTAGTCAGGTTTTTACTAATTGCAAAGCTGTGCCACTCAAATAAATAAGGCGCTAGTGCAAAATAAATACATTAAAACATAGCCAAGCTGCCATGGATAATTATTCAAGCAAAGTTTGTCCCAAGTGAGAGAAACTGTTCTGGAGCTGTGTTCCCTTATGCCAAAAACAAATGCGAAATTATAAATAAGCAGGTTAAAGTTTCCAATGGTAAAATTTTGCAGACCATGTGAAATTATGCCCAAGTTATTGTTTTGATTTTGAGGAAATGAAAAGGCAGCCATCCAGATGGGAACGAAATCTGGAGTGAATCCTGAGAAACTGAAGGAATACTCTGGGGAAGACTATGGGCTAGGTGAAGCCAGATGACATTCAGAGCAGGAAGGTACAGGACCGGGTCGGCTCCTCAGCAAACAGCAGTGAAATGCAGGAAGGGGGAAGCAAGGCATCAGAGGAAGATCCACGGAAGGCAAAGTAGCCGAGCCAAGAATGAGCAACTGAGGTGAGATACAGGAGTCTTACATCTGCAAAGGTTGCAAACCACTAGAGAAAAGGATGACAGGTGCTGGAACAATGAAGGAGAATGTTCCCAAATCTGCAAAATAAACGAGCCTGTATAGCAGCCGGCGAGGGGATCTGCAGCAAAGACGTCCATGAGGCAGTCGACATGGATTGAGAGGGGAACTGAACAAGCTGGCAAGATCCATACTGAGAAGGAATGAAGCTAAGGGGTTAGAAAACAAAGGTCCATGGAAGTGCGGGATGGAGACTGGAGAGGAAGGAGAGCAATCGGAGCGAAGGGGTCCTGCATCGGGAGAGAAGCTGAAGTTGGGCAGGAGGCAGAAAATGCAGAGGGATGAACTTCCAGGTGCAGATGTAAGCTCTGAAGAGAGGGAGTAGAGGTGAGAAGACCTGGATATGACATGCCTAGCAATGCATTGCGGTGGAGGCAAGTTTGGGAAATGGTCCAGGTCCTGGAGGGAGCAGCAGGTCGTGGTCCGGTTGAGAGCTTCTCAAGTTGAAACGGATAGGTGCAGAAACTAGCTTCCAGTCTCGGTAATCGAGGAGATATAACCAGTAACCAATACCACTTGGCAGAGGTAGATGGAGGCAACTGAGAGGATGAAATCTTGCTCCAGATGGGAGTGGCATCCAGGTGTGAGCCAGAGATGGCACGGAACCAGTGAAGTCACAGAAGCATGCAATCAACCAGGTAGTTTGAGTGTGAAGACTGACATACGAAGCCTGAAGGAAATGTTGGGAGGTGGAAGGCAAGTGAGGTAGAAAGGCCTCCTTCCCAAAGGGAAGTGGAAACCCACATCAGGTAGGGGAAGCAGGAGGTGGAAACAGTCAAAGCAGATGCAGGCTCCCTGCCATGTACGGTTGCGAGGTGCAACCATGTATCAAGGATGCAGACCAGAAAAGATGGAGATGGCAAGTCAGGCAAAATCAGGTTCCTGAAGGGAAGCAGTTATCAGGTAGCAGGCTGAGAATGCATACAGGTGAAGCAGTGGAATGGAGAGGCAGACACTCGATGACAGCTGAGGCAGGATGATCCTGACTTGAATTGGCTAGGCAGATGTAGGATGACAAGGGCATATAGGTTGAAGAAGTTCCATTCCCGAAGGGACGAGGCAACTGGCATGAGGTAGAGAAATCATGGTAAGGCACAGTAGATTGGAGACATGGCTCCCATCCCTGGTAGTCGGGGTGAGCTAACCTGCACCTGATGCGGCAAGTAGAGTTAGGGACGGAGGATGTCCAGTTGGTAGGAAGTAGAAGGTAGTGATTGTAATGGAATTCCATCCCTAATAGACAGGGGAAACCTACCTTTGCTCAGCACCTCAAAAGGCACGAGTTAGTGATGGAGTCCGGAGTTCTGCTGGTATGAGCTGGCTATAGCACAACACTGCTGCAAAGAGAGAGAAGTAGTATATGAAGCAGGTATAGGACATGAATTAGTGAAGTGTATTCAGAAATGGAGATAGAAACACCAAGTCATAGAAATGAGAGACACACATCGTAATGAACATGGTAGACATAGATAGCAGTAGTAGATGGGGAAGTGCACTGCAGAGGACATGGAATAGCAAACAGGAGAACAGTAAAGGACAGAGTTTGGCTAGATAGAGAGGGAAGCTCTGTAGCATAAGGTATTGTGATATGTTTTGCAGGGTCTGACAGGGAAAATGCAGCCGTGATGAGCTGCCGTATCTCTGGGTGGAGGGGGGGGAATGGGAGAGGCGATTGTCATATAAGCCCATATGTGGCTGTTTCAGAGTTGAAGCCCTGAACTGGACTGTCCCTGTGATCTGGGATAGAGCTATATAGGTACAGTAGAGAATGGCAAGGGATACGGTTGAAACTCTGCGTCTCATTGCTGGCCCATAAAACTAATGTTACAGCTGGTTTGAGTTCATGTATTAGGGAACATTGAAGAAGCATAGTACATTACTGCAATAGAATAAGTTAGCTGAACCCCCCCTCTCCTTTTACCCTGAATGACAGGAAGGGGTACTGTAGTAGGCGAAATAGATGTCTGACAATGTGCTTCGGGAAAAACAAGTAGCGTTAGTGGGGCAGAGTATGCGAGGCTGTTAGAGAATCCTGGAAAGTATTGATGAGTGGGACTGGCGAAGCATGAGTTAGGGAATCCCACCAACACTGAGAGCAGACAGTAACTGAACGATGGCATACTTACAGGTAAGCATTGGTGAATGGAGAAGCAGAGTCTCGACGTCTCTGTGGATGGGTTGGTAATGAGTTAATGCTAAGCCAGAGTAGCCAAAGGTTTGGAGCAGGATAAGGAGATACAGAAGTGGTGGGGCTGTAGAAGGCAGGGTTCAAAGGGAATGTAGCAATGTATCGCTATAGTGGAGTAAAATTCAGGAGTTTCAAGAGTGGTAGCATGTATGGTTCCTTAAAACTGTAGGTGTGCCTTAGCAGCAGTGGTCTGCACCGCCTGCACCATCCGTGCGATGCATATGGGAACAGGAAGGAGAACGAGCGTGGAATTGAAGCAGACAGGACAAGAGGGGAGAGTAGGGACGCCTGTAGGCATCTGGGAGCTACAGAACACCAAAAAAGAAACAAGGGAAGGAAGGAATGGGGGAACCCCAAAACAAAAAAGGAGGGAGCGGAAAGGAGCGCAGAGGCTGCCAAGTGGCCAAGGAGATAGACCAGGACGCAGCACAAGGGAGACACAGGACACTGGGAGGGAAGGGGAGCACAAAAAAGACAAACCAGCCAGCAGGAAGCCCAGAGAAGCACAGCCGCATGAGCCATGTGGGGAGCCAAGGAAAAAAACACTTCCTAAGCAAGGGAGGTGCTTTAGTGGAGGGCTTAAATAGAGGTTGTGGGAGGAGCTATTCCCCACATTGAATCTCGTGCCAAGCCCTCCCAGAAATTCAGGGCCGAGATCCAATGCTGCTCTAAACAATGAATCGAGGAAGGTGAAAATATCATTGCCTTCGGTGTTCTCCAGAATGCTGTAGAATCAGAGGTTGCTCCTCTGTGTCCTGTTTTCGGCATCCTCTAGGCAGGCCAAAATCTGTTTCTGAGTATCCCTTATTTGTTGAAGTGTGGCTTCCAAGTCGTCAACCCAGTTATTGGTTGTTGTTGTCTGCTATTTCAGGTGGTCGGTGCGCTCCTCCAGGCCAGCGGTGTCATTGTGCAGGTCTCTAAGCGCTCCTACTATTTCTGACTGGAATGGCAGGATTTTGTTATAAATTGTGCCTAGTTTGACTTTTTGAGTTTTGTTTTTCCCCGGTTGTAATTTTTCTTTGCCTGGTTTGTACTGAATCCAAGACCTGGGAACATTCTGAATCTGAGTCTTCTCCTTGCCGTCTCTCATCATCTGTAGCCGGGATTGTTGGTTTTTTTATCAGGCTTCATGTCAGTTTCTCCGGTTGCCTTCTGTTCTGTTTTCTGAGTGAGTTTGTTAATTTTTCTCTGTTTGTGAAGGCGGTCTTCTGGAGGGATAATGGAGCCCTTGAATTAAACTAGCATGGTGGTCAGTAATGTAACCAAAAGTGGATTCCTCTTTGTATTGATATTTTGGTCTGTCAATAAAGGTTTCTGCCCAATTAAATCTAGTTGTTAGGGTGGGGGGTTTGCAATGATGTTGGTGTGGCCAATTATTACATTAAGTGTAGCTTGTCATTGTTTTCACTGCAGCCGACTGCTTTTTATTCAGTTGTTTTTCTTGTCTTTCCTACCACCAAGCCACTTAATTTATGGTGTCCACTTACCATCATCTCTTCTCCCAATCCCCATACTACGGATCATCCAGCAAACAAAAGCTCCTCCTCCCTCCATCTGCTTCTCCTCTTGGCAGGGGATGTTGGGCTAAATCCTGGCCCTGTCTCTCTCCCCATGCAATCCTGTCCCTCCCTAACAGTCTACAGTTTATGCACCTCAACTCTGCAGCCTACTCTCCAAAATTGATCACATGAGGTTGTGGGTCCTTTCTAGTAATCCAGCTGGGCTTGTCATCATGGTAATCTGGCTTTCACCCAGGCCACTCACTCTGACATTGCCATCCCAGGCTATTTCATTTTTTCACAGGACCGATCCAAACAGTGTGTTGGGGTCGCCATCTTTTTTTTTTTTAAACTCCACTTTATTGCGCAGTCCATGTGCATGACAATACAGGTTATCTCCAGCACTTGCATAACATTGCTGTATACAAAGTGTCTTAGTACAATCTGAAAACACACTGCAAAGGTCAACCTGGCCATAATGGCTTGTTTATACAATAGTGCAGTAGTGTGGAATCCATGGTCAGTAGTGTGTTTGAGTCCGGCCTGGTGGTGCTGAGGGTTGAGGTGCTGGACGCCACACCTCATGCCACACCGGCAACCCAGGTTCGGTGACAGACTTGGGGAGCCGGGGATTGGCGGGGGCCGGAGTGGATGGAGTATCTGGAGGACAGCCCTCCTCTCCTGGGGAGGGATCCAGGGGTTGCTCGGTGTCCTGGCAGTCCCTGATGGAGATTGAGGGCACTGCAGGAACACCAGCCTGACATGAGAGATGGAGCATGACAGACACTAGCAGGGCAGCCATGCGCAGATGTCACTGCATGCCGCGCTTCGTGGGGCAACGTAAAGTGGAAATTCCCATCAACGGGGATAAACGACGGCACCCTGCCCTGTTGTGCCACACTCCAATACTGGGTTTCTCCTCCATCTGGGCAACCCAGCCGGGCAAATTAGATTGTGAGATAGAGTGCCCTGGGAGGATAGGGCAGCCGCACCTCAGGGGATCTACTTGGCTGGAGTGGGTGATGGAGGAGAGCTTCAAGTAGGAGGAAGAGAACACAGGAGTGGAGGATACCTGAGATAATTCCATGTCAGTGGAGCAGAAAAAGAGTCTACCAAAAAAAAAAAGATTTAGTGTTTTTGGAAAAAAGACATATAAGTCTTTATCAACAGGCCATGTCTCAGATGGTTTGCCCTACTGATACGCTATCCGGGATTCGTCATTCCTAGGGCAGCCATAGGTTTAGGAAAAAGTATCATCTAAGTTGCAAATCGAATGCAATCTGTTCTACATTATGGATCTCTTCTACCTTTCTGATTCAAGTAGATACCTATGGAGTCACATCATTTAATCATAGCAAAGTTATGAATTTCAGAACAGCTAATAAGCATATGCCCCAGCCTTCTAGGGTGTTTGTTTTAGCAAATTCAGGAGCATGCCCAACATTAGACATTAGAAGTAATATGGTATACCTTTCCCTAACACTCCCTGAATCTTTTCTGCTGCCATGGGGTCACTGTCTTTGTCACCGCCTCCACCAATTCCCAGTCCTGGACCAAAACTCCTCATTCTCCTCTTATGAGCTCTTGACTGGTAACTTTTCCCTTCCTTTCTACCAATGTTTATGGCTGGTACCTGTCTCTGTCCTTGTTCCAAAGTTGTTTCTCTCATAGATCTTCCCACCTCTTTCCTCATCATTGCTTCTAAAGGGAAAACTCCTCATCCTGGGTAATTTCTATCACAGTTGGTCCTCCTCCATATCTAAAAGACTCACCGAGCAAATCCAACCACTCCACCTCACGCTCCATATTTCAGAGCCCACTCATTTTATTCCCTCCTCCACCAACCATTGGTTCTTTGATTTGGTTCTTTCCAGCCACCCTCACCTGATTTTATGTATAGGCTTCTTCCCTGATGCTCTCAGTGACCACTGTGTGGTTTACTGTGTGCAAAAGATCAACCACCCAAAACCCCCCCCCCCCCAAATCACCCGGACCAAATGAGCAAGTCACTTAACTTCCCTGTGCTCCCAGGTCACTCCTGTAAAAAAGCTTTCAGCTTAGTGTGCTACTCCTGGTTAAACAACTAAAAAAAAAAATCACCCAGACCCGCTCATTTAGGTCACTAAATCCATCTTCTCTACAAGATGAGCCTTTTGACATTGACTGGTCTTTAATCTCCTCATCCAATGATGTGGATGATGCCCTCACCAAATTTAACTCCCACTTCTCCTCAGTGAGAGATAAACACACTCCAATTCACAAATCTTGGGTCAGGGGTTCCCATTACCCCTGAGTTACCACTGAACTTATCTCCTGCCTACAAGCCAGATACTTTGCATGGCATATATTTAAGGCCTTTGGTTCACAAGCCGACTGCCTAAGATATAAAAGACTCTGAAATGCCTGCTGCTATGCCACCAGACAGGCCAAAGTCAAGTATTTCATCTCAAATTTCTGAACAAATTTTAGCCTACACTGCTAAATTTTCAATGTTATCCACTCCCTGCTCAACCTGTCTCCAACCCCCTCCCTCTCCATTGGTGGCTCCATCATCGCCTCTCCCCTTGAGGTGGCCTCCACTTTTTCTCCACCTATGCTCATTCCCTCCTCCCCTCCCCCACCCCTCTCTCTGATTACCCCCCCACTTCCCCTCTTTACACTGCACCTGGTTTCAGTTTCCATTTTACCACCATCTCCACTACCGTCTCTTTACTCTCCTTAAACCCTCTAAAGGGCTAGAACCAAAACACCTCTATCAGCTCCTGCTATTACCACCCCACTAAGTGACCTTTTTAATCTCTCTCCATCCATCTGGGCACTGTTCATACAGCTTAGAAAGTTGCTAAAGTAATTCCTCTCCGCAGGGGGACTAACCTGACCTTCTCTGGCAACTACCACTCAATCTCCCTTCTCCCTTCCCTACCCAAGCTTCAAGAACATCTCATTCTTTCTTAGCTCTCTTCTTTCCTTGAATCCTCTGCTTTTGTTAGCCCATTCCAGTCTAGTTTCCACAAATTCCAGACCACCACCACTTCCGTTCTTCAACTCACCGAGATGGTCCTTAAAAGAAAAGGCTGAGGCCACAACACTGCCTCCATTTTTACTTTACCTGGTGAAGGTGTTCAGCACAGTCTATCACCATTACTGCTGTCCAAACTTCCCTCAGTGGTCAGCTGGTTCCATTCCTATCTGGTTGCAAGGTCACAGTTAGTCTCTATTAGTGGCATCCTATCCACCCATCGAGTCTGGGGTCCTGCAGGGCTAAGTCATTGGCCCACTCCTTTTCTCGATATTTCTAAACAACCTTCCTAAGGTGTGAACATCATCCAACATTCAAATGTAGGCTGATGACACAATCCTATTTGCCTCTGGACCCTCAGCCCCTGAGTTGTCTGCTCAGTTCCAGTATGACTGTTCAGGTGTCCAGGCCTGGTTCCAGGATAACCAGCTGTTCCATAACCCAAAAAAGACAGCCTCTGTGACTTTTGGCTCCCGGTAGCATCTTGCCACCATCAACTCCCCTCCTGTCTTCAAATCCCTCGAAGGTACTGAGATTGAGACTGTCCCCTCCGTTAAGTACCTTGCAGTTTGGCTTCACAGCTACCTTGACTTCTTAACTCACATTGGTGCAATCCACTCCAAACTCCTCCCTTAGTTAGGATCATGCTACAGGAACACTACCTGTATTCCCCTTCCTGCCAGTTGGGAAATATTTTCCAAAATGATCCTCCCTGCCTTTGACTTCCATGATGTGGTTTACAGTACTACCCCCAAATCCATTCTGGCTAGACTTCTGATGTTTTGCTCTTGACTGCCCTCCCCGAACTCACCACTGCTCCCTGCACTCCTCCCTCTCCCTTCCTTCCCTTGACGGCTGCCACCTCTCTCATGGCACTGCCCTAATTGTCATGTACTGGTTTGGCTTGCTCCCCTGCTACTTGTCCTCCCTTCTGCACCCCCCCTTCTTCCTATTTCATCTGCTCTACTGACGACCACTCCTTCTCCATTGCCTGAGCCAAGACCACTGCTAGACAGTCTGCTTTCTCTTACAATACTTCATCTTCTCTGGTCCTCCCTACCATCCTCTGTTCATTCTGTGTCCACTCCTACTGCTCTGAAAGCTGTTCTCGAAATGCACACCCCTCACTGCTGCACCTGCCCATAGTCTCCCTTATTGCCCTTGGACCTACACTGAATTGTAAATGATGTATACTAATATTTTCTTAGGCTGTTATTGTACCTGTTGCACCTACTTGACTCCAGGGTACCTTTATTTGAAGCAGCACTAAATACCATAATTATGTTTACTGAAATCTGTGATTACGCAAGTATATTTATTGTTGTTCCTTGCCTACTCATTCCTGAGTGATGATTGTCATGGTGTATGTACTACTATACGTTTTTCTCCCTTGTACCCACTCCCTGCTCCGGATGCCTCTGGAAACAAGCTACTTTGGATCAGTAGACCTTTCCTGGTGAAACTCTTTCGGTATATAAGTAACTAAAAAATAATCTCTCTAGAATACACTTGCTAGGATACACTACCCAGAGTGAGCATTAACACTCACCTACCTCACCAGTAACCTGCCGCTGTGATTTTCTTCCTAACTCATGGCAAGCATTGAGTCCATCTTGGACCTACTGCCACTCCCCCTATTCTCACTATCCTCCCTGTGTTCCCTTCTCCCCATGCCTGGCAGGTTCAGAGTCCATCCTAGTTGTACCATCACACAACTCCATCTAGGTCTTTTCATCCTTATTTCCCATTTTGCTACTTTCTTCCATTGATCCCCCCATTCCATTACTTTTCTTCCCTTCAATGTTTCTATTGAGTTGAAAGCTGATACTTGACCCATAAACACTACCCCATTGCCCCCCCCCAATTTTTTCTTAGGAAAAGTAGTAAGTCACACAGCTAATGTGGTTTACTGCATTCTACTGCTATGCAAAACTGGCTGGCTCTATGTAAATAATTCTGTATGTTAATTATATGAGCAGGTGCTTAGCCTAGTTCTCCACTGCCACATCAAAATTCCTGACTGACATTGTAAGAAAAGGCTAATTTTTTAGAAAATGGAGAATGATGTTCAGGTTACAGTGCGTAATGAGTTTTCCCACACACCCAAGGTGTCTGGTAGCACATAAACCACAAGACTGAAGATCAAATGGTTTATACTGGTATCATACACCAAGAGTGTGCAAGAAAAAATGAGTTACCACACTTTAACCTATGTCTTATTTTATATAATTACTGGTTTTACTCACAGTGTGACATCTCCAAAAATTGATAAAAAAACAGGAAGTTAAGAAGGCTAGTATATAAAGCCAGCGAGTGTGTGATTGTTTATTTAACTGGGGAGGAGTCTGAAGTGTTTACATGTGCGCTGATGCTGTTTGTTTAGGTGTGGACTGTGGTTGTAGAGTGAGCGTAAGGTCATTTGCATTCCACCTAGTAAGGTGTAATGTGAGGGTGTATAACAAAAAAGTAGGCATCGATTTTCTGGTTGTAATTGACCCTACCCAATAATTATAAACTAAATAATGATACTAAAGCTACAGCTACAGCGACTAAAGCACAATGCGTTTCACTGCCATGCCAAACTGGCTAGCACTATGTGGCAAATTTAGTATTCAGAAACAGTACTTATGTGCACGGCTACTAGAATGCAGTTTGTTCTACAGCTGCATCAAACTGGCTGGCACTTTATGAAACAAACTCTAGCCAGAGCTGATAGGGCTGTGAAAAGCTACCAAATGACAAAAGTTACACATGTGCATAGAAATTATTCAACGCCCAGGTATAACTTGGCCATTTTTTGGAGATGTTGCACCAGATTTTGAAAGTGGCCTTTTTTGGACCCCTCCTCATGAAGAGTGCCAGTGCAATTTTGTTCATTTGTCCCGGCAGGTGATTTCACAGAGCAAACGTGCTCTTCTGCTCCACAGGTGCAAAAACATGTTTTGGACAGGTTGTGGAAAATAACAACTGTACTGTTTTGAAGGAGGTGTGCAAACATGGCAATGCTGAAAATGTGGAGTGAAAATATTAAAAACTGGTGAAGTTAGGAGCGTGCATAGAAACTGCGCAATGCACGCTCATAACGCAGTCATTTTTTGGAATTTTTTCACCAAATTTACAGCATGGGCATTTGGACCATCTATGAACAGTGGCACTGTCATTTCATGAATCAGTCCTGAAAGGGGATTCCGCACAGTGACTGTGAAATCACCTTTTGGGGCCAAGTAACAAAATGACAGTGACAGTTTTCATGAGCTGGGGTCCCAAGAACCCCATGTTGAAAATTTGGGGAAAAAATTCTAAAAAATGGCTGAGACATCAGCATAAGTTGAAAACCCTATTGAATGGCATTATAGCATGCTTTATTTATTTATTTATTGAATTTTGTTGACCCTTACTTTTGATTCTTCAGTTCGCAGTGGATCTACTACGAAATCCCGACAGTCAGTCTCCCGAACTCCATAAGCCCGAGTTTTGGAGACCAACTGTCGGAAGACCAACAAGGTCTTAGTGGTGGTGGGTGGGTGGGGATATTAGCACACTGGGGTGGGTCTCAGTGTGCCACATGACTGGGGGTGCATATAATGTCAGCATGGGGATTGGGCACCCTGATGTTGGCGGGGAAAAGCAAAATCACTGGGTACACTGGGGTGAGCTCCCATTGTGCCACATGAGTTTGGGGGCATAGAATGCTGCAGAGCTGGTGGTGGCTATGCAACTGCGCATGCGTGGTACTCGCACATGCGTAGTTGCGGTGAATGGTATTTTGCCATACATGACGACGCCAGCAGAACTGCGCTTGTGCACAAGTTGTGCATGTGCAGTTCATGCCACGGAATGCAGAAGTAACAGCCGAAATAGTGCAGCTGTGATTCCATAGCACCAAATCGTAGTGGAGGGTTTTAGGCTCTGCTGGGCTTTTGGAAGGATACTTCCAAAAGTCCAATGGAAGGTTCCATGATCAGCCATTTTTAGAGCCGCAATCTGACCCCAATAGGGCTGTAGGCTCTGCCCACAGCCCTAAAAAGGTAGTATTTAGGAAAATTACTAATCAAACAGCTGCTACAGAGCAATGCATTCTTGCTGCCCTATCAATTAGCTAACAAAATATTAAAAATTCAGTATTTGGAAAATAAAATGTGCAAATAGCACCACCACTAAAGCAAAGTGTGTATTTATAAAAACTGCATATGAAAAAGCTCCAGCTTTACAGTGCTTTCTATTGCCATGGCGCATGTTCCATTGCCACACCAGACTGGCTCACTCTATGTGAAAAACTCCAGTGTTCATAAAAAAACAAACTCTGGCCAGAACCAATAGAGTTGCATGGGTGGAATTTGGGGTAAAAATACTGAAAATTACCAAAGTTATGAGGCTGCATTAACAAAATGTAACATAGGATCATAAATTTGTTGTTTTGTAATATCTGTACACCAAAGAGAGATGGTCAGGTGGGGGGAGGAAAAATAAAATATAAAAAAAAGGCAAAAATAACCATGCAAGTGCTGTAGTGGACAGGGGGAGGCAGTAAATCAGGACACTACAAGATTCCTGCACTGGGGGACTGGGCACCCCCCAGTGCCACTGTTACATTTCTGGGGGGGTGAGATGGTGGGTGCTGAGAGGGAGAGTGAGGTGGAGGAAGGAAACTGGTACCACGCTGAGTACTCAGGTAACGTGGATTCTCCACCTGGGGTAGCAATACTGAGTACCTAAAGGCTAACTCTCTGTACTATTACTCTCCTGGAACTACTGCGTTACCCTGACCCTGGCGGTTGGGGGCACCAGTTCTTTTGAGTGTGTTGTAGTGTGGAGGGAGTCCCAGCATGAAATGTAGAGTGCTTCTGATCTACCATCCACCTGGGTGTGATTGGGACTTTCTGCAGGAGGTGATCCTTTGTCACTGAGAGGGTATTGGAGCCTCCGAGATGGATTATTCTCGGGGACTTCAACACCTGGGTGGACGATGTGAGATGTTACCTGGGGCCAGAGATCTCCTGTTAAGTATGGAGGCTCTGGGCCTGACTCTGCTTTCCGTGTCTGGGACCCACCAATCCAGCCATGCGCTCGATCTGGTGTTCTCAATGGGGCTTGAAATTGATACTTTCAAGATTGATCAGGCAGTTTGGTCCGATCATTGCACCATTGAATTCAGCTTTACAGTCCCCTTGAGGGTCCTATCCTCTGTGGCAATGATCCAGTTCCACTGTTTGAGAGGTGTTCAACCAGAGGGACTATTAGTGGAAATGGACATTTTATCTGTGTTGGAGGCTTGCACCAGTGGCCCAGAGAATGTAGTCGCAGCCTATAATAGTGCTGTTGCTGGGGCTCTGGACCATCTGGTGCTGATCTGTGTACACCCTCTTGCCTCACACCTTGGCTCCCCCTGGTTTGATGAGGAGCTAAGGACATTGAAGACAATGGGGAATAGAGGAATTCAAGCCTCCGACAGTGGTATTTCTTGGATGAGCAATCGCACTTGGCCACTCTGGGGTTAGTTCTGGCCGGTGACGATACAGGAGGTTCTGTGGGATAATCCGCGAGCTAAAACCAACATTCTGCAACCTAGACCCAGGCCTGAAGCAGCTACTAGTTGGCTGCGTCGTGGCCCTATGACTGGTCTTTGCCGAGATAGTCGGGAGTTCCCTATCAGCTGGACTCTTTTTAGAGTCTTTAAAACAGGCTCTGGTTAGGCCTCTGCTGACAAAACCATCATTGAATCCTAACGTCCTGGCAAATTACCGACCTATCTCGATCCTCCCTTTTCTAGTGAAGGTTCTTGAGAAAGTGGTAGCAGAACAGCTCAGGGAACATCTCACAGATGTTTATATTTATGAGCCAATCCAGTCCAGATTTAGGGCCATGCATAGTACAAAGACAGCACTGGTGAAGTTGTTGAACGACCTGTTCAGGGTGAGAGATTGGGGAGAGCATACAATTCTTATCCTCCTTAATCTCTTCTCAGCATTTGATACTGTGGACCATGGGGTGTTGCTGGACAGGCTGAGGGAGTACATAGGACTCACTGGCAAGGTCATTAGCTGGTTTGAGTCCTTTCTCTGGGGCAGGTCTCAGAGGGTAGTTCTGGGGTATTGTTCCTCTAACCCTAGGGACCTGCCCTATGGAGTTCCCCAAGGTTCTGTCCTCTCCCCCATGTTGTTTGCAGTATACATGCCACCCCTGGGTGAGGTCATAAGACAGCATGGGCTGCGTTTTCATTGTTATGCTGATGATACTCAGCTCTACCTGTCTTTCTCGCCCAATAAACCCGACGCTGTCGATGTACTGAATAAACGCCTGGCCAAAATCCAGGCTTGGATGGTGTCGAACTGGCTGGGCCTGAACCCCGGGAAGATCGAGGTACTGGCGATAGAGCCAGGTTGAAGGGTGGGCTTGGGAACCTCCAGTGATAGACTAGGCTTTTTTATTGGCACAACAGAACTGGAGGGCTCAGCAAGGGTGAAAAATCTGCACATTATGTTTGACAACATGCTGACATTTGATGTTCAGATGTCGGCTGTTGTCCAGACCAGTTTTTATTACCTCCAGATTAAGCCCTCTGTCCCGCCTGATGACCTGGCCATGCTGGTACATGCTTTTGTGACCTCAAGACTTGACTGCTGTAACACCCTTTACCTCAAGGTCAAAGGTGGTACGTTGCGCTGCCTGCAGCTTTTGCAGAATGCAGCAGCATGGGTGCTGATGGGTCACTCTAGATATAGTCATATTACCTCAGTGCTGTGCAAACTGCACTGGTTGCCGGTTCACTGGCGTTTCACCTTCAAGATAGATCTTTTGACCTATAAGGTCCTACACCGCTTGGGTCCGAGCTATCTACAGGATCTCCTGCACCCCTACATCCCATCCCGTTTCGGCCTCTGAGATCAGCCTCCGGTGCTCTCCTGGAGATCCCCAGAGCAAGGCTGAAGAGCTTGGGGACCTGGCATTTGAGGTTGCTGCTCCAACTCTTTCAAATTCTCTGCCCGGCCATCTCCGGGAGGCACCGTCAGTGGAAGTATTTAAACGTAAACTGAAAACTTTTTTATTTAGACAAGTCTTTTTCAGGTCAGAAGTAGCTGTTTTAACTGCTTTAGATGAAGAATTGTTTTAATTGTTTTAGGTTCTGGTATTAATTCTTGCAATTTTTTAGTTTTATTGTATCTGTTAAGTTATTTTACACTTGCATTTTAATTGTTTTGTGAGGCCACCCTGGGCCTTCGGGGAAGGGCACCCTAAATAAATAAAATCTACTACTACTACTACTACTACCACTACCCACATAGTCCCTCCCTGCAGCAATGACACAGTAAGACAATAATACCCCTGACAATGAAATATTTTATAAAATATGTAATAAGTTCATTAAAAAGGAGAGGAAAGAAAAGACAAGGGACCAGCAGGGAAAATGGGAGCAAATGGGTAACAGTAATATACAAGCACTCTATGACCTCACATGCCCTCCACACACGGGCAGTCCTAATTCAATTCCCCACCTGGCTAGCTTGTTTTGGCTTTAACCTGCACAACAATAATGTGTGGAACACCACCTAACTGACATATGACAATTGGAGAATAAAGCATGTGGCCTTCAGCCTGTTGACTTTGGGGTGTGGTGTTCCCCAAAGTTCAATGCTGGGACCACTGTTCTTCTCCTTATTTGTCAGTGACCTGGACAGAGGTAAACATGGCCCTTTTCGTGCACACATGTACTGATGATGCAGTCCTCTATGGATGGAGGGAGGATATGGTGTCCTTGCCATCACCCGCTCGGCGAGGGTTTGACTACATCCAACTATTTTGGAAAAGTAACACACTAGTAAGCTTGGCTAAAACTCATACCATGATGTTTGGTACTGGTATCCCCACAGGATGAAATCAAATCAGTCACTATTAGAGATAGCTGCTTGAGAAAACACACCTGTCACAACTGTGACCCCATATAAATATCTGGGAGTCTGGGTGGGCTCCCAATTGGAATGTGACTTTGATATAAACCAGATACTGAAAACTGTGGGCCCAAAATAGGAATTCTGCACAGACAAAAATGTAGTATACCTTTTGAGGCGTGAACAAAGTGGGTGGAAGCTACGTTACTCTCCCTACTGTGCTATGAGGATATTGTTTATGGTGGCGCAAATAAACCACAGCCTGGTCTGCTTTATTCTAAATGTCCCAAGTGAAACTGTCACTCACTGAGATCTTCTGAGTTGACTGAGTTGAATCTCTCTGGAATATGGTAAAGGCCCGCAGCCCACATGAGTGGTTGTCAAATGTACCACCACCAACAAAATTCCACCATATATTACTAAACTTCTGCATAACTGTACAATAAGGTCTGACCTTAAAGCTGCAAGCTACCTTGAATTTAAATACTCCAGAATCAAAAGCAGACAAGGCTAACATGCCTGTTGGTTCACATATATTATATGGCGCTCCCTATTAGCAGTGGAGACCCTACTCTAGTCCTGTACATGTCAAAAGTTATGTAACAAAAAAAAACAGGTACTGAAGTCAAATTTAAGCTGGAACTGGATTCTTGCTCAGGTCACATCACCTGATAAACATCAAGATATAACTGCCTAACTTGAATTCTGGATGCTACTGTCAGTGTTGATATGATGTGATGATAGAATAGGAAACATACTGAATTAATATTCTTGTATTAGGTTATAATATATTATAGGTATTGTATAATCTTTATAAGTCTTTTATAAATACTGTGTAACCTTTTGCACCTAAAAAACTGAGCTCTTTAGGCCAGCCCATTAGCACAGTGGTAGCGCTAGTTGTTGTGACACAAGTGACCCATGGTTGGGAATGAGCACAAGTTGCTAAGGGCTGGCCGAGGTAGGGAGGATTGAGCGTCCCCTTGACAGCTCTCCACACTCACTGAAGTGGATCCTGTATCTCTCCACATGATTGCCAACTGGTGGAGGTCAGGTGGTAGCACTGGCAAGAGTAGTAGTATGGGTTAAGGCATCGGCAATTGCAGCATGTAGGCATACTGACATGCACATACGGGTTATTGCATGCATGACACCCTAAGGAAAGCTGAATTGGGGGTAAACTGCTCTGGTCTGCTTGGCACTCCCTAAAGGCACTGCAAGACTGACATGGCATGCCACTTGCATAACAGGCTGTGTGCATGTGGTGGTTAAATGGTACGTCTACGAGAGGGCCAGTGATGGGGCTGGGGGGTTGCCATTGGGACCGGGGCACACTGGAAGAAAAAATGTGCATAAAAAGAGAAAAGAAAAAAAAACTGAGTTTTTATGAAGGACAACATTACAAATGCGCCTTGGCTCAATGGTTTGTAACATCGTTCCTTGCTTTTCCAATAAACATAATTGATGATGATGAATACGACAAGTGCCATGGGATCTTTAACATCCAACTGTAAAGCCACCACAGATAGTCAAAAGGGGACCTCGTTTTAACATCTCATCCGAATGACAACCCCTCAGCAGGGTAGCATCCCCCAGTGCAATGTCAGTATTGGGTATAAGCCCAAATTCCTGGAGTGGGACTAAAACTCAGGACCATTCCATCTTGTGGGCCAAGAGGCAAGCATGCAACACACTGTGTCGTTGACACTGATTTATTTTGCCTCCTCCTGACTGAGATCCTTTGCTCCTGATGGAAGCCTGAGGACCCCGGGTGGGAAACAGATTGCTAGGCTACAAGGCTGGCCATATCACTGACTACCCTTACATGCTTTTACTAATGTAAAGGGCTCACAAAAGCTGATGGGACAAAAACATCAAACCAAGCCCCCTGCCACCTAAAGCAAGAAAACTACTGTGAGCTAACTGCTGACTACTGCAGGTCATTCTGTTAATGCCAGGCTCAGGGCATTCGTTCTACACAATAGATCTCAGCAACCCAACGTTCTCAAGTATTGAACCTATACTAGTTATACTCAAAGAAAAAAAATTGTTCTTAGGTTTCTGTTTTAAACAGCAGTCCGAGTTTTGAGACTGTTTAGAGTCAGAAAACTGGTGCCTTTTTTGAGAGCATGGGAGTTTTACAGGAATATACAACTATTTTCTGAAGATTATTATATTTTTTTTATTATTTATCTATCCAGGATAACCCAACTGAGATGTAACATCTAGTTTTTAATAGGCCTGCTTTTACACCTTTCTGCAGGTCGGTTGAGTGGGACACCTGAAGTTTAAGTGGCTTGCACAAGATCACGCAGTAAGTATTGACTCCGTTGAGGTTTGAACTTGTGAATTTTAAGTTTCCAAGGCAGTGCTCTAACCACTAGACTATGTTTCCTCACTGCTATTTAAAAAATGCATTTGTGAAAAAGTTAAAATTAGTGTCCTTTTTCATACTAAAATATCATAGTTAATTTTTTTGGTGTCTTTTTATTAAATCCATTTTTTTTCTTTTCAGTAACTGTTATACCTCCCCAAGGCTGGCATTCTGTTAATACTTACATAATTCAGACTTATAAGAAGGGCTTTCGTTTAATACATCTCATGCTGTTCACAAATTGCACCATGTCTCCAGAACATTTTAATGACTTATTGCCTCCTGGCATGCACTTTGTTAGTAGTATTAAGTTACTGAATGTAACCATGTAACTGGAACATTCTTCCCTTAGTAAGCAGTACAACATGGATTTGTTTGTCACACCACTTTTTTTGTAAACATCATTCAGTCTGTTCCCACCCCATAGCCACCCTATATCCACATGGTGCTGTGTATCTGGGCCTCTCCCTTATCCACTCTGCTGCAGGCCTCTTAACCCTAGACATCCCTGCTTGCTTTCCAGAATGCCTCTGTAAGCTTGCTCCTGCCTGGAGCTCCCAACTCGGTGGCAGAGAATTTGGAAAGAGAACACAAATCCAGTGTGGGCATTTGAGGGAAGCAGATCAGCATTGGGAATGAGGTAAGGTCTTGGGATGCCTCCGTGACCCATCCCATGCCTGTGCCCCACACAATGTCGAAGGATGCATGTTGCCGGAAAGTGTGTACTGCCTTACATGACTGTCCTCACCCTGGGTCTCTAGAGGTCATGCAGTGATGGTTGCTGTGATCCCTTCCTGGAGGCATTTCATATTCCTGGTGAACCGCGCTGAGCCCCTGCCTGCCTGACCTCAGGTCCTGAGTCCGGGTCCCATACATGGAAGGTGGACATGCCCTCTTCTATGGTGGTGGGTTAGCCAACACTACAAAAAAAAATATTACGTGCTCTACCGTGGTTTTTCACAGGAAGCATTTTACTGCAAAACAAAGCGTCTCAAAGAGAAGTACTGTATGCAGACATAAAGAATTACAGATGGCAAACCACCCAAAAAAAGGCTCTTATTCCATTTTGGAGTCCTGGTGACATCAAGGACAATAAAGTGAAGCATAAGATGTTTCTGATGTTATTAGCACCACCAAGGTGGAACAACAGCAGAGTTTAAGGTGGCATATTTTCTTTTTCTTTTTAATCCTGAATTTGTTGCCTATCACACCTGACCAGACCCCATCTGGGCTGCCCCGCTCCCCCACTCTGCCTCCTGACTTCACTGGGACTCACCTTGCTCCAGTGTGTCCTCACCACAAGAACTATTCCAGATAAGTGCAGTCATTGGAGTGGAGACAGCAGGCAATTAAGGCATCAGCCAGCTGTAGTCAGAGTTTTTTCCTCTAGTATCATGCTGGGCCCACATGCGTGCAGTGACACGATGAATGCGTTCTGCCTCTGTGGAGGCAACCTCAGCATCCAGGCGTGGGTCTTTCCCATGGGTCTGTGGAACTGATATGCTGCCACTGAGATTCAGCCAGATGGCAGCTGACCAGAAGGACACACGTTCCCTCCCCCCAGTCGAGGAGAGCTGCCCAAGGGACACTCAGTCTTCCCTATGCCAGCCAGTCCCTGAGCAACCTTAGTCCATTCCTGAACCCGGGTCATCAGCATAGTAGGCGGTAGCTCTTCCGCCATGCTTCTGGGCTGGCTCAGCTCACCATTTTATAAGAGAGTTTGTCACTTTTGAGAAAACGTTAAAAAACATAATACAGTATTTAGACAAACTTCAGCTTATACAGCTTTTTATATTGTCTGCATTGCTCTTCCACTCATTCCACATCACTCTGATAAGCTGCTTGGAAACAGGATCCCTGCCCTCTAGGATTCATCTACTGCTTCTGCTTAATCCTTTAGTCAAGCCATAATCTTCTGACTGTGACATCAATCAATCAATCAATTTAATGATGAGCAAACTAAAAGAAAAAAATCTCTATTTTATCATTGCAAATGTATGGTACAAACAATATAAGACACACTACATGTAGAATAAGTTACCTACAATACAGTGCAGTATATGCAGTCAACATACAGTATGTTGTGACATCACAGTTTGCTGCTATAGAAATTATAACATCACAAACAGAGGGTTGTGACTTCAGCCGAGGGTTAAACAAAAGGAGTAGATCAACTGTAAGGGATAATGATCCTTTTTTCTATGCAAATTAGTATAATAATGACGTAAAAAGAAAGATAAATACTAAGCATCTGTGAGAGAGCTGATCTTATGTCTTACTCTGTATTCCAAACTTCTCCCAAAGTGACAACCTTACTTTGAATAGTGCATATGAGCTGTCACTGTTTCCCATCAGCTCTACTTGAAAAGTGACAGAAGGCCCTTTTCTGCTCTTTAAACGACTCTGAAAACCCACTCACTCACTCACTCTATGGCAACCATTTTGAGTTAGGGTTGACCAATAGAATGGTCCAACTTTTGTGTGATCTCCTGGAGGGATGGCCCAAGCAGGGGCTGGGTGACTCTCAGTTAGTCAAATGCTAGTGGGAGTCACAAGGCACTGAAAGTACCTCATGGAGAGGTCCCACTCACCAGCAAAATAATTATAGTTGTCTTCAGCAGAATTCAAGTGCAAAGACTCCAGAATACTTTGTATTTAGAGCCATACTTTTCTGTATTATTAAGAACAGGCACAGGAAAACCAAATTTTTGACCTTTACAGCTGAGGCTGAGGAGTTCACTTCATAATGACCTGCTTGTGACATCACATTCTGTTCCTGTCGAAACATCTGTCATGTCACAAGCAAGGCATTATGACTTCAACTACTGAATTTCGGCTCCTAAATTTCAATCAATCAAATTTATTCCACAGGAAGTCTATGGACAACAAGAGTCACTTTTCATAGTTTTCTTGGATGCCCACAGTCATTGATAAAACTATAAAATTAGATAATTCAACAAGACAATAATACTCTATAGAAAGTACGTCATTCAAAATTATCAACAATCTAGCAGATTATAAACTTAAAAACGAACTTAAAGAGATAGTGTACTGCCTAAAACTAATGTCAGTTAAAAGCAGTAGAGGACACCATCTCTGCATGGGTAGACCTCAGACTTGCGGGGAGGGGGGGGACACAGCTAGGAGCATGCGCGCCAGCTAGAAGTGATGGCATTCTCCCTGGCAGTCACATGGATTTAAGTCAAAATGAAAATGCCCCAAAGATGTTACGCTGCATCGGTTTGGCTTGCTAATCTGACTGGTTAAAGTATCCATCTTGCCTGTTGCAAATCTGTTTCCAAGTATTTTATGGCATTTCGGTTCGGTGACCTGAACAGGGTTTAGCATGGTAATTAACCAAGCCGTTAATAAGCTGCCAAAACAGAAGCCCATAATACCGCTAAAGAGAAAGTTCAGCAGCCACATAACTGCAAAGTCCTAGGTGTTCTAAGTAAGACTGAAGCAGAAAAGATTCAGAGACTTTTAAAGGAGTCCGGAGCTGCAGGAGTTGAAGAGTCCAAGCTGGAATTTGAAACCAGTGGATCTACATAATAACTGAAGTATCCAACAGCCTTCAGAGCTGTGGAAAATAAAAAAACTGTCAGGCCTTGGTATACTACATTTCATTTTCTCTGACAGCCAAAAGCAAATGTTTAAACCTGCACTCCATGGTGGTAATGTGGTTTGAAACAAGGTTCGAAGACAATTCCAATTCAATCCAAATAAATTTTATTTATTCCATTTGAGAACATTTCAACTTCCAAATGTAGATTAAACAACACATAAATGGCAAATGGCTCACACTGTGTTACCAGAACCCCCGGCCCTTTGCTTCTTGAGCTTTTTTTTGGGGGGGGCCAAGAGCCCAAGCTGGTGACCGGAACAGCCCTCCTCTCTCCACCATGGTCGGCCACCAATAGAGCTGTTGATGAGTGTGTTTAGTGTGCAGTACATGCTTATGAGCTGTCCATCAATGAGCATGTATGGTATACAGTACGTGTTCATTGACAGTTCAGTCAGCGGCCGGCTGTGGTGGAGAGAGGAGGGCTCTGCTGGTTGCTGGCTTGGGTTCAGCATGGAGGGAGTGGGGTGGTAGGACACTACCTGCTAGGCTGGGGGGAAGGGGGCTGGGGGTCCACTAGACACCAGGGAGTGGTTACCACTTTTTTACAGGGGATTGGGGATAGGGAGGTGGTCTACTAGCCACCAGGAACTCATTTCACTTGCATGTATCGATGTGACTTTGTTGGAGGTGGTACTGTCCTTCAGTTAACTTGGGGTTACTTTGGATCCCTCACTTGACTTTCATTTGTACATATCAAAGACCTGTAAAGCAGTAAATGCTAGATTGGGCCTGGTCTACAGAGTTAGGCACACCCTTACCTATAATGCCTGTCTGTCTGTTGCATGGGGTCGCCAAACTTGTGCATAATGTTGCAGTTTATGCATCCTCAGCATCCAAGATTGCACTAAAAAAGTGGGATGTCACCTACAGTAACAATTGCCATTTTGTACTTTCCACCAACAGGCTTGTTCACCACTGTGCATTATATGAGAAATTAGAACGGCTCCAACCCAATGCTATGTGTGACTCAGCATTAAGAGGCATTATCTGCAATGTGTTAAATAGCCAACAAACTCAGCAGCTAGCTGAATGGCTTCAACCACAGTATAGTCTGTATCTCTTAAGGTATTTGGACCTTGGTTTGCTTGCTGTGCCTATGATAAGGACCAATCTTGGGACAGCAGCATTTCAGAACTTTGCCCCTAGGCTGTGGAATAACATTCCACCTGTGATCCGTGCTTGTACTACACCCGAGGGTCAGAAAAGTCTTTTGTAAGCATCTTTTAAGTACCTCTACATGAAAATACTCCACCAACAGGCAAACAGACACCTGTGACCTCTGTCCCAGTTTCTGTATGGTTACCTTATAACATGTGGCATTTTTATTTGCTGTGTACTTAATGGATAACACACCCTGTTGTAGTGCGGTATTTTCTTACAACTGTAAATAGTATATCACTTGTATGTTGAGATATGTTTTTGATCATCACTATTGCTTTACTCTTGACTGTTATTACCTATACCTCAGCTGTTGTAACTCATACTCCTGTACATGTTGAAACTTTCTGTATATTGTATTACAGTTTGTATGGCATTCCTATTGTTGTACTCTCCCGGGTCGTAACTAAAAACAGGCAGTTTCTGTCTAGTGTACCCACCTGGTTAACAAAAACTAAAATAAATAAAATAAATATACAGTGGATTGGGATAGGGAGGGGGGAACCACATTGAATACTGGGGATCCATTGTGTGTGTGTCAGACACGTGATCAGGTGGGAGGGACCACTGGACACCAGGGTAGACATATTACTGGTATTGGGCCAGTGATCAGCAATTATAGTTAGAATCACTGGCACCAGGGAATATTCTTGTTTTTTTATTAGCCGGCAATCGGCGATCACAGAAGGGGAAGGGGGACACTGGCACAAGGGACTATTCTTGTTTGTTCTCGGGTCAGCGATCGGGGGGGTGAGGTACTACTAGCCACCAGGGAATACCTATATTTTACACTTGGGCTAGTGATCAGCAGTGGGGAGAGGGCACTAGCCACTAGGGAAAGACTATATTTTTACACTCAGGCTAGCAATCAGCAGTGGAGGAGGAGGGCTGCCACAGTACCTCTGCCAACCACTAGGATTGCATGGGATTGAAGGGAAATGTCCACATACCGGCTGCTAGCAGAGTCAAATAGCACCAGACACATCCTCACCAATCATCCCAAGCAATTTCTACCTAGCTTAGGCAGTTTTTATACATTTTACTCGCAAACACCTAATTTCCAAGCTCTCCCCCACCCTCAGCGGTGACATGCTGTGAAACTTTGCACATGCGCTCTCTGTCTCTTTAGGAGGGTGACATCCTATATGGGGATAGTGCTGAAAGCCTATACCCTTTGCTTGATACCTGGGAATAAGCTAGTAGTCCTCCAATTCACAGTTATTCCTCATCTCATCTGTCTAGGAATTGCTCCATTGCTGGTCTAAGTCCACCAGCCATTTTGATTACTGTTGCCATGGCGACTGCACCTTTGGCATCCGTCAGTGTGACTGCTATGCTGCTTCAGTGCTGTGTTGCAGTTTCAATCCTGAAGTCTATTTTGTGACCCTGGCTGTGCAACTAACAGTCTGTGACAATTTACTGCTGCAATGCTGAGCAATGGCATGGTCTCATTTGGGTTCTATGTGATCTGGGCGACCGTGAAAGGGCGACTTGCAGAAGAGCAACATTAGGGCAGCGAAAACAATTTTGCCACCTGACAACCCCAGTACATGGAAAACCGCGCCGGGGACCAAAAATATGCTTTCAGGGGGGGGGGGGCTTAGCCCCCCTGCACCTCCCTACTTAACTCATTCCTTCCTGATGACTCCATATGGCGTCATAAAAAACATACCTCTTTTTCCTGATGACGCCATATGGCGTCCTAAATCATGTGCTGTAGTGCCTGATGACGCCAATTAGCGTCCATATCTTTCTCTTGGTGCAGCTCAAGCATTTGTTTACATTTGTTGAATTGAGTTGTACCAGCTAATAGGGGACATCATACCCTTACTGATTTTACCTAATATAATATGTGTTCCCATTGGCTATTTTTGAGAAAACAAGCATTAATACATAAATTAATAAATTTACTATATTTTGCATGTGCTGTGAAAAATGTATTATGTTCATTCTGCCATTAGTTTGTATTGTAACAACAAATCATCTTGTTTTAGTGTAACATGTTAAGCTGATCAGGTTGACACTATAATTAATCTCATAACTTTTTTTTTTATTCGAGCAATCTGATTGGCCGTCACCACTTTGGTGTATTTTTTGTCTTTTGGGGTATTTTTCTACAATAACATGTTGTCACTGATATCATAATTGTTATAACTATTAGTCTATTTATACCCCTAAGTGAGCTGAATATTTCTGTATTTAAAAATCGAGCTCTGTGATTGGCTGGATTCTCTGACATCATCAGTTCTGAATTTAATTGGTATAAAGGGATTGTCTTAGATACAGGCACCATCCCCTGATGAGCTCTTTAGTTGTCGAAGCACCAGGAACCTGCACGCAGATCTTTGTTGTGCCTTCACTATTCTATTCAATGCGTGTGCCTGAAATGTTAGACTAAATCCTTATTTAGCATTCAAGCAAGGACTCGTATTTTTTTACAACCATCACTGGAGGGAAAGTGGCTCTCTGGGCTCTGGAGTGTACAGTGATTTTTTCTTTTTTTTTTGATGTTTCAGTTAGGGGTCGCAGCCCTCACCTGCACCTGCCCTAGCTCTGTAGTGTGTCACCATTCAGTCATATTGATCCTCACTGTTGCCATGCTTGCTCTATGCTTATTGTACACGTCACTATTTCCATTAACCAGTCAGAGCACACACTGGTGCAGGAAGAGCATGGTGACTGGAAACTTAGATTCAAGATGGAAGTGCTGCTCGTATCCTAAAATACTCACTTCATTTCGGTGCCAAAACCTCGATTTGTAATCTGTATTTACTTTATTTGTTTTTATTTTTATTTATGATCAAAGTTTTCATAGTTGTTACTTTGTTCATTTTGGGATAATTTCTGGTCATCCTCTGTGATCACATCTTATGGATCCGGCTGGCATTCCTGATGGGAGAGAGTGTTTCTTGCGTATGTACTAGATGAATTCACATGAATTCAGCACCTTTTGTTACTTTTTAAAGAGTTTATGTTCGGATTACAGCTATGTTAAAATCTATGTGGCATGTTGCTCCCTGCATTATGGATGATAAGTGGGTTAGGGTCAGTAGCATGTTTGTCTCATGCTCTGCACTTGAGTTTCTCCCTAATACACACTTGCTGATTGTTTAAAATGAAAAAAATAATGGTGTTGCCTTCAACTTATCTGGCATCAGTCCAGGCCCAATCTCTGATGCATTGTAAAGGCCAAATCAGTTTTGAATCCCTCAACAGTCACTGGTGTTGTCCATCGACTCGTATGACGTCAGTCCAGACTCAACCTCTGATGCACTGTAAAGTGTTCTTCAGGTTAAAATCCCTCCACAGCCACTTGTAAGATCTAGCGCCTTACCATGTATCAGTTGAGCCCCAAACTGTAGTGAATAGTGAAGTACATTTCAGGTTCAGATCCCTCCTCAACTGATGGTGTTGTCCATCGACTTACCATCCATCAGTCCTGACCAATCCCATAATGCACTGTGAAGTGCATTTCATGTTCAAAACCCTCCACATCCACTGGTGTAGTCCATCAATTCATATGACATCAGTTCAGTCCCAATGTGTGATGCACTGTGAAGTATTCTTCAGGTTCAAATCCCTCCACAGCCACTTGTAAGATCAGTCTCCTTATCATGTATCAGTCAAGCCTCAAACTGTAGTGAACAGTGAAGTGCATTTCAGGTTCAGATCCCTCCACAGCTGATGGTGTTGTCCACTGACTTACCATGTATCAGTCCAGACCAATCCCATAATGCACTGTGAAGTGCATTTGATATTCAAAATCCTCCACTTCCACTGGTGTAGCCCATCAATTCATATGACATCAGTTCAGCCCCAATCTCTGCACTGTAAAGTATTCTTCAGGTTCAAATCCCTCCACAGCCATTTGTAAAATCTCAGGCTCAAATCCCTCCACAGACACTTGTAAAATCTATCTCCTTATCATGCATCCATTGTGCTCCAAACTGTAGTGAACAGTAAAGTGCATTTCAGGTTCAGATCCCTCCACAGCCAATGATGTTGTCCATTGACTGATCTGGTGTCAGTCCATCCCCAACCTCTACTGCACTGTAAAGTTCTGTTCAGGTTCAAATCCCACCAGAGTCACCAATTTAGTCCATCTGTTGATCTGTCTTCAGTCCAACCTTTATCTCTGACACTCTGTGATGTGCATTACTGATATAGATCCCTCCTCAGTCACCATGGTGTAGTGCATTGTGCACATCAAGATTCATTCCAACACTACCCTCAGATGCACTGTAATGTTCTATTCAAGTTCGAATCACTCCACAACCACTTTAATCCCTTGTGCTCATAATGCTTCAGACCATCCCTTACCTCTGATACACTGTGATGTGATCAGTGTCAGTGTATGACTTATACAGTCCATTCAAATGAAACATAGCACACAGTACACACGTGCACCAATGACCATCACTCCATGGTGCAGGCATACCCACACTCCTTCCCACCCACACAGTGCACCATACTGAATGTTGCAACATATCACATGTGTATGCAGGCAAACCATGTGACACAGCACATAGTACACAACCTTTACAGGTGCCCATGTCATCTCCCTGTATGTGTACCCACAATGTTTCTGCATGGCATATGGACACCATTACCAGGTGCAGGCAGCCCCACCTGCTTCCCTACAACTAAGTATACCCCCCAAGGACGGGTGCCAATTCATGATGCAAAATGACTGCAGTGCCTATGAGCATCATTCCTTGGTACAGGCACACCCACCCCCCTTCCCCATGACACAGTATACCCCAAATTACCAGTGCCTTTTCAGCAATTTTATCATCCTATACGTATACCCATAATGTGTCTACAGTATCCGTTAGCACCATTATTACATGCATACAGCCCCTCTCATTTCCACAGAACATATGAAGTGCATCTGAGCCTGTATTATGAATGCAGGCCCCCCGCCACTAACACACAGTGCTTCATCATACAGTCATTCCCTCACCTTAAACCATCCCATAATAGACCCCCCAAAAATAAACTATGCCAGGAAATTAAATAATACACAGATTTATGTAACATGATGTTTACTGAACGACTGTGAACCTTTACATGAACATCATGCTTCATTTACAGTATGATAAAGCAAACAGCACAAATAAAATATAGTTTCCTATACTTATGGGATTTTATTACAAAAATAAAATAAAATAGTTAATTTCAATGAAATTACACATTTTAACTACAGCAAATATGCAGTTAATCATAGAGAGACCTCCAGCACTAACAAATGTCTCCATTTCCTGTGTCAGCTCACTGACTTACACTGGAAGTGTTCTTCCTAGTTACATCACTTGACCTCACAAAGCACTTCCTTCCTGCATCACTTCCTGATATGTCCTTCTAAGGTAATGTGTAAGTATGTTCTTACTAAACTAGGGGAACAAACTAAAAAATTAATAATCAGATTCATAAACTAAAATCAGTGGGTAGGAAGAATTAAACACTGCAAAATTCCAACCAGTGGAGTGGAACAAAAAACTCAAACTGTAATAACAAGAGATTCAGATATTGATTTCTGACTAAAAAAATGGTAAAAAACTTGAAAATGTATATTTAGACAATGACAGATGTTTACTGTATATTTTTAACAATTTTAAACAACAATTTTACAGAAATTTAATATTTTTGCATGACTAAGTAAACGGAGCATAATTATATTTAGATAAAATCATCAGAATTTATTAAAATATGAAAACAACCTCACACAACATTAAATCCAGTTAAATAGACATTACCAAACCTCACTCATTTTCAAAAACTTTTTGTCCTGAAAAACTTTTCTTTTTACAGTTTTAAAATTGAATGTATGGTTTTTAAGATATGTAAGTTTAAGCACAGTGTGTTTGTATGAATGCTGCAGATCTAAAACCCCTTCAGGCACACAGGTGTTCTAGCAGCAGGCAGAGGCTACCTGAGCATTCTAAGTGACAATAGGATAGAATGAGTTAAAGATTCTCAGCTCCAGTGGAGGGCATGTCGGAGGGGACTGTGAAAGTAAAAAAAATAAGATTTAGGGCCGGGTGCAAGAAAAGCACAGTAGCGCCGGACCCAGACCCGAACCCGGAACCCTAGCACCGCAAGCGGAGGCCAACCTCCAACACCACGGTGCAGCTCGGCAGCCAACTGCAGTGCCACCCCTACATCGCCTCCACCCCCTCCCAGGCCATGCTTGCCGTGCTTGCTCCCCCCCTCCATGTGCGCGTACACGTAGCGACATCCTGTCGCTATGGTCACTCAACCCACCACATCCTGTTGCCCTCCCTGCCCCCTCGCCTTTCGGGCTTTCGCTCATATTGCATTACCGTTTCGGACAGTGCCGTGATTCAGGCACCCACCTCACGTGATACCTCTCATTTGTATTGCAAGACCGATATCCACTGATCATAGTGATGTCAGCTTTGGTCATTTGGACACACTACTTGCATCTCGTTCTCCATGTGTCACTGTCTGTAAGCACATCCACATAACACAGCACAAAACATTTTTATGGAAGTGCAGTGATTTCAGATTGTGCAATGTGGCAAGCATTAGTTTTACATGTCCTCAGATGTTCTTTGCTAAATAGCTTGCTCTACTTTGTACTCATGCACCACTGAAGCTGGCTACATTGTACAGTCTGAATTCTTTTTTTTTTTATATTCTCTGTTTATACCCTCTTACTCACTACTCCCAACCCTCCCCTCGGGGATCCCTAGGCTGTGCGCGCTCCCGTAGGTCCTCCCTAGGTATCTCCATTCTGGTTCCTATCAGCACTGCCTCCATCCTGCCTTGGTTTGCCCCCCCCCGGGTGGGGAGGAGAGGGACCACCCCCCATAGTCCTCTCCAGTCCATTAGTGTGCATTGGGTATGCTGTGTAGGTCCATCCTGAATCCTGGTTGTGGATTTCTCTCGAGCAGCTGGGTCCCATCTCCAGGTGTCCGTTATGTGTTTTTTCCCTTTTTCTGGTGCCACCCCTCCCCTCAGGATGCTGACGTGCTTGCAGAGCCAAGGGGTGGGGCATGTAGCAACATGCTGTCATCCCGGCTCTTGGCCGACATCCCTCCTCCCTGTTCATGCCATTCCACTGCACCTCCACCCGTGGTCACCCAGGTGGTGGTAGAGCAGTGGGACAGGCATCCCCGCCCTTCCTGGAGAAGGAGAGCAGCCTACGGGTACTCAATCCTTCTCCCCCCCCGGCTGGCCCTCCAGCTGCCCGAGTTTGTTCCTGAACCCGGGTCGCTGGCATCGCAAGCGGTAGCCCTACCACTGCGCTGGAGGGCCAGCTACAGTCTGAATTCTGTGCACTTCCATAAAAATGTATTAGGCAGAGGCATTTGTGTGCATTTCTTCTTTGATTGCCTTGCTCACTGTTATTTAGGGGCATCACTGGGTAATCAGAGCTATCCAGCAGTAGCCCTGTATCTTGTAATATTTTCTACATAATGTTAGCACCAAGGAGCTTCGGAAATGGCTGTGAGAATTATTTTAGCTTTAGCTGAATTCATCCTTAAGAATAGCAGCAATCACCAATAATGTGGAGCTAATGACACACATTCTGGTGTCCCTCCAGTAGTTCCACATAACTGCACCTCTTAAAGAGCAGCTAATCACACCATGCCATCTGGAATGCTGACTGTGAAAACAGAACAAAACAAGATTTATGTATCTGTCTCTTGTTCTCAAGCTCTCTAATGCCAGGCCTTGTACATCAGAGCCCCCCAATGGGTACCTGCACACTTGTCCACCACAACAGCCATATGTACGTGGAATTGTGTTTTGGCCTGTCATGTATTGCTTGTGTGCATGTTGGCCATGGTATGCCTCGTGTGGTTGGTTGTGCAGTGTGTGTCCATGAGCATGTGTTCATGGCAGTAGGATGCCCCGGGGGGGGGGGTGCTGTGCATTAACCATGGCAATGGCATGTGCTTGTGCTGTAGTGCCTGACATAAAGACAGTCATGCATGCCAGATACATCAGACTAATGGCAAAAAAAATTTTTTGGTTTTGGGGGGTATGTCACCACATATTTGGATGAATGTGGGTCACTATAAGGTCAGAGAAGTGACCAGTGGGGGTGTTACAGGGATCAGTCCTGCCCTCTGCAATGTCTTCCTGACTGACAGAGTTAGATTCTGAGAATGGGCTAAGAGGAATGTACATGAAGTGTCTCTAGTTATTGGGTGCAGTACTTTACAAAAAGGGCACCACTGGAGCTGATAGGCTAACAACTGTCAGGTGAGAAAGGGAACAGTGTTGAGAGTATAGCACTGCAGTGCCTGTGGGCCAGCATTGTGCAGAAGATTGTGCATGATGCCCCATCTGCAGGCACCTCTCCGGGCTTATGGTGGGGTTTGCCTGTATCCACGCCTACTTACTATGGATTCCATTTGCCTCCACCCCCAACCAAGAGGCCGCCATATGCATACCCGCTCCTGCTCCCTTGAAGGATTCCCAGCAGCAGTAGTGGTTTGAGTACGGTGGGGTTGGGCAGGGTAAAGGAGGTGGGTGACAGGTACAACCCACAGCTAGTACAGCTGAAGAACTCCAACACTGTATCAGAGGAGTGTGAAGTCCCATAGGGGTCAGCAGTAGTTCTACCTCATGAGGATGAGCATGACCTCCACAAGTGGACCCAATGGTGGGTAGAAGAGCACCCCAAGGGAAGAAGAAGCTGCTGCCCATGGCACACTGAATGGCAAGTGGTACTTGGCACACGAATGCGAGTGTTCTGGA
Source organism: Neoceratodus forsteri (assembly GCA_016271365.2). Lineage (NCBI taxonomy): Eukaryota > Metazoa > Chordata > Ceratodontiformes > Ceratodontidae > Neoceratodus > Neoceratodus forsteri. Next base: position 1,190,574,594 of record CM028130.1, on the reverse strand, counting down.
CTTCAGGAGGGCAGACTTCATTATGATGGTATGTCTCATGGAGGCCCTAGATTTGTGAGAGAAACGGGGGTGAGCACCTAAAGGTAACCAAACTATGCACCAATGCACTGTGCAGAGCCAGTTGGATGCTGGTGTCCATTGAGAGACAAATTATTACCACACAAAAGTAAAGTTTCTGTACTGCAGGAGGGCATACTTCAGTAGGATGGTGGAATGTCTCAAAGAGGCCCTAGATGTGGGAGGGAAAAGGGTGAGGTAGTCAAAGGACAATGGCCACAGCTAAAATGATCCTTAGTGGACTCAACAAACCTTAGTGTCCATCAAACTGACAAAGGCAAAAGGTAAAGACAACCACTATGGCTCCTATTGGAGGTGTCAGGAAAAGTAAGGTAAAAAATACAGACTCATGGCCAGAAAGTCGTGTTAAACTAATCTGTTCAATTTCTGATTGATTTCTTTAACTGGGTCACTAGGGAGGTGTATCAGGGTTGGGGGGGGGGGTAGATGTGGCCTACCTTGACCTCAGCAAGGCGTTCAACACTGTTCCACATAGGATGCTTGTAAACACATTGAGCCGCCTGGGACTGGGACACAAGTTGGTGAACTGGGTTAGAAATGGGTTGAATGTCAGGACACAGAGGGTTGTCGTTAAAGAGTGCTAAATCAGAAGTAGTGAGAGGGACCATCGTGGTGGCACAGGGTTCAGTTAATGGACCAGTGCTGTTTAATATCTACATCAGCAACACCTGAGAGGTGCTGGAGGGTAAGGTGTGCCTCTTTGTTGATGAGACAAATATCTGCATTAGGGTGGACAGTCCATGAGGGGTGCAGAGAATGAGGGGGGACTTAGCTAAAATGAAAGAGTGTTTCACAGTGTTGGCACCTAGGATGCAAAGAATTGTAAAATCATGCAGTCTAGGCATAGAAACCCGGGGGGGGGGAGGACTACATGGTGGAGGGGGGGTATTAGCGGCCACAACACAGGAAAGAGATCTGGGGGTCATCATAGCAGGCAGCCTAAAGGTGGCCAAACAGTGTGCCAAGGCAGTGGGGAGACACAGTGTGACGCTGGGGTGTATAGGGAGGGTTAGCACCAGCAGGAAAAAGGAATTCGCAATGCCACTATACAGGTCATTGTTGAGGCCTCATTTGGTATACTGTGTCCAGTACCAGAGGCCTCATCTCAGGAAGGACAAAGAGGGTGGAGACAGTCTAGAGAAGGGCAACAAAAATAGTACAGGGCCTACAACATGTGTCATACAGGTCAACACTGCAGGGACTCAATATGTGCACCCTGGAGGAGAGAAGGGAGAGGGGAGACATGATAGAGATCTTCAAGTACCTCAAGGGGGTGAATAAGGTATAGGGGCAAGCATCTTTCAGAAGACAAGCTGCTCTAACACAACAAGAGGGCATAACATGAAGCTGGAAAGAGGTAGACTAGGGGGCAACGTGAGGAAGTGCTTTTTCATTGGATGTAAGATTACTGGACAGCCCCCACTGTATCAATATCTGTGCACAGGTGTGGCCTCCAGATTTGAATACTCTACTCTAGGTGAGGCCTTATCACTGTTTTATACAATGGCATTACCACCTCCTGCCTTCTGTTAGAGGTCCCTCTGCCTGTGCACCCTGGCATGCCACTGGGCATCCCTGCAGCCTTTGTGTTCTGCTTTGACACCTTTTGGTCATCAGAAACGATAACCCCTAGGTCAATTTTCTCTTGGATGATTGTCAGCACCTGCACTCCCATCCTATAGCTCTAGCCAGGATTCCCTCTTCCCGGTTCTATGTCATAATGGCGATCGTGGAATAACGATCGCTGTTAGGGTGAGTGTACAACACCGAAAATTAATTTTGGAGATGCACACTTGCAGCCAATTGAAAGAGAGCGCCCGAGATACAAGTATTTATTTTTAATGCAGGGGGCAGTGCTCCCCCGCACCCCCCTACTAAAGGATTCTCAACTTCAGGGGGTGCATGTCGGTGTGTGTGTGTGGAATACGTGCAAAAATAAAATGCCAACTTCCGGCCAAAAAAAAAAAAAAAGTGCCGCACCAGACCCAAACCCTGCACCCTGCACCTCCCAAGCAACCACCCACCCCACCACGCTAGCAGTCCAGCTCGGCAGCTGCCCATCACACCCCCTCCCACATACCTTCCCTCCCCTCCCCCCATGCGCATATATACATGCATACTTCCCTTCTCCCTACCTCGCCCACCCAGGTATCCGCTCACTACCCTGCCAGGTACCCTTGTACATAGGTGCCGTGATTGAGTTCCCCTTTTTGTAAGCACTCAATCATGGTTGCCTTGTACATGGTATAACCCTCTTCCCAGTTACTTAATTTTGCACTTCTTTGCATTGAACCGCAGTTACCACACCTCTGACCATTTTTCTAGCTTCCCCAGGTCCCTAATCATTTTCTACACCCCTTCTGGAGTATCTGCCCTGTAGCAGATTTTGGCGTCATCTGAAAACATGCATACCTTTCCTTCACGCCCTTCTGCAATGTCACTACTGAATACATTGAACAAGACTGGTCTCATGACTGATCCCGGAGATTATCTCCCTCTCCCCTGACTGGATCTCCGTTTGCCACCACCCCCCTCTGCCTCCTGTCTGTCAGCCAGTTCCTAACCCAGTGCATCACCTTTTCTACCATGCCCAGACTACCAGTCTTGTTAATCAGCCTTCTGTGTGGGTCGGTGTCAAAGGCATTGCTGAAATCGTGGTAGGCGACATCCACCGCCCCTCCCTGATTTACGTACTTTGTCACCCAATCCAAAACATCTATAAGATTCATTTGACATGACCTTCCTGCTGTGAATCCATGTTGTCTTGGATCCTGGACGCTGTTTGATTTCATGTGTATCACTATCCTATCCTTCAGCAGTGTTTCAATCATCTTCCCCACCACTAAACTACCTGTAGTTCCCTGCCTCCTCCCTACTGTCGTGTTTGTGCAGAGGGAATACATGTGCCCTCCTTCTGTCCTCTGGAACCACTCCTGTGTTGAGTGCCTCAGTGCACTGATAGTTCCCTTTGTAGCTCCTTTAGTATCCTTGGGTGTACGCCATCAAGTCCCATAGCTTTATCCACCTTCAGCTTTGTCAATTCTTCTAGAACTCACAAAACTGTGAATGAACTGCTGTCCACTTCTACCCCCCCTTTGCACCTGCTACAACACTGTGGTCCCAGACCCTCCACCTCCATAGTCAATACTGAACAGAAGTACTTATTGAGTATTTCTGCCTTGTCTCGGCTTCCCTCCTTGCACTCACCCCCCCCCACCCCTTTGAGCCTTACAATCCCTCCCCTGGTTCTCTTCATTCACTGATATACCTACATAATGTCTTGTCCCCTTTTTCACTGTCTCAATAACTGTAACGTGATTGAGTCACTGTCACCATGCTAGGCCACACTATGTGGTCATCGCAGGACACCATTTGGTCTTCCACCTGTACTTCTACGACTCTGTCCTCTTTGGTCCATACCCTGTCTAGAATTGCCCTGTCTCTGGTGGGATCAAGCACTAGCTCCTTTGCTGCCAACTCCAAATGTAGTCCACCACCAGGAGAAGTCTGTCAGTATGTCTCAGTGTGTGCTGTACAATGTGGTGTACGCATCTGGTGGATGTGTTATTGAACCTTCGTGTTGGTGTGAAATTCATCAGCATAGAAATTATGAAGTGCCTGCAGGGAGCGTGCATTGTGCCAGTATTATTAGTGGTGCACCAACAGGCACTTTGTGTCAGATGTTCTAGTTAGCCTATGCCATTGTTGGCACCAGTCATGCACCCTCTGTCTCTGCTCCTGGCTTTAGCAACCCAAATGTTCCATTACATGTCTGGCACAGTTATGCACCACAATGTACTGGTCACAGTGACCCAAGTATCAGCTCTCAGTGCTTCCACCGAAAGTCTGCACGTATACCAGTGTTACTGTCTGGACGGAACAACATCTAAAACATCATGTGGCAACAGAAATGACGTATTGATACAACTGCAGCATGGCACAAAGGATGACCTCTCACATTTAGACAAAGACAACGTCTGATGATTAGCCCCACATAGTGGTCAAGAAATAATGTGACCCATGGTGATTTGAACACAGGCCACCTGGACACCTGGGTCATAACCTTTTGAAAAACCATACGACTTTTAAGAATGCATGCTTCCTCATTATTCTGGGACGAGACTGGCTAAAGGACAAACAATGGACTCTCAACTTCTCTCGTTGACTGTTATGTTTGTAACCCAGTGTTTACATTCAGAGAAGTGCTGTTAACAGTCTGTTAATCACATCCAGCAATTTGGATCACTTAGTGAGAATTCATTGCCAAGCAAGTCTTGCGACACTAAATGGTTTACTGATTACACACATTGGATGTGTGCAGTCACAGTGTGTGTCAGAATGAAAATAAATGGCTGGCTCTGGCATCCATTATAACCCTTGCGCTGCCAGCTGGTAACAGCTGCACAGTCTACTTTATCTGTTCTTTTGCTCAGTTTTAAAATTGCTACAGTCCAAGTGTGTGACTCCCATGCAGCTTTCATTTGCACCAGTAATGAGTACTTCTGTTCTGTATTCACGAGAGAGAAGGGCAAGCAACTACTGCAGGGGGTGTGGAGAGTTGGCAGGGGATGGAGGGGGTAACGGACAGGGTGATCACTGAGGGCAGGGTATTGGAAGGTCTAAGTGTTCTGAGGGTGGATAAGGCACTAGAACCAGATGGCAAACATACATCCCAAGGTGCTGAAGGAAATGCCGTAGGTCCTGGCTGGGTCATTGGTGGATATATTCAATACATCCCTGGACACAGGGTGTGTATCACATGACTGGAGGATGGCCCATGTGGTGCCCCTCCATAAATGTGGCCCAAAGGATGAACCAGGCAATTACGGACCAGTAAGCCTAACATCCATTGTGGGGAAGCTAATGGAGACAATCCTGAAGGGGAGGCTGGTGACCTTTCTGGAAGACAATGGGCTCCAGGACGGTCATCAACATGGGTTGTTTTGGGAAGATCATGCTAGACTAACACAGTTGAATATTATAACTTGGTAACGAGGGAACTGGATGAGAGCCACGCTGTGGGTGTCATATATTTGGACATCAGCAAGGCCTTTTATTCAGTTCCACATGGGAGGTTGTGGAGAATGTTCAGATATGTGTGGGTGGGGACTATGGTGGTTAAATGGATTGAGAATTGGCTGCAGAGGAGACAGCAGAGGGTAGTCGTGAGGCTCTCATCACCAAGGGATGTGATGAGTGAGGTGCCACAGGGATCAGTACTGGGACCGGTGCTGTTTGGGATATTCATAGCAGACATCTCGCATGTTATCAGGAATAAGATCAGTCTGTTCACTGATGACACCAAGTTGGGGGTGGTGGTGGCCGACACAGCAGGATGGCAGGGGCTGCAGGATGACCTGACCAAACTGGAGGAGTGGTAGGAAGTGTGGAAGTTGGAGTTCAATGCTAAAAAATGCAGAGTAATACACTTCAGAGCAAAGAACCCAGAAAAGGTTTACCGGCATGGAGGAGTGCAGCTAGGTACCACAGAGGAGGAAAAGGATCTAGGGGTGGTTGTAATGGGGAAAATTAACAATACAGACCAGTGCAGAAATTCAGCAGCAAAGGCCAACAGGATGCTGGGATGTATTGCACGAGGAATCTCCTCCAGGAGCAGGGAGGTGATCCTGCCTCTCTACAGGTCGCTGGTCAGGCCACACCTAGAGTACTGCATGCAGTATTGGTGCCCATATCAGAAGAAGGATTAAGATTATTGGAAGGGGTACAATGCAGAGCAACAAAGATGATCCAGGGATTGGAGGACAGGCCATATGAGGAGAGGCTGACTGAGTTGAATATGTACTCCTTGGAGGAGAGATATCGGAGGCATGGTCTTAGGTTGGAGAAAGGAAGCTATAGGAGGGAAATGAGGAGACACTTTTCACAGAGAAGGTTGTGGCAGAATGGAACACTCTGTCGAAGGAGGTGCTATCCTGTAAGAAAATGCGTAGTTTCAAAAGGGGATGGAATGGGAGGGGGTAATTGTGATGGGAGGAGGGGTGGTGTGCCAGCTGCAAGGTAAGTGTGCTTGCTCCACACTCGAGCAGACTTGATAGACCATGTGGCCTGTTTCTGCTGGCAAATTTGTATGTTTGTAATTGCGCTACAACAACCATTGCTAGGATGCATCTGGCACTAAGTACTTTCTCATGTTTGCACATGGTATAGCACCTCTACAGTCTCTGGTCAAGCATAAGGCTTCTAATATTCTTCGATGAAAGATGCTGCCCTCCTGTACCTCATTTATTGACCTTGAGATACATGCAGGTCCATATATTATCAGTATTGTACATCCTGTTCCCCCATTCTATGTCCTTTTGGAGACGTTGCCACCAGAACTGGACACATTACTCACAGATGACTCTACAATGGTTTGTACATGGGGGGCATGCAGGAACAAAGTGCACCAGAAGTGGCTGCTAGTCCCTCATATAATCCACACAAAGACAAGGCAGTGCCTTCGATCACGTCTGGAGTCATGGTGACATTGCGACCACTCCTTCCAAGTCATTCAGTGCGGTCACCAGTCCTGTATGGTGTACACAAGGGCCCTGTCCCTGTGATTCGCTGATTGGCAGCATTACACCATCATTCCCTGGTGTCACCTGTCACAAGTTTCAAAAGCTTGTCAGGTTTCACACGAGCAAAAACCAGACTGGATCTTTGTTATGATGCACCTGTGTGTGCCGTTTCAGTGACCGCATACAGCACATTTATTGGGTGTGTGGAACTAAGCCTGTTCATCTGTAGAATCAGCACCTAACATGCATTCACCTGCTCTGCACCAATAGCCCTGTCCTCTTTGCCGCAGATGCACACGCATGCACATGCAAACACACACACATGTACACACATGTGTACACATATACATACATGCACAGACATGCCAACATGCACATGTGTATACACCCATACGCATATGTAGACACACAAGCAAAACCTGCCAACCCGCACACATGTATCCACAGAAACATACACACACAAACACATAATGCAAAGCACGGTGTGGATACCAGACTCTTACATTTGCACCACCAGGCCATAATGTGCAGTGATGGAAACTGTGTAATTGGCCAAGTGCGCATGTTGTGGGTTGGCAATATTGGCAGTCACTGTCGAGCATCTCTGTGACATGGTCCAACAGTGTTACTGTCTATCACAGGCCTAGTTGTCTGTTTCATGCTTACAGTACAGCAAAGGACTCAGAATGTACGTGTTACAGGTACATCGCACCATGCTTACATTTTCCTAGTAATACATTACCCAATGCAGTCATTTTTATTAATCACATTATTTTCCTGTGCTTGCAATACCTCAGGCTGAGTTGATGAATGTGAAACGCAGAAGACAAGTGAAGCGTAATGTGTGTCCTACAATATTCCCACATAATCAATCCACTCAAAAGATACACAGAATAACTACTGAGTGTCGACTGCTTGCACGCTAACATCGGGAAGTAAGTGCAGACAGCTTATGGCATGTAATGTAGAATAATACCATGGTAATTTATTGGAAGTATGTTTTGTGAACTCTCATATTGTTCATGCTTATGTTGTCACTTTTTTAAAAAGAGGTTGTGGAACAACTACTTTCTCTCACGTGGGCACAGGAGCAGCGGTGAACAATAGTGCAGTGATGGAGGGATCTGAAGATGTTGCCAAGTTAACTGGTGACCAGGGCACTTGCTCCCAGCACTGCAGTCAGAGAAACCTGTACGTGACCATGGGGACACAGACAGAAGAATGCACCATTAACACCAGGAGCACTCAGACTGATCAGAAAAGGGTTTCCCACCAGGTCACAGAAACAAGTGGCAAATTTGGAATCGATCAAGACATGCAGTAGCCAGAACATGAATATAATTTTTTGGTTCCGTGGAGAAAACAGCGCATGACCATGTGTATGCCAATGCATCCACGGTCACTGAAGATAGCATGGGCAATGCAACACCTGTCTTTCAAACTGTGCATAGTCCTCATTGGCATGTCAACTCTTCTTTCCAATGCAGCAGTGCCGGAGCAGATGATGAGGATGATGATTATGATGAAACTGATAATGACCTAGATCTAGACAGTGATTACATGCCTGACTCTGATGTGGTTGATACTGGCTCTTCGGACTCTGAAAATGAATCTAGTAATAATAACATCACAGTTGACAAATGTTTGGTATATGTATCCAAACTAGAAGAGCTTTTTCAGTTCTGTTTCATTTGCGGTGCTCATGTGGAAGGAAGAAGCATTCATTATCAAGGGACAATGATACGATTGTCAATACAAGGCCAGAAAGGTAACAATGCTGACTGGTGCAATTAGCCAACATTGCATTGAATGCCTGTGGGAAATCTCAAAGTGGCTGAGTCAATTTTGTTTAGCCATTTCCCCAACATCCAACAGAAGCACCTTGACCACAGAGGATAGTTGGTCCGGGAGGTTGGCAGGTGGTTAGGAGGGGCAAATCAGGTGCCCGATCACTTGGTGCTCTCCAACATATCATCTCCACAAACCATATAAAAACTACAAACTGGTATCTGCCTCTATCTCCAAAATCAAACAAAGGGTCAGAGGACACTGCAGAGCAGGACACTGCAGCACAGGAGCTAGCACAACAAACTTGCCCAAAACAGGAACAAAAAAAAAGCAAAAAGGAAATCCCAAAAACTTCTGATCATAGGAGATTCCATGATTCAGGGAGTTGATACATATCTCCAGCCAGAAGTAATGGTCAGATGTCTCCTAGGTACATCAGCATGGAGAGACACTGACCGCATTGCTAAAATTGTTCAGGAAGAAGGAGAAAACATTGACATCCTGACTAACGATCTCACCAGCTGGTCAATTGTGGAGACCAAAGAACACCTGTCCAGGCTGGGTGACAAACTATCATCCATTTTGTTCGGCTTCTCCTTCTCTGAGATCCTGCCAGTCTGGGAGAGGGGGGCAGATGGACGGAAGGTCAGAAGAAGGGAGATATGGGAGGTAAACATATGGCTCAAGGGCTAGTGCCAGGAAAAAGGACACAAATTTGTAGAGAACTGGCAACTGTTTTGGGAGCGAAAGTTCTTTAAATCTGATGGACTGCATCTGACTAAGGAGGGAGTCAGTGCATTGGGGTAGAAGTTTGACGTCTTTGCAGAATATTTAAACTAGCAAATGGGGAGAGGGGGTGCAGCATCCCATACGTCGAATGGGAAGAACACCCCTCCCCCCTCAGCTTGTGATCAAACAAGAGTTCAGCATGTTTGTAGTTCATTTGTATCACCAGGTAAGGAAAAGATCTGGCTCCCCATATGACGCACAGGGGAAATGCCAGACCTCGCCCAACAACTAACACACCGAAATCTGGCCAATGGAAAATCATGTACATAAATGCTTGCAGTCTGGGAAACAAGATCCGAGACCTGCAGGCAATAATGACAGAGGCTAAAATGGACATAGTAGCCATTAACAAGACATGGTTTACCAGTAACCACACTTGGGAGACTTCAGTACCTGGCTATGTACTGTTCAGAAGAGACCGAGGTACAAAAAGGGGGGGTGGAGTGGCCCTTTATGTCAATGAAAGTATCAAAGCTACGGAAATTCAGAATACACATAAGGAACCAGAAGAACTGTGGGTCACCCTGGAAACAGGAAATGGGACAGCCATATGAACTGGGGTTGTCTACAGGCCTCCAGACCAGGGGGAGGACACAGACACATTACTGTTAGAAGATATACAAAACATGACAGCTAAAGGGGAGGTTCTGATAATGGGAGACTTCAACATGCCAGATACAGATTGGTCAATATCAGCAGGAACATCTGCGAGAACTAGACACATGGTAGATTCCCTGCAGAGGGAGGGACTTAAAACAACAGGTACAACAACCCACAAGAGACAGGGCTATCCTAGATCTAGTGCTGACTAACAGGGAAAGGATCACAGATCTCCACGTAGAAGGTCACCTGGGGGCCAGTGACCATCACATGGTATGGTTCAATTTGGCTACTAGAACTAAATCATCCCATTCCAAGGCAAAATATGGGACTTCAGGGGAGCTGACTTTGATAAGATGGCCAACAGAGTTAAGCTAGCCCTGGCAAAAAGAAATACAGGTAAGAGGGTACAGGCAAAGTGGGCAAGCATTAAGGACGCAACACTTGAAGCAACATCCCATTGTGTTAGAGAGAAAAGGAAGTGCAAAGAAAGAAGGAAACCACTTTGATTCTCAAAAATAGTAGCAGAAAAGGTCAGAGCCAAAAGGCTGGCCTTCAGGAAATATAAGGGAATACAGCAGGATGAAGATAGGGAGGCATCCCAAACTTCCCTAAGGGAAGCAGGGAAGGTAGTAAGGCAGGCAAAGGCCCAAACTAAGGAAACACTAGCACAAACTGTAAAAGAAGGTGACAAAACTTTCTGTAGATAGATTAGTGAAAGGAGACAGTCCAGAGGGGGTATTGCTAAGATCAAAGGGGATAAGGGGGCATGTGAGGAGGAGGAGGACTATGTAAAAGCATCTGTCCTAAATAGATACTTCTGCTCAGTATTTACTGAAGAGAAGGTACGGCAGGGCCCACAGCTCAGCACCATGGACACGGGGGGAGGGGGAGGTGTGCACTAGTCCCTTCACAAAAGAAAGGGTCCTACAAGAGCTCGATAAGCTCAGAGTGGACAAGGCAATGGGACCTGATGGTATATATCCCAGGGTACTAAAGGAGTTAAGGGTGGAACTAGCAGAGCCATTATCAGAACTTGTTAGTGAGTCTCTGGGCACAGGAGAGGTCCCAGAAGACAAGAGTGGTAGCAGGGAGGAGGCAGGGAACTACAGACCAGTCAGTCTTACCTCAGTAGTGGGCAAGATTATGGAGGCACTCCTTAAGGAAAGGATAGTGCAACACCTGGAATCCATAGGAACACAGGATCCAAGACAGCATGGGTTTACAAAAGGAAGATCCTGTCAAATGAATCTCATAGATTTCTTTGACTGGGTAACCAGAGTGGTGGACCAAGGGAGAGCAGTTGATGTCGCCTACCTTGACTTCAGCAAAGCTTTCAATACTGTTCCACATAGAAGATTGATTAATAAGCTGGGTAGGCTCGAGGTGGGTCAGAAGTTGGTCAACTGGGTGGCAAACTGGTTGACGGGCAGAAAATAGAGAGTGGTAGTAAACGGTATACAGTCAGAAGAGATGCAGGTCACAAGTGGGGTACCTCAGGGATCAGTCCTGGGGCAGTCCTCTTCAATATCTTCATCAGTGACATTTCAGATGGACTGGAGAGTAAGGTTTGTCTGCTTGCAGATGACACTAAGATCTGCAACAGAGCAGATGATCCAGATGGGGTGGGCAGAATGAGAAGAGATCTGTATAAACTAGCAAAATGGTCAGAAGAGCGGCAACTGGAGTTTAACGCAAAAAAGTGCAAGATCATGCACATAGGGAAGAGGAAACCCCGAAGCCACCTATAGTCTGGGAGGGAAGCTGCTGGCAGTCACAAGGGAAGAAAGAGACTTGGGTGTCATCATCACCGATGACCTGAAATCATCAAGCAGACCACTAAAGCAGTAGATAAGGCTAGAGGGATGTTGGGGTGTATTAGTAGGGTATCACAAGTCGGAAGAGAAGTAATAATCCTCTTTACAAGACACTGGTTAGGCCCCATCTGGAGTACTGTGTGTAGTAATGGGCCACACCTTCACAAGGACATTAACAAACTGAGGCAGTCAGAGAAGGCAACCAAAATGTTGCAGGGACTGCATCAGAAAACATATGAGGACAGATTAACGGAGTTCAATATATATACCCTAGAGCAAAGGAGAGAGAGAGGTGATATAATCGAAACATTCAAACACCTTAAGGGCATTAACAAGGTGAAAGAGTCTAACATGTTTCAATATAAGAAAAATAGCAGGACAAGAGGACACAGCATGAGATTAGAGGGAGGCCAATTAAGGGGTAATATGAGGAAGTTCTTTTTCACAGAAAGGGTGGTGGATGCATGGAACGACCTACCTCAGGAAGTGGTGGCTATGAATACAGTGCAGGGCTTCAAACAGGCATGGGATAGTCATAAGAGAGCAATACAGTTGAGTATGAATAGATAGGCCGTTGACAGAGCAAAGGCCAATGGCACAGTTTTATTTTATTTTATTTATTTAGTTTTTGTTGACCAGGTAAGTGCACTAGACAAATCCTGCTTATTTTCAGGCACAACCCAGGGGAAGGGGATACAGATGAATGCCAACTGACCTTGAACCAGATTAAGCTGTTGGTGGTATTTTTTTTAGTGAATGAAGGAAAATTGGCCAGGACACCGGGGAAATTCCCCTATTCTGATTGCCAGAGGGCGCTGTGCCTTTTCGTTTTCTCCTCAGTGTGTGAGGGACTTTGACTGAGTCAGACGTGTGGGAGGCTGAGGAGCCGATCACCTCCTCAGCTCCCGATGGCTGCGGTGGTCGAGCCGCTTTCTGATGCCACTATGGACAACGACGATGGTATGGATGTTATGGATTTACCTGCTGTTGCTGCCGCTGCAGGCGGTGTGTGTCTTGAAGAGGGAGAATCGTTGTTGGACGACTCAATCACTGCTCTTCGCATCCAGCTTGCAGAGTTAGACCACCAATGGAACCTTTTGCTGCTGGAATTGCAGCAAACTCGGACAGATGAACTTGGAGTACCGGACCAGGAAGGGCTGTGTAACACTGCTACATCGGCTCCTTTGTTACAGGCACCAGCTATGGACTCTGCGGGGAAGCTGCCTCCTGATTCTTTTTGCGCTACTACTGAGACATGCTTGGCACAGGGTGAGTCTGCAAACCCACTTTCTACTGCTACATTTTCTCAGCCTCAGATTTACAATGCTGTGGAGCTTGCTACTAGTAGCTCGACTGGTTCTGTGGGGATTTTTACGATAGGCCTATCCCCGAAGTCCAACTGATTAAAGGGGGAGACCCATACCACGGTTCCTACTGGGGGTTTGACTCCTTTCCAGACACCTGTGACAACTTCTTTAATGCCTTGTACTTTTTCTGATAAGGACCTAAAAGCCCCAGCTACATGGGTGGAGACAGCCCTGGAAGCTGCGGGGTGGGTTAAATCCCCAGATGGGAAATCTTGGGATGCGAATGTGCCATCTGGAGATGGTGTTGCTCTTTTCTCTCCAGTTGCAGACTCCGGATTTCTTCTAGGACAATCGCCTAGTGATGTTTCTGTTCCTGTTTCCGTTATTTCCAGTCCTGGCCTAATGGAGAACATTAGGCAGTTGGAAGATGAGGGCTTGTTACTTCCTACTGACCCCCCCCCCATTCTGAGGCCTCACCTGAAGGCCTAGCATCTCAGCCATCTACTGCCACAGCACCTTTGTTGCCTGAGCCTGAAACAGGTAAACCTTCATCTGTGTGGCATGACAGGGTGAATGAGAAGTTATTTCCTGCTACTTTTGGCTTGTTGAATGAACCTGCTGCTAGACGTAATGCAGTTCATTTGAAGTTTTGGGGATCTATGGAGGATGTTCCCAACTTTTTATCGAACGAGAATTGTTGAAAACAAGTATGAGGTTTTCCGCATATGAAATATATGCTTTGATTCATATGCCTGGGGATACCATTTTTGATGTTAGTTTCAAGCATCCTGCAGGATTGGACAGATTTTGGAAGCAATATCAGGCTTTAAAATGTACTCCCTTATGGAAACCTTTCCTAGCTATTCCTTTGATGAAGCCAGTTACAAAAAAAAATAACTATATTGTTTAGGAATGAAGGGGTAAATGTTGCCGATATAACTTACTGGTTGCAGCAGCACTGTACTGTTAAAGGCCCCCCTGACCCCATTCTTGATGATGAACATCTTTGGACGGGGGGTTGGTGTTATTCAGTTGATTTATGTTTGGAAAATGGGTTAACCAAGCATCTGCCTAATTGTTTCTTTCTGGGATGGGACAGGGGTGTTCTTTTTTATCCGGGGCAGCCGAGGGCCTGTTATAAGTGTGGGGCTTTGGGGCACTTGAGTAATGTATGTGATCATCAAAAGTGTGGGCTTTGTGGGGATTTAGGTCACATAGGGGCTCACTGTAGACGTCCCATGAGGTGTAGTTTGTATGATGAGCAGGGACACACTTTTCACTCTTGCTCTTGGGCCTCTCATAATCAGGCTGATCCTGCCGTTCGAGCTGAGCAAGATGTTTATGTTGCAAATGCACAAAAGGAGCATCAAAAAATGCAGGCTTTACTTTTGCATTCTGATTTGCCAGTCCATGATTCCCACCTGTCTTCTTCTTCAGTTTCTACTGCAGAAGAAGTGATACAGGTTCCCATTTTAGAACACATGGATGTCACTACCCTGGTCCCGCTCTCCCCTTCTACTGCTGGTATAAGTACTGAACCTGGTATGCTTCTCCCTTCCTCTCCTCTGGTTACTGTGCAAGGGGATGTTCCATTGGTTGCTAAGACAGTCTCTGCCTCAGATGTTCTTCAGGCCTGTGTGCCTATGGAGAAGCAGGAGACTCCTTGTATGCACCCCCCCCAGGAGTTCAGACTGACACTCCCTTTCAAAGAGTAACTCGCTCTAGGTCTACCAAGACTGGCTCTACTGTCCCTTCCTCTTGTCCAGAGCCTGAATTAGTTATTGCTGCTAATCCTTTTGCCCCTTTACTGGATCATGAGGGAGATGATGATGGGATGGACTCAGATTTCTCCTCGGTTGCCTCCTCACTTCCAGACCCTACCCATGGTACTGAGGTTAAAGATAAGCCCAAAACAAAGAAGCAGAAAAAAAGGGAATTACTTGATTCTAGTCTTTGATTTTCCTTTTTTCCTCTCTGACACAGGGTGTTACTTTACTTACTGTTAATGTTAACAGTATTAAATCCCAATTGAGACGATATCTTACTTTTGCCAGTCTTAGTGAGCATTCTGGTTCTATTATCTTATTACAGGATACCAGATTGGGCTCCCTGACAGGTATAAGAGAAGGTGAAAAAGATTGGCGATGGGGTGCTTCTTATTGGTCTCTGGGAGAAGCTGTATGTGATGGTTTGGGTGTCTTGTTTTTTTCTAGTCTTGCTATTAAAGTTTTACAAATCTTAGATATTTTACCCAGTAGGGCTATGCTCATGGATATTATTGTATATCATTGTGCATATCGCCTTATAAAAATCTATGCTCCTCAGTCTAAGGCTGACAGATCAGCCTTGTTTACTCATATATCCATATTTACATACCTCAAAGTTGGTCTTGTGGGGTAGTGATTTTAATTGTGGATTAGCAGCTAGAGATTGGGGACGTAAAACTCAAAAAATGTTTTGTGATACGAATGCTTTATTGTGAATCTTGAAGGCTAATCATTTACTGGATGCTTATGATTTATTGCAGCAGATGCCAGAGCATACCTTTTATAAGGGGACTATTTCTTCTAGGATAGATTTCTGGTTTTTGTCCAGGAGATTTTCCTGCCTTGCCATTACAGTCTTGCCCTTGGAGACTTCTGACCATTTAGTTCTCAAGTTAACCACTGGTGTTTTTCAAGAACTTTTAATGGGTCGTGCCTATTGGCGACTGAATACATCCTTGTTACAAGATGAGGACTTGTCCTCACAGATACATTCTTTTTTCTCAGTTAGGTCGAATATTGCCTTTTTGTATGATAGTCCTCTGGAGTGGTGGGAAGACACAAAACTTGATCTAAAGATACTTTTTCTTCAGGTCTCCCAGACAAAAGCCCATAATTCTTATTTTTCTTATCTGGGTTATAGAGCTCAGTATTTCAAATTGCTGTCACAGACATGTTCCTCACAGGGTACTAAGCGTCAACAGTTTTTGGATATTAAAACTAAAATGTTTGATTTTCTTAAATCTCGAGAGAAAAGGTATAGACATCAACAAAAATATGTTGTTGCAGGCACCCATGAGCAGGTCAATCCCTTAGATCTTTCTGACCAGGAATTGCCACACTTATGTATGTCTGCTTTACAAACTTCGGATGGATCATTGGTCCGTGATACTAGGGGTTTACGGACTATGGTTCAGTCCTATGTTACTTAGACGTTCCAAAAACCTAATTCTGGATTTCTCCCCTTTTATTGCCACCTTGAAATTCCGTCACTATTAACTTTAGAAATTGATGCACTTGAATCTCCTATTACTTTGGATGAAATTAGTCAGGCTATAGGCCATTTGTCTACACACACTAAACTGAGGATAGATGGCTTGCCAAATGAATTCTATAAAACATATGTGGACATTCTTGTACCTTGGTACTTGTTATTTTTCAAGCTATTTGGGCAGAAGACCGACTCACCTCTAGTGTGACAAACGGTATAATAATTTTTATATATAAGAAAGGGAATTATGCGCTTTTGCAAAACTGGAGACCATTTTGTTTGCTAACTTCTGACTATAAAATTTTGGTTAACATCTTAAATTACTGTCTCTCTAAGCTTGCCAATAAATTATTGATTCCCACACAATCCTGTGCTGTTCCTGGTAGAAACATCTCCCAGAATTTAATTTATGTTGGGGAATTAATAGATCAAGGCCTTCAGAACAAACTCTCTGGATATCTGTTAAGCTTGGACCAGGAAAAGGCCTTTGATGCCTTACGTCATGAGTATCTTTGGGCTGTTTTGGTTTATTATGGTATTCCACCTCATTTTCTAGATTTACTTCAAACCCTTTATACCTCAGCAAGAGTAACATCTATGGTTAATGGGCATTTGGGTATCCCAGTTCCTTATCAGGTTGGGGTTTGTCAGGGTTGTCCACTGAGCCCTTTGTTGTTTGTTTTTGGTTTGGACCCTTTGCTGCATTGCATAGACATGGATCAAAACACTGTGGCCATTGTTTCTTCAGATGGCTGTTCCTTTTCTAAAGTTTTGGCTTATGCGGACGATTGTATTTGCTCTATTGCTGATATTGACTCTGGGAGATGAGTACTTGATTTCTTAAATTCAGTACAGGAGAGCACTGGGCTAAAAATTAATACCGCTAAGTGTTCCTTAATGCCTGTGGGTATGGCACCTAGTTTACAGATTTTTGATATTCCGGTGGTTGTTACAACCTTGAAGCTCCTGGGTATATATTTTGGTTCCCCAGAGTCAATACAGAGTAACTGGGATATGGTTTATGACACAGCGTTTCATAAGGTTAAGAAATGGCAACCCTGGAAAATGACACGGAAAAAACGTGTGTTTTTGTTGAAATCTTACATTGCTCCTCTTTTTTTGTATATTTCTCGAATTTTTCCATTACCGTTTAATATGCGTTCAAAAATTTTGAGTCTTTTTTTTCAGCTGGTGTGGGGCAGTCGTTTGAACCCAGTGAAGGGGGCACACACCTACAGACCTTGCAAGGAAGGTGGATTGGGTATGATACATCCCATTGTTCAATTTTTTGGTAATTTTTTTATAGTTCAATCAGGTCTGTGTTGTTGAAACATGATGAAATGGGTCGTATGTGTATGTCCCTGTGGGGACGGCCTTTTTTAACGGCATGGGGATGGGGAAAGTGGCACCCTATGGATAAGCAACTGCCCTTGTATGTTCAGTTGACTTTGAAGTATATTAAATTGTGGAAAGTGGAACTCAGTTGGTTTGTCTCTCATGAGCGAAAAACTTTTTATACTTACGTTGTTTCCACTTGTTATTTTTGAGGACCCCCTTTTTTCTGTTCCTACTTATATAAACAAAGTTTCTTTGTTAGCAAGTATAACAGAACCTAGAATCCCACAGAAAATGCTGGATGTAGTTTGGTTGTGTGCACATCAAAAGCTTAACGTGAGGGCTAATCATAAGCATAAGCAGCTCAGTGATAGACTTTGTCAGGAACCCTCTTGTCAGGGGCAGCCTGAAACAATGCAGCACTTATTCTTTGAGTGTACCCTTGCTCAACCCTTTTGGTATGCTCTGGCACACTGGTGGGGAGAACCGCTTTTTGAACATATTACTTATGATATTTTGGTGTTGGGGCAGATTCCTGCAGAATGGGGCAAATGGCACAAAAGTACAGTGTTTTTTTATTAGCCTGTCTTAAATGGCATATTTGGCAGGCTAGGTGCTTTGAGAGTGCTGCAAAACAAAATTTTACAATTGCAGGAAGTTTTTTTTTTCATTTCCAGGAAGAATTGGATGCTGTCTATGCTTATGAATTCCGTACACTGGGAGATGTTGTAGGTACTTTTCTTTGGCAAAATGTTACCTGGGTAGGATGAATTTATTGTTATTTCCTTTTATGATTGCTTTTCTTATGTATTGCTTGTTTTTTCATTTCTTTGTTTTTTTTTCTCTCTTCTGTATGATGTTTTGGTAAATTATTTCATTTTGATGTATTGGTTTTTGGTTTTCAATAAAAATTTCCCCTACTCTTTTTGATAAGTACCACAGGATCTTTAACATCCACCTGAACTACCACCAATCCAGGCAGATGGGATCTCGGTTTAACGTCTCATCCAAAAGACGGCACCTCAGAAGTGCAGCACCCCTCTCATGCTGCACTACAGTGTCAGTACTGGGATATTAACCCAAGTGCCAAATGTGGGAACTGAACCCACAGCCTTCTGATCTCCCAGCCTCAGAGGTGAGTGTGCTACCTACTGAGCCACTGACACTGGTCTAAAGGCAATTATAAGGCAGAAAAAGAAAAGGGCAGACTGGATGGGCCTTGCAGTCCTTATCTGCCTTCAGCTTCTATGTTTCTTTGTAAGCAACACGTATGGAAGAGTCCAGTACCTTGCGGAACTGCTAAATTTGTAATTCATGAGTCATCAGACCTAAAACCAAATTCAAAAGCATTACCTATTTCCCACTATCAAGAGGGAGTGGAACATGCAGCAGTCGCTGATTATTGATGCATTGAAATCTCAGGAAAATGTGACATTGTGTGGAGATGGTTGATGCGATTCACCAGGATTCAGTACTAAATACTGCACATACAGTCTAATGGGCCAACAGATGGGGAATATTGTCAGTTTCAGTCTTGTGCAGGTTGCTGAGGTTGCTGATTCAACCAATATATGGAGAAAGAAGGATTTCAGCGATGCATTAATCATCTGCTTGAGAACAATATCCAGTGAAGACTAGCCACAGACAGACATGTCCAGATCACTTCAGTAATGAATAAAAAATACGCCCCTGACCACAATATTGATCACCAGTTTGATGTGTGGCACCTAGCCAAGTGGCTTAAAAAACAGTTATTTTTGAAAGTGAAAAGGAAAGTGTGCCGAGCTCAGACTGTGGGTTTCGGCCATCTCAAACCACCTGTAGTGGTCTTGTGTGTCATGCAACGGGGACGCATCACTGCTGCGTGAGATGGTGACCTCAATTGTCCATCACATCATGGGTAAACACAAGTGGACCAGCAGCAGATAGTTCCACCAATGTGTACATAACAAATTTTCTGCTGAGCAAATGTCAAAAAAGCTGTGGCTATGGCCGACGACACCAGGATATGCAGCGGTGAAATCAGTAAGTTTTTTTTTAATTCTTTTTATCTCCTCCTTGATCCAGCGAACTCTCTTTGGTGACCTCTTATATCCTTCCTTGTTTCTACCTCCCATTATGGCTTATGCCTTCCCTGCACCCCAGCCCGGCACATCCCCCAGGTCTGAATCCTCCTGGGAAGAGCCGTCCAATCTGCCCAGGGCACTCTATCTAGAGTGCTGAGCTCTGGGCTGGGGGGGAGGAGGAGGAGGGCATAGCAGAGAGGCAAGCCCGACATTGGGAGTATGGATGGTGGAGGGTAAGAGGCGCCATCGCCTTTCATTGGAGGAGGTTTTTTCCATGACTTTCTGCCCTCTCCTTCCCTCCCCTCTGAGCCTGGATGTGCAATGACATCCTATCGACATCTGCCATGGCTCATCCCAACCCCTCTTCAGAGCCCTGTAGCGTGGCAGTGTCTCCAACTTCCGCCAGAGGCTGCTGCGGTGCCGGGCTATTCCTGGATCCCTCCCCCATGAGAGGAGAGCCATCTTTCGGACACTCAATCCTCTCTCTCCCCTGCCAACCTCCAGTGGCACGGGTTCATTCCCGAACCTGGGTCGCCGGCGTGGTGCAAGGTGTGGCATTCAGCGCCTCAACCCTTAGCGTCACCGGGCCAGCAAAATCTGTGATTTTTAACACTCAGTTTGTAAGGGACCTTGGAAAGATGACAACATTTTGTCACACATGTGGCCTAGTGGTTTTCCACTCGATACACCTGAAATACTGTCCTAAGAGACAGCACTTTACCTTTGATGGAATGCTTGTGCAGCATGGACTACAATAAGAATGTTGGTCACCAGGAAGCTGTGACTGCAGATGGGCAGATGCAATTCTGTATTGTTTACCCAAAGAGCAAGAAGCAGTGGGTGATGAAACCAGTAAGAACAAAAAAAACACAAGAGACACCAAGGAGAATGCTATAAGCTGTGCTGGAGAGCAGAAAAAAACAAAGATCCCCTGACACCACCTGTGGAGAGAAACCTTCCAAGGAACATTGCGAAGACTGAGAGACCACCGAAGGAGCAGGTCGTGGAAATGCACCATTCACGTTTCAAGTGATAAGTATATTTAGAGCATTTTGTAAACTTTTGCAGAGCAACTCAGATGTGCACTGAGGAACACACATGCATGCACCCAAACACACACAAAACATACGCACACCTGCATGCACCCACACATGCATGTGCACACACATACATGCACACGTGTGCAGACACAAACTCACATGCATACACATGCACATGCCAAATGCATACCCACCTGTGTGCTCGCTCACATACACATACACACACACACACACACACACACACACACACCCACCAACCCACCGACAATGTGTGTCACTAGATGGCATCAAGTGGTGTCAGCCGAATGATACAGAGGGTTGTGCCATATCTGCCTTACCATGTGCCATGCTGGTGACATGTGGTTGGGAATGACCTCGTGTCATCAGGCAGCCATCAAGTTAAGGTAGGGTAACAGCAGGATTGAGCAGCCCCAATGTCATCTTTTCTGTCCCGGTGTCACCATCCCTCAGTCCCACCAGCATGGGGTCGAGGGCTGGTGATGGTGCAGGAGGTTTCCGGTGACTGGTCAGGTGGGGTGTCATGCAATGCATGACATGTGCGTGCCTCCATATGAGCTCGCTCGCCCCAAGAACGTGAGGGCGGGGGTATGAAAAACTGGGGCAAAAAAAAGGATAAAATAATAGGAAGAAATTTTAAAAAATGCCATCAAGTGGTCACACGCCCATAGAGCTGTGCAAAGTGCATACAATTTCTGCCTATTAATCTGTGAAATTGTGCCAAACTCAAGGAGCAAAATTCAATCATTTGCGCGAACTCTGACCAATGTGAAAATGTGGCCATTCTCTTGCAAAATTGCAACATCTTGCCACAAACTTTACTGCTGTTTAGTGAACAGACACCCCCACCACGCCAATCACTAGCACCAATCTGCCATCTAAAAAATAGTGATTTCTTACTCATAAAATACATGGAGAATAGTTGCCCACCCTCACATTTTTTACCAGAACTTGTCTTAGCCTGCTTAGCATGACTGCAGGGCACCTAGATGGACAGGTTAGTAGAAGCACGTCCTACACACTAGGGGCGGAGGGAATGAGGTGGGTGTTCCCAGGAGGTAGGTAGGGGTTCCCATGGGGGTAGGTGGTCGCAGCCAGAGAAGAGGAGCTATGCCAATAAAAAAGGCTATACAGGATGGATTCCTCCTCATTTCCCCTCATCCATGTTTTTTTTCCGATGCTTATCCACTCAGGAGGTGGGACGTGAAATAATGTTAGTGGGACAAACCCAACATCCATCTCTCCTCCCCATGTCTCAAATGCTAGTCGCATTGAATCTCCCAGCCTGATTGCCTGATTGTATTATTTTATATTTTTTACGTGCAAGATTTCTTACATTGGTTTATAATTTTCAGCTTTGCTAGAGACGTTTTCCCCTGGACCCTACTGTTTTTTAATTTTATTTTATTGTATATCATATCTGTATTTGTATTTGTGTGTACTCTGATATGGTTTTGACTAGAAGCAAAAAGAATTGCACTGTGGATCTTGTAACTGCTCAGGTTGATCTGACTAACACCACTGGGGTGTCAGAAGGGCAAGAAGGGCCAGTAGTGAGAAGAAAAGACCCTGAGGAAAAACAAGCATTTGTCAATGCCGAATGTTGCTTGCTTCTATGTACTGTTTAGATATTTGGAAGTCACTGGAGTGCAAATATTGAAAATTCGCGAACTTACGAGTGTGCATAGGAACTGCGCAATGCACGCTCATAAAACAGTCATTTTTAGGAATTGTTTCACCAAATTTTCAACATAGCCATTTTAAGACGTCTGCTCATTAACAGTGTCACTGTGATTTTCTTAATGTGTCCCATACATTGAGTTCACACACCGACTGCGCCATTGTGAGCTACATGGGCTGAAACATGTTTTGGGTAAGATGTGAAAAATGACAGATGCACTGCTCATAAGGAGGTGTGATAAAATGGCAATGTTGAAAATCTGAAGTGAAAATATTGAAAATTCGCAAACTTACGAGCGTGCGTAGGAACTGCGCATAGCACACTAAATAAAACAGTCATTTTAGAATTTTTAACCAAATTTTCAACACAGCCATTTAAGACCTCTGCTCATGAACAGTGTCACTGTGATTTTCTTAATGTGTCCCATACAGTGATTTTCAAACACCGACTGTGCCATTGCGCTACATGGGGAAACACGTTTAGGCGAGATGAAAAAATGACAGCTGTACTGCTCATAAGGAGGTGTGGTAAAATGGCAATGTTGAAAATATGGTGAAAATTCACAAACTTATGGCGTGCATAGAACTGGCAGACGCACGTCAGAAACAATTATTTTTAGAATTTTCACCAAATTTTCAACATAGGCTTTTTGAGAGCCCACCTTATGAACACTGGCAGTGTCGTTTAGTTAATCAGTGTGTAAAGATGATTTCGCACAGTGACTGCAAAATCACCCTTCAGGCCTGAGTAACGCCATGACTTCATGAGGAGGGATCCCAAAAACCCCATGTTGAAAATTTGAGGCCAAAATTCCCAAAAATTCCTGAGATATGCAACAAAGTTGAAAAACCCTATCTATCCCATTATACAGCTTACCGGCATTTCCTCAGTTCACGGTTGGCTTTGAAAAGTGCAGACATGTTCCTGGTCCACCGATGATCGTCACGCCGAGCTCCGGAGGTAAGTATGGGGTGAGGGGGGTGTGGGGAGGCAGGGTGCACAGTGGGTGGGTGTGGGTTGTGGGAGGGGACAGGAGACTACGAGACCGTTTTTATTCACAGGTTGTTTTTTAAGAAGAGCGATGCGGGGACGTTTGCCACACTGGGGTGGGCTCCCAGCATGGCAGAAGGAAAAGCTGTTTGGGGGGACATGGAGCTGACTGGGGATTGGGCACCCCCGTCAGCCAAAACAAGATTTGCCATGCTGGGGTGGGCTCCCAGCGTGGCACCGGGAAAGCTTTTGGGGGGGCATGCAGCCTTGGAGACGACAGGGGATTGGGCACCCCCTTCAGCTATAACAGTTGTTGCCACACTGGGGTGGACTCCCCAGCGTGGCACCTGGACAACTGTTTGGGAGGACATGGGCCGGCCAGAGTTGGGCACCCTATCGGCCATACAGTGTATGTAGGGGCGCATCAGCACGCCAATAATATCGTGCTTACGTGTGTGCTTGGGGGAGAGCTCTGCTCACTGAAGCGGAGCTCTCCCTTTCAACTGTATGCCACTTCATTTTGGAGCTGTCATAGACAGCTGCAGCATTCATTGGGGAACTGGGGCCGCACCTGCAAACTCACTGACTGCATTGGAAGAGGGGCTGACACACCTCCGAAAACTTGGATGATGGCACTATGTTTCTTGCACATGCGTGCAAGCAACATAATAAGAAAAACAAGGACAATTTAAGGAAGCCTCTAAAGGGGAATCTGAAGTTGAAATCAAAGAAGCCTAATAGCATTTATATTCCATGAATAACACCATAGATGCAAATAAGGGACTGTCACAGAAAGGACTATTTCCTCAACATCGGAAACAAAATAAAATTACAGATTATTTGGGAAATAGGGATAAACTGCCTTTAACTTTATCCACCCAAAATTGATTCCTTCAAGGATCAGAATACAGTTGTTACTCCAGACAAACAAAATTTAAACAGCTTAATAATATTTAATAATGCTCCTACTGTGTGCAGTAATAATGAGAGCACACAGTTTTGGGGTGAGGATGATCTATCCGTATTGGCAAGAGATTGGGATACCATTGGTCCTAATCCTAATAGCATACATAGTATAAGTACTAAAGGATCATCTGATGATTATCCAGAAGCAGATTTTTCCATTGATCAAAATTCGGCAACAAATTTAGATTTTACTGAGGGAAACATCCAATATAGGCCCTTTTCATCTCCCCCTATTCTGAGAAATAGGGATTATTTTATTTTTTTATTTAGTTGTTTAACCAGGTATAGCACACTAAACTGGAAGCTTTTTTACAGGAGCAACCTGGGAGCACAAGGAGGTTAAGTGACTTGCTCAGGGTCACACAGTATGCAAGTGGAAGCTGTGGGATTCAAAGCCAGATCTGGTCTGCTGGATGTCACCAGATTTGCAGCTCATAGCCTTAAACCACTGAGCTATACTGCCTCCTAAGATAAGGGTGATGTAGAATTTATGAAGGGAAATTTACTGCCAGTAATTCAAGAACTAAATCGGACTACTGAAGGACTGAAAAGATTAGATCTCAGATTACCAGTTTGCCCCAGAGTTCTCGGGCCTAATATTCCTGAATTAATCCGTAATGTAGATGTTACACAAGAGCAGAATGTTAAGGGGGTCAAGGACAATTATGATAAAGAACATTTTACAAATTAGGGAGATTGTCTCTCTTGTACTAATCTTTCTAAGCACATGCTGGAAATTGCAAAAAAAAACCTTATTATGCCAATATAATGATTCTGGAGAATATAGTTGCACTGAAAGAGGAATTATCCAATCTAAGAACTGATGTTTTTAGAAATAAAATGTTATTGGACCAGATATCTAAGGGAATCTTTCAGGATAGACAGGAAATCCTAGATATAAAATCACAAATTTTAACAGAGACCACCTCCACTGAAAATAAATTTGTACAAGTGAACTTACCTGCACCTTTTATTAGAGAAAAAAATATAGATATCCAGAAGTTTAAAGGACAAGTGAAATCAAGGAAAGGGAAAGGAAATATAAGAAACAAAAGTAAAAATAAAAATAAAAGAGTAAAACTGAAGAAAAAGAAGCAACTGAATACCCAAGGAGATAGTGGGGAAGAAAACTATCGCAAAAGGCCTTTATTGGAAGAGTTGGGTTCTGATAAACAAAATGTATATGTATCTATTAACACTGACTCTACTAAAGCATTGCCATTAGTCGGAAGGGAGGCCACTACCCCAGGTCTCGAATTTGATCCCTTTCCTCCTTTCTCTGGAGACATCCTGCCTGTGCAGGGTTTGTTCTCATTTAATAATTTAAGGATATTGGAGAAGAAGGAGAATATTTGTTCGAGACTTATGGTATAAAATTGATTCAGATTAAGCTGATGACTTACTTATGAGTCACATGAAATTCCATCTGGGTATTGAACAGGATGAAAAGGACTTTCAAATTTTACGTCCTTCTAATTCCAATATTATGGACTGTGGTCTGATTTATACAAAATCCCAGACATTAGTAGCTGATATATGGTCTAAAGGAAATTTGATGCAATCAAAGGGGATTTTGATAAGTGCACCCCAGTCAGTTCCAGTGCCACAGTTTGCAGAGGAAAATGATATCACTCGCAGATGGGATTCAGATATAGTAGCCCTTTTGAAAGTAATTGACAATTATAAGAGAAACCAGTACTTGGAACAGAATGATAAGATAATTTCAGTTTTTGGTTGGAATACAAGGGGGGAGAGAAATTCTAGAATTATCGGTAAAGAAATTATGTAATTTCTGGCCTACTCCTTTAATTTAGAATTGGCTTTACCATCCATCTCAAATATTAAAATGTGGAGAAATGAAATTGAAACCTCTCAAATAGATTTGGCCTTTACTTCGGCCAGATTTGTGTAGGCTATTATGGAAAAGGCAATGATATTGGACAAACTGCGTATCCTGGTGACTACCCCCAAGGAATTTCATGGAGATCATGTGATCAGATCACAGAACAATAGATTGTCTGAAGATCCTTTACAAACTGAACAACTCTGATGCTTAGCAAACCCTTCTCAAGTAAATCAAGAGCTTAAAATACTATCTTGGAATATTGAGGGGTTAACATTAAAGTTAGCAGACAGTGATACATGTTCTTTTTTAGAGTTTTTTGATGTAGTTTGTTTTCAGGAAACATGGAGTCTAGTACTAGAGAATAATACAATTCCAGGTTTCTCTTTAGTAGGAACACCAGCTTATAGGAGTAAGTAGTCAGGTAGACCTAAAGCAGGACTTACTACCTTTGTTAAAACCTCTCCAGATTTTGTTATGACTGAATATAAATCTGAGGGCAATCAAATTCTGACAGTGAAATTATGTAAAAATTCCATCAGATTAATAATTTGTAACATCTATATTCCTCCAAAGGTTAAAAAGAAGGAAGATCCTTAGTATCAATTTAAAAAAGATATGGACATAATATTAGAACAGAATGAACATCTTCCTATGTTTATCCTGGGTGATTATAATGTACGTATTGGGGCATATGAATCAGATGAAGTTCTTTACAGTGATTTTGTTGGGAACGTAGTTGAGTTCAACCCTGGAATTCAGCTACAAAGAAAGTCTGAGGGTAAAAAATCTAATGCTGGGGTAAAAGCATAGATACCTATTTTAGAGAGCAGAGCTTTATGCTTATAAATGACAGAGCTAAGACAGATGTCGAGGGTAACATTACGTTTATGGGACCTAAAGGATATTCTACCATAGATCTTGTTTGGACTAATACTGAGGGGGCTAAGATCCTTAAAGATATGGGGGTAATGGATAGACCAGAATCAGCATACCTTCCTGTTTTTACAAATCTAAATACTGAAACTCCTAGATTAGCTATACCTGAAGTCTTGCCTCCATTAGAAGTTTTACATTTTAAAAGAATTAAATGGCATGATCATTCAATATATACTTTTCAGGAACTGTTTCTATATGACTTCTTAAATGAACAGCAATTAATCATACTTTCAAATAGCTATTTGAATACCATTTTGGAAACTTGGGACAGACCTATAAATTATATTAAACCTCTTTGCAAAACAGTCTCCACTAATACAGTAAAACCTCGAACATGGTTTAATAATAAGTGTAAAATAGCCAAAACTACTCTTAATAAGAAGATAAGGGAAGCAAGGGAGAATAAAAAGGAACAAAATATAAAAAAATTAAATCAGTCCTGGAAAGAATATAACAAAATTTTGGATTTTGAAAGAAGTAAATATTATAAGTTACAATGGGACAAGTTGCGCAATACTATATTCAAGGCCCCTGGAATTCTGTGATTCTGCGGTTGCAGAATTTTCCGAAGAATTTTCATCATGCCACAGAATATATATAGTGCCACAGAATTCATTGTTTTTGGTGAATTTTCATTCAAATATACTGTTTTTCTATAGTGTCAGGCTTTCTTTCCCATCTCGTTTATCACAAACCCCTCCTCTATGCTCAGTGTGTGATGTCATCAATGACATCACATCAGAGAAATGAATAAATCATGCCACAGAAATCAGAAAATGCTGCCGCAAAAGCCAAGGAACCCTGCTGCAGAAATCAGAAAATTCTGCCGCAGAGCACTAGGGGCCCTGATTATATTGCAAAGTGATACTAAGGCCTTTTGGAGACTGGTAAGCACTATTCTAATAGAATTCAAGCACATATTACACCATCTACATGGGAAAAATACTTTGAATCCTTACATTTCTTAGTAGAAGAAAGTCTGGGGATTACAAATTCACTTAAGGAATCATTTGAAATGTATTCTTTGCCCCTTTGTATTAATGAAGATGAGATCAGTCAGGTGATTTTGTCACTTAAATCAAATAAGGCCCCTAGCCCTGATAGCCCGATTGGAGAAATATATAAAACATTTAGACAATGGTGGGTTCCAGTTTTTAAGTACTTTATAATGCCATAATACAGGGCCAAGATGTTCCTCATAGTTGCCTTGGCAGTGTTGTCTACCCAATCCTGAAGAAGGGAGATCCTTCAAATCCAAAGATGTACAGACCAATCAGTCTGATAGACAACTCACAGAAAATATTCTGCAAAATTCTGCTTAATAAACTTCAGGTCTGGATAGACAACAAAGGTATTTTTAGTGAATATCAAAATGGGTTTCGAACAGCAAGATCAGCTGTACAACATTGTTATGTTTTAAAACATCTAATTTGGAAGTACGTGACAGTTAAGAACAGCAAACTGTATTGCTGTTTTGTGGATTTGACATCCGCGTTTGATAACGTCAGTAGAAATTTATTGTGAGAAAAACTAAAATTGCTGGATTTGGACAGTTCATTATTAAATACAATAATTAGACTTCATACAAATACTTGGATGCAAGTTCAATATAGTCAAAGGGGTGAACTAACTTCTACAATTAAAACAAACTTGGGAGTCAGACGGGTGCATTTTTGGCACCAACTTTGTTTAATTTATACATTTTTTATTTATTTATGACTTTGATAACCGGGTGAGTGCACTGATCCTAGGGACCGTTTTCAGGCACGATCCGGGCCATAACACATGGTGCAGGGTGACAGTGGAGTACAAGGTAACAGTAATATACAGTACATGAAACAGATTTGATACAAGCAACAATAGTAGGCACAATATACAGGTTTGATGCATAGGTCCATTTGAGAACAGTGAATACAAGGTTTCAATATCGGACTTGAGGAGATTAGGTACAAAACAAAAAAAATCATAAACACAGTGTACATTGTGTGACTGCATCATCCAGTGAGCAAGTGATACACAGAATTCTCAGTAAAAAAAAATCAGTACAATATTACAAAATTTGGAAGATGATTTCCATTCACCAAAAATAGGGATACATAGGGTGTCACTCCTGGCTTATGCTGACAAAATTGTTCTGCTCTCAACTTCTCTGCTGGGATTACAAAGAAAATTAAATAAATTCTTTGATTTATGTACCAGGGATGGTTTGTTAATTAATGGAACCAAAACTAATGTAGTAATTTTTGGAAACAAAACCAAGAAATTACTCAGAGTTTACACTGGGAAAACTAAAATAGTTATAGTTAAGTCATATGATTATCTTGGACTGTGATTCTCACAGACTACAACCTGGAAGGAGCATTATGACTTTGTTAAATCCAAAACTAAGATTGCATTTAGTGCTTTTAGGCAATTTACTTCAAAGATGGGGAGAGCTTCTATTCTGGGATTCTTGAAGGTGATAAATGCAAAAATCAATACCTTCATAACTTATGCCTCAGAAATATGGGGAGATATTAAACTGGATGACATTGAAGGTATAATTATAAATTGTATCAGTACATTCTAATGGTTCCCTAAGCTATTCCTAAAGAGATTTTATGCCTAGAATTAGGACAACTTTTCTTGGAGGTGATAATCTTGGAAAGACATATTGTATTTTTATTAAAGACATTCCTGTTATCAGAACAAAGAATTCCAAGATGATGTTTGGAGGAGGAAATATATTATGCTTCCATGAATTTTATATCACCCAGTATCCATCTTATTTAGAAGGAACTGTATCCTAGGGGGTTAGGTCATGTACTAACTAACATATTCTTCAAACCTCTGGAGGAAATTACTTCTCTGGTAAAGACTAGAGTTAGAGACATAGCCAGAACAAATGATTTAGAGAGATTGACAACACTAAAGAATTATAGATGGTACAAAATATTGAAGCAGAAATGTGTTCTAGAGCCGTATCTAATCAGATTAACTAATCCACAATCTAGATGTTTAATTATCTGGTATAGACTAGAATTATATAAAGCAAACTATACTTAGTTGAGACAAAGGAGAGGGAATGTTGATACTCCATTTTGCCCTTGTGGACATTTTTCAGAGGATGACTTGAAGCATGAATTGCTGCTTTGCCCCTTCTATAGTTCACACAGGAAAAAATGGTTGGGGGAAATCCTGGCGGGTACTGACCTCCCTTCTGACCAGTTGGTATCTTTTTTCTTCAGCAGTACAAATATGGATATTTTGGAGAGATTAGTGATTTTTTTATTTGCTCTTCATTTGTGAATATTTGCAGATATGCTGTATAGTTAAATTATCGATTAATATATTTTTATGTATATCATATGTATGAAGAATACTGGTATCAGTATTCATATGTATTTAGATTTTTGTAAAAGCTTATGCTGAACAATAAACAAATGATGAGTGGTGATGATAATGATGAATTGCCCAGCCTCCACCAGGGGTCTGCACTTTGCCCTGGATGTTCACACCCCCTCCCCCCAGAAGAAGAGAGCAGTCCATGGGACACTCAGTCCCTCCTCCCCAGCCGGCCCTCCAATGGTCTGAGTTTGGATTCGAACACATGTCGACAGTGTTGCATGCAGAAATCCTACCCCTGCACCAATATGGCAGCCTGTGCCACCCCTAGTTAAAAACAATTCTGTATTCTACTAATATAATCCATGGGCCCAGATATTCAGAGCAGTTGCGCAAGTGCAGAAGTGCTCCAAGGAGCCATATTCAGTGGGAGCCATTGAGCAGCACAAAATCCATTGTGCCAATGTGCAACTATAATGTATGCAGGCGCAAGTGCAGGGGGTGGTCCCATAAATATCCAGTGCAGTGACATATTCAACCGTGAAAGCATGGCACAAGTGAGGAGCAAATTGTAGTTGCTCTGACCAGACTTGTTCCTAGTAAAACAGGGCGCAAGCACACAGACAGCAGTTGTGCCAAGAGTGGGAGTGAGAGGGAGAGATACAGAGAGACAGACAGACTGACAGACACATGACCAGGCACAGAAGGAGAGGGACAGAGAGGTGGCATAGGAGAGGGAGAGAGGGGGGCAGAGAGAGAGAGAGAGAGACACACACACACACACACGCGCACACAAATACTGTGTACCAGGGTGGCACACAGCCAGCAGCCAACTAGCCAGAGGGACAGTGGGTAGCAGGAGACATGGATAGGGGTGGTAATGAGGGGTGTGTGGCAGCAGGAGGAACAGCTACAGGGCAGATGAAGGGCCTGGCGGTGGCATGCCCGACATAGATGGTACCATGCCCAAAGCACCATTGGGAACCAGCGTGGCACTGAGATCGTGGGCCGGTACCACCTGAACAAGGCCATGCTGAGGCAGCCCTGCGAGCTGTGCAGTGCAGAGCTGCAGGCACTCACCAGACAGAGCCACACCATGTTCGTGGAGACGATGGTGACCACTGTCATGTGCCTGCTCACCATGGGCACTGGACAAGGACCAACAGGGGACACCATGGGCATCACCCAGGTGGCCATGGCCCACCTCCCCACACAGGTGCCCACTGCTGTGCTGCCACATGCTGTGGAATGCAGCCATCTCCCCAGCACACAGGCAGAGTGTACAGCAATGCTACAGGACAGCCACAGAGTGGCATGCATGCCTGGCGTGAGTGGTGTCCAAAACAGTGATTTTTTTTGATAACGAACCCAAGATAGAATAATAACCCTGCTCCGCATGTAGAAAGAAGACATTGCTGGTATCTCCGTTGAAAAAACGAGTGCTCTGTAGTGCACAATTTGTAATTTCTAGGAGTTGCCAAAATCTTGCATCTGCACTTCAGAAGCATGCTCTTGCGCATGCACGGGATCTCTGGTCCTTCCTCTGAAGCGCATGCGCGTGATTTCGGCAACTCCTAGAAATTACAAATTGTGCACTATAGAGCTCTCGGGTTTTCAGCAGAGATACCAACAATGTCTTCCTTCGACATGCAGAGCAGGGTTATTATTCTATCTGTTTTGGACACTGCTCATGCCAGAGGTGCGTTCTCAACCACATTGTGCTTCCGGGATGCGGTGAGTTTTACTTGACCCGAGTGTAAACATATTTTTGCAAAAATCTTAAAAACCGTCCAAAAGGCGGTAAATTTGCACTTGTAGGGGCATTCTGGGGTGCATTTCCAATAGATGGGTGCCAAGAGGCATAGAAAAGATGCATGACAGGACTGCAGGATCAGGTCAGAAGGGAGCTTGTCAGTGGAAAGAGGATAAACAGAGTCTGGAAAGAAAGTAAAAAAAAAAGGAATGGTTAAGCAGGCCTGGTGGGGTCACCCCTCATAAAGATGGCAAGCCAAGTTCAGACTGAACTCATAGCTCCAGGAGTCAGCCAAAGTGAGGAGAGTGCTGAGTATCCCAGTGGATACCCTCCTCCTCCTCTGCAGAGAGAGATGGTAGTGAACTCTGCTTCACTCCTTCCACCTGGGGATCCACAGGAAGCAGTGCAGCTGGTAACCACAGGGAGGAAGAGGACATTGCCTGATTTTAGTGTGGGCACATGCACACTATAGTGTCCTTACAGGCATCAACTCAGGGTGTGGGCCTCAGATAAAAACTGGAGGACAAAACATCCAGCCACAGCAGGATGAGGACTGGCACCTGGTGGGCCCCATGTTGCTGACTAAGGTGCCTGCCTCACCAGATCTGGAACCTAGAGGGGCATGGCCAGTCCTGAAGAAGAAATGTCTGCTGGGGGATGGGGCAATGCCATGAAGAACCTGAGGCAGGTAAGTCCTGGAGATGGTAGGAAATGGGGCTGGGCGGCAGTCCAAAGGGGGAGGTTGGGAGTCAGGTGGAGAAATACAGAATGAAAAAAAAACACCTTAAAAATGGTAATAAGCAAGAATCATATGGTAAACTCCAAAATTTAGTGAGACTATCAGTCTCAAATTGAATGTTTCGTTTGTTCATCCAATTGTTTAAAATCTTGTAAGTAATACTCAAACAACAAGATGTATGTGCACACAAAAAAATTGCATTATGATGTTTATTTCCCTTAAAGTGCTGATTTATCAACAATATTTTGTAATGTGTCTCAAAACTATGTGGAATAGTGACACATTTTAGCCAGGTCTAAAACCCACAACATTCTTTTATAGGAGATAAGATTCGATTAGCAAACCATTTCCAGCTGAAAAAGCAAACAAACAAACAAGCAAAAAACAAAACAAAAAAAACAACAACAACAAAATAAAATAAAAAGAATAAAAACCTTTTAGACCTTTCCTACTTATATCCCCTGCTGCATAACAGCAGAGAAGCACAACTCTCCTGAAGGACAAGCAGAACTAGAACTGAAAGCTTACAAGTACTGGAAATATTGTTACTACTTGAATTTAGGTGACCATCATTTCATAATTATCTTAGTTTAATAAATAAAATGTTACATGTCGCATAGATATTAGAAAAATACAGTGTACAGAGAAAGAATGCCATTGGAGAAAGGGGGCCAACAAGCTTAAAAAACATTAGGTCAAAGAATGATGGCTTTATAAGCTTTTTAGCCACCCTCCAAGATGACATTATTTCAGGAGTACACAGCACTTCTAGTGTTTGTTTTATATAATACACATGGTTAGTTAAAAACTGCTTTATTTTAGAGATGCAAAAAACTTCCCTGCAATGCAGTAGTTTATCCTTAATTATCTTGGTAAGTCTTTCTAATGACTCTAGCTGACTGTGAACGAGCCAGCCTCCAACATTTTCACTTAAGTGATAATGTGCTAGTAGGGTCACTATGGAGGTATTAATGTGAAAGTCCAAGGCTGAAGACCAGGTACTCTATGTTCACGAGACAATCACATTATTGCAGAGGATAGTGGCCCAACTAGCACTTTATAACCATGTGTTTGCTGCTGTGAGTATAAACCAATCAAAATGCAAGGAAGAGGATGATATCACTAGTGCCATTTTATTGACAAAAACATGACTGTTCTGAGCACTGAACAGTAATTTTATTGAGAATAAAATGACTGGTGTGAGTTTAAGGCATAAACTGTGGGTTACCCTGGCAGCTGATTGGAGGAGAGAGTCCACATGTAGTATAATTGCAGCTCATATGATTGTGAGGCACTGACACATGGCTGCTGTAATCTTTTGATGTATGGGAGTGCTGTATGCTCTTTTCCTCAGCTGATGTGCTATTTCCTGTGTTTGGAAATAGTTTGAAAAGTCCAGTAGTTGTAAGGTAAATTTAGTTTTTATGTTATTTCAGAATGTTACTTTTAAAATGTACTTCTTGTAAAGTGAACCCACACCGTTTGGAAATCTGATTTCATAAATGTGTGTTTTAAAATGTACCTCATATGAAATTAACCACACTGTTTGGGAATCTGTTTTTATGAAACTCTGTTTTAGATTGTGCTTTTTGTGGACTGAACCCACACTGTTTGGAAAGCCATTTTTTTTCATGGAATTTTGTTTGTTTAAAACTGTAACTCTTATGGAGTAAACCCACAGTCTTTGGGAAAGTCATTTTCCATGAATGTTTGTTTCAAAATTTACTTCTTGTGGAGTGAACCCACACAGTTTGGAAAGCTATTTTTCAAGCAAGTTTTGTTTTAAAATGTGCTTCTTGAAGAGTGAACCCAATGGGTGCCATTTCTAACATGATCATGGTCATCTGTTTCTGAGGCAATCCCTTATCAGTATTAAAATGTCAAACTAACAAACGATAATAATTGGAAGGCTATAGCCAGTAGTTAAAGGGGGTGGTGCAACTGACCACACCCCCGTTCGGCCCATTTAAGAGCTGCTTTCCTCACTCCACACATAAGCATTTTGTTCTTGTCAGGGCTCTGTCCATCCTCTCTCTGGGCCTACTTCTTTCTGAGCTCTGTCCCCCCAGCTATGTTTGTCTCCTCCCTTCCTTACTGTTGGAATCTGCTGGCTGTGCTAGAATGCCTGCCTGGTTTGTATTCCTCCTGCTTCTGGGTTAGTAAATTTTGTCTTTCCTTCCTGCTTCTCAGTCTGTGTTTTGCCTATGGCTGCAGTCTGTGCTTCTGTCCAAGTTGATTGTTCTGCCTCCTGTTCCTGTGGTCCTGTTTGCTTTGTTTGCTTTTTGGGCTTTTCTGGTATGCTAGTGCCCCCTCTGCTTGCATTGTTATATTTAACTGAATTGCTAATCAAGCTTTCAGTTCATTTATCATATTTCAGCAATCACTCTCTCTGTACTAGGTGCCTGTGTGCTGTCAGTTCCAACTGTTGTTTCCATGCTGTAGTCCCTGTGCTCGTCACCTTAATTGTTTGCACCTGCCTTTAGTACTGGCTCCCCTTAGCAGCTATCTCTCTATCTCATTCCCCTGCCTGCTCTAGCCGTGTCCTGCCCTACAGCATTACTTCTCACTTCTATGTTTGTGTTATTTAGGCTCATTTATTGCTACTCCCACTTTTACCAAACCTTACTTTTACCAAACCCATAGCAGTCTGTTTCTGCTGATAACCTAATCCTGCTTTAATGGCTGGCATGTATTTAATTTATTTCATTAGCTGCTTGGTGTCGTGTTCATGGCTTCTTTGTTTTTCCTACAGTGGGGGACTGAGGAGTCACAGCAGGCATCGCAGCCCCAGGCAGTGGGAACAGCTTTCTACATGTCGCGTAGTGTATAAGCCCCTGACTCACCTGGCCTCCTCCTGCTGCTCCGCATAGCCTTTATGGTACTACGCAACCAGCTATTCCAGGCAACTCTCTGCCTAAGGGCTTCTGGCTCTACCCAGCCTTCTATCATCCCTTACCTAATATTATGCACCTGGTTTACACAGTCATCCCAGCCTTCCTGTCCCTAGCACTACCAGCAATGCTCATCCCTTTCCAAGTCTGGCAGTATATCATGTTTACTTGCTTCAAACCGCACCTCCTATTGTACTGGTTTTGCAACCTTCTTCTACCTAATCGGCTTCAGAGCCTCCTCCTCTCCAACTGTCAGCCCTGGGCTTCACCCAGCCTCACCATTCTCTTACTCATAACATATAATTCAATTATACAATGGCCAGAAAAAATCCTGGACTCTGATTGATCAGTCTTGGGTTGGATCCGTGATGTTATCGCAGTACAACATCACGGGTCTAGTCTCAGCCTCACTGTGAACCAGTAGATGAACTTTTGCTTGATTATGTGCTTGATGATGTGCTTCATTGTTTCATCTTCTTTTAAAAAACAAAAATATTTTTCCACACAAAAACATCTTTAAAATATTTTTTTTTATTCTGTATAACTCCGAGCCATTGTATAATAGCAATAATGCCCTCCAGGGTGTGTGTCATTTGGGATAACGTCACACCTCAGTAATTGGACGCACTTGGCCTGCGGCCTCATGCCCAACCACCTGAGGTGTGACGTTATCCCAGCATGACACACACCCTGTTGGGCATTATTGCTTAATTCACTCTCAATTTGGCTTCCTAATGGACTTGGTCAGCATGCATTCCTGTGGTTGACAAATGCTATTTGCCTTACCTAGACCCACAAGAGGGTCCACATTGCTTAGCCTGACCTATGTACAGGTCTCTCCCTGTTAAGACCCATGAGAGGGTCCACTGTGCTCAGTCTGACTGATGTACAGGTCTCCCCATGTCTGCTATCATCCGTCACGACCCACATGCGGGTTTGCTGCTCCACATTTTGGAGACATGCCAACTATATAGAAACATAGAAAGTGACGGCAGATAAGGACCACTTGGCCCACCTAGTCTTCCCATTTCCCTACCTGATGGATAAGCTGCAGATTCTAGTTAATCAACAGCTTACTTCCTCCTACCCCCCCACTAGAATTGCCTTATGTCTGTCCCATGCATTCTTGAATTCTCCCACTGTTCCCGACTCCACAACCTCCTTGGGAAGGCTGTTTCATGCATCCACAACCCTCTCTGTGAAAAAATACTTTCTAACATTACCTCTGAGCCATCCCCCCTCTATCTTCAAATTGTGCCCCCTTGTTCTTGCACATCTGTTTTTCTGAAAGATGCTACCCTCTTGTACTTTGTTAATTCCCTTGAGATACTTGAAAGTTTCTATCATGCCCCCCCCCCTTCTTTCCTCAAGGGTATATGTAACCTCCCTGTTTCCCGGGGTTACAAGAATCCCAGTTAGACCTAGTGGCAGGCAGGGACAGGCAGCTAGTGAAACTCCAGTTAAATGGATTTCACTATGTCTTGCTGTGTTTTCAGTCTCTGCTGAGCTGGAGCTATGACATCATTTAGAACTGTCACAGCTGCATAAGCCACACTGGAATGTTGCAGCTAGGGAAGTTAGGACAGAATGTTGGGGAATTTGAAGTGAGTCCAGTAGTAGTCTGTAGTAGAGTGTCAAAGAGGTAAGAGGTGTGCTGCAGCTGCAGGCCCTCATAGCTGTCAGCTCTGACAAAGAGCTATATTTTTGTTGAGGTGTGTGTTCTCACCTGAAGAGGAACACAAGAAGAGCCACATGAAGTGGTAGAGACCACTTCCGGGGGTTCCGGGCCCCACCCCTGCGGGGATAGGGGGAAGGATTCAGCCTGCTTCCTGGGGCAATCCCCTGGTTCAGCTAGGGGAAAAAGAAGCTGCCTAAATCTAAGTTTGTGCTGAGGCACCAGAAGTTTTGGATGAGATTTCTTTGAAGAGAAAAAAGCCTGTGGGGCACCTGCAACCAAGGGGTGAGTCTGCTCTGATAAAGGGCCAATGTGTTTTCACCTTAGACAAGATGAAGTTAAGTGACTGTTACTGTGGGGTCAAGGAAAAGACAGCCAAGTACAGTTTTGGAAGTTGTGGGAATTGGACTGCTTAACTCTGTGGGGGTCTAGAGCAATGGGCACAGCCACTCTTTAAGTATGTTTCAAGTTCAGCACAAGTGGGATGAAAGAACAGTAGACTGAATGTGACACACATTTAAAGAGAATCTACACTGTAAAGTGTTTTCAAGGATGAGGTGTTAAAGTCCAGAGAAATGGCCGGGTATGAATTATGGGAGTGAGAGGTGGGAGACCCCCCCGTCAGTAGTAACCAAATTCACCTCTATGGGTTTGCTTGGGGGCACCTGTTGCTTTCTCTCAGGTACTTGGCCAGTGCCTGAGGAAAGTACCCAGATGTGGGATTGATGAAGAAGATTCCCTGATGGAGCCAGAAGTGTTCAGAGGTGGTTTAGGGAGCCACCGAGAAATGTTCCATGCTACATGGAAAGTGTCCAAAGGGCTGGCATGAGAGCCGAGCCATGGAAGAAAGGTAGTCCAGATGGCTGGCAAGGGAGCCGAGCCAGGGAAACTGAAAAAGAGTTGAGTTAGAGCTGAATGCCCAGAGTGTTTCGAAACCTGAGGGTTTCAGTGTAAAGAGGATGTGTTCTGATCTCCATAAATCTGCATTACCAGGAGTGTAGCCCTGTGGGGGGGTCCATCTATGCTTTGTTATTCTGTTGGATGTGAATAAAAGCCACACTTTAGAATCCCAACTTCTGGTATTGGACATTGCAGTTATTGCTTCCTGTGTCCGGAGTTATTTGGGGTCCCCTGTGCAGAGTAGCCAAACCTAGCCAACATGCCGAGTGACACCTTTCTCCCCAAGTTTCAACTTATAAAAATGGAGGCACCATGTCATATGACCCAGGCCCCTCAATCTGTTCACTAGCTGCACAGGCAGGGATAGTAGCCCTCTCAGTTTAGTGCCGACTGGGGGTTACATATACATATTAAGTTGCCTTAGTCTCTCCTCGAATGTCTTCTGGTGCCCTCCTCTGAACAGCCTGCACTCTGTCTATATCTTGGCAGAGATGGTGTCTCCAGAATTGCATGCAGTACTCCAGATGGGGTCTCACCAACTGTCTGTACAGGGGGATAACAACTTTCTGTTTTCTACTGTTTTTTGCCTCTCCCTATGCATCCCAGTATCCCCACAGCCCTCCTTACTGCCTTCTCACATTGCTTGCTCACCTTTGGGTCATCTAATATAATTACTCCTAGGTCTCTTTTGATTTTTGTTGTTGTTATTATCTCACTCCCCATTGTGTACTCTTCCCCTGGGTTTTTGTTTCTCAGGTGCATTACCTTGCACTTCTTTGCATTGAATCTGAGCTGCCGTATACAGTATTTGACCATTCCTCCAACCTTGCCAAGTCCCTTTTTATCCTTTCCAGCCCACCTTGTGTATCCACCCTTGTGCAGATCTTTGCGTCATCTGCAAAGAGACATACTTTTCCTTCCAGGTGCTCTCCAATGTCACTTATAAAGACATTAAAGAGGACCGGTTCCAGTACTGAACCCTGCGGTACCCCACTAGTTACCCTCCTTTCATCACTGTGGACTCCGTTTACTATTACCCTTTGCTTCCTGTTGTCCAGCCAATTTTTTATACAGGCTGCCACCTTGGGACCCACTCCAAGGCTGGCTAACTTGTATATTAATCTTTTGTGTGAGACTGTGTCAAATGCCTTGCTAAAATCCAGGTAGACCATATCCACAGCCCTTCCCTGGTCTACTACTTTGGTCACCCAGTCAAAGAAATCTATTAGGGTCATCTGACATGACCTTTCTGCTATGAAACCATGCTGCCCTGGGTCCTGTGTCCCACTGGCCTCTAGGTACTCAATAATTCTTTCCTTCAAAAGTGATTCCATCATTTTCCCTACCACTGAGGTTAAACTAACTGGTCTGTAGTTTATTGCCTCTGCTCTGCTCCCACTTTTGTGAAGTGGAATCACATCCACCCTCCTCCAGTCCTCAGGTACCACCCCATCCTCCCATGATTTTTTCAAGAGAGTAGTCAGTGGTGTTACTAGTTCTACCCTTAGTCCTTTTAGAATTCTGGGGTGAATCCCATCAGGCCCCATTGCTTTGTCCACCTTCAGTTTCAAGAGTTCTTTCAAAACCCTTTCTTCTGTGAATGGACTGGTATCGGCCCCCCATCCAGAGTGTTTCTCTTGTTTGGTTTAGATACCTCCCCTTCCTCTTCCTTGTGAATACTGCGAAATATTGTTCAGTATCCAGCTTTTCACTCGCTTGAGCCTTTGCTATTCTGACTGCCTTCCCTGCCTCCTTCTGCTTTAACTGATAAAGTTGTCTGTCCTGCTCCTTCTGTGTTTCCTTATATTTCCTGAATGCTATCCTTTTTTCCTTAACCTTTCCTTCCACCTCTTTTGAGAACCATAGTGTTTTTTTCCTTAGTTTTGTTTTGTTGATTTGCTTCACACAAAGGCTTGTTGCCTCTGTGATGACTGTTTTGATTATTCCCCATAGTTCCTCCACCCCTCCTTCTTGCCCATTTGCTAGTGCTTTTCTGAGGCACTCTCTCATTTTCCCAAAGTCAGCCCTCCTAAAGTCCAATACTTTTGTTTTTGTATGGCTTGACTCTGTGGCTGTGTTTATTGTGAACCACACTGTTTGGTGGTCACTTGTTCCCAGATGGCTTCCCACTTCTAAATCTGTGATCCTTTCTCCATTCCCATTTGAGAGTACCAGGTCTACCAGGTCTAAGACTGCTCCCTCCTGAGTGGGTTCCAACACTATCTGTCTGAGGCATGCCCCCGTAGGGCATTGAGAATGACCCTGCTCTTGGACATGGCTGCAGTAAAGGTGCTCCAGTTAACATTTGACATGTTCAAGTCCCCCATCAACAATATCTCTCCTTTTTCTGCCATTCTAAGGATTTCTTCTATCATTTCCTTGTCCATTGCCTCCTCCTAAGATGGGGGGGTCAGTAAACAACCCCTGTGCAGATTGTGGTGCCATTTCCTGTCTCCAGGGTGACCCACAGTTCCTCCTTCCCTCTCTGTTTACCCTTTAGTTCTGTTGCTTTGATTGCTTCCCTTATGTAGAGAGCTACTCCTCCTCCTCCTCTTTTATGCACCCTGTCCCTCCTGTAGATTGTGTATCCTGGTATGTTGACATCCCAGTCATGGTTCTCTGTGTACCATGTTTCAGTGACTGCCACAATATCCAGGCATCCCACTTCCATCAAGGTCACAAGTTCAGGGAGCTTGTTACACAGACTGCAGGCACTGGTACGCATCACCCTCCATTTTCTGTTAGCCTTACCCCTTTTAGCCCCACCTCTGTCCTTACTGCCTTTTTCTTCATTTACCCCTGTCCTGCTCCCTACTGACTTCTCTACCTTGGTGTTTGCCTCTCTAATTACTGTGTTTTGTGGGGGGAAACTGGGATTTCCCTGCTTCTTTTCAGTGCCCCCCCCTTGGCTAGTTTAAATGCTTGCCAATGAAGCATTTAAGCCTATCACCTAGGATCTTAGTTCCCCCCCGGACAGATGGATGGATATCCATTACTTCCAGGTCCCAGGGCTAGCCCTGTGGCTGATGGTCTCTCTCTGTAGCCCGAAGTCCACATCTTGAGCATGCGAAGCTTGGGGCAGGATCCTTCTTACCTGACCCATAGTTGGAAATGTCCTCACTCCGGGCGGACCTTCAGTCATCAACCGTACTGACATCACCTCTCGATGTAGCATTGAAGACTTCAGCAGCGAAGGGGTGGGGCTCTCAATGGAAGGGCCCCTTTAGCTGCCTGAGTGGGTTTGGAGGCACCCTTTGAAGCTATTCTCCCTACAACCACCTCTGGTTCACCTAGTTTGTTCTTAGATCAGTAGGCTGGCTGACCACCTCGGCAGTCATTACTCCCCTCCTCCCACCTTGGAGATTGGCACCAAGATGCCCTGGTGTTGCAGAATTCGTTCGCAACCCTTCACGGCATTCCTATTAGGGGGATAGAGTGAGAGTGTTCCCTTAAATTGCAATTCCCCTGGATTGG
The DNA here is from genome assembly GCA_016271365.2 of Neoceratodus forsteri. NCBI lineage: Eukaryota > Metazoa > Chordata > Ceratodontiformes > Ceratodontidae > Neoceratodus > Neoceratodus forsteri. The sequence goes on along the minus strand of CM028130.1, from coordinate 1,190,532,805 downwards.
TCTACTAAATTGCAGTAGCAGAGCTGTCACTAAACAAAACTGTCCCAAAACCTGGAGGGAAAGTGATCTAGGCCTTCGTTCCCCAGAGGTTTCCTCCTCAAAGGCTTTTTTTCCTCTCTTCCATGCCAATGGTTATAATACTGGATCAGCATAGTTGTAGTCCTTAGATCACATAGTATAGGTTCCTGCTGTTGCCTGGAGTTTGGTGGCTGCCCCGTAATTGTCCCTTCTCCCCCCTTTGGATGTTCTCTCTCTCCTTAGGAAGCTGGGCCTCCATGCCTTACAGTCAGGCCTCTGAGTGGGTCACTACTCACCTGTTGTTTCCTGCCTACTCTACTCAAACAATACGATCAACTGACCCATGCTACCAACTGAACCCATACAACCAACTGACCTACGTACAGGTCTTCAACCCTGATAAGTGTTCACCATCATGTATGCTTCACTCAACACTCTTTTTGGGCTTCTTCCTAAGGTACAGTACCTTTAGCCAAGGGAGTCACTCACATGGCACCTCAAGGGGTGGAACTCTCCTCTAGGGTTCCTTGCCTTCATACCCCTACAGCGTGGTATATCCTATGGATAGAGAGGTGAACAGCCAAAGTTTATCTACGTTACACAAGTATGAAACCAGTTGCATAGGCACATTGAATTGGAAGGCTACAGCCTGTAGTTCAAGGGGGCAGTGCAACTGGCCATGCCCCCATTCTGCCCATTCAAGGGCTCCTCTCCTCACTCCACACACAAGCATTTTGTCCTTGCTCCTCCATCCATCCCTCCTCCTCCTCCTCCTGTGGCATGCCTCTCTCTCCCATGGGCTTCTTCCTAAGGTGCCTTTAGCCAAGGGAATCACTCCCGCGGCACCTCAAGGAGGGAAACCCTCCTCTAGGGTTCCTTGCCTTCGTACCCTACAGGGTTGTATGTCCCATGGATAGAGAGGCAAATAGCCAAAGATTGTATATGTTACACAAGCAAAAAACCAGTTGCAGAGTCACACTGAACTCTTGGTACAACAAAAAAATACAGAGACTGGAAAAAATGGTAAACAGATTTATTAGACCAGCAAGACTTCATCCTTCAAGATTTCATTTACTGAACTTAAATAGAGCAGAGAAATCTTACAAAAACTTTTTGGAAGAACAAAGGAAATCATATTGGGGAAAAAAAATAGCAAATAATATTACAGGCTCTGGAAAATAATGACACAGTATTTTGGAACTTGGCATCTAAGGGGGTTAATGATAGCAGTAAAAGGCCTTCAGGCATATATTCTACCGGATTTGTGGTTACGTTATTACAAAAATCTATTTTTAGTCACCTGTGAAATTCACATTTATACTTATGCCTTTTCAGAATTTTCATTTTTACAATTGTTTTTTCCAAAAAGTGCAGACAGCCATAATGTCTCTTAAACTGGGCAAAGCCCCAGGTAATGATAGAATTCCAGCAGAGTGCTTCATTTTTCATAACAGATTGGTGGGTGTATACACTTTATGTTTTCTTTAATTCATGCTTAAGCACTGGTTTTATACCAGATTCATGGAGAGGGAATTGTATTATTCTAATCTTCAAAAAAGGGGATAGGTTAAATCCTGCCTGCAAACCTATAAGTCTCATTGATATATTAGCAAATATTTTTTCCAAGATCATTCTTGTCAGGTCATAACGTTGGGTAGACACAAATACAACTCTGGATCACTGCTTCATTTAATATTGGGAGGGCTGTGCCTGTGGTTCAAAGTGGGGAATAGTTCCTCCCATAACCTCTACTTAAACCCTACGCTTCAGCACCTCCCTTGCTTAGGGATTATTTTCCCTTGGCTCCCTGAGTGGCTTGTGTGCTGTGCTCTCCTGTGTGCTGCTCTGGTTTGTCATTTCTCACCTGCTTTCCTGCCTGCTGGTTGTCCATTTTTTCTTTGTCCTCTCCATCTCCCTGTGTTTCCCTTGTCTTGTGCCGCTGTCTTTAGGCCCACGCAGCTGCCTGCCCCCCCCGGTTCTCGCTCATGTGCCTGGGGACTTCTGGTCCTTTTTTGTCTTTCTTTTTGGGCATTTTTTCTGCAGCTCACTCCCCCCGGGCTCCGGCTCCATTGCCACTTCTCCACCCCACATGCCTTTCCCCATGTCTGCTCATAGCTCCAAGTGTCCCCGTCCTGCCTGTTCCATTCCATTCCCCTTCCATGTCTCCCTTCCTTCCTGTCCCACTGTCTGGATCCATTCCTGTCCCAGCTCTGGTCCTCCTTCGGTCCTCCCTATCTCCTGTTCACCCGCCATTATGCCTCCATATTTACACCTGAAATGGAGTAAGCAGGCTGATTCTGTTACAAACCTGGACGATACTGATGCAGAACTTGTCCTGGAAAGGCATTTAGGAACCCACCACATATCATCCATGGTTGAGCACCATATCATCAGCAGATACGAAGGTTCATAGGGGCTAGTGCACCGGTGGGTTTCTACCATGCAGGTGGTGTAATATTGATCAGTTGAGCGTAGCTGCCTCCCTTCCCTGCTGCGCAGCGTTCCCATGTCTGACAGTCTCTGAGTTGAACTTGCCTCCCTTTGCAGATATTTACTTTTTCCTTCCTTTATTTGCCAGCTCCCTAGGCATTAGTTATAGTACTTCTGGTGTCTAGCAGGCAGGAAAATATGCAGTCACTGTGTTTGGGTAAAAGTTTGAGTTGGTGTCTAATTATGTGCAGTAAAGGCATGGAATTGCATTCCCCTCCTATGCAAAACAAATCACTCCCCTATTGCCAGTACAGTTCGAGGACTGGAATTGTATCCCTGGCTCTCATTGCTGATGTGGACCACTGGATTTAAAAGAAACAAAATGTGCATTCTATGGGTTGTAATGCAGGAGTGTTAATTTTCTGCACCTATGTAAGCTCTTTCTGTATTGCTTTAAGATGCATCGGGTTATCATTGGATAGATTCATAGCATTGCTGCTATTTTATTTTAAGTCATTATTTCTCTGCACCTCTATTTTTCCCATCTGCGAATTGCTACTTCACCTTGTATTGTTGCATTGATGCCTTGTGCACTGTTACTTCCTGGTTCCCTTTACCTCAGGATCCAACTACAAATGAACAGTTATCCTTTTCACATATCCCTTCTGGTAAACCTGTTTAACATTCCTAAATAATTCACTTAATCATCGAATCCATTCCTATAGACATACACAAGTAAACATCCAAATGGACATATAGCACTTGTTTGTTTGAAATTCATGTAGACCTGTCCTGTTTCTCGGCTTCCCTGCCTCCTTTGCTCCACTTTGCATCTCACCTCCTCCTCCCATACTTCTCTGAGCCATGCCTTTCATCTCATCCCTTATGTGTTACCATTCCATTTCACCCTATTATCTCTATCTGGCATCCCTGCTTCATCACCTTCTCCTGTCTTCCGTGTCCTAACTCTCACCCTTTTTCTTCAGCAGCGTTATGCTCAGCCAGTGCATACCAGCAGTCTTCCGGACTCTGTCCCTAACTCGAACCTTCTGAGGTACTGAGCAAAGGTAGGCTTCCCCTGTCTACTAGGGATGGGATTCCATTACATGACCTACCACCAGTTGTTGCTTCCCTTCGGGAATGGAACTATCTCTGACTCCTACTTATCAAGTTGGCATCCTCCATCCCAAAATCTGCTGGACAGCATCGAGTGCACGTTAGCTCGCCCCAACTACCAGGGATGGGAGCTATTTCTCCAGTCTATAAACTTTTACTATACCGTCTCTTCCTCCTGCCAGTTGCTGTTTCCCATGGGAATGGAACTCTTACACTCTAAGTTCCCACATCATTCTACTTCTGCTGCTTCAGGCTACCACCATTTATCTCTGCCATCCTTGTCCAGTACCTGGATCTATAGTCTACTGCTCCAATTCCTGCATCCTCAGCTTATTGCCCGGATCCTACTTCTGTCCAGGAACATGGCTTTGCAGGTCACCGCTTCCCTTCGGGAATGTAGCCTATCCACTCTAGCTGCCTTCCACATCCCAGCTTTGCCTGCGACTTCGACCAGTGGAACCAGGACCTCATCAATTTGTTTGCTTCCATCCTGCCAGTGTGACAATTCTCTTCCATCACAGGACCCTTCTGCTTTGAATGAGTCCATTCACCATCTCACTTTTCCATGGACCCTTGTTCTATAGCCACTTGGCCTCCTTTCCGTCATCATATGGATCCTGCCAGCTTACTATGTCCCTCTCTCACTCCTGGTCACCTGCCTCATGGACTTCTTTGCTGCAGGTCCCTGTCCGGCTGCTGTATGACCTTGTTTTCTTTGCAGATTTGAAACTTCGCCCTTCATTGATCCAGCACCTTCCATCATTTTCTCTAGTTGTTTCTGACCTTCGTCAGATGTGGGACTCCTGTTGCTCATTGTGCTTGGCTTGGCTCCTTGGCCTTCCGTGGATTATTGTCTGATGCCTTGCTGCTTCCTTTCTGCATTTTGCTGCTGTTTGCTGTGGAGTTAGCCGGTCCTGTACCTTCCTGTTCTGGCTGTTATCCGGCTTCGCCTGGACTGTGGTTTTCCCCGGATTATTCTTTCGGTCTCACAGGATTCACTCCAAGCTTCCTTCCCATTTGGAATGGCTGCCTTTCATCTTCACCTTGCTGGCTTGGGGCTTCGTTCTGTTTGCTGTGGCTGTTTTGGACCTCATACCCTATCTCCAACCAGTACTCCTACCCAGTTAGCTGCTGTCCGTATGATCCATTACTTACTTCTACTCCCGCCCTTATGACAGTACCCTTCCACTCTTCATTGGATCATTAATTCATTACTCTGGGTAATACTACTGCCAGCAAACATTCCTTGGCTCATCTGCTCCATAGACTCTCATGTTATCAGAGTTTTTACTGCTCATTCAGTTCTTCACAATCATTCATGGAATCTTATTCATCTGGACAATAGGAAGATCTCATTCATCTCTATCAGATATACCCTCCAATCCCTGTCCATCCAATCACCATGTCTTCCCTGTATGCCTTATCTCAATGGCTATCCTTATACAATGGAAAGGACTTAAATTCTTCTGTTATACTCAGATTTTATAATCAGCATAGCTTCTACAGATACCTGAAATCGCAAGATAATCCATTCAGCTATGGACATCATCCTATTACCTTCTGTCACCTCTGATTTCAGCAATGACTCTGATGACCTAGTTGCTTGACTCCTACTTTCCAACAGTCATTGCAAGTTTTAGGAATTGCACAGATACTGTCCAGAATATTCATCGTGGGATCTTCTCAACTAGTTGATTACTGACTCCACGCCATCCAAACCTCGATTTCACTCTTGGACATCGCTATTCCTTATACTATTATTCGTACTTCACTTAGAACCTTCAGCTGGGTCAACCACTCTCCTGCGGACCCTTCAACCTCTTCTTCTCGAAGTATCTTCGATAATCTCTTCAGCAAAGATCATCACTGAGAACTGGCTTTCTGGAATTTTAACTGGCAATCTGTGATGGGCAAGACAAATTCACCAATTCAGCCTTGCATCCCAATCAGTATTAATCAGCTATAACAGCAACATCATATGGCATCCTGCATTAATCGATCTCACTACAAATGGAGCCCACAAGGTCATCCTCTTATCCGCCCCAAGCTTCTGTCATGTACTTCAGCATTAGGATTACCTGTAAACATAACCACCTATGCCACCTCAGTGCATCTCCTAAATGATCACACAACAGGATACTCACACTTACTCCAGGCAGCATACCAGCAGGATTTGAGCATAAAGTCACAAACATCACGACCAAAGATGCCATCTATTCCTTATACTGAAATTCCAATCATGCCTTGTATATATCAGGCTACTATTTGGATGGCTCCGCAAATCTTCTTCCAGTGCTTTGCTAATCACTTATGGCTTTACTCTCATTAGGCACTCAAAATCTCCTCTACTCATTCTACTCTGGGATGCTTACCTAGTGACTTATCGCTCAACTAATAGATTTTTTAACTCCAGACTACCTAATACATCAAACCTTCCACGAATCGAAGCAGTCACCCATAACCTTATAACTCATCACAATTTCCCCAGTGTAAATGTCTGATCTTTTATTGATCAATCCTTGCTCTCCCAACTCATAATGCCCATACAATCCCTTGGACATGCATCCTTTGTCACTTTGGAAACATGGTCTACATCAGCCCTTCCTTAACTGGATCTGTTTTACATAGGATTTTACCATCCCTATGGAAAAGATGTACCCTTCACCTTCAGGATCATCGTTCAAGCTGTATCAGCCTTGGATTAGGAACAAACTGTCATCTTCAGGGTGCTCAAAGACTCTCCTTCAAATCCTACTTTATTGACATTTCCTGAGCAACTCCTTGTTCAATACAGAGTTCTAGCGTCCAGTCCATCCCTTACATTCAAACCTCTTACAAGTCAATCATTCACCAACGACTTCTACCATTGCATTTTCACCATTCCCAGTTTAGTACCTTATCGATATGGTCATAGTCCCTCTGCCTGTTACAACTCTGTTGGACAAGCATCATGGATCATCTTGGAAACTTGGACTTCCTTTGTCCTCCTTTACTTGGTATTTCTCCATACTTATGATTCTGTCGCTCATTCAGGACAGATCTACTCTTCAACCAGGATCATCATGCTATCAGCTTCATCTATGAATCGAAGATGGATTACCTTCTCTTCAAGCAACTCACCAACCTTAATTTAGCTGTGGTTACTAGAACCCAGATCCTTCTCCATTTAGCATGCCCAGAAGGATGGGCAGACCTCTGGCCAAGGGTTCTTAGAAGTTTCCTCCACCTGGGGGGTTTCTTCTCCTGAGTGCTAGGGGGTCATACTCTCTGTGAGTTGGAGAAGGTATCTTTTTGAGCATCCTATTCCCTACAAATTACTACCTACATACCTACTACTCAAGGGTGGGAATAGAGTTAAGCCACAAAAAGTTCTGCAAGTTACACATGCATTATACACCCCATCTCTCCTCATTGCTATTCCCCAGATATTGAATGGGAGGGCTGTGCCTGTGGTTCAATGTGGGAAATAACTCCTCCCACAACCTCTACTTAAACCCTATGCTACAGCACCTCCCTTGTTTAGGGAGTGTTTTTCATTCACTGCCTTCCCCTCATCCTCCTTCTCCAGCGCTCTTCTCACTCTTGCTCCTGGACATTCTAGTCCCTACAAATTACTGTCTACATACCTACTACTCAAGGGTGGGACTAGAGTTAAGCCACAAAAAGTTCTACAAGTTTCAGAAGCACTATATACCCCATCTCTCCTCATTGCTACTCCCCAAACATTGAAAAAAATATACCAAAATTTGAGGTAAAAGATTATTCACTTCTTTGATAGATTTATCTTCTACATTTGATTCATTATCAAGGTCATACCTGTAGGAAAAACTGAATACACTGAATATTAATCCTGGGTTGTTAAACATAATAGTTTTACTTGATGGCAATACTTGAACAAAAGTAAGATTCTCTGTGGAGAGTGACATTACCCAAGCATTTATTTCAAATAGGGACATTAAACAGGGTGGCCTGCTGGCCCCTTTATTACTTAATCTTTATATTTATGATTTGTAAATATCTTTTGAAAATGTTTTGGCTGATTTTCCTAAAATTGATGTTTTTTTTTTGTTGCACTGGCTTACCCCGATGGTGTCATTTTGTTCTCTCTCTCTCACATAAAGTCCTCAAAAGTAATTGAATCAGTTTAATATTTTCTACAAACAACACATATTAGTGGTAAATCTGTCAAAAACGAAACTATTACAGTTCGTTCAAAGATCATGGAACTCTTACAAGTGGTACTATGATGGGAATGTATTAGAGCAGGTTAATTCTTATGTTTACCCACAGTAGGGCTGACCTTTACTCCCAATTTGTTCTGAAATGAACTTTTTAAGACATTGTCAAAAATTGGATTATTTTCTTATGGGGCTAGGTCACTTTAATCATATATATGGTGGTTATGTTACTCCTACTGCAATCAAAGCTGCACATGTAAAACTTTCTTCAACAATTCTATATGCCGCTGAAATCTGGGGATCCATTGAACTAGGGCTAGTTGAGAAAAAAAAGTTACATTTTGCAGTCAAATGTTTTTTTATTTTTATTAGTGAAAGGTGACAAATACATATAACATTGATACAATCACATACTTTTTATACATATGACCTTAATGGTTACAGGCTTTTCTTTAGGATTGTTTCATATTCAAGTTATATCTGTATATGTATTGTTCTCAGTTAAAAACCATAACAGATCATCTATGGTTGAGTTTCAACTGTATTGATGTAGTGCTCTCTTGCTATATCACTGTTGATGACTCCCTTCGACCAAAGGCAAATAATCAAAGTTTTGCCTACTTCCCTATAAGTCAACTGACATCTCATATTCTTCCCCAGTACCCTCCTCCATGTATATGAAAAGGTTCAGGGGACAAAATCAGGATCATATATGGAAATATACATCACCCAAGGTCTCTAAAAGGGTTCGAATTGTCCCTGTTTATTATGAAGTTTTGCAGTCAGGGATTCCATATGATAAATGTCTGCTATCAATCCTCTCCAGTCATGCATTGTAGGAATGATTGAGGAGTGCCAACGCATAGTTATTGCTTTTTTAGCTGCCAAGATAAATATAGGAAGTAGAGTTCAGTGCCACTGAGGGTTGTGTTGGGGATAAATGGAGATCAACACCAATTCAACTGTGAGTTCAATTGATTCTCCCATGCAGTCTGAAATTTCTTGTTGTAAGGAACACCAAAATGGTGTTAATATGGGACAAGACCAATAAATATGAGCATGGTTGGCTACTTTACAAGAACATTTTCTCCAACATGCCCCGAATGAGAGTGGGAGATACTTAATTAGTGTTGCAGGAGAGTGGAAAAAATGGCTCCTACACTTCCATGCAAATTCACGTCACCTAGAGGCGTGGGTAATTTTATATGCCTGCATTGAAGCCCACAGACATTCCTGTTCCTGTATCTCCACTTCAAGTTCCCTATTTCAACCATTCATAATAGAAGTTGTAGAGTCTCCCATTCCTTCCCTTAATAGTCTGTATAAAAAAACCCACCTGGTGTGGCCATAAACTCCCCTTAATATTGTCTTCCAGATATTTCCAGGCCAGAGGTATGGGTTCCGGCAATCTGGTATCCATATCTTTTTGACGTAGTAGGTAGTTTCTTACCTGATTGTATCTGAAATGGTCATTATTTGATAGGCCGAATTTTGTTTGCAGAGATTCAAATGGGATAATCCCAGAGGGGGAAAGAAACTGCTTAAAAAATTGAAGACCCACTTGTCTCCATTTGGAAAAAGTATGGTCTAGGGTTGCTGGGAAAAACCTATCGTCCTCTGCAATAAGTGTGTAATAAAAAATGAAATTCCAGAAGGCTTTTTGCTGTTTTATTCTGTACCACAGCTTTAATACTTGGGCCCGTATGTGAAGAGATGTCTCTGAAAGAGGGTAACCTATTTTCAGGAACCAATGTCACCTTTATGATATCATAAAGATCATTTATGGCAAACACTAGATCCTTTCAGGGAGAATGATATGTCAGTGAAAGCCAAAGGGATACAATTTTAAAGAAAGATGCCATTGAGTAAAACTTTAAATTTGGTAGGTTAGCCCCTTCCTGGGTGAGTGGTAATTGGAGAGGGGACATTCTAATTCTAGGTTTCTGACCATTCCAGATAAAATTTAAGATAAGTTTGTCACATGGCTTAAAATAAAATTAGAAGGAATGGTGGGGATATTCCGGAATAAATACAATAACTTTGGAAGGATTATCATGCGGACAGTCTCAATCTTTTGAAAAAAAGTCAATGATAACCGAGCCCACACACCTAAATCTTTTTGAATTTGGATGGATAAAGGTTCATAATTTAACAGCTCTAGTAATCTAAAGTTTTGGAGATCGTGATGCCAAGATATTTAAATTTGGATTTATACCATTTAATTGGGTATTTCTTTTTAAGATCCTGCAGTCAGATTTTATCATTGCAAAGTTCTATTCCAGTTTGTACCATTAGGGCCGAAATGGGAGAAACCTGATTGTTCTCAGTTTGTAAATTAAAAGTATGTTCCTACTGGTTGAAAGTTAAAAGGAATGAATGTTGATATATTACCTGTTCTTGCTGTAAAGGAAATGGAAAAATGTATGGGTTTAGACCTTGACTGATTGAAACATCATGATACCATTCATTCAGATATAAATTTATGATTCTTGTCAGAGTTGCTAGACAGTGGAGTAAGTATACATCTCTCCTATAGGGAGGTGGTTCTAGAAAAAATGAATAAAAAGGATTGGCCAGGGGATCTGGAGATATTATCCACATAAGGTTAGCCCTTGGTATATTAACAATAAAAAACTCACATGTATGAGCCTTCTTTGGACTTGATTAAGAACCCATCATTCTTTGGACTTGATTAAGAACCCATCATTCAGGAAAGTATTCACTAAATTTTGATTCCAGTTATTTGAGTTTAATGTTTTAGAAGCTTGTTTTGAGGGTAAGTCCTGCAATTATGAAGCCACAAAATGTGGATGTGGGCTGGGCTTAGTGGAGGACACAGTTCACTTAGTAGTTTGTTGCCTGAGATGTACTATTTTATGGAAACAAGGTTTGGGTTCTTTTTTTTCTGGTTCAATGGACCCTCTATCTAAGCAGCTAGACTTTTTATTGTCAGGGGAAGACTGTTTCTTAACTATGAAATGTGCTCATTATCTAAATGCTATTTGAAACTAAGGAAAATACGTACAAATAATTCCTGTACTTTAAATGTCAGAGTTACTGCTGATGTCTATATGATTAACAATGTATTTTATTGTCTTCTGTAGTTTGTTGGGAGTATTTTATTTACTGCATATTAATATGGCATTTTTGTATGTCTTTTTTGAAATGGCTTATAACAGATCAATAAAAAGAACTACTACTATTACATGATCAACAGAATGCAATTAGATATTTGACAAAATACATTTTGTCCACCGAATAAAATTAGCAGTCAATAAAATGCATTTTGGCCATAGAACGAAGTTATAATTTTTTTTTACTTTTTATTTTTAGTATTTTGATACATAATGCTCATTTCTTGAACAGGTATATACTTAGCAATTATAGTAATGCATTACTTAGGATGAGGACTATCTGTTCGGTTGGTATAGCATTGGGGTATACATCATCATTAGTAAATTCACTATCCATTACATTTCAGGAGCTATATATGCAACCAATGTCCCAATTACTTTTTTTAGTAATTAAAACATTATGTTTAACCGACCAAAGGCCTTGTATTAGTTTTAACATCATTAAAATAATAAAAAGATCACCGTTCTGGAGTGCCCCCTAGTGTACACAGAACACAGCAGGTTATTGGTGCTGCCTACAACCAGCTGGGATAATGCCCTCGGATTTATGACTAAACAAAAAATTATAATGATATATCTGGTGCCTATTTAAAGAAAGATTCCCCCGCACCAAGACCAGCTTGTGCCCATAAAGTACATAAATCTGACACCTGGTTATATAAGAACAAGTCAACCCAGCTCCCAGACACAGCCACACTATTGATTGTATTAGATATAGTAAGGCATAAGGCACCTCTCACTCCTTCTTATACTGAACATAGAACAGTTCAACTCTAAAGCAAATGAAACAATTAAGCTAAACAGCCATATCACTGATTCAGAGGAGTCTAATAACTTCAAGTAAATCTTTAAAAGTCCAAACACATTTAAATCCTTTTAGAAACTCCTATCTAACAGATTGTGCATTTGTTAATGCTAATCAATGCTTTGGAAATGGGAACCTTAAAGAATGTACATAGTAATTATTTTGTGTTCAAGGCTAACTGTCTCTGAGACATGATCAGTCCCCTTCCGATTCTTCCTCTTCTGAAAGATATTCCTCCTGTTGTCTTTTAGCCATTATGCTTTCAATACAGTCCCCAGCTCCTTTAGGATCTGTAAACCTATATTGGCATTGAGCGATCCTGAAGCACAAATGAGCAGGAAAAGCAAGTGAATAAGAGATGTCCATCTCTTGAAGATATTGCTTTACCCCATCAAAGACCTTCCCCCTCATGTGAGTGGCATATGAGATGTAGGGAAAAAAGTAATATACGGGCCTCGTCTACATGAATTGGACCCTTATTTCTCAGGGCCCTCAACAACAAATCTCTTTCACCTGGAGAGTGTTGTGTTAAGAGAACAGTATGGGGATTTGTCAGTCCACTAGAGGGTTGTCTTGGATTGATACAGTAAGCCTTAATTATTTTAAAATCTGTTAGTTCAGTCAGACCCTCCATCCAGGATTGTAGAGTATAGTAGTGAATCTCCTTCAGTCTCCTCAGGCAAACCAAGAACCCGAACATTTGCAACCCACATTGAGTTCTCCAACTGCTCCACGCGGCTTCTAAGAGCAGCCTGCTCTTTTAGAGATGTAGCCGTTGTGGCTAAGGCCTTTCCCGCTGTGGCATCCATTGACTTTGTGGCTTCCCCCAATGCATCTATTCTGTGCTCCATTGTAATAAATTTTTCAGAAAACTATTACTGTTACATGTAATATTTTCTTAAGAGCATACTATCTATACAATACCAGTGAAAAAAGTAATAAGCTCAAGCCACTTGCAAAATAAGAGGAAAGTACTAGACGCTATACATTTGGTATGCTTTCACACCCATATGTTGAGGATCAAATCTTTTAGATCCTGAACAAATATCACAACAAGAAAATACATCATTCAATTCCATAAACATGTAGTTTAAAAGGATTAATTTCTTTAGTGATAATAATACGAGACCTGGTCTAGACTGGTGCACTGATTGCCTGAATGTTAGTGCAGGCCTTACCCAGCTGCTTTTGGGTTTTGTGATTACATTTTTCATATGGCAATCTATAAATTTAAATATGTTAGCGGTCACTGCCTTTGACCTCCCACCTGTGGTCTCCAGTTTACCCCATTGCTTCAAAAAGTTAAATATAACTCTCCATCCTGTTATTCTAGCAAACCTTTAAACATGCTTTTTTTTTAATAAAAAGGTTTTTTTATTGAGACTGCTATTATTTTTATTGATTTTGGTTACCGGGAAAGGCACACTTGATCGAGGCTCGTTTCCAGGTGCGACTCAGGGACAGTGTACACTGTGGGGATAGGATTACAGGCATAGCAAAAACAACATCATTTAGTCAGCATAAAACAATTAGATTGAAAAATAGCATACTTAAATATACATACAGACGTGTTGCAACTAGTCTTACAGTAGATGGTGCATACATTTTACATATGGTGTGCTACATAGAAGGTACAGTGCAAAAAGATCTTAACAATGGGCAGGAAGATCAAGACATTGAAAGATTAAAAAAGTATTTCACACTGGAATAGAAGCTTGTGGAAATTGGGGAGGTAGCAGAAGGGAAGGGGAGTGTGCAAGAAGAGGAGAGATTCTAGTAGAAGGTGAGCAAGTGCAAGAGGTAGGGAGGGATTGGGAAAGGGCATGTTTTTGTGTAAGTGGTGAGGGAGATAGAGGGAGCTGGGAAGAGAATTCCAGATAATGGGGAGGCAATGTGAGAAAGTGGCCTGCCCAGAGTTCAAGTGAGGATGGGGAAGATAGAAGGTGCAAGGGTCTCTGGAGAGAAGCTGGTAAGCAGTAGGGGAAGAGGGGGAGAAGAGAGGTAGGGGGTGAGAGTCTCAAACCAATATTTAGAGATGAGAGTGGTGGCATGGAGCTGGCAGTGAAGGGAGGGGGAAGGAAGAGAAGGATGAGTATAGGGTACAGTGATGGGTGTGAAGGGGAACATCAGTTGTGAAGCGGCAGAAAGCACTGAAAAGAGAGTTCAATCTTATTTATTTATTTATTTATTTATTGAATTTTGATGACCGGGTAAGCCCACTGGGCCCCGAAGGTCCCTTTTTCAGGGGCGACCCAGGAATAACAGTACAAGAGACTATAGACAGTAGAAAACATATGGAAGTACAGGTTATCATGGGTATACAGTATTTGGCTGTTTACACATAGCAGTCATTACATAGGTTTGCTATATCTGATTGGTCAGTGTTGTTCATTACATCATCCATTGACAGAGGCATTAGTGAGACAGTACTGTAGATTCATTAGGTGACATAGTTTAAGTGTATACGGTATTCGGCTGTTTACACATAGCAGTTGTTATATAGGTTTGATATATCTGATTGGTCAGTGTTGTTCATTACATAATCCATTGACCAAGACATTATTGAGACAGTACTGTAGATTCATTAGGTAACATAGTTCAGGAGCAGTAGTAGGTTCAGATTGGGGGAGGAGAGAGTTAGTGCAACATTGTTAGGGGTTAACTATTATAGTTAGGTGAGCAGGCTGTTGAGGTCACTGCAGTAGTGTCAAGGGTGGAGGCAGTGGCATCTTGAGAGGGAAGTGGAGGGGGCAGATCCGAAAATGACATCAGCATAGTTGAAGATGGGGAGGATCATTTTAGTAACCAGTTTATGGCAGATGGGAAGGGAGAGGGTGTCCTTGTTTCTGAGCATAACACCTAGCTTTGGGTGAAGTTTTGAGTGGACGTAATCTATGTGGGTAGAAAAGTTGAGCTGGCTGTCGAGCCAGATGCCCAGGTACTTATAGGTGGAGACTGATTCAAGGTGGGTCCATCCAAGGTAGAGAAGCAGGGCAGAGGGGAAAGTTTAGACAGTTTTTGCGAGGTGCAGAAAGTCATGGATACTTTTTTTTAAATTACCCTTGAGTTGGTTATCTTGGAACCACAGTAGGACCCATGTAAAGTCACTCTGTAGCTGAGCCTCAACTATGGAGGTGAATGGACCTGAGGCATACAACATGGTATCGTCAGCATAGAGGTGAATCTGGAAGGAGGTAAAGACAAAAGTCAGGTCATTTAAAAAGATAGAGAAGAGGATGGGACCTAAGATAGGGCCCTGAGGAACTCCAGCTTGGATGGGGAGTGGGGGGAGAGGACGTTCCCGGCAAGGACTTGCTGGGTGTGTCCAGAGAGGTGGGACCCGAACCTGTCAGTTGTGAGGGAAGAGAGGCCAACAAAGCTAAGTTTGGAGAGTGGGGAGGGGGGGAGACAGAGTCAAAGGCCTTTGTGAGGTTGATGTAAATGGCAGCAGTGAGGTGACCGCGGTCCATGCCTGTCAGGATGACATTGGTGACTTGGAGCAGGAAGACATTGTACAGTGTTTTTTCAGAAGCTGGACTGATAGAGAGAGAGAGGAGAAAGTTGTGGCAGAAAGGAAGTTTATAAGTCTTGTAAGGACAAAGGATTTCTAGAGCTTGGCCAGGGACAGGAGGAGGGAAATGGGGTGATAGTTTCCAGGCAAGGAGTGATCACCTCCTTTGTGTAGGAGAATCACCTTAGTGGTTTTCCAAGCCTGTGGGATTGAGCCGAGGGTGAAAGGGAGGTTTAGCAAGTGAGATAAGGGGAGGGCTCTGGAAAGGGTGGAGATTTTGTGAAGATGGGGGTCAAGGCCGTCTGGGCTAGATTTGAGTGGGTTCAGGAATACGAGGGCATGGAAAACCTCCATGGCAGAAATGGAGGTGAAAAGAAAGACACGGGGGAGGATGTGAGGGGTTTGCTGGACTGGAGGGAGAGCACAAGTAGTGAAGTTGGAGTTTAGGATTGAGGCAACTGAGGAGGGGTTGAGATAATTTTATCATTGATGATGGGGGGGGGGGCTTGAAAAGGAAGGTTGAGGAAAGAAAACAGGGTTTGCCAGAATTTGTGCAGGGAATCATAGAAACATAGAAGTTGATGGCAAATAAGGATGACCGGGCCCATCCAGTTTACCCATGTACTCTAATTAACTGCCGCTGACCCAACTTGGTCACTGGCTACTGCCTCTCTTCCCCCCCCAGGTTCCCTTATGTCTATCTCATGCATGTTTAAATTTCCCCACTGTGCTTGCCCCCACCACCTCCTGGGGCAGGCCATTCCAAGCATCCACCATCCTTTCTGTGAAAAAGTACTTCCTCACATTGCTGTTTATTCTACCCCCTTCCAGTCTCATGTCATGCCCTCTTGTTGTTTTAGAGAAGCTTCTCTTCTGAAAGATGTTGCCCTCCTGTACCTTATTAATCCCCTTGAAATACTTGAAGGCCTCTATTATGTCTCCCCTCTCCCTCCTCTCCTCCAGGGTGTACCTACTGAGTTCCTCCAATCACTCCTCATATTACCTGTGGTGCAGGCGCTGCACCATTTTTGTTGCCCTTCTTTGAACTGCCTCCACCTTGTCTATGTCCTTCCGGAGATGTGGCCTCCAGAACTGGATGCAATATTCCAAATGAGGTCTCGCCAATGACTTGTACAGTGGCATTATGACCTCTCTTCTTCTGCTGGTAATACCTCTTCCTATTCACCCCAGCATCCCACTGGCTCTCCCCACTGTCTTTGCACGTTGTTTGGCCACCTTTAGGTCATCAGATATGATGACCCCCAATCTCTTTCCTGTTTTGTGGCCTCTAATATCTCTCCTCTCACCATGTAATCCTCCCCTGGGTTCTTTCACCCCAAGTACATGATTTTGCACTTCTTCACATTGAATCCTAGTTGTCACACTCTGGAACATTCTTCCATTTTAGCTAGGTCCCTCCTCATTCTCTCCACCCCTCCTGAACTGTCCATCCTATTGCAGATCTTTGTGTCATCTGCAAAGAGGCACACCTTCTCTCTAGCCTCTCTGCAATGTCACTGATGTAGATATTAAACAGTACTGATAGAAGAACTGAACCCTGTGGCACCCCGATGGTCACCCTCCCTACTTTGGATTTAGCTCCATTTACCACCACCCTCTGCATTCTATTCTTCAACCGATTTCTAACTCAGTTCACCACCTTGTGTCCCAGTCCCAGGCTGCCCAGCTTGTTCACAAGCCTCCTATGTGGAATGGTGGCGAACGCCTTGCTGAAGTCAAGGTAGATCACATCTACTGCTCCTCCCGATCAATCTCCCTAGTGACCCAGTCAAAGAAATCAGTCAGATTGGTTTGACATGACTTTCCTACTGTGAATCCATGCCACCTTGGATCTTGTGCTCTACTTGATTCAAGGTCCTCTACTATCATTTCCTTTAGCATAGATTCCATAATGTTACCCACCACCAAGTTCAGGCTGACAGGTCTATAGTTTCCAGCCTCCTCTCTGCTCCCAATTTTGTGGAGAGGGACCACATTAGCCCTTCTCCAATCCTCCGGACCTCCCCGGTTTCCAGTGACTTGTTGAAAAGGGCTTCCAGTGGTGCCGCCAGTACCTCCCCCAACTCCTTTAATGTTCTAGTGTGTATCCTGTCTGGTCCCATTGCCTTATCCACCCTCAGTTTTGTAAGTTCTTCTAGGACTCTCCCTTCTTTGAATGGACTGTTGTCTACCTCCCCTCCCATCCTGATTCTTAGCTGGTTTTGCTGCAGGGTGGCCCTGACATACTGTGCTTTGGCAGGTCTAATGGTTTTGGTGCAAGCATGTCTGACAATCTTTCAAAACATTTAAAAGGAAAAGGACAATAAGTAGAGGATCCTGCCTATTTTAACTATTAGGTGTCAGTGTGGCTCAGTTGGCAGCACATCTACCTCTGGACCAAAAGGTCATAGGTTCTAGTCCTACACTGGGATTAGGTCCATACCATAAAAACTGGCACCCGAGTACAGTAGCAAGGAGATACTCTACTGTTGGGCTGTGTTGTCCTTCAGATGAAATGTTAAACTGTGGTTCTGCCTGTCTCTTTGAGTGATTGTTCTTGTGGATGTTAAAGATACTACAGCACTTCTAAAAAAACAGTAAGGGAATTTTTTTTTATTAAGCACAAAACAAATACAAATGAAGACTGTCACATGGAAAAAAATCAAAACAAAAAACAGGAAAACTGAAACAGAGAACAAAAAACAAAAACAGGTATCTCAAAAAAATATCCATTCAGAAAAAGGTTAGAAAAGGATGCAATTCAGATTACAATGGAAAGGTAACTAAAATAGAGGTGTTATGCCTATACACAGGACAAAAAAAAGCTAGCTAGTCCCAACCCTGTCTGCTCCATGTGCTATATGGGAAAACATTCTTCCAATGGTGTGCAAAAAAACATGTTTCAACAATTATGCTAATTCTAAACAACAGACAGGCTGTATTTCAAACATAATCTTTGAATATAGTAAAAATAGTGTATTGTCTTTTTGACCTTCAGACTACTAAGGTGCCGTTTTCCTCATTGTCCATGAAAACAAACTTGTATCAGGGTCTGAATGTGACATGGTGGAATACCTGTTCTTTCCAGTTTGTTGCCACCATATCCCAGAAACCCTGAATATAGGAACAGTGAAAAACATAGATGTTCCATGGTCTTCAGAATCTGTGCACAACCTTCCCTGAGACAGTATCATTCTTGAAGTGACTTGTGTTGTATGAGCATGTTTATTGTGATGGCACACCCGTGCCTCACATTTATTGAGGATCCTAACCTCTATCAACTGCTTGGTTATATTTTGCACTGTATTACCTGTAGCTGGGGAAAAGACAGGTGTAACAGAAAAATGACTTCCCAAAATATTTGAATAGCACAGTTTCCTAGACTGAGTTTTTAATTGTTCCTGTTGTAATGGACTAAAGAGTACATGATTAGGATCGGTATCACATGTTACGAGTATCTAGTGGAAGTGCATCACCTTTCTGCTTAGCTATTTAAACTGTGGAATATTAAGCAGGTATTGTTACGAATTTATGATTGAGGAATACTAAATAATATGTATGTATACTCATTGTGCCGACCTTTTCTTCTCAATGTTAATGTATTGTCTTTGTAACAACATTTTTATGTACTGCAACTGGGACCTCATTGTAAATGAGCCTCGGCTCTACTGTTTTATCCCTGTTCATATTTTATATGAATACAATTTTACCATACCATACCAATTGTACTACTTAATTTTTTCTTATATACCAGAGAGATATTCTGGCAGCCCCCATACTACTGCATGTTTCCTCTTAATAAAGCCCCTTTCCCAAGCTTGCAGAAAACCTAATAAAACAAAGGATAGAAGGGGCCTATACTTTGTGTTGCCCAATAAGTAAAGGATAAATAGTACTAAAAAGGAAAGAACAGAAAAAGAAGACTGTGGGGCTAATCATCCCCACACCCTGTAAATCAATCATCAAGAAAAGTGATAGCCCTATTTATAGGGTTCGGCCTACTTCCCCATAGGGTTTGAAAAAATACTGAGGATCACCACCTCCAAAGTTACTGGTAGGGGATAGACATAACTGATATATAAAAAGTGAGATACAAGGTAAGTTTTTATCATGTTAACCCTTTTCTTCTTGCTCATATCCCATCCTGTCCATTCTGAAACCATACCTTTAACTTGGTTTAATTTAAGAGTCCAATTGTACCAGACTATGTTATTGGTCCTAAAATAGACTCTCACAATGTTGACAGGTTCCAGGGACAATTTAATGCCTCCATGCCAGTGATATCTATATGATCTCTAGGCTCAATAAGAAGCCTCCACTTTTATCTATATTTAAGTCTGAGTCAGAGAGTTGGGAAAAGACTTTAATACTGAACAGTTTCTTAACCAGATGCCGTGTCACTCACGATTAAGGTGGCATCATTGTTGTAAGCAACTACCTTCATCAATTTCAAGCTATCGCTAGTCAATGGTGCTCTAAATCAGTCATTATTCTAAATTAAACGTAACAAGGGGTCAATACCAAAAATATGATGTATCAGACTGAGGAAGCAGCCTTGCTGAATACATCCTTTTGGAAAAAAACTATTCTGAAACCAGCCATTTAAGTATTTCTCATCTCCACAAATTCTCTAATGAAGAAAAGGCAATCTTGAATTTTTCTACCTGGAACTGATCAGAACTGAATCAGAGTTAACAGACATCTGTCCACCTGTGCCATTCTGGAACTTAACACTTTCATCATCATCATCAATTTATTTTTTAAAAGCGCCCTTCTGGAGCTCAGGGCACCCTTACAATTAAAACACCATATACATATACATAATATACATGGACACATAACTTCAACATAATTAAAATAATCACAAAATCACTTTATACCATTTTAACTCTTATTAGTGATTGTCTAATAAAATACCTTCTTGTCATTATAGCCCAGAAAAGGCTTGATTAAATAAATGTGTTTTAAGGGATGCTTAAAACCATCCATGGTCAGGCTATCTCATTTCCGAAGGGATAGAAAATTCCACAGGGTCAGAGTCATAAAACCAAATGCTCTACCTCCAGATGTCTTCAAACGGATCCTGGGAATCTCCAGCAATCCCTCATTGGAGGATTGGAATGGCTGTGAGGGGCAGTAAGGAATCAAGAGGTCTTTCACAGAATTTGTCTGAATTTAAGAGCGTTATACGTCTCCATTGCTTGATGTCAGTTTTAACTCCTTTTTCAGGCAGTAACATTAAATATGCCCCAGCCAAATTTCCCTGCATCACTAAAATACCACCAACAGCTTAATCTGGTTCAATTTCAGTTGGCTTGTATCTGTCTCCTCCACCCCCCTCCAACCCTTGGAAAGGCTGAAAATAGGTAGTATTGTCTAATATTCCTTTCACAGTCAACAAAAGATAAATAAATAAATAAATAAATAAACTAATTACGATTTTAGATTTGCAGCCTCATCCTGGGGAGGGGGAATACAGACACTCAAGTTCATGTTTACATAGATACATAGATACATAGACAGTGTCGGCAGATAAGGGCCTATGGCCCACCCAGTCTGCCCATTTGAGCTTGTAAGTTCAGTTTGCTTTCCTAGAAGTCTGTTGCCCCTTACCCCTGACCCCCAGAATTCCTTTATGTCTATCCCATGCATTCTTAAATCCCGTGATTGTTTCAGCCCCAGTTTAAATATTTTATTGAGTAGCCATTTAGGTCATTTCAGTTTTTGCTCATCAAAAAATACATGGCAGTCAAAAAATATGCTGACATTTAAAAACATATTGTCAAATTACAGTTAATTATCTCATTCTATTATAAGAACAACTGGCATTATAATTACAAGAATAACAGTGTACAAATGTGTTATACTAGGACCCTTTACATTTTCCCTTATAGTTTTTGAACCATATTATATCAACATTTCATAGAAAAATAAATTACATCATAAACAATTGATGGTGAATATGGGCTCATTAATGTAGTGCAACTGTTCTCCAGAGACATATAGCAAACATCTATGTATTTTGCTATCCAATACTTTCTTTGTTTAGTGTACCAGAGACAGACAAATGAATCTATGACTCCAATTATCTTCCTGCTTTAATGTGTAATTACATAACATAAATAATCTTATCCAAATCTATCCCCATACCCAAAATATAATATGTAAGGAATAACAATTTTGACTTAAAGATCTCCGATCTATGTACTGTAAAAAGTCTGCAATCTTCATGTTTTTTATAGAAAGATAAATATGGTTCATACGTGTGAAAATATTTAGTACCTGTTAGCCATCAATACATTTTAAACCCACCAAATTAAATGGTTAAATGCATCAACCCTCTAGTTGTTTGTCTAAATTTTTAAAACACAATGTTCTAGTGAAGGGGCATCATGCAAACAGAACTTTTTTTGGGGGGAACACAAAATCCTAACCTCACTAGGGGGATCCGGGGGAATGTCCCCCCAGGAAAAGTTCTAAACTTTGAAGCCAAATGGTGTATTTTGGTGGCTTTTAGCAGGCCATGAAGCTGTTTCACAACATGGTCAATCTTATCAGAATGGCAAGGCAATGTTGCATTTGTTGATGTCTTTGTTCAGTCTATGGGTGGGCAACTAACATTTCTGGCTGGCTTAGCAAAGTCCCACCACCTCAAGTGTGGGTCCTGGTAGTACTATTAAAACATATTTGTGGTCTGCCAAGCCCAGTTCCAACGTATTACCCCCCCCCCCCCCCCGGCCAACATCATCATCATCAACACCACCACCAATCAAAATTTTGTATCTTACTTGGTGAGTCTACTACTAACATTTATTGCCTGGCACTCCAGGCCCTGTTCAAAAACACTCACCCAGAACCCCCCTTCCAAGCATGGGTCCTGGTTGTGTACCAATGGTGGGTCAACTAACATTTGTTGCCCTCCCATTCCAACACCCCCCCCCAACAAGTGTAGGTCCTGATCCAGGACCCCGCTGGTAGTAGTACTGCACCAAGTTGGTCAGTTAACATTTGTAGCCCATGGCCAGCTTAGGTTAGCCCAGTTTAAACACACTCCTCCCCAAGTGTGGGTCAGTCCTAGTACTGTACCAACAGTGGTCGATTTAAATAACATTTGTGGCCTGGCCTGCCAAGTCCAGTTCCAACACACACTACCCCCCCCCGACGAGGCCATCATCATCATCATCAACCATCATCATATGCACATGACATCTGCACACTCAAAAATCAGTAGGCACTCAGCCAGCCAGCTCCAACATCACATCATATTCACACACGTGTCTCATCATCACTCACAGTACAAAGTGCCCTGTTAAAGTTTAACAGGGAGCTAGCACTAGGGTTTTAAAATTTCTTTTGCTTGACTTTGGTACTTTTTTATATATGGCCTCAGGCAGCAGCTCTGCTCTGTCAAAGCGAATGACAAACCCACATGTCATACTTCCTCAACTGGGCCATGATTCACTCTGACCTCATCACACACACACACACACACACACACACACACACACACTGTGTGTGTGATACAACTTCACAGTGAATCATGGCTCAGTTGGCAGGAGGGAAAATGGATGGATAGGACTCCAGCACTAATTGGACTGCAGGATGTAAACAACTTTTCTGGCAACCTTTTTCACTCACTCATCACCACTCTCACCATTCAAACCACGACCAACCAGCAACAGTAATACAGACACACGACACACACACACACACACACACACACACACACACACACAAAACACAGACACCAATCACAGCAGTGTCTGTACTCACGAATGACCTACTGATCAAGTCAGTACTAGTTAGACAAGTTCTGCTGACCCTGCTGCATTTTGTACCTACTGGATTTAAAATGGTAATGACTGGTGCACACTGCCTGCCCTTCCCTACCAGTACATTATCCTTCTCAGTGCTGGCTTTCCAAAGATGGCACCGACTACATAAACTGTGGCATGCTGTAGAAAGGAGACTGAAGTGTGAGGGGGGAGGGATGCAGGTACACAGACAAAGTTGATTGGGCACGCAGACCCGGTCACAATGAGGACATTATTAATCACTGCTGCAGCTGCTTCTTCTGCAGTCCTCTGTCCTTGGCTCCCCCAACTTCTTCTGTGATCCTCTGCTTTTGACCCCCAACCCCCAGCCCCCAACCCCATGACCACAGGTACTGACTGCTCTGTAACTAAAAAAAAAAAAAGCTGCAGTACAATCATGATGGGGCATGCCCAGGACAGTGTACGCCTTGCTTTACAAAAGTCAGAATCAGAAACCAGGCAGACAAAGCACAACCAAATTTTATTTTATTTTTTGTGGTGATGATGCCATGAGTTTGGGGGAGCACATGCCTCTCGGCCCGATGTCATGATGCCACTGTTCTGGTGTGCAGACCAATTAATGTTATTTGTTAAGAAACAACAACAAAAAAAGGCCCAACTAAGTAAATGTCTTCACAACCTCAACTGGATAATTGTATAATTTCCAGATGTATTTTGCCTTTGTCCACATGTCAGAATTTTGCTTTTATTAACATAGATTTGCATTTCATAGTCCAAACAGTATTTTTCCAATATATTTAGCTTTCATTGAAGGCCAGTAGATGAAAATAAGATAATATTTAGATCCTCAGCATATATTAATGTAAACATAACCTGATTTCCTTTTTCTGGTGAATGACAAGCAGATGTACCTCATGCACTGGGTAACTTGCTAACATACAAGATGAACAATCAGGCACCCCTGTTTTGCCTGTTGATTTGAATGGAAAACCTATTTTGCATGACCCATCAATTCACAGTATACAGTTCTCTGTTCGATAATATGTACAGTAGTAGTGTACTATCAACCCCCATATGCAATGATCTGTCCCATAATAAGGGCCTTGATATCCTGTCAAATGCCCCTTTGAAATCTATAAATGCTTTTGGCTCTTGGGAGTGACCCCAGTACAAAAACATTAAAATGGTCCCAGCTACAGCAAATAGCTAAGTCAATTACACTCTTATCTCTACCTGAAAAATAAGTTGATTGTGCTCTATTCAAAATAATGAAGCCACATTTTTCTATGAATTCCAGAATTTTCCCCCCACTTCTGTTTATGGAGTCATCAGCTGATTTTCACTCTAAAAAGATATATTTTTGATCTTCCTCCACATTTGGTAATTCCCCCATTTGTGCAGTAAAATCCCCTCTTAAGAGTACATTAACATGTGGTTCAGTTGTGCTTACGTAACTGGAAGTGATGATGCTTGTGTGACCTGATTACATTATGGCTATTTGCCTCTCTATCCATGGGATATACCACCCTGTAGGGGTATGACGCAAGGAAACCTAGAGGAGGATACCCCCCCCATAAGTGCCGTGGGAATGATTCCATTGACTAAAGGTAGCTTAGGAAGAAGCCCACGGGTAAGAGAGATGAGCCGCTGGAGGAGGAGGGGTGGATGGTGGGGCAATGAGAAACGAATCCTGGGGAGTCTCAGGATGATTGACCTTATAAAGCCTGATGGGGGAGTGATGTAGTTGCTCTGCCCATTGAACCTCAGGCTTGAAGCCTTCCCATTCAATTGTGCTTATGCAACTGGATGAGATGAAGCTTGTGTGACTTGATTACATTGTGGCTATTCGCCTTTATATCCATGGGATATACCACCTTGTAGGGGTACGATGCAAGGAACCCTAGAGGAGGGTCCCCCCATAGGTGATATGGAAATGATTCCATTGGCTAAAGGTAGCTTAGGAAGAAGCCCAAAAAGAATACCCATTCAGGTGTTGAGCATCGAGAAGGGAGAAGTAGAAGATACCTAGACTGGAAAGAAATGTGACAGACATAGGTAAGAATGACAGGAGAAGATGAAAAAAGGTGAGGATGATGAATGAAAGGAAGCTGAGAAGATGAACAAAGGCAGACTTCCTAAAGAGAGAGAGAGGCAACAGCCAGGGCCACCATCCGACTCCATCCAACAGCAGAACCTAACTAAGGAACCTATGAAGCACTAACCCTAACTAATATTATGACCATTGGCATGGAGGAGAGGAGGAAACCTCTGGGGATCCAAGGCCTAGGTCACCTTCCCTCCAGGCTAAAAGATGTTTGATTAAGGACGTTTGTCAGCACTGCTACCGCAATTTAAAGTAGAGATCTAGGCAGTAGGAAAATTTTCAACTGTAGATGAAGCTCTCACTCTGACTTTCTAATCAGACAACTGTCTAGGGATGTGAGCGATGTTTGCAACTAGATGCTCAAAAGCCAGCAAAGAAGTATGATGATGGAGAGAAGCCTTGAAGGGTTGAAGATAAGACATGAAATGAAAGTTGAACGATGATGGACAGTGCCTGCCAGCCCCTAGCAAAGGGGCAATGGACATGAAGGCATGTCTTTGAGTGGTGAGTAAGTTGAGTTGAGGTAGCATGGACCCAAGAGGGTTATGCTCATGTGGTCAATGTGATGGACTAGACCTACATGATGGTTAGACTAAAGAGAAGGATATAAGTAGGGAAGGTGATGGCAGGATAGGGAAAACACCCCAAAAGAAAGCACAGATCAGAGAAGGAGCATAATGAAGGGAGGAGCGGTGACGTGCATGAAAAGACCTACCTAGAGGCTGGATGAGAAAGGGGTTAGATGAGCAAGGGATACCCGAAGGTGGGCAGGAGAAGACGGAAGGTGATAAGAACTGCAAGAGAGCAGCAGTTTGATGAGGAAGCATAGGATGCGATGAGAGGTATACTGATTGAGCGAAGGAAATAGATGAACCATGAGGTCAGAATGAGTGAATGATAACTGAACTCATGAACCTGGACACAGATGGGCTAAAGTAAGAGGAGCATATAAGTAGGAAATGTGATGGCAGGACATGGGAAAAGCAATTCAATGCTCAAAAGCAAGAGAGAGAAGTATGATGATGGAAAGCAGCCTTGAAGGCCTGAATGGGCAAAGGAGAGACAGGGAATGAATGATGTACGATGATAGTGGGGAAGATGATAGCAGGATAGGGGAAAAAAAGCAAAAGAAAGCACAGGTCAGAGAAGGAACTGAATGGAGGGAGGAGGGCAAGGAGCAGAGTTGATCAGGGCAGACATTGGGCGAGTGCCTACCGAAGGGAAGCACAGCCAGGATGAAAGTGCAGCACAGAGAAACCAGATGCAAGTAGTGATGAGCCCAAAGGAAAAAGTTTAAGATGCCGAGGGAAACCGAATGAAGAACACACACAAAAAGGAAAAGGGCTATGGATCCTACAGTGCACAGAGCATGGATATCCAGGTGCGAGGAGGTGCCCTGCAGAATGAGAGGCCACAGGGGGAAGGTATGCGAAGGACGGCCCCAGGCTGAGGCAATGGAGAGTAGAGAAAACAGAAACATGAACTAGGCATCAGGACACCGGATAGCCAAGAACACAGCAGGATGCACAAAACAAGGTAGTGACCAAGCAAGCAGCAAAAACAGAAGGAGCAGACCATGCAAGTGTCCTTGATTCGCAGGGACAACCCTGTTAATGTCACCAAATAAATCACTGCCCCTCGTGCAAGTTTAAGTGTTAGGATGAAATGTGGGGCTTGGAAGCACACAGCAAAGGTAAACAGGAAAGGGACATACATGCTCATCCTCAGAAAATGCAGCCCACACGGATCCCCGTATCCAGG
Organism: Neoceratodus forsteri; assembly: GCA_016271365.2. Lineage (NCBI taxonomy): Eukaryota > Metazoa > Chordata > Ceratodontiformes > Ceratodontidae > Neoceratodus > Neoceratodus forsteri. The sequence continues at coordinate 1,190,505,973 of CM028130.1, read as the reverse complement.
CACCAGCCTGAGAGACTGACCAGTCAATAATATGCATCCCCGATATAAGGTATGAGTCCCCGATAGGAAGAAGCAGAGTCCCTGAGTGAAGTGGCAAAAGGCTGAGAGGGTCGAGGAGGGGCACAGTGCAGGTGATGCCCGGAGAAAGAGGCAGAGGGAGGAATGAGCTGGAGAAGGAGAGGGCCACAAAGATGCCAGAGGTGGAAGAAAGAAGTGGGGTGACCAGGCAGGAGGTGAAGAAACCACACTGCGAGGTGGATGGAGCAAGCTGCAGAGGGCAGAGGATGGGAGGGGATGAAACGAGCAGGACATAAAAAGGGTGACAATGACATAAGGTCGAGGAGCGGAAGGGGATACAAAGAGATGAGAGGAAGCAAACGAGGGAAATGAGCGAAAGGCTGCAAGCAAGCCAGCAGCAACTGGGGGGGAGCGAGGAGAACAAATGAGTGCCACAAAACAAGCGGCATGGGGGGTAGGAAGCAGCAGCCAGAGGTTGAAAAGGGGACAGGAAAGTAAACAAGAGAAATGGAGCACAAACCAAATAGATGGACAGATGCAGAAGCAATGGCATAAAAATGTGTACGGAGGAAGGAGGGACAATGCCTCCAGCTGCAACGAGAAATGAATCCTGGGGAGGCCAAGGATGATTGACCTTATAAAGCCTCATGGGGGAGTGACGTAGTTGCTCCACCCATTGAACCTCAGGCTTAAAGCCTTCCCATTATGTATCCTCTACATTGTTAAAATGTTCATCAAGGTCTATCCATGTTGTTCTTATAAGAACTAGAGTTATAACAGGGACTATAACAATTTCACAGTATTAACAGTCCTCCACACCACTCCACCAGAAAAACAAGGAAGAATTTAGCAGCAGCTATTATTTTTTGGAGACCATATCCATACCAGCTTTCAGGTAAATTGTTAATCCTCCATTAACCTTATCCATCTTTTTTACTTCTGATGCTTTACTAAAGAAATCCTCATACCCTTTTATATTCATGTCTTCCACATCCCAGGTTTCTTGTAATACTGCTATCTGATGTTGTTGCACAAATTCCATTCAATTTTTTTCAGATAATTTATTTCTCTATCTGACAATATTCCAAAATAATATTTTATCCCCCCAATGTATTGCCTCTATTTTCTGCTCTGGGCCTCCATTTGTTTTTTTTTTTCTTAACTTGTTCTGTTTAGTCATGGAACAACTTCTTGAGGCAACAGTGCAAATCTACTGGCTAAAGATAATACATTCCTGTTCATTTTTAAAATTTCAGATGTGGTGTAGGCCATTTTTTTGACAATTTATTTCCTCAGGAGCTATAGTTACATCAACTATATTTTCTTGTATAGTCCCCTCCCTCGTACCTCTCTCAAGTTTAAATTTCAACTATTTATCTAGTTGGTCAAGTTTTCTTACTTGTGTTAAAATTTCTTCTGCTAGCATTATCTCCCTTACCCCAAAGTCTGCTTGTCCCATATGAGACCAGCCATCCAGTCTATGTGCCCAAACACTATAATTTCTTCCTAGCCTTATACCAAGAATCCTACTCAATAAATGACAAATTGTGTGGATAAGGTTAACTGGGTCTTCATTTCTGTTTGCTGTTAATTCATACCCCCTCCTTTCCTATTTTTCAGCCTCCAGTTTCCAGTCTGGTTTCACAGTTGTGGTTTCTAGCTCCTCTAGAGTAGGATGACTGCCTCCCTTATTTGGGGCTAGAAGATTTTTACCATATGCTTTTAGACTAATAGGATATGATATCTTAACTTGCAGTTCTTCTAGTGTCTTAAATTTTAGCCCGATCTCTTTGGCAATCTCTAGGTAGTTTAATAGTACATAAAGTGAAAGTGTGGGGTTATTTTCATCCCTAAAGAGGTGATAGCATTTGTCCACCCCGTTCAACACCAAGTTCAACTTCAAATAACTGTTTAATAATGTCTCCTAGGCCATTTCTCTCCTCATTGTAGTTTTTATGATTCCTGCAATCTGTGTGCTAGTTTCATTGCTTGTAATCCAAACTTTGCTTGTCATTATATTATCCAAATTGTTTGTTTTGTTTGCTGCAATTAAATCTTTCTCCATTCTATTTACTGTTTCCAATATACCTTTATTACTTTCATTTGGGAATTCCTCCTGCGTGTAACATTCCCAATTGAATGAACATAATACTGCTGGTATAGCTTGCTGCTATATTTGCAATAAATCCCCCACTTTTTGTTCTTACTCCCCAAAGCAATATAGCAGCTTTATTAGATTATTTCCTGTTCCAATGCATACATTTTTTTTCTCATTAGTGTTTTTGAGAAGATTCAAGGCTCCATGGAGATTACTTCAAATGAAAGGGGAAATATTTGAAAGGAAGTGAGATTTTAGCCTATGAAGACATTTAAAATGAAAATTATATTGACAGCAAAATAAGTAGCATCGTCTTTCTTCTCAGGGAAGCATTATAGCATATGACTAAGCTGCAGAAATGTAGACATTGTTTAAGACATATATAACCAGATTAGTAGAGTAACTGAAGTTGTTAAACACATGTTTTGCTGAATCCTTAAGTTTTCTATTCTAATTGTAGGTTGCAAGATTTGCAGTTTTGGTGCAGCTTTAAAAGGACTTACATTTAAAATGAATTCACCTTAAAGGACTGAATCACAAAAATATTCTCCCTAAAAGGAACTGCAATAAAAAACAACAAAATGGATTTCAAGAAGATGTAAGTAAGACAAAAAATGACTTTTGTGCATTATTAACACTATCTAGGACAGAGTGTCATATCTTATTATATGATGTTCTTGATGACAATTTTTATGCTAAAGTCTAAAACTCTCCAATTAGGCATTTTTTAAATCTGGAATGAGTAGCATTTCTGCACATTAATAGTGTTAGCTGCTTTGGCACTTTGATTTATTAGTCATTACTGCATGCGTTGCTACTAATCACATGCTCCTAAAACATGGTAGCAAGTGAGTAGTAGCTAGGTACAGTATGCTACTAGGTAGCAACTAGGAGCGGGAAAGTAATCATGGAAGAAAGTAATATGGACTAGAAATTTAAAAGACTAAAATGGAAAACAACCTAATAATGTTTCATAGTACAATATACATATGCTGGGAAAAAAACAACCAGTATTACTCTGGGTAAGTATGATAGCTTTGGGCTAGAATCAAAAGGAAGAAAAGAACAGGAGTGTGACACTTTAGATAGGACTACGGTAGTAATATTATTACAGATGGGGGGGGGGGGCAGATGAAAATTAAATGACCGGATTTAGGGAATAAAATTGTTCTGTCAGAAAGAAAAGTAAATAAAAGACAACCTCTAGTTACTAGTTCTGTAGACTGATGAGTGTGGAGGATTTCTTATCCTATGAGGAATCCTTCAGGAAAAAAATTTGTGATAAAATTTCAGAACTCAGATACTGGATTTGATAAGGAAATAAGCTTGACCTAAGTAATACTAAGGCAGTGAGTAAAGTTGTAAATACAGAAACCGACAATGAATGTGTGATATCAGATGAAGAATTAGTGGATAGTGGGCCTGCTATGAATGGAAATGAAATATTATTTATATGCAGACGATTTCAATTAGTGATGATCACATTTGGGAAATTAAGCATGTTACATTTCTTAGTGAGGAAATTGTTAGCTAGGTAAAAAATTAGCATTGAGCAAATATCCTCCTGCTGGAACAGCAGATTATTGTAAAGGATCAGTTAGAAGCTCTGCAAGAAGAAACAGTGTGAAAATCAATCCAACTAGAAGAGATAGGAAGTAAACTGGGTGAATATAATAAATTAGGAAATCCCATTGAAATAGATGGAGCTGAAAGAAGGGCAGAATTGTTAGCATAAATGATACACTGGAGATGGTTGTGAAGTTCAGTGCTAAATTGCACATAAGGTTATTATCACACCCTGTAGTGTAGAAATGCCTGATTAGTGGTTCTAGATATAAACAGAATTTGTTTTCACCTTTCCTATTCCTATCCCCTTCAGACCTGGCTACAGTTATCCATGCCTTTGTCACCAGCTATCTTGATTACTGTAATGCCCTATATCTAGATTTATCTGGAGGTTTGATACATCACCTGCAGCTAGTGCAGAATGCCACAGCTAAGTTGTTGACTGGTACCTCTATGAGGGACCATGTCACTCCTGGTCTGTGCTCTCTGCACTGGCTGCCTGTGAGTGCATGTATCACCTTCAAGATTGACTTGTTAACTGACAAGGCCCTACACAGTTTGGAACCTGGCTACCTAAAAGAGCTCCTTATTCCATACTCCCTGGTCTGCATCCTACGCTTCACCGATGCTGACCTGCTGGTTGTTCCATCTTCATGCTTGAGAAGAGCTGCCCCATTCCTTTGGAATTCCCTCCCTCCCCACATTAAAGTGGCCAGCTCAGTGGAGGCCTTCAAAGCCTCTCTTAAAACATATCTGTTTGAGAAGGTTTTTGATCTAATCTGATTTTCTGCTGTTTGTTTTAATTGTTTATAGTTTTTAACTTTATTGTTTTATGTAATACACTCAGAGCCTTTGGATAGGGTGCTTTATAAAATAAAGTTGCCTTGCCTTGCCTTAGTTTCTCTCTTTTTAGTATCAAAAATAGCTCAATATTAAGCCAGAGAGAAAAACAGCTGAATTGCTAGAACTTGTTCACTATGTGAGTGCATAATCAAAATAAGTAAAATAAAAACTGCTACTAGACCTGGCAGCTTTTGTTTGAGCAGTCAAAAGGGTGCGACGCCGGCTTGGGTTAAGTCTGGAATGAGGCTTAGACAGGGCCTGGATAGTTTTTTTATAACACAGCAGTGCCACTGATGATGTCACCTCACATGACCCTAAGGTCCACGAAAATCAAAAATTAAAAAGAGCAAAAATAAGCTTTTGTTGGTGATTCCTCCAATGGTCAGATAGTACAACTTCTGGATATTTATTAAAAATGATATGCTTGACTTGTTTATGTAAATAAATGTTACTTATGTATATTATATTCACGAAGATCCCCAATATCAACCGCAACAATAGATATAAAACTGAACACTATGAAAGACACTTAAAACTAGATTTTTCTTCTTTTCAGTTTGGTGAATATGATTCATATCTGAATAACTTTACACATATAACCACCCACAAAAGACACTTAAGCCAAAACAGCTTACTAAAAATAAAAGCTGGCAGCAGTTATATAGAAAATAATGTATGGGGAATGGGTAATAACCAGGCTGGAATTGCTTTTAGAGGTTGCCAGGACAATCATGTAAATCTCGAGAGCGAAGCTCGAGAGTCTTACTTGGTTGTCCTGGCAACCTCGAGAAGCGAGTTCAGCCTGGTTATTACCTGTTCCCATACATTGTCCTATATAGTGCATGGGACACTATGTAGATCTTTTCCATTTAGACCCAGAAACATTTACAGCTTAATACATAAACAAAACATACCTGAGGCAAGACGGTAATGGGGAAACAGCATTTATTGTAACCATGGCTACAGTAACGAGTAACATTCACTATTGCTAAGTGTGAACACAGTAATAGTGAAATAAAACTTTCTGATTATTTTTTAATAACATACCAACAACAGTAAAAGTGAGTGTTAGCCAGAAAGCCGAAAAGGTTGTTCAGCACTAATAGAATAATAACAAAAAAATGTCCAGAAATATGACCGGGTGACAACATCACATGGGCCTGTAGAAGAACTGCATTGAAGGTTGGGTCAGCATGACAGGAAGTGCAGTAGGCCCAGGGATTTGATGAAGCTGGACAGGAGAGCTGAGCTTCAGATAATCCCTGCAAAGCAAAGGAAAAGACAACTTTTTGAGGGACACTTGAAAAAATTATTTACTTGCTAAAAGTCTTTCAGAAAACAGCAACTTACTTTTTAAGCTTCATCAGATTTGAAAACAGAGCCAGAGAGGAGTGCTTGCAGATCATGGCTTAGAACATTATATTAAATGAATGTTCTGGTTTGTTATACTATCGGTATGACGTAATGAAGATAGCATATCAACTATATATGTCAGGCTGATAGTGTAACAATGCTATAATCTTGTTGAATTCAATTAATAACTACCCTCTCCCATACATTATAATAGAATAACTTCCTCCAGCGTACTGGGGACAAAATAGACAGTTTGGGATATAGTCACCGACACCAATTTTAAAAAAGTGTTTTTTCAAATCTTCTCAAACCCTTTCCAATTCTTTTCAGCTTTCTATCTGCTTTTTACAATTGGCTATTAAGCTTTAATCACTTTCAGTTGTATGTTCTGTTATCACTTCATGCACTATTTCTACACTAATTGTACTGTTTCTGCTAGTGTGTTTATCTACTTGTACCTACCTGAATATATTTCTTGTGCTATGTGTGATGTGCCATCTTAATGGGCCAGGTCATTCCTGAAAATGGTCCCTGTGATCAGTGCGCCCACCCAGTTAACAAACAAACAAACAAATAAATAAATAAATAGAATCTCCCCTGGGATCCACCTCTCCATTCCCTCTGTATTCTCTGTTTTCACTCCTTTTCTCCATCTCCATCTCCTAGTCCAGCTCCAGCACTTGTCTCCCTTCAAATACTCCTCAGGTCAGACAGCCACTCAACCACTCCTTGCAGCACTTGCTCCTCTCACTGCCTCACTGTCTCACCCAAGATACTACTGTGACCAGGACTGGGAGGGGATTCTGACCTCCTTCACCACCTTCACCTTCTGTTCTCCACTCCGTAAGAAAAGCCTGGAAAGACAGAAACATATAAACTTAGAGGGTGACAGCAGAAAAAGACAGCTGGTCCAACTACTCAGCCCATGTTATCCTATCATAAGCAGGGACCTGTTGTCACTGTGTGGTCTTAGGTTACTCTGTTCTCCCTATTGTTCTGCGTGTTTTCTCTTGTCTTGTCCTTCTGAGTAGCTACTATACCCTTGGCCCATTTTTCTTCAGGTATTCCACTAGGTTCTCTTTGACTAGTGTTTCAATCGGTTTCCCTACAATGGAGGTAAGGCTGCAGGTCTATACATGTCCAGCTGCTCCTTGTCCCCTCCCTTGTGCAGCAGAACTATGTCCACCATTCTCCAGTCCTTGAGAACCACCCCTTGCTGCAATGAGCTATTGAATAGTCCCACCAGGGGTAAGGTTAACACCTATGGCACTTCCCTTAGTACTCTTGGATACATCCTGTCTGGCACCATGGCCTTGCTGACCTTGAGGGCTGCTAATCCTTTTCTGCGCCTCATTTCTGAGACCCCTGTTTCAGCTGCCCTTATCCTGCTCTCTGGCAAGGTCCCATTGTTCTCCTTAGTGAATACCAAGCAGAAATAGTTATCCAGTAAAACTTCTTCCTACCTGTGTTCCTCTATTACCCTGTCCCCCGTCCTTTAGCCTGACAATCCCCCCTTCTTGTTTCCCCTTATGTGTACCTAAAAATGTTTTTCCCCTCCCTTGATCCCCTCCACAACATGTTGTTCTGTGTCTGTCTTTGCAATCTTGACTGCTCTCTTGGCCTTGAGAGGTTTTTCCTTATACTCGTCCCATTTTTATCCCCTTTTTTTCTTTGTACCTTATAAAGGTCTTTGTTTTGGCCCTCACTGCCTTCCTGACCTTTTCAGAGAACCAGATTAATCTCTTACACTTGTTTTTCTTGATAACTGCTCTCATGCATGTTTTCAATGCCTCGAGAATATCCCCTTTTACAACCTCAATCTTTCTTCCACTCTCCTGATGCTGTCTACAACAGCTAACATGTCCAAGACCGATTTCCTCATTTGGTTTAAATCTGGCCTTTTGAAGTTTAGCACCTCAGCCTTTGACAAGGGCTTATTGGTGCCCAGGGCCAACTTGAAGCAAATAGTATTATGGTTGCTGGACTCCCATGCTTCCTCAAACCACACTCCATCTAGTCTTTCTGAATTGGTGAGTACCACATCGAGAATGGTGGATTGTCTAGTGGGATCCTTGACCTACTGTACTAGCATGAAGTCCTGCAAAGTATCATGCATTAGCACAAGCAGAGAGACATAAATATCCTGGATAAACTGGGCTAATGCTCAGCAACCCAAAATACCAATTACAATATTGTTACAATCACCACTGGAATATACTATGACAATGATGGTGTACATGCCAAAACCCCCACAAAAAAACACAGTCGAATCCCAAAATGTAACTTCTCACAGCTATACCTCATCTACTCAGCAGCTCAGATATGTCATCATGCTCCCAGCTCCAATACAGATGTAAACCATCTAAAACTGAACCAGAGGAAGTTACTGCTGGTACTTTGGTGAGTGGGGAAGAACTTGGTCAGGACACTGGGGAAATTCACGTACTCTTTTTAAAGATGTGCCATGGGATCTTTAACACCCACCTAAACAGGCAGGCAGGACCTCAGTTTAATGTCTCATCCAAAGGACAGCACACTCCAACAGTACAGGATCCCCTTAGTACTGTACTCTGGTGCCAGCGTTTATGGCATGAGCCCAATCCTGGTGTGGGACTAGAACCCATGACCATCAGAGGCAGATGTGCTACCAGCTGAGCCACTCAGACTCTGAACTGCACATAGATATGCCACAAGTCTTGGAGGTTAGCTTTTGCTCACCATGTCCCACAAACCTAGAACTCGCTGCCTCCTTCTGTGCAAAAAGCTCTCATTCATTCGTCTTTTCACAAATCACAAAAGCCTTTCATGCTTCTGTCTGGCTTCTGCTCCTGCATATGACTGGTGCCCCCTCAATGGTTATAATTACAATACTACTTATGAATGTCTTTGCATGTACTGTAGTTAATGACTTGATTCCTTGTACTTTCTGCTGTATTTGCCTTTTCATTCTGCCAGTAACCCTTTAATCCTTATTGTATATAGTGTTCAGGATGATTTGATTCCTTGACCTATCTGCTTTGTTGCTAATGTTATGTAATTGTTCCTTGCTTGTTTAACTGTTTCTCTTGTACCCTGTATTGTCTTGCACCATCCTCACATTTTTAATGCTAAGCATGTTAGATTGTATGTAAGCTACCCCACTTGCCTACAGCGCCTATCTTTCAGTCACTGGCTCTTTTGTATTATTGTCATTTCATTATGTGTTGGTTCACACTAAGGTTCATACTGAGATATCTGAGACATAAGAAAAGACACAAATGTCCATCCATAATGTCTCCCTGCTGTCTTATTAGGATTTGCCATTCTAGTGTGTGTCCATATTCAAGTGTGTCTCTGTGGACACATACAAAATCCGCCTCTGCCTATAACTGTCCCTAAGCTGCCTGGTAACTCTTACCCCATCATGGTTTGCCCTACCCTTTATCCTGGCCATCAGACCACTACCCCTCTGAGCTAAGAAAGGTTATCATTTGCCCTTATTACTCCCTTGCACCTAAGCACTTGTTCTTAAACGGGGTTCCTTGCACCAGGTCCTACCTTGATGCTCTTGTATCCTTCCATGACATGTATATTACCCTTCATTGCTTGTTTGACTTTACCACCATTGTACATGTTTATTGTTTGCAGTGTTCAATGCCTGTACTTCACTCAGAAACATAGAAATTGTCAGCAGATAAGGACCGCTCGGCCCATCCAGTCTGCCTGTAGGCTCTATAGATTGTATGTGGCCACTGACTCTATGTGATCAATGACTTTTCATCACTCCCTCCCCTCTCAAGCATCCTTTGCAACTGTCCCAAGCATGCTTAAACCCCTCCACTGTGCTTGCCCCAACTACCTTCTGTGGCAAACTATTCCAAGCATCGACTACCCTTTCTGTGTAGAAAAACTTCCTCACATTACCTCTTAATCTACCCCTTCCAATTTCATATTGTGCCCCCTTGTTCTAGTACTTTTCCTATATTGGAAAAGGTCCCCCACCTGCACCTTGTTTACACCCTTGACCTTGTTTATGACTTATTTATCATGCTGTTATCTTGTGTGTAAATTTACCTTGTAATCTCCTGGGTTTTATTTTATTTATTTATTGAATTTTGTTGACCTGGTAAGCCCACTGGGCTTTGAAGTCTCTTTTTTGGTTTACCTATAGCGCTTCGACAGCGCTAGCGCTAACATCCCCTACCATGACAGTTGCTACAATGCTGTCTGACGGCATTGTAGCCGCTGGATGTCAGTGCTCACAATCAGGAGCTGCACCCTGAACCCCCTCTTGTGGGGGCTCCACCCCCGCCCCGGTCTCTAAGATTCTAACTCCAAGTCGGATTGGACCGGAGGCAATCACCCAGCAAGCAGTCCCATTGCTACATGGACCACTATAGTGATGGGCGGATTTTGCCCAATTTCTGGTGCTGTGGTGGTCTTCGTGGTCGGTGAGTCGCTGCGGTGATGGTATATGCTCTTTTTCAGGGGTGATGGGGAGGGGGGATACAGATGGTAAACAACTGAAACTGAACCAGATTAAGCTGTTGGTGGTATTTTTAGTGAATGGGAGAAGTTTGGCCAGGATACCGAGGACATTTATTTATTTATTTATTAGCTTTTGGTAACCAGGTAAGTGCGTTAGGCAATTGGACCTGCCTATTTTCAAGCACGACCCAGGAGAGTACAGAATATAGAGATACAAAATTACAGCGAGCATTAGCAGCAGAAAATGGTACAGTATGACAAGCAGGACCTCGCACAGGAGGGTCAAAATACAAATCATCATTAATCACATAGGTCACCCATGTAGAAGTGAGACAAACGAAAAACAAATAACAAATAAAACCTGTACTGGACCAACAGAGGATGGTCGGACAAAGAGAATTACATTCAGGCAATTGGACACCCAGAGAAACTAGGGAGAGAAGCAAAACCAGACCACTGTGTAGGGGAGTTAACACAGCGGTTATTACTAACAAGACTTGCTACAAAAGGAAGGTTAAGAGCATTTGCAGACACCACGTGTCCTTAGTTAAGAGGAGAGTGCTTTCTTGAATGAGTCATGAGAAGTGGAGCCCCTAACATGGGGAGGAAGGGAGTTACAGAATTTGGGGGCAAAGTGGGAGAAAGCTTGTTCTCCCATTCTGGTAGAGCAAGGAGGAACAGAGAGTAGAGGGGTGGCATATGACCTCAGGGACTGAGAATAAGTCACTGGGTATAACATTGCTCCAAGAGAGTCGGGTCTGGGGAGTTGGGTAAGAGAGTCAATAAAGCATCCAAGGGTGTAGGAGCACAAGTCATTGGGAGCCAGCCAGTTTAAGGAGGAGTAGAGTAGACAGTGGTGGGTGAGTCGAGGAGCAGACAGGGCACATCTACAGATATTATTATATGTGATTTCCCACTTGTGGAGAGCATTAACATTAGCCTGGGACAGGACAGGCAGGGCACATTATTCTCCTACTCTTTTTTGATATGTTCCATGGGATCTTTAGCATCCACCTGAACTACCACCAATCCAAGCAGATGGGACCCGGGTTGCTCCTGAAAATAGACATTCCTTGTCTAGTGTGCTTACACGGTAAACAAAAGCTAAATAAGCAAATATACTTGTCCATTTTTTTAAAACTTTCTATATTGCATTTTTTGGCATAACAACTATAACAATACAAGTAGAGATGAAATACATTGCTGTTTAACAAGATTTACAGTAAGTAGAATGCTACAATGTAAGATTCAATATCATCTCTCCCACTGTGTTACAACACAGGAGACACGTATTTTTTCTTATAGTGATATATAAAGTCCAGAAGAGTTCAAGAAACTCTGTGACCACACAAGGCAAGGTCCACTGATCTGCCAAAAAGTATTCCAGTAAAAGGATTCCACCATTTTAACACTGGTGCAGTGCCCAAAGTCCAGGAAGTTTGCATTTAATTTTTCAAGGAACCAAAGAAAGAGAGGGAAAAAATGAAAACATGCAGTAACTTGTATCATTGAGCAATTTGCTAGAACTTGAACATCAGAAACCTGGTTTTGCAGGACAACAGTGCATATATCTATGTTTACATAAGAAATCAACATTATAACTTAGAACTGTTTCAACTCGTATATGATAGCAAGGTCGAACATTTTTAGGATTAAATCGGCTGAAAGGAACAATTTAAGTGTGTCATTCATACACCAAAACTATTTCTGTGACAGATGAATGCAGGTGGGGGAACCCAAATGGCGGGGATCGAGTGGCGCATATAGCGCCATCTTGACCATGTGGTCAAACTATCACAAAATACTGACAATCAGAAAGGCTTTATGAGCCCACAATGATACTCCCAGTTCCCCACCCTTAAACACACTGTCCCTTACCCATAAGTGGGTATGTACTCACAAAATGTAACAATATGGTCTGGTGCATATAAACCCACAAAAGTACATTTGGAACCCGGCTTAATGCCAGAGATAGTCACTGATCATGCATCTGATTCTTCCTCCGATTAAGTAGCATCCATTCCCTGGCTGCTTTAATTGAACAGAAGGCTCTGCATGCCGAGGTGTTGAATTGTTTTGTTTCTGTTTGAAGCATGCATGCACTAGTATTAAGTTTGGTTTTGAAAACAAGGTTGTATTCGCACATTGGCCCGGTGTCATGTACAATAATGTACATATGTAACAAGTCACCTCTTGCCCATCTCCACTCCAGGCTGTGTAGGCCAATGTATTGGCTTGCTGTGTAGTACAACTTTCCATGGTCATGCCTGGAAATAGGCATCTGTCTGCCTAGTGTACTTACCTGGTAAACAAAACAAAATAAAAACTGGTCGATAAAATAAAATGCGGGTTTGAACTTTTTAAAAGTTTCTCCTTTCTTTTTACAGCCAACCTTGTACACCAGATCCTTCATCATGGCAAAGTCTGCCTTTCTAAAGTTACTGATCCTGGTGTCTGAGGTTCGGCTAGTTTTCTCTGACACCAGAGAGAAGGTGACCTGGTTGTAGTACGTGCCTCCCACCAATTCCTTGACTTTTACGCTGGAGATTATCCCATCCCCACTGCTGATAACAAGGTGTAACAAGTGGGTCTCTTGTGGGATCCTAGATTCATTGAGGTTGTTCGCTGGCACCTCAGGAGTTAAGGTTCGAGAGCTCCTGCTGCCACGTGCCTTGGTGCATGTGCAGGGGGAAGGGCCTGGTGTGCTGATGCCTGATGCTCAAAGGAACATTATTTCAGATACATCAGGGCTCTTAGAGGGAGTTGAAAGGAAAGCCATGAGAGATGCAAGGGAGGTCCCCTTACATTTATTCCTCTCATACGAACATACAAAAATGCCAGCAGAAGCAGGCCTTATAGTCTATCGAGTCTGCTTGATTGTGCAGCTAGTCCCTCAACTTGCAGCTGCCCCACCCTCCCCACCCCTCTTCATCATAACCCCCACCCCTATCCCAACCCCTCTTAAAGCTGCCTACCATTCTCCATGTAACCCCTAGGTGGCACTACCCGAGGGTTACTATCCCTGCCTGCACAGTAGCTGCAGGTTGAGGGGCTTGAGTTCACAGAAAGGGTGCCTCCACTCAGAGGACAGGGTTGATGGCAATGTGATTGCCCTGGGTATAGCCCTCTGGGACACTGATACCCCCCTCTTTGCTCCTAGTGGTTTGGCTAAGCCTGTAGTCACCCCACGCCAACACATGTTTGCAATACACCGTGAATCCCTCCTTGTAACCACTTATCACCAGGGCAAGATCTGCTGGATGGCCCTGGGAACCGCAAAAAGATTCAGATCTGATTTATTAATAAGGGGTAGTGAACAAGGAAGGGGCTGCAATCTGGTGATTGATTTAGTATCTGATTTAGTCAGGGTATAAGGCATGCACTTAACAGTCCCTCTAACACAGTCACACACACTCTGGGTACCCAGTTGTTGGTGCAGGCTAGCTTGAAGCATTGCTTGGGGTAGGCCGGCATTGCAACTAGTTGGGGCCCTGTTATGGAAAGAAACATGCATGCACTGTAACCCACAATTTGTAACCTGGAGCTGGATGGCTAAGTCTGAAAAAAGGTTTAACAACAATTAAATCAGATGACACACTGTGATTGCTAGCTAGGTTGCAGGGAGCTACCCTGGTTTTACTCATGCTACCCAAGTTTGGATGCAGGATGGATGAAATGGAGACCTCATGATGAAGAGCTGGACGGCCAGGAGAAGCAGGGCCCACACAATGTGATGTGGCACTTTATCCTGTTTAGTGGTGTTGATCAGGGAGTTGAATCTACAGGCGGGTCTCTCATTGGATGTAGCTCTGCAGCGTGAGTGGGTGTCTGGGCTATGATGACAAGGTCCAGACTCGGAGAACAGTTTGGATGCAGTTCAGTAAGGTTGCTGGATGCAGCCTCCAGCGAGCATGACACAGTCAGAACAGTGGGGAAACAACTCTTGACCCACTCTCTTGCACACTTATAGTAAGAATAAGCAATTACCACAGTTCGGATGACATTCCGGTTGCTAAAGGCAGTGTCTCTGAGCAAAATGACGCTCTGTGGTAGTCTCAGTCCTGAAAGGCCGATCGCACTGCAGCAAATCTTCGGTCCAAAACAGGTGAAATTCACTTTGTCTCAATTTGGGATTCTAGTCACAATCAAGGCTTTCTTCGGATAAAGTCCGATTTGTCTAAAGTCGAACTTCTTCACTGCCGAAGATGGTGGCAGGTAGGCCAGACACAGCCTCCCCGCTGATTTCCCGAGCTACTATGCAGGAGCAGTTGCCTGACTCTCTCGAGCTGTTCACTCTCCACTCTCCAACACCGTACTGCCCCGCTGTACCCAACATTCAGGGCACTACAAAATATTCAGAGAAAAGTCCAAATTACAGTTGCACGAATCTCTCCATGAGGGAGAGCTAATGGCAGGCAGGCCAGACTCAGCTTTCCCGCCGAATCCCCATGCTACCCTGCGGGGCAGCAGCTTGACGAGCTTGAGCTGCTCACTCTTCCAGTTCCAACTCACTTCTGATGCCCTGCTACAGGCAGCTCTGGGATTTCCTTCTGATCCAAATGGTTCAGTTGGTTGATCCATCTGTTTGCCACAGCTTGAGCTCCTCCTCCAGGTCCAGGGGTGAAAACTACAATTCCTACAGAAATTTACTCCCACAAGACCCCTTGGGGCAGGCTCCATTTTAGAGCCCTCAAAGGTACTGATTGGTGCAGATTGGCAGTCCAGAACCAAGATGGTGGTACATCACAAAAATGTCCGTGCTGCAAAGGAAGGCAGGTTAGACAAACTACAACACCGTTACCATTACAGCAGATAATCAGCAAAAACAGTCACAGATTCTAATAAAGCTCTCTCTGAACAATTAGCAGTGGCAGAAAGAAGCAAAAGCACTTCAGCTTGGGCGGGACTCGAGCCTAGAGACACTCGGCCGCCATCCAGACTAATTACATACTATGAAAATGATGCCTTCCAAAGAGACAGGCACGGAGGCCAGCTAGGCACTCCCATGCAAACACTCTTAAACCTGTTCAGACACAGGACACCGGCCTGGCAGTGGGCATTTAGGCACACCCAAAGAAGGTTTTTAGGACCCCCCATTTGTAGGGGGGTTACATACAGGACACCACCCTCTCGGGCAGAGCATTCCACTGGTCCACTACCCTTTCCATGAAAAAATGCCTCCTGATTTCCCTCCTGAATCTTCCCTCCTCCAACCTCAACTGATGCCCTCTCATATCCCTCCCTTCCTCTTCTAATCTGTAAAATCCCTTCCATATTAACCTTATTTATCCCCTTGCTACCTATGATCCATCCTTCCCTTTAGTGAAGTGGTGGAGGCCATCAATTATTCAACAATTAAGTGCCTGTTTGGTAGAGTTGAACCATCAGCTGCCGTTGTAACCAGCTTGGACTTTTGCCTTTTGGAATCTGTGCTACAACTGTGGATCACCTGTAATGTAAGACTGTTACCTGCTGTTTACTGCTGTCAGAATTTATAACTAGAGATGCAGAGGTCTTTTCTGCTGCTAGCAGAATGCTAAAGCTCTCCCTACGTTTGTCACTGCAACAATTGGAGAACATTTACTGCCATTAAAGGAAGGCTGCACCAGACCTACCACTTTACCTTTTTAAAAAGAGGAGGCACAGTTATATGAAATTGCTAAAAGTAGTGATTTGCAGATAACGCTGTTTTCCAAAAAAGTGCTTCAGTGTGACTGTACAAATAGAATACAGACACGCCATTTTCCTATACCTCTAGCTGCTTATTTACCTGCTGCAATACTTGACTGTTGCAGGAGGGTAGAACTAATGACATCGCCATGCCCATATATGTTGAATAGGGAGAAATGGCAATAGAAACATAGAAACATAGAAATGTGATGGCAGAAAAGGACCATCTGGCCCACCCAGTCTGCCCAAGCAGCCCTCGCTGATGGCTTGTTCTGCTTTTGCAAATTAACTTATTTTTCTACATTTAAGCATGGATGAGTCTTTTTAAGTGCTTAAAAAGACATGTTCATGCTCAAAAGTAGGAAAATAAGTTTATTTGCAAAGCTAGAGCAAGATTACCATTTCTCCCTATTTAACATATAGGGAGGCAGAGATGACAGTGTGTCATCTGTTACACCCTCCTGTGACAGGCAATGTGTTGCAGCATGTAAACAAGCCACTGGACATATGTGAAAATGCTGTGCCTATATAATATTAGTACAGGCAATTTAAAGCACTTTCTTGGAAAAACAGAGTTTTCTGCAAATCGCTACTGCTAGTGATTGCACATAACTCTGCCATCTCTTTTGAAGCAGCTCAAGAGTTAGGACTAGTGGAGCCTTCCTGTAAAGGAGCAGTACAGTTAAAATTTGCAAGAACATATATTGTGCAGAGTGTTTTGATTTCTGTGGTAGTACTGGTGTGTCATTCCCTTTGTTTGCTATTAGGAATTTTTTTCTAAATTAGCCTTCTAGTTTTATGGTAGTTTTATGGCCCCTGGGGATCTCCATCTCAGCAGTTGTTTAATGGCCCCTGGGGATCTCCGTCTCAGCAGCTGTTTTATGGCCCCTTGGGATCTCCATCTCAGCAGTTGTTTTATGGCTCCTGGGGATCTCCATCTCAGCAAGGTTTATTGCTGTTTGTTTTCCTACAGTGCACCCTGTCCCATGTGACAGTGATGCATCTGTGACATTGATTCAGCAAGTACTAAAGATAGGAGCCTGATATTCTTGCCTTCACTAAATAGCTGTTATTCAATACTTTTTGTTTTCTATATGTGTGTCAGGTCTAGCCAGCAGGAATAAATGTTTTGCTTTTAAAACTTTTATTTCATCAAATTACACACAGCCATAAAAAGTGCACAAGTCACCCCGATCATCAATGCTAGAATTAGTAAAGACTCTAGCTGTTTTCTTACAGTGTAACCTACTCAGTTAGCACTCAGGTATTTGCTAAACTGTAAATGTAGCCATTAGTACTTACTAGATATGGAAAGTTACTCAATATCACAGTTCTGCTGTAGTAAACTGACTCTATACCAGTGCTTGCTGAATATATGGTTCTGGATACATAACCTTTACATTGGACAGGAGGCATTTTAGGAAAAAGAAGAGCAGTAAATCTTGCTGTGCTGGAGATTTCTAAGGGCCATAAAACTATTGTAAAACTAGCAGGCTAATTTAGAAAAAACTACTAATAGCAGGCAGAGGGAAGGACACACTAGGACTACACATACAAATTAAAACTCCCTGTACAACATATATTTTTGTAAATTCTGACTGCGTTTCTCCTGTAAGGGTTCCAAACAGTGTTCTACTAGATTAGGAACCATGTTACTTTTATTGGGGCCTATTCATGATTGGGCAGGAATATGTGCTGGAGGCATGAAACCAGCACACAGAGCTCTGCACCTGTGGACAGATGCTCATGGCTCGCATTCACCATCGGCCACCACCTGTCCATGGTTCTGCCTCCCAGTGTGCAGTACTCTGCAGAGTGGCCAGGGGTGGACCCAGTTGAGCATCCAGTGGGACGCCTGGCAAGGGTGCCACAGTGGATCCCTTTTGTGGGCAGGCGTGGATCGGGTTGCGTGACTAACCCCTGCAGGCACCTGGACCCATGTGGCCACATTCCTCAAGCTCCCCCAACATGATCGCCACAGGCACTGAGGCCCCCACTGTAGATCCACCCCATCACATGGATGCCCTGTCCCTGAATGGCCAGGACACCCCTGCCCCCCAAAAAGTAGCCCCTTCCCTGAGTCTGCCAACCCTCCCACCCCACCACAATGCTGGTTTGCCCTGACCCCAGTCCTGCATTGCCATCACCCCCACACACACATGTCAGGCCATGGCCCCAGCCCTGATGCAGTACATCAACCCCCCCACATCTCCCTGTCATGGTCTGTGGTGAACCTCTCCCAACCACACCAGAGTGGCTGCACCTGGGCTAATGCTCAGTACTGCACACCCACCCATCCCCCGGCCCGATCCCGAAGTCCCACCCCATCATTGGTGGTCAGTGGTCACTCCACCATTGGCACTGATGCCCCCATACCCCAATCCCACCTGTCAGTGATGCTGCTCCAGATGACCAGTGGCACAGCCCTCCACACACTGCCTTAGCCACCAGCTGTCCAACAGATATTGGGAGCGCAAACCTATAAATAAGCGGCATGCTCCCAGCAGTGGTTGGATGGCTGGTGGCCAAGGAGGTGTGTGGAGGGTTGTGCTGCTGGCCATTCCTGGCTGTGGCACAGACAGAAAGGTACAGGGAAAGAGGGGGTTGTTGGTGCTATGGGGGTGCTGTCCATCACTGGGCTGTGATCAGGCATAGGGGGCTCGGTGACCCTGCCAGATGTGCTGGGCACTGAGTTGCAGGCATGCGAGATGGGGGTGACATTACCAGCACAAGGATGGGGCAGCAGTGTGTGGTGGTGGGGGGATGCCAGATTGGCAACTGGGGTTGGGGCACCACTGGGGTGGAGGGATGCTGTTTATGGCTTGAGGGTGTGGGCCACATGTGTGTGTTGGAGGTGGTGTGCCAATTGCCACCACAGGCAGGGGCATGGCTGTGTATGTTTGGGGGATACGGACAGGTGCCGGTGGGCTGTGTGCATGGGGCTAGGTGCATAGGGTTGTTATGGCAGGGTTCACCCTGGCATAACAGGTGCCCTCCTGTGCCCCCAGTGTGCAGCACTACTCACCTTGGTGAATAGCATGTAGTGCTGACACAACCCTGGCATGCCCCTCTCCGGCCCCTGGTGCATTGGTGTCCGCACAGCCAGAGGATCGAGTGCATAGGGACTGCACGCCATGGTTAGTACATCCCATGTGGGGGGTGCAATGGGTTCAGTGTGGCTATGTGCTGCAGATACTCAGTGTGTAGCTACTCCGCACATATGTGCATAGGGCCCATTGACTTTGCTACTATTGCATTATCCGCTTCAAGTACTATATAGAGACTACTGGATGGGCAACTATACACAACCAGTGTGTTCTGCCACAGAGGGGTTTTGATTCCCTCTGACCTTGAGAGTGACACTTGAGAGGTCGTGGGAATCAGAACCCCAAGGTTGCAGAACACACTGGTTATGCATAAAGTTGCTCATCCTGTATTTTTTATAGCGTATAGTATTATGAGAAATGTGTGCATTGTGTTTTTTTTTCCTCATTCATAATGAAACTGACTTGTGCAGTCTGTAGAGATTCTAGAATGCTGTTCTACCACAGAAGGGTACAGTCACATTCCATGACCTTTGAACTGTGGTACAACAGCATTTTGAAAAGGATGGATTTCTATATAGAACAGTGCTCTACTATACACTATAATATAACAACTGGGGAACATTTTCTCCCATAGGGAAACACAGTTATAATTCAGCGTTATAATCAGCAGGTAATAACGGTGAACATGTGCTGGGTTTCTCTCACACCACACATATGCACATTGCCTGCCCTGCATACACACTTTGATCCCCTCACAGTAAGTAGACTATCAGTAAGTGTTTTCACAAGAATTTTCATAAATATAGTTACTGTTCACTTCCTTTCTGTCTAGTTTCAGGTCAAGTGCACAAAAAGGAAAAAAAATAAAAATAAAAGGATAACCGCGCTCTAGACGGATTGTGCTACCGAACTACTGTTTTCTATAATTGCTGGGCAGTGTTTTCAAGGAGAGAAAACACTTCCCAGCAATTACATAAAAGAAGACATGAGGTAGTGTATGAAACTTAAATTTTGCACACACCCTCAGTGTTGGATGCTTGTATAAACTCCTTGCACTTTACTCTCGGGGCATATGTAGCATCCATACCTCGGGTGTGTGTACCTCAGGTGTGTGCAAAATTCTTGTTATACACACTACCCCATGTATTAGTCTATATGAATATGTTTTGCTACTTACCTCTGGCCTAAACTGTGGTTTAGCTAGGTTGTAGTGAAATGGCATGGGTCACCCCCCGTAAGGAACCTTTGGCCGCTGCCCTGGATGGTGTCAGGAGGATTGCCATGTTGCCTTGCGGGGTCTGATATTTGCTCTCTGGTCAGAGTGGTTCCCACAGTTCTGTTCTCCTGTGATGGAGATAGAAGATTTGGGTGTTAAATGTTGGTGCCCAGTGGGCCCAAATCATCCTTTCATATGCTTGCGGGCATAGCAAATTCACACAACCCTATTCCTAATTGCCTACTATACGCAACTGCCTTAGTTATTAGTTGTGACTGCTGGACTCTAAACAGTAGCTGTGTGGTGCCCAACTACCTAAGGTGCATGCTATATCAACAGTGGTCTGCAGGATTTATACAGGGTTCTGAATTGTTTGTTGAAATGCCTTGTCACTGCATGGTGTTTTCTTGGTGTGCCAGCTATGTAGTCATCCAAAACCTTCCCAAGTGTGCTGACTTAATTGAAATTACATGAGACTTTGTCATGTAGGGCTCATAACTTGGATTCAAGAGTCCACTGTGATTTCCATCAACTGATACCTATCTGTGTGATTATAGAAACAGCTAGACTGCACACTGTGTGGACATTTAAGTTGATAAAGAATAATGCATTAAAAATGTGTTTTATGAGTGTTCTGTACACACCCAAGGTGTGATGACCCCTAAACCTTGAAAGTGCAACTCAAAAGGTTCATGAGGCCATCACATGGCTTAGTGTGTAAAAAACCTCATAGGCACACACTTGTCTGTTTTATTTTTTTATAATAACGGTGCAAGGAGTTCAAGAAACAGCACCACCTAAATCCAAGCTACAGTATCTGTTCTGGATCCATGAGAACAGTCACTGGGAGGCATCAGGAAAGGAATAGCAGTAGTAGGAGAAATGGACCAGCAATGGAGCTGAGTAGAACAGCAGCGAGAAACCATTGCCAGGTAGCGTAGAACAAGTGGAGAGAACTGCAGTGAGCACCAAAGGGGCAAGAGTAGGACAAGCTCTGCAGTGAGCAGCCATTGTGGAGAAAGTAGCTGAGCATTCTGAATGCCATGGGAAGTGAGGCAAGAAAAAGATTTGTGTGGGCTTCACTTGACAGCAGGGAAACTGTCACTTGGGCATGTGGCTCATTTTGCGCTAGTGCCGATTCCTGTCAAAAACCAGCAGTACAGATGTGTGGGACCAAAACACCCTAACAGTTGGGTATGATGTCAGATCCAAGAAATTTTTGCATGCTTGCCCTCCTCAAGAGCCAAGTGTCACCACTTAAAACTTCTCTAGACTGGCAATGGGGACTTACAAAGGTAAAGGGTAGCCTCCAACCAAGTCTGTTGTTGGACATGCTGCTCTAGGAAGCAGTCCTTGAAGGTGGACAGGAATTTGGTCTCAGTCCTGTTAGCCCTGTCAAGACACCAGTCTAGTCTTGGAGATTGAAGTCCCCCAGGATTACCATGACTTCCAATCTGGTGATCTCATAATTTCCCAGACCAACTAGGCATCACCCTCCACCTAGCTACTTGGGGTCTGTAGCACACCCTCAGTATGACTTTTTGCCTCCCTTTTTATGGCTACAGTGGGTGTGGCCCTGCAGACATGTTGCGATCACAGCAGAAAAAGGGAGATTACCGGATACTGAAGAACTTGTAAATAGTGGAGGCGAACAGCAATCACTGTGCATTCAACACACTACTTTGTCCGCTGGCGGAACGCAGCACAGTCCGCCATTTCCAAGATGACCACTGGAGCCCAGTACACATGTGTGAATTGTCACGCATGCGTAGAGAACTCTGGTGGCCATCTTGAATATGGCAGACAGTGCCGTGTTTTGCTGTGACCTTGGCTGCAGTCATGCTGGCTCTGGCCAGAGTTTGTTCGGACTCAATAACAACTGTTTGCACCGTGATGTCTTTGACCTCCACAGTGGCTTGTTCCCTTATGAAGAGAGCCATCTCACCCTCCTTGCTGTCAGGACTATCCCTCCTGAATAGTCTTTATCCCTCTATCCTGGTGTCCCAGTCATTTTTCTTCCCCCACCAAGTCTCAATGATGGCTGCTTACTTTTGCCTTCAAAGTGCATTATGCCCTCAAGTGCACTCACTTTACTGGGTGTGCGTCACATGTTGGCCTGCAAGCAGGTGAGGATTGTTGCCCCTCTGTACCTCCTTGAGCTCAGCTGCGGTGCTGTCCTTCCTTCTATGGCAGGTCTTCTGGATAACTACAGTTATGGAGTGTATTTAGGGTGTGCTTAGACCATGGGTATAAGCTGCTCACTGAACATGGGAAGTTTTTTTAGAACTGTTGTAAAGGGCAGGTGTGGGACAGGAATATATTACAGAGAGACAACTTTTGCTAGTGTTCACTAACCCGATACTGATCAAGAAAAAGTAGACTGTAGTATATAAACTACATATTTATAGTGACTTTTGTCAACTTGAAAGTTTATAATTGTTTGAATAATGTATTTGCTGCCATCTACAGGTAAAATCCATAAGGCAGTTTGTCAGGGTTGAGGAATCCATTCGGAATCCAACAAAAACCCTTTGTCATCAGAATTGCTTTTAATGACTAAATTTGGTTGGTAAGTTGATTATATTAAAAAAGAAGTCATCGTATGCCAATTTTTTGTGTTTTAGAGACCTCCTGGGCAACAGATGAGTGTGGTGGGTAGCGACCCCTTTGGAGCCCTGAAATGCAGAGGTAGAACAAGTGGAACATTTACAGGGGCAACTTCTTTATTCAAGGTAAAGCAAGCACTTTATCAAATTGTTTTTCTAAATAATGGTACTTGATTTATCATTCATAATGAGTACTCCCCTATGTCCCTATACTGTATGAAAATTCAGAAGGCTCACATCTTGTGTAGTTATAGTTACAACCCAGGAAGGTAAAAAAGAAAATTCTAGTTTTTGAATCTCCTTTGAATCTCATGATCTGCATATATACACATGAAAGTGTGACACAAGCCCTTGGAAGGGGGTTGGGGACTCCACAAATGAAGAGGCTGGTTGGGACAGGATGTGTAAGGTGCACAACTTTCCTAAGTTATCTCTGCTCTATATGCCCCCAGTTCACATAACCAGATGGAAAGAAACATTCAAATTCAGTGCTGATTTGAATGGAGACATAGCCACGCTATACATTTAGTTAAGAGGCCAGCAACAACTTTAGCTCAGACCTGGAATGGAGGGGAACTTATTCTTTACTATGGGAGGTGTATGGGGAAAGAGTTCACAAAATTAGGACAATTAACAGTAGCAAAAGTATGAAACCAGTTTAATTCATTTACAGGTGTTTTTGGCTCAGTCCTGAAGTCCACAGTTCATCTACATCCAGGCAAAGTGCCCATTTTGCGAAGAATGCCAGATAATGTCAAACAGTACTCCCTTACCTAGCCCTGAGGATGGCCTCTCCAGATGTCAGGATAATAAAGATCCTGGGTGACCCTGTTTCTCCCCTGACAGCATCACAAAGGGAAAGTGGTATCCCCATCAGATGCACATGGCTCTGCTCTCAGCTATCTATCCATTCTCCAACTCATCCAGAGTTCTTCAGAGAATCCAGTGGCACCTTAGTATACAAATACAGTCTCAAAACACCAACAGACAGCTCTGACCTAGCTGCTGTTCCCTGTTCTCCCTGTTTAGGATCACAAACAATACTGTGTCCTTGGTGTTCTTGTAAGACCTGACAAATCTCAGTCCGGTTGAACCCTCAGATCACTGAAGCATGAAGCTCATGGGAGTTCTATGGCTAGGGCCTTGTACTGGACTCCCCAGCCACAGCCAAAGGGCCACCCACCAACCTGGCTGGGACTCTGCTCCTCCTCCTGACTGTATGATCCAAAACTCAGTATGCCATCTTGAGAACTAACACCTAACCTGTAGTGCCCCCTAAATATACCCTGGCTTGGAGCATAGCTCTCTGTTCCCACTGCTCCCCCAGCCAAGGGAGTGATGGGCATGCCCAGCAAGTAGCACCAAATGGGGTCAAGGACTACAAAAATAATATGCTTATTACTTACAGAATAAATGATAGGCAACTGTAAATTACTTGGCTATAAGTTTGTTGATGGTTCTGGTGATACTATAAAATCATAAGCGTGAAGCTCGAGTGGATTGTAAATGTCACTAGAACCCTGACGTGTAACTACAAGCCCTGTCATTTACAGTGGGACTATTTTTTTATTTTGTGTAAAATAGGGTGCATGGGGTTTAAAAGTGTCACTGATTACGGAATGCGTTTCCTTGTCAGTAGAATTTGAGTCAAGCAGGCATTTACCCAGAATGTAATAAAGTGAAACTTTTCAGATATTCTGAAAATTGTAAATCACTAACATGATTGCAGCCACTCTGCGCACAGAACCACTGCATCTCTTATCTTAAAAACATATGAAGAAGCCAGCAGAAGAAGGCCATTTGGTCTCTCAAGTCTGCTCGTGTTGCAGGGTCCACAGCTTGAGCTACTCTCCCTGCCCCCTCTCCCCACTCCTCTCATCCTCCCTACCCATGACCGTTACCCTCCCCCTATAACTGTCCCAGCCTCTCTTAAAGTTGCCCACTGTCTTCAATGAGATTACCTCTTCTGGCAGCGCATTCCAAGTGTCCACCACCCTTTCTGTGAAGAAATGCTTCCTGACCTCCCTTCTAAACCTCCCACCCTCCAGCTTAAGACTGTGCCCCCTCGTGCTATGGTTGCCACTCAGCTTAAAGAGACTCTCCTTATGAACCTTATTTATCCCTTTCAAGTACTTGAAGGTCCCAATCATGTCCCCCCTCTCTCTCCTGTCTTCCAGGGAGTACATGTTCAGTGCCCTCAACCTCTACTCGCATACCTTACACTGCTGACCAGTATCATCTTTAGCACAGATACAACAAAAACAGCTCCAGCTGCTAAAGGAGTGTGCATGGTACGAAAATAAGCAGATCAACAACAAAACCAGCACTACTCCAAAATGGAGAGCACAGAAGGCTTTATTACAAAAAATTTTGAAAGGCACTATGCCTGCAGCATACCATCCAAGTGTAACAGCAAGGAAAACCCTGACCGGTTTCGCAGCTAGTGCATCATCAGGGGGATGGTCCATTAACACAATGAGACCAATTTAAACAGTGGTCCCTTAAAGGGATAGTATAGACATAAAACAATTAATAAGAAGTGCATTTATATACATATGTATGTACTGATATCACCACAAAATAAACACTGGGATATATAGAAATTAGTAAACCTAAAGTTATTAGTATTAATGAAATACAGACAAAACTGTGTTGAGTAACTACCACATGATTTTTCTAATTCCATTAAGACACAAGGGCCCAGATATTCAAAAGGGTTGCGCATGGCGCAACAGGGTTGCGCCATGCACAACCCACTGATGTGCCCTGGTGCGATATTTAAAAGGGAAAAGTGCGCCTGCACAAATCCCGATGCACCAGGGCGCATCAGCAATGTATGCAAGCACAGGTGGGGGGGCATGCCCATGCATAAACTGCACAGCCTGATATTCCAGCCAGGCTTTGCAGAGTTGTGCAAGCAACCCTACCTGCGCCTGCAACTTTACACCAAAAAAAAGGATCAAGTGGGGTCACCCACAGGTGAGCTGCCGCATTGCAGGACACAACACAGCAGCTGCCACCTGTGGTGGCCTCCACTGTTCCGCTGCACCTGGCGGTGCCCCATGCCCGATTGTGGGTTGTGGTGTCCCCCAGTAGCCCGATCGTGGGCATAATGTGTAATCTCCCAGCAGCCTGATCGAGGGCATAATATAACAGGTCCCCCCACCCCCGAGTAGCCCTATCACGGGCATAAATTTATTCTCCCCACCTTAGCCCAATCGCTGGCATTGAGTCATCCTCCCCCAAAGTCCAAGATCCCTGGTGGTCCAGTGGACCGTGAGAAGCCAGATCGGGCAGCATCCTTACCCCCAAGTATGTCATCCCTGGTGATCTAGTGGCCCCCACCCCACCCACCCACAGAGTGCCACCACCCCTCTCCCCTCCCGTCAGCTGGCGGGCAGCAGCACCACCCGCCTGCCACCCGCAGCCCACTGACTGACGATTCGGTGAGAGCTGCACCCATTAGTTCAGAGCATGAGGCAATGGGCGTGACAGCTTCCATTACCGGCATAAGGCAGTCCAGATATGTGAATGAACATGCTCTGAACCATCGGACGTGCAGCCCCACTGAGCTGTCAGTGGGCAGGCGGCGGGCGCAGGCGGGTGTGGTGCTGCCACCCGCTGGCTGACGGGGAGCAGGTGGTGGCGCCTGTGGGTGGGTGGGTGGGTGGGGCCACCAGATCACCAGGGATGACATACTTGGGTAAGGATGCCGCCTCGACGGACTTCTCGCGTCCACTGGACCACCAGGGATCTTGGACTTTGGGGTGACTTAATGCCCGTGATCGGGCTAAGGGGGATAACTTAATGCCCACGATTGGGCTAAGTGGGAAGAATAAATTTATGCCCGTGATTGGGCTACCGTGGGGACTTGTTATATTATGCCCGCGACCGGGCTTTCTGGGGGCTCTTTTATATTATGCCCGTGATTGGGCTGCTGAGGGGGGGACCTGTTATATTATGCCCACATTGGGGGGTTGGGGACACTACTAGTATGCCCACAATCAGGCTGCAGAGGGGTCAGGGGAAGTACTATTATGCCTGCGATCGGGCTGCAGGGGGCGTCGGTCCCTGACGGCTGCTGCCTGGCTGCTGCCACGTGCAAGTCATCTGGGATCGGTGTACCTGCATGCTAATAGCATGCAAATGGAGCCGTAATTAGATGCAAATGGCCCCCCGTGCGCCTTGCATAAATTATGTCCCCATTTGCATGTCACCTTTTGAATATTGCAGGTGCTGCACATGGCGCAAACCGCATCTGAATGCTCCACTCTAACCACTTGCGGTGCGCCATGCACAGTGGGTGTGTCCAGGGAGCGATGTTCAAAGAAGTTGCTCAATAGCGCAACTCCGTTGAATATCACCCTGGCCACACCCCTGCACAACTTTTTTGAGCGTCGCAAGGGCTTGCGCCACAGAATGGCGCAGTTTGAATATCTGGGTCAAAGTGTATTTTGTGTGTGTGTGTGTGTGTATATATATATATATATATATATATGTAAAATGGAAAAAAATAAAGGTCAAGCTGATCTAGTGTTTGATAACACCAACATAATCCATGCTTGAAATCATACTTTCTTTTCTTTTGTTTTGTAAAGCTTTTAGGAACATGGTGATACAACACATGTCATTAAGGACCTGGAGACAGCAACAAAATATTGTGAAAATACAATCATTTATCTAATAAATAAAACCATCTCAACATTAGTAAATATTATTGCCTAACCAAATTCTGCATTCTATTTTTCTTTTTAACACAGTATTCTATTTCCTAATACATGCCAGCAACTCAGTTCTATCATTGAGGCCTGGTGCATCTAATGCCCCTAATGTGAAGATCCAAAATTATTCTCTATATTTAAGCTTTTCTTTGAGGTTACCACCCTCTTGGCCCCACTGTTACCTTTTCTATCACACAGAACTTAAAGGTATGGCCAGTGTTTCTTGTCATTCTACAATGGTTAGCTAATGCATTTGAAGGATCTTCAGCCTGAATTGACCTCAGATGTTCACCAGTCCTGACCTTAAAAGGTCTTTTTGTCATTCCAATATAAAATGCAGAGCACTCACATGTTGCCAAATACACCAGATTGTCTGTACTACAATTAAAGAAATGATTTATCTTATACACTTTTGTGTTATTAACTGTAGTGAATGTACTGGTTCTCAAAATAGAAGTGCAAAACTTACAATTGTCACATTGAAGGCTATCATGTGGCAATGATGGTAACCAGTTATCATCAGGCACGCAAGGAAACACCAGAGCCTGATATATGTGGACCAATTTGTCCTTCAAATTCTGTCCACATTTGTATACCATTCTAGGTTTTTCTTCTACACTTGCTTTAAGCAAAGGCTCTGATCTTAGTATGTTCCAATTATCATTTAAAACTTGTTCTACGCCCCTCGTGTGTCTGGTGTGCTTGGTAATAAAATTCATCCTAGAGGTATTCTTTTCTTTGTGATTTTTTACTAAGAGGAGCTCCTTCCTGTCTTTTTCTAGGGCTTCACTATATGCTTTGTATACTGTATCAGCACTATAACCTCTAGCCATAAACCTAGTACACATCTTGGATGCGTTAATCATAAAGTCAGAATCATTACTACAGTTCCTATGAAGTCTCAACATCTGGGCTTTGGGGATATTCTTTATTAAATGTTGTGGGTGGCAGCTCGTGGCATGTAATAAGGAGTTCCTGTCTGTATCCTTCCTGTGCAGGTTAGTTGCATAAGTGCCATCACCTTTCTTCATTATTATAAGATCCAGGAAGGAGACAGACACAGAGTCACACTTTGTAGTGAATCTTAGATGTTTATTATTTGCCTCCAAATAAGAGACAAATTGGTTTAGCTCACTTTTGCCACCATGCCACACCATAAATATGTCATCTATAAAGCAACACCATATGTCAATCCTATCAGAAAAAGGATTGGCCTGATCATCATAGACATATTCTGTTTCCCATTTGCCCAAGTACAGTTAGCATAGTTGGGGGGAAATGTTGCCCCCATTGCTGTCCCTTTGACCTGTAGGTAATGTGTATCCTGAAAAAGAAAACAGTTTTTATTAAGCACAGGTTCTGCACATTCAAGAAGGAATTCCTTTTTTCCATTATACAACTGTGAGTCAAGATCTCACCAGTATCGTAGGGCTTCCAATCCGTCACTATGTGGAATATTGGAGTACAAAGAACAAATGTCCATTGACACCAATAGCCAATCCTTCTCTGATTGCATTTCTTCCAGGACCTCCAATATGTGTGTAGTATCCCACACATATGATCTTAATGCAGGTACATAACCTTTAATATGTGAATCCACATATTGTGAAAGTGGTTCAATTAAGGAACCAATTCCTGCCACTATCGGTCATCCTGTAGGATTATGCAAATCTTTATGTATTTTTGGTAGGGTATAGATACTGGCTCTAATAGGCTGTTACACAGTAAGAAATGACAACTCAGCATGATCAATAATACCATTTGACTCTGCATGAAACAAAAATAAAAATCTATCTCCCTTTTAAAAAAAAGGTAGGGTCACTCAGAAGTTTTTTACAGAATGAGGTATCATTAAGTTGTCTCTTGATTTCTGCTGTATATTGTTCTGTGGACATCACCACAATAGATCCCCCTTTTTTTGCAAGTTTAATCACTAAATTCTCATTCTCCATGAGCGATTTTAATGCCATGGATTCAGCATGTGTTATATTAACAAAGGAGGGTCTACTGTCTCTGTCCAGTATATCCTTAAACCCCTGCTCACAGACATATTCAAACACCCTCACTGTGTCATTATAGGGTGGCAAAAAAGTAGAGGGTGGCTTAAAAGGCCTTACCTCCTATCCCAGAATAGGGGTATCGCCATCCTGACTCGCCAATGATGGATTCCCACGACACATCTTGGCTTTCTCAAAGTGTGCTTTTAGATTAAGATTCCGAGCGAACCTATGAAGATCCACATAAATATCAAATGGCTGAGTATCAGCTGTAGGTACAAAGGACAATCCTAATAACTTTAGGTTTAGTAATTTCTATATATTCCCGTGTTTATTTTGTGGTGGTATACACATATGTATATAAATGCACTTCTTATTAATTGTTTGGTGTCTATACTATCCCTTTAAGGGATCACTATTTTAAATTGGTCTCATTGTGTTAACCCTTAGGCTGCCGGAAGATTTAGAATGCATAGGTTTTTAGGACAAGATATCTTGACGGTGGCAGCCTAAGGGTTAATGGACCATGCCCCTGATGACGCACTAGCTGCAAAATCAGTCGGGGTTTTCCTTGCTGCAACACTTGGATGGTATGTTGCAGGCATAGTGTATTTTAACATTTTTTGTAATAAAGCCTTCTGAGCTACCATCTTTGTAGCCCTCCTCTGGACCTTCTCCAGCAGGTTAATGTCCTTTTTGAGGTGTGGGCACCAGTACTGAACTCCATGCTCTAGATGCAGCCTTGCCAGTGACCTGTACAAGGGCAGTATAACCTCCTCTTTCCTACTACTGATCCCCCTAGATATGCATCCCAGTATCTTGTTTGCCTTTGCACTGCTTTCTTGCACTGCGTGGAGTGCTTCAGGTCACTAGTGATCATGTCTCCCAGGTTCTTCTCCTCCTCTGATGCAGATACTCAGATTCCACCCAGGAAGTACTCTGTCCTAGGATTCTTGGCTCCAGTATGCATAACTTTGCATTTCTTGGCATTGAAGCCAAGCTGCCAGATTCTGGACCACGTGCCTAGCTTTTCAAGATCTTCCTGTAGGTCCTGTATCCCTTCAGCTGTGTCCACTCTCCCACGGAGCTTAGTGTCATCTGTGAATAGGCACATTTTGCCCTAATGCCATCACCAGTGTCATTGATGAAGACATTGAACAACAATGGCCCCAGCATTGAGCCCTGCGGAACCCCACTGGTTACCTGTCTTGTGCCAGATAACTCTCCCCCACAACCACCCTCTTACAATGTGCTCTCATGTGGGAATGATAGAGGGAGTGCTCCAGTTCAGTGCTGGGGAAAGGACAGCATAATCAAATAAGATAAAATAAAATTCTAAACTTATTATAAATCACTAGAGCTAAACTTGAGTGATTTATAATAAGATAATAGGACCTCTGAAGGATGTCTCTTTTGGTATGAGAGACTCATCTGATAAAGTTTGGACAGACAGAACCACTCAGCTTTGTTTCATGGCTCTCTTGCTCGGACCTCATGTTCAGAGTCTCTTATATAATTAGAGACAGCCCTTGGAGGCCCTATTAACTTATAACCCTAATTCACAGCTCTGACATCAGAACTAACTGGGAACTATGCCAGCCACTAGCACAGCGGTAGCTTGCGTGATATCTGTCCACGGACAAATTGCCTACTTGTTTCCAAAATCCTGTATAACATTGCCACTCCTTATATCTCTGACCTAATCACTACCTACTCTCCACCTGTACTCTCCGTTACTCAAACTCTATGCTTCTTTCTATCACTTGGATCTCCTTCTCAACCACTGGTGAGTGGTCATTCATCATCGCTTCTCCCTCTCTCTGCCTCACTGATCCCCTCCACTCTTGAAATCCTGCCTCACAATCCACCTCTTTTCCCTTGCCTGAGTCTGATGATATCTTTTTTTATTTATCCATTTTCTGAGTTACTCTATATCAAAATTTGCAGCAAAAAATGTGCTGTATTATTTATAATTTCATTTACTTTGCTCTCATTTTATAAATGTCTATTATTGTATATTTTCTTTCTCGTGCCACTGTACTATACCCCAATGTAAAACATTTTGGGCTACTTTTGTGTGAAAGACTCCATATAAAACAATACTGTATTATAATAGTATAATAACATGTTTTATTCCTTTAGATTCATCCTATTTTCCTTTTAGGCTGTATACCGTATTTTTATATACAGTATTGTAACCATTCCCTATGCTTTATTAAATGAGTAGCAAAGTATTGTATTGCATTTGTAACTACCTTAAATTCTCTCTCTCGTCACCATTTACTACAGTCTTGTTTCACAGTATCTGAACATTTTATGGCATGGATCATACCATTCTGGGCCATTCAGATGAATAGTATGGAATAGTGTCACTGCATGAATGTCATGGGAATAGGAAAAGAAAGAACAGTAGCCGCTGAGGAGAGGAGAGCACAATGTAGATTTGACTGCACTACAAAGCTTCATCGTTAATTTATCCAATAATTGCCAGTGCATATCAGAATACATGACTGACATGGAGAGAAATACAGGAGAGCATTTAACAGTGCAAAAACAATTTCCTGTCCTATCACCTTTAACACAGCCATTACAATAGTCTCTCTTTGTGAGAACTATGCTATTAAGTCAGCTACAGTGTGTGAACAAGGGGGCTATGCATTCTGTCGTCTTGCCACTAACACACCTCATTGCACCCATTACTGCTCACTCTACTCTTCCTCATCCATCCTCCCTCTTCCCTCCCTTCGCCTGCATCACTGTGCTTCCTTCATCTCTAAATACTGGTTTGAGGAACTGCCCTCATACTTATCGTCTCTCATCTCTCCCATCCCATCTGCCTCATATTCCCTTTGTTTCCGAGACCCCTGCACTTTCTCCCTCCCCCACCCTCGCTCCTCAGCTGGGCAGTCAGTTTTCTCCTGTTGTCTCCTATCTCTCTGGAACCGTCTCCCTTTGGCACTCTTTCACTTACCCTCCCCAACATCCCTTACGTACCAGCTAAAACTCCTCCCACCTCTCTCCTGCACCTGTCTGACCTCCTCTTGACCTGATTTTCTCCTCCCCTCCACTTTCTGACTGCTTCCTTGGGATGGTTGTATGCCTCCCATTTCCCTGCACTGTGACAGTTTACAAGTTGCTTGAATTTTAACCGAGGAAGTTGAACACTTCTTGCTGTTGTTACCCATGCCTTGTAAATTTTGCACCTCTCGCCAAATTGCACCGCTGCACTTTGCTTGTTTGTTACCATCTATTTTACTGTATTTGCTTGATGTATTCCTCTACCCTTTTCCCTGGGTCACACCTGGAAATGTGACTTGGCTCAGCATGCCTTTCCTGGTTACCACATTTTTAATAGATAAATAAATAACTAAATAAAGATGCACTAGTGAATGGCTGGGCACACACAATAGGCATATATCTGGTGGTGGCTGGTATTCATGAATGCCACCACTGGGTGCCTACCTATGGCCTCGCCCCCCCAGCGCACATGATTGTGTGGGGCAGATTGATGGACAGAGGTGGGCATCCAATCAGGTGCCCATCCTGATCACATAGTGGACCCCCTGCTCCTCATGGTGCAGGGGATTGTGGGACCATGTGGGATGATAAAATATAAACTAGTTGGGCAAGTACCCAAATGGCAACCCTCAGTCCTCCTTGCCTGCCCAGAGGGCTGGGGCAGCATATAGTAGGGGTGGTGTATCATCCCACAGCAGTCGGCAGATGCTATCTGTAGGGGGGTGCGCAATGGATATGGAAGAGTCCCTGCTGCCATATCTTGTGCTGCACTCACCTGGAACTCAGCACCTTTGTGAATGGCATGGAGTGTGGGTATGCCCCCAGATACGCCCCTGGACCATCTGTGTACGTAGCTGCGGGAATGGCTGGGGGATCAAGTGCAGAAGGGATGCACATTTCTTCCATGAATACAGCCAGAGATCCACAGGACCCCTGGTGCATAGCATTCTAACTTAGGGTTGCCTACATTCCATGGATCCATGGCGTGTTGACTGTCTGTACCTTAATACCTAGGCCCCAACTGTGAACAAACTATTTTTTTTCATTTATATTGATTTTTCAGTAAATAGAATTACAGTAGCATTGAGCTTATCACAAAGGCAAGGGATGGGTGGGTGGGGTGGGAGGGGATGGGGTAACCAAGCTTATCTCTTTGATTTTATTCAGAAAGCCTTCATGACCTGGTTACAGTACTATATATAGGAACCCCTGATGTTTACGTCACAGCTTGAGAAGAGGTTGCACTGAAACAGTCAGTGTCATGCACACACCTAGCATCTGCCATCCAGTGCTGACCCAAGCTCCATGGGCTTGCCCCCATGGCGGGGTCAGTGGGGTTCCCCAACATCCACCGAAGTCTGGATCCAGTGGTCCAGCACCGTAGCTGGCTGCGAGTGGAGCCTGTGAGGTGCCCTCCACCATTGTGTTGTGGCAGTGCTTTTTCCTGGTGTTCTCCCAGAAGCTGGGGGCATGTGATGAAGCTAGTGGAGGGTAGCGCGCATGTGTCTGCAAGCACTCCCTCCAAGCATCTGCCCCAGCTCCTCCCCATACTGCAGTGTGGCGCCCTGTCTCCCAGCCTCCACCAGGGGGTGAATGAGTGCCAACCACTGAGGACCCCCCTCCCTGGAGAAGGAGAACAGTCCATCGGATGCTCAATCCCTCTCCTCCCCTGCCGACCCCCCGGTGGCCCATGCTCATTCCCGAACATGGGTCGCCGGTGTAGCACAAGGTAAGGCATCCAGTGCCTCAGCCCTCAGTGCCACCAGGCTGGCTAACTCTGCACAACTAAGAAAAAAAACCTCTATAATCCAATTTTATAGTTGTTAAATTGAATATAACGATCATCTCAGTGAGCGACAAGAGTCTCCTATTCTAAAGATACCAAATACCAGTAACTATGGGCAGAAATACTTGCAGAGGAGGTCAGGAGGGAGCCAAGCAAAAAACACCCCAACCAGTGGGAGAGGCAGAACTGCCAGTCACCTCCAAGAAGGTGAACACCGACCAGCCCTCCAATGCGGCGCTCCTGAAGGCGATCCAGGCCATGAATCTCAAGCTGGAATCTCTGGTTTTAAAAGTCACTCTTCTTGATAGCAAAGTTACAGGGGCACAACTGGAAGCAACTCAAGCCACTGACACTGCCAATAAAGCCCTTACTTCAGTTACCAGGCTGGTGAAAGAAAACACAGGGCTTAGGTATCGTCTTGAACACCTTGAAAAGCAAGTACGAGCTGCCAACCTCTGAATCATCGGAATGCCAACAGGAGAAGAAGATGAAGTGGGCATTAAAACATTTATTCAGGCATGGCTAACCACAGAATTGAATATTGATGCCTTTACAGTTAAAAAAGCATACCGAGTTACACCCCAACTCTCCATGGGAGACAGTCCACCCACCTGTGCAATCATGGTGGTTGTTGCTGACTCCGGGAAGAGAGATGAACTTTTCTATGTCGCATGAAGAGCAGCCAACATGGAACATCAGGGCCAAGAAGCAGGACTATTCCCTGATTTAAGCTATGCAACCAGATATGAGGCAGAAGTCGTTTGATGGGGTACAAGCTCAATTATGGGCACTAGAAATCCATCATGCCTTGATGTTGCCCACCAGGATCAAAATCACCTACAGAGGCAAAACCCATCTGTTTACAGACCCACAAGCAGCTGGGAAGTTGGCAGCTAAGCTGCGATTTGAGTTTGCAGTTTGTCATGAGAGATTGGTGCCAGAGTCTGAGGAAGACTGAGGGACAGAGAATAGTGAGTACTCTTTGAGCGGGACGTAAGCCAAAGAAGATCGGCTGAGCACACCAACATGACTGTAACTTTTAATTTCTTTTCCTTTTCCAGCTCTATAATTTATTTGGACACAATCTTTATTTGGGGAAAAGAAATGTGCTTGGGCTAAGGGAATTTTGTGCCAGGACTAAGTCCAAAATTTAAAAATGGTGCCCAAACGAGACCTTGGTTGCTCGTAAAAGATCCGGACAGCTCTTTTTCCCTGCGTTTTTTGACATTGGAAAAAAATTTCATACAAGCGACACAAGGGATATGGCGCAGTTACTTTGGAAGGGACAGTAGAGATCCAAAAGAGCGGACTTGTCTTCATGCTACTAGAAGTTCACATAAATAAACAGGTGATTGTTTTAAATAGTTAGAGTTAATGTTTTAAAAGTAGAGTAGAGAGCCTGAAAGCTTTCCAGTTATACTGTTAAAAGTTGAAATATACCAGTAGCTCTAACTCATATGCATGGAATTGGTAATTTCCACCGTTCAATTAATGCAGTAGCTCTATTTTCTTACATGTTCAGATTCTCCTGAGGCTATCTAGATAAGAGAATACTTATCCCCCCATACTAGCGGAATGTAAATCATACAGCTAAAACATGTTAAAGTAACTTGTTCTCGTTCTTGGCAATATGGTAATCCTTTGGGCCTTATGACTAATTAGTCAATCCAAATGGTACCCCACTAGGGTGTAACAAAATCTGAGGCAACATTTATAATCCTGACATGACATGCTGAATGTAATATTCATTGTGTGGATGAAATGTAATGAACCTAATGTTGATATAAATTGGAATGATCTCAGATGCAATCAACATTATTATACATGCTATAAATGCAATAAAATATAATTTAAAAAACTTCATTAATAGTCTGAAAGAAATTTGAATGCTTATGTTGTTAACTGATATAAATAGATACTTTGGCCATCCGCACTCTCTGTCCCATGGGGAACTACCACCCTGTTGGGTATCGTGAAGGTAAAGGAACCCTCTTGAGGAAGGTTTCACCCCTAGAGGTGCCACAGGAATGTAATTCCTTTAGACTTGAGGTACCTCAGGAAGAGCCCCCAGGGAGAGATAGGCATGCAGCTGGAGGAGGAGGGGAGGATGGCAGGGAAAAGAAAGAATGCATCTGAATGAGACTGCAGGGAGCGGACTTAAATAGTTCAGGCAGGAGGCATTGATAATTGCTCCCATCCATTGAACTACAGTCATGGCCTTTGATTTCAGTGTGTGTACACAAGTTAATGATGAGTTATGCTTGTGCAACTTCATTGATAGTGTGATAGAATTTGAATGCTTATGTTAACTGACATAAATAGTTACTTAGGCCATTCATACTGTCTGTCCCATGGGGAACTACCACCCTGTTAGGGTACCGTGAAGGCAAAGAAACCCTCTTGAGGAAGGTTCCACCCCTAGAGGTGCTGTGGGAATATAATTCCTTTAGGCTAAAGGAACCTTAGGAAGGAGCCCCAAAAAGGACAAGCAGCAAGTGAACGCAGAAACTGGATGAACATGGATTGACAGCAGTAGTGATGACTTGTAACAGACATAGGCATGATTGTGCAATGACTGACGATATCAGTATTGATAACAGAAGGGCATGACTTCCTTAAGGAGAGAGGGAATGACAAAAGAGAAAGAAGGCCTCCATCCAACCCCAACTCAACAGCAGAAACCTACCTAGGTCAACATGTACTATACAGATATACTACCTGAGGACTACCTTCTATGGACTACTTAATCTTTATGACCTTTGGAACAGAGGAAAGGAAACCCCCCCTATGAGGGGGAACCTTTTGGGCTCCAAGGCCTTGGTCGCTTTCCCTCCAGGCTTGGGATGAATTAATGATGGTTTACTACTGCAATTTAGAGACCCAATTCAGGGGATGATTTTTTTAGAGGAAGGGCGCTCACTCTATCCCTCTAACGGGAAAGCTATAAGGGTGTTGCAAGTTGATGGCATCTGCAACTAAAGGGGAACACTGCTGGCCCCCCCAGTGGAGGAGCAGAATGACAACTGCTAAAAGGCACTCACCTTGCCTCCAAGCGAAGGTCTAAAGGAGTAGCCAAACCCAGGAGGAGTAAGGCCAAAGCCAAACCCAGGAGGAGTAAGGCCAAGCCCTGGAGGGGTGAGAACTGGAGGATTGTACAATCTTCTCCCTTGAGGGGCAGGAAGGACAAAGGAGGGTATAGAATGGAGATCAGGTGAACCTTGGGTGGCTGTTGGAAGAATAGCTTTCGAAGGTGTGCTGATGATGTTGGTAGCTAAAGGAGTCCCCTGGGACTTGGAGGCCCCACCCTCTGGCAGCTGAAGTCTTAAATTCTACATCAAGAGGTGCTACTGATGCTGTCTGCATGGCCAAAGACTTCCCCCGGAGCAGAGGACTGTCTCACCCTAATGGTAGAAAGAGGACCCCATGCTGGTGAGGGACCCCCTCTCAAGATGCAGACTTCAAGGGGTCAGATGTGACTGAGAGTGTAGGATTGAGAACAGCAATAGACAGCATGAGCAGGAGTACAACTGTTAGCACAGAGTAAGTTAAGAGACTTACTTTCAAGGAGGAAAAGACTCCCTCTGCTAGGTAGTGTTGCCACCTTTGAATGAGACAAAAACCGAATACTAAACCACACCCCCAAACTCCACCCCTACTCCACCCCTTTTATGACTGACGAGGGAATCGCATGGACTCTGATTCACTTGATTTATTCAGAATTGCTGCTGATATTGTATTGTGTACAGCTTCTTTAAATTACATCATGATTATTATTTTTGGTTGGTTTTATTTAGATTTAAATATTTTAAATTTCAGTGTGTGTTAACATTGGGTGAGGTTAGAGAGGGGGTTCAGGGGACTTTGCATACTGTGTACACAGTATACAGCTTAGCTTGCACATTGAGGACACCTCTGACAACAGCTATTTTGGATCAGTGGCTTTTTCTGGTACTAACATACTAATTGCCAGTAGATTAGGCCTTACAGTCTATCTAGTCTGCTCGAACCTCTAGTTGGCTACCGAAGCCCTCCCCCCTTGTGTTCCCGAAACTCCTGTCATCCATCCCCACCCCCCTGGGCCAGGCCATCATCTGATACATCCACTTTCTGTGTCTGTCCCACCCTCTCTTGAAGCCCTCCACTGTGGATCTCTGAACCAGCTCGCTAGGCAGCGCATTCCAAGGGTCCACCACCCTCTCAGTGAAAAACCTCCTCCTCTTTTCCCCCCTCACCCTTCCACATTCCAACTTCAAACCATGCCCTCTGATGATACCTCCCTGCTTTAGTCTAAAGATCCCTTCCATGTTTACCCTATTTACCACAGAAAGTGGATGCATCAGATGATGGCCTGGCCCAGGGAGGTGGGGATGGAACCCTCTCCAGTACCTGCCCGATTCGCTCTGGAGTCCCCCAGGGCTCTATTCTTGGACCCATACTCTTCTCCCTCTTCCTCAACTCGCTTCCTAGCAAACGTGTGGGTAAGATCTTACTCTACGCTGACAATGCAGTACTCATTGCTTCCGACAGTGACCCCATGGCGCTCCAGAATTCTCTCCAGCTAGCCTATGATTCCGCTGAAACCTGGTTCACTGAACACCGACTCATTATCAACCTAAAGAAAACAAAAACCATGCTCTTCTCCCACCCCCAAAATAAATCCCGCAATTTTCCTCTCACTGTCCACTCCAACCTCAATATCCCCATCGAACAAGTGCAATCCTCTAAATATCTTGGAATAATCTTTGGCCCTGCCCTCTCCTTCCATGGCCACATTTCCACCTTGAACTCTGCTACAACACATGGTTGGACATTCTCTGCCGGCACAAGAAATGCCTCCCCTCGGAAGCCCTCCGCTTGGCCGTCACCTCCTCTGTCATATCACTCATTGACTACGGCCTTCCGGTCTATGGGGCTGCTGATCAGACAACCCTAAGCAAGGTTCGACTTATTCTTAACAAAGCCTGCAGACTTATGACCGGAGCGCCTAGACTTACCCACACCTGTCTGCTGTACTCCTTGGCTTCCCTACTCAGCCTGGATGAGCGGCTCATGTACCAAACATGCCAACTCACTTTCAAAGCCCTCCATGGCTTATCCCCCACTGGCCTATCAGACTCAATCCACAGAGCTAATCCAACTATGAACACCCGCAGCTCCACCAAAACAACTCTGGTCATTCCAAGAGCTAGGACATCTCAAGGCCAAAGGGCGTTTCCATACAGAGCGACCGCCTGGTTTAACTTCTTCCCTGCCGCTATCTCTGACTCCCCCTCATTAGCATGCTTTAAAAGCTGCCTCAGAAAACACCTGCTCAGCTCACGCAGATGCCGCTGCTGCTAAAGTGTTAAAAAAAAAAAAAAACCCTGACAACACTCA
This sequence comes from Neoceratodus forsteri, assembly GCA_016271365.2. Lineage (NCBI taxonomy): Eukaryota > Metazoa > Chordata > Ceratodontiformes > Ceratodontidae > Neoceratodus > Neoceratodus forsteri. The sequence continues at coordinate 1,190,466,191 of CM028130.1, read as the reverse complement.
CTGAGCTGCTCTCCCCCCTTCCTCTCTTCTCCTTCCCTTCCCTCTGCCTCCCTGGCTCTCCTTCTCTGCCTCCCAACCTCACTCTTCTTTCCCCTCCTCTACCACTCTCCCCACCAACCCTAACTTTAGCTTTAATAACTTATTTACTCCACCTAGGTATAGAATCGAACTGTAACCTTGAATGATACCTACTTTGAACTGTGTTATCTGTTGTCTACTATGTCACTGTCTGTGTCCTCTATGTGACGAGGTACCTTTGTAAATGAGCTCCTGGCTCAAAGGTTGTTAAACTGATGTTTAAATAAATAAAATAACTAAATAAATTTATTCCCTTGAGTTACTTGAAGACCTCAATCATGCCCCCCCATCTCTCCTCTCCTCCAATGAAAACAGGCAGAGTTCCTCAAGTCTGTCCTCATACGTCAAATCCCCTAGTCCTCATATCATCTTAGTTGCCCTCCTCTGTACCCTCTCCAGGAGCTCTATGTCCCTCTTCAAGTGTGGTCTCCAGTACTGTACACAGTGCTCAAGGTGTGGTCTAACCAGTCCATTGTACAGCGGCAGAATCACTTCCCTGCTCCTAGAGGTGATCCCCCTTACAATACATCCCAACATCCTGTTTGCCTTGCTAGCCACTCTCCTGCACTGCTGAGAGTTATTCATACATGCATCCACCATGACCCCTAGGTACAACTCTTACAATAAATAAATAAATAAATAAACTAGGTACAACTCTTACAATAAATAAATGAATAAACTGCACCAGAAATAGTGGATGAGATGTAATTACAAATATCATCTGCCTTTTCAGATGTGCTACTGCCCCTCCTATTGCTCCTGCTCTAAACTTATTTGTAATGTCAGAGAAGTTTTTAAAAGTGTTAGGAACTAGTCTATGCTGTCAAACACCCTATTTTTTCCATGTCAGTCATACATAGCAGATAGCATGATATGTGATACGCAGGATGGAGCCAGAATAGCTCAGTGGTTTAAGGCTCTGAGCTGGAGACCTGGGTTTGAATCCCACAGTCCACACTTGCACACTGTGTGAGCCTGAGCAAGTCACTTAACTTCCATGTGCTCCCAGCAAGCACCTGGAAATGAGCTTCAGTTTAATGGGTCTCTCCTGGTGTAAAAAAGAATAATGTTTTGAGAAATGTTTGATAAATTACCTAAATTTGCCATGCTATCAAATCTAGATTGTGTTCCTTTCACCTTATCAGCTACTGCTCTCTCCCTCTTCCTTTTCTCATTTCTGTGGTTTAGCATGACATTAGCCACACTATTCTGCGCTGTTCATCTGAAAGGCCTGGAATGGTCTTCCTGGAATATCTAGGTTATATGAAAATAGACAGCAATAACCACTGAGGTTGAGGGGGTGTATTATTGCTAGAAATCTAATAAAATATTAGATTATTTATTTAACAACAAAAGGGGTAACAAATATTAGAATATAGGACAGACCCTAAAAGAAAAAAATGGTGAGCATTTAAAGGTATAAAAGTATTTTCTGTCACAGCGGTCATAAACCATACTCACAATGCAGCCTGGAAAGGATTAGGTTGATTTGCTGCAAATGGTCTTAATGGCCTTACTTTACACCTCTCAGACTGACGGGTATACAGACAAAGGTCTGCATGACATCAGAACTTGTTTGTAACCTGAACATACAAGTAAAATAGCGAATGATTTAACATAATCTGTTTTACAAGTATGTAAGCATTCAAAATGACTGGAAAAGTACTACCTCTGAATAAAACCGGATTAGCAGATAAAGTTTCTGAAACACAGATTAAACAGTCCCCACTGGGACAGAAGGCAGCCATAATGTGGTGCCTGTCAGAATGTCTAAGGGTTTCAGAAAAATGGAGGTGTTAATTAAGGTGGTATTGTTTATCCTTCCCAGGAATAACCTTCCAATTTGCTGGTGTGAAATTGGAGGTGACAATTGGGCAAACAGGGACACATTTAGCTCTTGTATGTGCCCTGCAATTGAAGGCATTTCCTGATTAGTACGTACTGCAAGCAAGCACACGGAAATGTTAGACACTTGATTAGTCATGTGAGAAGAAAATGAAACGGAGTTAGTGGAGGATCTTACAGATGCTGCTTGACCCACCATAAAAAACAAATTTGTAATGGTGAAAACAGGAGGACCGAATCTGGACCTAGAAAACCGAATCCATTCAGTCAAAAACCAATAGGTGGTAACCTTACTGCTAGGGAACATTAAAAATCCAATATTTTATTATTATAAAAGTTGTAGCACACCCACGGACACACACGTCAATGTTTCAAGCCAACAGGCTCTTTATCAAGACTGCAGCCTCCTCTAGTGTGGAACATTTATAGTGCAGTACCATATTCTGTGCAATATACCTCCAATTACCATAAATACACCAAAATTGCATTTTAGCACCAGATTAAAAAAGCATTCTTTATCAGATTAAAGTGCCACAATAAAAACACCTGGTTGATTATGCAACCCTTAAAACATTATAATATGCCTCTTGTGTTTTATCTTTGTGAACAATATGCTATTGTCTCACAAAGTTGCCATTGCTAAATCCCCCACATAAAAAAAAAACAACTTATAGTGTATGGTAGATCACTGTTGAGCATGGAAATCCATGCTCCCAACAGCGTTGTTATGCTGCACTAGCTACATCATCGTAGCTGTTGTGCTGCACTAGCTAGTGCAGCATAACACCTAGAAGGTGGGTGCGCATGCGTGATCAGGAGACCAGTGATGTGCCAGGAACCATCACAGTGGTGAAACAGGACAGATAAAGAGAAAACTGAACTCAAAAGTGAAAAAAAGTAAGTGCAGTTTTAGTATGAGGGACCATACACTATAAAAGACTGTGTATGATCGCTCATACTCAACAAGGGTATTTTTCAACTCTCAAGGTTTCCATGGTAACGAGACATCTCGAGCTATGCTCTCGAGGTCTTCAGTTACCATGTAAACCTCTCAAGTGAAAAATACCCTTGTTGTGTATGAGCGATCATACACAATCCTCTAAGTCATTTAACCATTGGTATATTATACCAAGGCAGTAGTATTTCAAACTATGTTGGTTTTACATAATACATGGTAATCTGTTTACAATATATCTAAAAACGTACTGCACATACTGTATGAAGGACGCAGATTATTACCAACTGATAAATAATACTAAGTATTTGGTGCTAAAATGCAATTTTGGTGTATTTATGGTAATTGGAGGTATATTGCACAGCATATGGTACTGCACTATAAATGTTCTACACTAGAGGGGGCTGCAGTCTTGATAAAGAGCCTGTTGGCTTGAAACATTGATGTGTGTGTCCATGGGCGTGCTACAACTTTTATAATGATAAAATATTGGATTTGTAACATTCCCTAGCAGTGGGAGTCTTTTCCTCCTTGAAAGTGAGTAGCCGAGTTTTGTGTGCATGATTTGGTCATGTCGTTTTCAGCACAGCTTAACAGCTCTGGCACTACAACTGTTTGATTTTCTTTATGTTAAGAGACTGCATATGTAGGAGTGCAACTGTTAGCACTGACCATAGGAGACTGCATGAGGTGAAGTGCATCTGTTAGCACTGAGGACAGCAAGACAGGATTAGGTGGGGAGAAACTGTTAGCACTGAGTCTGCTAAGAGACAGCACACTGAAGCTGTAGAGAATGAATAAATGCTGTTAGGGAATGCAATGGCATATGGAATGCAACAGCATGGGGTAAACTAGGAAGCGGTGTGCTGCTGGACTGAGTAATGAAACCACTGAACCCAAAAGGAAGTAGCAGCCAGGTGTAAATAATTAAGGAGTTTAGATAAGCAGGAGACTGCAAATGGTACAAAAACAGTGTAGGTAAGAAGGGAGATTGCAAATGGTGCAGAAACACTGTAACTCTAGAGCATGAATAAACACAAAGCAAAATAAAATGACAAAATAAAATGACAAAGACATGATGCTGACAACTAGGACCCCCCTCAAAACAAAGAACAAACAAAAGCAGAGACAAACACAGGAACTGAGAAGGAAGCTTAGCAAGAACAGGGGACTAAAAAAAAAAACAACAGCCAGGAGGCAAAAGCAAAATATAGACCTAGAAAGGTGGAGGCACAAGGCAACAGAAATCTCCAAAAGTACAAAGGAAGCAGGAGACAAACATCGCAAACACCAGGAGAAGAAGGGGGAAGCTCCAGCACAGCCTCCAGCTGCAGCAAGGAAAAAATGCATCTGAGTGAGACTGCAGGGTGCTGACTTAGTTATATCTTGGTGGCCATTTTGTATCAAGGTTAAGCAATGGAAAACTCAGACTTCAAAAAGTGCTCCAGGTGGTAATGAGTTAAATAGTTCAGGCAGGAGGCACGGCTAATTGCTCCCACCCACTGAACTGCAGTCACAGTCTTAGATTTACCCGTCAACATAAAACATGTCTTCAGCCAACATAGTTCCTGAATCATACAGTTCAATATCAATTCTATGTACATTTCTTTCCATTCACTTAAGGGTACTGGAACCTAGAATAGTTATAGTTCACACTTTTGTGAGACAGGATAACACTACAGTACATGTGGTTAAACTTACACAAAGAAGAATCTGCGTTATATAAAAGGGCACATCATTTGAATACAGAAGCTCTTCTGTAAAATGTTAATAGTCTGTCACTGTGAAGGATTGCTTGTCAGGAATATGCAAGACCAGTGAATGCAGTCTCAGTTTTCAATGTTTCAGATTTATTGAAGGGATGAAAAACATTGAACATAACTCATTTGCAGTGGTGTCCCAAAAGCATACTCAGTTAAGTTACATTAGAAAATATACAGTATTCTATAATAACAACTGCATAATATATCGTAAGTATTTAAGAATGTATACATCAACTTTAGGTTAGTCAGCAGAAGAGAAGAGACATGTGTTATGATCTCATCTTTTAAAATAAAAGTGTTGTATTTTGTTGATGTTTAAGGGGCACTCTCGAGCATCCATTGCAGGACAGTTGTGATCCTTTTAATGCGGCAGTTCATGTTAGGTGGGAAAACTTACCACATACCATTTTGGCAGCTATCCTGACATACTCCTCATCTGCAATATGTTTTATCCAACCATTTGCATGATTGTATTTATTATTACAGTAGTTTTGTAGCGGTGTGGATTTGCAATGAAGATGGTAACCCTCAGCAGTTTTTAACAATCCTCTTCCGCGAGGTCTGATTTAAGCTGTGAAAGCTGTGTTCAGACTGTAGATATGACTAGGTGGAGTAAGCACATGTTTATGATGATTGACAGTACAGTACTCCAGTACTCCCCCAGCTAACTTAGCTTTATCAAGGTTGGCCAGGCATGGAAACAATATCTTTTAGGAACTTCAAAAACACATATGCTCTCAGAAATAAATTAAAATGATTGGATTATTTCCCTGCAGTTTGTGTTTGTTCTAAATATTGAGTAAGTTATTTCAATGTTTGTAACATGGACTGCTGCTTTAAACTAAAGGTTGATTCTGTGGGGGTTGGGGTTTGTGTGTCATGTTGCTTTTTACACAGACATGTCTTGAGTGTTTAAAACATCAAAGAGAAGCCTGATTTTCTTTAAACAACAAAACAAAAAAAAAAACTAATACAAATGCATACCATAAAGTTACTGATTTACTTGTGTGGAATTTCTGAATATCCAAAATAACAAATAGTTTGGCTCAAATGCAAGACTTGAATGCTAACCCTGTACTTTTTTTTTATTATTCCTAGACATAGCTGAAAATGGGACCTAATGGCCCAGATTTACCTGGTAAAACAATTAAAATAATAATAACATTCAAAACTCTTCGAAATTCTAATCTGTGATACTAATGACTTTGGAACTTATTGGGTGCGCTCGTTTCTCTGAATCTTTAAGTTTGACTGGTATAAGGCATTCAATCGAATTCAAATTGTGTTCAGTTCTCTGGCCCAGACTTTATCCTGTTTGTAAAAGAATTTGCCTCTCCCCAAAAACGTTTGAGGGGCTCTATTCCATTTTCAAACTGTCTGGTTCAGCTCAGATTGTATTCTGTACTCAGAAGCTCAATGACCTTTGACTTAAAGTTGAACGAAACAACAAATGTAGCAATAATAACAGTTAGAAAATGGTTAGCAAACATAATGGTTGGGGAAAAAAAATTGTAAACTCAAGCGGAATTCAAGAGTAGTCCCTCAAGCTACCATTCTATCCTTGAACAAGGACACTGACATGTCCCTTCACGTCTTTTAGTTTGTTTGTGTCAAAATCCACCAGGAGTTTACGTAAGCCAGTCTTGGTAGGTACAAAACGTACAGTGACTGCCACTTCTTGTCCAGGTTTGATCTCTTCAACTCTATCAATAAAAGAAAAAAAGACTTGTTATGTTTCTCATTTTAACTTTAGGTGTAAAATATAGATTTTTTTCCAGTAGCTGTCTATTTACATTTATCTTAGTTGGATTTTACGTGAGTAACAATATTGATAAATTAAACAATAATCATATAGACCCAAAGTCTTGCAAACTGCGTTTCTTGCAAACATGGCAATAATAGAAAGACAACAGTAAAGCTGTACAGTGCACATGGTGCAGGAGAAGGAACCTGCTACCCCTCAGATATATATTTCCTCCAGTCTAAAGGGGTGTTCAAGGCTTCCCAGCTAGGGTAGGAATGCTGCATTTAGTGTCCCTAGTCTCAGAGGTGTAGTCATTGTTGGGACCATACAGTCTAGCAAAGGGAATCAGAGATGTTCACAGTTATGTTCAGTCCTAGCTCAAAGAATCAATATAGCTTTCTTGACTATATATAATGGAATACTAGCTACTTTACAGATGGCATTTGAAACTGCCTGCCCTTCCCTACTGATTTCAACAATATTTGTTTGGCAGAACATCCTAGTGGTAAGGCAATAATAATGTTTATTTCGGAAGTCACTACAAAAAACAAACGAGAAAAAAAACAAGCTAAAACCCAATCTCCAGCAGGTGAGTAATTGGAAAACGTATTAAGTTTGCTGGCCACTCAAGATCAACATTTTGTGGTGGTCTTCTTAATCTTGAGAAATGGTTTTTGTTATTAAGTGGTTAAAGTGTTTCACTGGATGGCCTGCAGTCAGAACTGATCTAAACTTGTTTTAAATCTTCCATTTGTTTGTATGTTCTGGTACTTTATTGGGAAACAATTGATCTCAGGTATCATATGGAAATTGCAGCCACTGGAAGAATCCACCCTTGTTTTCTGTAAGGTTCTGTGTCTGATGTCAGATGTACTGTTAGGCAATTTCAGAAGCCACTTCACCCCAAATGTCCTGTACTGTGGTACATTTACAAAGATGGGGAATAAAGGTGTTTCTGGAGATCTTGCATTTTATAGACCCCCCCCCCCAAATCATGTGCATTGTATTTCCACATCACTGCCAATGGAAGTTAGAGGCTATTCAATATTCTGTACTGGGTCTCTGGAGCTTGAACTGGAAGATCCGCCTCCTCCCAGTCTCCTGGGTTTATAACAGAACAGCAGAGTCTTTTTGTACTCATAGAAAGCTGAGATAAATATTGCCAACACAAAAACAGCTCAGTGCAAATACTACTTATTGTTAATACCTTACCATAACATAGTCTTTTGAATTGAAGTGCCGAGGAGATAGTGGTATGTAGCACAGCCTGCACCAGCACTTTTCTTGCTCTGCCAGATTTTATTAACAAAAAAAACAACATTTTATTTATTTATTTAAAGTTTGGTGACCAGGACCGGAGCATTTGCACTGAGCTGATGTGTTGGCGACATTTATCTCGGCTTTCTACGAGTGCACAAGGACTCTGCAGCTCTGTGTTCTTGTTGTAGGGCTGGCCACCTTTGTTTTCCTTCAAACAACATGAAGTCTTGCTATATTATGGCAATTGCAGTATGACCGCAGGTTAGAACTGCTCCGGAAGTGAAATAGTTAACTTTCCATGCAGGCATGGAACTTAGAGTGCGAGCTCGGTTGAAAACTCTGTCTGTTGTGCTTCAAAGGTAAACTGTCAGATTCTTTACTCCGCCTCACTGAACAGTCACTCCGGAGATTTCTCCTTCTGCTCGGTTCATTTTGTTGGTTTAAAAGTGTTATTTTTCGGTTTTTAGACGAAATTAAAACCCAACCGGTCGGTTCAAGCTCTGTCTGTGGTAATGTAAGTAATAGGTAGGTTTTACATTAGTTTTTTCTGTGTGGAACTTGTAATTTGTTATGGGTTCGGTTTGAACCGATCAGGTTGTATTTAAATCTGATAGCCCTTTTTTAGAGTGCGGTTCCCGGTTCTTACCGGTTCTAAAAAAAATGGATTTCATTACGGTTTTTTTCCACGACCCGTGACACAGTTGGGATCTGATAAGGGTGTCTTGCTTGGTGAATTGTCATAAATGGGCAAGTTGGTTAGGCTGGCATTATGTCTGAGAAACCCAAAAGAAAAACCGGACCCACTGGGTTTCAACACTGTAGTGTTTGTGGGGAAGCTTTTGCTAAGGCTGACCCACACACCACATGTGTCTATTGTCTGGGGTTTGACCACTTCAATTCAGACTGCCAGATTTGTCACAATTTCCCTGCTGCCATCATAGATAAGAGAGTTGGTAGGCTCAGGGAAAGGGAGGCCAAAAAGTCCGCTGACCCGGATGGCCAGCCCGGTTCGGTACCAACCGAACCGGAGGGAGTGCCCTCTGACCAGGGCGATACTTCTTCGGGCAAACGAAGAGCCAGTTCTGAGGAGCCGGTTCCATCAAAAAGGGCTCGAATGTCAGCTAGTTTAGAGCCAAAAGTTCTCTCCCCAACTGCTGACGAAATAGCTAAAGCAATTAAAATTGTACAGTGTCTCTCCCGGTTCCGACCGAACCGACACCTTCTAGTAAGCGTTCGGTTCGGCCGGTTCCACCGGTTCAGGATTATGATTTTGAGGATTTTTATGAACCGGGGGTGGGGGGAGAGGAATATGAGGAGAGTGAATATGGTTTTCAAGATCTGGATGTGCCCATTGATCCGGACATCTCTCCAGATAGACCCCTAGGGGTTTCTCCTCCCAAGACTTTCTGAGGCCCCTTCTCGTTTCATGTTTTATAAAAAAGTTGCTGAAACTCTCCAGCTCCCAGTTAAGGAAGCTGTTGATGACCAGGAGGAGCCAGACTATGTAGAAATGATGGATATTCCAGAGTCTAGGAGACTGTCTATTCCTTTGCATAAATCTTTTCGGAAACAGAGAGTAAAAGTTTTAAAAACTCCTCACACTATACCTCCTGTGGATAAAAGGATGGACAAGAGGTATACCTTATCAGGCTCCGACACTGATTTCCTTACTCAGCAATGCAGCCATGTAGGGGTAGTGCAGGCTGCAGCCTGTGACAAGGCTAATATTCCTCTAGCTTCACACCCCTCTGAGAAGGACTCCAGGAAGATTGATGCTATGGCAAAGAAACAGTACATGGCAGCATCTTTGGGGCTCAGACAAGCAAATTATATGGCTTATGCTGCTAGGTACAGAAATCCAGATGGGATACTGTGCTGGCCCTAGCAAAACAAGTCCCTGACCAGCTTGCCAGGGAGCTGGAACAGGTGGCTATGGATGGTATTGAGGCATCCAAGGTGCAATTTCATGTTGCAGTGGACTCTAATGATGTCTCATCAAGAGTCATGGCTACATCTGTGGCATGCAGGATGGCTTGGCTCAGATGTACTACCCTGTCTCAGGACACCCAGTCCAAGGCCATGGATTTTCCTGTTGTGGGAAATTCTCTGTTTGGGGAGCAAACAGGGAATTACATGAAGAAAATGGATGAATATAGGACCACCTATAGGAGTGCACAGACCAAGGAAAGGAAGGCCACTCCTCAAAAGCAGCTTCCTAGAGGCAGGGGCAGGCCTTTTCATAGGCCTTTTTACCAAGTCCAAGCTTCCTCCTCCTCCGCCTATGCTCAGAGGGGGTTCTTTAGAGGAAGAGGCAGACGGGGTACAAGCAGGTCTGCTTCCATCCCTCAGCCCAAAGCCCCTGCCAAACAGGCACCCTGATGGGATTGCCAGGGCCGATTCTCCTCTACTTGTAGGGGGCAGGCTGGCTTACTTTGTCCAGGACTGGAAGTCTTTAACATCAGACAAGTGGGTCCTGGAAGTAGTAAGCCAGAGACTGGTTCTCAGTTTCAAAAAATTTCCAAAGCTGAGAACCAGATCTTTTCCTCCTGCAACTCCATCAGAGGCTTTTGCCTTAGAGGCAGAGGTCTGTACCCTCCTGGCTCTCAGAGCTGTGGAAAGGGTTCCTTCCCTACACCAGGGCAAAAGTTTGTACGCCAGGTACTTCCTTACCCCAAAAAAGACAGGAGAATGGCGGCCCATCCTGGATCTCAGATATTTAAATAAGCACCTTTTAAAGCCAAAGTTCAAAATGGTGACTCTGGGAATTATCCTACCCTCTCTAAGGCCAGGGGACTGGCTAGCTTCCCTGGACCTCAAGGATGTCTACTTCCATATTCCCATCAGAGGCTCCCATCGAAAGTACCTCAGGTTCGAGCTGCCCTCAGGCCACTACCGGTTCAGAGCAATGCCCTTCGGCCTCACTTCTGCCCCAAGGGTATTTACCAAATGTCTGACAGTAGCAGTTGCCTACCTAAGAAGGCAAAAGATTGCCATCTTTCCTTACCTGGACGATTGGCTCATTGTAGGCCAGTCCCCAGACCAGGTCAAATTACATCTCCAGATAACGCAGCAACTGCTTACCTCTCTAGGTTTCCTTCTGAATCTCTCAAAGCCAGTTCTGGAGCTTGTCCAGCTTCTTACCTTCATAGGCAGGGCTGAACACACAGGAAGCCAGGGCTTTCCTTCCCTAGACAGGGCAAAGACCCTGGTCTCTTGGCCTCCTCATTTACCTGCAGGTCCCCGGCCAGCAAGGCACTTTCTGCAGCTCCTAGGGCACATGGCTGCTTCCACAGTGGTTGTGCAGGGAGCAAGATTTCAGATGAGGGACATCCAGTTCCATTTGAGAGCCTTTTGGTCTCAAAGAAAGGATCTTCTTACCAAGTTGATCCCAGTAACTCGAACCCTGATCCAAGCCCTACAGTGGTGGCAGGATCAGACCAACCTGAGACAAGGGGTTCCTTTTGTCACTCAGTCTCATTCTCTAATCCTTACTACAGATGCATCCCTCTTGGGCTGGGGAGCTCACATGGGTGACCTCACCACCCAGGGTCTGTGGTCTCCCCAGGAATCCCTGCTCCACATCAACCTGTTGGAGCTCAGAAAGGTTTTCTAGCACTTCAAGTTTTTTCCAGATCTGTTCAGAACAAGAGTATTCAGGTCAGAACAGACAACACCACTACAATGTGGTACATCAACAAGCAAGGGGGCACTCGGTCTACAGCCTTGTGCACCGAAGTGATAAGATTGTGGTCTCTGGCTTACTCCCTGAACACCTCTCTTACGGCAGTTCACCTCCCAGGCAAGGACAATGTCCTGGCAGATGCTCTCAGCAAGATTTCCCAGGGCCACCACGAATGGTCACTGGATCCCCTGGTCTTGGGAGTAGTATTTGCCAGATGGGGCACCCCGCAGATAGATCTTTTTGCAGCCCCAGACAATCACCAACTTCCTCTTTTTTGCTGCAGGCCCCCAGTGTTGGTCTCTCTCCTGCTGGATGCCTTAGCCCTCAATTGGGAGGGGAAGTTTCTCTATGCCTTCCCCCCTTTCCTCTCCTGTTCAAAGTGCTAGTCAAAATCAGATCCCAATCCTGCAAGGTCATTCTGATAGCTCCGGATTGGGCCAGACAGCCCTGGTATCCACTCCTGCTTTCCTTAGCAGTCCATCCTCCCCTGTGCCTTCCCAAGAATCACAATCTGTTAACCTGTGCCCAGGGAAGGGTCTGGTACCCGAATCTCAAATCTCTCAATCTCAAGGCTTGGTTCTTGAAGAGTTAGAGTTTGCTGATTTACACCTTTCCCAAGGTGTAATGGATATATTGAAGGCCTCAAGGAAGCCTTCCACCAGGGCTACTTACAATTCCAAATGGAAAAGGTTTTCCATATGGTGCTTGGAAAAGCATATTTCCTCAGTCTCTGCTGATCTACCCACAGTCCTGGATTAAATGGTCCACCTGAATTCTTTGGGGCTGAGACCAGCTACCCTCAAGGTGCACTTGGCAGCTGTATCTGCTTTTATTTCAGCGGGCAAATCCTCTCCTCTTCTCTTTCAGCTCATCCCGTATTTTCCAAGTTTTTTAAGGGGTTGTTGCACACCAACCCTCCATTCAGAGATCCTGCCCCTGCCTGGGATCTTAATGTTTGCATTGCTCAGCTTATGCAACCCCCTTTCGAGCCCTTGTCTTCAGCTGAGCTCAAGTACTTGACTTGGAAAACTGTGTTTCTGGTAGCCATCACCTCTGCCAGACGCATAAGTGAATTACAAGTGTTGTCAGTGGAGCAGGAGTTTATCTCTTTCCACAGAGATAAGGTGGTCCTTCGGACTAACAGAAAGTTCCTGCCTAAGGTGGTTTCAGATTTCCACCTTAATCAATCTATTTCTCTTCCAGTGTACTTCACTGACCACTCCTCCTCTGGGAAGAGGAGGCTGCACAGCCTAGATGTGAAGAGAGCCCTTAGTTACTACATAGAGCGTACCAAGGGTCATAGGTTTGACTCCCTCCAACTGTTCCTTACCTATGGCGAAGTTGGGAAAGGAAGCCAGCCACTAAAGATCCATTGCCAGGTGGATTGTCTCTTGTATCCAATTCTGCTTGAGAAGTTGGGTAAAGTTCCTCCCTCAGGCCTGAGGGCTCACTCTACCAGAGGTACAGCTGCTTCTCTGGCTGCTGCCAGAGACATTCCTATTCTAGAAATATGTCAAGCAGCTAACTGGAAAACAGTTCACACTTTTACCAAGCATTACTCCTTGGACATCCAGGCTAGGAGTGATGCTCGGTTTGGCACAGCCGTGCTTCAGAGCCTATTTCCTAAGTAGGTTCTGTCCCTTCTCCATGGGGGTACTGCTGTGTAGTCTGCAATTGTCATAATATAGCAAGACTTCATGTTGTTTGAAAAAAATTACTCACCTTAGTAATGTTGTTTCTTCTAATGGAGTCTTGATATATTATGACCTCCCTCCTGCCTGCCCTCTCAGAACCTCTGTTTTGGGATGTGGGTGGGCAGTACAGCATAGCACTTTTTGATGCCCACCTTGTTGTTTTCACCTATTTTTTTGGGTGAATTGGTGTTGTGTTTTTGCATTTTTTGGGTCTCCTGACTTGAGTCTTTGTTTTAGACCAAAAAATGAGTGTTTATGTTAGTAGCCAGTTGGCTAGTGTAGGTTTACAGCTTCCACACAAAACCTTAGTGAGTTTTAGCTCGTAAAGATCTGACGGTTTACCTTTGAAGCACAACAGACAGAGTTTTCAACCGAGCTTGTGCTCTAAGTTCCATGCCTGCATGGAAAATTAATTATTTCACCTCCGGAGCAGTTCTAACCTGCGGTCATACTGCAATTGTCATAATATAGCAAGACTCCATTAGAAGAAACAACATTACTAAGGTGAGTAATTTTTATGTTGTTTGCACGCGTGTGCAAGAAACATAGTGCCATCATCGGAGATTTGGAGGTGTGTCACCTCCTCCTCCAATTCAGTCAGTGAGCTGGCAGGCGCGGCCTCTAAGCCAATGCATTTTGGAGCTGTCTATGACACGCTCCAAAATGCAGTAATACTCTGATTGAAAGGGGGAGCTATGCTTCAGTGAGCACCCATAAGAACATAGCTCCCCCACATGCAGGCATATGCGCCCTGCACGCACTGCTAGCTGATGGGTGCCCAATCCCCGCCGGCTGAGCTGTCATTCCCCCCCGTAGTTGGTGCCACGCTGGGAGGCCACCCCAGCGTGGCAATCAATCCTTTGGCCAGCGGGGTGCCCAATCCCCATCGACTGAACGCCCGTCCCTGTGCCAGGCTGGGAGCCCACCCAGCATGGCAAATGGTCCCACAACGTCTTTTTAAACCTGTAAAACAAAAGCGGTCCCATGGCGCATCTCCGACCCCCCTCCCACAACCGCACCCACCCTGCGCACCATCCTCCCACCCCTCACACCCATACTCTCCGGACTCCGGGAGCGATCTTCGGTGGACCGGGAACACGTCTGCACTCTTCAAAGTCGACCGCGAACTGAGGAAATGCCGGTAAGCTGTATAATGGACTAGATGGGGGGGTTCAACTTTATTGCATATCTCAGGCATTTTTGGGAAGTTTTGCACCTAATTTTCAACATGGGGTTTTTAGGACCCCCTTCTCATGAATGATGTCACTGTCATGGCGTTATTCGGGCCCGAAGGGTGATTTCGCGCAGTGACTGCGATATCACCCTTTGGGCCTGAATACTGCCATGACATGATATCATTCAGAGAAGGTCCAAAACCCATGTTGGAAAACTTGTCCAAAAATTCCAAAAATGACTGTTTTATTAAGCATGTGTTGCGAGTTCCTACGCAGGGCTCGTAAGTTCGCGAAATTTCAATATTTTCACTCCAGATTTTCAACATTGCCATTTTACCACACCTTCTTATGGTAGTACAGCTGTCATTTTCACATCTCACCAAAATGTGTTTCCGCCCTTGTAAGCGCCAGAATGGCATGATCAGCGTCTTGAAATCAATGTATGGGACAAATTAAGAAAATCACAGTGACACTGTTCATGAGCAGAGGTTTTAAAATGGCTATGTTGAAAATTTGGTGAAAAAATTCCTTAAAATGACTGTTTTACGAGCGTGCGTTGCGCAGTTCCTACACACGCTCGTAAGTTCACAAACTTTCAATATTTTCACTCTAGATTTTCAACATTGCCAATTTACCACACCTCCTCATGAGCAGTACAGCTGTCATTTTTCACATCCTGCCCAAAACATGTTTCTGCTCATGTAGTGCACAATGGCGTAGTCGGTGTGAGAACTCAGTGTAATGGACACATTAAGAAAATCACAGTGTCACTGTTCATGAGCAGAGATCTTAAAATGGCAATGTTGAAAATTTGGTGAAAGAATTCCTAAAAATGACTGTTTTACGAGTGTGCGTTGCACAGTTCCCACGCACGCTCATAGGTTTGCGAATTTTCAATATTTCCACTCCAGATTTTCAACATTGCCATTTTACCACACCTCCTTATGAGCAGTACAGCTGTCATTTTTCACATCTTGCCCAAAACGTGTTTTGCCATGTAGCGCACAATGGCGCGGTCGGTGTGCAAACTCAATGTATGGGACACATTAACAAAATCACACTGACACTGTTCATGAGCAGAGGTCTTAAAATGGCTATGTTGAACATTTCATGAAAAATTCCCTAACAATGACTGTTTTACGAGCGTGCATTGTGCAGTTCCTACGCACGCTCGTAAGTTCGCAAATTTTCAATATTTGCACTCCAATGACTTCCAAATACCTAAACAGCACATAGAAGCAAGCAACATTTGGCATTGACAAATGCTTGTTTCTTATGCACTGTCTCAGCACTGCAGAATTTACTGTCCCACTCTTGCTTGGTTTGTGCCGTGGGTTTGTTACTTTCCCCATATCCCTTTGCCATGTTCCCTAATGTTACACTGCATGCCACATTTCTGTGACTGAAGTAGGAGTATACCCCAGAAATTAAACTTCCAGCCCAAATCCCGATATCTGCAAGACAGAAAAAGGTCTACCATGTGATTACAGAGCAAGACTGGGAAGTCCTGCACTCTGGGTTCTGCTGTGGCTTTGTTGATTGATACCCCTTGTATAAGCAAACATACAATACACCATACTGTTATTACAATCAGGGCAGATGACACTGTCTAGTGTTGATAAAATAAATATCATATGTTTGATCTTGTGATGTTTTTAATTATTCTAATTATGGCCTTCAGTCAGGACAACAAGGCTACAAAGCACCATGGGGCACAGTCAAATACAAGCAAACTCTGACCAGAGACGATAGAACTACAGCTGAGGAATTTGGGGTAAAACTATTGAAAATTAGGTTTTTTAATATTTTTACACCAAATTTTCAACATAGCTTTGTTGTGACCCTGCCTCATGAAGAAGGGTAGAGAAAATGTTCAACTCCTGGCCTAAAGGTGATTTTGCGCAGGGAATGTGAAATCAACTTTCAGAACCAGAAATACATTTTGGGCAGGAGTTGAAAAATGACAGCTGTCACATTCATGAGGTGCTGTAGAGAAATAGCTATGTTGAAGAGTTGGGGTAAAAATATTGAATATTACCAAAGTTATGAGCCTGCGTTTGCAAAATGTAACATAGCCTCATAACTTTTTTTTTTTTATATATTTTTACACCAAATTTAAAACATAGCCTTTTTATAACCCCGCCTCATGAACAAAAATAGAGAAAATGTTCAACTCTTGTCTGAATGGTGATTTCGTGCAGGGGCCGCAAAATCACCTTTCAGGATGTATAAAAACATTTTTGCCAGAATTTGAAAAATGACAGCTGTCATATTCATGAGGTGCTATAAATATATGACTATGTTGTAAATTTGGGGTAAAAATATTGAAAATGACTAAAATTAGGAGCCTGCATTCACAAACTTCAACATAGGCTTCTAACTTTATTATTTTTCAATATTTGTACATCAAATTTTCAACATAGCCTTCTTATGGCCCCACCTCATGAACAAGGGCAAAGAAAGTTTTCAACTCCTGCCCGAAAGGTGATTTCATGCAGGGACCCCGACATTACCTTTTGAGATGTAAAAAACATTTTGGCCAGGATTTGAAAAATGACAGCTGTCACATTCATGAGGTGCTATAAAGATATGGCTATGTTGTAAATGCGGGGTTAAAATATTGAAAATTACCAAAGTTATGATCCTATGTTTGCAAAATTCAATGTAGGCTCATAACTTTATTGTTTTTTAATGTTTTTACACCAGATTTTTCTTATGACCCCACCTCATGAACAAGGGCAGTGAACATTTTTAGCTCAAGTCCAAAATGTGATTTCATGCAGGGACTGCAAAATCACCTTTTGGGACAGATCTACCTAATGACAGTGCAGCTGTTCATGGGGGAGGGTCCCAAAGAAGGCATTTTGAAAATCTGGGCAAAAATATGCAAAAATGCCCAAGTTATACCACTAAGTTCAAAACCTCATGGAAATACATTAAACTGCATACCTGCTTCTTCAGTTCATGGTCCAGCTTTGAAAAGTGAAGATGTGTCTGTGGGCCAGACAGGATGATGGCATTGGAACCCCAATGGGTAAGTAAGAGCAGTAAGGGCTTGGCAAATTGCGGGGTGGTGGGTGCTGAGTGGGAAAATCAGGTGGGTGGCAGTTACGGCCACAAAAGACATTGATGGATGGTTTTCTTTTTGCAGGGTTAAACAAAATGCATGGAGGATTCCTCATCGGGACACTGGGGGATTGGGCACCCCAATGTCAGTCTTATAATTCTAGGGGGTGAGTGGTGGGTGCTGAGAGGGAGGGTCGTGGGGGGATAACTCTAATTTTAAAGAAAAAGCCGCTGATGAAGTAAAAAGTAGTGCAGTGTGAGCAGAGTGCTCCTCAGACACAGAGGTGACTGTGGAACAACTCCAACATGTTGTTCGGTTGCAAAGAATGCAAGGAATGTGGAGTCCTTTTTTGAAAGCAAGAGGTCTGCAGGGCTTCACCCACTGCAGCCCTAGAAATGAACACTGCACCACATGAACATTTGGCTGCTCACTCAAAACTCAAAAAGACCTTTTGACCTATTTCTTGAAAATATTCTTTTTGACAATATATTTTTGACTTGTTTCTTGAAAAACGTCAGTGAGACATGTAACTTTGATGTTAATTTGTGGGGGTGGTACTACAGTCAGTACACGTGTTTTAGCAATAAAAAGCTTTAACTACTTGTTTTGAGTCTGGAGTGAGCAGACGAATGTTTATGTGGGGCAATCTTCCAATCGTACTATGATTCGGTACGATATCATTCCACTTTATAGAAACTCTAACCATTTGGCCGGCTTGTTGACATAGTGGGGATTTATGTGATAACGGTAAAAGCCTAAAGGCGATTGCTGTTATCGCAAAGCCAGAGTGCCAAAAATCAGTTTTGGTACTCTGACTCTCTGGCACACAGCAAAATGGTGCGGAGACTTATTTTTACGTTTATGTGGGGGCAGCACCAACCCACCCATAAGGATTCTCAACTCCAGGGGGTGCATGTTGGGGTTAAAACCATGTAAAAATAAAATTGGGCCGGGTGCAACAAAAATGCACCAGCGCCCAGACCCAAACCCAGTACCCTGCCCACTGAAGCTGCCAAACCCACCCACCATACCACAGGGCCAGCCCGGCAACCCCACTGCAGCACCACCCTCACAATCCCTCCTGCCCTCACTGTGCATGCTAGCTCCCCTGCGCCCAGGGCACATATAAGCGACATCCCATATTTATATTAGCCGACCCCACCATCCAGTTGCCCTACCCCATTGGTAGCCCCGATGACAGGTGCCGGGGATTGAGTCACCATTATTGCAGGTGCCCAATCGCCGACACCTATGTCAAGGTATACTGCACAGCGGTAATGCTACCACCCGTGACACTGGTGACCTGGATTCGGGAATGAGCCAGACTTGTCGGAGCTGGCCAGGGGGTGGGAAGAGGTCTAAGTGTCCCATAGGATTCTATCCTCCTCTGAGGGGGAGGGCTGTTACATCACCCCATTACCATTACTGGTAGGTGCACTGGTGGAGGCACAAGAATGACAGTGTGGGGAGGGAAGGATGCCATTAGGGGTTTGGCTGGGATGTGCGCCAGCACGTCTATAGCCTGGGCTTACATCCTTCATGCTGGCATCCTCAGGGTGGGGTTTTAGGGCAAATGTAACCTACAAACAAAAAAAAAAAAAAGATAAAACGCCCCCACTGCCACATAGCATGATCCCTGACAGCTGGAGGGGGGGGACTAAGCCCCACCGGCACTGGGAGATAAAAATATGTTTAAAAAAAAAGAAACTCTATTTAATGTCCACCTGATATAAATGAACACCAGACTCTCTACTCTGAACCATGATAGGACTTTTTCACAATGCCACGCAAACACAGACAAAGCATATAGATTCTCTTTAGTATTAGAAATAAACAGTGGGTTCCCCGTACACAGGCAAACTGTGCTGATGCAAAGTGGTCATAATGACCACTTTGCACCAGTGTTCTGCATTCACAACATTGCGCTATATGCAACAAGGCTGCAAGCATTTCCCTACATGGTCACTCCCTGCATTATAACTCTGTGGGAAAAAAGGCAGGGAATGCCATGCTAATGAGCAGCTGGGTTATTCTCAACTATTCACTGACTCTGACACCCCCTGTTGCAAGCCACAGCACCCCTCCCCCCAAGTCCAGTAGAACTTTGAAAAGCAGTTCTACATGGGGTGCAGGCTTGTGAACTGGATCTAACATTTAAACAGGGAGAAGTGATAGTTGTTGCACAGCACCACTGATCCTTCATTTGGTGGGACAGGACTAGGGAGGGGCATCTACTGAGCAACAAGAAATTCTGTGTTCAGCTGGAGTACTTGGGGAGGAGCCACTGGACTACAAGGGAGGATGACATGCAGCCAGGGACAAGAGCTCACCCATCAGTGTAGTATTTTATTTTTAATGAAATGGGTTTAAGATTTCAAGCCCTGTGATTGGTTGACAGCCGTGCACTGAAAAGTGTCTAGTGCATGGCTAAAATCAAGTGCTGGCAGCCTGGATGATGTGCCAGGAGAAAAAAAAAAAAAAAAGATAGCAATGTTCATTTGGAATGTTTATGAAAATTTCGTAAGTCAACCACCGTCATTTTTCCCCACATTAGCGACTGAAAAATCCCAACAGTACTCACATTCAGCCTTTAAAAGAAAAAATTCCAACTTAAAACATCAGAAACTCCAAATCAGTAGCTTTTTAAAAAGAAATCATATTTGTTTAACTGACCACTGCAGTTTCATTTTACGTCTCATACAGCATGGCGCCTTTCACAGCAGTATCCCCTTTTGCCCATCTGGCTGTCCGCTCACTCTGTGTCCCTCACTTAATGTATACTGGCTGCCAAATATTTCATATTTCTTAACACCCCACACCTCAAAGTTATTTAAAAAACATAAACAGGTAGTGAATACTGGCATCTAGATTTCACGGTCTACTTGTTTCTTCATGCCGGTCTCGAGCTCACTCCTCGGCAGTTCCTGCTCAATGACTGACACGCTGGCCACTTGGTAGTTTCCTCCTTAGCCCCCTTAAGTTTTTTCTCTTTTCTTTAACTTAATAAATGAGCAGCTGGAGGCATCACATAAAAAAGGAAAGAAAAAAAGGAAATCCGCACCTGTCACCATTCACCTCCCCCCACTCACTCTTGAGTCTTGCTCCCCCAGCCGATCGGCCACCCCACCCCCCCTCTCTCGCGCACTCATTTGATGAATGGCCAACCAGTGGGCTGCTCCCTGGTTCCCTCCTGTTTTGGCACAATCACTAACCTTCGGACATTCAAGTTCTGTGAGTGCTCTGTGCTCCTGTAGTTCCCTCCACGCATGCTGAGGACTTGGGCTGCATCTCCTTATCTGCCACAACAGTACATTTAAATAAACCAACATGCACATTCAGTGTCATCTCAAAGAAGGAATTTTCAAAGCAAAACAGGATGTGTGTGTGGTGGGGGATAGTGCTATGGCAACCACCGCAGTAAACCTGCTAGTACAGGGGCCAAAGTATAACAAAAGTCCTTTACCCAAAAAATAAAAATATAGTTCAGTGATACAGGCAGAGGAACTATTTTATGTCGAAATAAGGCAAAGATTAAATTTTTTTTGTATTTAGTCATTTCAGTTTTTATTTTCACATAATGAACAGCCAGGGTGCCCATTTCATAAGCGCAATAAGACACTACAGGGTGTGCGCTAGACACTTCTAGTGCACAGCCAGGAGCTGAAGGCACTTGGCCACTATGCCCCTGGCCGTGTACTAGAAGTGTCTAGTGCACACCACGTCGTATCTTATTACTTACATGGCCAACATGAATGGCTGCTTTAAATAAACAGAAATTACGTATTTAATTTGTAAATGGACATATTTGGAGTTTCTTTCTGCCTCTATAATATCTCTTTTCATAGTTAAGATGGAGGATATCTGTTGCATGCAGTCTTTTTGGGGCCAGGTGTTGGGAGGGACAGGGCATTGTGTGGTTACTCATGTTATCCTCCCCCCACACACAGGATGCACTCAGGCAGCACTGAGTCTGTGACCAAGCCCCTTCCCCTTGTAACCTGAGAACTTAGATGTCTCCACCTTCCCAGAGTGACTGGGCAGATTCACTTTGCAGACTCAGACTGCTAACACAGAAGTGTGAAGCACTCTGCAGATATCACTGGGCCAAGCAAAATTTTTTTTTATTACCAACAGTCAGTGGCCAGAGCTGGGGGGTTGGAGGCAGTCACCCCTCTGGCTACCCAGTGTGAGTAGTGGTGCCCCACCACCATCATTATTCATTGTTTAGTGCCCATTGTGGAGCCCATGACTGACTGAATGGCCCCCATGGCTCCCAAACCTTGCTCCGCCACTGCCAACAGTCATTGTTTACTGAACCCAAGGGGGAGGGGGGGACACCAAAATTGGCCCGCAGTGTGGGTGCTGAAAATCGAGCAGACTCAAGAGACCTTGAGGCCCTATTCTACTGGCATTTTAGTATGTTAATATGAATATTCCTAAGTGGGAATAATGATGTGTGATTCTGACTACATGACTTTTTTTTGTGAACAAACAGTAGTACCGCTGCAGTATTCTTGGACAGGTACATGGTATTGCTTCAGCATCAGGGAGCCACATGGAAAAAAATGGTGCTGTGTCATGACTACGTGGTGAAAAACAGCATGGTCCATAATAGTATCCTGTGACTTTGGTGACCGCGATTGGGCACCTACCAAAAGGGTGACTCAATTGCGGCGCCTGTCATCGGGGTGACTGGGGAAGGTGGGTAACCGGATGGGGGATGCATGATATTGCAGCATCCTGTCGCTACATGCCTACGCATGTGGGGGGGGGCAACGAGCACGCCGAGTGTGTGGTGGGAGGGGATGGAGGGGTTGTAGGGGGTGGCACTGCAATGAGCTGCTGAGCTGCTGCCATAGCATGGTGGGTGGGTTCAGGGCTGCAGTGGGAATGGTGCTGTGTTCGGGTCCGGGTGCAGGTACTTTTTGTTGCACCCGGCCTAAAATTTTATTTATACTGCATTTGCACCCCTTGACATGCACCCCGGGCTGAGAATCCTTAAGTAGGGGTGTGGGGGCAAAACCCCACAGAGGTGTGAGGCTACGCCCCAGCATAAAACAACAAATCTCAACTCCTTGTCACCATTTTGCTGAGTGTCGGGGAGTACATTGCCGAAATATTTTTTCGGCAATGTGCCATCACCCTAATGGCGATCGCCCATTGGTGATCGCCATTATCACATAGATCCATCAATAACTGCACCGCACAGTCAGTATAAAACCATGTGGTCCAAAAACCATACTAGATTAGATATACTAACTCCAAAAGCACACAGCACTGTTATAATTGTACGGTCTTTGACCACGCATATCTGCTGTCGTGGTTTTGACTAGATACCAAAATAAATATGACTAGTTCATAGCTTTTAGTTGTTGAAGCCATTGTCTCCTTTTTATCCCTTACAGAAGGTTAGATATTACAATCTGTAAAAGCCTCCATATGTAATTACTGTACATACTGTGTATACCGTATGTCACACTTACATTTTTGAATATATCATGAGAACCTCTTATCAGATTACCACCAAACGTACTGTAGACATTCACTGCTAAGAGCTACTGTATTCAAGGTGTCACAATATCTGCCTTGGTTTTGATTATGCATGAGTTCTAGCTTCTGACTGGTTTTGTGAAACATGCATGTGTGTGATTGATACCTTTTTTGCACTGTTTTTCATTTATCGGTTGGTCTGCAGACTTGGTATGATTATGGAACAATTATAGTTTGTTATTGGATGTTATATTTCATACTGCCTACTTATAACTGTTTTCCCAATTAAGCAACAAGACACAACCAAGGGTTAGATTAATAGCTTGTTAATCACCTTCTAGGGGTGTAACATGGCATGAGCCATAACGGAGTGCCATAGTGGCCCTGGGGTGATTGACTGTTACTTTAACCCCTGGGAGTACCTATTGCTACTATAAAAATGGAAATGAAAGAACTTGTAACTTATTGTGGACATTCTATTTTTTCTTTTGATAGAAAAATAGTTCTTCCACTAAGTGCTTGCAACAGCAATGCATTTTAGTGAGTATGTTATGAGCCCATACAGCTCCTGTCCGGTGTGATCATGTGCACCTCCTGTTTGGTGGTTTTCACTAGGGGAACAATGAGGGGATACACCTCATTTTTTTCTTCAAGTAACGTACCACAAACACACTATACTATGTTTTAGCATTTAATAGAACTGTTACATATGATGTTAGCACTTACATAGACTTGATTTCTTGAATTTCTGAGAGCCCCGCTCCTTCCACTGTGAAAATCCCATCCAGCAAAGTAATGGGTAAAGGATTCACAAACGTGATGTGTGCCACAGCTTTTCTGAATACAACTGGCTCTCCAATAATCTGTTTGAAAAAAGGTGTTCTTTATTTCAGTTCTTAGCATTCCTTGTTAAACAAGCTAGTTGTGGTTTCAAATAATCAGTTTCTGTTGGAGCCAGTGGCTTGGAATAAATGGAAAAAAAGTCTGAATAACTAACACATTACAAATACAAGGGTTATTGGAGTTTGTTTCCATATGGACATTCTGAATAAATGAAGAACAAATGCTTTATTTATATAGCGCCCTTCTCGGTAAGCCTACTTAAAATGCCTTTTATAAGGAAAACATACAATTCATGCAGTATGTACATTTTGAGGTTTTCTGCCTCTGATGAATGTACAATAACATATAGCTGTATCGAATCATGGCAAATTAAAGTGGTACAGTCAACACTAAGATTCCCATGCTCAAGCCTGGGTCTGGTCACAATTTCCACTTCTTGCTCAAAAGACATTTCTTTTTCTTTTACTTACTGTTTACTGCAGTATAGAAAATTGTATTATGCTAATTTGGTTGACCTCCGAGCTGCCATTTGCTGTAACAAGAAATCCAAGAATCCCCTGCAGCTCACATCAGAGGAGGGCTGTGGCAGTGGGCGATTCAACAGCCTGCAGTGCATGTTACAACTTTTATAAGTTAAGATCAGATGTTTGCCAGTCCTATTCTTCTTCAGTTGATTACATTCATATGTGACTGTATTTAGCCCCAGAAGGACAAACAAACCAAAGATCAAAGCTCATAAAAACTCCAATAAGCACTGCAGACTAGTAAGTCTCCTACTACTGTATCCCTACTCTGATGTCAGCTGCAGGGTGTTCTGTGAGTTTTGGCTACAGCAAATGGCAGCTCAGAAGTCAACAGAATTAACCTTACACAATCTACTGTACTGCAGTAAATGGTAAATGAAACCAAACTATTGGCACACAAAGCACAAATCTGAAGCAGCCCCACACTTGGATGTGGGTCTCTCAGTGCTGAATGTTCCCCTTTAACAATGCTTCACTTATGGTCTTGACTAGAAAAACAGCTGAAACCATACACGACTCTTTATTGGTCAAGGAAACTTGATATATGTTCTTTTTAGAATATTTGCTTAGATCACTTTCATGTGGATCTGATATAAAAGAGGCAACGTTCCAAAGTTTGATTTGTTTGGTTCCCTTTAAACAGTCCTGCAGACAATAGCAGTTAACACAAATGGCTAGTTGCTGTTGGCTAAAATTAAATTTTAATTTAAAAACTGGAACTTTACTGGTGTTGAGGCAACTGTAGATGGAACTGAGGTTAGTCACACTTTTTTTTTTACTTATCTAGAACTGGAGTCTGCTGTCAAGAAGAGCAGCATGGGAATACAATTCATTGTCAATGTAGCTGAAGTTCTACTCAGTGGTATTTATTATCTGTATAAAAGGGAATTATCATCTGTTATTTGAGTAGGGCTGCCTAAGGAAAATAGCCACTATAGTTAGACTTGAGTAGATACTTCTGTGTTAAAACATAACAGTATTTGTAGCTACTCAGAACTCGTCCATCTTTGAACTTAGAGACCTGAAAATAGGCATACATACTCTTTGTACCATGATCACCAAACTTCCCAAAATTTGGTGAACCTTAGTTCAGCAGTTTTAGAGTTAGAGGTGTACAAAATTGTAAAAGATTTGTTTCTAAGACTTTTTTTGCTCATTGATAACATAAAAACGGCTGAGATTTGAAATCTGAAAGTTTCAGGCTTATTAGATCCTGTTCTAAAGGTGGGAATTTAAATGTTTTTTTTATCTGCTTCCCTGGCCACCCCATTTTGACTACCCCTCACCCCAGCCCATCACCTGACATCTCCAGGACTTCCCTTCCCTCCACCGTCATCTGCCACAGGATTGTGGAGGATGCCCGGTCACCGGTGTGGGGCCTGTGAGGGATCAGTTGTCATTGTGTGGTCTGGGTTTTTTCCCACCGATCTTCTCTCTGGGGGCATTTCACATGCAATGGGCATAATGTGCCAGCTTTGCCTCCGTGGAGATGCCTCTGGCACCCTACGCATGGGGTCCCTTCCCTTCTTGTGTGGTCTCAATTGTGATGCTACCTGGACACCTCCAGGTGGTAGACAGATAGCGAGCTACATTAATACCCCTCCTTGAGGGAGAAGAGCAGTCATAGGGATGCTCAATCCTCCCTTACCTGGCCGCCTCAGAGTGACCCACATCCAATTCTGACCCCGGTTCAACGGCAAGGCAGCAGGTGAGGCACTCGGCACCTCAGCCCTCTGTGCCACTTGGACCAGCAATTAAATGCTTTTTTTTTAACAAAACAGTTAAAGTTATCAACATTAAAAAATATTCTGGCTGCTCATGTGCAGAAGAGGATTTTTGCCATATTTCATAGGGAGTTTTCACATACCTGTTATCGTACAGCAGGAATCACAAACACATCAAAAAGTGTGCAGGCTGTGGTGCATTTTTTCCATAATTCCAAACACCCCAGATTCACAGTCTGAAAGTCATCAACCTGACAAGCCAAGAGACTGTTCTACTAAACTTGTATTATACAGTATATATATTTTTCTTTGTTGTTCTACATTTTATATCTCCTGTCTATGTAATTGCGAACTGTATGTGTATGTGCCTCAGGACCTCCTTGTGAATGAGCTTGCTCAACGGAGTCTTTCCTGCAATAAACTTGAACTTGAAACTGTGAGTAATTCAGGGCTTGCCTTGCATCTGTGTGAACCGGGATCCATGATGCTAATAGAAAGCTCTCAGTCAGAAACAACCAGAAGCAACAGCTCAGACACAAAGGGCAACCCTGGGAGGCATACCCCAAGTGTGATCCAGCCCCTAGCCTTGCTGTCCGCTAAGCGTCACTATTCTTCACCGACTGGGAGAGAGACCAGTCATGGAGGGAAGGCAGACAGGTGCAGAAGCAGGGATTCCTTGACAGCAGTTCTACCTGGCTGAATCCCCCTTGGAGTGCACAGTCTGGGCTCCTATATCCACTGAGGTGACTTCTCTCCTTGATTGCTCTGCTCAGACCTAGCCAGTGGCTGCTCTCTCAGCAAAAGGAGCAGTTGGAACACTTACCCAGAATTCCTGGCTGCTGTATGTAAATCAGCATTTGTACTGCTGTACCACTACTGAAATAGTGGCCGACTAATAGAAAGCTTTCAGCTGGAAGCAACAGCTCAGACACAAAGGGCCCCCATAGGAGGCATACGCCAAGTGTGGTCCAGCACCTAGCCTTATTGTCCGCTGAGCTTCACTGATCTTCACCGACTGGGAGAGAGACTTCCTCTCCTCCAGTCTCTAGTTGTGCTACTAAGTGGCAGACCTTAACAAACTGATTGTTTTTTCAGCAGGAAGGAGAAACAAAGGTTCTGTCCCCCACCCTACCCCCTAATTCCACTCACCCCGGGTCCTCTTCATATATAGGTTCTGCATGTCACTGCCCACTTCATACCTGAACTGACTAGAAGGAAAAAAAAACTTTACAAAAATAATTTATTTTCCTACTTTCAATTCTGTCCAGCAGAACAGCTCAGACATACAGGACAACCCTAGGAGGCATACACCAAGTGTGGTCCAGCCCCTAGCTTTACTCTCTGCTGAGCTTCACTGATCTTCACCTGAGGGAGGCACAAGTAGGAGATTTAAATTCTCCCAGGTTCTTGCCTGTAGGTCTGCCGACTGAAGTGCTACAAGTGGAACTTGCAGCAGCATAGCCGCATCTAGATTCCATCTCGTCAGTGGCTTCTGCTGCAGCAGTTCCCTGGGCACTCCAGCATTTGAGAAGGGTGGGTATTGTCCTGCAGCCAGTGGATCAGTCCCCTCTCCCTCACAACAGCAGGGAGCCGGGACGCATGGACCACAGGCAGGTTTTTTTTTTACTGCAAGCAGCAGGGACTCCACGGAGCTGTTCTGAGCCAAAGGGCAGAACAACTGAGCTAATAACCAGAATCCTTCTTACCTTGCAGGAGTACAAACTAGACCTTGTCTGTTCAATAGCTACCTGATTATTTTCTACAGCATACAGGGAACAGCTGGATCGTCCACCACCCTCCCTAATCCCACCCTCCCTGAGTGCTCTTGCTTTATAGGCATGTAGTGCCACCCACAGCACCGGATAGGAGGTAGTAAGGTACAAAAACAAACAAAAGAAAACCCTCACTGTTCTGTTTTCTTTTTCGTCCACACTTTCTGCCAAGAAACAGGAATCAGCACTACCTCACAACTAAAAAAAAAAAAAAAAAAATGGATCTTGTCAGTTGAGAAAACTGGGGTGCACTGTACAATAGGATCTACAAATGGCAACCAGGACCCAGCCATGAATGTCACGCCATAGCAGATCTTGCAGCCCAACTACAGGATGCTTGGACTATAATATACAACCTCCAAGGTGATAGGGAGAAGTACCAGGAGAAACAAAGGGAGGCAGGGAAGTCAGTAAGGGAAGCCAAAGCTCAGACAGAAGAACACATTGCAAAATCAGTGGGTAAAGGGGACAAAACCTTTTACAGGTACATAAGTGAAAAAAGAAAGACAAAGGGAGGGATAGTGAGACTGAAGGGGGAGGATGGGAGCCGCGTGGAGGATGACAACAATAAAGCTGACATATTGAACAGGTATTTCTGCTCAGTCTTTACTAAGGAAGAGGGGTAATGGGTCTGAAGGGAGTACAAGGGTGAGAATGGTGCAGAAATGGACACAAGTCCCTTCACAGAAAGGGTCCTGAAGGAACTGGAAGTAATAAGAGCTGATAAGCAATGGGGCCAGATGGGGTGCACCCAGGGTCCTTAAAGAACTAAGAGAGGTGGTGGCTGAACCTCTGGCTATCCTGTTCAGCCAATCACTGGAAACAGGGAGGTACCCAAAGACTGGAGGACAGCAGATGTAGTCCCTTATACAAAAGTGGGAACAAGAGGAAGCAGGGAACTACAGACCAGTCAGCCTCACCTCGGTAGTGGGAAAGATCATGGAAGCACTACTGAAGGACAGATTGGTGGAACATCTGGTTGTCAATGGACTACAGGACCCAAGGCAGCATGGTTTCACCAGGGGAGGTCATGTCAGACCAACCTCATTGAATTTTTGACTGGGTGACTGGGAGGTGGATCAGGGAGGGCAGTGGACATGGCCTATCTGGACTTCAGCAAGGCCTTTGACACTGTGCCACATAGAAGACTATTACACAAACTGGGGAATATGGGTGTGGGCAGGACAGTAGTGTGGTGGGTAGGTAACTGGCTGGGTGGCAGGACACAGAGGGTGGTGGTAAATGGCTGTCACTCCACAGAGGGAAGAGTAACCAGTGAGGTACCACAGGGATCAGTGCTGGGACCGGTCCTATTCAACATCTTCATCAGTGACATTGCACAGGATCTAGAAGGCAGAATTTCACTGTTCGCTGATGACACAAAGCTCTGTAACAGAGTAGACACACCAGAGGGTGTAGACAGAATGAGAAGGGACCTGCAGAAACTTGAAGAATGGTCAAGGGTTTGGCAGTTGAAATTCAATGCAAAGTGCAAGATAATGCATATGGGGCACAAAACCCTGGCACAATATATCAGTTGGGGTGAGGATATAGCATGCACCAAGCAGGAAAGGGATCTTGGGTTGTCATCTCTGATGACCTCAAGGTAGGGAAACAGTGTGACAAGGCATCAGGTAAAGCAAATAGGATGCTGGGATGTATAGGCAGGGCATCACCAGCAGCAGGAAAGGGAGGTCATAATTCCGCTATACAAGACACTAGTGAGGCCCCACCTGGAGTACAGTGTACAGTTCTGGAGACCATACCTACGTAAGGACATAGACAGGGTGAGAAAGGTTCAGAGGAGGGCAACAAAGATGGTGCATGGGTTGCATCACAAGTCCTATGAAGACAGGTTGAAGGAACTGAACATGTACTCCCTGGAGGAGAGGAGGGAGAGGGGATATGATAGAGACATACAAGTATCTTACAGGAGGAACAGGGTGCAGGAAAACACTATTTTTAAGCGAAAAGATGTTTCAGGACTAGAGGCATGGGATGAAGTTGGAGGAGGGACGATTCAGGAAACATGAGAAAGAATTTCTTCACAGAGCGGGTGGTGGACAAGTGGAACACCCTGCCAGAGGAAGTGGTGGGGCTGAAACAATCACGGATTTAAGAATGCATGGGATAGACATAAAGGAATTCTAGAGGGCAGGGGTAAGGAAACAGACTTCTAGGAAAACAAACTGAACTTACAAGCTCAAATGGGCAGACTAGGTGGGCCATAGGCCCTTATCTGCCGACACTGTCTATGTATGTATCTATGTATCTATGTATCTAATACAGGGAACTTTATAGCACACCTCCTCAACCCCACCACCACCAGTACCATCATGTCAGCTGGGGCCAGGACTTGAGGCAGGGCCCAGAGACTGGCAGGTGGCAAGGAAAAAGAGGCATCATAGGAGGCCCAGGAAGGAAGCCAAAAACCAGGAGCATTTCCCAGCCATCCAAACCAAAAACAGGCTGGCTCCACTGCTACCAACCACAAACAAAGTAATACAAGGTAAAGAAATCAAACCACCAAAAAAGGCTAACACGCCAATTAAAGCCAATGCATACTATGATAAAACAAAAATACTAATACTCAAAATATAACCGACAACAATGCTAAAACCAAATGCAATAACAACAAAAATACTAAAACTCATAATAAAAATAACACATGTAACCCCCCTATTAATGGGGGTTTCCAAAAGTCTTCCTTGGGTGTGCTTAAATGCCCACAGCCAGGCGGGCGTTCTGTGTCCTTACAGGTGTAAACGTGATTGCATGTGAGTGACCTGTTAGCCTCCATGCCTGTCTCTTTAAGATACACTATTTTTGTAGTGTATAATTAATCTGGGTAGGGGCCGAGTGTTTCCAGGCTCGAGTCAAACCCGAGCTGCAATAATATTGCTCTGTTCTGACATCGCTAATGGTGCAGAGGGAGCTCTGTTAGAACTGGTAATTGTTTGCTGATTAGCTGCTCTAATAACAATAGTATTATAGTTTGTCTAACCTGCCTTTCTTTGCAGCATGGATATTTTTGTATTGCACCAATCAGTACCTTTTAGGGACCTTAAAATGGGGTCTGTCCCCAGGGGTCTTGTGGGAGTGAATTTCTGTAGGAATTGTAGTTTTTTTCACTTTGGCGCCTAAATGGACCTGGAGGGGGAACCCTTGCTTTGACAGACACATGAATCAACCAACCCAAACTTTTTGGATCAGAAAGAAGTCCTGGTGCTGCCTGCAGCAGAGTGTCAATCTGAGTTTGGAGCTGAGAGAGTAAACAGCTCAAGTGATTTGAGCAGCTGCTCATGTGTAGTCGCACAGAAAACTGGTGGAAAGGCTGAGTTTGGCCTGTCTGCCTGCTGTCCCTCAAAAGGGATCCTTAAAGAGTGCTTAAATAACCAGACTGTATCTGAACCAATTGTGACAAAAGCCACCGAAGTGTGACTGTACCTTTTCCTGAAGAAGACCAAAGACTTGTGCTACGTGATTGGCCTGTCAGGACATCTGAATCACCACAGAGATCACAGTTTTGCTCATGAAAGCTAAAATTGCAACCGGACTGTCATCTGAACTGTGGTATTGCTTTTCTTTTGTCTATAAATGTGCTGAATGCTGTTAGTGGGTAGCGATTTGGTTCCCCACTACCTAACTGTGCCATGCTTGCTGGAAGCTGCATCCAGCATTTACCAGACTGAATCTGAACTTTTCACCTGGCCTGGGCCCTGCCAACTTGGCCCAGCCAGCTACTTGTGATGCAGAGAAAACCATCGATGAGAGACCTGCCCGGGGATCAGCCCCCTACTCAACTCCTTGAACAGGAACAACACCTCGCTGATTCGGGTGAGCTCTGCTTCTCCTGGCAAACCAGCAAGTCATCTTAAAGTCTCCATTTCATCCACCCTGTGTCCTGTACTGGGTAGCATGAGTAAACACCAGGGTAGCTCCTTGCAACAAAGCTCAATCAAAGTGTGTCATCTGATTTAGTTGTTTTGTTTGTCTAATTAACATGAACTGAGCCTCCTGGCTCCAGATTACAAAATTGTGTGTGGTTGTGCATGCTTCTTCTTTCCATCACAGGCCCCAGCCAGCTTCAACACTAGCCTACAACGGGCAACGAATTAGGCTGGCTCCCCTTTGTTCCAACTGGGTACTCAGAGTGTGTGACTGTAAAGGGACTCTAAAGTGCATGCATGATTGCGTGATTGAATCAATTACAGAACTAATCAGCCAAATTACACCCCCTCCTTGTTCATTCCCCCTGAATAAATCAGATCTAATTCTTTTTGCATTTAATTTGACTGTGGTTCCATTTTGTAACAGAAGCACTGTACTGTTGTTACTTGCTGTGTCTAACCTTATTTTACAGGTGGTCTCCAGGGTCGGACTGGTGGAACCAGCCCTGGTGGTAGGTGCAAACAGAGTGGGGATTTGTATGCTGATAAGGGGTTATTGTACCTGTGTATTCTGTTCATTGTTTAGGCCACTGGAGGGGAAAGAGGGGGCTCACAGTGTCATGGAGTGCTGTACCCAGGTCAGCTACGCTACCACTAACCCTGTCTTCTGGGTGGAGGCACCTGTTTTCAGTACCCAGGCCCCTTAACCTGCAACTAGTCATGCAGGCAGCGGTAGTAGCCCTTGGGATAGTGCCACCTGGGGGTTACACACAAATATAAACAAAAGCAAAATTCCCATAATTGGGGATTCCATGATCTGAGGAGTGGAACACCACCTAACACAAAATGTTAAGAGTGACATTGCAGTAAAGTGTCTACCAGGAGCCTCTACAAGTAGGGACACCAACCGTATAAAGACAATTGTGCAGGAATCAGGGGATGTTACACATATAACAATACACCTTTGTACCAATGACTTGACAAATCACACAGTTCAAGAACCCAAGAAACACTTCGAAGACCTGGCCAAAACAACTTTCTTCCCTTCCATCCAAATTAGCCTTCTTGGAAGTGAAACATAGCAACATAGAGGTTGATGGCAGATAAGGACCGCAAGGCCCATGCAGTCTGCCCATTTCTTTTTCTACCTTATAAATGTGCCATCAGCCTTTGCTACCAGTGTGGGGAAAAAGGAAAAGCACCAAGCTAGTCAAAGAGGTTGAAGCAGGCAAATTCAACTCATGGCTGCATGATTGGTGCCAAGACAAGGGATACCACTACATAGGAAACTGGCACAACTTTTGGGAAAGAGTTTTTTTAAATATGACGGATTGCACCTAAACAGAGAAGGTGTGCAAGCACTTGGACAACAATTCGATGTCTATACAGGTAGTTTAAACTAAATAAAGGGGAGTATGATGCAGCTCACACCCCTGCCATTGGTGGGCTGGTCATCACTCCCCAAAATGCCAACTGTGTGCATACATCCTCAGAAAACAAATCACAGCCAACATCTGCCCAAACCAGCAACCTCCATAATCTCTTGGCCAGAAAGAACAAACTGGAACAGTCCAGGAGGAGGGTACAACCTCGTGCCAAAGAGGATGTACATTCCTGGAAGGCAGTGGTTGCAAATACTAGGAGCCTAACCGACAAAGTTTCCAAACTCACAGCCATCTTGGAAACAGAAAGGTTGGACTGGGTGGCTGTAATAGAAATGTGGTTCACAGAAAACCACGGATGGGATATGTCCATTCCCAGTTACAATCTGTTCAGGAAAAATAAGCAGTGCAAAAAAAAGGGGGGTGGGGTAGCCATTTACATTCAGGAGGAAATAAATGCCACAGAAGTAAAAGGGCAACCTGGGGACTTTGAGTCACTGTGGCTAACAGTAGACACGGGCAAGGGAAAATCCTTCAGAATCTGTGTCATGTACAGGCCCGCAAATCAAGGAGCTATAGGAGACAAAGACCTAATAAAGGAAATCCACAAAATGTCTGATAAGGGTGAAGTAATACTGGTGGGGGACTTCAACCTACCAGATATAAACTGGAGCACACTAACGACAGCAACAAGAAGTAGGGACTTCTTATTGTCACTACAAGGTGCGGGACTGTGCCAACTTGTTAAAACCCCAACAAGGGAGGAGATGCCATTCTCGATCTTGTCCTCACAAACTCAGAAAGGATCAAAGACATCAAAGTGGGATGCCATATGGGCAACAGTGACCTTTGCATGGTAAGCTTTAAGGTAAACATAACACAAGACACCAGTCATTCAAAGATAAAGGTGCTAGATTTCAGGAAGGCTGACTTCCAAAAAATGAGGAACAACATAAGTACCCAGTTAATGGAAACAGAGGAGGAGGAGGTGGAGGTCATGTGGGGGAGACTCAAGAGAGCAATAAAGACTGCCACAGATCAATGTGCCAGATGGGTCAGCAAAGCAAAAAGAAAAAGAAATCTTCGATGGTTTTCCAAAGAAGTGGCTACCACAGTCAAAGAAAAATAGAAGCCATACAGCATATACCAGGAAACCAAAACTGAGAAAGACTGGGAGTCGTACAAGGAAAAAATGAGAGAGTCTAACAAACAAATTAGAAAGGCAAACACCCAGACAGAGGAAAAGATAGCAGAAGGGGCAAAGAGAGGAGACAAATAAGTTTTTAGATACATTAGGGAATACTGGAAGGCAAAAGGGGGGATAGTAAAGATTGCTACTGAAGAAAGGAAATACACCAAACATAACCCAGAGAAAGCCAAAATCCTCAACAAATACTTCTGCTTGGTGTTTACCAAAGAGGACCCAGGGGATGGCCCAGCCCTGAAAAAAACACAACATCCCAGGACCAGGGGTAGACACAAGTCCCTTTACAGAAGCTGAAGTATGGGAGGTGCTAAGTAAACTAAAAGCAGACAAAGCCATGGGACCAGACAAGATGCACCCCAGAATCCTTAAGGGACTGTGGGCAGAATTAGCAGCCCCTCTGGCACTTCTATTCATGAAATCCTTGAAGAGCAGTGTGGTATCCAAAGACTGGAAAAAGGCAATAGTGGTTCCGCTTCACAAATCAGGCAGTTGTGAAGAGGCTAGTAATTACAGACCAGTGAGCCTCACGTCTCTAGTTGGGAAACTAATGGAGACACTACTCAAACAGAGGATCATAGCATTCCTCGAAACTAGCAGCCAACAAGACCCTAAACAGCACGGTTTTGCAGCAGGTAGGTCATGCAGACAAATCTGCTCAAGTTTTTTGACTACGTTACAAAAATAGTGGACAACGGTGGGGCAGTGGATGTGGTCTACCTAGACTTTAGTAAGGCCTTCGACTTGGTAACACACAGAAGGCTGGTAAAGAAGCTTGACCACACTGGGGTTGGTCCAGAAGTAGTCAGCTGGGTACAAAACTGGTTATAAGGCAGAACTCCGAGGGTACAGGTTAATGGAATGCAATCGATGGAAGGCAGGGTGACCAGCAGGGTGCCCCAGAGCTCAGTGCTTGGGCCTCTGCTCTTCAATGTTTTTATAGCAGACATCGCTGACGGTCTGGAAGGGAAGGTGTGTCTGTTCACTGACGACACCAAGATATATAACAGGGTGGACACCTTAGAAGGAGTGAACAAGATGGAAGCTGACCTCAAGAAACTAGAAGAATGGTCTGGAGTGTGGCAGCTGAGATTTAACGCCAAAAAGTGCAAGGTCATGCACATAGGAAAGAAAAATCCAAGAAAGGAGTATTGCCTAGGAGGCGAAAGACTGGCAGCCTCAAACCAGGAAGGAGATCTGGGAATCATAATCTCAGACGACTTGAAGGTTAGTTAGCAGTGTGAGAAGGCAACATTGAAGGCCAATAGAATGCTGGGCTGCATTGGGAGGGGAATCATGAGCAGGAGGAGAGAGGTGGTACTACCACTGTATAGATCTCTGGTCAGGCCTCACCTGGAATACGGAGTCCAATTCTGAAGGCCTCACCTCAGGAAGGACATTGACCGGGTGGAAGCAGTACAGAGAAAGGTGACAAAAATGATTCAGGGTCTGCAATACATGTCCTACGAGGAAAGACTTAGGGAACTGAATATGTACTCCCTGGAGCAGAGAAGAGAGAGAGAGGGGACATGATTGAAACATTCAAGTACATAAAAGGCATTAACAAGGTACAGGCACAGGAACTTTTTCACTTCAAGAAGGGCTGCAGGACCAGGGGACATGACCTCAGGCTGCAAGGAGGGAGGGAGGGAGGTTCTTTATCAACACCAGGAAGTTTTTCCTCACAGAAAGAGTGGTGGATGCCCGGAACAGCCTGCCCCAAGAGGTTGTGGGGGTCAACACTGTGGGGGGATTCAAGAATGCATGGGATAGACACAAGGGAGCCCTAACTACAAAGGGTAACTAGAGTGTCAAAATAGGTCTAAAACAAATGGGCAGGTTAGATGGACCTAGCGGTCTCCTGCTGTCAGCGTCTATGTTTCTATGCCGGTTCAACAACAAAGTTGTTGACCGACATTACAGTGATGGATTTATGTCAACTGCAACTGCGGTCGGCATAAAGCCATCTAAAGAAAGTTACTTTTCATCCCCCATGCACCCCATACTAAATATAATCAACTTTGAGTTTGATTTGATTCGGGGAGGGGGTGCAAGACCCCAAAAAAGCAGTGCCAGGTCCCGTAGCAACATTACAGCGGCAACAGCAAATTGTCCTTGTAATGTTGTTTGCTATCGAATTGCCAAACCCGTATCGGCATACGTGGGAACTGTATATAGCTGCCACTTAAGGTTTTGAATTTGGTCACCCTGCCCAAAGTTGCTACATTTCACTAACTAGTTGCTGCCACAAGGCCAAGGGTTTGCAGTTAAATTGTTATTAAAGTGCACCAACCCTGGCCAACTAGCTGCACCGCTTCAGGCTTGCAACTGCTCCAACTGGGTACCCAGAAAAATGTTTTAGAAGAAATAGGCTGCCGACTGTTCTAATGTATGTGCTGGTGGGAGGTGGGCACTGGGAATGTTTCTGGGTTTTCAGACAAAATGATTGATTGGTGTTTATAAAATGCTAAAAGTTACTTATCCTCTACATCCTTTTCCCCTTTTCCTAACCCTACGCCGTGTAAATAAATTGTTGGTTGACCTTTTTACAAATGTCTTGTGAGCATCTTATTAATGAGCATATTATTAGCTATAGCCATTAATTGCATGCTTTGCAAAGTATTGCACTGATATATATGGTGTTTCATGTGTGGGGTGACTGTGAAGGGAGGTGGGTAGGTATAGTATCCCAGGTGTTGTACCATTTACCAACTGGCCCACTATAATTTACTCTGGGTGGAGGCACCATGCTATTTATTTTCTATCTGGGAAAGAACCCTTCTTTTCCACTAGAACAAGAGTTCAGGCCTCTCAACCTGGTTCAAGCCCACTAGGCTGGGGGTAGTAACCATGAGTTACATGGCGACCCAATTACACTTCTGTATTAGGAAAATCAGGCCCCTTCCTTCTGCACCTGAGTACATTTGGCCTAGGTCCCTTCGGTTGCTAAGCATTGGTCCCCCGTGGACATAGCCCCTAACATTGACATGGCCCTCTCCCTGTTCCACACCAAATTTACTCTCATCTGAGACAACCCCCCCCCCCTTAAAAAAATCTAGGGTAAAAAGTTCTCATCACTCCAGAATTTCATCTGACATTATTGACCAGTGTAAGTCACAAGACTAAGCATGGGCCCACTTTAAATTCTCCCACTCCCAGCCTGACCTGTTGTCCTACAGGTCACCTAGAGACTACTGTACAAAGGTAGTGCAGCTAAGGCCCACTACTTCAAATCAAACCTCCAGAATAATCTTAACTCCCCTGCTAAGTTCTGGATGGTTATTAACTCCCTCTTTGACCCACCCAATCTAGTCTGCTCCCTCCCAGTCCTCCTGGTGGATAGTTCACTGGTCTCCAACCTTCCATTGTTGCTGTTCACTTCACTTCAGTGAGTTCTTTACCATTTGTACTCTCCCCTCCTCCTCTTTACCTGGTCCATCTCTCCTCCCTCCCCCATCTCACCCCCATCAGCCTCAGCTCAGGGCTTTCACATTCCTCCCATCACTCCTCAGGAAGCTTTGCTTGCCTTGCCCTCACTTAACCCCTCTAAGACTAGTCCAAATGGGCTGCACCCTAAATTCATCCAACTCTCAGCACCTGCCATTTTCTCTCCCCTCACTCACCTCCTGAACCTTTCCTTCTCATTCTGTGCTGCCCCTTCAACCTGGACGGTTGCCAAGGTTCTACCTTTGCACAAAGGGGGCAATCCCAACTCACTTGGTAACTTCCAGCTTATGTTCCTCCTTCCCTCTCATGCAAAACTGCAGAAGAAACTTGTCTACTCCAGGCTTGCTGACCTCTCCTCCTTCCAGTCTGGTTTTTGGAAGCACCACTCCACTGTTCGCATGTCACTGACTCCATCCTCACTGGAATGGATCAGGGACACATCACTGCAGCTATCTTCCTCGATCTGGTCAAAGCCTTCGATTCAGTGTCCCACCCTCTCCTCCTGGACAAACTGAACTCTGCTGGCCTCTCAGCTCCCGCTGTTGACTGATTCTGTTCCTACCTCTCAGGCCACCAACAGTCAATACAGGTCGGAGACACCCTGTCCCTACTCTACCCATCCAATCTAGGGTCCCACAAGGCTCCATTCTGCATCCCATTCTCTTCTCTATTTTCCTCATTGACCTGTCCTCTGCCGATTCAACTTACATATACACATGTATGCAGATGACACAGTTATCTGCTCCTACGGCCCCTCAGTCACAGCTGTGGAAGGCTTGCTCCAGCAAGACTTCCACAATGTACTGCACTGTTTTCACACCAACCAATTCTAGGTCAACATTAAGAAAACAGTGACCATGACCTTTGACATTAGCCTGAAACTAGCCGGGCTCATACCCCTACTTATCTTCTCCATGCAAGATGGCACCTCTGTTGAAGCAGTCCCCCTGTTGAAGTAGTCTCCGCTTTGAAGTATCTCCATGTGTGACTAGATAGCAGACAGGCTGGACTTCTCTGCTCACATTGACATCATCCATGCTAAGCTCTGGCCCAAACTCGGTGCCCTGTACCATAATAATGTCTGCCTTTCTCCTCAGGTTTGCCGGGAGCTGGTCACCAAGATAGTTCTTCTGGTCTTTGACTATGCAGATGCGGTCTATAGCACTGCCGCTCTTCCTCCTTTGCCAGACTGGATACCTTATGCAATGCTTTTTGCCAATTTGCTAGCAACTCACCCAATCATACTCCTCACTCATCCGTCTATGCCTCCCATTTTATTCTCCCTCTCTCTCTCTCCACATAACACCAGTCCCACTGTGCTTCTCTCATCTCTGAATTCTGGTTTGGGCCCCTCCCCTCTTACCTATCCTCACTCCCCTCTCCCATCATCTTCTCCTCCTACTCCCTCCCCTCAAGGGACCATCACACCTTCTCCCTTCACCACATTCACTCCTCTGCTGGGCAGTCTGCCTTCTGCTATCGCCTTCCTGCCCTCTGGAACCTGCTCCCCTCATCCATAGGCTCTGCCCCTCACTCCCTACCCTTAGACACCAGTAAAGGCTTCTCTCTGTGCCCACCTGCTCCTGCCAACCCTCCACCTGACTCTTCCATCTGCTTCTGACCTCCCTTCCTGCTGAGACATCCTACCCTCTCCCTCATGTTTTTGGCTTTTACCTGTAAACTGAAACTGCCTGTTTTATTTGTCTGCACTGTCATTGCACAGTCACTTTTTACAGACACCTTGCTACTGTCTTCTGTGAACGCTGCCCAGCTTGCAAATGTTTTGGTCCATTTGCTTGTGATACGTTCACCTGCTTATTCATTATTCTGTTTTTGCACTGTGTAATTTATCACTGCAATTGCATTTTTCATGGATTGATGTATTGTTATATTTTATAATCCCCTTTCTCTTCCTCCCCCAGTCACACGTGGCAATGAGCTTTGGCTCAGTGTGCCTTTCCTGGTCACCAATTTTTAAATAAAGAGATACATTTTAATTGGTAGTCACCTTTAAAGTGAATACAGACATCTAAGGTCACCAAAATGCACAGCAGTCTGACTGTGGAAAAAAAACTAATGCAGTAAACTAGATTATTCCACCCTTGGCTTAAAACTGCAGTCCCAAATTATTCAAATCAGAAGAGCAAAGCCATATGAGGTTACCTTTACAGCTAGTTGAGGCATGGTAAG
The DNA here is from genome assembly GCA_016271365.2 of Neoceratodus forsteri. NCBI lineage: Eukaryota > Metazoa > Chordata > Ceratodontiformes > Ceratodontidae > Neoceratodus > Neoceratodus forsteri. The sequence goes on along the minus strand of CM028130.1, from coordinate 1,190,426,462 downwards.
GGCAATATCCCTCTCCGTCAGAACCATCTCGTCCTTGTCCTTCTGTGAGAGCAGGGCTGTTATCCGTATCAAACTGTGTTCAGAGAGGTGCTCGCCATAGTGCTCATATTTCAGCCTGAACACTTCTTTCTTGACTGAATAACACAGGAAACATATTCATTTTTTATTTTAAAAGAAGATCTGAGTAGCCCATGAGCAGGAATCTGCCCGTTTTCACAGATGGCTAGGAGTACTGGCCTACTCTATTACTAAAAAATAAACAATTTGCGAAGACCTCTGTTATGAACCAACTCCTAGCTTCTTGGGTAAATATTAACCCCTTACATAGCCATGGTATCCTGGATGTTCAAATAAACTACTGCATGTGTGCATTCAGAACACACAAATTAGAAAATAAAATAGGTTAAACCATAATGAGAATGTGCATATGCATTACTACTGTCTTACTACTGCGCGTTACTAAGTCATATGAGGAGAGACTAGAGGACCTCAATATGTGTACCCTGGAGGGGAGGAAGGAAAGGGGGGGATATGCTAAAGATCTTCAAATATCTCAAGGGCATAAATAAGGTACAGGAGGGTAGCATCTTTCAGAAAAAGAAATGTTCTAGAATAAGGGGTCATGACATGAGGCTGGAAGGAGGTAGACCAAGGGGTAACATGAGGAAGTATTTCTTCACAGAAAGGGTGGTGAATGCATGGAATAGCCTCCTAACCCCAGAGGGTTAACTTTCCTGCGCTGTAGTTAAAGTCACTGCCAGGGGCGGGGCTTACCACAGCAGCATGAGCCACACTTGACTCTGACTTTGACAGTTAGTGAGAAGGCACCAAGCTGCCCACATCTCACCAGTTCTGCTGTCTCTGTGAGAGAAGAATCCCAGCTTGGAGAAATCCATGGCAGAAGCCATTGACACAGCAGTCCCTGGTGGGACACAGCCTGCTTAAAATCCTCAGATGTGTAGAAAATGTGAGTAAAATCCTGAGGGCTAAAATAAGAGCGCATTGGACTTTGTAAATTGATATATACAGTACTTCCCTAGTGTCCAGCACAGACTACTGGGAAGCAAAGGGTGGCATCTGAATTTTCCATTCTGCTAATCTTTTGGGTCTTTTGTCCCTTGGGGACTAGCAGGATGAGAGATGGTACTAATGGTCATGGGTGCACTGTGGGCCTCCGTCCAGGTTCCAAGTATTTTTCTCCTGAAGTTTTTGGTTCCACATACAAGAACTGGTCTTTCCTGAGAAAAAGGAAAAATGTTTTGATCTGCTGTTTAAAATCTGTGATTCCCCACCCCCAAATCTGGGGAGGAAATGCCACATATTCAAAGGCTGCAACCCCAAGTTTCTTATCTAAATGTGAGTCTGGAGAGGAGACAGCTCATTAGCTACCCTGCTAGCCCAGCCAGGAGCAGGTGCTGGTCCGCTGCCTAATGAGAAATGCATTAGACTGTGGTTCTGATGGAGGATGGAGGCCACTTAGCAGACCACCCATTAATGGATGTTGGATCCTCTGGGGTCCCTCCTGAGTGCAGATTTCCCCTGTGCGTGGATGCTAGCTCAATGTGAAAATGTTTGGGACTTTAAAACACTTTTCTAGAAATCTGTCCCAAGGGGCTAAATGTCTGAAATGCTTGGTCAAAAGCTGAGGGCTTTTACCATCCTGAAAACCCTGAACTGTTAACCCTGTACCTAGAGGAATTGCAGCTTTAGCCCTTCTGAACTGTCAAATGGTGCCCTAGAAACATACTGTACTGCTGATGTGTACAATTGCTACTTCTACCTTTAGAAAGTAGAGTTTGCCCTTCAAGGGCACTATTTTGATTCATTCCCTGCAAACTGGACTTTTAATCAGTATAAACATAAATGCTATCCTGCCTGCTGGGTAAATCTGATGACATTCTGGTACAATAAATGGATCCATGGGGATTGATTCTACAAGGATGGCGCAAGTCACTGCCAAATGCAATTAGCCATTCCCCATTACGACAAGGACCCTGCTTCTAATTCTGGAAGGGGCAGGGTCCTGTAAATCCTGTGACTGCGACATGCCCACAGATGCTTCAAGTGGGGCATACCTGAGGGCATGTTGCAACCGTATCAAATGTAGTGTAGGGCTTAAGTGCCTCTGTACAGCCCCAGTCCTCAAGCTTATGAAGCCCGCAGAGCCATCGGCTGTCCCTCTGCCCCAGACCCCCCATGGTGTAAATATGAGAGACCCTCAGGGCTACTGGGACCCCATCCCAATCCCTATATATGTAAGAGCCCCGCAGGGCTGATTGTGCCCCTTCCCCAAGCCCCGATGCCATCCGCTCACATACGGCACTGTCCCGTATAATCTGTACAAAGTGACATAGCTGAATCAGTACTGCCTGATAGTCTAGTGGCCCCCCCACCCAGCATTGCCAGACCACCCTGCACCCCCCAACCCAGCTGACGATTGGCACAGCCTGCCACTCACCACCACGGCCAGCCACCGACTGAGCCCCGTCTGAGTGCGTACTGTATATATACACACTCAATGAATGAAAGAACTGTCATACATTCTTTGAGCATGTACATATGGTAAGCACTGAGATGGAGCTCAGTCGGTGACTGGCCATGGAGGTGAGAGGTGGGCTGTGCCAGTCGCCGGCTGGATACGGGTCGGGGGGTTATGGGGTGGACTGGCACTGCCAGGTGGGGACCACTAGACTACCAGGGTTAACAGGTTATGGAATTTATGTTTTCACAACATTTATCATTTGCGGGTGGGCTGGATGGTGATCAGGGATCGGGGCTTTGGGGCAGGGGGCTTGCTTAGCTCTGCGGGGCTTTCTCTACAGTGCAACTGCTAACTTCTTCATGGCCCTACCTGACCACAGCTTATTGCTTAACTGCCTTAGTTACTAGTCCTGTGTAACCAATGCCTTAGCAGCTCTCGAGTCTCACTGCCTTCCTTAGTAAACCCTGACATTCACTGAGACTCGGACTTTTGTCTGACTCTCAGTTTATTATTCTCCAGACAAAGCCCCAGTGGGCTGCTCACCATAAGATAGAGCTTCTCAATGTGTTTGATGCCAGTTATCATTAATTGTATAGATCAATTCCTTATGTCTACCCACTGTACACCTCTTAGCTACCAATTGTATAGGTTTGCTCGCTGTTCATCCTGCTAGCTACCAATTGTAACCAATTACTAAGTCACCCTACGTGTGTCGTTGCACTATTTTGCTTTTCTGGTCTATTTTACCTGCTTGTACACTGTTGTGCTTTTGTTTGTTATTGTTACTACTTCCTGATGTGGAGCTTTTGGAAATTAGTCTACGACTCAAAGGGTTGTAATTCTGATTTCTCAAATAAATAAATAAAATAAATACATTGGGGGATTGTGGCATGGGAGGGGCATGAATAGATGTTTATCCCTGCAGGGCTTTATACAGACATGGGAATCATGGCATGGGGGGCAGGCATACTGAGATGTTCAACCCTGTGGGGATTTTCCTTTGGGGACTGGGGGCATGGGGGGGGGTCCAACCACCTGCAGGTCTTATTCCACTTGGGATTATGATCTGCAGCACATTTTGCAACCCCCGGTGGACGCAAAGTATACTTGCACCAGCTATTAGCAGGTGTAAATGTACTTTATTTTTATTTACGTTTTTGGTAATCAGGTAGGTGCGCTGATCCAGAGGACCATTTTCAGTCATGACCTGGGCCACAAGGTGGCGGTACATAGATTACAAGCAGTAGATGTAATATACAATTTAAATATACTGTACAAGCATCAATAGACAACAAATAGACAGAAGCGTACTTATGGTAACCAAACAATGGTAAGTGAAGTAGCCTAGGGATACCAGCAGCAGTACAATGGGAGAAAAGTTACAGGATGACAAGGAGCAGTTTAAACGTAACTGACTTATCAATATCTGGTCTAGATAACACACCCATCCTGAGAAAGAGAGCAGACTGACCTGAGGAGCTTGTGGTAATAGGTAGGGCAAGGCTTCTAGACAGTATGCTGAGATTAGGCAGTGAGGGAGCATTGGCTATGTAAGCTGGGGAGCAGGGTAGTTAGTGATATGCCCTACTAAGTCCTGGTGTATCCTTAAGTCAGGCCTGCATCAGGTACAGTGATGTGCTAGGAGGTCTCACAGGTTGGTTTGAGAGGCAGCTTGAGGGTCAAGCGTGGGGGTTAGTGCTTTAGGACAGTGGTGGGGGGAGTGGGATGGACAGGAAGCGCTTGACAGTGATATGATTATGGGGGCTTTTGGTCTCCTGCGCTGCCCTGTGTGCATATGCAGGTGGAGCATTTCATTAGCCATGTCTTTAGGTTAGATTTGAAAAATGCATTGGAAGCAGACATCCGAACAGGCACTGGGAAACTATTCCAGAGGGAGGGGGCAGAGACTGAGAAGGCCTTACTGCCCATCACTGTAGAGACATGGGGAACTTCCAAAGATTGGATGGAGGATGCCCTAAGAGGTCTCATGGATGCTCTGTGTATGAGTAGTGGGGCGTATGGGGACAGATGGTTAATTCTGAGGGCATTGTCTATTAGGCAGCCTGCAGTATAGTCAAAGCGTGCCTGGAGAGGGAGCCAACCAAGGGACTGGTAGAGTGTACAGTGATGAGTTAAGGAGGGGGCTTTGAGAACAAAGCAACAGATGGCATTGTATGTCATGTTGAGGTGGGGGTGTTGCTTTGTGGACATGTGGGAGTAGATGGGGGAGCAGTAATCAAGGTGTGGGAGGAGGTTTCCCTGTGCAATAGCAAGACGAGGTTCAGATGATAGCAGGTGGCTTGCACGGTACGCCGCTTCTAGCTTCTGGTCTATCCTATCTATCGTCAGGGTTGTGTGATCATTATAGGTGAGCGATGGGTCAAAGGTAACACCGAGATATTTAAAAGAGCTGACCTGTTCAAGTGGAGGTCCTGCAGGTGTGTATATATGGTGAGGGAGGAGTTTAACTTGGTTGACTTGTTTAGGAAAGGCTTTGATCCGAAGAACATGGCCTTCATCTTTTTCCCATTTACAAGGAGTTTTCTAGATGTGAACCAGTGGCCAGCAGCTGCATAGCTGCTGGTGAGAGTGGAGGAGATGGCCTCTATGGACTTATTGCTGTGGTATAGGACTAGGTCGTCCACATGGAGGAGTGTGTTGTAGTTTAGGCTATGAACTGGCACAGCGTTGATAAATATGCAGAAAAGAAGGGGGACAAGGATTGATCCCTGAGGAACTCCAGTGTTGGTGGGTAGGGAAGCTGAGGCTACTTTGCCTATAAGCACAGACTTGGACCTGTTTGTGAGGTAGCTATGAAACCAGGCTGCAGGTCCAGGGGCACAACCAAACTGTTGAAGTGAGGAGAGAAGTTGGTGGTCAACAAGGTCAAACGCCTTTGATAAATCAACAAAGACTGCACTTGTGGCCATACCCGTGTCCATATTACTGAGGACATGGTCTGAGAAGACTGCCAGGGCAGAGGAGGTGCTGTGGTGTCTGCAGAAACCGTGTTGAAAGGGACACAGGAGGTTATATTTATTGAGATGTTCAGTTAGTTGGGAATAGACTACTTTCTCAAGTAGTTTGCTGAGGTATGGTAGCAGGGATATGGGCCAATAGTTTTCCAGGCAACTGGGGTACCACACTTGCATGTTTCCAGGTGTCAGGCGAGGGCGAGGTTGAAAATGTGTGTTAGTGGTTTGACAAGGGTTGGGGAGATGATCCTCAGGAAAGCAGAGTATAGCCTGTCACTTCCAGGGCTGCATCTAGAAGGGAGGGTTTTCAAGAGTTTTATAATGATCTTGGGAGCAATGGCCCTGAAATAGAATGGAGGGGTGGAATCTTCGGTGTTTGTGGGAGAGGAGGGACTACCATTACTGTTTGGGTTGGAGGGAGGGTGAGAAGGGAGCTTGCTAAGATAAGGTGTCAGGTCGGTAAACATAGTGTTGAGGAGGTCAGCGATGAGAGCAGGGTCATTGATGGTGCCTGCTGGGGATGCAAGTTGTGCTATTTGTTTACTGGTCTTTGGGTTTAGGATGGACCCAATTGAGGCCCAGAAACTACTTGGATTCCCTAGGTTATTTTTGTGGAGCTTAGTGAAGTATTTATTTTTAAGTGACTTTGCCAGCTGCTTACAGGCATTTCGCAGTTGCCTGTAGGCATTCCATAGTTGTGGGGATGGAGATTCTTTTAATGCTCTCCATTTAGAGTCCCTGACCTTCATTTGCAGTTACAGTTCTTTTGTTATCCAGCGCGTGCAGCCTCCCCTAACCCTTCTGGTTTTGATGGAAAAATACAGGTCCTGAAGTTTCTGAAGGATGCAGGTGAAGTATTGAACAGCAGCGGAGACATATTCAAGCTGGTATACGGAGGACCAGTTTAAGGACGTAGCTTTCCTAGTCACAAGTTCATGATTCTGGCTGCTGAAATTTCTGAAGGACAGTAATTTTGCTGGTGGGTGAGCTGACTTATTGTTCACTATGATGTAGGTGGGGAAGTGGTGGCTAAATGCGTCCAACATGGTGCCTGTTTGGAGGTGTAGGTCAGAGCGGTTAGTTAGAATCCAATCTAGGATAGAGTGGTTTGATGTGTGTTGGTTGAATCTTGTTGTGGTTGAGATTACTTGCTCTAGGTTTTGTGGCTTTAGTAGGGCTGCGTATTCAGGGATTGCGTTTGCTGTCCAATTGAGACTGAAATCCCCCAGTAGGAAGACATCTCTAGATGGGGTGGTGCCTGCTAGACCAGACAGTAAGCTAGATAGTCCATGTGTAGTAGCTGGAGGGGGGTTGTAGCAACAGCCAATGTAAAGTTTTTTTGAGGCACTAATGGTTAGCTCAGTAATCATCCACTCACTAAGCGAGATGGCAGTGGAGCAGGCAACAGTGGCAGCTGATATATGGTCCTGGACATACAGTGCAATGCCACCTCCTCTTTTCCTGCCCGTCCTATCTAGCAGAAGGCAGAAGTAGCCTTGGAGCTGGTACAAGGCATTGTCATGGTATGGTTTTAGCCAGGTCTCTGAGAGACCTAGCACATGGGGCTTGTATAGGGTCAACCAGGCCTCTATCTCAGTGAACTTGGAAGGAAGGCTACATACATTTAGGTGGGTGATCTTGATACCATAGCATCTAGCCCATATGGCATTAGTGTGGTCAATGCATGCATTTGTAGGTCCAGGGTTGGTTTCAATGTCCCCTGCTAGCAGGGCCAGTAGAAGGAAGAGGGACAGGAGGGGGCAGGTCAGGGAATTCCAGTGGTGTTTATTGATTGTGGTGGCATAAATCAGATAACCTAGTTGTCCTTTTTCAATGTTTGATAGGGACAACAAAAATACTGACGCTAGAGGTGTGACCTTATTTGGGGCCATGTTGGGCAGGCTGAGAGTAAGGGTGCAGTAGTGAAGGAATTTTTGTTCAATTGCTAGAATTGATGCAGCTGAATCTGTTGCTAGCAGTAGCCCAAACAACACGGATGTAGCCAGCAAGAAAAGACTTGCATTGATTTGGGGCATTGATGGGGAAAGGTATTTAGAGTTAGGAGGAGTTACGGTGAAGTGGACGGAACTGAAAGCCATATTCCTTAGGGAGTAGTTCCTGTGTGAGTAGAAAGTGATTTTAGTAGAGGTGGAGTGATGGAGCAGTGCAAGGTATTGAAATAGTGGCCACTAGTGGTGGATTCAGATAAGCTGCAAATGGCAAACAGCACCGATTGGTTTTTGAGCTCAGGGCACTCACGTGATATAATGAATAAATTGCGATGTCGTCCAAGAGTGGTGGCAGGGGCAGTGGGGCAGCCGGTGCATAGCACCAGCGGGGTCAAAGTTTCACATGGAGAAAGTCTCAACATGGAGCCGTTGGAGATGTTCTTACTGTTGATTACCTGCGGGCATGTCCGAGGAGCACTGTACTTGTGTTGGGGGGGGGTTTGGGGAGGACGGATGTCCTCTGGGAGTTGTTCGAGAATAGCATATTCGGGGACTTGGAGGCCGCCCTTCCAGCACTGGGCTCAACTGCTGCCGTAAACCCTCTAGCGCCATGTCACAGGGGGTTTATGGCATAACTGGTGGTGTAGGTCCACTTTGGTGCAAGCAGCCTGCAACATGTTGCAGGCTGCTGTACAGAATGCTGAATGTCGCAACTGCTGGCATAGCTTGCTACTTGCACCATTTTCTTTGGTGCAAGTTATGTCAGACGCAACCTTTTGAGAATCAGACCCATGGTGTTTAAAACTCTGCCCACAACTGTGGACATTCTGTTTGTTGCTTAAGTGTTTTGGGACCAACTTTTGCCTTCTAGATCAGTTCCAGTTGTTCGGGTAGCATGCAGTCCGGGAGGTCACCCCAGATCCAGAGTTCAAGTAAGTGCATAGTGGTATAGTTTGATGTAGTGCCTCTCCTTCTTGTAAAACAAGTTGTGCTGTGTTGTGTTTGCCACTAGACTGGGGAGGGGGCTTGTAACTGCTGTTAGTGAAAGAAAGAAAAGACAGAGGAAAAGATAAATACAGAAAATATGTAAAATATGTGAAATATATGCAGAACTGCGTGTACATATTATGCTTTGCAAAGTTTTCCCAGATATGTCACTATCTCTTTAAAGAGTTAGTGTACTGCCTAAAACTAATACTTTTTTTTTTTTAATTGTTAAACCAGGAGTGAAACTAGTTTTCAAAAGCAGTCAACTATTGCCTGCCTTCTTTTCCCCCTTTGGTCAACTAGATTGTGCACCTTATGTTAGTAGGTCTGATGTATGGAACAGTGCTTTACCTGGCAGCTGACATGTCTAGTTCTGTTCCTCCCATAATTCCATCAGCACTGTGACATCACTGACTGCGACATCACAGCTGCTCAGGAAGAGTCACTCAGTAGCTGCCAGGTCAGTCATCTGTGATGTCACTGTCAGTGAGTTCATATTGTTGATGACGTAGTGAGAGGAATAAAACCAGTTATGTCAGCTGCCAGGCAGAGTGCTATTCCACACATCCAGCATATTACTATCAGACAGAAACTTTCTAAGGAGCAAAAGGACAAAAAATCAAGAATTCAGAAATAGAAAGTTACAACTGACACCTTCTTAAAATCTGTAACATTTTCCTGTCTGCTATTTTTGACTCTACCAGCTCTTTAAGCCTGCTGTACAGATGAGGGAACATGTTATTAATTTATTTTCTTGAGACACACTGTGTTTTATCTGGTGAGCAAACAGAGTCCACAAAGTGTTAACTTACAGTTGCAACCTGTGGGATACATAGGAGAAACAGGGAGAGCAATTTACAATACATTGCATTAACAAATAATATACAGACAAATAGATATCAAAAAGATAAAGAGCATCATCATAAAAGCAAAGGGTTATCTGGGAAGGGCATTGGCACTAGAGCCAGGTTTCAAAGAAATCCAAAATCACACATACTCTAACATTGCAAAGCAGCATGGGAGTATATGCAAATCACCATGACAGAATATGAAGAAGAGTGTATGGTGCCAAAAGGCCTCTCACACATTCTGCAAAGCTGTGAAGAGAAGAAAGATACACATGCCTTACACTCTTGCTTCAGGTACAACCAGGCTACCTGCTTTCTTGGTGATCTGCATATGTCTCCAGTGATTCCTTCTTGCCATATTGGAATATATATCATTGAACAGAAAGAGACTATTCAGTAGGGACAATGTTACTGGTACCAGGAGGAGCAGGGAGAGCAATTTACAAATACACAGCAATTAAAATATTCACAGACATTTGTCTGTATATACAATGAAAGTAGGGCAAATATAGAGGAACCATGTAACAGAGTCTAATTGGTATCGGTAACGATATGACCCAGTAACATAACCAAAATGCAAGAGACGCTCATGACGAATAGGAGGGAGAGCCACCCTAAGAACAGTTATGAATTCGCTATAGCAGTTGCTGATTTCTGTTGTCTATACTTTCTCACCCCGCTCCACTTCTAGCTACATCAAAATTAGGAGTTCCATCTCAGAACCTGCCAATAAAGAATCAATTTCAGGTGAAGCAATGGCATCCAGATGGAGGCTTGATGCCCCCTTTGCTCTATGCCGGGCCGTCAGGCTGGCTTCTATTGGTCCTTCTGTTACCATGTGTCAATGCTGGTTTGGGGCTGAAAATACTTCTGGGGAAGTAGCATGGTATATCTAGTTGAGTTGAACTGTAGGAAGATTGCAATGTACCAGACATGTTTGAAACACTGGGTCCATAATATTATTATACAGAGAAAGGGATCTTAAAACTTGTTTTTCACACTATACACATGATGCTCATACCTCTCAGTCTCCTGTCTTGCATATCTGGGGCAGGGATTCACAATATCAGGGACAAATGATGAAAATCAGGGACCCACTTTCAGCATGGAACTATCATTTCCAGTGCTCCCAGATAATTTGACATTTTGCCAGTAACTCACAGGCAATTTTCCTATGTTTTCCTGTAGACTACACCATTTCCTTTGGAAGCTGAATTAACTATTTTCCTGTATATCCAGTGCACGTCTATGGGAACAGTTTCACAGTAGATTGCTCCCTTTCCCTCTCAACTATGTGAATCTCTATATATCTGAGAGTGCTGCATCTCAAGAAGGCTTTTATGAAGTGGTGAACAGCGTAAAAAGCATTTTCTGCAAGAGAACTAGAGTGCAGCATTAATGTCTGACAATGCTTCCATTCAAATCCCTACTTTTCAGTGACAAAATGTCAAATTTAGAAGGGACTAATGCTTAATTTAGAAAGCACTGAGGAAATGTTTGAGGCAAAATCTGGGACATTCATTAACATCGGGGACAGCTGAGAGGCATGATATTGGTTTACACTGGATTTGAGCCTGGCTTTAGAGTGCACGTGTGTGGGTTAGAGGGACACAAAAAACAAACACTGTTTATAGGTGCAGTAATACCAGTGGCGTAGCCGTATATGGCAGAGGTATGTGGGATATTCAAAAAGGAAACATCATTTGTGGGGCATTCAAAAGAGAAAGGCTATGTGGTGGTCTCTTCTTTTTTGAATATCAAAAGTTAAAAAGTAGAAAGATAAATAAATTGATAATGCAAAGGCAAATATAAAAAAAAGCTGCTTATCAAAAATATGAACTTACCCCTTAATGCCTTTAATGGAAAAAGATGTTGTTTTCCTGTGACATTCCTGCAGAATGATGCCATTGTATGTTACTGTTTTTGCTACAGTTGTCAGCTGGACATCTCGGTCCACAGGGCTGTTGTTGCAGATTTCAACATAAACATCAAAATCACTGCCATGAACTGCCGTAGCATGCTTAATTGCAATGCAAACATCTTTCTTGTTTGAGCACAAAAGTCTGTTTTTCACACCAGCTCTTGCATACACCTCTCTCTCTTCTTTAGAACCTGAATCAAATAATAGCAAGCAATCATTACACTTAATTACTGAACACCTCAATCACAGTCATCCATATTAACAACATAAGTACAGTACGTTCAAAGCATGTCAGTCAAGACAGCAGCTAAGATTTCCTGAAAGGTTTATAATATCTAATTAATTACTCATGAACTAAAGAAGCTCACTGATTGGCTGCCATGCTGGTCTATAAATCTTTTAGAAATGCCCGGCATGGCAGCTACACGGCTGATCTCAGCGCTGACGGCAGAAGCAGCGAAACAAAAGAAGCGTTTTTGGCACTGCTGTCAATGTACATTAAGAAATGAAATAAAAAAAAAAACGGAACCAGTGAACAAGTCCCATGTTCCTGTTAATATCTGCCGCACACAAATATTATCTCAGGAACCAGTGATGGCACGTGCTGCCCCGAAAAAACAAAAAGTATTATGAATCATGTCATTATTGCGATTAGACTTGTAATCGCAATAATAACGTCAGAACCAGTCATTTCCTGTTGATTAATGACAGACTGATTGGGGTTGGCCCTCGGCTGCACCTGGGGCCATCCTCCCCCCCAAATCTGGTCATTAATCTTCAAGAAATGATTGGCTGTTTGGTCATTATTGCTTAAATATGGCCTGAGGCAGGTTACTAGCAAACAGACTCCAAAGGACTAATGGGGGAACCGAGGTTTCTTCGTAATGTGATAAACATTTACAAGTGGATCCCATAAATTACTTTGGGTTGCCACAATCCATAACTTTCTGTCTATAATGATACACACCCCATAATTTTCTGTTTGTAATGATAACTTGTCAATGCTGAATTCTTTCCCTGAAGGAATTTAATTGGTCTCTGAAGGCTGTCTCAGTTCTGTCGAGTTAATCTGTAACAATTAGCTGTAACCATACCATAATTGTTCTCCCTTGCAATGCAATGTCATGTTTGGTTACATTTCGAACTATTGATTCTGTATGACGTGACGCGCCATTAGAAACTTTCAGAAAGTACAGTAACTTTCTCACATTGCCAGTCATGTCTTCCGCTCCCTGTCCAACATGAGATCATCCAGAAGGTGATCAAGCACGTCTGTGGGATGTGGATTACAGTAAAGCTTTCAAATCTAGCCTCACCAGATTGGATCCCTCTTGCCACTATTGCTGTTGTTTCTCTATTAATGCCTCTCCTCCCCCATCACTGATGCATCTCGTTCAGTCTCATCCCCTCTTTTGAGTCTCTGTGCCTCCTTCAATGTTCCTCCAGTCTTGCTAAATTCTGTCTCTCTGCCTTTCATTAGTGTTTTTTCTATGTCAGATGTCAGCATTGAGATTTCAACCATCAGCCACATGTGATATGTAGCAAATAGCACTTAAGAAAGCGGCAGTGGTAGCACAAAAGCACCAGTGGCATGCAATGTTGAGAGATTTCCTCTACTTGTGAATTTCCTCTCATGAGTAAGCATCTATATGTGAAATGTTGAGGCTTTTGGGTGGCCATTAAGATAAATAAAGACAAATCGCTTGTTAGTGATTCAGCAGTGTCCCTTTTTCTGCACCTTTGCCCTTCTCCCATCTGCCAATACTCCTTTCCCCTTCTATCCCCCTTACTCCCTTCACTCCTCTGATTCCTACTACTTCTCCATCCCTTGATGTAAAACCTCAGCTGGTCAATCTGCCTTCTCCATCCATACAGTATCCTTCACCTCTGGAGCATCCTCCCTCTCCCTCCCTATCTGTCTCTCCTCATCGCTCCCCTCCATCAAACCTCTCCTTGTAGCTCACTGTACGCCCTCCTACAAGTGTTGCTAGTGTTCCAGGCAGCCTAGCTTTCCCCTCCTTCTTTACTGTCCTCTTTTTTTGATAGTACTAGCTATCTGCTAATTCACAAGCTTCCCTCAGTTTGCCCCTTTCCTGCAGCTCCCTTGTTTGGGGTACACAAGTTCCAGATCGGATCATTTGACATCTGTATTTTCCTTGTGATTCTCTGTATTCTGCTGATTTATGTCATTGTTTTTTCTCCTATATACCCCCCCCCCCGACTGTACTTGGAAATGAGTCTTGGCTCAGTACAGCATCCCAGTCCCCAAATTAGGACAGAATGAGGCTGCTGTAATGTATGTCCCCCTTTCTCTCAACAGTTATATCTTTTAATCCCTCTCTCTAATAAGAATGGATCTAGAATATATCTAGTCCCATTTTAAATGCCACGGTTCTTTCTGCCTTCACTGTCTGGGAGCACAGTATATCCCAAAGCCTAATGGCTGTTATTAAAAAACACATGTCTTATTGTAAGTCTGAACCCCTCCATTCTTAGCCTTTCCTTGTGACCTCAGGTCCTACCATGATCAACTAGTCCCACTCATTTTTCTGTTTATGTTTAGGACCATGAATTGTGCTTATTTTGCCCCCCCCCCAAAAAAAAGCTCCTGGAGCTGGCTTACAATTATGGGCCTCCAGTAGTCCAGTTTAAATGGAGCCATTTAGGAAGGATTGTAATTTTTCTCCAAGGAGTCAGCCACCTGACCTCTTCCTCTTCCTCTTCCTGACATAAGTGCCCCATCCCCAAGCTCAGATGTCTTGTGACATCTTAGTTTTGAGAGAAAGGGGGCACACTTCCCATAAATCAGTAGGGGGGTCTTTTCAGTCACATTTTATTTTTAATATAGATGTCTGTTTGGGCCAAATCAAAGCCACTGCTCAATGTCTGTAACAAGGCTCTTTTTAGCTGAGTAGTGGTTTTGATTTGACCAAAACTGACCTCTAAAATATTAACAAATCAACAGTAGCTGCCTTGGCTCGGCCATTTGGTATCAATAGCCCCCCCCTCCAGAGGAGCACCTCCCTGAGATCCCTGGACTGGCCCAACACAAACATACTTGCACCTGACGCCTCCTCCTTGTAGATTTCTCTTACCTCCGGCCACCTTCCCTAACTCAAGTGTCTTAGTCGAGAAGCTCATGGTGGGAATCTTTTGATCACTGTTCTTCTGCTCCACCTTGGTTTCATTGGTCACTTCATGCTATGGGTTGTTGACAAGTGAGTGTATAAGGGACCTGGACAGACAGAGAGAACCAGGCTGCACCTTGCAGGGAGTCCAGGATGTCTCTGCCCCTGGCTGTTGCAACCATTTGGGTGCCCCAGTCAACTTCAGGCAAGTTGAAGTCGCCCATCAGCAACACCTCTCCCTTGGCTATCATGACATGGATGGCTTCCAGTAGATCCCTGTCCATTTCCTTCCTTTGTACTGGGGTTCTGTATAATACTCCTGTGTGAATGGCAATGTCTTTCCCTGCCTCCAGGTGACCCACAGGGCTTCTGCCTCACCTTTATTCCTTGCACCTCTGTTGTCTTTATATCATCTTTGATGTGCAAAGCCACCACCTCCCCTTTTACCCTCCCTGTCTCTGCTGAATAAGGTATACCCTGGTATAGCTATGTCCCAGTCATGGTTCCCATTGTACCATGTCTCTGTAACAGCTATAATGTCCAGGTCAGCCTCTGATACCATGGACATCAGATCTGGTATTTTGTTACCCAGGCTGTGGGCATTGGCACACATGGTCCTCCATTTACTGCACATACTCCTCCTGACCGTACCCCTATTCCCCTTGCTTCTCTTGTCTCCCCATCCCCTTGTTTTTCCTGTCCCCCCCACCTCTGACCAAGTATTAAAGTCATAGGTCCAGGTTCAAAACCCTGGATTGTTACAAGCTACTGCTAACTTAGCCCAGAATGGTTTATTATACGGACATTCCAAAAGAAATGGGATTGTGTTTCTAAGAGACAATTACAGGTGTCCTTTGGGCAATACCATTTAAACAAGCTTTCATGTTTATTTGTACAACATACATTTAGCCTCCCATGGCAGCAAAGCCAAACAATATCCCACATTCTAACTGGTGTCCTGGGGTTGGTCAATTGTTTCATGGAGTCTGTCATTGATGGAGCAGACCCACTACAAAAGTCTAAAGGTTCTGAAAAGTTACATTCTATGATGTGGGAATACAATTGCTTTCTCGTGGACATATACACCTGTGCTGGGATTAGTTTCTATGGTTTAATATTCTTCAAAGCCAAGCTTATGTAACTTGTGATATGAGATGGCCTACTGGCCCATGGGACCACCCACCTGCTCCTTTCCCATTTTAAGTAAAATGATGTTAACCATTCTTGCATCCATGCTACCCAATGAAGACCCATATTCATGAAGGAGCTTGAAATGTTAATAAAAATGGAAAAGAAAAAGGCTACTGGCTTAATCATAGCCAATTCTCCTTTGTTGACAGGTAACTATGTAAAATTTCTACATACTGGGTTCAGTCTATTACCCCACAATAACAGGAAAAATGAGCTGTGTAACTAGACCTCCATCTTGGGGGGAGTGGAAAGACATAGCTAAGAAACAGAAAAACTGGGAATAATAGGAATTTGATGAGGTATACCTTTCTTCTTTGAAAGTTGTAAATTTTTCCAACTAGCTACTTTCCCTTCATCCTTCTGAAGTCTTTCCTCACAGTTGGACTTTGCCATGTCTTGAGTACCGAACTTAACTCCTAACTCTGTTACCGGGGGGGGAAGGGGGACTGGGATTGTTCCAAGTCGTGACAAAGCCAGGTCTCTACCATCTCCTAGACATAAACTTTTGCTTGTATCATAATTAACTTGTGCCCCAGAAACTTGTGTAAATTTTGCTAATACTTGCATAGCCTCCTCACATGATGCCGTGTCGGCTAGAGAAAGGCACATATCATCAGCGTATGCTTAAACAGTGACAGGTGAGGTAGAATTAGAAATGCCTATCTCTTCAATGTTCTTGACCATTAGGAACTTTTGGATTAATATGTCTAAATTGAACACGCAAAGCAAGGGGCTGAGGGGGCATCCTTGGCAAACTCCTTTAGCTATTTTAAAACGGTTTCCTAAGTAACCATTAATAAGTGGGCTTGATGAAGTTAACTCATATATTAGTTTGATCCAGCAGATGAATTGTTTTGGTATGACATGAAACTCTAGGGCTGGGAAATTAAAGTTGTGTGACATCTGATCGAAAGCCTTTTCTTAATCAATTATGAAAAGGAATCCTTGCAAATTCCTCAATGTACATCGTGCCATTATCTTTCGTGTAGTGATCAGATTGTCCCTCATTGCTCTGCCTGGAATTGAATATGTTTATTCTGAGGAGATAAAGTTGTGGGCAATTCTCCTCAGATGATAGTGTAAGATCTTATTCAAAATTTTCTGATCCACATTCATTAAAAACACTGGATATCAATTACCTATTTCTAGACGATTACCTTTTTTAAATAG
The DNA here is from genome assembly GCA_016271365.2 of Neoceratodus forsteri. Taxonomy (NCBI): domain Eukaryota; kingdom Metazoa; phylum Chordata; order Ceratodontiformes; family Ceratodontidae; genus Neoceratodus; species Neoceratodus forsteri. The sequence goes on along the minus strand of CM028130.1, from coordinate 1,190,409,811 downwards.
TAGTGTAAATAAGGAGTGTTCCATGCCTTTCAGATGATCTCAGGTTCTCCAATATATCATTAAAAACCTCTACTAAGACCTGAGCCATATAAAATTCTGTGCTGATCCCATCTGGTCCAGGGGAAGTATTAAGGCACATGGATTTTATAGCTTTATTTACTTCATCTAGTGTAATTGGGGAGATTAGTTTTTGGTTTTTTAAGTCTGATAATGCCTTAATTCTGGGCAACTGTAAAAATCTCTCTGGATAGATACTTACTGGATTGTTGACCCGAAGGAGTTCCATAAAGAACCTCCCATGGCTGTCTTAACCGAAACTGGGTCACTGTGTGTTCCTGACTGATTCCTTAATAGCCACTATGATTTAATGTTTCTCATCCTGGCACCATCTGAAGCTATCAAATAATTGTTTAGTACCCTGCACCTAGAATTGCATTTCAGCTCTTAAAGATTTTGTCTTGTCATGTTGGAAGGCCCAGCGTTCTGTACTGATTCTTGAGATCTGAGCTGAGTAGGATACCCTTATTTTATTTTTGAAAGAGATTAGCTTAAATAACTGGGCTCTTCATTGTAAATATTTTATATAGTCCTGTTTAGTCCTGTTTTACTTTATTTGCCCCTTGGGCCTGAAAACATTTCCTGAATTCCTGTTTCGTTTCCTCCCACCATTCCATGGGGTTCTCAGACAGCAGCTGACTGATAGACATGCATGGAACAGTTCCTTCCATGCTGTGATTACTCATTATTTCCTAACAAAGTCAAATTTAAGTGCCAGAAACCCTCTTGTGCGCCCTTCAATCAGCCATGTAACTCTACCTGTACCATACAGTGATCTTAGGTTTCCGAAATTCAGGTCTTGGCTTCCTGAATTTTTATCCTATATAAGGTAACAACAAAGTCCATTCTAGTTAAGATATTACCCCCAAAGTATGTCTGCACTTCTTGTTGGTGAATAACTCTATAGGCATCTTTAACACCAACTTAAGTCACAACTGGCCATAGGAATTTAGTGTCACAAAATGATTTTGAAGTTTTACCTGTTTTGTCAGCCACTGACCAAGGATAATTAAAATTCCCCCCAAAATTATGGTTTTAGAAGCATACAAGTATGGTAGAATTGCACTAAATAAGTCCACCCTTGCAGTCTTAGCCTGGGGAACATAAATTATCCCTAACCTTAGGGAATTTCTTTCCCATTCTATGACTAGAAATAAAGCCCTCGCAGGTCCCAAATCTATCAGCTTCATTATTTTGAGTTTTTAGTAGATTTAAACAAGATCCCTACCCCCGAGCAGTGGTCCTCCCATTTTGACCAGATTGAGGGGACCTAGGGCCATACTTTCTGGGCCTGATGGATGTCACTGGTAGATTGTAACCTTGTGTCTTATAACATAATGATTTGGGATCCCACATCAGCCAGGGAGGAACATGTTGCCAGTCTCCTCTTATGATTCTTTATGCTATTAATGTTTAGTATGACAACAGACATTCAATCTACTAGGAGGCTGGTCATAGAGGAACACAACAGGAGAAGATCAAACTGTAGTGCCCCAAAGTTGGGGGCACAACAGAAAAAAAGAAAAGGTGCTCTAGGGCAGCGTAGTGTCCCCTGCCAGTGTGTTCCACACTCCCATTTAGCCAGACCGCAGCTGCTGTATTAAAAAAAAAAAGTTTTGTTTCCTCGCTGCCTGCTCCTTCACAGAATCCCTCCCCCTTGAGCAGGCAGCACGAGCTGGTGGCTAGTGGCAGGTGCTCGGGGTTCTAGGATTGGAACCCTGAGCACTTTTGAAGGAGATCCAGCCATTTTTGGGCAGTTGGGGCTGAGCCAGAGAGGGGTGAGGATGTGGTGAGCGACAGGGATGTAGAAAAGAAAACTTACTTGTGCTGTAAGTGGTCCTTCAGCTCTTCTCGTGCCTGCACCTGCCTCCTGTCCCCAGTTCTGTGAAGCAGCATCCAGCAGTCGGTGTTTGCAGTGCTGTCAGGTCCCCGTTTGAGAAGAGGAGTGGCATCCGCCGTGAAGGCTCTGTTCAGCCCCATTTTTTAATTTTAAAAATAAAAGCAAAGTCGGTTCCTCAGCAACAGCCTACAGTAGAGCCGTATCTTTAGAGAGAGTCGTCGGGTGTGCTGAAGACCCGTGAGGCCCCTGTCACCTGCTGCCTACAGTTTGCCTGTTTCCCCTCTTCCTTGGGTCCCTCTCACTGCCAGAGACCTCCCGCCTCCCACAGCAGTTTCTTCACCCCGGGCCAGGGCGGTGAGTCGGTGGCAGCACAGGAAAAGAGTGCGTTCACCTAAATTGAACTTCAAGTTTTATTTTATTTATTCATTGTGGTGCAAGGGCACCTGAGGAGACAGCTGAGAGGTGGGGCTGGCCTGATATTAAAATATCTGGGCTAGTGACACCCACGGGGAGGGGCCAGGATCGAAAGGCCCATGGGGGATTGATTAAATATTCATTGGGGTGGTGCTAAGGCTGACTAAGGAGGGTATCCTGTGATGGGGCATGTAGGAAGTTGGCACCTGCTGAAACGGCGACCCACTTTCAGCTACTTCCCCGATGGTGGGGGTGTGGAGTTGGCGACCAGATGGTGTGGGTCATGAAAAGGCGACAGGATGTCACGCATATATACAAGCAGGGATGGGAGCGAGCCTGCCGAATGTGGGCAGGAGGGTATATGAGGGGTGGTGCCATGGGTTGCCGGTGAGGTGTTGTCATGGCATGGTGGGCTAGGTGCTGGCCTGTGGTGACGGGGATGCAGGGTTCGGAACCGGGTGCCGGTATGTTTTGTTGCGCCTGCCTGAGACAGTGTTTTTCCCCGGTATGCACCCCAGCTCACCCCGGTTGAGAATCCTAATTTGAGGGGTGCAGTGGCAAAGCTCCCCCATTTAAAGAAAAAAAAGTAATTTGCACCGCTTTTGGTTGCGCCAGGATTCCACATCACCGAAACTGAATTTCGGCGATGTGGAGTTGCGATAAGGGCGTTCGGCGTTTACGAATCACCCTTATCACATGGAACCATAAGGAGAACTGACTGGCAACAAGGCCTTGATGAGGCCTGAAGATATTTAAAGGGGCATCACAGGCCCACTACAGGTTTGAGGGGGTCCCAGTAGAGCAAGCCCCAGAACAGTCCAAAAGGGGCCCAGTAAAGAAAGGCCCACAGTTAAAGGGGTCCAGCAGAAAGGCCCATAAAAGATAGAGGGGCCCAGTGATTAAGAGGGCAAGGAAGGCCAGGGGAAAAGATGGCATCGTGCTCAGGGTGTTCAGGAGTAGCCAGATCTCAGAGAACAAGGGAACCACAAATGTGGAGGGTCAAAACAAGGGGTGCTTAGCACACAACTGTTATTGAATGACTGTCAGCTGATAAACTGTGTATTGCTTAGTGTCTGAAATGTTGTGTGGATTGCGAAGTACCAAAACTGTATGATTACTGGGATTGTGGTTAATTGTCCCTGCTACGGACAATTGCCCTAGACTTTGGTAATTTTCCCCTGCTACAAACAATCGCCCCGAATTTCTGCAATTTGCTTTTGCTCCAGGCAAATTGCCCCTGCAACAAACAATTGCCCTAGATTTCTGTAATTTTCCCCTGCCCCAGGCAAATTGCCCCTGCAAGGAACAATTGCCCCTGCAACTATTGAATTCCAGTGTTTAGTGCAAAGTACAAGTACCAGTGTTCAGTGCAAAGTGTGTGGACTCAATCTTCTGCCTCAGCTGATTCTTTACAGCAGCAGTCTTCAGCCTGCGAAGAACTTCACAGCATCTTCCTTCCCTGTCATCTGCCGTAAGTCGAAATCGATGTTCCCTGGTGTGAGTCTCAGCCGGCGGTTCCTGGTTCTCCTTGTGGTTCAGTCAGCTTTGAAGTGCAATGCCCTGGCAGAAGCCTCGACTGTCACTTTCAGTCGTTCGCCGAAAGTCAAGTCCGTCGTGGCCAAAGTGTGTTTGCGTCTGCCGGTTTATTATTTTCTGGTTTTAAACTTCTGGAATCTGGATCTTCACCTCACAGCCTATTCTTCTTGCTTGTACTGTACTGCATGCACCGTGTGGTCATCTGTGATCCAACTTAATTTTGGTGGTCCTTCAGGTGGATCCTCACCAAAGAAGCTTCAGCGCATCTTCATCCTTGGCAATCCTTGCAAGTGAATTCTTTGCCAAGTCTTGTGTTCTTCATCCTTGGCAGCCCTAGTCAAGGGTTTGTGCCAGAAAATGTCAGCAGTTCATGTTCTTCACCCTTGGCAGCCCTGGTTGAGGGTTTGTGCCAGGGAAACGGCAGCAGAATCTTCACTCTTGGCAATCCTTTCAGGTGGATTCTTCACCAAGTCTTTGTTCTTCATCTTTGGCAGCCCTGGTCGAGGGTTTGTGCCACGGAAGAGCTCAGCAAAGTTTAGTCCTTCTGTGTCATAAGTATTCCGGCAACCCTGGAGAGTGGGTTGGCTGAAGAACCAGGGTCTGTTTCTCTCTCTGATCAACCAACATTGTGTATACCGTATTACATGTGAATTCACTGCTCTGTGCTGTTACCTCCCAGCACACCACCACTGTAATTGTGTCTTGTCCCCACAACTGTATATAGTTAATTAATCTCTGTATGTCAGCACTTGCTGTATGGACTTTGCACTGTATTTTGGTTTCTCAGTCACTGTCTGTATTATGTTCTGTTCTATGTATGACGAGGAGCCTTTGGAAATGAGTCCCTGACTCAAAGAATTGTAATTCCGATACAACAAATAAAAAAAAAATAAAATAAATAAAAATCTCTCCGATTCCCTTTCTAACCTCTCCTAGGTTTCCACTGGTGTAGCTTAGCACCAAGCAAGAGTCCCCATTTTCCCCCTTCTTCCAGTGCTTTACCATCCTTCAGCTGTGCGCACGAAGACGTCAGGAAAAAGTTGGACTTCCGTTAACAGCAACAGACTTTTGGTGGTGTTTTTCCACTTAGCACCTCAGGGTTGGGACAGAATGTTCATATAGCCTGTATAGCAGTTATATAGCATGTAGAGTTGTTTACAGAGCTTTAGACATTTTAGAGTTTGCATTATATAGTTGTATGTTATTGGTTAATGCCTAGATATCCATAACGTTGTCCATACTCCATGTTGTTTTTGTTGTTAGTGTGTTCCTGTATGACCACGTCCTCCTTCTCCTCCTGTCAAATAAACATCTTTGCTTCATCCGACCTCTGTGTACAACTTCTGCCTCCCTTTGTCGGGTGATTCCATCCACCCACCCCCATTCGAACCTTAAGCAGCCCCTCGCCATTCCACCTGCTGAGGGTGCCGCTGGTGCTGCTGGTAGCGAGACAGTTCCATCCACCACTCGGAGCGAAGAAACCCAAGGTCTACCAGTGCAGCACCACTACAAAACTGCCACATTTTAATCACTTATTAGGTAAAGACCCTCATGTTTTTTTCCTGTTCCTTTTCCTGGAGCTTGTAGGTTCCAGGATAGACTCATCAGTATCTGAGAGATCTTTCTGGAGGAAGTTACTGAAGATGCTTCCAAATCTCCATTGTTCCCCTCTGTGTCACCTCCTGGAGTCTGAAGTGACTAAATCTGTTTTCCATCTGGATTCCAACTTTTTTCGCCTTCTTGTTCTTGGAGTGAAGTTGAGAACTTCTTCATTTACCAAAGATAAGGGTAAAGTCCTCAGCTGGTAAGGGGTGGAGGCATGATTGCATTTGTTTCCATTTCTTCTGTGGGCTGTTCTCCTGGATCTTGTCTTGGAGATTGTGTAGTCTGCTGGTCTGACCTTTGAGGGGAGCTTGCATCTTGTATGTTGTCTACTACACTGTCAGGAGACTTTTGAGGGTGTGACTCCCCTTCTTCTAAAATTACTGGCTGTAAAAGGTTAATGGTGCAGGATCATATTCCAACTCCCTTTGATTCAGTTGCCTGAGGATCCCCCTTAGCAATGGACTGATGATCAAATTCTTCTGTGTGAGATTTTCTACTTAGTTTCTGGGCATGCTGAACTATATTCTCTTGATCATAAAATGTGCCTTTATTATGGGCTGGCCATGGGCATTGTTTGGAGGATGTCCACGGTCTTTGCAAAGGCTACATCTCACAGGGTTTGGACAAAACAGACATGAATGACCTTGCTCAAGGCAAAGGCTACATGCTAAAGTGTTGTGCATAACTGAGGAGTGCCAAGGATCCACACCTGTGGCAAGTCTTTGGCTGCCCTAAGTAGAAGCAGAAGCCTCTGTCACAACTGATGTAAAAGCAGCTCTGGAGATATTGAGTGCCGTGGGCTGAGGTATGTAATTGAACTTTCATTTTTCACCCCCTCGTCCAGATATTTTCCATGTCCAGAATAGGAGCTGAGCACTCTAGAACATCAGTTTGCTGCTTTATTCAGAAAAGAATGTCTGATACAGCATGTTGACTCCCTCATTCTTAAATAGCGCAGTAACCATATTGACAAACGGTTTTGTCATGGGGATGGCTACAAAGGGAGATCATAGGGGAGACTATTATACTTGATGGTATTTTTACCAGAATTTCTTGAGCAGAACTGGGGCCTGATATTCAGAAATGGGCAAAGCAGTGCACAAAATTTTGCACTGCATTTGTCCATTGCCCATGACCCTGTGGTCACTATATTCAATTGGATAGCACACAGGCACTATCCGACTGAATATAGGGGCATGTTGTTGAAGCACTAGGCTGAGTAACGCTGCCCTGACATGGAACCTGGCAGTGCAGGGAACAGCGACACCACACCCGATAGTGGCAGTAGCTCCCGGTGCAATATTCAGATGACCCCACGCAAATAAGCCCATTGGGCATGCAAGGTGCTTAGTGGCCATTTGCATGCCCATCATGGGCACATTTGTGTGTGAAGTGGCGGCAAGTTTGTGCCCCTGTGACTGACTCCACTCCCACCCTGATTGCCTATTCCTGTGAAATGGACAGATTCTCTGGAGCCTAGGGGCTCCCCATCCTCTGATCGCTGTCCTCACTAAATTAAAAATTCCTCCCTGGTGCATAGTGGTTCCCCCACCCTCCGATCACTGTCCCCAGTAAATTACAAATCTTTCCCTTGTGTCCAGTGTTCCCCCTGCCCTTCGATCACAAGTCCTGGTAGTAAATGTAACATGAGACACATAACTGAGAACACTACCCCAGAGCTAAAGTGTGCAAGAAGTAAGCAAGGCGAGATGCACACAAATTTCCAGCACCACCAACCGTAAGTCACAGCCCAAACTACTAATTTCAGTTATAGCCACACATTTATTTCAGCACAGTAGTGTGCAGCATACCCCTTACAGGGAAAACAGAGGACTGCCAAAAACACCTCCTACCAGTTTACGCTAACACAGCATCTTCCCTGAGGATGCTGTGTAAGAGAAACTGGTAGGAGGTGTTTTTGGCAGTCCTCTGTTCTCCCTGTAAGAGGCATGCTGCACATTGCTGTGTTGAAATAAATGTGTGGATATAACTGAAATTTGTATTTTGGGCTTTGACTTATGGTTGGTGGTGCTGGAAATTTGTGTGTGTATCTAGTAAATGTAACATCCCTGGTGCCTAGTTGTCCCCTGCCCTCCAGTCGCCAGCCTTGGTAGTAAATGTGAGATCCCTGGTGCCTAGTGGTTCCCCCACCCTCCGATCGCCAGCCCCGGTATTAATTGTTGAATCCCTGGTGCCTAGTGGTTCCCCCACCCTCCGATCACCATCCCCAGTAAATTAAAAATCTTCCCTGGTGTTCAGTGGTTTCCTCCACCCACCGATCACCAGCCCCGTAGTCGATCACAGATTCCATGGTGTCTAGTGGTACCCCTACCCACCAATCTCCATTGCTGTACCAAAGTACCCTTTCCTGATGTCTAGCAGCCCCCTTCACTGTGGGCACCAATGGACAAACCTACCCTGCCAACCCCCCTTACCTTCCATGCCAGTGCTGCAGATCCCATACGGTGACCAACCCAGCCATCCTCTCACCTCCTCGGCTTGCCACCATATGAAAGGACACGGAGTGCATGTCCAATGTACTGTAGAGGGCACATGTCCTCTGTATTGTACAGGGAGCATGGCCTGTGTATTGTACAGGGAGCATGTCCTCTGTATTGTACAGGGAGCATGGCCTGTGTACTGTACAGGGAGCACACTCCCTGTACAGTACACAGGCTGCATGCTCCCTGTACAGTACACAGGCCATACTCCCTGTGCAATACAGAGGATGCGTTCCCTGTGCAGTACATTGGTCATGTGCTTCCTGTCTTTCCATACAGCAGACAGCCGTGGAGGTGAGAGAAAGACTGTGCCAGTCACCATATGGGATCTGTGGGACCAGCACTGAAGGTAAGGGGGGGTTGGCAGGGTGATTTTGTCAGTGCCCATGGTGCAGGGGGCTGTTAGATGCCAGGGAATGGTACTTTGATAGAGGGATGGGGATCAATGGATGAGGGGTGCCAGTAGATGCCAGGAAATCTGTGATCGACTGTCTGGCTGGCGTTCCGTGTGGGGGGAGGGGAACCAATGGACACCAGGGAAATATTTTTAATATACCAGGGACAGTGATTGGAGGGACAGTGATTGGAGGGTGGGGGGACTGCTAGACAATAGGGAAAGATTTATACTTTATCAGAGATGGCAATCGGAGGGTGGTGGGACCACTAGGCACCAGGGATGGGTTACAACATACTAGGGATGGCAATCAGAGGGCAGGGGGAACCACTAGGCACTGGGGATGAGTTACAACACACCAAGGATAGAGACTGGAGGGCAGGGGACCACTAGACATCAGGTTTTTTTTTTATTTACTAATGAGACTGGTGACTGGAGGATGGGGGAACCACTAAGCACCTGGGATTTCTTATTTACTAATGGGGCTGACAATCAGAGGGTGGGGAACCACTAGGCACCAGGGACTGAACATTTTATACTGGGGCTGGTGATCGGAGGGCGGGGGGCCACGGGAGATGAGGGACAATTTTTACTTTACCGGGGATGGCAATCAGAGGATAGGGGTGGCACTAGATGCTGGGGGCAGGTGTGCTTCCCCAACCACCAACATGGTTGTTGGCTGCAGTGACTCCGGTGGCCATTAGGGTTGCCTGGAGTGAGTCAACCTTTTAACTGGAGGTATTTGCGCTGTGCAAAGTGGTCTGTGCTAACCACTTTCTGAGGCACAAATGCACTGAAAATCATGCTGCACCAGAATTCCTGTCCCCACCCCTCCCTTTGCCCACCGCATAATTTTTTTTTGTATGTGCTAACCCTGTTAGTGTGCACAACAGCCCCTTTTGAATACTGTGCATGGGCGCAAACCCCAGGCAAACAGGATGCAATCATTTTGCTCACTGGGCAAATTTTGAATATCTGGTCCCTGGTGTCTTAAAACCGACAACAAACCGAGTATCTCCAGAAATATGCAATAGGGAGTGGTTGTCAGTTGCCAAAAATGTATAGATTCTTTTAACAGTTTCCTTGCAATGTGGACTCTGTCAGGAGGATCACCAAGATCCCCTCTATACTCCAGCCGGACAGCATTTTTGCAGTTTGCAGGTTCCCCTATATTAGTGAACAGGTTAGTCATTCTGAAAGAACCTTTTTCCACCTTTTCCTTCTCACTATCACTGGAGGGACCAGGAGCCCTGTCCTCTTATCTACTATTTTGTTCACTTGTGGAGGGAGTGATTGTAGGTGCTTCTTCTGATGCACCTTTCTGGTTAGTGTTGTCAACCCTGTTTTCCATCTGTTGCACAACCTGTTCTTTCTGCAGTGCAGAGGTAATCTCAGAATTCTGATTTTGGTTCTGGTGTACTACAGGAGATGACTCCTCGAATTCTTCAGCCCAAGAGGTGCTGGAGGTACAGTGGAATTATAAGGCAGTCTCTCATACTGAGATGGTGCTCTCTCCTGAGAATCAGGCAGGGACGTATCCTGTAAAGACGTATCATTTTGCTCCCCGTCCCGGTGGAAGTATGTAAACTGGCTGCAGTAGGTATGCGCTTAGTGTTCTCAGAAATCTTAGCAGTGACTAGGGGAGGGCGATCAGAAACCTCACTGCTAATTAGTAAAATGTTTGCTGAAGCCTCTGTTTCTTTTTTTAATATTTAAAGTGTACTAGTTTTTAGTAAAAAGAAGACAAAAAAAACCCAACAAGTCTAACAGTACATTCATCAGTACAAAATAACATTAGGCGGTATAAGAAGGGCATTGGTCAGAGTGACAGTCAGTATTAAGTACAGCAAGACTGTAGTTTCCAGGGAATATTAACATTACCATTCTGTCTGCCAAAAGAGATTATAAAAACCTCCACAAACAACAAATAGATAAAAAGTGTGATCAGCACAGTCCAATGTTATTGTCCATTTATTGCAGAAAATGTCCATAAATCATGGAACAAATAACATGCAGTGTCCATGGTTTCAATATGTCCGTAAATTTATGAAGGCAGTTTCTAAATGAAAAATACATTCTTCATGTAATACAATCGATTAACAATAGCAACCCGTTGTTGAAAGGTAGGAATACCTTCCTGAAGCCAAAGTCTGGTTACAGCTTTACAGGATATAACTAATGACATATACAACAATACCCAAGAGTTCCCCTGATTCTCATCCCCTTGGGAGTATATTCACTAAGATCACTCTTGCCATAAGGGGTGGCATACAGGGAAATAACTGCTGTAAATGAGACTCAGTATCCTTCCATGTGCATGCCCAAAAAAGGTTTACCCATGCCGCAGCGACAGTCATCACGGAGACATCACCAACAGCAACAGCTGCAGTGCCGACTGTCGGCATTACAGGATTGGGGATGCCTCCATGTATACATCGGGGGGCTGTACCCCCAGAACCTTCCACACCCCTGGTCCCTAGGATTCTAACTCTGAGTCGGAGTTGGACCGGGGGAAACACCCAGCAAGGCAGTCCCGATCACCATTCAGACCACCACAGCGACTGGCGGATTTTGCCCAATTCCTGTCGCTGTGGTGGTCTTCATGAACAGGGAGTCACTGCGGCAACGGTATACGCCAAAAAAATACAGACTTGATCCACCTGTGTTTTCCAACAGTTCCTCCAACAGGAGTCCCAATAATCCTCCACATAGGAAGCCTGCACCACAGGTGTACAAAAATACCAGGAATGGCATTTCCAAGAAAACTTATTCCAAAAGGGCGAGGAAGTAATGTTAACAGTCTGTATGGCCTCTTTATGACAGGATTCTTGATCAGTTTCCTTAGAGAGACCATAGCTCCACCTGTCTAGAATAAATCCAATGTTCTGCTTTGCCAAATATTGTAGACCTCTGTAGAAATTGCCTATTAAATGGCTCTAACCTTCCCCTCGTATTGCAGATATTAACACATGACATAACAAATTTATGGGGTCTGGAAGTCTAGCCCTATCCCTACCCTGTTTTAGCAGGTATGCCCGCACCTGAAGATACCTGAAGTGCTCTCTGTTGGTAAGACCATATCTAGATTAGAAATCACCAAAAGAGAGGACCCCATTCTCATCCAAAAACTGAAAAAGGTGGCCGAGGCCTACCTGCCAACACCTACAAAAGATGTGATCTATGTTTGTTGGAGTAAAATTAGAGTCAAAGGCCAATTAGCGACATAAAAACCTGGGAAGCTGGAAACGTGGGGAGCCTCTAATAGTTTCCAAAGTAGTAATGTATAAGCTGTGGCTGAAAGAAAATTTTGAAGAGGGGGAGTGCCAATGGGGAGGAGAATATATTTAGGGATGTCAAGTAGGCCACGGATGAAATCTGATGTTTCCACAAGGATGCATATAGCTGAGAACACCAGTAAAAAATAATGCAATAACTGTGATATCTCCACATACAGCTTTAAATATGGGAGATTAATATCTTCCTTATCCCTAGGGAGTTGCAAAATATTAAACTTGATCCTGAGGGTTAACTGTGCCATATAAACCTAGAGATTAGTTTATTCCAGGATGTGAAATAAAATGTTGTGGGGATTAATAGAAGGGTTTGCAAAAAATATAACAAACGAGGCATGAGGTTGATTCAAATTGTGTCTACCCTCGCAAACAATATCAGGGGAAACTGTGCCCAATGTTCTAAATCTGCTGCCAATTGTGTAGTGATAACTTCCAAATCTAGCACCTCCAAGTGTGTCAAATGTTGGCAGAGATTACCCATAGGTATTTGATGGCTGTTTTATTCCTTTTAAAGGCAAAGGTATCTCTGAGGTCCTCACTAGATATGAAAATAAAACTGAGCAACTCGGTTTTATATATGTTGGGCCAGATATTCAAAAGGGTTGCGCCATGCGCAATAGGGTTGCGCCTGCGCAAGTCCGAAATTGCTCCATTCTGCGATATTCAGCAGGAGGCAGTTGCGCCACTGAAAACATGCTGAGCAACAGCGCAATGCAAATGAATGCATGCTGAACTGGAGGGGGAGGAACCATGCATAAACTGCACAGCCCGATATTCAGCTGGGCTGTGCAGAGTTGTGCAGGCGCAACCTGCAACCTGCGCCTGCACAACTTTGAGCCAAAAAAAAAAGGCTCAAGTCGAGGGCCACCCACAGGTGAGCTGCTGCATTGCAGGGTACAACACAGCAGCTGCCACCTGTGGCTGTCCCTCAACCCACTCCCTGTGCCCCCCCACCAGCCCCAACGCGGGCAGCAATGTGTCTCCCTCCCCAACACATCCCTGGTGGTCCAGTGGACCGATAATCCAGATCGCGGATGGAGTAGGACACACACCTCCCCCGAATACATCCCTGGTGGTCCAGTGGACGAAAGCCCGATCGCGGGCTGTGCAGTGCTAACCCAACCTCCCGAATACATCCCTGGTGGTCCAGTGGACCGATAATCCTGATCGCGGGATGGAGTAAGTAAACACACCCCTCCCCGAATATATCCTGGTGGTCCAGTGGACGAAAAGCCAGATCGCGGGCTGGAGTAGTAAACTGCCCAGACACACATCCTGGTGACCTGGTGTCCCCACACCAACCACCGAAGCCCCACCACCCGCTCCCCACAGCGGTGGGTGGCAGCATCCACCCGCCTGCCGCCCGCCGTCCGCCCGACTGACTGCCGGGTGAGACTGCACCCATTGGTGCAGAGCAAGGCCAATGGGCATGTTGCCCATACCGTACAAGCAGTCAGATTTGTGAATGAATTCATTCATTCACAAGCTGGACTGTCTTATGCGATAGGCTACTGCGCCGATGACCGCTGCTCGCCAATGAAGCTGTACCGAGCGATCGGTCGGCGGCGGCAGGCGACGGCGAGAATATGGTGCTGCTAACGGGGAAGGGTGGTGTAGCCTATGGGTGGGTGGGGTGGGGACACTAGGTCTGCAGGGATGTGTTCGGAGAGTGCTCTCTACTCAGCCCATGATTGGGCACTAGGTCACTGGACCACCAGGGATGTAATGGAGAGGGGGTTGTGTTTAAACTAATGCAGCCCGCGATCGGGCTGGTGGAGAGTTTCAGCTATGCCCGCGATCGGGCCAGTCGAGGAGGGACATTTCTGCTGTTGCCCTCAATCGGGCCAGTGGGGGTGGTGGGGGATTTTCACTCTTTTGCCCGATCGGGCTGCAGGGGGCGTCGGTCCCCGACGGCTGCTGCCTGGCAGGGCGCCAGGTGCAAGTCCTCGGGGATCAGCGCACCTGCATGCTAATGGCAGGCAAATGGGGCCATAATCAGATGCAAATGGCCCCCCCTGCGCCTTGCATGAATTATGGCTCCATTTGCATGTCACCTTTTGAATATCGGAAATTTGCACATGGCGCAATGGTACTTGCGCCACCGCAAGTTGAATGCACCACTCTGACCACTTGCGGTGGTGCAAGTTCCACTGCGCCATGCACAATGGCTGTGGCCGGGGGGGTGATATTCAAAGGAGTTGCTCAAGGGCGCAACTCCTTTGAATATCGCTCTGACCACACCCCTGCGCAACTATTTTGTGCAGCGCAAGGGCTTGCGCCACAAAATAGCGCAGTTTGAATATCTGGCCCGTTAAGTTTACAACCTGCAACTAGGCCAAATTGTTTGTAATTCCCTACCTAATTCCAATGAGGAGTCCTCAGGGGACAATTGTGTTAACAAGATATCATCGGCACAAAGTGTTAACTTAAATGCCATTCCTACTATTGAAATGCCCTCTGTCTTGTCATTGCAGTGTATAGCCATACCTAGTGGGTCTAAAAATAGCGCAAATAAGAATGGGGACAGAGGGCATCCCTGGTGGGTTCGCCATTCCAAACAAATTGGCTGCAACAAGGAACCACTGAGTCATATGCAGGCCTGTGGAATGTGATATAAATTCTGCAACATGTTAATAAAAGAGGCTGGAAAGTCAAAGTTCGACAGGGTCCTCACAAAAAAGGTCAGGACGCCCTGTCGAACACCTTCTGTGCATCCAGGCTGATAACAGCTGCAGGTGTGGCCCACTGCATCATCACATATTCTATTAATAGGAGAGTTCTGGTATTATCAAATGTTTACCTGTTTCTAACAATGGTGAGTGGGCCTATTCTGTCCAATCTGCTGTTGCAATTCTGTGAGCTTTGCTTGGGGCAGGCCTGTCCCATAATTGGGTTTTTATTTTTCTGAGGTTGGCTGGGCTGGAATCTCTACTCTTGTTTCCAAAAAAGCCTCACTGATATCCACGTATCAGGGTCGGGAGAATTTTATCCAAACCAGTGACCCATATTGCCATACAAATTGTATAATCTGGGTTTAAAATGGAGCTCTGTCTATATGAGTGGGGTTGTAGTGAGTCTTCTCCATGTTTTAGAAGTGCTGATATAGGGCCTAGCTCCAGGATGGGGGGGGGGTCACTCTCCTGTACTTCCTGGAATGTGCCAATGTGTAAAGCTGACGATAAGAGAGTGAAGGCCTTATAAAATTTTGTAGTAAAGCCAGCATGGTCTGACATTTTGCTATTTTAGCATTTTTGAAGGCTGAGAGAATGTGACTTGAGCTGTACATTTGTAAAATATTGGGAGACAGAGACTCTCTGATGGTGCAATGGCCCAGATATTCAAAGGGTTGCGGCGCAACAGTGTTGCACCATGCACAACCCACTGATGTGCCCCGGTGCGATATTTAAAGGAAAAGTGCGCCTGCACAAACCTGGCGCGCCCAGGAGCATCAGAATGTATGGTAGCACAGGTGGGGGCGTGCTCATGCATAAACTGCACAGCCCAATATTCAGCCCGGGCCATGCAGAGTTATGCAGGTGCAACCCCTACCTGAGCCTGCACAACGTATCTTAAAAAAAAAGGAACAAGTCGAGGGCCACCCACAGGTGAGCTGCCGCATTGCAGGGTGCAACATGGCAGCGCCACCTGTGGTCTCCACTTGTTCCCCGCCACACCTGGCAGTGCGCCACCATGCCCGATCACAGGCTGAAGTGTCCCCCGGTGAGCCCGGCGTGGGCATAATATACTCCCGAGTAGCCCAATCGTGGGCATAACAGAAACTTTCCTCCCCAGTAGCCGATCGTGGGCAGCACAGTATTCTCCCCAGCAGCCCGCTCGTGGGCATAGCAGTGATCTACCTCCAGCAGCCCGATCGCGGGCATAACGGTCTCCTACTCCCCCGTGTCCGATCACGGGCGCCGATACAGCCCCACCCCCATTAGCCCGATCGCGGGCATCAGACCTCCCAAAGTCCAATATCCCTGGTGGTCCAGTGGACCGAGAGTAGCCGATCGCGGGCGGCATCCTACCCCAAGTATGATATCCTGGTGATCTAATGGTCCCCACCCACCCACCCATGGAGCCCTCACCCGCTCCCCCCTTCAGCGGCGAGGCGGCAGCACCCCACCGCCTGCCGCCCCACCAGCTGACTGACAGCTTGGTGGGGCTGCATGCCCATTGGTTCAGGCATGAGCCGGTGGGCGTGCAGCCCATACCTACACAAGTCGGTCCAGATCTGGACGGCATGCGGCGAACGCTGCGCCGCGGCTCATCTCTGGTGTAATGGTGATGCAGCCTCGGCTGTCGGTGAGTGGTGTTAGGCGACGGGCGGTGGTGCCGCCCGGGGTGGTGAGAGCTCCGTGGTGGGTGGATGAAGGCCACTAGATCACCAGGGTCATGCAGAGAGTGAAATGCCGCCCAGCGATCGGCTACTCGGTCCACTGACCACCAGAGATATTGGACTTTGGGAGGAGGTCTGTTGCTCGCGATCGCTACTCAGGGGTGGGGGCATTTCATTTATGCCCGTGATTGGGCTAATGGGGGTAGGAGAGCGCGTATGTCTGTGATTGGGCTGGGGGAATACTCGTGATGCCCGCGATCAGGCTACCTGGGAGGGGAAGTTTCGTTATGCCCATGACCCGGCTACTCGGGATACTATTATGCCCGCGATCGGGTTGCAGGGGCGCCGGTTCCCGACGGGCTGCCGCCTGGCAGGGTGCCAGGCAAGTCATCAGGATTGGTGCACCTGCATGCTAATGGCATGCAAATGGGGCCGTAATTAGATGCAATGGCCCTGCACCTTGTATAAGTTATGGGCCCCATTTGCATGTCACCCTTTGAATATCGCAGGTGCTGTGCATGGCGCAATGGAACTTGTGCCACCGCATCTCAATGCTCCACTCTGACCACTTGCGCTGGCGCAGTTCCACTGCGCCATGTACAGTGGGTGTGGCCAGGGGGTGATATTCAAAGAAGTTGCGCCATAGTGCAACTCCGTTGAATATCACCCTGGCCACACCCCTGCACAACTATTTTGTGCGGCGCAGGGGCTTGCACCACAGAATGGCGCAGTTTGAATATCTGGGCCAATGTATACAAATCTAAGGTTATGCCTAAAGTTCAGTGGCCAAGCAGCCAGCCACTCCCACTTCCTGAGCTATATAAGCAGCAGTTCCTCTAAGCCTCTCTGTGAAGCATTTTTTCTTTGCAGCCGGAGGCTATGTTGGTTTGTCCTCTGAGCTGGCTGGGGCCTACCCCCCTCCCACAGCCTGCTGTTTATGTGTGTCTCTGCTGGACTTCGGTGTTTGTTTTCCTCCGCTGTGTGCTTTGTTTCTTTGGGCCTTTCCTGTTCTGTTTTGCTATGTTTTGGTTTAGTTTTTTGGGGGCTTTTATTTTCTAAACTCCTAGCATACTGCTACTACAGAGCTCATACTGCTGGCTTTCAGTTGCAACTCTCAAATTACTTGCACTGCTACTGTGAACCTACTCAGAGCTCATGCTACTGCTTTCACTTTCACTCACGATTGCAGCCACTGCTGTTTACTTTAATTACTATTGTACCCAGTGCCTGTGTTTTAACACTGTGCTCACCATGCTCAAACTACTGCAATGCAACTGCATTCATTACCTGTGTATTTCAGCTCAACCATAGCTGCTTCTTTATTTGCATTTACAACAGTGTATCATTTGTTTACTACTGCTGTGCAGGCCTACTTGCTCCTGCTGCTACATTTACACCCATTCCTATTGTACCTTGTTTACTCTGAGGTTAGCTGAAGCTCTGCTGAGGCTATTAAATTTGCTTTTATATCTGCATGTGGTTCTTTGCCTTTCATCGTTCTTGTTTGTCCTACAGCAGGGACTGGGAGGTGTTTTGGGGGTCGTGGCCTATGTGGTTAATTAATTCTGTTCTAAATCCTGTCTTCGCCAAAAATCCTCAGTTTGTCACCTTGATTTGGCTATTCATGTCTGGCTGGCTTGCCCTAATTCAGTGCTGTTTACTTGCTATACAGTTGTTATGCAGGTCCACCTATTACTACTACTGCTTGCTGAGCTATCAGGTCCACACTTGCTTATGTAACTGTTGCTCCTTGCTTATGCAAACCATTGTTGCACACCTACTGCCATCCCCTCGGCTTCGGCCTGGGATTCTACTGTTCTCAATATGCATTTGACCTTGCAGGGTCTCAGCACTCAATGCTCATTACGATCTCAGCACGCCGTGCTCATTCAGCTCACCTGCTTTCAGCTCTCAATCAATTCTAGGGCATGCCAGCCATTCTATTCTGGCACAGAGTTCCTGCAGCCAATGGTCTCACTCTGCATTTAATCTGCATCATCGAGCGTGTCCAACTTGGGGCGGGATCCTTCTCACCTGGCCCATAGCTGGGAATGTCCTCAGCCGGGCTTGGCTTTAGCTGCTTGCTATGTGACAGCAGCTCCTGGTGTAGAATTTAAGACTAGCAGTGAAGGGTGGTTACGACTATCTCCTTTGACTCTAGTGTTCCACTATAACGGTTGGCCATTGACTTTAGTGGTTTCCCTAGCAAGGCACCTTCACCGCATTCTCCCCACGACTTCCTCTGGTTCGCCTGGTTTGATTTCGGGTGGGTAGGCCAGGTAAGTGCCTCAACAGTTGTTCCCCTCCTCCTGCGCATTGGATGCATGTATTGTTGCAGAGTTTTCTCACAACCTTTCACAGCGTTCCTGCTAGAGGGTTTGAGTGAGAGCCTCCCTCCAAATTGGAATATTTTTCACCTCCCTTTAATTGGGTTTTCCAAATTACAGCTGCAGAGCCGTCACTAAATAAATTTTCCCAGGCCTGGAGGGAAGGTGACCTAGGTCTTGGATCCCCAGAGATTTCCTCCTCATAGGGTTTTTTTTCTCTCCTCCGTTGCCTCAGGTCATAACTCTTAGTTAGCATAGTTGTTTTATCTAGTCTCGTTGTTGGAAGGAGGTGGAGGATGTCCTGCCGTTCCCTCTCTCCTTAGGTGATCCTCTTCTCTCAATGCAAGCCATCAGTATCATGCTACGCAAACCTTGTCTGTTACTACAACAACTGAGCATGTCATTGAACTATCAAATTGCCTGTGCTTCTCTACTACTACGTTACAGTTTGCTGCTTCCACGTCACTGTTACTGCTTGCATTATGCTTCGCATTGCCTCCTTTTTGGGGATGATACTACATTTATTTGGGGGCAGTATTCCTAAGGTACCTTAGCCACGGAAACGTCCTGTGGCACCTCTAGGGGTGGAACCCTCTCTGAGAGTTCCTTGCCGTCGTACCCCTACAGGGTGGTAATTCCTCTGGAATAGAGAGTGTGAATGGCCAAAACCAAACTAATAGAGTTTCACAAGCATAACACTATACTGGCTGCGTAGGTCAGTGAATTCCTGACAGTAGCTCCTCAGTATGGCCTCTACCCTGTCAGTATGGTGAGTAACCTTGCCAGAGGCTTGGTTATGTAATGGGGGTTGCATGCCTGCTTCTGTTTAGCTCTAAGCTGCCTGACTAAGCGGCATGACCCTCTCATCCCCTCTTTGTAAAAAGTATTGCTTTAAGTAGGTTAAGGCCGTTTCAACTTTCTGATCCAGGATTCCTAGAATCTGCTGCCATATCTTCCATACCTGACTATAAGTTCCTGTGTCCCCCGTCCCCATAACTGTTGCAAAGTTTAACCTGTTTTGCAGCAAATGAAATGACTTTTCCCCATAAGATTGTTTAAGGGAGTCCTGGAGCATGGAGTCCTGAACATCTCCCCTATCATTGTAAAGCAAAATTTGTTCCATCTTATCCTGAACCATAGTCTGAAAAGATTCCTCTCTGAGCAGGAACAGATTAAATCACTAAGATGTGTGTTTCTTATGTTTATCTAGGTCTAGTTTTATACACAGTTGGGAGTGATCTGATAAAATTCTGGGGGCCACGGCTATGTCTCTAACTGTCCCCAGGTGGTATAATGTTGTGAAAAGTAATCCAGTTTGGTATGACTTGAGTGGCACCCTGAATAATGTATATAAACTTGACCCTTTGGGTAGAGAGCACGCCAAACATCAACAATGCTCAATTGTCATAGGGTGGTCCAGAAGTATTTTTGAGCCTGGTCAGCCTGAACCTACCAGGGTAGAAGGTATCCAAATCAGGGTTTAATTTCAGATTAATATCCCCTCCCACAGTCAGTTGTCTGCTTTAGAGACAGAACCTTGTTAAAGAAGGACTGAAGCACCTTCTTGTCTTACTGAGATGGGAGACATACTCATCAAAGTCACCTGGGACTCATATAAGACCCCAACACTTACAAATTGACCTTCTGGATCACAGTAAGTGTCCTGCACATGAAATCTACAAGAATCCAGAATAAGAATAGTGAACCCCCTCCTTTTTCCTCTGCGATAGGAGGAAGACACTATTGTGGGAAGACCATGTTTGCCCAGCTTTGCATGTTCCTCCCCTGACAAATGTGTCTCCTGCAGAGAAATCACAACAGGATGATCTCTCTTTTCATACTGCCTTTTCCTCATATGTCTGATGGGGTTCTCCATGCTGTTCATAGTCAATGATGAAAGCTTTATGGTGGCTATTGCAATAAATCATAAAAGAGGGGAGAAGACACTTTGGACCTGGCAAACTGAGAGAAGAAAGAATTCCTGCCAAGTCTAGCTGTAAACCTGGGGAGCCAGGGACACCATGATGTTGTTTCAGGATCACACTGCCAAAATTGTAAAAATAGTAGGAAAAACAGACTAAGAACTGGTAACAACCGGTAAACTTACTACCCCATGACTCTTTTGCCCTCCACCTCCTACTACCTAACTCTCCCTCAAATGACAAAGCCTTCCTGGCTGCTACCACCTTACTGCACTGCACTTAGCAACTTAACTGTATGTTACAAAGCCTATTTTACTGTGAATTGTGTATTGTTTATGTAATTTAATCCTACTAAGCTTAACTACACTACCACTCACTGAACGTTGTGTTCCATCGTACCCATTGTACCATATTCTGCTCCACTGCATTTGCTTGCTCTGTTTGTATTGCTTGTTCTGTTTGTGACCTTGACTTGGAACCTTTGTAGAAGAGCCTCTTGGCTCAGAGGTGATTAATCCAAATCTGAAATAAATAAAAATAAATAAAAAAAGATGTTCTGCCGTATGAAGAGTGCAATCACTGTGAAGGCAACCAGACGTGGTCAACTGGATCAGTAATGGTGTGCTTCTTAGGCAGGGAGTGCATGCCCTCACGCACTACTATTGGAGTCAGCTGGAAATGACACCTGGGAAGGAAAAATGCCTACTAGTGTACCCTGAATATCTGGGACAACAACAGCAGGCTTCCCAAACAGGTATTCCTGTTAATTGTGAAAATGTCCCCAAACGTACAACCATGCAGTCCTCTTGTCAGCTCTACTTCAACCCACAGAGGGCCAAAATTAATGGAAGTATGAGCAGCGTGCAGGATTAAGTACTGGAATCCTCCCATCACATCTTCAACCCTGGGGGAGGCAGAATAAGAATTGTACACCTGTAAGAAAAGGTATCCATCTTGGATAGACACAGTGGAACAAGAAAACATGTAGCACCCATATAGGGCCTGCTAAAAAAATAAACAACACAGCATGTGTCTAAATAGCACAGCCATCTTCATTTGAAAGAGACAGTACTCAGGTTCCTCACTGTACCTGGTCTATCTAAACTTGAGGAATTGCTGGTGGAGATCTGAGCCAGGGAAGCCAGCAGGCCTGGCCATGGGCAGGTGCCACATCTCCCTTAGATGCCCTGCCTCATCCTAGTCAGAGGAGTAATTTTGGTGTCAACGTTGGGGGAACCTCACCTCAACCAGCCTTGATTGTGAGTGCTTTTTTACCAACCATAAAGTAAATTATCTATGGAAAAATACCATTATTTCTATCAACTTACCTTTGAAAGCTAATACATACAAGGAAAACACTGAAGGCAGCTGCGGAGACCATACACTGACTGGCACAACCCACCTCTCACCTCCTGGGCCGCCACCAAATGGGAAAACATGGAGTATGCATCCAATGTACAGTACAGGTTGCATGTCCATCCCCTATATTGTACAGGGAGGGCAGACTGTGTACTGTACAGGGTGCGTGGTCCCTGTACAGTACATAGGCCGCACGCTGTCTGTACAGTACACGGTCCACACTCCCTGTACAATACAGGAGATGCATGCATGCCATGTAACGTACATTGAACGTATGCTCCGTGTGTTCCCATTCGGTGGTCAACCGAGGTGGTGAGAGGTGGGCTGTGCTGGTCGCTGTATGGTCTTCCCGCCACACCCACCCTTAGGTAAGGGGTGGGTTGGTCTCAATTCAACCATGTTTTAATCCCCTAGATACTGTACTGGCTGGCTGCTCCTCCTTATCGTATTTAAAGCAGCAGTTACTGCTTCTTTATACATATTCAGAAAGGAGAAAAGCTACACTGACACTGGGCAGTTTTTTTTGTTTGTAAACAAACTACTGCCACATTTCAAGCCCTTCAACAATGTCCACACCACTTCATCCACAGTCCACCCACCTACAGGGTTTATTATTATTTTTTTTTAATTATTTTAACTCTGGTAACACAACACAGAAGAAAACACTGGAGTTGCATGTTAGGCTAACCATATAACTGCCCGGCCCCTCCCCCACCACCCACGCAGCCAGCACAGCAACCCCTACCAAAGCAGGCATAATCAGGCTCAGTCAGTCAGGTGGCACACAGGAGAGATGCTAGACAGCACAGCATTGACTGACTATAGACAGCAGACAGGACCAACACAGCACAACAGAGACCACCAATAAGCAAAATAATTAAAATTAAACACCACCTATCCTTGCCTTCTTGCACACTAGAGCTATGTTAGCTCAAGTTGAGAAGCTAATTGTGCTGTTTTGCTGAGCTGGTGGCCACTGGTAGAGCCACTGGCCCACTCCAGTCCAGACAAACTACACTACAAGAACAGAGTATGCCTCACAGATTGCAGCAGGCTTCTTTTCCCGGGCATTCCCTGACCCTGACTAGCTCCAAATTAAATGGCCAATATTGTGTGGCCCTGCCAGTTCAAAACGCCTTGACTGTGCAGACTGGAATTCCTCCCACCACCTCCTCTGTTTATTGCAGCAGTTGTGTACAAAGCATCCCCCCATGGCATGAGTATTGCTGTTGCTGTCCCCCCAGTCACTACTTACCCTCACCCACGACCCACCACTGCAGCACCACCAGTAACCAGACTCAGTTCTACCAGTTAATTGTTGCTTGCAGCCACTGCCTCATAATCAGTCCGCTGGCCTCTTCTCTCTGTTCCAAACCTTTCCAGTCTCCTAGTCCAGGCAGACAGCTCCACAGGCTCACTCAGTGTGACCCGATGCTCCAACTGACCAACCCAAATTCAGTCACAGCAGGTGGGGACCACCCTGCCACACTACTAAATCCCATAAGGACTCCTGCTCGACCTGACCAACTCCCAAGTCCCACATGAAGCAGGCAACTTGAGGCATTGGGCAAGCAAAGTGGCAGCAGGCAGCTCCTGGATGAGGTGGGCAGACATGGTAGCATTCAAAAAGGCAGACAGGAGGGAAGGGATGCACCAAATATGATAGCACCATGGTCTCGACACCAGCAGTCAGTCTCTCGCCCGCTCGTTCTGACTCCTCATTCGCTATTGGCGGCGGTGTGTGTTTACGCTTTTTCCAGGTGCAGTGACTGAGGTCCATCACTTTCTCCCTTCCTGTCACAATTCAGTCCTGCTCCTCCCAGTTCTGGTCAGATCAGTTTATAAAACAATGCCCCCCCCATAACTCTGTCACCCTCACCCACCTCTCTGTCTGTCACCTCTCACAGCTCCCACCAGTGAAACCCGACCCCCCTCCGTACAGCAGGCTCTCATGTCCCTCCTAGCCCACAGCAGGCAACAGCAGCAAGATAAGAGGCTGAATGTTGGTGGCAAATGTTGTCACCCAAATTGTTGGGGAAAATTAGGCCCCTGTCCCCCCTATAATTATACCCCTGATCCTAGTGAAAAATACAGTCCCAATGCTCTGAAAAACCATGCTCTGCTTCTGCCAAAAGACATAACCACAGACAGGTCCACAGAGGTGGCCCAGCAGCCAGTACTCAATATTGAGTTTTGGCTTGGCATTGCCAGCATCTGCCACTCACTGAAAAGCACAGCTCAGTTTTACAGTGCAAGTTGTAAAGGGCGAAGGTGAATAGGGAGCACAGTGCTACATAATGGCTCTGAAGCTATTAAAAGTCAAATTAAACCTGAGAAGTTTCACTCAGCAGACTTCTTTACAAAGCCTCCTGGCCAGCAGCTCTGGGAGAGATGGGGCTGAAAGCTGTAACCCTACCAGTGCCTGGCCAGGGAGCTTCTGGTATAAACTTTATCTTTAAGTGCACTGTCATGCAAGACAATGTTATTGCACTTCGCTCCACTGTCAACCCCAGTTGTTGTTTTTGGGTTCACCCTGTAATTGCACAGCTGAGGAAAATGGAAAAATGAGCGTGGCAGGTCTGAAATGCAGGGGACTGGCCCCGCCCCCATCAAACCCACCAAGTCCCCCAAATCTCACCCTGATTCACATAGAGCCTCTAGATTGTTGCAGCTAACACAGTTTCCAAAAGGATATGAAAATGGTGCTGAAAATGCAGATAGTGGTCAAATAAAGCACATAAGGTGAACATATTTTATCTAATGAGTCTTTGGAACTGTTTCAGAGTTCTTCTGTGATGTGCAGAGTGTCTTGGGTGTGTTTAGCCCTCTGGGCTGCATCCTCAATTGTAGGTCTGTGTCCCTCGTTCTCTTGAGTCGTTGTCTCCTTCATTCCTCTCATCCTCTGCCAGCAACTCTTGATGGCTGTGGGATCTCCAACCCTCGATGTTCCAGGTCTTGCTTTGCCTCTATGGCTGTATGATAGCGAATATCTTCCTTGACAAAAGGGTTTCTAGTCTCATGGGGTATGGGGTCTGGAACTTCAGTCCTGCCTTTTTGAGAGCCAGCAAATGAGAGGTATATACCCAATTTTTTTGTTGACTGGCTCAGGCAAAGTTTTTATCAAACTATATCTAAGTATACCCCCAGTGTAATTGTTTCAGATGCCAGGCTTTAATAAGAATTTGCTCCTTCACATGAAATCTAAAGCTTCATTATTGTAGATCTGGGTCTGTCTTGTGATCATGACTGGGGCCGAGGGCTCAGTGAACCCTTTCAAATTCCAGTGCAAGTCCTCCAACAGGGACAGTACTATTTTAATTAGTTTTTGTGAAGCCAGTTTTGTCCATACTCTCCTCCTTCAGGTACCCCATAGATACTAAGATGTTTTCATCCCTGGTGCCCTCCAGATCCACACATTTGTTTTTGATCGTTGCTGGTGATAGTGTAAATGAAGGAGGTTGTCCATATTATCAGCTCCATCCCCCAGCTCTGTAGTTGCATCAGCTAGCTCACCATTTTCCTGTTTTAATTTTTCCACATCTGAACACGGTGACCAGAAAGTAGCTTGCGTTTCTTCCCAAATGTTACTAGCTCTTGAAGCAGCCTTTCATTAGTGACAGAGTCTCCAAAGTCAGATCCCTTATGTTGTAGGGAGGAGGCTGCACTAGAGGCAAAGCTGAATGGTGCAATTAAAACTGCAGATAAAGACCTGGTCTGCTGAGTCCCTCTGGAAGGCTTGCCCTTTTTTTCCTTAAACTCCCATAGCTCTAAATGCTGTCTAGATCTGGTAAGCAACTTAACCCTACCTACTATCAATTTGTGAATTGCAGAGATGATTTTGTGGGTGAAGATGAGTGGAGCTGTAGCTTCAGCCATCCATTATGCTCTGTGATGTCGTGGGAAGTCCCTGGAGCCTCCATTTCAACTGTGCTGTGGTGTAGCAATTTTTCTAATCCCATTCTCCTCTCTTCATTTTCAAATGGAAAGGCTGACCTGTTTACAGTCTCTGCCATTTGTACTAAGTCAAGGCCTGCAGAGTTATTAGAAATCACAGTGTTTTCCTGGTAGGAAGGTTTGTTACCTTGCATAATATGGAGAGGGAAGTTGTCCTTGTTGTTGCTCTGACAGCTGCACCTGTAAGAGCGGCCTCTTCTGATGTTGCCACGTCAGCAATCGAGAGCTCAGCAGGCATTTTGAGCCTACAGGAATAATTTATGTAGAAGCTGTACAGTGCCATGGTTCTGCCATCTAATGATTCCTCCCTGGGACTTTTTTCCACCTGGCTCTTGGGATCATCCATACTTTCATTAAAGTGGGCTGACTGGACCCCATCAGGACTGGAACAGGGAGGGAGGTCTTCTCCTTTGCCCTTGAAGCTGCTGCTACAAGCTTCCGTCCAGGATCCGCCATACTGCCTAGCTGACATAATGGTGTCCCTACCTCTCAGAGGAAGCAAGAGTAGGGGAGTTTCCCTGGTGTCATGGCCAACATTCCCCTGTCAGTAAAACAGATCCATGTAACCCATCCCCCAGGAAGCACCTAGAAATAAGCTATCACAGCTCAGCGTGCCTTTCTTGATAGATAACTAACTAAATAAACAAACACATAACTATTGAGCATGGGGACACCCAGATGGCATGGCAGCAGTGCATTCTGCTGCCATGCAGGCAATCTGGATTTAGGAGCACATTCAAAGGCTTAACGTCAGGAAGCAGGCCAGACCATGACAGAGGATGCCCCGCTGTGCATCTCAGCCAGAGAGGGTTGGTGGATGGTTCTTCTGTCCCAGTGACCCCTGAAACTGTTGGGCTGGAGAGCTTGCTCCCGCTGCAGAAGGAAGTTGTGTGTGTGTACATTGTTGACAATGCCATTGCTCATGCCAGGGGAGAAGAGAGGGAGGAAGAAAACATGGGAGAAAAAACAGGTAGCAGTCGATTTGAAAGCTGGGGATTCCCGAAGCGTGATCAGGGTATATACAATAATGTATTTATTGTATTGTGAAAAAGTCATTATAATAAGTTATGAAGTTAAATGACCATTTTGCTAAATATGAGCCATATAGTATTTATATTACTTATCTGCTCCCATTGCACAACAAAGTGTGTACCTCGACCATGATGTTTATAATGTTGTATACATTTTTTTGGTCACTTTGGCACTTTCTTTTATGGTTTTCTTGTTTGCTATTAGGCGGTGCTCTTTTGTGGTGTCATATGCACAGTATATAGATTTTTTTTTAATTTCACTGTACTTTAATCAATTGGAATACTGGTAATATATATTACAAATCTGAAGAACCTTGGCAAAAGAAACCCAGGAAAAGATTACACTCTAGGGGGAGAACAATTAGCTGTAATCAACTTAGAAAGTGACCTTGGGGTCATGACTTGCAGCGACCTGAAGGTGGGGAAGCAGTGTGAAAGGGCAGCACAAAAAGCAAGTCACATCCTCGGATGCATAGGCAGGGGTATCTCAAGCAGAAGATACGTACAGATCCGTGGTGAGGCCTCATCTGGAGTACTGCGTCCAGTTCTGGAGACCTCACATAAAAAAAAGATATAGACCGTTTGGAGACAGTGCAAAGAGGAGCCACAAAGATGGTTCGGGACCTTCACCAGGAACCCTATGAGGAAAGCCTCAAGGAATTGAACGTGTACTCATTGGAATGAAGAAGGAACGGGGAGACATGACTGAAACATTTAAATACCTCAAAGAAATAAACAGTACAAGATCAGAGCCTCTTCCAAGAAAATAAAGAAGTACGAACCAGAGGTCACAACAGGTGCCTAAAAGGAGGAAAATTTCAGACTAACACCAGGAAATACTCTTCACCGAGAGAGTGACAGAGCCTTGGAACAAACTACACAGGAGGTGGTGGAAGCAAAGACAGTCAGGTGATTCAGGCTGTCTTGGGATAAACATTACGGTACCCTAAAATAAGAAATCTACAAGGGTAGGGGTAGTCAAAAGGGGAGACTTGATGGGCCACGGTCCCCATCTGCTGACACATTCTTATGTTCTTAATTTTGCATTATGTATGGCCACAAGTAGGAGGTTCTTGTGGTTTCCTCCTTTTCTGAAAGCCATAATTGGCAACAGCTGTGCTTAAAGCAGCAGTACTGGATAATCAGGAAATGATTATCAAAATTCTGCTTTTTGCTGGAAGCATGCAGCCATAATTCTGGTTTTCACATCTGTAAATATTTTTTGCTAGCAATCTTTAGTTGTTTAGATATTTCAAATTGATTGCCATTGTTGTGGATCCACTGTAAACATGGCTGCTGCCTAATTTGCAGCCAAGCTCCCCCTCACATCGCATCATGTCTTTTGTTTACTTCCGTGAGACTTTGTGCTGAGCATTCCCACTGTCCCTGTGTAGTACTGCGAGTCAAGTGCATGCGCTTGGCAGCAGAGGGTTCCAATTCAACATGGTGGGTGGAAGATGTAAACAAAAACAAAGAAAAACTGAGCAAATTACAGGGTGATAGTACAGCACAAACAAGAACGATTACTAGGTAAGTACTCAACAGAGTACAGGAAACAAACTGCTGCAAAAGGTCCAATTTTTTTCATCTAGTACTGCTTCTGTCTTGAAAAATTTAAACAAATGCAGATTAGTAATGTTACAAATTGGTGACCACCATCGCCTAAACTCTGCCCCCTGATGAAGATGCCGTGAACACCAAATGTGCCTAGGGAGTTTTTTGGTTGTTGGAGGCGAGTGTTTGACTTTGGTTCCCATACTGCACTTTTGAATCAGCACTTTAATAAATTAGTTGAAGCAACTACCACGGTGTTTAAGGCTATCCTTTTTTGTTTGCTGCCTTTACATTGTAGAGCCTGCACCCTTTACTATGTGCTGTGTTGGGGCAACTTTTGTTTACTAGTCGTCTCAGGGTACATCCTTGCGTGCGAACAGGGTACATCCCTGAAACAACAAGCTACCAGCTGGGACAAATCACTCTAAGGAAAAAAAAATAAACATGAGGGAGGGGTATCAGGACAATCAAACATGGTAAAAGACCCTGGAATAATGAAAAATTACTATTTTTAATGTAACAATTACTGGAAAATAGAGAATTCTGTGGCAACACATGTTCTGCGGCAAGATAGAAACATATGAAAATGCCAGCAGAAACAGGCCATATTGGTCTATCAAGTCTGCTTGAGCGTGCAGCTCTGAGTCGATCTTACTGGAGCTGCCCCCCTTCCCTTTCCACATAGAGTTTTCTTCTCTTACACTGTCCCCCACCACCCATCATCCCACCAGTTATGACTCTCCCTTTCACCCTTTCCCACCCCCTTTTAAAGCTGCCCACTGTTTTCAATGAGGCCACCTCCTCCAGCAGTTCGTTCCATTTGGATACAACTCTTTTTGTGAAAAAGTGCCTTCTCATTTCCTTTTAAATCCTCCCCACACTAATTTCAAACTATGCTACCTAGTGGACCAATTCCCCTTTAAGTGAAAATGCCTTCTGTTCTAACCTTGTTCATACCTGGAGTTGCTCAGGCGCAACCCTTTGAATATCGCCCTACACTCCTCAAGAACTATTTTGTGCAGCGCAAGGGCTTAAGCCACAAAATAGCGCAGTTTGAATATCTGGCCCGTTAAGTTTACAACCTGCAACTAGGCCAAATTGTTTGTAATTCCTACCTAATTCCAATGAGGAGTCCTCAGGGACAATTGTGTTAATAAGATATCATCGGCACAAAGTGTTAACTTAAATGCCATTCCTACTATTGAAATGCCCTCTGTCTTGTCATTGCAGTGTATAGCCATACCTAGTGGGTCTAAAAATAGCGCAAATAAGAATGGGGACAGAGGGCATCCCTGGTGGGTTCGCCATTCCAAACAAATTGGCTGCAACAAGGAACCACTGAGTCATATGCAGGCCTGTGGAATGTGATATAAATTCTGCAACATGTTAATAAAAGAGGCTGGAAAGTCAAAGTTCGACAGGGTCCTCACAAAAAAGGTCAGGACGCCCTGTCGAACACCTTCTGTGCATCCAGGCTGATAACAGCTGCAGGTGTGGCCCACTGCATCATCACATATTCTATTAATAGGAGAGTTCTGGTATTATCAAATGTTTACCTGTTTCTAACAATGGTGAGTGGGCCTATTCTGTCCAATCTGCTGTTGCAATTCTGTGAGCTTTGCTTGGGGCAGGCCTGTCCCATAATTGGGTTTTTATTTTCTGAGGTTGGCTGGGCTGGAATTCTACTCTTGTTTCCAAAAGCCTCACTGATATCCACGTATCAGGGTCGGGAGAATTTTATCAAACCAGTGACCCATATTGCCATACAAATTGTATAATCTGGGTTTAAAATGGAGCTCTGTCTATATGAGTGGGGTTGTAGTGAGTCTCTCCATGTTTTAGAAGTGCTGATATAGGGCCTAGCTCCAGGATGGGGGTCACTCTCCTGTACTTCCTGGAATGTGCCAATGTGTAAAGCTGACGATAAGAGAGTGAAGGCCTTATAAAATTTTGTAGTAAAGCCAGCATGGTCTGACATTTTGCTATTTTAGCATTTTTGAAGGCTGAGAGAATGTGACTTGGAGCTGTACATTTGTAAAATATTGGGAGACAGAGAGACTCTCTGATGGTGCAATGGCCCAGATATTCAAAAGGGTTGCGCATGGCGCAACAGTGTTGCACCATGCACAACCCACTGATGTGCCCCGGTGCGATATTTAAAAGGGAAAAGTGCGCCTGCACAAATCCCGATGCGCCAGGGAGCATCAGAAATGTATGCAGGCACAGGTGGGGGGGCGTGCCCATGCATAAACTGCACAGCCCAATATTCAGCCCGGGCCATGCAGAGTTATGCAGGTGCAACCCCTACCTGAGCCTGCACAACGTTATGCCAAAAAAAAAAGGAACAAGTCGAGGGCCACCCACAGGTGAGCTGCCGCATTGCAGGGTGCAACATGGCAGCTGCCACCTGTGGGTGGCCCTCCACTTGTTCCCGCCACACCTGGCAGTGCGCCACCATGCCCCGATCACAGGCTGAAGTGTCCCCCGAGTAGCCCGATCGGGCATAATAGTACCCTCGAGTAGCCCAATCGCGGGCATAACAGAAACTCTTCTCCTTTCAGTAGCCCGATCGTAAGGCAGCACAGTATTTTCCCCAGCAGCTCCGCCTGCGGGCATAACGGTAGTCTACTTCTCCAGCAGCTCGATCCTGGCATAACGTCTCTTCCCTCAGTTGCGATCACGGGCACAATGAACGCCCCACCCCCATTAGTTCGATCGTGATCAGACCTTTCCTCAAAGTTCATCCTTGTCCAGTGACCGGCTGGTCGGCGGCATTTCAGCCCCCGCAGTGATGACCCCGGTGATCCATCGGTCTCACCCCACACCATGGAGCTCACCACCCGGCCCTTTTCACAGCGGGCTGCCGCCCACCACCCGCCTGACCGACAGTTTGAAGCAGCCTGCTCCAGCATGAGCCAGTGGGCGCAGAAACATACTGCATGTCAGTCCAGATCTGACCGACTCATTGTGCTGGCTGCACGCCCACCGGCTCATGCCTGAACCACGGGCGGCAGCCCCATCGAGCTGTCAGCTGGTGGTGGTGGGGCGCAGGCGGTGGGGTGCTGGCCGCCGGCTGACAGTGGAGCGGGGTGGTGGGGCTCCGAGGGTGGGATGGGGGGCCACCAGATCACCAGGGATATCATACTTGGGGGTAGTGATGCCGCCCGCGATCGGCTACTTCGGTCCACTGGACCACCAGGGATATTGGACTTTGGGAGGAGGTCTGTTGCTCGCGATCGCTACTCAGGGGTGGGGGGCATTTCATTTATGCCCGTGATTGGGCTAATGGGGGTAGGAGAGCGTTATGTCTGTGATTGGGCTGCTGGGGAATACTCGTGATGCCCGCGATCAGGCTACCTGGGAGGGGAAGTTTCGTTATGCCCATGACCGGCTACTGGGATACTATTATGCCCGCGATCGGGTTGCAGGGGCGCCGGTTCCCGACGTGCTGCTGCCTGGCAGGGTGCCAGGTGCAAGTCATCAGGATTGGTGCACCTGCATGCTAATGGCATGCAAATGGGGCCGTAATTAGATGCAATGGCCCTGCACCTTTGTATGTTATGGGCCCCATTTGCATGTCGCCTTGAATATCGCAGGTGCTGTGCATGGCGCAATGGAACTTGTGCCACCGCATCTCAATGCTCCCTCTGACCACTTGCGCTGGCGCGGTTCACTCGCCATGTACGAGCAAATTGTGGCCAGGGTGATATTCAAAGATTTGCGCCATAGTGCAACTCCGTTGAATATCACCCCTGGCCACACCCCTGCACAACTATTTTGTGCGGCGCAGGGGCTTGCACCACAGAATGGCGTAGTTTGAATATCTGGGCCAATGTATACAAATCTAAGGTTATGCCTAAAGTTCAGTGGCCAAGCAGCCAGCCACTCCCACTTCCTGAGCTATATAAAGCAGTTCCTCTAAGCCTCTCTGTGAAGCATTTTTTCTTTGCAGCCGGAGGCTATGTTGGTTTGTCCTCTGAGCTGGCTGGGGCCTACCCCCCTCCCACAGCCTGCTGTTTATGTGTGTCTCTGCTGGACTTCGGTGTTTGTTTTCCTCCGGCTGTGTGCTTTGTTTCTTTTTGGGCCTTTCCCTGTTCTGTTTTGCTATGTTTTGGTTTAGTTTTTTGGGGGGCTTTTATTTTCTAAACTCCTAGCATACTGCTACTACAGAGCTCATACTGCTGGCTTTCAGTTGCAACTCTCAAATTACTTGCACTGCTACTGTGAACCTACTCAGAGCTCATGCTACTGCTTTCACTTACCTACGATTGCAGCCACTGCTGTTTACTTTAATTACTATTGTACCCAGTGCCTGTGTTTTAACACTGTGCTCACCATGCTCAAACTACTGCAATGCAACTGCATTCATTACCTGTGTATTTCAGCTCAACCATAGCTGCTTCTTTATTTGCATTTACAACAGTGTACTCATTTGTTTACTACTGCTGTGCAGGCCTACTTGCTTCCTGCTGCTACATTTACACCCATTCCTATTGTACCTTGTTTACTCTGAGGTTAGCTGAAGCTCCTGCTGAGGCTATTAAATTTGCTTTTATATCTGCATGTGGTTCTTTGCCTTTCATCGCTTTCTTGTTTGTCCTACAGCAGGGACTGGGAGGTGTTTTGGGGGGGTCGTGGCCTATGTGGTTAATTAATTCTGTTCTAAATCCTGTCTTCGCCCGAAAATCCTCAGTTTGTCACCTTGATTTGGCTATTCATGTCTGGCTGGCTTGCCCCTAATTCAGTGCTGTTTACTTGCTATACAGTTGTTATGCAGGTCCACCTATTACTACTACTGCTTGCTGAGCTATCAGGTCCACACTTGCTTATGTAACTGTTGCTCCTTGCTTATGCAAACCATTGTTGCACACCTACTGCCATCCCCTCGGCTTCGGCCTGGGATTCTACTGTTCTCAATATGCATTTGACCTTGCAGGGTCTCAGCACTCAATGCTCATTACGATCTCAGCACGTGCTCATTCAGCTCACCTGCTTTCAGCTCTCAATCAATTCTAGGGCATGCCAGCCATTCTATTCTGGCACAGAGTTCCTGCAGCCAATGGTCTCACTCTGCATTTAATCTGCATCATCGAGCGTGTCCAACTTGGGGCGGATCCTTCTCACCTGGCCCATAGCTGGGAATGTCCTCAGCGGGCTTGGCTTTAGCTGCTTGCTATGTGACAGCAGCTCCTGGTGTAGAATTTAAGACTAGCAGTGAAGGTGGTTACGACTATCTCCTTTGACTCTAGTGTTCCACTATAACGGTTGGCCATTGACTTTAGTGGTTTCTAGCAAGGCACCTTCACCGCATTCTCCCACGACTTCCTCTGGTTCGCCTGGTTTGATTTCGTGGGTAGGCCAGGTAAGTGCCTCAACAGTTGTTCCCTCCTCCTGCGCATTGGATGCATGTATTGTTGCAGAGTTTTCTCACAACCTTTCACAGCGCTTCCTGCTAGAGGTTTGAGTGAGAGCCCCTCCAAATTGGAATATTTTTTCACCTCCCTTTAATTGGGTTTTCCAAATTACAGCTGCAGAGCCGTCACTAAATAAATTTTCCCAGGCCTGGAGGGAAGGTGACCTAGGTCTTGGATCCCCAGAGATTTCCTCCTCATAGGGTTTTTTCTCTCCTCCGTTGCCTCAGGTCATAACTCTTAGTTAGCATAGTTGTTTTATCTAGTCTCGTTGTTGGAAGGAGGTGGAGGATGTCCTCGCTCCTCTCTCTCCTTAGGTGATCCTCTTCTCTCAATGCAAGCCTATCAGTATCATGCTACGCAAAACCTTGTCTGTTACTACAACAACTGAGCATGTCATTGAACTATCAAATTGCCTGTGCTTCTCTACTACTACGTTACAGTTTGCTGCTTCCACGTCACTGTTACTGCTTGCATTATGCTTCGCATTGCCTCCTTTTTGGGGATGATACTACATTTATTTGGGGGCAGTATTCCTAAGGTACCTTTAGCCACGGGAAACGTCCTGTGGCACCTCTAGGGGTGGAACCCTCTCTGAGAGTTCCTTGCCGTCGTACCCCTACAGGGTGGTAATTCCTCTGGAATAGAGAGTGTGAATGGCCAAAACCAAACTAATAGAGTTTCACAAGCATAACACTATACTGGCTGCGTAGGTCAGTGAATTCCTGACAGTAGCTCCTCAGTATGGCCTCTACCCTGTCAGTATGGTGAGTAACTTGCCAGAGGCTTGGTTATGTAATGGGGGTTGCATGCCTGCTTCTGTTTAGCTCTAAGCTGCCTGACTAAGCGGCATGACCCTCTCATCCCCTCTTTGTAAAAAGTATTGCTTTAAGTAGGTTAAGGCCGTTTCAACTTTCTGATCCAGGATTCCTAGAATCTGCTGCCATATCTTCCATACCTGACTATAAGTTCCTGTGTCCCCCGTCCCCATAACTGTTGCAAAGTTTAACCTGTTTTGCAGCAAATGAAATGACTTTTCCCCATAAGATTGTTTTAAGGGAGTCCTGGAGCATGGAGTCCTGAACATCTCCCCTATCATTGTAAAGCAAAAATTGTTCCATCTTATCCTGAACCATAGTCTGAAAAGATTCCTCTCTGAGCAGGAACAGATTAAATCACTAAGATGTGTGTTTCTTATGTTTATCTAGGTCTAGTTTTATACACAGTTGGGAGTGATCTGATAAAATTCTGGGGGCCACGGCTATGTCTCTAACTGTCCCCAGGTGGTATAATGTTGTGAAAAAGTAATCCAGTTTGGTATGACTTGAGTGGCACCCTGAATAATGTATATAAACTTGACCCTTTGGGTAGAGAGCACGCCAAACATCAACAATGCTCAATTGTCATAGGGTGGTCCAGAAGTATTTTTGAGCCTGGTCAGCCTGAACCTACCAGGGTAGAAGGTATCCAAATCAGGGTTTAATTTCAGATTAATATCCCCTCCCACAGTCAGTTGTCTGCTTTAGAGACAGAACCTTGTTAAAGAAGGACTGAAGCACCTTCTTGTCTTACTGAGATGGAGACATACTCATCAAAGTCACCTGGGACTCATATAAGACCCCAACACTTACAAATTGACCTTCTGGATCACAGTAAGTGTCCTGCACATGAAATCTACAAGAATCCAGAATAAGAATAGTGAACCCTCCTTTTTCTCTCTGCGATAGGAGGAAGACACTATTGTGGAAGACCATGTTTGCCCAGCTTTGCATGTTCCTCCCCTGACAATGTGTCTCCTGCAGAGAAATCACAACAGGATGATCTCTCTTTTCATACTGCCTTTTCCTCATATGTCTGATGGGGTTCTCCATGCTGTTCATAGTCAATGATGAAAGCTTTATGGTGGCTATTGCAATAAATCATAAAAGAGGGGAGAAGACACTTTGGACCTGGCAAACTGAGAGAAGAAAGAATTCCTGCCAAGTCTAGCTGTAAACCTGGGGAGCCAGGGACACCATGATGTTGTTTCAGGATCACACTGCCAAAATTGTAAAAATAGTAGGAAAAAAACAGACTAAGAACTGGTAACAACCGGTAAACATTACTACCCCATGACTCTTTTGCCCTCCACCTCCTACTACCTAACTCTCCCTCAAATGACAAAGCCTTCCTGGCTGCTACCACCTTACTGCACTGCACTTAGCAACTTAACTGTATGTTACAAAGCCTATTTTACTGTGAATTGTGTATTGTTTATGTAATTTAATCCTACTAAGCTTAACTACACTACCACTCACTGAACGTTGTGTTCCATCGCACTCCATTGTACCATATTCTGCTCCACTGCATTTGCTTGCTCTGTTTGTATTGCTTGTTCTGTTTGTGACCTTGACTTGAACCTTTGTAGAAGAGCCTCTTGGCTCAGAGGTGATTAATCCAAATCTGAAATAAATAAAATAAATAAAAAGATGTTCTGCCATGAAGAGTGCAATCACTGTGAAGGCAACCAGACGTGGTCAACTGGATCAGTAATGGTGTGTTAGGCAGG
Source organism: Neoceratodus forsteri (assembly GCA_016271365.2). Classification (NCBI taxonomy): domain Eukaryota; kingdom Metazoa; phylum Chordata; order Ceratodontiformes; family Ceratodontidae; genus Neoceratodus; species Neoceratodus forsteri. Next base: position 1,190,373,726 of record CM028130.1, on the reverse strand, counting down.
GAGTGCATGCCTCACGCACTACTATTGGAGTCAGCTGAAATGACACCTGGGAAGGAAAAATGCCTACTAGTGTACCCTGAATATCTGGGACAACAACAGCAGGCTTCCCAAACAGGTATTCCTGTTAATTGTGAAAATGTCCCCAAACGTACAACCATGCAGTCCTCTTGTCAGCTCTACTTCAACCCACAGAGGGCCAAAATTAATGGAAGTATGAGCAGCGGTACGGATTAAGTACTGGAATCCTCCCATCACATCTTCAACCCTGGGGGAGGCAGAATAAGAATTGTACACCTGTAAGAAAAGGTATCCATCTTGGATAGACACAGTGGAACAAGAAAACATGTAGCACCCATATAGGGCCTGCTAAAAAAATAAACAACACAGCATGTGTCTAAATAGCACAGCCATCTTCATTTGAAAGAGACAGTACTCAGGTTCCTCACTGTACCTGGTCTATCTAAACTTGAGGAATTGCTGGTGGAGATCTGAGCCAGGGAAGCCAGCAGGCCTGGCCATGGGCAGGTGCCACATCTCCTTAGATGCCCTGCCTCATCCTAGTCAGAGGAGTAATTTTGGTGTCAACGTTGGGGGAACCTCACTCTCAACCAGCCTTGGATTGTGAGTGCTTTTTTTACCAACCATAAAGTAAATTATCTATGGAAAAATACCATTATTTCTATCAACTTACCTTTGAAAGCTAATACATACAAGGAAAACACTGAAGACGCTGCGGGAGACCATACACTGACTGGCACAACCCACCTCTCACCTCCTGGGCCGGCCACCAAATGGGAAAACATGGAGTATGCATCCAATGTACAGTACAGGTTGCATGTCCATCCCCTATATTGTACAGGGAGGGCAGACTGTGTACTGTACAGGGTGCGTGGTCCCTGTACAGTACATAGGCCGCACGCTGTCTGTACAGTACACGGTCCACACTCCCTGTACAATACAGGAGATGCATGCATGCCATGTAACGATATTGAACGTGATGCTCCGTGTGTTCCCATTCGGTGGTCAACCGAGGTGGTGAGAGGTGGGCTGTGCTGGTCGCTGTATGGTCTCCCGCCACACCCACCCTTTAGGTAAGGGTGGGTTGGTCTCCAATTCAACCCATGTTTTAATCCCCCTAGTACTGTCACTGGCTGGCTGCTCCTCCTTATCGTATTTAAAGCAGCAGTTACTGCTTCTTTATACATATTCAGAAAGGAGAAACAGCTACACTGACACTGGGCAGTTTTTTTTTGTTTGTAAAACAAACTACTGCCACATTTCAAGCCCTTCAACAATGTCCACACCACTTCATCCACAGTCCACCCACCTACAGGGTTTATTATTATTTTTTTTTAATTATTTTAACTCTGGTAACACAACACAGAAGAAAACACTGGAGTTGCATGTTAGGCTAACCATATAACTGCCCGGCCCTCCCCCACCACCCACGCAGCCAGCACAGCAACCCCTACCAAAGCAGGCATAATCAGGCTCAGTCAGTCAGGTGGCACACAGGAGAGATGCTAGACAGCACAGCATTGACTGACTATAGACAGCAGACAGGACCAACACAGCACAACAGAGACCACCAATAAGCAAAATAATTAAAATTAAACACCACCTATCCTTGCCTTCTTGCACACTAGAGCTATGTTAGCTCAAGTTGAGAAGCTAATTGTGCTGTTTTGCTGAGCTGGTGGCCACTGGTAGAGCCACTGGCCCACTCCAGTCCAGACAAACTACACTACAAGAACAGAGTATGCCTCACAGATTGCAGCAGGCTTCTTTTCCCGGGCATTCCCTGACCCTGACTAGCTCCAAATTAAATGGCCAATATTGTGTGGCCCCTGCCAGTTCAAAACGCCTTGACTGTGCAGACTGGAATTCCCTCCCACCACCTCCTCTGTTTATTGCAGCAGTTGTGTACAAAGCATCCCCCCATGGCATGAGTATTGCTGTTGCTGTCCCCCCAGTCACTACTTACCCTCACCCACGACCCACCACTGCAGCACCACCAGTAACCAGACTCAGTTCTACCAGTTAATTGTTGCTTGCAGCCACTGCCTCATAATCAGTCCGCTGGCCTCTTCTCTGTTCCAAACCTTTCCAGTCTCCCTAGTCCAGGCAGACAGCTCCACAGGCTCACCTCGTGACCCGATGCTCCAACTGACCAACCCAAATTCAGTCACAGCAGGTGGGGACCACCCTGCCACACTACTAAATCCCATAAGGACTCCTGCTCGACCTGACCAACTCCCAAGTCCCACATGAAGCAGGCAACTTGAGGCATTGGGCAAGCAAAGTGGCAGCAGGCAGCTCCTGGATGAGGTGGGCAGACATGGTAGCATTCAAAAAGGCAGACAGGAGGGAAGGGATGCACCAAATATGATAGCACCATGGTCTCGACACCAGCAGTCAGTCTCTCGCCCTCTCGTTCTGACTCCTCACTCGCTATTGGCGGCGGTGTGTGTTTACGCTTTTTCCAGGTGCAGTGACTGAGGTCCATCACTTTCTCCCTTCCTGTCACAATTCAGTCCTGCTCCTCCCAGTTCTGGTCAGATCAGTTTATAAAACAATGCCCCCCCCATAACTCTGTCACCCTCACCCACCTCTCTGTCTGTCACTCTCTCACAGCTCCCACCAGTGAAACCCGACCCCCCCTCCGTACAGCAGGCTCTCATGTCCCTCCTAGCCCACAGCAGGCAACAGCAGCAAGATAAGAGGCTGAATGTTGGTGGCAAATGTTGTCACCCAAATTGTTGGGGGAAAATTGTGGCCCCTGTCCCCCCTATAATTATACCCCTGATCCTAGTGAAAAATACAGTCCCAATGCTCTGAAAAACCATGCTCTGCTTCTGCCAAAAGACATAACCACAGACAGGTCCACAGAGGTGGCCCAGCAGCCAGTACTCAATATTGAGTTTTGGCTTGGCATTGCCAGCATCTGCCACTCACTGTAAAGCACAGCTCAGTTTTACAGCAAGTTGTAAAGGGCTGAAGGTGAATAGGGAGCACAGTGCTACAATGGCTCTGAAGCTATTAAAAGTCAAATTAAACCTGAGAAGTTTCACTCAGCAGACTTCTTTACAAAGCCTCCTGGCCAGCAGCTCTGGGAGAGATGGGGCTGAAAGCTGTAACCCTACCAGTGCCTGGCCAGGGAGCTTCTGGTATAAACTTTTATCTTTAAGTGCACTGTCATGCAAGACAATGTTATTGCACTTCGTCTCCACTGTCAACCCCAGTTGTTGTTTTTGGGTTCACCCTTGTAATTGGCACAGCTGAGGAAAATGGAAAAAATGAGCGTGGCAGGTCTGAAATGCAGGGGACTGGCCCCGCCCCATCAAACCCACCAAGTCCCCCCAAATCTCACCCTGATTCACATAGAGCCTCTAGATTGTTGCAGCTAACGCAGTTTCCAAAAGGATATGAAAATGGTGCTGAAATGCAGATAGTGGTCAAATAAAGCACATAAGGTGAACATATTTTATCTAATGAGTCTTTGGAACTGTTTCAGAAGTTCTTCTGTGATGTGCAGAGTGTCTTGGGTGTGTTTCGCCCTCTGGGCTGCATCCTCCAATTGTAGGTCTGTGTCCCCTGGTCCCGCGAGTCGTTGTCTCCTTCATTCCTCTCATCCTCTGCCAGCAACTCTTGATGGCTGTGGGATCTCCAACCCTCGATGTTCCAGGTCTTGCTTTGCCTCTATGGCTGTATGATAGCGAATATCTTCCTTGACAAAAGGGTTTCGCAGTCTCATGGGGGTATGGGGTCTGGAACTTCAGTCCTGCCTTTTGAGAGCCAGCAAATGAGAGGTATATACCCAATTTTTTTGTTGACTGGCTCAGGCAAAGTTTTTATCAAACTATATCTAAGTATACCCCCAGTGTAATTGTTTCAGATGCCAGGCTTTAATAAGAATTTGCTCCTTCACATGAAATCGCAAAAGCTTCATTATTGTAGATCTGGGTCTGTCTTGTGATCATGACTGGGGGCCGAGGGCTCAGTGAACCCTTTCAAATTCCAGTGCAAGTCCTCCAACAGGGACAGTACTATTTTAATTAGTTTTTTTGTGAAGCCAGTTTTGTCCATACTCTCCTCCCCTTCAGGTACCCCATAGATACTAAGATGTTTTCATCCCTGGTGCCCCTCCAGATCCACACATTTGTTTTTGATCTGTTGCTGGTGATAGTGTAAATGAAGGAGGTTGTCCATATTATCAGCTCCATCCCCCAGCTCTGTAGTTGCATCAGCTAGCTCACCATTTTCCTGTTTTAATTTTTCCACATCTGAACACGGTGACCAGAAAGTAGCTTGCGTTTCTTCCCAAATGTTACTAGCTCTTGAAGCAGCCTTTCATTAGTGACAGAGTCTCCAAAGTCAGATCCCTTATGTTGTAGGGAGGAGGCTGCACTAGAGGCAAAGCTGAATGGTGCAATTAAAACTGCAGATAAAGACCTGGTCTGCTGAGTCCCTCTGGAAGGCTTGCCCTTTTTTTCCTTAAACTCCCATAGCTCTAAATGCTGTCTAGATCTGGTAAGCAACTTAACCCTACCTACTATCAATTTGTGAATTGCAGAGATGATTTTGTGGGTGAAGATGAGTGGAGCTGTAGCTTCAGCCATCCATTATGCTCTGTGATGTCGTGGAAGTCCCTGGAGCCCATTTCAACTGTGCTGTGGTGTAGCAATTTTTCTAATCCCATTCTCCTCTTCATTTTCAAATGGAAAGGCTGACCTGTTTACAGTCTCTGCCATTTGTACTAAGTCAAGGCCTGCAGAGTTATTAGAAATCACAGTGTTTTCCTGGTAGGAAGGTTTGTTACCTTGCATAATATGGAGAGGGAAGTTGTCCTTGTTGTTGCTCTGACAGCTGCACCTGTAAGAGCGGCCTCTTCTGATGTTGCCACGTCAGCAATCGAGAGCTCAGCAGGCATTTTGTAGCCTACAGGAATAATTTATGTAGAAGCTGTACAGTGCCATGGTTCTGCCATCTAATGATTCCTCCCTGGGACTTTTTTCCACCTGGCTCTTGGGATCATCCATACTTTCATTAAAGTGGGCTGACTGGACCCCATCAGGACTGGAACAGGGAGGGAGGTCTTCTCCTTGCCCTTGAAGCTGCTGCTACAAGCTTCGCTCAGGATCCGCCATACTGCCTAGCTGACATAATGGTGTCCCTACCTCTCAGAGGAAGCAAGATGGGAGTTTCCCTGGTGTCATGGCCAACATTCCCTGTCAGTAAAACAGATCCATGTAACCCATCCCCAGGAAGCACCTAGAAATAAGCTATCACAGCTCAGCGTGCCTTTCTTGATAGATAACTAACTAAATAAACAAACACATAACTATTGAGCATGGGGGGGGGGGACACCCAGATGGCATGGCAGCAGTGCATTCTGCTGCCATGCAGGCAATCTGGATTTAGGAGCACATTCAAAGGCTTAACGTCAGGAAGCAGGCCAGACCATGACAGAGGATGCCCCGCTGTGCATCTCAGCCAGAGAGGGTTGGTGGATGGTTCTTCTGTCCCAGTGACCCTGAAACTGTTGGGCTGGAGAGTTGCTCCCGCTGCAGAAGGAAGTTGTTGTGTGTACATTGTTGACAATGCCATTGCTCATGCCAGGGGAGAGAGAGAGGAAGAAAACATGGGAGAAAAAACAGGTAGCAGTCGATTTGAAAGCTAGGGGATTCCAAGCGTGATCAGGGTATATACAATAATGTATTTATTGTATTGTGAAAAGTCATTATAATAAGTTATGAAGTTAAATGACCATTTTGCTAAATATGAGCCATATAGTATTTATATTACTTATCTGTCCCTATTGCACAACAAAGTGTGTACCTCGACCATGATGTTTATAATGTTGTATACATTTTTTTGGTCACTTTGGCACTTTCTTTTATGGTTTTCTTGTTTGCTATTAGGCGGTGCTCTTTTGTGGTGTCATATGCACAGTATATAGATTTTTTTTTAATTTCACTGTACTTTAATCAATTGGAATACTGGTAATATATATTACAAATCTGAAGAACCTTGGCAAAAGAAACCCAGGAAAAGATTACACTCTAGGGGGAGAACAATTAGCTGTAATCAACTTAGAAAGTGACCTTGGGGTCATGACTTGCAGCGACCTGAAGGTGGGGAAGCAGTGAAAGGGCAGCACAAAAGCAAGTCACATCCTCGGATGCATAGGCAGGGGTATCTCAAGCAGAAGATAGTGACAGATCCGTGGTGAGGCCTCATCTGAGTACTGCGCCCAGTTCTGGAGACCTCACATAAAAAAAAGATATAGACCGTTTGGAGACAGTGCAAAGAGGAGCCACAAAGATGGTTCGGGACCTTCACCAGGAACCCTATGAGGAAAGCCTCAAGGAATTGAACGTGTACTCATTGGAATGAAGAAGGAACGGGGAGACATGACTGAAACATTTAAATACCTCAAAGAAATAAACAGTACAAGATCAGAGCCTCTTCCAAGAAAATAAAGAAGTACGAACCAGAGGTCACAACAGGTGCCTAAAAGGAGGAAAATTTCAGACTAACACCAGGAAATACTCTTCACCGAGAGAGTGACAGAGCCTTGGAACAAACTACACAGGAGGTGGTGGAAGCAAAGACAGTCAGGTGATTCAGGCTGTCTTGGGATAAACATTACGGTACCCTAAAATAAGAAATCTACAAGGGTAGGGGTAGTCAAAAGGGGAGACTTGATGGGCCACACGGTCCCCATCTGCTGACACATTCTTATGTTCTTAATTTTGCATTATGTATGGCCACAAGTAGGAGGTTCTTGTGGTTTTCCTCCTTTTTCTGAAAGCCATAATTGGCAACAGCTGTGCTTAAAGCAGCAGTACTGGATAATCAGGAAATGATTATCAAAATTCTGCTTTTTGGTTGGAAGCATGCAGCCATAATTCTGGTTTTCACATCTGTAAATATTTTTTGCTAGCAATCTTTAGTTGTTTAGATATTTCAAATTGATTGCCATTGTTGTGGATCCACTGTAAACATGGCTGCTGCCTAATTTGCAGCCAAGCTCCCCCTCACATCGCATCATGTCTTTTGTTTACTTCCGTGAGACTTTGTGCTGAGCATTCCCACTGTCCCTGTGTAGTACTGCGAGTCAAGTGCATGCGCTTGGCAGCAGAGGGTTCCAATTCAACATGGTGGGTGGAAGATGTAAACAAAACAAAGAAAAACTGGAGCAAATTACAGGGTGATAGTACAGCACAAACAAGAACGACATTAGGTAAGTACTCAACAGAGTACAGGAAACAAACTGCTGCAAAAGGTCCAATTTTTTTCATCTAGTACTGCTTCTGTCTTGAAAAATTTAAACAAATGCAGATTAGTAATGTTACAAATTGGTGACCACCATCGCCTAAACTCTGCCCCCTGATGAAGATGCCGTGAACACCAAATGTGCCTAGGGAGTTTTTTGGTTGTTGGAGGCGAGTGTTTGACTTTGGTTCCCATACTGCACTTTTGAATCAGCACTTTAATAAATTAGTTGAAGCAACTACCACGGTGTTTAAGGCTATCCTTTTTTGTTTGCTGCCTTTACATTGTAGAGCCTGCACCCTTTACTATGTGCTGTGTTGGGGCAACTTTTGTTTACTAGTCGTCCCAGGGGCACATCCTGCGGCAACAGGGTACATCCCTGAAACAACAAGCTACCAGCTGGGACAAATCACTCTAAGGAAAAAAAATAAACATGAGGGAGGGGTATCAGGACAATCAAACATGGTAAAGACCCTGAATAATGAAAATTACTATTTTAATGTAACAATTACTGGAAAATAGAGAATTCTGTGGCAACACATGTTCTGCGGCAAGATAGAAACATATGAAAATGCCAGCAGAAACAGGCCATATTGGTCTATCAAGTCTGCTTGAGCGTGCAGCTCTGAGTCGATCTTACTGAGCTGCCCCTCCCCTTTCCACATAGAGTTTTCTTCTTACACTGTCCCCACCACCCATCATCCCACCAGTTATGACTCTCCTTTCACCTTTCCCACCCCTTTAAAGCTGCCCACTGTTTTCAATGAGGCCACCTCCTCCAGCAGTTCGTTCCATTTGGATACAACTCTTTTTGTGAAAAAGTGCCTTCTCATTTCCTTTTTAAATCCTCCCCCCACACTAATTTCAAACTATGCTACCTAGTGGACCAATTCCCCCTTTAAGTGAAAATGCCTTCTGTTCTAACCTTGTTCATACCTTTAAGGTACTTGAAGGTTTCAATCATGTCCCCCCCCCCTCCTGTCTTCCAGAAAATACATATTGAGCTCCCGCAGCCTCTCCTCACAGGGTTTGTTCCCCAGGCCTCAGATCATCTTCGTCGCTCTACACTGTATCCCCTCAAGTAATTTGCTGTCCTTCTTCAAATAAGGACACCAGAATTGCACACAGTACTCCAAATGTGGTCTCACCAATGACCTGTACAAAGGCAAAATTACTTCCCCTTTCTTGGAGGTGATCCCTCTGGCGATGCATCCCAGCATTTTGTTTGCTTTGGCTGCTGCTTTATGGCACTGTGCAGTGTCTCATGACCCCCTTGATTATTACCCCTAGAATTTTTTCCTCCTCCGAACTGGATACCTGTATACCCCACAACCAGTAACTGGCCCTTGGGTTCCTAGCTCTCAGGTGCATGAGCTTGCACATCTTGGTGTTGAACCCCACCTGCCAGATACCTGGCCATTTCTCAAGCTTAGCCAGGTCTTCCCTGAGCTCCTGTCTCCCCTCCTCTATGTCCACTCTCCCACAGAGCTTAGTGTCATCTGTGAATAGGCAGATTTTACTTTTGATTCCATCCACTATGTCACCTAAAGATGTTAAACAACACTGGTCCGAGTACTGAGCCTTGTGGGACCTCACTGGCCACAGGTTTAGGCTTCAACAGTCCTCCCCCTCTACTATTACCCTCTGGTTTCTGTCTTGCAGCCAGCTCTTTACCAACCCCGCCAGATTTCCCTGACTCCCAGGTTCCTCAGTTTACTGAGCAACCTCCCATGTGGCATGGAGTTGAAGGCCTTAATGAAGTCTAGATACAGGACATCTATAGCCTTGGTCCCTGTCCAATGATCCTGTGACCCAATTGAAGAAGTCGATCAGGTTGGTCTGGTGGGATCTCCCCCCATGACAAACCCATACTGGCTTTCATCCTGGAGACCATTTACCTCCAGAAAGTTCAGTAGTCTCTCCTTTAGTATTGTCTCCATGAGCTTGCCTACAATGGAGGTAAGGCTGACTGGTCTATAATTACCAGGTTCATCCCTGGGTCCACTCTTCTGCCATTCTTTGGTCCTGAGTCATGCACACTGTCTCCAGTGAAGTGTTTAAACAGGTCTACTAGAGGGCTAGCCAGGACCTCCGGCAATTCCCTCAGGACTCACGAGTGCACATCATCCGGTCCAGGATCCTTGTCCACCTAATGGCCCTCAGGCCCTTTAAAATCTTGTCCTTCTGGATTTCTCCATCTGTTTCACCCCAACCCCTTCCAAATCCTTATTTTTCCCCAGTGGCATAGGTCCATCCTTTTCCCTAGTGAAAACCGAGCTGAAGTACTCATTCAGTGACTCCGCCTGTTCCTCACTACTTTCCACCCATCCCCCCCCTCTCTCTTAATCCTAACAATCCCATTCTTGCAGCTTCTTCTCTCCCATACAGTATATATCTTAAAAAAGTCATTTTCCCCTTCCCTTATCCCCTGTGCCAGCTTTAGTTCTCTCGTGGCCTTAGCTGCCCCCCCAGACCACTCGGCCTGCCTCACTTAACTTCACTGAGTAATTGCCCTGTCTTCCTCTCTCATAGTACATTTGTACTTGTGTAAGGCTGCTCTCTTTTTCTGCCACCTCATTGCTAAACCATAGAAACATAGACAATGATGGCAGAAAAAGACCAGTGGTCCATCCAGTCTGCCCAAATTTCCTAAATCCCTGGAACCTTCCTTGGAACTTAATGCTCCCCCAGGGTACTAACCCTCCTGGACCTTGTCCTGTCTTCTTCCCTGGTCCTGTCAGTCTGTGTAACCACTACTCCCATCATTCTATCCCAAAACATGCAAAAGATGCAAGTTCTGCAGCACCACAGAATTCTAGGGGCCTCGAATGAGCTTAACAACTGCATGTTTGCCAACATTATTATTCAGCTCTTCTTATTTATATTTTTGGGAATGGACATTTCATAGGGCTGTTATGGTTCTCTTCGGGGCTAGTAGTTTTGGTGAGGACAGCTTCATGAACTGCTACTTGAAGAATTGCCTCATCACACTGTTTAGTTTTCTTCATTAATTTTTTGGGGAACTTTTTCTTCCTTAACAGTCACATTACTTTACTTTTTTTTTTTTTTTTACCAGGTGAGACACACTAAGCTGAAAGCTTGTTTACAGGTGCAACCTAGGAGCACAGGGAAGTTAAACGACTTGCTCAGGGTCACACAGTATGCAAGTGGGGGCTGTGGGATTCAAACCCAGGTCTCCAGGTTTGCAGCTCAGAGCCTTAAACCACTGCGCTATACTGCCTCCAATTAGGATGACTAGTCTCTGCACCTTTCCTTGCAGATCGTATAGAATTTACTTTTACTTGTCTTGATTGTCCAAGTGACATTCATTTTTGCTTTGTTCACTTAGGTACTGTAAGCAATAGTCAGCTTTTCTTACAATGTTTCCACACTAATAGCCACATCTAGAAGTAGTAATAGTAAAGATTTATTGCTATATAGTACTGGTACAGAAAATTAGGCTAAGCCATAATGTCATCTTGTGAATTTCCTTATTGCAAGATAAACACAAAGTTAGTTAGAAACCTAGAATGTGTTGGCAGATAAGGACTGCTTGGCCCACCTAGTCTGCTCATTTTTTCTTTGCCTATACTGCCACTGTAGACCATGCCTGATCTCAGGCTATCCCCCCCGCCCCGCTTCCCTACCAAGATTCCTTTGTGCCTGTCCCATGCAAGTTTGGAACCCACCACTGTTTATGCCCAAACCATCTCTGCTGGAAGGCTGTTTCAGGCATCCACCACTCCTTCAGTGAAGAAGTAGTTCCTCACATCCTTCCTAAATTCCGTCCTTACAGCTTCATTGCATGCACCCTTGTTTTTGTGCACCATCTCCTCTGAAAAATACTTCCCTCCTGTACATCATGCACTCCCATGAGGTATTTATACATCTCTATCATGTCCGCCCCTTCCAGGGTTTACATATTGAGTTCCCTCAGTCCCTCTTCATAGGGCCTCTGATGCAGCCCCTGCACCATTTTAGTTGCCTACTGCTGGACAGCCTCTACTCTGTCAGTGTCCTTCCTGATGTGGTCTCCAGAACTGGACACAGTACTCCAGGTGGGATCCCACCAATGATCTATACAGGGGTAACACCACCTCCCTTCTTTTGCTGATGTTACCTCTCCTTATGCACCCCAGCATCCTGCTGGTCCTACCTACTGCCTTGTTGCACTGCTTCACCACCTCAAGGATATCTGATACACTGCTTCTTCCACCATTCTGTACTCCGCCACTGGGTTTCTGTGCCCTAGGTGCATGATTTTGCCCTTTTTTTGCATTGAAACCCAGCTGCCATACTCTTGACCATTCCTCAAGTTTTTTCAGATTTCTAGAAATTCTCTCCTACACCTCCGGTGTGTCTACCCTTTGCAGATTTTGGTGTTGTCTGCAAAGAGGCATACCATCCCTTCCGGTTGTTCTACAGTGTCACTTGAGCTGAAAAGGAAGTTATGGCTCTTTGCAGTTAATGATGATACATCATTGCCTATATATGGATACAAAATGCAAAAGTACATCAAATTTAGACTAGAGCTTTTACAAACTGTTTGCATACTATCTTAAAATTCTGATTCAAGACCACTCAAAAAGACTAAATAGTTTCAAATGGCACTACTCTAGTCATGAAAACAATGTCCTTCCACGTCCTGACACTTTCTATGTGTTGTGTGAATACTGGGTTTCATGAAAACCTTTTGTTCAAGAATTATTACCTTTGAAATGGGGAGTAAAACCGCATCTTATCTGGAACATTGGTTGAAAGTGACCACAATGAGCTTCCACAGAAGTACAGTAGGCTTAGAAGGTTTTATTTAGAGGAGCCACTGTATGTTGAGCTGCTTTAGTTGCTTTGGTTACAAATGGGTAAACATGCACCTCTTTATTACTGATTTTTAATAAACTATAAATAGGACCTTCCAAAACACACATTTTTATTTGAATTGAGTCTTATATTTGCACAAGATAACAGACATCTGGGCCTTTCTCATGCTATGGTTCCTAACCCACTCTTCCTATTAGCACATTCATGAAATTTTGAATTTATATAATGTTTTCCTACCTTCTGGGTATTTGTACTGGTTGGTAATGTCTTCTCTCTCATCGCCATAAATACTTTTCGTGCTGAGGCACTTCCCCACTTCTTTGCAGAAAAGACTTTTCTGGGATTTAGTCCCATCCTTGTTAACTATCCAGTAGGCCACATCTGCATTTACCTCTGCAAAAACAAATGGAGCGTCGTACTTCACATCAATGTTGCCTTCCTTGATAGCTTTCACCGGGCAAGGACCGCAGCAGTAAACACCTAAAACCAAACAAGGTGGGGGGTGGAGGTCACACAAAAGGACATACGCATTATTGGTTGCACACGACACCTACAAAATTACATAAGAGAGTCCTTCAAAGGAATGGGCATCTTGATATCTTTCTCTTATTTGGATTCGACTTGTTACTTATTGGTAAACTCCAAATTAAGGAGTGTCTTAAAACAATTTTGAGGTCAGATGATCTGGTTCGTGCCAACAAACAGCACATAAAACAGAAGACTCAATGCCTGTAACATGAACATTATGTGAGGGATAAGATACACCTGGATGCACCATTGTACTGTGATATAAGCATGCCTCGGACAGACTGGCATGAGGCTGAAGGGTAAGTTCCATTAACAACTGAGAGGGGCATATATATCAATGATTGCAAAGCTTGGAGAGCCTTGTCCTGCTTATAAAATAAATTTCTTTTAAAGGTATGTAATTAAATGATAAAAGGTATATTGATAACTGTTTAAGCCCAGTCTGTGCAGTTTGTTTAACTGTTTCAGTCTGAATTTGTTTCATTCTGAGTGTGGCAGTGCTGGACTGTGATGTCATCAAACATTATTACAGCTGCTTTGCTATTGGTTAGTGACTACACAGAAATGCAAATAAGTGGAGTGTGCAGTCTTCTGGGATTATAATACAGCTTCTGGAATCTCATTAGCCAACCACATCGTTCATATTACTGCACATTCCAGGACCCATTTTTATGGCTGTATAGCGAGAGCTATGCAGTGTATTGCTAACAAGAGGACAGGAAGCAGGATAGATAGGAACAGACACTTATTACTGTCTACTTCTACAGTAGAATCTCATCACGTCATTGGTATGCATGAGATCCATGCTGTTCTGTTTCTGTCTATGCTTCCATACCCCTTCCCCCACCCTTCCTCCTATTAGATCTACTTTATTCATGAATCTATAGTTGTGACACTTTTTTTTTCTATTTTCAGTGCCACCTTTATTTTTATTTTTATTTTTATTTTAGTCTTTGGTAACCAGGTAAGGCCCACTAGGCACAAGTGCTTGTTTTCAGGGGTGACTTGGGAGCACTGGGGGAGGTTAAGTGACTTGCTCAGAGTCACACGTTATGCAAGTGGAGGTTGTGGGAATCAAACCCCGGTTTGCTGGATAGGCTATACGATGCCGGTTCAACAGCTATGTCATTGACTGGCATCACAGTAACAGATTTATGTCGAGCGCAAGTTGCAGTTGACATAAATCAGTATGGAACCCGGTCCATTTTTCTAACCGGGGGCTTTGCTCCCGAACTGCCCGTGCAGGGTCCACCCCCATACTAAATATAATCAACTCTGAGTCAGAGTTGATTTGGGGAGGGGGATGCAGGACTGGGAGACAGAGTGCTGAGGTCTTGAGCACACGATTATAGTGAACTGTCGATGTTGTCAGCATACATGTTGTTCGCTGTAATGATGTCACTGTCGGTGGGGGCATACCATGCTGGATGTATCAAGCTCATTCACAGCTCATTACTCTAACCTCTAGGCTATACTGCCAGCACTCTGCAGCTAGAAGAATGTTGATAACTACACACAATACTTAACATAGCAGGGACAAGTGTCAGTGACTGAGGAACAATTCTATATTCTATCATCAACTAATATAGCTCTGACATAGTAGAAACATTTTTTTACCTCCATGTATGTAATGAAAGAACAGACAGATGGTGGATGGAATGAGACAAGCACTAACTGCTCCAGTTTATGTAGGTATGCACAGAGCGGCAATGAAAAGGGAAACATTTACATTTGAGGTTGCTCAGCTAGAACTGTAATTGCAGCATGTCAGATCCCTATCAAGGAACTGTACCAATTCAAGACCATAATACAAGTAATAACACTGCTTTGCATCAGAATATATGAAAATATAGAAGCTGAGCACAATCAAGTTAGACTTGTTGCAGCTGAGCAAATCCCAGTTGAAACTGTTGCAAAACACCATGCTGATATCTGATATATCACGCACCTTGCTCTTACACTTAGAGATACGGCACTTGCTCAGGGTTGCAAAACACCATACTAATATTTGATATATCACACACCTTGCTCTTACACTTAGAGCTATGGCACTTGCTCAGGGTTGCACAACACCATACTAATATCTGATATATCACACACCTTGCTCTTACACTTAGAGCTACGGCACTTGCTCAGGGTAACAGAGCACAAGTGGCTTTGGTAGTATTTGAACCTGAACTTGCTGGTTTCCAAGCCTGTGATCTCACCATTAGAACCTAATGCCATCCCTCTGTCACATTTTTAAGGCTGCTTGGTGAAGCTTAAAGCAGATGGTAGTGGAAATGGAAGGGAACCGGGGGCGGGGGGTCAGTTCTGGAAGTCAAAATAAAAGTCTAACTATGTTCTAGGAGTAAAATGAGGATGGGCTGCCTCTAGGCAAAATGCAGGCATGGGGTCATAATGTTGCAAGGCATTTTAATGCCGCTTTGCCGCATGGCAAAATCGCGCTGCCAGTACAGCACGGTTTATACCATGAGGCATAAGTCTTTTTTCTGTGGGGTGCTGTGCCCGTTGGACCCACCCCCACTAAAGATTCTCAACTCCGGGGGGGGGTCTAACTCGGGAGCGCACAAGTCCGAAAAAAAAATAAAATGTTTCAGGGACTGGGAATCAAACCCAATCCCAGATGCAGCACCTGGGTTCCTACTGCTGTGGCCCAGTTCTGCGAGCCACAGCAGCTGCTCTTTGGAACTCACTCTCAGCAGAGGTCTTATCCTCTGCCTGGGAAACCACTACTGGTGCAATACCACATACAGCAGTATATGCAGTATTGCACCAGTAGCGGTAGCATACTGCGCTGTACCGGGTTATCCATAATGTCATACGCTATTAAGCATGCGACATTACGACCCGGTAAGCAAACAGCACACCCCTAAAGGCATAACACTGACTAAATAAAGTGTACAAAGGCAACATACTGTATGTTAAAGAAACAAATCTAAAGACCCTTGTCAGATATGTTTGATATTAGATCAAAGGGGCTCCCTTGGTGAATTCTTAAATTTCCAGCACTGCAAGCAGACTTCTTGTTAGCAGTCCACTGGTTGCGGCCAAAACTGGAAAAGGTGAACTTTGATGTTTCAACCCCTACTAGGGAAAGAGTCAGCGGGGTACTGACTACAGCACAGCTGTATGGCAGAGCTTTAGATTGGGTAAGAATCTATATCATTGTAACCAGCTGTTTGACCCCCACCCATATCAAGTAGTTTCCAAAGGACAGCTGAATTCATGCTCCACAGTCGCACATTATTCTATATCCCTTATCAGGCTAATGCATTAGCAACTGTATTGGCGCTGACCAGAACTTGCATAATAACTGGTAACTATTTACTGGACTCATTATCTGTTATGTCTTGAAATGTTTTCACTAAGAAGTCTTTTATTAGGTTTTTTTGAAGGGAGAAACAACCATTGCTTGTCCTTAAGTGATGGTTAATCCAAAAATGTTCTCTTCTGGAATATTGGTCAGTTGCAGTGTTCCATTGACTTAATATGTAGGAGTGTGGTGTCTGTCCACTAGCTAAAAGATGAATCGTCGCATTTGTGACTGATATCCGACCCACATGACTTGCTTCTTTTTGCCCGACTCTGGCTGTTCCTCAGATAAACACTCCATTACTGATACCTGACTCACTGCACAAAAAGGCTGTTTCATCAATAGTAACTAGACATGTAGTCTCTTCTTCCTATCACTGCCACCTTCTCCCCCAGTTTTCCACTCATGTACTGGCTCTGTGTCTCTGTTCCTCATAATCTAATATCCAGCGAAGCATACCTGCTAAACGTTCTAACACGTACTTCGACTCGGGGCGGGTAGCCAACCTGAGCAGCCTCCTTAAAGCAACAGTAACACATTAAACTAGAACATTAGATTATGAGAAATAGAGACACAGAGCCAGTAAGTGAGTGGAAAATCGGGGGGAGAATGATTTTGCAGTGCCGTTAAACAGATATTATACCACAGGTATCTAGTTTTAGCCGATCAGAACACAGAAAAACTGGCAGTTATTATCTTACAAACTACCAAATACATGCCCACAGTAGGTTATCCATATTTAACCATGCCCACAGTAGGTTATCCACATGATAACCATGCCCATAGTAGGTTATCCACATGATAACCATGCCGACAGTGGGTTATCCATCCTTTCCCTTCTCTGGGTTTATGACTGCAAGAGGTACTCGTGGGTTGGGTATTGTCCTAAATCCTAATGCCAGATTGTTGGACAGGGTAAGGTCTGTTCAAGTGCAACTTCTGGGGGTTTACTTTGTACTGTGCAGTGAAATTGGGCAACTGAGCACTGCAGACTGGGATGGACAGCAACTGCTGGAGTGACTGCTGTGAATGGGAATGCCAAGTTACAGTGAGCGGATGCCAACGTCTCTGTCCACCATGATTTTCATTCATTATAACAGTGCTTCAGTTCAGGAAGACAGTGAAAGTCTGTTAAAACTGCACACACACACACACACACACACACACACACACACACACAGTCATCTAATTTTCTTTTATGGTGTGTCAGACAAAGGTATGTTAGTAACAAATGTAGTGCAAAAAAGTAGCAGCCAAATGATTTTCTTAAAACTTGAATGAAATCGGGCTTTGAAATGTAATGTAAAGCCATCTCTGTGGGCAACTGTATCACAACCTGCACTAATGCGCATGCCTAGAGCCACAGCTTTACTTTTCAAACCTGATTTCATGCTGTTACACCACTCGTTTTTCAATAGGCGTTACATTAAAAAAATCTATGTAACTGCTAGTGGCATAATAGTAATAACATTCATTTAGTAGGAGTATACTCGCAATAACCAGCTTCTGTGGATGATTAAATGCCTCGGCTTTGCCTCGGCATTTAATCAGCTACAGAAGCCGGTTATTGCTTTGTATACTCCTACTAAATGAATTTTATCACTTAAATCATTGACACCCCATTATAAACTGAGCCTGAAGGGGTAGGATTAAAAGTTGCAGTGGCAGCATAATTGAAGGAAGTTTGACAGCCTGACCAGTAGAGTGCGTAGAAAGTAGCCCTATGGCATGTTAACAGAAACTGTAATTGTTATCTTAACATTGTGCACATCATCACTGGCAGCTTAATTCCCTAAGCCTAAGGGCCAGTAAGTGAGTGGAAAATCATGGGGAGAAAGTAGTAACTATTGCTAACAACCTGGCATTAAAAGCTGTATGTAACGGCAATTTGTCCAGCAATTATTGTGCCTGTGAACCATATGCCTGCTACAATTAGGTTTAATTGGCATTTTGTCTTGCATGATTTTGTCCCAGTGACATCCTGACCTCATCAATGTGTCTGCGATGTTTTGTCCGAGGATTGTAACATCCATACACAGTGCAAACTACACCTGGAATATTGTACAAGGCACTTGAGTTTACACCTGAGGAGAGACTGTGACAAAGTGGAAATAGTACAGTGTAGGGCAACCAAGATGGTTCATGGAATAGGGGACAAGACCTATGAGGAGAGGCTGCAGGACCTACACATATGCATCCTTGTGAAAAGGAGGGAAAGGGTTGACATGATAGAGCCATACAAGTACCTTCACAGGATAAATAGGGTGGATGCCAAAAAGCATTTCTCCTTGAGTTTAACTACAGAGGTGAGACGGAACTCACTTAAAACTTGGGGTAAAAGGACAACAATAAGCACTTTTCACAGAAAGAGTGAAGGACAAGTGGAATGAGAGTTGCTGGTGGAAGTGGTACAGGCCAAATCAGTGAACATCTTCAAGCAGGAATAGGCAGGCATATGGAGTTAGTTGGGGGGGGAGCAGAAACAAAGGGGAGGGATGGTCACTGAGGACATTGCAGAGCAGTTAGGCAGAGTGGGCAGACTGGATGGGCCAGCAGGCCTTTTTCTGCCCTCAGTGTCTATGTGTCTGTGTCTGTATCTAGGATTTACTATGGTATTAGAACAGATTAAGGAAACAAAGCTCTTTCTACACCTTGACAACCCCCCTGGGAAGTCTTTTGTGTCTTGAAATGTTACCCATTATGAGGTAACAGATGCTATAGGGATATGGCTTATGAGATAGAGGATCCAGGAACTATGACATTTTCTTTGGAGGATTCTCCATATTTAAGTCCACATTTTTCAGAGGCTGAAGCAGACCTTATAAGACTCAGGGATCCATGAACTGACAACATAAGGCCAGTTCTGCATGAAGGGTTCATCTGTCTGCACCAGTTTGGGGAGGAATGTTGTCCTAGTTTGCAGGCAGCTGGGCCCTTTCTACAATGGACTCATGGATTCTTGAGATTATGTTTCAGAAATGAGAGATAATTTAATCTCTACTGCTAGGAAGCAGGTTTTAACTCGCGCCTATATCTAAAAGCCCGTGAGAGCCAAACACTTTTTCAGACCATCCAAAACTTACCAGAAATAGAAGCAGATGTTCCAGTTCCCAAAGAACAACAGGGAACTGGTCACCATTCCATGTGCTTCGTTATCCAGAAAAAAGAAACAGGCAGACCTTTATCTTGTTTTGGATCTCAAGCTCCTTAACCACTCTGTTACAGTACCGCACTTCAAGATGGAGTCTCTTAAATCCGTAATTACAGCAGTTCTGCCACTGGGATTTCTTAGCATTAACTGAATTTGAAGGATGCATATCTGCACATCTCAGTCAAGCCATTTAATCAAGAATGACTTTCATTTGCCATACAAGGCAAACACTAAAGCACCATTTCTACATTTGGATTAGCCTCAGTCCCTTGGATGTTCGTGGAAGTCCCCGTGATTCTGTTGACTGTGTTGTGCAAGATGGAGACCCACATTCACTCAGATTTTGATGATTTCTTGATCAGATCTCCAGCACAAGAGAAAGTGTTACTGGCAGTTCAAACAATGGTTACATTAAGAAGAACAGTGACTGGATAACCCATTAGAAGAGGAGTTCTCTGTTACCCAGAAATCTATGTTACACCTGGGAGCCCTGTTCTGTATGAACCTGGGCAAAGTGTTCCTCACTCCACAGAAACAATCCATCATGATTTCCCACACCTGAAACTTTTGTGGAAGCACTTAATGATGACAACTTGGAAGTGCCTTCAGGTACTGGGACTCATGATGGCTACCCTTAACCTCGTTTACTGTGTATAATTTCACATGAGATATCTGCAGTGCTTTCTCATGAGGAATTGGGATCAGTCCTGTCAGGATTTTCAGGCATGATGTGCACACAGTGTCACCATTCCCTCTTTGGCAGACAGTAACAGAATGGAAGGTTGTGCTATACTTGGGTTACATGATTACACTCCAAAATGGAGTGTGAGAACATGCTGAAGCAAAAGCATTCACTTATCTCCTTGTGTGTTCCAGCCATCACTGACTGTACCCCAGACTGACAAAGTGCTTTGCCTGAAAATTAGCCTTGAATGCAGTCCCACACATTTACTGCAAGCATCTGTATCACATTTGCTACCACAGTATGCACAATGTCTCTTACGATTGACAGTTAACCTACTAAACTAATTTTAAACCTATGTGGCATGCTTTTCAAAATGAAATTGGTCCCTCTTTACAGTGAATATATCTGGAGCCAACCTATTTGTTCACTATAGTTAGGATTCACTATAGTGAGGTGTTAACATGCCCAGTTAAAAAACAATTGGAGCCATCACAGGAGTTCGCTATACAAGAAATTCACAATAGATGAGTTCACTATAGTGAGGGAGCACTGTATTGGCTGCCACTGCAAAAATAATGTTTCTGGAAGCCAGTACCTTATTTGTGGCACTCTGGCATGCTGACCACAGCTCACTTTCCCACTGGTAGGTCTTTCAAGCCCACTGAATGCTTACCATCACTCCTTTCCTGAGGGGTGGGATCCAGGATTTGCCAGCCATCATATCCAGAAGGAAGGTCATGACGAGCCATCCACGATTCAACCCAGCAGTGAAAATTCCTGCAAAAAACAAAACAAACAAAAAAAAAACACATTACTAAAATGAAGTGTAAATTACGAGTTTTTATTTTTTTTTAAACTGCCATTAATCAGAATTTTTAGCATAATTAGTAAGCAGTTTACAGTGCACCAAAGGAGCAGTGCCTCGTTTAAAAACAATGAGTAATGATTGGTGATAGTAGAAGCTTCAAACCTCAGAAATCCCTCGCTTATGCATAACAGCATCAAACGTTCCCTTGGAATGAGCATCACCAGAGGTTTAAAGAGCAGGTGTTTACTGAAAAATCTCTTTCCCTGCACTCATTTTTGGTACTTTACCCTCCAGTTTAGTGATCCTTTCAAGTGCGGCATTTTTTTGTTTACAATATTTTTAGTAGAAACACTCATAAAATGTGCTCCCAGGACCCAGGGTCAAAATGCTTGTATTTCATATTTGCCTAAGTTTCAGGCACACACCCCCACGCCGGCACATTTTCTCATGTTTCCTAATGTTAGTTTAGTGGTGGCCTTGTTTTTTCAAAACCGACTCTCAATTATATAAAAATGCATGCTAAAACTGGCCCCATTATAGCCTATGGGGTGTGCCCTCACACAATTCTAGTACTGACATCAGAAAATGTGCCAGTGTGGGGGTGTGCCTGTAACACAGGAAATACAAGCATTTTGGCTGCGGGTCCCAGGAGCGCATTTTACGAGTGTTTCTACTAAAAATGCTGTAAAAAATGTGGTACTCAGAAGGATCACTAAACTGGAAGGTAAAGTACAGAAGCGTATGGGGGGGGGGATTTTTCAGCAAACACCTGCTCTTTAAGAATTTTATGCAAATTATGGAATCTGAAATGAAATTCAAACTCTTCTGTGTGGTCATGCTCACCCCGGCACTCTAACGTCAGATTTATTTCTCCACCTGAAAAAAGCAGTCACTCTGAAGTCTTCCCTATGCTTCTGGCCAGTTTATGGTTTATTTTGTTATATTTCTTATAGCAGCTTAGTGTTTTATTCAGTTGTTTATTTAGTTTTCGATACTCTGCATTAGTCAGGGTATTATTTGTTTATATGCTGTGTGCTTTTACTTGGCTCTGGTTCCCGATCAGTTCCCAGGAACTGGACAAGACAATTTTTGGTGTAGTTCCTGCATTTAGGTAACAACTATTCCGCATCTTAAAATGAAAAGAAAATACTGTTTTTGTTAATTTCTTTGTGATTTAACCTTTCTTTTTAACTGGTTCAGTTTTTTGTGGGAACGTTGATGAACTTTGTTCATTTTTTTCAGTGTAAAAACCTCTTTTGAGATGAAAACTGTATCATGGTTAATTTTTTTTTGAGGAACTGAGCCACATTTATTATTAAAGGCCTCTTTGGGCTTATTTAAAGATGTGGTATTTTCTAACTGGGAACCAAGACCCAAAAACAAAACAGGACCTACAGGCTTTAAAAACTGTACAGGTACCTCGTGCCATGCCGGCGACCCGGGTTCGGAACGGACTCGGGCCGCCGGGGTCGGCCGGGAGGGAGGATTGAGCGCCCTAACGGATGCTCTCTCCCTCAGTGGGGGATTTAACCCGAGAATGTCGGTGGGAGCACCGCGCTTGGGGGGTTGTGGCTCCGTAACCAGGAGTCCGGGAGGGGGATGTGTTAGGTGCTTGAGGGAGGCGCGGCCAGCACGCCGGCCCCTCTAGGACGTACGTCCTGTGTGCCGCGCCCCAGGGGCGGGGAAGTGGGAGAACAGCGGAAAATAACGGCAGTCCTCGGTGTCCCTAGATGAAGACTGCCCCATCTCGAGCCCACCTAAGGACAGACCCTGCTGTGCTATGGAGGAGAAAGGAGAGGTAAGAGCACTCTAGGGGCAGATCCCGATGGGGGCGCCGGGGTATTGTGCAGTCGGAAGGAGGGGGACATTGGGGGCAAGGAAGGAGTATAAAGAGATAAAACAAAAAAAAAAAACTGTACAGGTTGTTTTCAGCTCCTGAAAAGGCAGACTGCTGCGAGCTGTGTTAAAGTGCTTAGGCCCAGACCAAAAAATTTCCAGTTATGAGCTCTGTAAAATGTTTTGCCCTAAAATGCAAAAGAAAAGGGTTAAAAATTTAAAAGAATATGATGGCTTCTTAGTCTGCCTCCACATCACCAAAAGGCTCAGAGGAGGGTTCAGCCCCTCTTAGTAAGCAGCAGTCCCCGTCAAAGGGGACAGGAAAGAAAGATAAAGCTGCTAAATAAACCTGAATCCATGAAAAAAAATAAAAGAGTCTCTGAGCAGACACCTGAGGCAATGCCTGCTAAGAAAAAATAAAAATAAAAACATGCTGCTGTTCTTCCACCTGAAGAAGGGAAGGAGACACCAGTGCACTTAAAACAAATAGAGGACATGAAAATGGCATAGCAGTTCTTCAAGGCATTCCAGGCTATGGGGAATGTTGTGAATATGCCTGCCCCAGTTCTGTTCCCAATGCCTGTGGAGGAGGAGGAGGAGGCTGAAATTTACTATGAAGAGGAGGAGAACCCGTAGAACCAGATGGTTCTCCTCAGCTACAATTTGGTTCTCCTTCTAGGCCTTCAGAGGGCTACACATCCCGCTGTACCTTTGTAAGACATATTGTAAATACCCTCAACATCTCCTTTCATGAGACTGAGGAAGATGAGGTAGAATCCATAGATATGACAGGCTTAGCACCCACAAGGAGGTTAATGCTGCCCACACATAAATTCCTCTGGAAAGCCACATGCAAAATCATATAAGCACCTACCTCATCTGCTGGCATAGATAAAAAAATTGAGAAAAATATTAGATGGACAACCCTAACTCCCAACTCCCCCCAGCAGCAAAAGGAAAACATTAGGGTTTTGGGTCTCTGAGTCTTGGCAGATCAGTGCTGGGGTCTCCTTGGGGTTGTCAACCCTTATGCTCCCACTCTCCCCAGCCCATCACCTCCTGTCCAAAGCACAAGATACACCTGCAAGCCAGTACCTCATAGTGATACACTCTTCAAAGGTAAAGAAATATGTCTTGCCACATGTTTCCCATATAGTTTGTTGTAGTTATCTTCATACAGGGCTCTGCAAGTGCTGCATGATGAAAGGACATCATGCATGATGTTATTTGCTCAGGGAACAGGGTGAGCATTAGAGTTGACAACCCCAAGGAAGACCCCACCACTGATTCACCAAGACCCCAGAGACCCCAAATCCTAATGTTTTTTCCTTTTGCTGCTTAGGGGGTTGGGAGGCAGGTATGGTTGGAAACCCTAATGCCACATTTCCCTACTTTTGTGGTGTTCAGTTATCCTAACTAGTACATTAATGAAGTTTTAATTTTCTTTCTTTTTGAGATAGTGGAATTGTATTCTCATTCATGCAGGTCCCTTTGGGGCCTACGTGAACAGATGCAGATGCCGTGTGACAAGGGAAGACTCTGTCTGCCTACAGAAGTGCATGGCCCTTGTGGGCACTGCAGTTCCATGCAATGACATATGTGAAGAATTCATGGGGCTGTCTGGTGGGTTGCAGAAGAACAGGGCCCTGTTGTCTCTGTACTTCCATGTGGTTGCACATACAGATGCACAGGTCAAAGACCACAGGTTTTAAATTATTGTACTCTAAAATTAGAAATCCACTTAGAAATTTGGTTACATCAAGAGACCAGACAAACCTAAGATAGTCATTAAGAGATCATATGATATGTTCTTGTCCAAGGGTCTACAACAGATTTGGAGATATGATGCTTTAAACAAGTCTGGCTAAATCATGGAATTTAATTCCTATTGAAATTAAAGTTAAAAATTTGGTGAAAGACTTTTAATCAGGCTTAAGATAAGCTTTTGGGATATCATGAGACTGTTGTACATGAACCTGACTTGAATTATATATTAACAACAATTTTAATGTTTTAACATTTATTGTATTTAGTGTAACTGTAAGTTTGTATTGTTATGTGTGTATGAGAAATAGGGCATTCTTATTGAAAATAGAGGGTAATTCCTCTAAAGTTTGTTTCTGTACAAAAATAAATTTTTTATCAATCAATCAATCAGAGAGTGCATCTCTCAGCCAATGCACATGACTTAGGCACCCGCAGATGGAGAGTTACAGGGCCCTATGCCAAGAGAACAGTCATCTTCACTATATTGTTTCCGGGCCCCAGTGGACAACCTTGTATCTTTAATTCTCTGGTTGGGGGGGGGTGTCGCATAACAGTGCCATTCTCCCACCATCGTTTCATCCAGCTGAGTCACTGAGCTCACCCCAAACTCAGCTCACCAGCATGGCATCACAAAGTATACGCACTTGGGTCAAGACAGGCACTACACAAAAAATTTGTTAACAATTATATATTGTTTTAAAATTTTAACCCCAAATTTTCAAGATGCTCATTTTACAATTTATTGTACAAACATGACATGTATCATTTATAGTATATTGGCCGAAATGTAATTTTGCACCAGAAGTGCGAAAACACATCTTGTCCAGAATTTAAAAAATAACATGTCACATTTACGAGGTGGTGTGGAAAAATGGCTACATTGAAAGTTTGGAGTCAAGATATTGAAAATTAGTGCAGTTATGAGCGAACGTTGAAATACTTCAACGTTTACTCATAACCTGGGCATTTTACCATATTTGTACACCAAATTTTTAGCATAGCTTGCTTATTAGCCCACCTCATGAAACTGGTAGGTGAACATTTTCAAATTCCTTCCGAAATGTCATTCCATGCCACCGAAATGTCATTTTGCGCTGCAGGTGTGAAAAAACATTTTGGCCAGGATTTGAAAAATGACAGCTGTTATGTTCATGAGGTGGCATGAGAAAATGGCAATGTTCAAACTTTGGGGTCTAAAAATATAAAATTACCAAAGTTATGAGCGAGCGTAGAAAAATTTGAGCATACGTACATAACACGTACCTAACATTGCCATTTTTACATATTAATTCCACCACTACTGGTCATTAGGTGGGGTCCCAAAAAGGCTGAAATATTGAAAATCTGGGATCAAAATATGCAAAAATTACAAAGTTATGCATCAAAGTTCAAAACTCCATTGAAATACATTGAACCTCGCTTACCTTAGTTTCCCATATTGCAGTCGGCAGTTCCAGTAGCAAGATCTTGGCTAGGAGAGTGAAGCTTCACCATGGAACATTTTCAGGTGAGTCAGAGTGTGTATTGGGTGTGGTGGGGTGGAGATGGATGCTGAGTGGCAGGTCGGGGTAGGGGGTCAGATCGATGAGGGATCGTTTTCTTTTTTGCAGGAAAAAAATGTGGGACAGTTTTCTTCTTGTCAGCTGACAGTCTGACTGTGGGGGATTGAGCATCCCAGTGTCAGGCTACTGTTTGGCAAATAGTAGTGGGCAGCCTGGGAGTCCACAGAAGTGGTACCGGGGATGAGAACCCCAGACCGCATATTAAAAAAAAAAAATTTACATTGTGAAGGGCAGACCACCTGAAGGTGAGGGGGAGGAAGAAGCAGTATCAAGGGTGGACACCCTGATCTGCTTGATACCGAAACAGACAGACAGAGAGACAGACAGAGAGACAGATGGACAGAGAGAGAGAGAGAGAGAGAGACAGAGAGAGAGAGAGAGACAGTCAGAGCAGGAACTCAGCGGCACACTGCTCTCACTCCAGCCCACAGCATGACTTCCAGTTATGGTTGCAGAACTCAAGAAAGTCCCACTGTTCTCACACAGAAAATGGGGGTCAACAGCTCCCTTCAGAAAGCTGGACACCCTGGATTTTGGGGTGCCCAGAAAAGGTGTTTCTGGCAACTTTTTCAAAAAACAAACAGCAGAATCTAGTTAAATGAGTCCCGTTTAGCTAGGTTCAGGTGTTTGTTTTTTTAAAAAGAGATAAGTTTTACACTGCAGGTGTCTTTTTTTTAAAGAGGTTAAGTTTTATGTATTTTCAATGTTTGTTAGTTTAAAAGGACAAAAAAGGTGCCTTTCATGATTGGTATTTTTTTGAGCACGAGAGATAAATCATGAAAATAAGCATTTGCAAAAGTTTTTTTTACCGCTCAAACTTGAATGTTAACTCAGTTGTTATAACTCTAAACTGTACAATATTCTTTTGCCAAACCATCGAAAGGCACACCTTTGGCACAGGCCTGATCAAACCTGAAAATTTCATGAAAGTATTCCACACCATCTAGGCTGTAGGTGATAGCAACAAATACGCAATGTTAAGTATATATTTTTTTGTTGATTTTTGGCACTTCATATCTTGAAAACTGTACAAGTTGCCATCACAAAACTTCTCACATCTTGAGACTTTGACATTCTGACCCCGCATGCCAAATTTTGGGCTATTTCATCAAATGATGGTAAAGGTATTAAGGTGCAAATATTGAGGTTTAATATTGAAAAGCCAACTCAATTCTAATTATAGGGGTACTACCACACCCCTATAATGAGACTAGGGATATAATGGGGAAATTTTGACCCCAAGGAATGAACTATTGCCTGAGAACTGCTATATTATCCAAAGCTAAAGGCTGAGAGCAGTGGGGCCTATGCACGACTGTAAGCCGGGTATGCATGATTTGCACAAATCTGACCTCCATAGCTATGCAACCATGGACAGTCACAGGGTGCACAGTATGTACAACTGTGTACACCCGCAGGTGTCTGTTCATGGTCTCTCTTGGTACACAGCTGTGTGAGGGTAGATCACAGGACACAGGCAGGCATCCAAGTGGATGCCCATCCTGGATCCTGAAGTGGATCCTCTGCTGTGCGTGAGGTGGGGATTCTGGGAAAGCATGGAACCCCAATTTGGAAACCCATGGGCATGTGCCCCGAATGACTGTCCCTAGCCCTCCCTGTCAGACCTGGGGGCTGGGGCAGCAGTGTGGAGGACATACCATTTCCGCCGCAGCTAGTGGGTGTCAATTGAGGGAGGCATGTAACATTTACAGCAGGGTCCTTCCTGGCATATTTTAGGCCCCCTGTGACTGGCAGTCCACATCTTAGTGAATGGTGCAGGGTGTGGGCATTTTGAATCAAAACACCCTTAGCAGTGCACCCACCATCTCCTGCAGCTGTCCTGAGAATGACGTATGAGACAGGGAACAGCTGCGTGAGTGTGCATAGGGTTACTACCTGGTCTCAGTATAGCACCAGGACATGTACATTGCAAACCAGAGCTATTAACTCTCTAACTATATAGTAACCCTATGCATGCTCCCATGGCTACTCCCCGTCTCATACATCATTCTTGGGACAGCTGCAGGAGGTAGTGAGTGCACTGCTAGGGGTGCTTAGATTCAAAATGATGGTGGGAGGGATAGCAGGATCAACCAGATAAAAACTAAATTATTTCACAGACTCTAAGTATGTACAAAAGTTCTTTCTACGAAAATACTAATCGGACCCTAGCTCACACTGGGGTGGGGTTCGATTCCAGGTGGATGTTCCCCTTTAATGTTAACCCTCTAACTTTGCACCTTAATAGCTTTGCCCCCATTCAACAGAATTGCGCAAAATTTTGCATGCATTTTTTTGGGGGGGAGGGGGGCAACATTTTTTGATTTGGCAAGATTCATTCTGGTCAGATATGTGGATTCCAAGATCCAGATAGTGCAATTTTAGGAAAAAAAAGCTGTGTTTTTTGCTGTTTTTTTTGTCTTCACCTACAGCTCAGATGGTTTAGAATTTTGTTCTGAAATTTTCAGGGCAGAAGGAGCTTGCCTTATTTTGGTTTGGTGAAAAAATATTAATTAATTTCCAGCTTATAAGGATTTGAAATTGCAGTTCTGAACATGCTCAGTAGGGTCTTTCGGATAGATATGTGATCTGAAAGAAGAATCTTCCAGCTCACCACAGAAGAAGTTTCTTTAAGATTCATCCTTCATGAGCTGAAATTCTTCTTTCATATGGTCACCATCTGGTTTTTGATTTAAAAAACAATTGTTAAAAACCTAATAAAAATTATGTATTTAAAAAAACACACCTGAACCTAGGTAAAGGGGGCCTGTTTAGCTAGATTCTAGTATTTGTTTTTTGAAAACTGCCATGGAAATACCCAAAAATCCAGGATGCCCAGCTTAGCGAGAGGAACCATTCATCCATGTTCTCTGTATGAGAACAGAGGGACTTTCTTGACTTGCAAAGCAGCAGCTGGAGTACTGTTGCTGGCTTCAGTTTCACCAGTGA
Source organism: Neoceratodus forsteri (assembly GCA_016271365.2). NCBI lineage: Eukaryota > Metazoa > Chordata > Ceratodontiformes > Ceratodontidae > Neoceratodus > Neoceratodus forsteri. Next base: position 1,190,345,025 of record CM028130.1, on the reverse strand, counting down.
GCTGGCAATCGTGATCTTTCTCATCTATCTATCTATCTATCTATCTATCTATCTATCTATCTATCTCTGTCTTTCTCAGTCTGTCTATCTGTCTCTCTAGCTGTTAAATTTTACTTTAGCGGACTGGGGTGCCCACTCCTCGTACTGCTTCTCTTGACCCCCCCTTCCAGTTTGCCCACCACTGTTCCCCTTATGTAGGTGGCAGCAGCAGGGTGCCCACCCCTGGTACCACTGAACACGAGCCTGACACTGGAGTGCCCAATCCCCAGTGTTGGAATATCACTTGCAATAAAGAAAACTGTCCCTCAATATTTAGTTTTTTTTGGTAACCCTGTGATAAAGAAAACAGTCCCTCATCAATCTGACCCCCCCATACACCCCACTCCCCCCACCCTGATCTTACACTCATTATCGACCACCCAACACCCCTCCACACCACCCACACACTCTCACTCACCTGAACATGTCCCACAGCGTAGATCCACTCTCCGATCAAAGACACGTCTTGCTGCTGGAACCGGTGACTGCGATATAAGAAAATCAGGTAGGTGCAGTTTAATGTATTTCTTTGAGGTTTTTGATTCATAACTTTGCCATTTTACATATTTTGACCATCAATTTTCAACATGGCCATTTTGGGACTCCACCTCATGACCAATGGAGGTGTAATTATGCAAATCTGGTTCAAAAGGTGATTCTGTGGACGCTTTGCAAAATCACCTTTCAAGCAGGATTTGAAAATTTACACCACCCTTATTCATGAGGTGGGGTCATAAGAAGGCTATGTTGAAAATTTAGGTCCAAAATATGTAAAAATGGCAAATGCTATGTGCAAACAACGTTGATATTTTTCTACATTCGCTTATAACTTTGGTAATAGCCATTTTTCACACCACCTCATGAATGTGACAGTCGTCATTTTTCAAATCCTGGCCACAATGTGTTTTCGCACATCTTGTGTTGAATGATGTTTCGGTGGCTCAGAATGACATTTCGGCAAGGATTTGAAAATTTTCACCCACTGGGTTCATAATATGGGGTAATAATGAGGCTATGCAAAAATTGGTGTACAAATATGGTAAAATGCCTAGGTTATGAGTGAACCTTGCACTGTTTCAACGTTCACTCGTAGCTTTTGCTCATTTTCAATATTCTGACTCCAAACTTGAAATATAGCCATTTTTTCACACCACCTCATAAACATGACAGGTGTCATTTTTTAAATCCTGGATGAGATGTGTTTTCACACTTCTGGTGCAAAATGACATTTAGGACAGTATACCATAAATGCCACATGTCATGTTTATGAGGGGAGTCAGAAAACAACTAACTTGAAAATGGGGTCAAAATAAAAAATATATATATAATTATTAAGAAAATGTTTGTGTAGTGCCAGTCTTGACCCCAGCTGGTATGTTTTGGTATCCAGTGCTGGTGATCTGAGTTTGGGGGTGAACTCAGTGACCAAGCTGGATGGGGAGAGGGTGATTGGATGGTGCTGTTATGCAACCCACCCCCAGCCAGGGAATGAGAGATGCAGGTTGCTCACATGAAGCTAGGTACCACATAGTGAAGAGAGCTCTTCTCTTGGCATAGGGCCCTGATGTCTGCACCTCTGGGTGGAGTGCCCCATTCATTCACTGACAGATGGTCTCTTTGGCCTGTGCATCAGTATGTGGGCCACATGGAGATACAAGGAACAGAAGGTCCTTTGCAGCCCACCAGACAGCCCTATGATTTCTTGCATCCATTGCTTCATGGAAGTGCAAGGCCCACATGGGCTCTGCACTTCCATAGGTAGACAGAGTCTGCCCTTTTTTCCCTTGAGCCCTGCATATCTGCATCTGTTCACACAGGTGGGACCTGCGTGAATGAGGATACAAGTCCACTATCTCAAAAAGAAAGGAAATTATTTGCAAAAAACTGTGTTAATGTACCATTTAGGGTAGCTTAATGCCACAAAAGTAAGGAAATGTGGCATTAGGGTTTCCAACCCTAACTCCCCTCCTCCACCTCCTAAGCAGCAAAAGAAAAAAAAAACATTAGAGTTTTGGGTCTCTGGAGTCTTGGCAAATCAGTGGTGGGGTCTTCCTTGGGGTTGTCAACACTAATGCTCCCCCCTCCGCCCTGCCTGTAGCCTTTTGTCCGAAGCACAAGGTGCAGTTTGAAACCAGTGCCTCATAGTGATACACTCTTTAAAGGTAGAGAAGTATGTCTTGCCACATGTTGCCAACACAATCTGATGTACCTTTCTTCAAGCAGGGCTCTTTGGGCCCTATATGAAAAAAGGAGATCACATCTGATGTTGTTTGCTTAGGGAATGGGGTGGGCATTAGGATTGATGACCCCAAGGAAGACCCCACCACTGATTCACCAAGACTTTCGAGACCCCAAACCCTAATGTTTTTTGCCTTTTGCTGCTTCAGTGGGTTGGGGTGGAAAGTTAGGTTAGAAACCCTAACACCATATTTCCCCACTTGTGTGGCTGTAAGTTGCCCTAACTGGTGCATCAACACAGCTGTTTGCAAAGTGTGTGTGTGTGTATGTGTGTATGTATATGCCATTTGGAACTGACGATATGTCAGGTAGTTTCTGGATCTCGGGCATGACTGTTTGGGATCGAGGGCATATTTCCAAGTGATAATGAAGTACAGCCTCTTGGGAGGACAGTAAGTATACTTTCAAAATGGTTGGCAAGAGTTCATTGTGGTAGTGTCCCATTGGGTGGCCCCAACCTTTAGGGAGGATTTTTGCTGACAAGGGAAGTAAAATAAGCTAAACTAATGGGATTTGATTTTATATAGTTCCTTTCATATAAACTGTATTCCCCTGTGCACTACAATCCAAAAGTGGGATGGAAGAGAATGTTGCTGTAATTTTCAGTACACAGGGAGATTCAAAGCGCCTAGATATTGATTAGAGGGAGAGATTACAGACAAATTAATCACAGAGAGGTTCAGTGGCTTGCTCAGGGTCCCACCGAATGTGTTGGTTGTGAAATTAAAATCCAGGCCTCCAGAATAACAGTTCTGCACTCCAACCACTAGGTCAAGTTGGCTGTTGACATGATGCCTGCCCCAAGGAGCACAGTACAGCAGTACATGGGTTGAGATGGCAGTGAGGGAAGGGGAGGGCTTTCTGCAGGGTTCTGCTGCAACACTCCATTGTGCTGTCATGTTTTGGCCTGATGAAAAAACTCAACTCAGAAAATTCTCTGGCCTTGAGTAGTAATTCCAGGAATCTAGCCCCAATCCCTTTCCTCAGCTACCAGCAAATCCTAAGCCTGATGCGACAGCTTGATCTACTTTGGCACCAGACTAGAGCAACTGGGACTGCTACGGATATCCAAAGCTACAAAGTGGCCCGAAACAGGTGTACTTGAGCTATCCAACAGACTAAGGCTACTTACCACAAAAACCTTCAATCTCAATGCTGGGATGATGGCAAGAAATTCTGGGCGTCTATAAAAAACCTCATCAGAAGCGGCAACAGATCCCCTTTCCATGCTTCACCACAATGATGAAGTAATACTTGATGCAGATATTATGGCTAATATTTTCAACAAGGTATTTACGGATTACAGTGCCATCCTTCCCCCAAAACCGGCTACGTACCCAGATGAAACAGCAACCTCTGACCACTCGCCCTCTTCCTCCAATACCAGAACCTCTCCAGCCTTTTACTTCAGAAGGGTAACCATCAATGAAACAAAAATACCTTACCAGAGTGCTTGGCAAAACTGGGATGGGTGGTGATGGTATAGACATAAAAATGATCTCTATAGCCCTTCCCGAGGTCATCAAATCCATCAACAAGCTATTCAACCTGTCACTCCTATTGGATACCTTCCCCTCCACATGGAAACCTCCCTGGTTACACCTGTGCACAAAGGGGATGACCAGTCACTAGTCTCGAATTATAGGCCCATCTCAATTCTCTTGCCACTCTCAAAAGCTCTGGAGAGAATCATAGCTGACCAACTCATGGACCATCTACACAAATACGACCTCCTCTCACACCAACAGCACGGTTTTCGAAGACCGCACAGTACTAATACTGCCCTTATTAATTTCATTGGATACGTACATGAGGCACTCGACTGGGGTCAGCTGGTTGGGGCAATCTGTATAGACCTAACCAAAGCCTTTGACCTTGTGGACCACTGGCTGCTGCTTCACAGGTTAAGATGCCTAGGGCTGTCCCCTGGCTCAGTCCAATGGTTCTCCAGCTATTTATCCGGGCGATCTCAAAAAGTCCAAATTAACGGTGCTACCTCCAACACCTGTGAGGTGTCAGTAGGTGTACCCCAGGGGGTCTTAACTGGGCCCTCTCCTCTCCTCTTCAGCATCTTTGTGAACCACCTCCCTGATGCCTGCCCCACATCTGAGATCCTGCTATATGCAGATGACACAGTGCTATTCTCATGAAACTCCTGCCAGGAAGCACTGACTAAGGAGCTGCAGAACAACTTTAACCTACTACAGGAATGGTTCAAGGACAGCATGCTGGTGCACAATAGGAAAAAAAAAGCCAATGCTCTTTGCTGGGTGACAAAAGAAGAGGTCCACCTCACTGTTGTCAATTACCTGCAGCTCTCACATCACCCTGGAGCAGGTAACTTCCTTCCGGTATCTTGGTCTCACCATAGATGAGTCCCTATCATTCGAAGAACATATATGCAATATTACCATGGTGATCAATAGGAAACTAGGGGCTTTTTACAGGCGCCGGTTCTGTCTTACTCCAGAGGCCAGGACACAGGCAGTCAGAGGTACAATCCTTCCAATCCTGCACTATGGGAATGTAGTCTATGGGCCGCCAGTGAAACTAGCCTGCTCAAAGTGCACACCTCCTTAAACAAAGCATGTAGGTTTGCATTAGGGGCAGATCGCCTATTGCATACATGTGAACTGTACATACAGACTGAATGGCTCCCACTTATGGACCGCATTAAGCTCCATGTTTGCATCTTGGGACAGAAGGCCCTACGCAGACTTGCACCTCCCTCTATACAAGCCTTATTCCATCTGGCTCCAGCTGAACATGCCACAAGAAGTGTTACCAAATATGCATTAGCTGTTCCATTCAGAAGGACTGCCTTGGGGAGACGAGTCTTTGCCATCAGGGCCCCTGCTTGAATAAATGAGCTACCAACCACCATCACAAGCCTTACCCAACTTGGGCCTTTCAAGTTTGAGCTAAGGAAGGCTATCCACCCTCCTGTACATTGCTATTGCCACTCTTAACCCACGAGCCAGCACGCCTCTGTTCCCCAAAGCCATGCTCCTAAGGACTGTCTCCCCTCCTGTATGCTGCCACATCCACTTTTAGCCTAGCAGGTACCAGAACCCTAGGCTTGCCAAGGTTGTTCTTTCACGCTACAATTTGATGCAAAACTCCCTGCTCATCACCTGCCCATGTCTGCCCACCTGCCTGCTCACCTTTCTCCTCTTACACTCTCCCTGACAAACCTTCACCCGCTGACCTCCTTATACCACCCACCTTTGAGCCTACCGTCATCCCCCTTCTCTGATTTCTCTTCTCCTACTTAATCCTGATTGGTTCCCTCTACCCTTTCTGACTACTATGCCTAAGCTGACTCCTCTGGCTATAGCCTAGTAACCTTTAGGTATCAGTTTTAATGAACAGCTCCATCTCCTGTTTCCTCCCAATACAAGATCCTACCTAGCTTCTACTTCTGATTTTTTCTCAAACTAGCACCTAACTCTGACTTAAGCGCTTAATTGTATGGCATGACATGTGAATCCAACCCCATTGACTATGTACCCTTGTTTTGGTTATGTGTTTTTATTTGTCTATGTTATCCTACCTACATTGTTATGCTATTGCCAATGTTTACTGATTTCTCCGGTTCACATTTTTCATACTATTAGATGTTCTTGACAATGCCTATTAAGCTGCTACTGACCCCAGACTTAATGTACCTTCCCCTACCCTTGTGATGATGATCCTTTGTAAATGAGCTTCTAGCTCAAAGGTTGTAATTCTGATTACTAAATAAATAAATAAATAAAAATACCAGATGATTTTGCATCCGTAATAACTGGGGGAGGAGATTCCTATGGGTTACATCTGGGACATTCTCTGAGCCTATAGGGAAGGGCACCTTAGAAATAGGGTTATCACATTTTAAGAAGCTCAAAGTGGAACATTTTTTACTGAAACATGATTTTTTGCAGGACAGTACATAACCTCGACAAGTGCATCAGACTTGTTTTCTTTATTTAATCAGAATTAAGGCTAAATATTGTAGTTTCATAGTTCCTTCTATTGTTTCTGATCATTTTAATGTATTTCAGTTAAGGTATAATAGTTTTCTACAACATTTAGTGGAAAGTTAGAAAATATTTTTTCTACTATAAAGTCAGGACATTTTGTATTTTTCATGTTTTTGTGCCGGACACAGCTGCCCAAATCAGGACTGTCCTGCGATAATCAGGACAGGTGGTAACCCTACTTAGAAATAAAGATAATACTACTACTAGGGGTGTGTAAAAGGAGGCTAGGTAGGGCAAAACTGTAAGGAAAAGCAAAGTCTGGTTATGAGGATGAAGCTGTAATGCACCTGGTTTCTGTGTACAAGGCTAATACACTGAGGAGTATAAATTCAAGCAAACTGGAAGTAATATAGGGAAAAATAAAATAATCCACTTCCTCTCAACCAGTAAGGAGCAAAGTGCCCTAGTCAGGGAAGTTCTGTCCTTGGCCAAATGTCTGATGGTGCTGTTCCCAACCCCTTGAGCTAGTTAGATCAACATTTCCATAGTTACCAGATCATGTCTTTTCTACTCCCTGGCACAAGCTGCAGTTCATCACTGAAGTACCAGTCCACTTTCAGATTCCCATCAGTGTCATGTGCAGAGGAATAATTTGTGGTGCAGCGTGTCGGAATCCCTAAACATCTCAAAACTAAAGACAAGAGATAGAAAAGAAATGACAAAGATACAAATGGAAGTCCAAGCTGCAGCACATCATCTCCAGACCTGGCATGGCTTGTTGTTAATGTTATCAGCATACTTCTCCAACACTAGAAATTAGATGCACATACATTTTTTGGGGGAATATGTGTTTATTATTTGTACCTGGCACCTTAAGATACTTGATATTTTGTACTTGGGGATACAGTTTTATTTAAAAAAATAATCCCCAAAACTCTGATCCTCCCAGGGCAAGTCCATGACTTTGGATGGCATTATATCAAAGAAAAATTGTAATTTAGAATTTGTTGCAATATTTGAAAACAGCATGCAAAGTGTAATTCATTTTCTTCATTGCTATTCTGTTTAAAGCAGCAGCATTTGTTAGTTGGCAACAGATTTAATCATACAGTTTTGCAACAAAAACATATTTGCCACATCTTTAGATTTATCCCCAGTTTATCTTTAATTTCCTCAGATATATCTGAACACAGACTGTTAAAAATAATTTTGTAGTCAGTGACTAAAGTCATTATAGATGGCTGCCACTTGCCTTTGCCAAATATCTCTTTCATTGAGGTTACTTCTTTAATTAAGCAATAATACATGACAGGGTGTGGTGTATCATGAGATATCGTCATGCCTTGGGTGCATTGTGAGTCATGGGGCCACAGGGTGAGTGTCTCCTGCACCTGAGAAGTGATGCTATCCCATGATATACCACCACCTGGAATTTATTATTGAGATTATAAAATGGCCCTAAAGTTTTAGTAAATGGCTGATCTTGGTAATCTCTTTTGGACCAGGATGATATTGTAAGATGTCATCAATCAATCAATCAATCAATCAAATCTTTATTTATTCAGGCGATCATCATTGAGCAAGGCTCATTTACAAGATGGACCTGATAAGGTCAAGGTTCGAGTTGGTGCACAGCAATTACATCACATACTTATGAGACAGTTATACATACAGAAACAAGAAAATGTTATTTATAACACAATAATATACAGAGAATTCACATGTTAAAGCTTGGCAAGAGAAAGTTAAACTAACATCTACAATATGTACAATACATATATATCACAATGAGGGCCATGACAGTCACTCACATAATGAGTACAAGGATGGTGAAGGGAATATTGGGTGCCATATACTGGTGGTGTCTGGCTGGAAGGAATATACCATATGTGATTGGAATATGGTTTTGTGGGATGACTATTCTATCTCTAGCGGTAGCAACTGCATTTCTCTGTGAAGAAGGCTGTACAGTGCTGCTTGAATGATGTAAATGGAATGATAATGGACAGTTTTAGGGATTTTTGTATGGTGTTCCATGCTATGGCTAGAGAGTAGCTGATTGCTGCCTATTTTGGTGTTGACTTTGGGCAATTTGAGCAGGATGATATTGTTGCTTCTTAGGGCATAGGAGCTGGGAGTGGTCAGGTTGAAGCAGTCCAGGATATAGCTTGGGAGTTTTTTTGATAAAGCTCTGTAGATCCATAGAGCTGCATTTCTGCTCCTCCTGACATGAAGGAAACCCATCCAACTGAATCATAGAGAGAACAATGGTGAGTATTATGTGGCAGGTCTGTAATGAACCTTATTGCTCTATGGTATAAGGTATCCAACTTTTGAAGGTAGGAAGTGGAGCAGTGACTATAGAGGAAGTCTGCGTAGTCAATGACTGATAGAAAGATGGCCTGGACTAATCTCATCTTTGAATCTCTATTAAGGAAGGGTTTTAATCTGTAGAGGAGGCCAAGCCTTAGGCAAAGCTTTTTCAGCAGTTGTTCTAGATGCTGAGTAAAGTCAAGTCTGTTGTCAATCCACACACCTAGGTATTTGAAATTTTCAACATACTCCAGATTTTCTCCAAGTATAGTGCATATCTGGGGAGACTGATTGAAGAGGATGTTGGTGGAGTTTTGGGTTGTGAACATCATTGCTTTGGTTTTCTTTGCATTTAGCAGAAGCTTTTTCTCGAGAAGCTGATGTAACAGGGAGAATTCTGCTTGTAGGATTTCATGAGCAACTTTAGGTGGAGGGTTGCTGACACACAGTACAGTGTCATCAGCAAAGAGATGTACTGAGGACTTGGTAAGGGTTGAATCAATTTTATTTATATAAATGGCAAAAAGGATAGGACCCAGAATAGAGCCTTGGGGGACTCCTCTTGACAGTGGTCTTAATGGGGAGAGGTCACCTTCAGCTTTTACCTGCTGTGATCTACCGGAGAGGTAGCATCTGAACCACTTAAGGGAGGATGGATCTAGGCCAATGGAGTGTAGGGATGAGAGTAGCAGTTCATGGTCCACAGTGTCGAATGCTTTGCTCAGGTCCAGGAATACTGCACACATAATGGGTGAAACACTGCTTCAGCCAATCAGCCTCCAGGATTTCTCCTCTCCATTTTATAATGTACATTATAAACTTAAACTGTGGCTGTATTAGGATGGTATCACCATGTGTTTCTGACAGTAGACAGCATAGAACCACATTGATATATTTATGGTGGGCCTGGCAAGGGAGCAAACACTTTTAAAACTTTAAAATCCTATATCTCAGTTCTGAAATGAAAACAATGGAGGGAAAAATTGGTATGTTTACATTTTTGCCAAAAAAAAATAATATTTAAAAAAACCTGCAATGTAACTACTAAGTACTGTTGCTTTAGGTGTTCTTTTTGAAGAGGTAACCCCAGGGGTTTCTCCACTGATTGCTGGATTACTAATGTCCACAAACATACCTGTGCAGGCAACTGCTGCAAATACCCAGCACTGTCCATATCTCACTTTCTCAGCTCCAGATCTGCTCCACTGGCGGAGAATCTGTACACTTCCAGTCCATCGGTTGGGAGGGACTCCATCCCAATATTTACTATCCCATCTCCCTAACAATACTCCTTTGTCATCATTTGCATTCACCTACAGAGAAGCATTGAATTCAGTGTTCATTTATGATTGTATACCATATGCAATACCTGAATTATTTACCAATTTTAATTCAATATCCTGTACTTATTATTAGATATACTACACAAATAACATATACATATGACTACTGGCAAGGGTCACTGACAACCTGAATCCAGTACCTAAAATTCTCCATTACACATGAATGTGTGTAATGGAGCATTGCTCTGCTTTTACACACCCCACTGAGCATAAGATACAACAACTGCAGGGGGGGAGCTGAGGCCAAATCGACTTTCTTTTTCAATCAGTTATCCACCATGGTTCTCTTGACAAGTAATGATACAAAATAAAGGCTTGATTTTGTTTTACACACCTTCAGTGTGTGATATCTTTACAAACCAGTTGACCTTTGATCTTCTCAATCAATATGGCATACTTTATTCATTTCATGAAGTGGTAGGCTACCATTTTTCCGACAGCATTTTGTAGTACTTCCCACATCCTCAAGGCAGCAGTCCTTCATTTACATTCAACAGACATATCATTTTACAGACATGTTCCAAATAATGTTCTAGTAATTCCTGGGGGTTAAAATAGCCCAGTATAATAAATGATCTACCAATTGTAAGTATGTAAAGAAAGAAGCACTGGAGTAAAGAAGTGGGGTGGATGATGAAACACTGGCAAGAAAATGGTGGTCTGTTACTTTATGAAACAAAGGAGCCAATTCTAACTCAGTAACAATGGAAGGTAGCTACATTATCTTTATTTATGTCACATCTGGATATCTACTAATAGCAGGCAATTTCTATTTACGTTTTATTTTCTAAAGGGTGTGCTAGACTGATTGGGATGATTCTATAGAATCAAAGAAGAAAGCATCCTAGCTCAGGCCCCCCTCGTAAAGAAATGCAACAGCAGTATCTGCTGCTTTTCTAAAACTTACCATAGCAGTCACAGTCCTGCTGATATACACAGCATCCCAACGCTTCAGAATATCATCCAGGGAATTTTTTAAAGCTGGCAGGCTGTTGTCTAGGATTTCAAAACAGATGTCCAGTATATCGCTTTCAAACTGTACAAAATAACATACATAGAAATTAAACCATTAAGAACTTACATGTAAATGAAAGTATCTGGGATCTAGAAAAAGGTCTATTAGGAACGCAAAATATAACAATAACAAAAAAAAATTAATGTTCTGTCATCATGAAGGTCACAAATAAGACAAAACGGTAAACTAAATGTAACAACAGCAAAGTCCAGCACTCCCAAATGCCAACAGTTGAAGCTGAGTAGCGTGGGCACTAGATGAAGAAATCGAAATCAACTGCAGCGGGGTCAGAAAATGAGCATGAAAAATGGCAAAAGGAATTGTAGCACTCAGGAAAAACATAGAGCGCTACTTTGCCAACATAGCAAAAGAAAAAGCTACATTGTGTGTTTGCGGGGGGCTCAGCCATCTGCATAGAAACACAGAAACACAGAATTTGCCAGCAGATAAGAACCGCTAGGCCCATCGAGTCTGCCCATTTTCCTACCCTCTTTATGGGGGGCTTTGCCCCCTGAACCCTCCCATCTATAAATAATCACATCTGGGGAGGAGGCAACTCAGGAACAGGGAGGAACCTTGGGGGGAGTTATATTTCTGTTAGGCAGGCACAGGGGCAAAACCACAGGGTGGGGGAGGACAACTTAAAAATACCAGTTGGCAGGGAAGAGAATACAAAAACATCGTGGGACCAGGAATCAAACCCTGGTCGTCCACACCTTCCGCCGCCCTGGCTGTTTATAGCCCTAGTCCTTGCACCATGGGAGCAGCTTGGCTAAGTGCCATGGAGCTCTTCCATTGTCCCTGTCCTCCTGAGTGACAACAGCTACAGTTATAGTGTTAACTAACTTGCGCTGTGCAATCCCTCTAGCTATACCATCACACGCTATTTTTCCAGCATGGATTTTCTTGTGCGATAATCCTGGTGACATATTCACTGGGTAGGAGTAACATGGATAGAAAAATCAATAAAGAAACACCTGAAACGCAGGATTATGCAGTTGATTGAGTTCATCAGAAAAATGTAAAGTGCAATAACACAATTTCAGCCTCTACAACACTGACCACGTCATCTGTTTCCCAGGTACCCTGGCATAAGCCTGTATTTTGAGCGTTTCTTCATTTATTTGCTATCCAAGCTACTCAGCTTCAACTGTTGCTGTTTGGGAGTGCTGGTTTTTGCTGTTGTTACATTTTATTAGGAAAAAGGATTCTCTGACTGGCACCCCTCCTCACAGCAGTGAGTGCTATGTTCTCTGGTTGGAGTAAACTAAATGTACACTTAAAATAGACAATGTAATTGCTGGAACTAGTATTTTAAATGCTTAGGTCTTCTATAGGAATGATCTGTAAAAATGAAATAAATAAATAAGCTAACCTAAGCTTAACTTGGATAACTTGTTTCTCTCTCTCTCTGGAGTCTCCCAGCTGTGGCCTCAGCTAGAAGCAACGTCATGATGGATTCCCTGCAAGGGACATTCCTGAGGCATCTAGTTAAGTAACCACTCGTAATAAGGCAATACTGGACCTAGTGCTTATGATCCACTTTTGGGGAGGGGGTCACCATGGTGGGATGAGGGACAGTGGAACAGATTAATGGATGGAATAGTAAAGACAACAAACCTCTACATGAAAAGGTGAGCAAAAGCAGGAGTAAAGAAAAATTATGGCTCTCAATGGAGGTGGTGGCAAAGGTAAGGGAGGAAGGGCAGGTTATAAGGAGATACAGAGGGAAGAGGCTAGAGAGATGTACCCCTAAAAGAAGAGAGCAGTGAGGAAGATGGTGAGGGGTGCTAAGGCACAAATGGAGGTAAGAATAGCCAGTGGGATAAAAAGGGAGATAAGACCTTTTTAAGTTTAAAGGTGAAAAAAGAAAGACAAAGGTGGTCATTGTGAGGCTGAAGGGTGTAGAGGGAGACTGTGCAGATGATGATCAGGAAAAAGCAGATGAAGCCAAAGGAAGATTAACACAATACAAAATGGTCCACAGATGGTACTATACTCCATGTAAACTTGCAGATTTAGGTTTGTCAACAACTGATTTGTGCTGGAGATGTTCCGCCGATAAAGGTACTCACACATTTTCCCACCTCGATTTTACCCCTAAATTTGTAGTTCTTGGTATCTTTTCTCTTTTTTGTATAATTTCTTTATTGAGATTTTAAGAATTGATTTTCCACAACAAACAACAGACATAGGAAACATATACATACAAAGACAGACAGTGAAGTGCAATAAAAAGTGTACATTTCATAACTGTATATATCACCATATTACCAGACCTTTAAACCAGCCAGTACAAACAATACACGACTAAAATCACAGGGGATCTCTCACATGGTCCCAGACTCTCAGAGCCATTAATCAGGTGGTAATCCCTATGGTCTCTGAGTCCTCACCCACTTAAGCCTCCCCTAAGCATCATCTCCTCCACTGGGTTCAGAGAGGGCAGGAACGGTGACCAACACTGGATAAAACTCTCCCCCCTCTCTCTCTCTCTCTCTCGGACCACTATTTTGAGTCTTTCCAGTGCCACGGTCTGCAGTGTTAGTGTACGCCATTGCTGTATTGTGGGTTTGATCTGGGAGACCCACGTATTTTGTATGCAGTGGTGGGTGAGCACAAATAGCGTTCTTATCCACCTGGGGAGAGGCACCCACTCACCTCCTTCATCCTCTTCCAGCCCAAATAAGCAAACCAATGGGCCTCTTTCCATACCTCTATCCCTCATTTTTGCAACCTCTGCAACAACATCCCCCCAGAAACTCTTCAGCACAGAGCAAGCCCCACCATCAGCTGGGAGCCACAAGAGGGAAACTCCCCCCAACAGCGACCCAAGAGGAGAGGGAGGATGAAAGGAAGAGGAGCAGGGGCAATTCCAGGTTCTACAGCTACCTAAAGCAAGATGCTTATTCTCCCCACCGTACACTTCTCCCCCAACCCCCCATGTATCCATCAGTATATATCTCCTCGTATCATAGCATCCCAAATGGTGCCTGCAGATCTAGTCAAGGAAAAATCCCATACAATAACTCCTCCCCCCAGTCTCTCGTATCCAGGGTATCAACAGTTTATCTTATTGTTCTCCAGTATCAAAAGGATATGCCCTCCATCTCCCACTGTCCACACACCAGAGGGTAGGAGCTCGCTGAACTCACAACCGCAGCAAAGAACAAACTCCAACGAAAGTGAAGTCAAACAGTCTCAGAAACAGCAAATTAGGGGAAGTGTCCACTCAACCTGGTAATCCTCAGCCCACTTTCAGCTGTAATGACGTAACATATTGCTCAGCTTTAGCAACCTCCCAAAACGAAAATGTTGCCCCTTCATATCAGATCTTCAGGGTTGCAGGATAGGTTAAGAAATGTTCTACCTTTATGCTTCTTAGCTGGGCCATCACTCCATTGAACTTTTTCCTCCACTGAAGTAGACTGGCTGAGTAGTCCTGTAATAACTACAGGCGGACACCACCGTAGTTCAAGTTCCCCTTCTCCCTGTATGCTTTCAGGATCTCTTTGCGGTCTTGGAAGTTATGAAACCTCATTATAATCTGCCTCGGGGGGTTGATCAGATGGTGGTCTAGGCATAACAGTGCGGTGGGTCCTCTCCAGCTTTCCACGCCCATTTTTAGGTTGGAGACCCAGCAATTCTGGCAGGATTTTTGCACAAAAGTCGAGGACACTTGTGCCTTTTCTACCCTCTGGGAACCCCCTCAGGTGCAGGTTAAGGCATCTATGGTAATTTTCCTGGTAGTCGAAAGCCTCTTTAAAATCCTCCAGCTCCTTCTGTAAAAACCCTTACTTGCCCTGGTACTGACGCCAGCTCGTCTTCCAAGTGGGATATTCTGTCCTCAGCTTCTGTCAGTTTGTTAGCCTGAATTGTTTGCTGCTCCAGGACCTCCTGCAACTTGGAGTCCAGCTTGCCCTCTAGTTTTATTAGACATGGTTCTAGCGCTGCTATCGCTTGCACGGTAACTTTTCTGCCGAGCGCCATCACCTCTGCTGCTGATAAGGAGACTAGGCCTGAATTTTCAGCTGCCGCAGCCGCCGCCACCTTCTTCTTACAACTTTTATTCGCCAGCCGCTGACTCTTTGCTGGATTTGGCATTAGATACTCCTCCATTGTACTTTCCTATACCTCTCCACACATTAAAGACTGGAAATATGAGGTATTTAACTGTTTTTATTCTTTATTTTCTGGCCGTTGAATGGAGCAGTGAAATGGTGCATCTGTTCGGTTAGCTGCTCGTTAGCGCCTCTTTCGGTATCTTTTCTAATGTTCCCCATTGCTCTGTGTGACAGGGTGACCCCTGTCATAGTGGACACCCTTGGGATAAGTTGAAATGATTTCCCAAGCAGTTAATGTTTTGTATAATATCCAACATATTGCTTGGCTGGCTGAAACAAAACTGTTTTGATATGGGAATAGCAAAAGCTTGTGTCTGTGTTTTTAAGACGTTTCCCTGCCGCCCCATGTTATTATGTATAAAACTGCAAGAATGTCTTTTACAGCAGACAGAATGTCCCTGCAGGACAGTACAGAATGTTCTGACCTCGGGTCTGACCTTTCCTAATGCTGTAAACAAGCCCGTAGCTGCCATTTGAACTGTTCTCTATGGAGCAACAGTGGCCCCTCATGGCTAAATTTATGTTATCTGATTAATGGAATTTTCCTAATTCCCAGAGAGACTATAAAAAGCTAAGAGGGGTTAGTGTTCTTTTAGACTGAGACTGAGGAAGGTGAAAGATCTCCTGGTAGTGTGTGTTATCACACTGTTAGGCTGAAGAAAGCATTGGACAGTGCTAAAGCAAAGCAAAGCAGTTGTCTTCTGATTTATTTTGTCTAACAAATTTTTCTTATTTTCTGTCATTTTTGCTTGATGAAAATAAAATGGTAAATGCAACCATGTGTTTTTTATGCACCTGACTTGTGGTCTGCCTGAAATTGTGTATCCTAAACACACGCCCGGTGACACTCTGCAGTATTAAAACTGTGGCTTCACGCAGCCTTGATTACTGCCAAGAATATTATCTTAAGGCATTGGAACTGCACAGAGGCCCCCACTGCTAGAGAATGGTTACAAAATCTCTCTATCAAGGCCAGCTATGAAAGAGTAACTTATACCAGGCGCTATGCATGAACGCTGCGTATGGCATGGAAGAGCGTGCACCATGGAACACAACAGCATGGAGCACAGGCATATGCAGTGCGGCATGCACAACGGGTGCACAGAGGGCAACTGCGCAGCATACCATGAGGCACACATGCAGCAGAACCGCAGGGGCATGGCCGCAGAAATGGGTGTGCACAGTGGACCTGCGTGCATTCACGAACACCAGTACGACATGCACATGTGTAGGACCAGGGACATAGAACTATGACAGGGTAGGGGCTGCCTCAAAGATATGTGACAGGCAGGGCACAAACCCGGATGGACCCAGCACAGCCACCAGTAGTGCAGTGCCCACCCTGTAGTGCCATCCAGCCACCCGGTGTAGACAAAGTGGACACCCCAAGTGTGCAAGGGCAGGGATGGTGGTTGTGCCATGGTGAGAGGTGCCCTGCAGACAGCCACAACCACCAGCTGTACATGAGGCAGGCAGTGTGGCAGGGCTTCCCTGCATGTAACACTGCAGCCCTGGGCACACAGTGGTGCCCAATGGACACTACAACCACTCTGTACAGCATGCAATGGAGGTGTGACTTGGCTGTATGGCATGGCACCATGACATGCCAGCCCACCTGGGCACGGGGGAAGCCATACAGCATGTTCCTGGCCAGCATGGTGGCCACAAGGTGCCCGGGGAAGCTGTACAGCATATCCCCGGCCAGCATGGTAGCGACAAGGTGCCCAGGAAAGCCGTATGGCATGTCCCTGGCCAGCATGGTGGCCACAAGGCACCTGGAAAAGCTGTAGGGCATGTCCCAGCCAGCATGGTGGCCACAAGGCCCCCGGAGATGCCGAAAGGCAGTTGCCTGGTCTGCCGGGTCTGCTGTATGGACGTGGACCATCCACATGACAGACATGTGGCACGCCCCCTGTGCGAATGCCACCATGCTGCACATGGCCGTGGCCACATGTGCCGCAGGGTACAGGCCATGGCGCACATAGTGTCATACAGGATGGGCACAGCCACCTGACACGCCGGGCGGGTGTGACGTGTGGATGCCAAACTGCACTGCCATGTACCAGTCATGCACGTGCCCACCCCCCACCCTGGTGCACCTGCTGGGAATGGCACATGGCACTGCTGTACTAAGGTTACCCATGCCCACTCCACCGTACTCAAGAACCACATACATGAATGGCAATAACAGTTTCTTGGCACACTGTCATAGGCACTGTAACTGCAGGCCCACCCAGACAACCTCCAGCACAACAGACATCCGCCCCCAGAGTGAAACTGCACACCCCTCCCCACAACATGTCCAACTCAGTCCAGACAGCCATAAGATAGGCCTGCCACCACTGGGGACATGATCTCCCTGTCTGGTACACAACACGGTCATGGGCGGTCACTGCTGCTGCTGCTGCCTTCATCCTCCTCTTAATCTGGTGGTGGCCAACCCAGTTGCACAGCATCATGCGCCATACAGGACCCCTGTAACACTGCCAGGTAAAGGCACATATAAATGGCAGACCACAAGAACCTGCCCCAGCCTGCCGACCTGGCTTGGACATGCCCACCAGGCCACGGAGGTTATACCTGCTGGGGACAGGACGTAGACCTCCCAGCGCACATAGTGCCCATCCTCATAGAACAGAATGTGCCTATCAATCTTCAGCATCACATAGGCCGGTAACATCATCCGGTACCTCTGCCTCCGCCGGCCCGGTGCCCAGCTGTAACAGAGGGCATCATCAGGCTGCTCCAGCACCCCCAGCTCCAGGCGTTCCAGCATTCCTCCCCTGGTCTGTGTGGAAAACAAGATGGGAGACGATCAGTCACATGCCTGCAGAGGGCAATGCCACTGTGTGACACAGGTGATGGCTGCTGAATCTACCTGTCCATAACTGCAGTCCTGCCACAGGGCCCTGGCACCCCAGTTGTTCGTATTATTGTCCTCCGACACATGGAAGAGGTGCCGGGGGAAGAGAGACATCTGATCCAGGACCACAAATGCCATCCCTGCACCACCCCACAGACACTGCTTAGGCCTGTCAGTGTGTCTGGGCTTGTGACATGGGCTTGCCCTGTGCTAAGGCCATACCATGGCATGCCAAGCCATGCCCCCTTAAAGGGCGACTGTCACACGCTGGGCCATTGAAAGGGGAATGGAATCAGTGCTGCACCATGGATGGGGAAGTCAAGCAGGCGATACAGGATGTGTCCAGGTGTGGCCATGCATGTCCATCTACTGGAGGCGATGGCCCACAGGCACAGGGACAGGCTGCCATGTCCACGGGTATTTCAGGACAGGGTCAATGCCATGGGATGGTGGGACACACACTGCCTTGAATGGTTCCACTTTCCATGGCTGATTGTCACACGGCTGTGTGACATGGTCTGCGCAGAGATGACACCATGTACCCAGCGCTCGAGGGCGATGGCGGTAGAGACAAAGATCATGTGTGCCATGTCCTGTTACACCAGTGGCTCGTTCCAGCATGTGACTAGAGACACCATAGGTGTCTGCCAGTCCTCGGTGTCATGTACCATGGCCCAGGTCACTGATGCATTGCTCGCACATCTCGGGGACGATGTATACATGCCCAGGTTGGAGCAGGAGCAGCACGTAACAAAGGCGGCATTCTATGGCATGCATGACATGCCCAACATTGTTGGGGTGATCAATGGCATGCACATCACCATCCTGTCACCCTCGGCGAATGAGGAGGCATACCAGAACAGAAAAGGCATTCACAGCATAAACTGCCAGGTTGTCTGCGATGCCAATGGTGTCTTCATGAATGTGTGTGCAAGATTCCCAGGTTTGACCCATGACTCATACATCCTGGATGCCTTGGGGCTTGGGGTGGTGCTACATGATGGGCACATTGATAGGTGGCTCCTGGGTGAGTATGGGGTCAGTCTGTTGCACAACCACTATGGTGCTGCACCTTGGTATGCCACTGACACTGTTGTCTGTTTCCTTGCAGGTGACAGTGGATACCCACTCAGGACATACCTCATGACACCTATACTGGCTCCGGCATTGCAGGTAGAGGAGGCATACAATACAGCACACAGGAGAACCAAGGGTATTGTTGAAAGGACAATCAGGCTCCTCAAGACATGATTCTGGTGCCTGGATCACACAGGGGGGCAGCATCATGCTGTCACCTGTCAAGGCGTGCAGGGTGCTTGTGATATGCTGCATATTGCACAACATAGCCAAGCATGCCGACATGCCACTGCCAATGGAGCCACTGGCTAACCCACAGGATGATGCTGGTGGCAATGACATACCTCATGGAGAGCTAGGGATGGTGAGTGGACATGCCTCATGGCGTGCGTTTGTGGCGGGTACCTTTGCATGGTGACAGGCTTACGGTTCATGCAGTGTGTGGTGCCACGGGGGGGGGCACTGTCATCAGAGATGCTGTGCCCACTTCGATGCCAAGTTATGTGGTGCATGGACTGACCAGCAGCACCAGGGTGGTCGGCCTCGATGATGATGCCCTATGCTGAGTGGCTCTGTGTCAGGGTGTGGGGGGTTAGGGGGGCATGTGTGCAGGGACTGTGCATGCGACATTGTGTTTGGTGTGTGGCCTCACTGCCCGGTGCTATCAGGTTGTGATTACAGCCATGATGACACATATGTGCCCAGCCACCTGGGTGCTGCATGTGCCTGTGACCCCTGTGGCCCTAGTGGCCCTTTGTGTCATCCATGCACAGTGGGGTGCCGGTTGCTGTGCTGTCCTGGCTGGCAGTGCCGACTGTGTCCCCTGTCATGCTGCATGCCGCGGTGTCATACGGGCATGGTGGCATACCAGGTGTCAGGCTCTGTCCCATTGTTCCCTTGCATAGCCTGCTCAGGGCCATGTCCTGTGCCCGTGGCCTGTGTGCCAATGGTGCTGGTACGTGAGTGCTGCTCTGGGGGGGCAGGGGCAGGGTGTGAGGCAGAGGTATTTCAGAAGTGTTGCAGGATCTGCTCCTGCACTATGGCACCCCATATTATGCTGGCGCTGATGTCCCTTGCCATGGCAGTGACCACTGCTATGGCTGTGGTCATGTTCCGCTGCTCAGTGAGCCTGTCCCTCTCCAGCTGCTGCAGCACCCGGTACTGCTCCACAATGTAGGGGTTGTGCTGAGGTGCCCGTCCACATCTGGTGGGTCCTGTGGAAGGGCCCTCATTGCCGCTGTCATCAGGTGCTGTCAGTCAGTTGGCACACGGTGGTGATGTTTGGTGCATTGCGACGATTGTGGCACCAGTGACCATGTCTGGGCACATGGTTGCAGGCCGACTGGCCTGTTAACGTCTGGTCACTGGGGTATCCAATGACCCTTCGTCCAGTGGTCCATTGCTCCCGATGTTGCTGTTTACATCCTTCATTGGGGCATCTGTGTGCTCCCCTCTGCTCTCGCTGTCCTGCTGGGTCTCCGTGTCCATCTCGATCCCTGCTGAGACAGAGGCCGCGGCCATCAGTATACCACTGTTACATATCTGCCATGTTGCCCACTGTTGGGTGCTGCTCACCATACTTACCATACGGGTCCTCTGGCTGCATGGCAGAGCTGCTGGCTGGGTGTGCCACGGTGGGCCGCATGGTCTGTGTCCAGTTGCATTCCGTGGCACTGGGGCCATGCTTGCAGGAAGGGAACGATAATGTTATGTCAGTGGTCCATTGCCCATTGTACAATCTCACAAGTCTCCTACTCATGGCCGTGCCTACCTGCCAGGCTGTCCACCTCTCCATCCCCACCATGGATGGCCGCCTCGGAGAGGGTCTCTGCCACCATGTGCTCTATGAGCATCAGCTGGGTGCCGTAGGACGGTGATCCTCCACCCATTCCATGCCACTCCCATCCACTGGCTACTAGCTTCTTCTTCACAGCCACCCGGAGGTAGCACCACTTATGCTTTATTGCCATGAGTGTTCTAGCCTTGGTCCCAGCAGCGTTGACGCTGGCCTGTATGTCCAACCATATCTTGGCCTTCACCCCATAGAGTCTGGTGTAGTGCTGGCGGATGTCAGTTACCATCGCAACCACCTGCCCGCTGCTGAAGTTGGATGACCAGGACCGTGTGCCACCTCTGGCATGGCCGCCTCTCATGTTCTGGCATCCTCATTCCCCATCTCCATCCTCCGCCAGTCTCTCCATGGCAGCTTGGCATTCCACCATGTTGCTTCACGCTGTGCAGTTTACGGGAGTCACATCCGCATTGCTGTGCAGTGCAGCACGCAACTCCATATACGGTGGGGTCAGGGGGCGGTGCCACATATCCTGGCCGTTCCCCCTTGCACTCTGCATCTCACTCCATGCGTCCCACACTCCAGCCTCTTCTATATGTGCACCACGCGCACATGGTCATGCATGCCATGTCTCTGCTGTGCCATGCGCACCACACAGCGATGCGCAGTGTGTACTACTGCTCAGTGACTGTTTCAGGGCCCTTTGTGCATAGTGCCCATTATTAGGACGGTTAAATATAATGATATCTGGGAACCTTTCTTAAACTTTTTAAGACAATAAGTCTGTACTGTATTTCTTCTCATAATATGTCTTACTGTTTAAATGGGGGCAAGTGAACTCCTATTGTTGTTGCTATTTACATCTGTCTTGACAAAAAAAGTAACTAATAGCGTCATTGTATACTTAGTTCCCCTTTTTCCCCAAATTGCATCACCTATTAAGTTCATGGCTAAATATAGAACATATGGCGCTGAGGGTTGAGGTGCTGGATGCCACACCTCACGCCATGCCAGCGACCCGGGTTCAGGAATGAGCATGGAATGCCAGGGATCAGCAGGGGAGGGAGAGGACTGAGCATCTGACAATGGCTCTTCTCTCCCGGAGAAGGGTGAGTATGCCGTTCCACTCCTTGGCTGCCCTCTGGTGGAGGATGGGGGTAGCGCCAGAGCTAGGGAGATAGGTAGCATGGCATCGTGCCTCCATGCACGCACGTTCATGTCTGCAAGGGGGAGAGAACATGGAAAAAGAGGAAATCGGCTGCCGGCTCCATGGCAGCCTCTCCAGTACTCTGGTGCCATGGCCTCAGAGAGCTCTCAGGCCCACTCCAGATATGTGCTCAGGAGGGGGAGAGGACAGCCCTCTCTCCTTCTGCCCCACCACAGGGGGTAATCCATGGGGGACACAGGGCCTGAGGGGTTCCAAGGGGGCATGGCGGCGACCGGGGGCTGATGTGAGGATGGAGAAGTGCCAGCAGGCCGCAGGAGGATAAACATCTGAATTAAACAAGTTTTTGACAATGCCAAATGTTGTCGCATTGGCAGTGGCAGTGGCGGAGCTAGAGACGCATAGTGCTGTGATTTTGTTAATGTGTCCCAAAAGGTGATTTTGCACAGCGAGCACGCCATTGTGCTACAGCTGCGTAAACGCGTTTTGGGCAGGTTGTGAAAAATGGCAGCTGGACTGTTGATAAGGAGGTGTGCACAAATGCCAGTGGTGAAAATGTGGCATGAAAGTATTACAGATTGACGAAGTTACAAGGGTGCATGGAAACTGCGCAATGCATGCTTGCAACACAGTCATTTTAGGGACTTTCGGCACAAATTTTCAACACAGGCATTTTAGGACCTCTGCTCATAAATAGTGTCACCATCATTTCCTCAAACTGTCCCGCAAACTGATTTCGCACAGCGACCATGCAATTCTGTACCAGATGTGCGAAAACACATTTCAGCCAGCTGTACTGTTCATAAGGAGGTATGGAAAAATGCCAATGATGAACAGCTGGAGTGAAACTACTACAGATTCACAAAGTCACGAGCGTGCGTGCAAACTGCGCAACGCACGCTCGTAAAACACTAATTTTATTGACTTTCGTCCCCAAATTTTCAACATAGGCATTTTAGGACCTCTGCTAATGAACAGTGTCACTGTCATTTTCATAATGTGTCTCAAACACGGACTTTCCACAGCGACCACGCTATTCTGCGCTGGAACTGCGAAAACAGATTTTTGGTCGGGATGTGAAAAATGACAGCTATACTGTTCATTAGGAGGTCCAGAACAATGGCACGGGTTGAAAATCTGAGTGAAAATATAAGTCATAACTTATGAAGCTAAGGCAAGAACGCATCGCCGTAACACAGCTTGGTTTTATGGAGTATTGTCACCAAATTTTCAATACAGGCATTTTAGGACCTCTGCTCATGAACAGTGTCACTGTCATTTTCATAATGTGTCCCAAACACTGATCTTGCACAGCAACCGCGCTATTCTGAGCCGGAAGTGCGAAAACACATTTTGTCCAGGATGTGAAAAATAACATCTGTACGGTTCACAAGAAGGTGTGGTAAAATGCCAATGTTGAGAATCTGGCGTGAAACTATTGCGAATTTGTGAACTTACAAGCATGCACAGCAACTGTGCAATGCACACTTGTAAAACAGTCATTTTTTGGATTTTTCCAACCAAATTTGCAACATAGGCTTTTTGAGAGCCCTCTCATAAACAGTGGCACTGTCATTTCGTTACTCAGTCCCAAAAGGTGATTCCATGCAGTGACTGTGAAATCACCTTTTGGACCCGATTAACAAAATTACAGTGACAAAATTCATGAGGTGGAGTCCCAAAAACCCCATGTTGAAAATTTGGGGCCAAAATACCCAAAAATGCCTGCGATATGCATCAAAGTTGAAAAAACCCTATTTATTACATTATACAGCTTACCGGCATTTCCTCAGTTCGCGGTCGGCTTTGAAGAGTGCAGATGTGTTCCTGCTCCACCGAAGATCGTGGCGCCGGACTCCGGAGGTAAGTATGGGGTGAGGGAGGGTGTGGGGAGGCAGGGTGCGCGCAGGTGGGGGCAGGGAGACTATGAGGGACCATTTTTGTTTTACAGGTGAAAAACAAAAAAAAAAACATTGTAGGACAGTTTTTTTGTTTTAGGGGATTTGGCACACTGGGGTGGGCTCCCAACGTGCCACCTAACTGTTTTGGGGGTGTCTGTATCTGACAGGGGATTGGGCACCCTCGTCGGCACACCGGGAAATTTATGCGGACGGGGATTGAGCACCCCGTTGGCACACAAAGAAAGCAGGGCCCGAGCAGGGATTGGGCACCCCTCGGCATTTAACAATGGGGTTCTTTATGCCGATGGGGATTGGGCTCCCTGTCGGCACACAAGTAAGGGGGTTAGAGCCAAGGAGATTGGCCACCCCTGGCATAGAACAAATGGGGTGGGAGGTGATTTATGCCAGCGGGGTGGACTCCCCCGTTGGCAGTACAGAGGGGCAGGATTAACTGACAGGGGGATAGGGCACCCGCGAATTCGGCAGTTTGGCAGCCACTGTGCCGCCATGCTCATAATGTCGGCGAGCACTTCCAGGGAAGGTACGCTATGACTGACAAGCTTTGCTCGGATTGCAGTAGACCTTTTCTTAGATGTGCTCACCACATTACGTATGCATGGTGTGGCACCGGCATGCAGGCTGATTGGGGAATGAGGGACGTACCTACTGTTGCGTGCCCTGCATTTGCCCAACAGCGACTGCGCCTCCAAAGCTGCACTGCCGCAAGATGTTGGCTGCGCAAGCACGCCAACATAAAAAATATATATAGAACATATGTGTACTTTATAATGACATTTATTACAGTATGTAAAAGGATTGTACCATTTCTTTTTTCTGTCAGTAATTCTGATGTAGGTACGCTGGAAAAACGTTTAATAAAATTATGGATTACAAAAGGAAAAAGCAGATGTCCTGAACAAATACTTCTGCTTGGTCTTCACTATGTAAGAGGAAGGGGATGGGCCACATATATGGTATAAAAGCATGGGTAGGGGAGAAGTAGACACAAGTCCATTTATGGAGGAAAGAGCAGTGTTGTTCATGGTCCCTGTTATCATTACCCCTAGGTCCTTCTCCTCCTCAGTGATCCCCAGCTTAACCCCCCCCAGCCAGTATTCTCTCCTTGGGTTCTTCGCCCCAAAGTGCATAACCTTACACTTCTTTGCATTGAACCCCTGCTGCCACCTCTCTGATCACTCCTCTAGCTTCCTTAGGTCCCCCTGCAGCTGTTTCCATCCCTCCTCTCCATCCACCGCTGCTCTGATTTTGGTGTCATCAGTGAACAGACTTACCTTGCTCACCACCCCATGTGCAGTGTCTGATATAAAGAGCCCAAATGATACTGGCCCCAGCACAGAGCCCTGTGGCACCCCACTCATCACTGGCCTTGGAGTTGAGAGCTCCTCTCTCACCACCACCCGTTGCTGCCTCCCTCTCAGCCAGCTTATAATCCAGTTCATCATTTTGGCCCCTACCCTACACCAGTTAACTTCCCCCCAAGCCACCCATGAGACACCGAATCGAAGGCCTTGCTGAAGTCCAAGTAAAGAACATCCACTGCATGACCCTTATCCAGCTCACCTGTCACCCAGTCATAATATTGTATCAAGTTGGTTTGACAAGACATCCGTGACATGAACCCATGCTGCGTCACATCCTGGAGGCCATTGTCCTCCAGGTATGACACCAGTCTTTCCTTTAGTATCATTTCCATGAGTTTGCATACTATGGAGGTGAGACTTACCGGACCATAATTACCCAGTTCATCCTTTGGCCTGCTCTTGTGTAATGGTACTACATGTGCCATCCTCCAGTCCAGTGGCACATCTCCCAACTCCAGTGAGGTGCTGCACAGATCTGCCAGTGGCTCCGCCAACACCTCCGCCATCTCCCTCAGCACCCTGGGGTGGATACCATCCAGCCTTGGTGCCTTGTCTATCTTTAGTGTCCTCAGTCCCTCTAGGACTCTACTTACCTCAATTCTTCCATCTGTCACCTCCTCTCCCCCTATCCCCACCCTCCCAGCTCATGGTAGTAGCGGTCCCCCCTTTTCTTCCATGAACACTGACCAAAAGTATTCATTCAGTGCTTCTGCCTGCTCCTCCCCCTTTTCCGTCAACTCCCACACCTTTTTATCCTCACTTTTGTCTCCTTGCACTTCCTTTTCTCCCTGATGTATCTGAAAAAGTCTTTCTCTCCCCCCCTCCACCAGTTAATTCCCTGCACTAATCTCAGCTCCTTCTGGGCTTTGGCTTCTCTCACTTTTCTGGTCACCTCCCTGGACCATGTTGCATACTTCTCCCCGTCCACTTCCTTCCCCATCCTCCTATACCTCTGGTGCACCTCTCATTTTGTCCCCACCACCTCCACAACCTCGCTGCTCAACCAACATGGTTTTCTTGCTCTGCTCCTCTTACTCTGTGTCTTGGTGCAGGCTTCTGTTGCCTTTATAATCCCCCATTTAATAATATCCCATTTCTGCTCCGCATTCATCTCCTGCCTTATGCCCTCCAGTGTCCCTTTCAGTACTTCCTGCATCCTCCCAAAGTCCGCACCCCTAAAGTTTACCACCCGAGTAACTGATTTCTCTGGCTCCCCGCACATCATGATATTAAACCATACCGTTTGGTTACTGTTGTCAGCTAGTGGGTCCTCCACCTTTATTTCCCTTACTGCCTCCCCATTCGACAATACCATATCTAAAGTGTTCTTTAGCCTAGTAGGTACACTATCCAAATGTGTCAGGAGACCCTCCTGGATTGCATCCAGGAGCACTTGCTCCCTAGCACTGGAGGTGACCAGAATGCTCCAGTCAACCCCCGGCAAATTGAAATCCCCCACGATGACCACCTTCCATTTTCTACATACCTTTCTGATTTGTCCCACTAATTCCCTGTCAAGCTTCTCAGACTGGGCCGGTGGATACCACCCCAAACCTCAGTTTCCTACCCTTTGAGTCTATTAGTGCATCCAGATTGCCTCTGTTCTCCTTTCTTCCCCCTCATCCCTTGTGCATTTGATCCCATCCCTCACATAGACTGAAACCCCACCACCCCCCACTTCCTTGTGGTCCTTCCTGTATAATTTGTATCCTGGGATTGCCAGATCCCAGTTCCGGTGCTCAGTTGCCCAGGTTTCTGTGACAGCTGCCATATCTACCCTCCACACTGCTAAGAGTGTCTGTAGCTCAGCTGATTTGTTTCCTAAGCTTCTTGCATTCAACGAGACCACCCTCCATCCTACTCCCTTCCCTTCACTGGCCTCCATCTCCTCCCTTCTACTCCCTCCTTTTTCGGCCACCTTGAGTCCTTCTCTGCTAGCCTGCAGGGTAGGCTGTGACTCCACTCTATCAGATCCCTGCTTACCTGCTGTCCACTTGCCAAACCCTCTATCTAGTTTAAATCCACCTTTGTTGCAATATACCTCCCCAGTCTTTGCTTTAATACCTCCTTCCCCTCCCCACTCAGGTGCAGCCTATCCCTTGCAAACAGATTGTTATTTTCCCAGGTACTGCCCCAGCCGCCCACAACCCCATACCCCTTAGTTCAACACCATTCTACCAACCATGTGTTCAACTCCTAAATCCTCTCCTTTCTCACTGTGCTTGCGCAGGGTACTGGGAGCACCTCCATGGAGTAGTGTACTTCTTTATCTCTGGTTACAATCACGATTCCCCATAATTGGCATGTTTATGGATGCACCAGAGGCGTTAGGCCACATAGGCTTTGGAAAGCCTCCTTGCCAAATGTACATGTGCTGGCCATGGAGTTCTACAAGATGCCTTCTGGCATCATTGTGTAATGTGTTTATGCATTCTGCCCACAATCTAAGATGCCGGACACCACTAGTGCGCAGTGTGTAACATGTCCATAAGGCCTTGTGTATAGTACACAGATCGAGTAAGCAGTTGCATTAGAATTCGGGTTCACAGCTCTGCTCAAAGCATTAGACTACACTATTTTCCAAGTGGAAGAGCTGCTGTGTTTAGTCTCTGCTGTGCTTTTTTTATATATCTGATTTTAGGGCCCTGTGACAAATGCTTTGCCTACCTAGTAGCGTGTATTAAAAGTTCAAATCAAAAGAGTTACTTGTCCAAAGTTCCAAGGCACTTCATAAATGTCATTCCACGAGCCTTGATAAAGCAGTCCATTTTCATTCAAGATGTATTCCTGCAGCATTTCTCCCTCAGGCATGTAAACGGTGTCATCTGAAAAAAAATGCAGAAGCACCATTATCTATGCTGATGACATCTGCAGGAAGGATTGTTATTCCAAATGTTATCATAGGTTTTTATTATCAAATCAGCTATGTTATCCACTTGTTATTGTCACTTTCGTTAGGTCAACGATGCCATAAGTGAACAACACGTTTGGGCTGCTCAGCTCTCTTCTGTAAAACTGATGGCGCTTTTGTCCAATAAACATTCTCAATTTAATTTTCTTCTCACCATTTTAATGGAGGGATGCTCCACAAACGTGTCACAGTTTGGTAGCCATGTAACAGTTTCTCACTAGCTTTAATTTAGGTACTATTAAACATTAGTTGCAAACTTACAGTAAAAAATAGTAAAAAAAAGTCAGGTTAAATGGCATTGATTTCTTGAGAACAGATGCCAACCTGACATTTTGGAACTGACCAAAAGTGACTGAAACAGCTATATACTACAGCTAAAATGGACCCCATATATGGATTTTTAAAACACGTGTTGGTCATTGGCACTGTGTCAGGGCCCACCCTTTTCTTTAAATTCACTCCTGAATCTATAGCTCGACCCCCAGTCCCAAAGGGCCATTTATCACAAGTGTCTCCCTCGATCCTTCATCCATGACTTGGGTGTCCAATATTACTCTAATTCCATGCTAACTCAGTCTGTCCTGACCAAACTGTGGTGTGCTCTTTGTAGGAGAATGACAAGTGCCATATAATAGAAGCATAAGAAAAGAAGTAAACGCTGGCATAGGAAAGTAAAATATGAATTTGACATCTTATGTATTTGTAAAAGGTGCTGTATGGTATTGTACAGTAAATGTGCCAGGAGAGCTCCAGCTGTGGCAGACTATGGTGGTGAGCAGAGGGATGTGCCAGTCATTGAAACATAGAAACATAGAATTTGATGGCAGATAAGGACCGCTTGGTCCACCTAGTCTGCCCATTTCCCTACCTAATGGATAAGCTGCAGATCCTAGTTAACCAACAGCTTACTTCCTCCTACCCCCCCCACTAGACTTGCCTTATGTCTGTCCCATGCATTCTTAAATTCCCCCACTGTTTATGACTCCACAACCTCCTCAGAAAGGCTGTTCCATGCATCCACTACCCTCTCTGTGAAAAAATACTTCCTCACATTACCTCTGAGCCATCCCCCTTCTATCTTCAAAGTGTGCCCCCTTGTTCTTGCACATCTCTTTTTCTGAAAGATGCTACCCTCTTGGACTTTGTTGATTCCCTTGAGGTACTTGAAAGTTTCTATCATGTCCCCCCTCTCCCTCTTTTCCTCGAGGGTATACTTATTAAGCTCCTTAAGTCTCTCCTCATATGTCGTCTGGTGCAGACCCTGCACCATTTTGGTTGCCCTCCTCTGGACTGCCTCCATCCTGTCTATGTCCTTGTGGAGATTGGGTCTCCAGAACTGCACACAGTACTCCAGATGGGGTCTCACCAACTGTCTGTACAGAGGGATAATAACTTCCTGTTTTCTACTATTGATGCCTCTTCCTATACATCCCAGTATCCCCCCAGCCTTCCTTACTGCCTTCTCACATTGCTTGCCCACCTTTAGGTCATCTGATATGACTACCCCAAGTCCCTTTCCATTTTTATTGTTCTTAGTATCTCACCCTCCATAGTGTACTCTTATCCTGGGTTTTTGTTTCCCAAGTGCATTACTTTGCACTTCTTAGCATTGAATCTAAGCTGCCATACATTTGACCATTACTCCAACCTTGCCAAGTCCCTTCTCATCCTTTCCTTCCCACATTGTGTATCAACCCTGTTGCAGATCTTTGTGTCGTCTGCAAAGAGACATACTTTTCCTTCCAGTCCCTCTGCAATGTCACTTATAAAGACATTGAAGAGGACCGTTCCTAGAACCGAACCCTGCGGTACCCCACTAGTAACCACCCTTTCTTCAGAGTGGACTCCGTTTACTATTACCCTCTGTGTCCTGATCTCCAGCCAATTTTTTATCCAGGCTACCATCTTGGGACCCAGTCCCAGGCTGGCTAGCTTATATATTAATCTTTTGTGTGGGACTGTGTCAAATGCCTTGCTAAAGTCTAGGTAGGCCATGTCCACAGCCCTTCCCTGATCTACTACTTTGGTCACTCAGTCAAAGAAATCTGTTAGATTCATTTGACATGACCTACCAGCTGTGAATCCATGCTGCCTTGGGTCCTGTGCCCCTCTGACCTCTAGGTACTCAACAATTCTCTCCTTTAGAAGTGATTCCATCATTTTCCCTATCACTGAGGTCAAACTAACAGGTCTACAGTTTCCTGCCTCTGCCCTGCTTCCACTTTTGTGAAGCGGAATCACATCTGCCCTCCTCCAGTCCTCAGGTACCACCCCATCCTCCCATGATTTGTTAAAGAGGGTAGTCAGCGGTGTTGCTAGTTTTTCCCTTAGTTCTTTTAGAATTCTGGGATGAATCCCATCAGGCCCCCTTGCTTTGTCCACCTTCAGTTTTAAGAGTTATTTTAGAACTCTTTCTTCTGTGAATGGGCTGGTATCAACCCCCCTACCCAGAATGTTTCTGTTGTTTGGTTTAGGTACCTTCCCTTCTTCACTTGTGAATACTGAGCAAAAATATTTGTTTAGTATCTCTGCCTTTTCACAGACACCCACTGCTCACCCTCCCTCCCCTTTATTAAGCCTCACTATCCCTCCCTTGGTCTTCATTCACTCCCTGATGTACCTATAAAAGGTTTTATCCCCCTTCTTAACTGAGCTGCCCATCCTTTCCTTGGTTTGGGCCTTTGCTGTTCTGACTGCCTTCCCTGCTTCCTTCTGCTTTAACTGATACAGTTCTCTGTCCTGCTCCTTCTGTGATTCCTTGTAGTTACTGAATGCTGTCTTTTTCACCCTAACCTTCCCTGCCACCTCCTTTGAGAACCATAGTGGTTTTTTACATAATTTTGTTTTGTTTGCTTCACACAAAGGCTTGTTGCCTTAGTGATGGCAGTTTTGATTATTCCCCATTGTTTATCCACCCCTCCTTCCTGCCCATTTACTAGTGCATTCCTTAGGCACTCACCCATTTTGGCAAAGTCAGCCCTCCTAAAGTCCAGGACCTTTGCCTTTGTATGGCTTGACTCTAGTGCTGTGTTTATCGTGAACCATACTCTTTGATGGTTGCCAGTTCCCAGATGACTACCCACTTCTACATCTGTGATCCTCTCTCCATCTCCATTTGAGAGTACCAGGTCTAAGATTGCTCCCTCCCGAGTGTTTTCCAGTACTAGTTGTCTAAGACATGCCCCCCGCAGGGCATCTAGAATGACCCTGCTCTTTGATGTGGCTGCAGCAAATGTACTCCAGTTAACATCTGGCATATTCAGATCCCCCATCAACAATATCTCCCCTTTTTCTGCCATTCTAAGGATACCTTCTATTATTTCCTTGTCCATTTCCTCCCCCTGAGATGGGGGTCTGTATAAAACCCCTGTGCAGATTGTGGTGCTATTGCTTGTCTCCAAGTTGACCCACAGTGCTTCCTCTCCTCCCTGTTTACCCTTTTGTTCTGTTGCTTTGATTCCTTCCTTTATGTAAAGTGCTACTCCACCTCCTCTTTTACCCTCCCTGTCCCTCCTGTAGATAGTGTACCCTGGTATGTTCACATCCCAGTCGTGGTTCTGTGTGTACCATGTTTCTGTGACTGCTACGATATCCAGATGGTCCTCTTCCATCAAGGCCACTAGTTCAGGAAACTTATTACCCAGACTACGAGCATTGGTACTCATTACTCTCCATTGTTTGATGGCTTTTCCTCTGGTAGCCCCATCCCTGCATTTGCTGACTTTGCTTTCTCCATTTACCCCAGTCCTGCTCCCTACTAACCTTTCTACCTTAGTCTTTACCTCATGTAGTGCCCGGTTTTGGAGGGGGAGACTGGGAATTTCCTGCTGCTTATCAGTGCCTCTCCCCTTGGCTAGTTTAACAGCTTGCCAATGAAGCATTTAAACTGATCACTGAGGAGACTGGTTCCTTTCCCAGACAGATGCAAACCATCGTGCCAGTATAGGTGGATATCCCTCCAGATAGAAACCCAGTCACCAATGAAGCCAAAACCCTGTACTCTACACCAGTTTTTCAACCTTTCATTGAACTGCATGTTGTGGAGTACTCTCGCCTCACACATGCCATAGACAGGCAGCACCTCTGAGAAGGATACTGTATGAGCTACTTGTCTAAGGCCCCTCCCCGACTCCACAAACTCCTCCTGCACTGCTCTCATCCCATGCATGGCCAAGTCATTTGTCCCTAGGTGGACAATGATATCCAGCACTGTCTCCCATGCAGCTGCTGTTGTGATCCTTACAATCTGCTTCCTTTCCCCCCAAGCCATGGCACCAGGCAGGCACCTTACTTCACTTTCCCTTGCCCCCCTAGTTCTATCCCCCTGATAATTGAGTCCCCACCAGGAGCTACTTCCTTTCCCTGCTGCGTTCTGTGCCACCTTCCTGTGGGCCTCCCTTGTGATGGTTGCCAGCAACCTCAGTCTCCATTGTGTGTGCCTCCATAGAGGAACTATGCTCCACCAGAATGTCATATGGATTGTGGAGTGGCACTTCTGAAGGGGTGCACCTCTGTTCCACCACCCTCCCCTTCCCCCTCCCTGAGCCCACTGTGGTCCAACTGCTGCTCCTTCTTGGCAACCTCTGAGGCAGAGGTGTTGGCCCTGGTGTTCCCTGTGTGTGTGTGGGGGGGGGGGGTTCCTGTACTCCTGTCCAGTTTGGCCTGGAGTCAGGCAACCTTCTCCCTCAGAGCAGAGAGTTGCCTGCAAATAGTGCAGCATCTCAGCCTCCAGAAAGTCTCCTGGAAGACTGCTGCCCCACAGCCAGTGCATTGCAGTACTCCCCACATGTCTGTCTTTTTAATTTACCCTGTGTAAATTTATATATTTTTTAAAATAGTATGTGTGCTTTTACTGTCAATGTAGTGTGCTGTGCTGGTAAGGATATGACAGTAGTATGCCCACAGAGGAAATTATGTCAGAATTCCTGGTATAAAGGAAGTGACACCAAGGCGGGAGTGAGGGGCAAGGGGGTTGGACCCAAGCCGTGCCCTCTAGACACAATCAGCTAGAAGCTCTGACCCACCACTATGATGAGTGTTGACCTTCCTTTCAGCAAGACAACCTGCACGAGTTAACAGAGAAAATAACCAGCAAAGGAAAAAACAGAGAAAAATCAAACAGTTTAGCACAATACAGGTAAGCCTCCCTGATCCTATATAACCTGGTGTTGCATGCTCTGAAAACAATTAGGGGAAGACAATCTCACCCACCTGAGGCTCTGTCTGGATTTGAATACACAAACTGCAGCCTTTGCTATGAGAACTATTTGGCCACCACCACCAGTAAATTAATCCTTGACTCTCAAGGTTGGGACAGTGGGGAGCAGGGTGGTGGGGCACTACCTGCCAGGGTGGGGGGTCCACTACACCACCAGGGATTGCATTTTGTCTGATGTGGGCAAGTCAGGGTTTGGGAGAGGGGACCGCTAGACTATCAGGGTGTCATATTTAGTGTTCTGACTGGGGATCAAGGCTGGGGAGGGACTGTTAGACCACCAGGGATTTCTTTTCTTTACATTTGAGGAGATCAGGGCTAGGGAGGGACCAATAGTCCACCAGGGATGTTTGTACAGTATTTTACTTGCGTGGGGATTGGGGTAGGGGAGAGACCACTAGACTACCCGGGAAACTATTATTTTTATTGGACAGAGGATCAGGGCTGAGGAGGGACCACTAGACCACCAGGGAAACTATTCTTTTTGTTGGACAGATGATCGGGGCTGGAGAGGGACTTCTAGACTACCAGGGATACTTTTCCTTTTGTTGGACAGATGATCGGGGCTGGGGGGGAACCTTGCCCAGTGCACTCAGCCACTGCGGCAGCATGCAGATGAGCCCATAATGAGCATGCAGATGGCCCGCTAGCACTGTGCATGCCCAATTGGCTCATCTGCATGTGTGGGCTGAATATTGCCCATAGGGACTGTGGCGCTAACCAGTGTGTGCTGCACTTTACCCCTATGGGCAGTCATTGGCCCAGCTCTCTGGTAGCATGACACACAGCATGGCGACCGGTGGCTGTGCACCACACTATGGTAGCCCCATATTCAGACAGATAACGTAGTCCATTCGGATCATGGTGTCTGTTTGATTACGGCACCAGAGCCAGCCAGACCTCTGTTTTCGTGTGGCACCCCTGTGTGCGCGTGCAGCTGGCTAGCTCTGAATAAGTGGGATTTTGTTTCCATGTTTCTATGTTTACTTGAATCAAGTTTTACATTTTAGGTAGTGGAATATAATCTTTCAATGTTATCACCAGTTCTCCATTAGGCTCAACCTTGTGGTTAAAAGTTCTTCATGCCGTTACTGGTAATTTATCTATGAGGGTTACTCTAGCCGATTATAGGCACTATGGTAAGGGGGCATTTGGGTATGTACTTTTTTCCTCTCACTGTAACCCTAAAAAGGCTATGTGCTATGCATAGCTTTTCGTGACAATATCATCAGTATAAACCTTTCAAACTGTACTTCCCCAATGATGTAACTAAAGGGAAGGTGTTTGAAATTACCTTTGTGAGAGGAAATTAACTTGTCCATGTATGTATCCTTTTGTGTGATTTTCTTGTAAGTTTTTCTTGCAAAATTTATAAATGAAAAGTTAAAGAAAAAGCAAAAAAAAATGAGAATTCATGAATAAAGCAGTACCTTTACACCAAGGGTTAAAGAGGAGGCAGAACTGTCCTGCTGCTTTCTGTTGTATCAGGCGGCCTTCATTATCATACAGCATCAGAAAGAAGTTGTACCGCCCTATTATTGCAGTGGCAGGGCTACAGACAGTGAGACGCAGTCCATCCTCCGCTAGCTCCATGTTAACTCTCCATTTGTTATCAGCCCTTGAACTGGTTAGCATAATTCGAGTTCCATTGACTTCAGAAGGTTTTGGTCCTGTATCACAAACACAAAAATGATAATGCAGACATGACAAAAAGATTTAATTATTGTTGTGAAATGCAATCTAATACTACTGAAAACAGAAAAAAATCAGACAAAAAAGACTGTACTGGTGCAGTCACTCACCATTCTAATGTACTGACTTGGTAACTCACTACACTACTATGCTGGTGTCGTGTACCTTTCTGTACTAATGTGCTAGTTTGGTAGCTCACTACACTTGTCGACTGGTGTCTAGTAACTCATTATACTAATGTTTTGGTGTCTTGGTGACACACTTTATTTGTTTGTAATTTTTGACCAGGAAAGACATATCAAGCTATAATAGCTTGTTTCCAGGTGTATCCCGGAGGGTGGGTTGCATGGACCTGTTTTACTGACAGAGGGAATGTTACTGACAGAGGGAATGTTGGCCATGACACCAGGGAATCTCCCCTACTCTTCGCTGATAAGTGCCACGGGATCTTTTACATCCACCTGGACAGTGACCAGAGATGAGCATAAGGGACCTTGATTTAACATGTCTTCTGAAGGATGGCACCTCACCAGTGCAGCGCCCTCCTCATATTGCACTACTGTGTCAGTAATGGGCATTACCCCAAGTGCCTGGTGTGGAGCTAGAACCCATGACCATCCGATCTTCTGTCCCCCAGAGGTGAGTGTGCTACCTACTGAGCCACTGACACTTGACTAGTGTGCTGGTGTCTTGTAACTCATTGTACTAATGTCCGGCTTGGTAATTCAAAACACTAGTGTGCTGTTGTCTTGCTAACTCACTACACTAATGTTCTGGCTTAGGAACTCACTACACTAGTGTGCTGGTGTCTCATAATGTGCTATGCTAATGTGCAGGTTAGGTAATTCACTCCACTAGTGCGCCGGTGTTTCCTGACTCACCATACTTATGTGCAAGTTTGGTAACCCACTACACTAGTGTGCTGGTCTCATAATGCACTACGCTAATGTGCAGGTTAAGGAATTCACTCCACTAGTGTGCTGTTGTCTCCTGACTCACTCTACTTATGTGCTAGTTTGGTAACCCACTACACTAGTGTGCTGGTGTCTCATAACTCACTAATGTTCTGGCTTGGTAACTCACTACACTAGTGTGCTGGTGTCTTGTCACTCTCTGCACTAATGTGCTGGCTTGATACTGTAACTACACTTGTGTGTTGGTGTCTTTTGACTCACTACATAAATTTGCTGACTTGGTAACTAACTACACTAGTGTGTGTATATATATATATATATATATATATATATATATATATATATATATATATATATATATGTCTCATTACTCACTACAATAATGTTCTGGCTTAATAACTCACTAGCCTTGTGTGTGGGTGTCTCTTAACTCACTACACTAAGATGCTGGCCTGGTAACTCACTCCACTAGTGTGCTGGTGTCTTGTAAATCACCACACTAATGTGTGTGCTTGGTAACTCACTCCACTAGTGTGCTGGTGTCTCACAAATCACTACACTAATTTGTGTGCTTGGCAACTCACTACACTAGTCTGCTGGTGTCTCATAAATCACTACACTAATTTGTGTGCTTGGTAGCTCACTCCACTAGTGTGCTGGTGTCTTGTAACTCAGTACATTTACATGCAGGCTTGGTAACTCCCTACACTTGTATGCTACTGTCTTGTTGTACCTCACTACACTAATGTGCTGGTATCTTGGTTACACACTACACTATGTGCTTGTGTCTTGTAACTCACTACACTAGTGTGCTGGTGTTACAGACCATGATACACTAGTGTGTCAGCATCTTGTAACTAAAAACAAGCTAAAAGACAAAGAACCTCAGCGTGCAAGTGCTGAAGCAATGGTTACCCCAAAGGGCACTGGCCGGGAAGCCAAGTTTCAAAGAAATACAAAATCACACATACCCCCATAATGCAAAGCACCATGGGCTGCATATGCAAATCACCACAGTATATTATGCTGGTTCAACTTTAAGCAGAAATGCATGGTACCAAAAGGTCTCTCACACAATCTGCAAAGGGTACAGACAGAAGACACATACATGTGTTTCATCCTACCAGTACTCATCAGTGTGCCTCGTCTGTTTGACACCCCAGTGGAATGAAACAGCTACCCTAAGATGGTCTATCTGGGTTATGTTGTGGTGACTCCAACTTCTTGTAACTAACTACACTGAAGTACTGGGGCCTTCGACCTGGTCAACCACAATCTGCTATTAGCCAAGCTGGGCAATGTAGGCCTTGATAGCTATTCACTAAGGTGATTCAAAAGCTATTTAACCGGTTGCACACAGAGGGTAAAGTAGAAAGACGCCACATTAGATCCACTCCCATTAAAAGAGGGGGTGCCACAAGGGTCGATACTTGGCCACCTCCTCTTTTCCCTCTTCACTAATGAACTGAGCGACCACTGTGGTGGGAGTTCTGTTGTCCAGTATGCAGATGATGCCGTCATCTATCAAACCTTCGCTAATCTGGGTGGCCTCAGCTCCTTGCTCCGAGGTAACCTGAGATCCCTTGAGAACTGACTCATCAAGAACAGAATGGTCCTTAACACAGACAAAACCAAGGCCATGCTTCTCGGTCCAAGATCCCTTGGACATGATTGTCGGCGACCGCCCAGTGCAGTGTATGGGACTGTTCTTCGGGCATCTATATGGCACTAAGGAGGTTCACCCTAAACTGAGTTGAGTGCTGGTATCTGTTGGTGACCTGGCTGCTCGAAGTGTGGTGTCGACAGGATTGGAATCTGGAAGTGCTGGAGCTTTGGAGCCCTCAAGTTTGGTTTTATTGGAACCTGTTCTGTGGGGATTATAATTCTGATTCTCCAAGCAAGGGACATTTGGAACTGGAGTTGGAAACGTTTGATGTGAGATCGCCGACTATTACAACTGCAGGGTCATGAGTAATGGCCATTAAATTACTGTAAGCTTTCTTGGGCTGGTGTTGAGGTTGGCCGGGGGGAGGGATTCTTGTGTGGGTCTGGAGTTCCCTGGACCCAGCTCCCTGGACTTCTATTGGAGGATTCGGGTTAGGGGGTGAGGGGCATATATTACCTCACGGTTGGTGGACGGTGGGGTTGTCTGAGTTGTTCGGGGTCTCTGGGGCCTATGGGGCTTCCCCTCCTGCTTTTCCCATATCCTGATGATGTGTGGATTCCTGTAACTCATCTGCTACAACTGCGTTGTGTCGGTTTGTATCCTACTTCCTTGCTTGGAACTCAGTTTTTGACTTGCCTTCTGCCTTGGGAACTGTGAGACTCTGTTTCGGCCAGCTGTTCGAGGTCCTCTGTTTTATGGGACCAGGATTTTTTTCATTTTTTTGAAGGAGGTGGTGAGAGAACCCCCTTAGTGACTGTTTTTATTTGTTTTACTCATCTGTTAACTTCTGGATACTTTCATTTACTCTCTTCGAAATAATGAGAGAGTTGTGATAATCTTCGGTATTTTTCGTGAGTATCGTAGCAAGAAGGAGGTGATGAGAGTCCTCCGCTCTCTGTCTGAAAGTTGCAATTAACAACTCTGTCTGGTGGTAGTGAGAGCACCACAGATATTGGACATTAAGGGTGGGTGGTGAGAGCTCCAATCTGATGGAAAACTTTTGTTTTATTTTATTTTGTTTGTGTGAATTAAATATTTTTCTTTGTTATGTGAGGGGGGGAAGGAGGGGCTCAGTGGTTTAAGTTAGTTTTTTAACATTTATTTTTGTAAGATAATTATTAATTTAAATTAGTTTGTGGTTGTTATAGTAGAACTTATTTTACATTGGTATGTGCTGGGACCAAGTTTCTGTGGGTAGGCGCTTTACCCCCTCTGAGCTGAGGGACCTGTGCCCCTTTGACTGCCCCCCATTGCAGCCTGAGGTTTATAGGCATTGTCGTGCCTTGGGGATTGCATGGAGGAGGCAGAGTGGGGGTGGGGTTCTTCGGCCAGGGGGAGGGGAGTGGAGAAAGGGGATTAGGATAGTGAGGTCAGGGAGGCACCCTGGGCCGAAGTGGGTCCAGGATAGAGGTTGGCGATGCCTGTTTCCCATACCCAAGGGCTCCACTGATAGCAGGCAAGTAGTCCGCTCCTCCAAGGCCTCTCATCCAACCCGGGCGGTGTTATGCAATGCCAGGTCTATGAAGAACAAGACAGCAATTATTGTTGATCTTGTTGAATCATTTGACCTGGCTTGCATCACCAAGACCTGGCTGGATGAAAACGCTGGTCCCATATTAGAGTCAGCTATTTCAGCCAGGTACTTGGTGATACATTGCCTGAGGTTGGATCGAAGGGGGGGGGGTCACTATTTGTTTTAAATCGGAGCTGGGCCTTGTGGAAGTTCCTGTGGGGATCCCCAGATCCTTTGAGTGTATTATGGGAGCAGGTGTGGGCTGCAGAATTCTTCTCATTTACCGTCCACCCAGTGACGGGAACGTTTTTCTGCAGGAAGTTGCAGACTTCATTGTCGACCTTGTGTTGGAGACTTCCAGGTGGCTGGTCCTGGGGGACTTCAGTGCCTGGCTCGATGATGAACTCTTGCATTTTGGTCAAAACTTCCTCCAACGAATGACTTTGTTGGGCTTTACACAGGTTGTTACCACTGCTACCCATACTCAGGGTCATGCCTTGGATCTGGTGTTCACCCTGGGGATGGAGATCATGGAGCTGGTGGTGGAACCAGTTGGGTGGTCTGACCATCACTCCATAGAGTTCAGTTTCGCGGCCCCTCCTATGAGACCAACCCCTTTGGAGATGGTCCGGTACCGCCCTTTGAGAGGAGTTGCCCCTGAGGGTCTAATGGTGGTGCTGGACCTATCAAGTTTGCCTATGGAGTGCATGGAACCAGATACCTTAGTGGGGCACTACAATAGAGTGATACTGGGGGCTCTGGATTCCATTGCACCTGTCCGTGTTCGTCCCCTCTCCCTCCGCCCTCGGTACCCATGGTTTGATGGATCATTGAGGGAGTTGAGGAGAGTGGGGCAAAGGCTGGAATGCTGCTGGCGGAAATCTGGACTGGAGGATGACAGGCTTAGATTGATGGCCCATTATTTGGACTATCAGTCAGCAATCTCCCGTAAGAAGGCAGAGTTCCTGTCCAGAGAGATAGCTGCATCAAGAAATCAACCAGCTCAGCTGTTTTGAACCATGGACAGACTGTGCAATCCAGCCTGCCTGTGGGGTCGGAGAGCTTTTTCACAAATAAAGTGTGATGAGTTTGCTCGGTTTTTTGATGATAAGGTGTCATCCATCAGGTCAGAGATCTGCAGTAAGCATTCAAATGAGCATTGCAGTGATCGATGCAAGATTACAGGCCCTCGGTTTATCTGGACAGACTTTGACCAGCCAGCAGTCATGGATATCATGAAGATTGTCCGGGGCTTGCAACCGACTTGCTGTAGTTTGGATCCTGGTCCCATGTGCCTCCTTGTAGAGTGTATGGATGTGATCGGACCAATCCTTGTGGAGATAGTCTGGTGCTCTTTGGACCAAGGGGTGTTTCCAGAGCCTCCGAAAGAGGCTATCATAACACCCCTTTTGAAGAAAGCTTCCCTCGACCCCGACTGTCTTGCCAACTACAGAGTGATCTCTAACCTTCCCTTTTTGGGTAAGGTTATTGAGAAAGTAGTCGTGTTGCAGCTCGAGGACTTTCTTACCGCCCATGAAGTCTATGATCCTCTCCAGTCCGGCTTCAGGAAGAGGCATAGTACTGAGACGGCGTTGGTTCGGGTATTGAATGATCTCCTAATAGTGACAGATCGGAGGTGTTGATCAATCTTGGTCCTCCTTGATCTCTCTGCAGCATTTGACACCATGGACCATGGGATGTTGCTAGATCACCTGCGGTTACTCTGTTGACTGTCGGGAACAGTTCTCAGATGGTTCCATTCTTTCCTTACGGGCAGAATCCAGAAGGTAGTACCAGGAATTTTTTCCTGTGCTCCTTTTGCTCTGCCTTTTGGGGTACCACAGGGCTCTGTGCTTTCCCCATGTTGTTCATGGTGTATATGCTGCCATTGGGAGACATTATAAGGCGTCATGGGCTGAGTTTCCACTGCTATGCAGATGACACTCAGCTCTATATGTCCTTTGTACCTGAACAAGATGACGCCTTATTGGTCTTTAACAACTGCCTCACTGAGATTCAGGACTGGATGAGTGCTAACTGGTTAAGACTAAATCCAGACAAGACTGAGGTGCTGGTAGTGGACCTGGGTCACTGAGTAGAGAAGTTGACTCCTGGGTTGCTCTCTGGCCTTGTTCTAGAGGGTAACCAGTTGAGACCTTCTGAACAGGTGCGAAATCTGGGAGTAATTCTTGACAACGAGCTGACGCTGAAGGCACAGGTGTCAGCTGTTGTCAGGTCTGCCTTTTATCATCTGAGGAATATTGCCTGGATAAAACACCTAGTTCTGCACGATGACCTTCCGGTATTGGTCCACGCCTTTGTTTCTTCGTGTCTTGACTACTGCAATGCTTTATATCTAGGGTTGCCGTGGGTGGATCTCCGTCGCCTGCAGCTGGTGCAGAATGCGGCGGCCATGTTGTTGACTGGATTAGGAAGAACGTGCCACATCACACCTGTGCTGCGTGAACTGCACTTGCTGCTGGTGTGATGGAGAATCATCTTTAAGGTCGCATTGCTAACCTATAAGACCCTGCACGGTCAGGGACCGGGCTACTTCCAAGATCTCCTTCCACCCTAATGCCCTCTCCGTTCACTCCGCTCCACCGACGAGGGATTGCTAGAGATTCCCAGGGTCTTTTTTCAGTCATCAGTGGCCAGAGTTTTTTCTTTTGTGGCCCCGACCCTGTGGAATTCTCTTCCTCGTCGAATTCGTGAGTGGCTGTCCACAGAGTCATTCAAGGCAGCTTTGAAAACTTACTTATTTGAACAGGCTTTTAATGGATAATTTATATGTTGTATTTATGTCATTTTTTATTATGTAGCTGCGCTTTGATTTCTGAAAAGCACAATATATATAAATTTTGATTGATTGATTGATAGAAAACAACACCTACACCTGACCTCCACATCCGGCAGCAGCCTAGAGGTAGTGGCATCTCTAAAATACCTTGGCCTCACCCTGGACCAGGGTTTCTCCCTCATTAACCATGTGGATCAAGTCACTAAAACCTTACATGGGAAACTAGGTACCCTCTACCGACTGAAAGACCAGCTGATACCTGAAGCAAGGGTCTCTATCGCCACCAGCATCCTCTTCCCGACAATCACCTATGCAGCCCCAGTAGTGCATGGAGTAGCAAGGTTTGAGATGAACAGACTCCAAGTCCTGTACAATAAGGTGGCATGGTTCGCCACTCAGACCAACCCCAGGAACCACCATTGCGACACCCTATCCCTACTAAATTGTCCCTCACTGGCCGCTCGTCTCCAGTACCCTCTGCTGTGCCAAGCCTTCAAATTAATCAGTCCAACTCCCCCTCCCAGCCTCTCTGGACTCATTGCGCTAAAGACTAATCTCCAGCTCCTTTGCACAATAGACCGCATCCTCCTAGCTGTCACCAGAGTAAGAACCAAGGTGGGGGCAGGTCATTCACCCACCCACACTGCACGTACCCTGTGGAACTCCCTCCCTCCCTCCCGGGGTGTAGGAAGCACCTTATATCAAAAGTTTCCACACTAGTCTTAAGGCCCACATGATGGCAGCTACCAATTGCCATTGTAATGGGCTCCTGGGACCACCACACGGACAACTGAATCTCATAGTCTAATATGTATCAGCAATGTGGAGCCCTTTGTACTCACAGTGTGAACATATAGGCATGGGTAGCAGAAGTCTTTTGATCTAAAAAAGCTTTTGTTTTGGTTAAACTTCAAAGGGCTGAGTCATTTTCATAAAACTGGTTTTGAATGTAAGCAGTGGCCTAGGTAAGGCCAGCTGGACAGACAGCAAGGATAACAAAGGGACCAAGTTTTAAATGACAAATCTGGTTTGGACTAGTCTGAGAATAAGGGTTCCCCAGAGGTCAAAAGCAGAGACAGAGTGTGATGTCAGAGAGGCCAGTCCAGTAATGCAGGGATAGTGGACTGGCCAGCTGAAGGTACTTCTGTTGTATGTATTGAATGAGAAGACAGTTACGTTTTGGATTTTTGAACTAGCAGCATCATGGGTTCAAGTCTGCCATAACTCACCAGTTCTCAGTTGGGGGTAAGCTTCTTATCTTCTACTCTGCTTTGAATC
The DNA here is from genome assembly GCA_016271365.2 of Neoceratodus forsteri. NCBI lineage: Eukaryota > Metazoa > Chordata > Ceratodontiformes > Ceratodontidae > Neoceratodus > Neoceratodus forsteri. Next base: position 1,190,301,822 of record CM028130.1, on the reverse strand, counting down.
TAGGTAGTTTTGAGTTAGTTTTTCTCCTGTGTGATCTCTGTCTTTTCCAAATGTATTTAGTTTTATCTTTGTAGAAATACTGTATTTCCGATAGTCTTTAGTGTGTATTGTCCTGTAACGTATGTAAATATCACAGGGTAATAAATGTTATTTTTATATGCTTCATGCCTTCTGTGACTAAGTAATTTTGAATGTAGAAAACCAGGGCTGAACTGGCAAGTCTGTGATCTGTTTCCAAAAAGACAGGCTACAAAGTTACCCTGTCTAAAGCAAAGTGTTCCTAACTGTTACAACAGGGGTGGGTTTTTGCCCTTTGGGAAAGAGCACTGTTCTGTGGGCACTTTGGCTACAGTGGAATTTAGACCTAGAGATACCCCACATGAGATTGTAGCTGAGTGGTGGCAGTGTACTAAGTTAACCCTTTTATTTCTAGTTAAATTGTTTATTAAAAAAAACAAAACACATTTTCATATATATTGCAATTACAGTACAAGCAAGGTCTTCAGATGGAAAGTAATACAATGTATACCACATAGAAAAAGAATTATATGTTCAGCACATAATAACATCTAGTAAATATACAATTGCATAGATTACGATAATGTTTCTTATCGAGATCTGACTGTGCACATGTAATTATGTACATGTGTGGTAAAAATACCTTGTACTGTAAAAAAAAGAAAAGAAAGACAAAATGAAACTCAGTCTGCATATAACTATGACTATCACAATAACAAAGAGAGTTGCAAGTAAATAGAAGGAAGAAAAAATTGAGCATAACAGGGTTATATCTGTATGGTAAAAAATTAAGGTAAGGGATCTGATAATACCTTTCATATAGATGTTTGAAGGTAATTTAAATAGTCCTGCCATCAAAGATTAAATTCATTCATCCAGTCCTAGGCCAAGTATGAAAGCCGTTCCAAGGAGGCTATATGGGTTAAGCTGTTCAGGATGTCAGTCAGAGTAGGTGTTGGTGCTTACTCAGATTTCCAGCGCATTAAGACCAATCTTCTAACGTGCATGAATAAAATGTGTAACCATCTATGTTGAAATCTGGATAGTTCTGCACCTTTATTTATAACACCTAACAGGAAGTATTTAGGTTCAAATGGAATAGGGTGCCCAATAATATTGGAAGCTAAGCGATGGATTGATTGACATAGTTTAGAGATTGGTTTACATAACCAGAGTATGTGTAAAAGATAAGGTAACCCTTTCAGACATCTGTAGGGCTGTGAAAACTGGTAACAGTGTAGACTGAGTTCAGGGAGGAAACCAGTCAGTGACAGTATCTAACCAGAAGTTTTTAATAATGGGAAGGCTTTAATCCTGAGGTTCAATGGGTGGAGCAACAAAGTCGCTCCCCCATCAGGCCTTAAAAGGCCACTCATCCTGGACTGTTCCAGGATTCGTCTCTGTTGCGGCCGGAGGTGCTGCCCTCCCTTGCTCCGGGCTGTTGGCTCTTCACTCATGCATCTCCGGACGCTCGTTTCCTACACTCACCGACCTTCTCCTGCCATTTCATTGTCCTCCCTGGTCTCCCCTTGTTGTGTTTCACCTTCCTAGCTGCTGCTTCGTTCTCTGCCCCGCCTGTCTTCCCCCCTTGTTTTGTCCTTCTCTCCCCCCCCGCTGCCTCCATTCATCACTGCTTGTGTCTCCTCCCCTCATCTTGTTGCCCCGTGCCTTCAGCTTTTCGTCCCTGCCTCCTCCATTCCCTGCTGCACTGACCTGTTGCTTAGCTGCTCGCTTCTCTACTCGGCACATTCAGCGGTCCTGGTTCTCTGCTCCTTTTGGGTCGTCTTGGATTCAGCCCTTCTGTGGACTTCTTGGACTGCAGCTCTGGATCTTCGCATTTCCCCGCTGCAGCGCTCCCTCTTCTGTCTGGGCTCACACCTTTGATTTGCCCATCCCTTGTCGTTGGTCTGTTCTCCATTCACCCTCTGCTACTCTGACCTGCCCGCTCCTCCTCATCTTCGGTCGGCGCTTCGGATGTGCCGTCAACTTCGAGCACCTGACACAGTACTTCTGCTCCTTCTACAACCCTCACCCTTGCTCTCACTTTCACCCCTTCGCTCTCATCGCCATTCCGGGTCTCTCTTAGGTGGTTCTACTGGTGCTTGTTTGCTCACTCTTCCTTCCGCCGCTCCCCACCCCCCCTCGCTGGCTCCTTCGGCTCCTGCTGTTCTCAATTCTGTTTGAATTCTTTCTGGTTGCACGTCTTTGCCTTTCACCAATGTTGATTGCAATGTTTATTTTCTCTTCCTATATGGGCCCACCATTTGTGGCCATCTTACTGTTTCTATTCAGACCATGCTTCTCATTCTGGCGTGCTGTACATTCTGGCCTCTGCTGTGCTTTGGGGGCCAGTGCTATGCCTGTGGTGATGCCCTGATCCTCTGATCTATTCATTATCTGTTCTCTCACCGGTAGTTCTCCCCAGCTGGCGTTGCCTCACTTCATTTCCCCCTGGTTCTGTTCACTATCCTCACTTCATCTGTCTTGGTGTTTGCGTGGCTGTTTCACATCCTGCTGCCTCATTCATGCTTCTCTGTTTTCTCTACTCATTCTTGCCCTTCTCCCCTGCTTCAGAGGTGTCTACCCTGTCAAATCCACTTGTTGCCGTCCTCCTCCTCCTCCTTCTCCTCCTCCCATTCCCTCCTCCCTCCATTTTGCTCATTCTATGACTTTTGCTTTCTTTGGGGGGTTTTCTCCTATCAGCACCTTCCTAGTCATATCCCCTCTTACCTTAGTCCATCTGGCCCTATCCTGCCATCACCTTCCTTATTCATATCCTCCTCTCACTTTAGTCCTTAGGGTGTCTAGGTGTCCGAGTCCTGTTCTCCTTCACTCAGTCTGACCCCAAGTTCTCAGTCTGACCTCAGGGTCTACTCATTTACATTGCTTAATTGGGCATATCTCTCATTGAACCATATGCTACCTCATCGAACTGCTGCACTCCTGCAGTTATTATCACCATCAGTTTTCTTATGCCTGCATCTGTATACCCCTCACTCATCTGACCTCTATATGGGTCTTCTCCCATTCATCGAACACTTGAGCATAACCCTATTGGGTCCATGTTACCTCGACTCAACCTGCTCTCCACTCGAAGACATGCCTTCATGTCTCTGCCCCTTCACTAAGAGGTGGTAGGCTTCTCTCCATCATCGTTCATAGTTCATTTCATGTCTCACCTTCAACCATCCACACCTTCTAGGCTTCTTTCCATCATCGTACTTCCTCTCTAACCTTGAGCTTCTAGTTGCAGACATCGTTCGCATCCCTTGACAGCTGTCTAATTATCAGGACAGAGTGATTGCTTGCTCTGTAATTGGACTTTTCCTCCTTTCTTGATCTCTACTTCAAATTGTTGTAGCGGTGTCATCCATAATCAAAACATCCTTCAGCCTGGAGGAAGGTGACCTAAGCCTTGGATCCCCAGAGGGTTCCTCCTCATAGGGGTTTTTTCCTCTCCTCCTCCTTGCCAATGATCATAATATTAGTTAGGGTTAGTGCTTTCATAGGTTCATTACTTAGGTTCTGCTGTTGGATGGAGTCGGATGGTGGCCCTGGCTGTTCCCTCTCTCCTTAGGAAGTCGCATCTCATCTATTTTCCTTTCCTTGGTTGTCCTCACCTTTTCTCGCTCTTCTCCTGTCTTTCCTGTCTATGTCCGTTACATTTATTTCTGGTCTAGATATCTTCTGATTTCTCGCCTCTTCGATGTTCAACACCCTTTTGGGTATTCTTTTTGGGCTTCTTCCTAAGCTACCTTTAGCCAAGAGAACCATTCCCACAGCACCTCTAGGGTTCCTTACGTCGTACCCCTACAGGGTGGTATATCACATGGACAGAGAGGCGAATATCCACAATGTATCGAAGTCACACAAGCATACATCTCATCCAGTTGTGTAAGCACAGTTGAATGGGAAGGCTTTAAGCCAGAGGTTCAATGGGCAGAGCAACTATGTCACTCCCCCATCAGGCCTTAAAAGGCACTCATCCTGGACTGTTCTAGGATTCGTCTCTCTGTTGCCCCACCATCCACCCCTCCTCCTCCAGTGGCTCGTCTCTCTTACCTGTGGGCTTCTTCCTGAACTATCTTTAGCCAAGGGAATCATTCCCACGGCACTATAGGGGGGAACCCTCCTCTAGAGTTCCTTACATCGTACTCCTACAGGGTGGTATATCCCACAGATAAACAGGCAAATAGCCACAATGTATCAAAGTAACACAAGCATACATCTCATCCAGTTGCGTAAGCACAATTGAACTGTACATTCCTGCAGATTATGAAATAGGTTTGCAATACTCTTACATCCATGCCAGCAACTATTATCAAATGAGTGGTTACAGGTGTTATATATGTTCTCTCTTAGAAACATAGAAACATAGAAGTTGACAGCAGATAAGGACCACAAGGCCCATCCAATCTGCCCATTTTTTTTCTACCTTATGAATGTGCCATAGGCCTTTACTCTGTCAATGGCCTATATATTTATATTCATCTATATTGCTCCCTTGTGCCTATCCCATACCTGTTTGAAGCCCTGCACTGTATTCATATCTACCACTTCCAGAGGTAGGCTGTTCCATGCATCCACCACCCTTTCTGTGAAAAACAACTTTCTCACATTACCCCTTAATCTGCCTCCCTCTAATCTCATGCTGTGTCCTCTTGTCCTGCTATTTTTCTTATATTGAAACATGTTAGACTCTTTCACCTTGTTAATGTCCTTAAGATGTTTGAATGATCTGATCATATCACCTCTCTCCCTCCTTTGCTCTAGGATATACATATTGAGCTCCATTAATCTGTCCTCATATGTTTTCTAATGCAGCCCCTGCACCATTTTGGTTACTCTTCTCTGTACTGCCTCCATTTTGTTAATATCCTTGTGCAGGTGTGGCCTCCAGTACTGCCTGCAGTACTCCCGATGGGGCCTAACCAGTGTCTTGTAAAGATGGATTATTACCTCCCTCTTATGACTTGCGATACCCTTACTAATACACCCTAACATACCTCTAGCCTTACCTACTGCTTTAGTGGTCTGCTTGGATGAGTTCAGGTCATCTGTGATGATGATCCCCAAGTCTCTTTCTTCCCTTGTGATTGCCAGCAACTCCCCTCTCAACCTATAGGTAGCTTCAGGGTTTCTCTTCCCTATGTGCATGATCTTGAACTTCTTTGAGTTAAACCCCAGTTGCTACTCTTCAGACCATTTTGCCAGTTTTTCCAGGTCTCTTCTCATTCTGCCCACCCCATCTGGATCATCTACTCAGTTGCAGAGCTTGGTGTCATCTGCAAACAGGCAAACCTTACCCTCCAGTTCATCTACAATGTCACTGATGAAGATATTGAAGAGGATTGGCCCTAGGATGGATCCCTGAGGTACCCCACTTGTGACTTGCATCTCTTCTGACTGTATACTGTTTACCACCACTCTCTGTTTTCTGCCTGCCAACCAGTTTGCCACCCAGTTGACCAACTTCTGACCCACCATGAGCCTACCCAGCTTATTAATCAATCTTCTATGTGGAACAGTATTGAAAGCTTTGCTGAAGCCAAGGTAGGTGACATCAATTGCACACCCTTGGTCCATCACTCTGGTTACCCAGTCAAAGAAATCTATGAGATTAGTTTGACAGGACGTTTCTGTTGTAAACCCATGCTGTCTTGGATCCTGTGCTCCTTTGGATTCCAGATGTTGCACTATCCTTTCCTTAAGGAGTGCCTCCATAATCTTGCCCACTATTGAGTTAAGACTGACTGGTCTGTAATTCCCTACCTCCTCCCTGCTGCCACTCTTGTGGAACAGGATCACATGAGCTCTTCTCTAGTCTTCTGGGACTTCTGTGCTCAGCGGCTCACTAAACAGTTCTGCTAATGGCTCTCCTAGTTTCACCCTTAGCTCTTTTATTACCCTGCGATGTATGCCATCAGGTCCTATTGTCTTGTCCACCCTGATCTTAGCAAGCTCTTGTAGGACCCTTTCTTTTGTGAAGGGACTAGTGCACAACTCCCTCCCCCCGTGTCCATGGTGCTGAGTTTTGGGAACCTGCCCTACCTTCTCCTCAGTAAATACTGAGCAGAAGTATCTATTTAGGATAGACGCTCTTCCTTGGTCCTCCTCCACACATTCCCCTTTATCCTCTTTGATCTTAGCAATACCCCCTCTGGACTTTCTCCTTTCACTAATGTATCTATAGGAAGTCTTGTCCCCTTCTTTTACTGTTCGTGCTAGTGTTTCCTCGGTTTGGGCCTTTGCCTGACTTACTGCCTTCCCTTAGAGAAGTTTGGTATGCCTCCTTATCTTTGTCCCGCTACGTTCCCTTATATTTCCGGAAGGCCAACCTTTTGGCTCTGACCTTTTCTGCTACTGTTTTTGAGAACCAAAGTGGTTTCCTCCTTCTTTTGCTCTTGTTTTTCTCCCTAACACAATGGGATGTTGCTTCAAGTATCGCATCTGTAATGCTTTCCCACTTTGCCTGTACCCCCCTCACCTATATTTCTTCTTGCCAGGGCTAGATTTTCTTCTGTATAGATTTATTCCTTACTAAAACTTAGCTTTTACTTGCTGTGATTCTGATTACTTTCAATTGTTCAGGCCTAAGATCACTACTTACTTCCTTATTCCAGCTGTTATTAATTTGCTGACTTGCTTTCATAAGATAAGCATATATTTCTAGATAATATCTTCTAAAGATCAGACAAATAAGTTCATTTTCCTGTTCTAATTGTAATCCTAAATTAAGTATTGTATTACCTCTGGATTTAAAGGGGACTAGCCAGCACAAAGAGCTCCATATCTATGTGTGGGGCTGGTCGCAGTTTGCACTTCGTGTGCAAAAACATTTTTTTTACTTACTATTTACTGTAGTGTAGTAGATTTGTATCAGACTAATGTTGCATACTTCCAGGCTGACATTTTCTATTACTACAAATTCCAGAATTCTCTGTAGCTGACATCAGTGTAGGGCTGCAGCAGTAGAAGATTTGGTAGCCTGCAGTGTGTGGTAGAGTTTCTGTTAACTCTGATCTTTTGTTTACAGAACCTGCTGTCTTCCTGGGGCTAAGTACAGTACAGTCACAGAGGACTGAACTTGGCCCTGGGAGAACAGTGGAACTGGTAACATCTGATTGGAGTTTGTAAAATATCTGCACTGCAGGCTATTGAATCTCCCAGTACTGCAGCCCTGCTCTGATATCAGCTGCAGGAGATTCTGGAATTTTTAGTTACAAAAATGTTAGCCTGGAAGTAAGCAAAATAAGTCTGATATAATCTACTATACTATAGTAAGTAAAAAAAAATGTTTGCATACAACGTGCAAATTGAGACCCACCCCACATTTGGGTGTGGGGCTCTTGGTGTTGACTGTTCCCCTTTAATTATTCTTTTGAACTCTTTCTTGACATAAGTGAAATAAAATTAAAACAGAACTTATTCCTAACCTGAATTTTAAGTTCAGAGAATTGATTAAATGCCCTTCCCCCATAATAAATCATTCCATTTAATAACACTGTTTAGGTTAGGAATAATTTTTATGGGTACAATTAGATCGTATATGGGCATTGAGTCAAGAAAGGTTAGCCATACCAATTGTTGCAATTACATATCTAATGTGAACACCCATAAATTTCTTTTTTTTTTCTTTTTTTTAACTTTATTCTTTATGCCTCCTTCTCTCTTCCCGGAGCCCACTCCTTCCTTCCTCTCAACTCCTCCATTCCACCTCCGGTGGGATCTGCCCCTAGAGTGCCTCCTTTCCTCCCTCCTGCACACAGTGGGGTCTGTCCCTCTTATCGGTGGTCTGGATGGTACCGAGAGGCTATCATCTTGGGCTGCCGAGAGGGGTTTTTCCTCGCTTTTCTTCCCCTGGTTTCCCCCGCCCTCTGAGACGTCCGCTCTAGGACGTACGTCCCGAGTGGCTGCGTGCTGGCGCACCAAGCTCTCATGTGCAGCCGTGATGTCCCTCCCGGCTCCCACGAGCGAGCGCCCATCCTCTCTTGGCCGCGCTTCCACCGGCCGTGTGAGGATGGCAGAACGCCGAACGCTGCTCATGGTTTCCCACCCTGAGGGAGGAGAGCATCCATTGGGATGCTTGATCCTCCTCCCCCTGCCGACTCTCTCGGCAACCCGAGTCCGTCCTCAACCCGGTCACCGGCGTAGCACGAGGTGTGGCGTCCAGCGCCTCAACCCTCAGCGCCACGGGGCCAACACCCATAAATTTCAAGAATGAACTATTATTTATATTTTAATTTCTGGGTAAAAATAAAATGTTTCCCAATTTGCGATCCGAGCTAACCTTAACTAAGAATGTTTTTTGTTGTAAAATATTATGGCCTCACTTTGTGAAAAAAATCCATTCCTGCAGTGGCACAAATCTGGCCAATACAATATTTATTTATTTATTTAGCTTTTGTTGACCGGGTAAGTGCACTAGACAAATCCTGCCTATTTTCAGGCACAACCCGGGGGAAGGGGATACAGATGAATGTCAACTGACCTTGAACCAGATTAAACTGTTGGTGGTATTTTTTTGTTGAATGAGGGAAATTTGGCCAGGACACCGGGGAAATTCCCCTACTCTTTTTGATAAGTGCCATGGGATCTTTAACATCCACCTGAACTACCACCAATCCAAGCAGAACTACCACCAATCCAAGCAGATGGGACCGCGGTTTAACGTCTCATCTGAAAGACGGCACCTCAGAAGTGCAGCACCCCTGTCATGCTGCACTACAGTATCAGTACTGGGATATTTATCCAAGTGCCAGATGTGGGAACTGAACCCAAAGCCCTCTGATCTCCCGGCCTCAGAGGCGAGTGTGCTACCTACTGAGCCACTGACACTGGCTATTTTTTGTCAGAACCATTCCAGTCTAATGCATTTTATATAGACTTCTGGGACATGCCACCCATATTATAAACCCTGGAAAGGAAAAGTGACAATTCAAAAACAGTATTCTCTAATAAACCATAATAGCCAAAACATTGTGTTTACAAAATTATTTATTGAGGTGGTTACCTACCATTTAAGGCAAACATTAACAGTTTTCAAATATCTACCAATTGTAGTGTGTGCTTAGCTCTTTGGATACATTCAAGCACTTAGTCCTATGATTGGACAATGGCCTAACATTTGAAGTTCAAATAGCTGTAGATGCCATTGCTAAAGGGTTAAACTAAAGTGATGTCACTCGTGCTCTAGATCAAAGACCTGCCTGTCTTGAGCAACGTGGAAGAAGTAGCACTCTTGCTTCTACTCCCTGTCATGGACTAGATGATATTGTCTAAGATGACTGCCTCAGAAGTCCACGGATCACAGATAACTGGAGTATGAGAAGTGGTGCAATGGATAATTCCATCTAGAATGAGCCCTCACTTAAAGCTTGCAATACAATGTGTAACAAATTCAAGGGAAAATGAAAATGAGCAGTGCATCTTCCCCTAATGCAACTTCTTTTGTTACTGATACATACACATTTCTGAACAGTTACAATAAGTGTAAATTGCCTACCAATGTCGAGCATCACTGTTAGCTGGTCTCTCAATTGATTCAGCATGTCATATCTGCACTTCACTGCAACAGTAAAGGGTTGTCCTCTCCGTATCAGCAGCCTCTCGGTGCTTATCTCATCTGTATGGTGTACAGTATTATTGGAATAACACAGTAGGTCTACAGTATCAAGTATTCCTGCAACACATTGTGTGGAAGGGAAACATGCGTCACTATTAAACGTTAAAGCAGTTTGTTCTAGTTCCATCTTTGAACAGTGTTTGGTAAAATATATTTTGCAAGGCAAAGTCATCCATTCTATGCAATCTGAGAAATGGAATTATGCAGCCCCTTAGAAAGCCACATGTATGGCCAGCTCGGTGGCATGACAGTAATACTGCCACCTGCCTTGCCATCAAGGTGGATTCGGGAGTGCTGTCAGGTCACATGTATGTTGGCCAGGGGACAGAGGATGGAGCTCTCCTCTCTAAAAGGAGGGGAGACGGGTCACACTACTACTTGCCTGCCACCAGGTGGAGGACAGGTGGTAGCAGAGCGGGAGTGTCAACTCGGGAAGGGCCCACCATCAAATGCCCACATGAGTGTATGCCTCCACATGCATCTATGATATGTCATTGCACGATAGACAGCCCAGGGGAGGAAAAATGGTGGAAAGCCCTGTCTGAGCAGGATGGTGCTCTAGTCCATCACAGATCTGCACCACAGACTAGGTGTCTTCTCTGGAGCAATCTGGATGAGTGTGCTCTGCAGGGGCCTGGCCAGCTCCGACAACACTGCCATGAGGGGTACTTTGTGGGGAACAACTGGAGGCAAGGCAAGTCCTGGAGAAGGCGTGTGATGGCTGGGTGGACAGGAGCTGAATGGGGCAGGTCAGTGAAAAGGCAAAGAAAAATCTTTATAGAAAAAAGAAATGCACATGCATTGTTTCATTGGCATTAACAAATGTTATAGACAATCCTAAAGTTTTAATATTTTTGGGAAGTGCACATTTACTTTTCCCACAATAGTTGCTATGCACCATACCCAAATCATGAAATTGGAGTAGTGGCAATAAACTGCTACATATTCTGAACAAATACAGTTTAAAGTTCGAATATCCTGCTTTAAATAGTCAGTCAGTGATAGTGTGAGTCTGTTGGTTGCACTTCCCCCATGGGACAGAAGATCATGGATTCATGTCTCCCACAGGGACTTGAGCTCAGATCTGGTATTGATGTGGTGCTGGTAGTAGTGCCATGAATGCATGCCAGGGGCTTAGTAAGGTATGAGGCCACAGGATGAGTGCCTTCAGACCCTGTAAGTGCATTTAGGGCACTACTACCAACAACCTGGAATATCTTATTGCACCTATAAAACCAGTTTAGGACAGTAAAATATATAAATAAGAAATTGTTATGATTTGAAAAAATAGAGAAGAAATTGTTATGATTTTTTAAATGATTACTTTTTTTCCCAGTTGTTTCTTCTGCTGGGTCCAGAAATTTATTTAAGATAGCATCTCTGAACAACTCAAAGTTTACTGGTAGAAAGTCTGAGTTTCTTTTTTTTTTTTCTGAAACCGAGAACTCAGGCTGCAATTTTGAAAGTGAAATTTCTAGATGACACAGCTGGACTTTTTCTAGGTGTTGGCAGTACTGTAGTTAAGTAGGAGAGGCAGCCATTCAGAATGCAGCATTTTTCTAACAGTACCCATTTTATAAATAGCAGTGGAGTATTAGGCTCTGTCCACACTGGCACCAGTGTTTAAAAATGTTCTAAAAAATGTTTTTACTTCCATGCTTAATCACGGTTGTCAGGCTGTCCAGATTATGCTCCAACACCACACTTGCCCGAGCGAGTTCCCAGGCATGACTGTGGCAGTACAGGAAAGGCTTGCTGGTATCACAAGCATGCTGAGATATCCACTAATGGGTACAGTAACTGATTTGGGGAGAAAAGGCAGCATTCAACTCGGGAGCTCATTCTGGGTTCTAGAATGCCAGTGAGATATCTTTTTCCTCTTTACATGTGTTAACATGGTTGCCTTAAACTGTGTTATAACACGGATTACATCCATACTGTCGTTAACATGGTTTAAGGAAACTATGTTGGGTTAAAACCATGCTAAAGCCCTGCTCCAAGTAGGTTTTTAGAACGATTTTGTGACACGGTTTGTAGCACGGTTTAACCTTGCTACAATGCAGATGTAAACCTTTTAAACCATTTTAACAAAGGTGAAAAAAAAAAAAATCCCCAGTATGGACAGGGCCCTAGAGGGATTGTGCCCTGTTGATGGTGCCAGCTTTGGATTAGATGTCAAACTGAGGGTCTGTCTGACCATCTCTGGTGGCTGTTAACAATTCCATGGTACAGTTCACAAAAAGTAGGGGATGTCCCGATTGCCCAGGCCAACACCCCCTCTGTCAGTAACATAGGCCCTGGTGCAGTTATGCATGGCTATGTTAGGAAGGATGCTGACTGTGTAAAGGCTTCTCTGTTTGTCTAGGATGAATCTGTTGCCAGTATCTGACACATTGCTTAAAGCAGCAGTATGTGTTAATTGGCAAAAAAAGTAATCAATTTTATTTGCATTAACACATTTCTGACATAATGAGATTCAACATCAGTATAATTTTAGTTTGCTAAGATTTTTTATAACAGTGTTTATTACCAATTTTGTAATTACTGACTCAAGTCGTTAAAGATGGCCACCACTAGAAATTTTTAAATAGCCCTTCCCTTGAGGCTACGATTTGACTTACATAATAGATTCATACTCTGGATGTATTAGCAAGGTGCTAGCACACATGTTTTTTCAGCATAAGCTTTTATTGAAGAGTTTTCACTTATCCATGTAATAATCATTTTTAAGTATGGGAAGTAGACTATATTATCTGTGAATTCTGTTACAAAATAATTAATAAAAACATGAGAAGTTCCACGTTTCTTTTTCAAAATCTTTATAAAACTGTCAACAAGGAAGAACATATACATTCAATAAATTCATTAATTCTCAAAATATCTAGAATTATTCTTGCAGTTATCCCAAAAATAACTGTCATTTCTGTCTTTTGTATTGCAGAAAATGTTCCCATATTTTACTGAAGATGGTAGGTTTGTTCAAAATCATGTAACTTATTGTTTCATTAGTAGCAGTTGAGCCCATCATATCAATAATTCTGTATGAAAGAGTTTTTTAATACATTTCCATTTTTATGTTTGCTTGCGCACACAGCACATAAGAAACACATTGAGGTGGTAGAGCATTGCAGAGGTGTGGCAGTGTTGTGGCCAATCCAGCAAACATATTCAGGGACCCGTCCCTCAGCCACCAATCAACAGTGAAGCTGCTGATGATGGCAGTTTCAGAGCAAGTGCTGCACTTGAAAGAAATCTGCTGCTCCAATCAGGGACAGTTTCGTCATTGCAGTGGCAGATCTCACCCCCCTTCCAGGCAACCAGGCACATTCCAGCCATGAGCATTACAGTGCACAGTAATACATATGGCTGGACTTACGAGAAACTCATTTGCTCAGTGTGCCTTTCCCGGTGAAACATATTAATAAATAAATAAATGAGCTCCCTGTGGCTTTGTATTATTGGTGGCTGCTGCCACTCACCACACCCCCCCAAATCCGACATCGGGGGTGCCCAATCCCCATGTCGGCATGTATCTCCCCATTAATGAGGCACACTGGGAGCCCACCCTAGTGTGCCAAACTAATTATATTTCTGACACTGGGATGCCCACTCCTGGTGTCAGATGACTTCCCAAGCCGAAAAAAATTTTTGTCGACAACGGGGTGCACAATCCCCATGTCAGCATGCCCCCCCAAGCCCGATCATATCTTTTGCTGACAATGGGGTGCCCATTCCTGTGTCGGCATGCCCCCCCCACTATTGTGGCACACTGGGAGACCACCCCAGTGTGCCAAAGTAATATTTATCTTTTTCTGACACCGGGTTGCCCACTCCTGGTGTTGGATGCACCCCCCACACCCCTCTTTATTTTTCAGCCGACCTCAGGGTGCCCAATCCCTGGGTTGGCATTGACCCCCCCCCCACTATTCTGGCATACTGGGAGCCCACCGCAGTGTGGCAAAATTTATTTTTCATACTATTTCACCTGTAGAAAAGAAAACTGTCCCCCAAGGTCTTTTTTTTTTTTAAACCTAAAGAAAAAGAAAATGGTCCCTTATCATCCTTGCCACCCATCCCGACCCTCCCTCTGCACACCCCACCTCCCCGTACCCACCTCACCCCATACTTACCTCTGGAAGTCTGGTGCTGTGATCTTCTGTGGACAGGGAACATGTCGGCACTCTTCAAAAGCCGACTACAACCTGAAGAAAATCATGGTAAGCTCTATAATGGCAGTCACTGGGGGGTTTCAACTTAGGTTGATATCTCAGCCATTTTTAGGAGTTCTGGTCCCAAATTTTCAACATGGGATACTTGAGACCCCACTTCATGAACACTGGCACTGTCATTTAATTTCTCAGTTCCAAAAGGTGATTTTGCGGTCGCTGCACGGAATCACCTTTTGGGACTGATTAATGAAAAGACAGTGCCACTGTTCATGAGATGGGTTCCCAAAAAGCTCATGTTGCAAGTTTGGTGAAAAAACTCCCAAAAATGACTGTGTTATGAGCGTGTGTTGCGCAGTTCGATGCGCGCTCGAATCCTTTGCCAATTTTTATATTTTCACTCCAAGTTTTCAACATTGCCATTTTTCACACCTCTTTATGAACAGTACAGCTGTCATTTTTGCATCCTGCCCAAAACATGTTTTCGCACCTGTGGTGCAGAATGGCACAGTCGCTGTGCTAAAATCAACTTTGGGACAGATTAATGAAATCACAGTGCCACTGTTCATGAGGGGGAGGGGTCCCAAAAAGGCCATGTTGAAAATTTGGTGAAACAATTCCAAAAAATGACTGTGTTATGAGCGTGTATTACAGTTTCTATGCGTACTCGTAACTTCGCCAAGTTTTCATATTTTCACTCCAGATTTTCAACATTGCCATTTTTTCACACCTCCTGATGAATAGTACAGATGTCATTTTTCACATCCTGCCCAAAATGTATTTTCACACCTGTTGTGTCGAATGGCGCATTTGCTGTGCGAAATCACCTTTCAGGATTGAGTAACGCAATGATAGTGCCACTGTTCATTAGGTGGGATCCCAAAAAGCTGATGTTTAAAATTTGGAGTGAAAATACCAACCAACACCCTGGGCGTTAGGGTTTCCAACCGCAATGCTCCACCCTGTACAGACTGACAGGCGTTGGGGGTGTGGCTTGGGGTGTGAGCCATAATGCTCATGCCATTCCACCCTACCCCTACCCTGCAGCCACTGACAGGCATTGAGGTGTGCTTTGGGGTCTTTGGACCGAATGTTCACCCCATTCTCCTATACTGCGCCCATCTCAGCTTATTTTCTTATGGAATGGGGTGAGTGTAAAGGCCGGAAGACCCCCAGGCACACTGTGATACCTGTCAGTGTCTGCAGGGTGGAGTGAGGTGGAATGGTATGAACCTTATGGCTGGTGACCCAAAGGCACACCCCCAATGCCTGTCAGTCTCTGCAGGGTGGGGGGGGGGTTGGAGTTAGTTCAATATTTCACTGACATTCCTATTATGCATCTCTCTAACTCCTGCATTACCAATGCCAATGCCAGCAAGCAAACATTCGGCATTGACAAATGCTTGTTTAAGTATTAACCTTTTAAATATCAGAGCTAATGACAATAATCATATATGCTGAGATCTATCAATATGTGAAAATATAGATATACTATAACTCCTAAGATAAACAAAGCAGGAGAAATTGGAAGGTTTTTTACCTGTAATGTTTTGACATGTTTAGTATAGTTCTTTCCAGCAGTTTAGCACTTTCGGACAGGAACGCACTTGGCATGTGGGTAAGATTGTCTTTGGATATATTGCCCCTCTATCAGTTACCTTGCATAGAGTATCCCATTTTCATCAGCTTGTCAGGTGAATAATAATAATGATGCAGAATTTTAAACTGAGAGCGCTTATCTTGGATTTTTCTGCTACAACTACTGTGTAGGCGTTCTCCCATAGCTTTAACCATAGAGATTTATCCATTTCAATTTTTAGTTTGTTTTCCCATTTGACTCTTGCAGTGTTATTAAGAGAATGATTTGAATCTGACATAAATTTATAAATGAAAGCTTGCCCCTCTTCTCAGTTGAGTCACCTTTAAAAGCTGCACCCATTCTGCATTAACTTCAAGTTTGTAGTTTGCATCTAATGTGCCCTGTAAAGGGGCTCATCTCACCTGTAGGAAGAACTAGAATTAAAATGTACGAATTTTATATTTTTGTCTGATTTCTTCAATGTACATCAGTCTGTTATCATTTGGATGAAGTAAGTCTCCCACTATTCTGATACCTATTTTCTCCCATCTTATGTGTACCCCCACAAAAAAAAAATGGTGGGGCTTACCTTTACTCCTGCTGCCCTGAACAGCCTGGCCAAACTGTGTAGCACCTTCTGTTTGTTGCTGTCTCTGGCCCCTGGGACTGTAGCCTGTGTGGGGACCAGAGGATCATTCTTCTTGTTGCAGCCTACCTGGCTGTCTGGCTATTGTACATTGAGGTTTGGAAAAGAACCAGTTTAAGATATGAGCTTGCCAGTGTGTGGAGGGAAGGAAGGAGTTATTATAAATCTCACAAAACATGGCAACATACCAGATGCTATATCAAGGGACATTCCATGGAAGGATGTACCTCAAAGGTCAGGGACTCCATAACTTCAAGGAACACATTGACCATTGACATCTTGGAATGTTTTTAGGTAATTCACAGCCATTTACACCAATCAGATTGCTACCCTTTCTCAGAGAAAGTCTGATGGTTACACCAATCAGACTGCTGCTCTTGCCCAGAAAGCTATGGGCTGTTCCAGGACTAGGCAGTCGGCAGTGAGCTCCTCACAGTGTGAGGAGGGCTGATGATGCTTGCCAAAGCCACTGAATGGAAGCTTGCCTGGGGCTTCTACAGCCATTCAGCAGTATGTGACTTTAAGGTTTCTACAACTTGTAAAGTACATAACTGAACTGTGTGATTGCTGATTGTATCAGAACAGCACCATTTGGAGAAATAGACTGTGCCTGTTTCCATGTGCAAGGAGGTGAGAGCGTGCTGATCTTGTAATTGTGTCACAGTTACCAGTCTGGCATTTGACATGGGACTGTGTGTGAGTACAGCTGTGTGAAAGCCGGTATCAAGACTGTAGACAGTTAGAGATCCCACCGCTCAGTGCTATTGCTAGGCATTTGCTAGCATACCACACTAGGATCCAGAGGCCTAGATGTGTGTGTATGGTGTGTGGCCCCTGATTCCCTGGACTAGTCTGTCCTGTGGAGAAGAAGGAGGGAGAGAGGAGCCAGAGAGGTCCAGATGACTGCCAGTGCAGAAAGCCAGATTCACAGATAGAGGTAACCTGATATCTGCACTGTCGTGCTGACCCCAACATCTGCACAACCGATCAACTGTTCAAGAGAACCTGCACCAGCAGAGAGGAGGAAGAGGAGTGCAAGTTGTCAGGGAAGCTGGTAACACCAGAACCATGAGCTCTTTCATGGCTTGCCCTGCAACTGGGAGTGTGTGTGTGTGTATATATATATATATATATTTTTCTATACATGCTTTTTGGTCTTTTTCTATTTTTATTCCCCTTTCCCCTGGGGCCACGGCATACACATGCGTGTACGTGCATGGAGGAGCGCGCACATGCCAGGATCCAGTGGCCCCTTCCACCCCTCCCCAGACTTACGTCACCATTCCTGACTGCCTGCGCTACCCACTGGATCTCCATCCGGTGGGAGCGAGGCTACGGCGGAGCGGGTGTCCACCTCTATGGAAGGGAGAGCCAGAGCTCGATCCCATTCCAATCCCCCCGAGCCAGCACCCCGGTGGCCCGAGGTCATTCCCGAACCCTGGTCACTGGCGTGGCACAAGGTAAGGTGCCAGTGCCTCAGCCCTCTGCACCACCGGGCCAGCCATCTATATAAAGTTTGACACTAAAGCTACAGCATTGAACATCAGAACAGGATCTACAAATACCTCCACTGAGGTTTCTCATTTTAGCAATTGCATGGCCTGTGGAGTTTGGGTATAACAAAAGTGTTTATTCTGTTTGAAGTGCACCCCGGCGGCCAACCAGCTGCAAATTCCACAGTCCTGCACCATTTCTCTGGCTAGGTACCCAGTGAAGCACAGGTAGCCCTCATAAAGTTTAAAGTGGTTTAAACTGGTACCAGTGAGAAGTGGGTATTGCCCCCAGTAATGGCTTGTCTGGTAGTTCCAAAGGTTACAGCCATTGTGTTTGCACTGCAGCATATCTGCATAGTCTGGTTGGGGTGGGCACAACTGCTGTTTAAAGTGTTGTTACCATTGTTTTAAAATGTGTTTCATAGCCCAAGCCTAGTCAGGTACCTAACTTAGGCCCTTCATTTGCAGTTCAAAAGTTACAACCAAAAAGGGTTTTGCTTTGTGTCCCCCATCCCTTGTGAATATTTCCCAATAAATATGTTGCTGCTATTTTACATTTTGTCTCATAAACTTACTATTAGTGGTAAGTCCTTAATTGCATTTTTGTTGATTTTAAGGTTGCACTGTGATTTTCCATGTGTAGGGGGAACATAGAGGGTAGGTGGGTAGGAGTTGCATCCCAGGGGGTTGTACTGTTCTGACACCAGGCTCACTTAAATGTAATTTCTGGGTGGAGGCACTGCACAAACTAAAACTAACTGGATACAAACCCCCAATCCGGAACATAAGAACCCAGGCCCCTCAACGTTGTTTGAGCCCACAAAGCAGAGGTAGTAACCACAATATCCACAGCGACCCAGTTACATGTGGCATTTAACTGCTTACCATTAAATGTTATCATGGAACTGTTCCAAAGTGGGCATTATTAAGTTCAGTAGTCTAGTTATCCTCTTGTAGGTCCCGGCTGATGCAAAGATTGTAGGATGGTTTTTCAAATGTGCTGGAAGAGGGGTAAGAAACATACATGTGATGCATGAAGGTTTGAGAAAAATGTTCTCTGTTGTTACCCAAAGGAGAAGCTTTTGAGTATCAAAGGGATTGAGCCAGAATGAAATTTGTTTCAGCATGAATGACCAATGGTAGCTTTGCCACCAGGGTGAGCTAAATCCTCCATATTTGCAAGAGGCTCTGAGTTTTTTAATGTTCAGTCTCTGAGATTTTTTGTCCCAAAGGAACTTAGAAATTAGGTGATCAATTTTCTTAAATTACATCCCTTAAATTACATCATAGCTGGGACATTATTCAGTTCATAGAAAATTTTTGGAGCTGTAATCAATTTAATGGAGTTAATTTTTTCCCATAGTGATAAATGTAATTTCTCCAGTCTCTCCAGGTCTTTAGCAATTTCCATAATCAGTGTGGTCAAATAGGATTCTACTATTTTATTAACATAGTTATGTACAGTCATCCCAAGGTAGTTTAAGCCTTTCTCTGTCCAGGGGGATGCACAACATTTTGTCAATCTATATTATTCGAATTCCAAAATGTCAGCATAAGTCCTTCTGATTTACTTGAAAACAAAAAATGTTTCCAAAGCATTTTAAGTGAATTTTAAGATGTCTGACTGAAAAGTGATGTTGAGTTAAAGTCACCAAGCAACTGTCCTCAAAAGTGAGCACTTTGTTAGTTTTCCTACCCACAACGATACAACGATTGTTTAAGGAGTCAGCAGTTTTTCTGATCAAGGATTCAATAGATAAGATAACTAGGAAAGCGGAAAAAGGACACCCTTGTCTCATACCTATGTGCAGGGACACTGGTTTACCGGGATTGAGAAAGGCTATATTCCGTTTTGCACATTGTAAAAAATGGTATTGTCACCGGTGTCTGCTATGCCAAAATCCGGTTTTACCGGTATTTGGTTCTGTGTACTTTATTTAACAATTTTTAACTCTGCTAACATGCATTTTAGCAATTTTGACCTCCACTATTGCACATCCTCCCATCCTTGTACCAATTTAAAGTTATTTTAGGTACAAGATGTAATGGCAGCAGCAGCACTACAGCCCCCATCCCTATGGTGTGATGGAAGCAGCACTACCTCACCATCCCTCAGGTGCGATGGCAGCACCAGCAGTACTACAGCCCCCATCCCTCTGGTGTGATGGCAGCAGCAACAGCACTACGACCTCCCTTCCTCAGGTGTGACAGAAGCAGCAGCACTGTGGCCCCCATCCCTTAGATGTGATGACAGCAGTACTATATTCCCCATCCACCAGTGGTGATGGCAGAAGCACTACAGCTCCCACCCCTTCGGTGTGATGGCAGTAGCAACAATGCAGTCCACATCCTCTGGGGTGATGGCAGTAGTGACAGCATGACAGCATTATGATCCCCTTTCTTCAACACCCACACCCCACATGCACAAGTTACAAATAACTTGGTCTCTTTGCTTGTTAGAACTCAGATGTGAATTAATCTGAACCATCACTGCTAAGGTGGACTACCTTTGTTTTTTCCTATCTATAATTTAACTGCATGAATTGGATTTCTGCCTGTGACACCGCTGACCAGGATTAGGGAACAGACTTGGGTGTTGGGGGGGGCCAGCTGGTGGGTGAAGGCTTGAGTGTCCAACAACCACTCACCTTCTCCTAGGAGGGAGGGTGGGCTCACGACTCAGCATTTTCTGTCCCCTGGTGGAGGCCAGAGACACAACAACACATCGGCCCTCACTGTGGGAGGAAGCATGACAAACGTCGGCTTGTGCCTTGACATCATGTGGCCTGTCATGCTCCCAAGAAAATGGGAAAACACCTGCTGGCCAACCGAAGGATGGCTGCTGGTCCCTCCATAAGCCAGAAGCCCCAGACATGTGTCCGTTATGACCCCTGCCATGTCCAGGATACACAGAAAGCTCTTTGGGGCAATTCTCCTCCCCTGGTAGCTTCCCACAGGGGTAGGGGCCCACTCAATAAAGGGTTACTTTGGGTTACCTTGTAGCACAGCAGTAAGGGACAGTGGATGGTGGTCGGGACTCAACAGTGGTGGTAGGGGGCCTTGGCAGGCCTGAAGGAGTGTATGGCCAGGGGGTAGGAGGAGCAAAAAAAATGCTTGAATTTACTTTTGAAATAAAGTGTCTCCACCTGAAAAATCCACAATTGATTAGTAGAGGACTCTTCAATGGATTAATGCATCTCCCAGACCTGTGGATGCTTTTTTTTTTTTTACTTGGTGTCCATGAAAAGGGTGTCTCCCAGTTTTCATGTCTGAGCTCAGATGTGAATTGAGCACCACTCTGCCCACCAGCATCGTACAGCCCCAGGGGTCCTACCTTCTGTATGTCATTGACTGTGTTTTCAAAATCCACTGGCCAAACATAAGTACACTTAAATACTTCACATTTGCTTTTTGTTGAAGCAGTCTATTAGAAAACTTTTTGTTGCCACAAAGACTGAAACAGCAGGTGGGAGAAAAGGTGCAAATAATCTAATTCACCTAAATGGGTGCTGACTGTGTAGTCTTTTCATAAGCAGTAAGGCAGCTTTAACCTTGTGAACATATTTTCATTCAGACTAGTTTTCATTCAAACAACTGAGGATTTTGGATGGCCCTGCTGATTATAAACTTCAATAAGCTAGTTGGTAACATTGATCCTGCATTTAGCAATCTACAACCTAGATTCTCATATGCAAAGAATACAATTAAAACCTGACTAAAATCTAAAAGCAAGCTTATAAAACACATAAAATGTATCTGAACATTTATCTTTACTTATACAAAATCATTGCAGCCCAAGTAAAACTCAAGTAAATCACATGGTACCCTGACTACTATTCTATGATGCAGTACTAAACATATATTGGTATTTTTTTTATATTCTTTGTAAACCAGGTAAGGCTCACTAGGCAGAACTGCCTGTTTTC
Source organism: Neoceratodus forsteri (assembly GCA_016271365.2). NCBI lineage: Eukaryota > Metazoa > Chordata > Ceratodontiformes > Ceratodontidae > Neoceratodus > Neoceratodus forsteri. The sequence continues at coordinate 1,190,280,369 of CM028130.1, read as the reverse complement.
AGGAGTGACCTAGAAGCACTGGGGAGGTTAAGTGACTTGTTTGGAGTCTCACAGTATGCAGGTGGAGGTTGTGGGAATCAAACCCAAGTCTGCTGGATGTACCCAGTTCAATCACTGTTTGTTATTCTAACCACTAGGCTAGACTGCCAGCCATAATAACACCCATATACAATGTTTTAATATATAATTTTAATAATAGTGCACAGTACCTACAGTACAAATTATGAACATTAAACACGTTTACTAAAACTGAGTTAGTGGGTGAATAGTTGACAGAGCACTGTAAATAGCTTTTGATCAGGCTTCATTATTCTACATCCAGAAACAGATAACATTTGTTTATTCTGGATTTATTTAATATTGATTTTCTGTGGCTCACTAAACAGAATCTAGCACTGCATGAGGCAGATGTTTTTACATTTTGGAAGGGGCAACAGATCTTATCCGTTTAGGATTCGTGTTAGAAACAGAAGTCTTTCTTCATATTTAAAACATATTCAAGTGTCAGTGTATTCATTTAGTAGTTTATTGCTGACTAATATATGCTGTAGAAAACAGTAAAGGATTTATTGTGAAGCACTCAGGATCTATAGTAGAACTCCTGCAATTTTCCAGCAAGCTTTTCAAAAAAAACTCTGCAATTTCAGGTTACTTTTCCTGCAATTTTCCAGTGGCCCTGCCTATATGTGCTGATACTTGTAGACTCTTAGGCACATACTACAAGAAAACTGTGGTTTCAGGAAGGAAAGCAGTCCTCAGGTGATGGAGATGTAGGTGGGAAGCATGGGTGGTTAAACTGAATGGCTGATTACAACAAAGCAGTGTGGGTGATTTCCTTACTGACGCTATACGCAGCAAAGCAGAAAGAATGCAAAGCACGGCAGCATTCATTTTAAGATGCTGAAATTGAATGGCCTGCTGGCACTGCAGTAGCACTACTGCTTGCAATGCCAGTGACCCAGGGTTGGAAGTAAACTTGGGTTGCTGGAGGTCTGGCCAGGGGAGTAGGATAGAGCCCCCGGGGGAATGCTCTCCTCCTCCGGAGAAGGTGGGCTGCAGATCCTGCTGCTTTACCACCACCTGTGTGACCACGGGTGGTGGTGCAATGGTGCTGCAGAATGATCAGGAGGGGAGGACGCTAGCCAGGATCTGGAGCAGTGGCATGTCTCTATGTGACCTACCTCCTTGGATCTCCTCTAGTGCCGGTGCCCTCAGGGACAGAGACCAGAAAATCAGGAATAATCACTCCACATCGGCCACTGGCAGAAGGGACCCAGGTGCCCCCAGACTTTATAACCAGGCTCCATGAGGGACCCACTGGGCTACCCGACACACACTAAGGGAGTGTGGAGGGGTGATCTGCGGATCCCCTCCCTTCCCACCTGGAGGGGGTACAACCCAGGCAGGATAGAGGCAGGTTCACATGAGCTCCTGAGCATTACCTGGGGGTGAAGGTAGGGGATACCCAGCCCAGGGATCTCTGAAAAGTGGAGACTGATGCTGTCAGAAGGGGACATAGAAAGAGAAAATAAAAAAATATAAAAAGATGCTGAAATCTTAGAGATTCTGTGCAGTGACATGCAATTTCCGTGAGGCACCGGTACAAGAATTCAAAATCCGCATACCAAGCAGGATTCCGTGATTGCTACCGGTGTTACCGGTAAAAATGGAAAACCAGGGTCCCTGCCTATGTGCAGATTGATAGATTCTGAGGTGTTGCCATTTGTTATCATGGATGTTTTTGGTTTATTAAAAATATTTCAACTCATTCGTAAAAGTTAAACCCAAAGTTATAATGTTCCAAAACCATATAAAAGAAAAGTAACTCTAGGGAATCAAAATCTTTGCTAATGTCTAATGATAGGATAGTAGAGGGTGTATTAGATTTATGCCACACCCAAATTATAGAACAAAGTATTCTCTGGTTGTTTGAGGAGTTCCTTCCCCTCATAAATCCCGCCTGTTCTTTTCCGACTAATTTATTTATTACATTCTGTAATCTGTTTGCAAGGATTCTGGCTAATATTTTTCAGTCAACATTAAGAAAAGAGACTGGTCTGTAATTGGTAAAATCTAGAAGACCCTTGTTCATGTTTGCTATAAAACAAATAAATGTTTAATTCTTTTGTTAGAGATCCATTTTGAAATCATTCTAAATAAACCATGGAGAGATATTTTGTTACTGTAGGGTTTAAATAATGATAGACTTCACATGTCAGGCCACCGAGTCCTGGAGTTTTCCCTCTGGCTAAGGTGCTAATGGCTCCTGAAATTTCCCTTGAAGAGATTGGACCTTCTACTAAGGTTGCATACTAAGGTTACTAGGAGTGAAGAAAGCTATAAGCCCATGTGTGCTCCATTCCTTTATCCATAACAAGAGACAATATTACCACTGAAGATGTAGGGGTCTAATTTCTTTTTAAACTCTGATTTGTCCCTACTGATTACTATCTCTAACAGGAGTTTGTTCCAGGGGTTGACTGTGCGTTGCGTATAAAAGGCTTTCCTCATATCATTATACAGTTTTGTAGGCCTTAATTGTAAAGGGTGGCCTTGAGTTCCTTTCGTATTGTTCTTGAATTCCAAACCCAACTCATTCAATAAACCGGTGTCTTGCATGATGTCATAACATTGTAACAAATCCCTTCTCAACTGTCTTGCCTCCAGGGGCATTAAATTCAAATTTACAAGACGTTCTCTGTATGATAGATGTTTGATATTATAAATCAGTTTAGTGGCCTGTCTTTGTACTCCCTCTAATTTGGCAGTCTCGCCTTTATTTATTGGACACCATTCAGAACTCCCATAGTCCAAAATGGGCCTAACAATAGTCCTATACAAGGGCACAGTAACATCCTCACTTCGACTTCTAAGGAGCTTTTTTATTGTCCACAATAGTCTTTTCACCTTGGCCACTTGAGTATTGCAGTGTGATGTGGAGGTTAACTTATTATTTATTATTATGCCTAGGTCCTATTCTTCATTTGCTTCTGGTATGGCTGCGACTCTGATTAAGTATGTATGTTTGTTACTCTGGTTTCCTGGGTGCATTACACAACATCTAGCAACATTAAATCTCATCCTCCTATCAGAAGCCCATCTATAAATTGTATCCGGGTCATCCTACACTGAATTTCTTGCTTCCCCTGTATCTACCACTCCTGCAAGCTTCGTATCATCTGCATATTTGCTGGCCCAGTTTGCCAATCCCACACCTGTATCACAGACAAATATCTGGAAGAGCACCGGTCCCTGCACAGATCCCTATGGTGCCCTGGTAGTCACTGGCTTTGATGCTAAATAAAAAACATTTATACAGACACTCTGTGTTCTGTCGCTTAACCATTCCTGCATCCATTGTACAAGTCTGTGATCTATTTTTAGTTTAACCAGTTTCTTAATTATTTCGTCATGGGGAACAATATTGAACAACTTTGAGAAATCTAGAAAGATACAGTCCACTGGCAATCCTTTATCTAGTGCTAATGTAATTTTTTCATGCAAACATAGCAGGTTTGTTACACAAGGGCCCAGATATTCAAACTGCGCCAGTCTGAGGCGCAGGCCCCTGCGCTGCTCAAAATAGTTAGCAGGGGTGTGGCAGGTGATATTCAAAGGAGTTACGCTGTTGAGCAACTCCTTTGAATATCACCCAGCCACAGCACTTGCGCATGGCGAGTGGAACTTGCGCCACCGCAAGTTGCCAGAGTTGAGCATTGTCTGGCGTATGCTAAGCACCATTGCGCCATGCTCAAATTCCGATATTCAAAAGGTGACATGCAAATGGGGCCATAATTTATGCAAGGCGCAGGGGGGGCCATTTGCATCTATTTATGGCCCCATTTGCATGCCATTTGCATGTAGGTGCGCCGATCCCCGAGGACTTGCTCCTGGCCACCCTGCCAGGCAGCAGCCATCGGGGACCGACGCACAATGCAGCCCGATCGCGGGCATCACAGTTACATGACACCCCCCACACATCTCCCACAGCCCGATCGCGGGCAGAACATGTCCCCCCATCTCCACAGAGTCGTCGGGCAGAACACGTCATATTGCCCTTTCACAGCCTGATCGCGGCAGAACCTGTATGAACCTCTGCGCCCGATCGCTGGCAGAATGTAACCCTCCCCCAACCCGACAATCCCTGGTGGTCCAGTGGATTAGACCGATGGCAGAATGTCATAGCACAACTTCCCCAAACATCTCCCCTGGTGTTTAGTGTCCCCCACTCAACTGGCACGAAGCTCCCTCCACTCCGCCTCCTCCCCCGCAGTCAGGCGGGCGATAGCATCCCACCTGCCAGCCCGCCGCCCGCCGACTGACTGATTCAGGGCTGCACGCCCATTGGTGCAGAGCTACAGCCAATGGGCGGCAGCCCATACCTGATGATACAGACCGCCGCGGGGGGGAGCGGGGTGAGGCTTCGTGGGTGGGTGGGGGACACTAGACACCAGGAGATGTTTGGGGGAGTTGTGCTAGACATTCTGCCCGCGATCGGGCTTTACGGTCCACTGGACCACCAGGGAGTTATTCGGGTTGGGGAGGGTTACATTCTGCCCGCGATCGGGCACTGGGGTGGGTTCATACAGGTTCTGCCCGCGATCGGGCTGTGGGAGATGTGGGGACATGTACGTGTTCTGCCCGCGATCGGGCTGTGGGAGATGTGTGGGGGGACATGACGTGTTCTGCCCGCGATCGGGCTGTGGAGATGGTGGGGGACATAGATGGTTCTGCCCGCGATCGGGCTGTGGGAGATGTGGGGGGGTTCATGTACTCTGTACTGCCCGCGATCGGGCTGGTGGGGGGCACAGGGACCGAGTTGGGGCCAGCCAGGGATGGTAGCTGCTGTGTTGCGCCTGCAATGCAGCAGCTCACCTGTGGGTGGCCTCAACTTAAGCCTTTTTTGGCTCTGCTTGTGCGGGCGCAGGTTGTTGCGTGATGCATATCTCCGCGCAACCCGACTGAATATCGGGTTGCGCAGGTTATGCATGGATCCTCCCCCTCCTGTTGAGCATGCATTCATTTGCATTGCTCTCTTGCGCAACCTGTTGCCAGTGGCGTAACTGCCTCCTGCTGAATATCGCAGAATGGCGCATTTTGGACTTGCGCATGGCACAACCCTTTTGAATATCTGGGCCAAGGTCTTTTAGCTGTGAATCCATGTTGGTCAGTATCTGCCAAATTATGTCTACTGAGATGGTCAAGGATCATATCTTTTATTATTGATTCCAAAATTTTCCCTAGAATGGACGTCAGACTTTTTGGTCTATAGTTAGTGTAATCCATTTTACTACCTTTTTTTATGAAATGGTATCACAGATGCAGATTTCCAGTCACTAGGGAGTTCATTTTTCAATAGTGATAGTTCATATAACTGTTTAAGTGGTTTAGATATGTATGGTATTAGCAGTTTCAACAGTCTGGGGGATACTTTATTAAGGCCTGATGAATAACTGTTTTTTAACTCGAGAATTCTGTTTATAATCTCCTCTTCTGTTATATTTATTTCATTAGTGTAACTAGCAAGGATATGTGCCCTGTATTGTGTAGTATTGGAGAACACAGATTCAAAATATCCATTAAATATCTCAGCCATCTGCCTTGGATCGTCAATAACCAGGTTATCTACTATAATAGAGCAAAGTTTGCTGTCAGAGTCACGCATTGAGTTTATATAGCTGTAGAACTCCTTTAAGTTGTTCTCTGAGCTCTTAGTGGCCAAAGTAAGCTCAAATTTTCTTTTAGAATGTTTTACTTTTTTGTTTACAGTTTTTTTTTAACTGTCTTATATGCTTCCCATGTTTGTTCAGTTCCTCTTTATTTCCTGGTTAAGCCATTTTGGTTTTAATCCCCAGCTGTTATACTTGTTTATTTGCTTTATATGAGTGTCACATATTAAAAATGTGGTGTTTAATAGTTACCCAGATACTGTTTTCATTTTTGTTTTGAAGCTCAAGGTCCCAGTTTACTCCCAATAGGTCAGTTTTAATAGCTTCTTGGTCTGCTGTAGCGAAGACATTGACCTCCCTGCATCCCTTTACTGTTGCATAGTTATCACAAAAAGAAAAGAAAATACTGTTATGATCGCTTGAGCTCAAAGAAGCTTCCACCTTACAGTTTATTATGTTTATATTCTGCAAACTTAGTAGCATATCAAGAATGTCCCCCCTCCCCGGCCTGCCCCCTGTGTAGGACCGTTTACTTGTTTTGTCAGGTTGAGTTGTTCAATGAGTCTCAGAAACTCTTTACTATAAGGGCTTGTTGCTGATTTGGTATTCCAGCTAATCAATCAACCTTTATTTTACAAGACAGATCACCATTGACAGAACTCATTTACAAGGTGGACCTGGGCCAAGGAGAACACAAGTTAGCAATGCATTACAGCACAGCACAGCACAGGATAGAATCATATAAAATTCACAGAGCACAATATAACAATGACATACAGTACGCCTAAGCAAGAAATAAGATTACTGTCAAGCTGAGCAGTGGAAGCAGGTCAGCAAGAGCATGGTGGGGGGGGGGGTAGATGGAAGAGGTAGATGGCAGAGAAGAGGAGGAAGTAACAGCAACAAGTCATACTAGATGAGAGCTGGGGTAGAGTGCAAGCATACAAACCTCCAGACATGAAGGTAGTTAAGGAAAGCAGTTACAAGAATCTTTAATAGAACGTGCGAGCAGAGTTTTAAAAGTGGCCATTTTAACACAATTTGATAGTTTCAGGGTTTTTTGGAGATTATTCCAAAGGACAGGAAGGGCATGGCTCATAGAAGATCTGCCAAAGTGCATTCTGATTCTAGGGATATCGAGAGAGATGTAGGAGTAGCTTCTCAGCGAGTAACTTCCAGTGGTACTTGTTAGCAGGCAATTGGAAATGTATTAGGGGATCTTGTTAGTAAGTGCTCTATAGATCCAAGTAGCTGCGTTTTTTTAAGTCTTCTGGGTTTAAGTGACAACCAAGCTGGGAATAGAGGGAGCAACAATGGGTAGAGTACGGTGCTCCAGTAATAAAGCGCAACACTCTATGATACAGGGTGTCGAGCTTGGTTAATGCAGTGCTGGATCCATGACTATAAAGAAAGTCGGCATAGTCCAGGAGAGGGAGGAAAGTAGTTTGCACCAGTCTTGTTTTGTTATAGTTTAGGTCTCCCACAAAAATCACACCTCCCATTTTGCATGCTTGTTCAATTTGCAAATTTATAGACTCAGTTGTGTCCCTGCTTGCATTTTGTGGTCTATAACCCAGTCCTGTTACAGTTATTTTACTGGCTATGTTGGAAACATTTATTCATAAAGTTTTTGTTTCACAGTCCTTATTTCTGAGCCTTTCTGTAACCTCATAGGTGGTAATTTCTTTGGAAATGTATATGGCTACCCCTCCATCCCTTTTCCCTTCCCTATCATAATGGTACAGTTTATAACCAGACATTTCTTTATTCGTTATCTTCCTTTTGCCACCAAATTTCAGTGATGAAGACCATATCGATATTACCATTGGATCCTAATAATATTTCAACGTGTTTATTGTTTAGGCTCCTAGCATTACATAAATAGCATTTGACCTCTTGTGGCTTGTTTTTGATGATTGTATTTTTCTTACCTAGACTCCTAGCTGTTAACTCAGTCTTCAGGCAAGTTTCTCCCCCTTTTCTTATTAGTTTAAAGGTTCTCCAGGTAGATTGGCTTTGTCCTCTTTATTTCCATTGCTGTGCAGCTCCAAACTGAGTTTCTGCACACTATTCCCTGCTAGTCAGTTCAGATGTCATTCCCCAAAATAAGCTCTTGCACTACCAGCTAATTTTAACCCACTCTTACTACCTCCCTTTTCTACTAAATGGCTACCCAACTACACACAGCTTTGCTGTCAGGCTCAACACTTGGTTTTCTTCTATGGCTGTCACTGGTCTGTTCCCCCTTCCCCCAAGGCCTTCACCACAGATCCCCATGATTTTACTTTCTCCAGTATGCTTACACTTACCAATAAAGCCCATGTTATCACACCTCTACTTATCCCCCTCAGCTTTATCTATCATGTAGCCTATACACTTCAGAAGTCTCTTCTCTGCTACTCTATTCTGCCTCCCGCTTTCATCCATCGCAAACTGTAGTATCTGCTCCTTCTTGCTATAATACTTGCAGGGGACATTGAACCACACCTGGGCTCATCTGGTCACCTCTCCTGCTCTGATACACTTTGGAAGGACACTAAGGGCCTTCGTATTGTTCACCTGAACATTAGGAGCCTCCTCCATAACTTAACTGAACTCGAGGCCTGGGCCACGCAATATAACCCGGATATTATTTGTCTATTCAAGACATGGCTCAAACCCTCTACCCCTGACTCTGCCTGCTCGTTACCCAAGAATAACATCATTAGACACGACAGACCAACATCCAAACGGGGTGGTGGTATTGCTATGCTATACAAATCACTCCTAAACCTCACTAACCAGGCAGCACCTGTCCTCTCCCACTGTGAATCTATTCATGCTACCCTCCAGCTTGGCACCAAGAAACTTCATATAGTGTGTGCCAATAATCCCCCCTGTAGGTGGCACCACTGGCCTCGAGGAGTTACTCTCACAGGTGGACTCAGCCATTGGACGAAATGAAATACTAATTCTTGGTGACCTAAACCTAAATTGGATCAGCAAAACAGACAAATCCTTTCACACTGTGGTACAAGGCCACAACCTAAACCAACTAATCACCAACCCCACCTGGATCATGCCCCTTCCCCCAGATCTAGTGCTCTAATTGACTGAGCCCTAACCAATCATCTTGATAGTATAGTCTCCTCAGGAACCCTAGCAGATGCGATATGTGATCACTCTCCAGTCTATTGTATCTTGCATTGTATTGGACGACCCTCTCCTCCCCAAAATTCATCACCTTCCGTAACCTAGCCATCTTGGATCAGGCCCAGTTACTGCATGATCTTATTAGGATTGACTGGACATGCATCTACTCTGCCACTGATGCTCAGGTAGCCCTAGACCACTTCTTAACCTGTTTTGGATCTCTCCAGGACTTCCATGCACCCCATATCACATGCCATGTATGTGGAACACAAACTAAGTGGCTTGATAAAGGCTTACTCACCAAATTAGGGCAAGAGACAAAAGCTGGAGGCACTTTAAGGCCTCTGGGCTTCAATCTGACCGTAATGACTACAGAGCATGGAGAAACTCTTGCAAAAGGAACATTCGCCTAGCCGAAAGCTCATTTTGCAAAGGTCTACTAATAAATGCTGCAGGTGATTCCAGGAAACTCTGGTCTACAAAAACACTCCTTGGAGCCAAACACACAAGAACCACTAATGACATGACACTAAATGGTGTGCATTGTAACAATCCCCTACCGGGTCAGGATGTCGTGCACTTAATAACGCGGTAGGGAACAGCGAGAGGTTGCAATACTGTTAAAGGACATATGCATGGTAGTGCACCCTCTCTCTGTTACCATGCAGAGGATAAGACCTCTGCTGGGACAGGGGCTGGAGAGATGCTGCCGTGGCTCACCGGGAAGAGCCACGAGCAGCAAGGGATGTCAGCAGTGTGTTTGGGACTGGGTTTTGATTCTCGGTCCTAGATGCAAGAAATTTTATTTTTTTCACACATTGTGTGATTTTAAGTGATAACCCCACCCCCACTGGAGTTAGTTATATTAGTAGGGGGTTCGGGGGGCTTAGCCCTCCTGCAAACAAAGACGGCGTTGCTAATACATTCCGCTGTATTGCCAGCACGTAGACATTATCACGGCATAATGTCTTGCGACATTATGACCCCATCTAACAATCTGACCACCATTGCCAGCTCCTTCAATCTCCACTTCTCGGACTTATCCAGATACTCATCCTGCTTCCCTTCAGTGAAAACCACTTTCCCTGATATTGAAACTGTACCCCAGCACCCTTATCCACCTTTCCAGTTTAGGACTATAACCAGACCTGATGCCCTAAAGATGCTACAATCAATCTCTGACAGTACTGCTATTGGCTCCAATGGGCTTGAACCCAGACTCCTGAAATTCGCTGCCCCTCTCATTGCCTCCCCCCCAGCCAAAATCTCTAACCTGTCACTTTGCCATAGCACAGCCCCTAGCATCTTAAAGACAGCCAGAATAACATCCATTTTTAAAAAAGGTGATCCCAAAGATATTGCCAACTACTGGCCTATAGCCATTCTCTCTGTTCTTAGCAAAATTCTTGAAAAACTAGTAGCTAAACAAACCATTTCATTTCTTCGTGAGCATAACCTCCACTCTGTCTCCTAGCATGGCTTCCGCAAAGGCCACAGCACTGCCATGGCTCTCCTAAAACTCACAAATGATATCTATATGGCCATGGAAAATGGTCTCCTGGCTGGGACTGTTTTCATCAATTTAACCAAGGCATTCAACCTTGTTAACCACACCTTCCTCCTTTCCAAACTTCATTCACTTGGTTTCTCCACAGATGCTGTGGCCTGGTTAAATAGCTACCTGTCCAACAGGCAGTAGGCCGTTAATTACAACTCCGTTATGCCTGATCTCTCCACCATATATATTGGTGTTCCTCAGGGATCCATTTTGGGCCCCCTGCTTTTTTCAGTTTTCATAAATGGTCTCCCCTCGCTCACTCCAGCTTGCTTGTCTCTGTTCTACATGGCTGACCTTGTTCTTTATTACAGTGCTAAGAAAATCTCAGACATAAATCACTCTCTTTCCTCTGACTTCCTTCACACACAATCCTGGCTGTCTGAAAACAATCTCGTTCTAAATGCTGGTAAAACACACTCTATGCTCTTCAGCTCTCCAGCCAGACTCAGAACAAACCAAGACCCTCTTAAAATCTCATGCGCCGACGGTTCGCTATTGGTCAATACTAGCTCTTTCAAGTACCTAGGCATCTTGCTTGATGAATCCCTGGACTTTGATCAACACATTACTGCTACCTGTAAATCCGTAAATGCCAAAATTGGGAGCACCTCTCGGACTAGCTATGCCCTTACCCCATCAGCAAGGCTTGCTATTGCACAAGTCATTCTGCTCCCGGCGTTAGCTTATGGCTCAGTCACCTACCTAGGAACATTAAAAACTACTCTTCACAAGTGGAACATCACCTACAACAATATCTGCTGCTATACCTCCGCATCCTCTCTGTACAAGCACCACTGTCACCTTCATGCAGATCTAAAATGGCCTTCCCCTACTGCCTATCGACTCCAGTCCTTTGGATCCCTCATTGACGGTATAGCCAGATCAGGTCTCTCCCAATCCCTTGCCTCCTTGCCGCACCCTCAAACCTTCTCCTATGGGCTCCGATCAAATGGCCAAACCCCCCTCCACATTCCAAGATTTAAAACCTCTATGGGCATGCAGGCTTTCTCTCACGCTGCTCCTAAATATTGGAAGTCCCTCCTCCAAGCTATTCATCTAGCTCCCACTCATGCCTGTTTCAAGAGGCTTCACCGCAGTAATCTACTTGTCTTAAACCCCTGCACATGCTTTCACCCACCTTAGACCATCTACTTCCCCTACCTGCCTGGCCACCCTGCCCCTACCTCTCTACTGTCCTTCTCTCCCCAAACTTTCCCTTACCTGACCTCCTGCCCTCATTCTGGCATGCCTATCCCCTGCCTCCTTTCCAGGCCTTGCCCCTCCTACTCCCCCCCTTTAAATCCATGCTCTCCTTCCCCCTCTTATCCACAGAATAGATCTCACTCTTATTTGTACTCTGATACTTTCTTTTGGACCTTCAGTCCCTGGTTGCTCATTAGTTGACTTTTTGTCTTCCTACTTTTCAATTTGGAACTGCACTGTTATTGTATTTTGTAATTGCTATCTCTCCTATTTTGTATTTTGACTATCGTTAAACTTGTACTTGTTATTCTATTTCGATTTTTTGTCGCAAACTGTATTTTGCTATGCACTGAGGATTTGTACTCCGGACATGTAAATTCTCTGTTAATCTCATTGTTGTACTGGTATCACTGTTTGTTTTTATGTACTCCAACTTGTACCCTCCCTGGTTGAGCCTGAAAATAGGCATCTCTATGCTTAGCACACTTACCTGGTTACCAAAAGCAAAATAAATAATTAATTAGGTATTTGGGGAAATTTCATAAAGACTGTTAGATTCACTGAATCAAGGAGTCCTTGATTCTCATACAGCTTTGCACACATTTCACTAGAGCAATGTATCTTTTTGAAGTCATATGTGACTTTTGTTACTTTTATATTCAGTTGTGTAAGCTGATACAGAAAGTGATGTCTATCTGTTGGGTTCTGTTTAAATTGTGTTTGTAATGAATAAAGCAGATCCTCCTTGCAAGCTTATTCTTCCTGTCTTGCGGTCTTTTTATTGTCAGTATAGTTAATTACCCTTATGACTGCGCTCATTGACATTCAGATGACTGTCATCCCAGGAGGTGAGTGGTGGGCTGTGCTGGCCACCATCTGTTTATAATGAACTGGTGACCAGGGTTTGGGGGTGCAGGAAGAGGGGTCAGTAGAAGGTGGGCAGATGGGGGCTGGCACGTGGTCAGGGGTGGGAGTCCACTATACCACTAGGGAAGGTTGTCTGCTATTATTACAGGGATGATCATGGGAAAAGTGGTGCACTATACCATGAGGGAAGGTTGTCTAGTATTATTATAGGGCATTCAGGGGAGGGGATCTACTCTACCTGCAATTATTGAATACTATTAATGTCTGTACTATGTAATGTTTAATATCCTTCTCACTAGATATGTATATCAGATATGTATCCAGCTTATATTGCCCATATGAGTACTGTATGTAAATGTGCTGTATTCCTCAGATATGTTTCTCTGTATCTTATGTGAATTGCTGCTATTGTCATGCCACAGTGTTCTTGTCTCTGTAACATGTGCCATCTAGATGGCCCAGGTCATACCTGAAAATGGTCCTTTGGGTCAGTGTACTTACCCAGTCAACAGATACATAAATAAGATAAATAAATACTGCCAGGGAAGGGTATCTATTATTATTATTAATAATAATAATAATAATAATAATAATAACTTTATTTGTTTGAAGCACAATTCACAGCAGTACCAAAGCACTTTTACAGGATAAAATCTTTAAAACCATAAAAGTTAAAACCAACTAAGATCAACATCTATAAATTAATATTCAGGATAAGCAAGAGAGAATAAATTCGTTTTAAGAGCAGAGTTAAAGCCCTCCACAGTCAGGCACCCTCTAACCCGACAAAGCAGAGAATTGCTTAGGGACAGAGCTACAAAGGTAAAAGCTCAAGCTCCAGAAAACTTTAAAAGGACCCTGGAAATCTCCAGCAATTCCTCGTCGGTGGAGCGGAGTGGTCGGGTGGGCAGTAGGGGTGCAGGAGCTCTTGTAGGTAGCTTGGTCCCTGTCCATGTAGGGCTTTGTAGGTCAATAGACCCACCTTGAAGGTGATCTGCCACTGAATCAGCAGCCAGTGTAGCCCGTGCAGCACAGGTATAATATGGCTGGTGCAAGGAAGCCCCATCAACAGACTGGCCACAGCGTTCTGCACCAGCTGCAAGCAGCGGATATCAACCACTGGAAGCCCTAGGTACAGGGTGTTGCAATAATCATGGCGGGAGGTTACAAAGGTGTGGACCAGTGTTGGAAGATTACTGGACAGAACCAGATGTTTAATCCGGGCAATATTCTTCAGATGACAAAATGAAATCTTGATGACGGCTGACACCTGGGATTTCAGGGTGAAGCCCTCATCAAAAATAATGCCCAGATTCTGCACCCGTTCAGAGGCCATCAGCTGCTGACTACCGAGAACAAGCCCAGAAGCCTGCCCAGCCAAGGACTTCTTGGCCCGGTGACTTTGGTCCACCACCAAAACCTTGGTTTTGTCAGGATTCAGCCTCAGGGAGTTGGCATTCATCCAGTCCTGGATCTCAGTGAGGCAGTTGTTAAGCACCGAAACCACCCCATCCTGGTCTGGTGCAAAGGACATGTATAGCTGAGTATCATCTGCATAGTAGTGAAAACTCAAGCCATACTGCCTTACAATGTCTCCCAATGGCAGCATATACACCGCGAATAACATAGGCAAGAGCATAGAGCCCTGGGGCACCCCACATGGTAGAGAATGTATCTTAGGAATAAATTCCCGACTCAACTCTCTTGAGACCTACCGGAGAGGAATGAATGGAACCATCTGAGGACCATCCCTGACAGTCCACAGATAACCCACAGGTGCTCCAGCAGCACGCCATGAACCACAATGTCAAATGCCATAGAGAGATCTTATTACAGGGGTGCTCGGGGGGGACCTAGACTACCTGGTACAGGAGGCTGCAGTACAGCCGCTCTGCCTTTGGGGGGGCACAACCTTAGCACTGCAATAAGACAGCTGTTTAGCGCTGTTACAAACCGTTGAATATACTGCTGCACCATTATGCATGAGGGACTCCCTCATTTGCATAAGTGGAGCAGTATGAGTAGTGTCAGCATGCTGCTGGGTTTGGGCAGTGCTCAGGGGCCTCTGAACATGGCCCTGCCTGGAGTGCCAATACAAACTCATGTTAGGGTTGGTGCTAACTCATTAGCATCCACCCTGTCTTTTGAATATGGGGCTCTCTATTGCTAACGGCCATGGCTGCTAGTAATTTAGGGAGCCAGAATGAAAGTCTATAAAAATTCTACCATATCCTTGCCTTTCATCCACTCAGAGATTCCAACAAAATGGTGCTTATTTCATCTGCTTCTATTTCCAGGTTGTCAAGCTGTCATAGTAAGATTCGGCCCTATCTTCTAATTTAGTGAATGATTCTTCTAGTAAAGATAATCTTTCCTTAAAGAAATCCTTTCTCTTGGCCAGTTATGTAGCTTTTTTATTTCCTACATCACTGCTGAGTTTCAGATTAGCAATTTCACTTTGTATTATAGTTAACATCTCAATGACACGCGATAGGCCTGGTTTACCTGAAGAGGTTGAGTTGCTGGAGCCGACAGCGTTTCAGGATGGGCCTCTGCTCTGGCCATTGGTGTTAAACGCTGTAGGCTAATTCTTGCCCCGCACCACTAGGTGAGTATACTGTTGATGCTTTTTGGCAGAAAAAATAATAAGTAATACTAGAAACATGGCATTTTTTTGCAGACTTTCTTCCCCCTGAACAAATTCTAATGAATTCCAGTAGAACATTTCCTTAAATTATACTTTTAAAATTAATTTAAGAAACACTGGTCACGAAGGTGCAAGAGCAGCGATCCTAGGCTGCTGTCATTTTGAGCGCCGGTGTGGAACCCCTCTAGCACACATCAAAATGTTTCATTTATTCATAGTGGGTGTAGCCAGAGAGAAAAGACTTTTAAAAAACCTTAAGAAACAACTCTGCAGTTCAGCATATGCATTAATAAATAAGATGTTTCAGTGGTTACAATTCACTAGAGGATACATTTTTTTCACTTTCAGTGTTCCTGTCCAAAATTTACAGCACATCTTGGTAGTCCATCTAAAAAGTATGTTTAGAAAACATTTGCCTCTCCCGTTAACCTCAGAGTGCTTTTGTTTATGGTATCATAGTGCTCACCATGACAACAGACTGTGCTGTCACAAACAGCAACTCTGTGGTTAGCAAGGGAGAGTCAGATAAATTGTGAAAGACTCAGTGAAATAAATGCTGCATTACCTACAACATTTAGTAGACCAACAGCAGAGGAAGTAACAAAAAAATATATAACTAGGAAAGAATAACGTTAAAACATAATTGGTGTACATCTAGTGTTTTTAAGCTTTATATTGTAATAGAGAGTTGCTCTTTAAGGCCCAATTTCTCAGTTCAGAAATGAAACACAATAAGAAGAAACATGGATATATTGATGGTTTTGTCAGAAATACATGATTACTAAATTACTATATGATGACATTTTTTCCTACTAACAAATACTGCTGCTGTAAGTACTTTGAGAATCCTTATTTATCAATGGTGCCATTTAAACATAGAAACATAGACAATGACAGCAGAAAAAGACCAGAGGTCCATCCAGTCTGCCCAAGTTCCCTATAATCCCTGGAACTTACTGTTTTACCAGGTTGCTAACCCTCCCTGTCATCTATCTATTCTCCTCCCTGGTCCTGTCACCCCGGTAACCACTATTCCCTTCATTATGTCCAAGCCCTGCTTGAATCCCCTGACTGTTTTCGTACTCACCACCTCAATCGACAGACTGTTCCAAAGTTCCACTACCCTTTCCTTAAAGTAGTACTTCCTCGCATCTCTCCTGAACCTACTGCCTGTTAATTTGCATTCGTGTCCATGTGACCGTGAATTGGTATTCAGGCTAAATAGTTCCCCACAGTTCACTTTGTTAATTCCTTGAAGGAACTTGAAGGTCTCTATCATATCTCCCCTCTCCCTTCTGGTCTCCAGTGAGTACATATTTAGTGTCTTGAGGCACTCCTCATTGGATCTGCTCTGCTGCCCCTGAATCATTTTTGTTCCTCTGCACAGCAATGTCTCCAACCTATCCTTATCCTATCTGAGGTGAGGACTCCAGAACTGGGCACAGTACTCTAGGTGAGGCTTCACCAGGGATCTGTAGAGGGGAAGTATTACCTCCTTTCTTCTGCTATCAGTACCCCTCCTGATACATCCCAGCATCCTGTTAGCCTTGCTATAGGCCGTGTTGCACTGGCATGATTGCTTAAGTGAGTTGCTAATAATAACTCCCAGATCCCGTTCCTCAGCTGTAGTGCTAAGTCTCTCATTTAAATCAAGATTATTTTCTCTATACAAATTTGAAAATGATTTTTTATGAAACCAGGGTGCCAACCTTACTACAGAGGTTCTACCATCACTCTGCAGCTACCAACAACAAAATGTGCCATTCACAGTTACATTTCAAATGTGCATTAGTATGCTGACAAGAATGTTATTCATTTCCATTCGTATCACTCATCTGTTAGGCTTTCAAGCCAGATATGAACCAATACCAGTGGCGATAGTATCTAAATACTTAATCATAAATCATTATGCAGACGCCGATTTACTATTTAAATCTCAACAACTAAATAAAAGACACTGGGCGGATTCTCAAAGGGCTGTGAATGCTGCAAGGCCCTGGTGCACCAAACACGGTGCACAGGGTTTGTGGCATTCTCCTGGCCGGCAATTGGGATTTTCGATCCCGTGTGTCAATTGCTGCAAGTTAGACCAACTTTTTCTGGTCTAGCTTGTGGCAGTCCCAGATACCCTTTTTACGAGGCTTGTGCCAAATATTTGGTGCAAGCTGCCGTAAATTGGGAAAAATGTCATAACTGTGCCTGATGTACTAGAATCAGGAGCAGAGTGCGGCAAAGGTGTTGGCATGCCCATCATCACCATTTGAGAATCCAGTTCAGTATTTTTCATATAGTCTGTAATATTAGGGACCCCATATTCAAAGGTTAGTGCTGGCACAAATGTGGTTAGCACCAGCACTAACCTGAGTTTGCACTAGCATTCTGGGTGGGGCCATATTCAAAGGCCTCTGGAATGCTTCCCAAACCTGGCAGCTCCAAGGCGCTAACTATAATGCTGCATCTATGCAAGTGAGTGGGTTCCCTCATGCATTCCAGCTCAGCAGCATATTCCAAGGTTTATGGCAGCAGTAAATGGCCCCCAGAATGCTGCTGTTTACTGCTGCAGAAAACCACATCTTAAGCAGGTGCTAAGACCACGTCCCCATCCCCTGAAGGCAGTGGTGTGTGTACTGCAGTCACCTGCCCTTGTGCCAACTTGACCCCCACCCCATGATTACCCTGTTGGAATTATTCTGGATTCCTTGGTGGCACAGTGGTTCCCCACACCCTTCAGTCACTTGGTTGAAATGATTCTATATTGCATGGTGGTCTAGTAGTTCACCCTATCCCCTGCTCACCTTGTTGAAATGATTATATTCCCTGGTGGTCTAGTGGTTCCCCCATCCTCCAACTGTACAGCAACCCCCACCCACCCTCCAAGGACCCCCGCACCCTCCTCATCCTGAATGCCAGGGTCTGTGTGGAAGGGGTCCTCAGTGGGAGGGTGGGTGGGGTGGTCAGTGTTTGGTCTGGGGAGTGGGGAAACCACTAGACCACCAGGGAATATAGAATCATTTCAACAGGGCAATCAGGGGATGAGTGGAACCACTAGACCACCAGGACATGCAGAAAAGCTAAACCGGGCAATGGGGGTGGGGTGGGAGGAACCACTAGACCACCATGGCTTACAAGCTTGCAAACCAGGAGATTGGGGTGGGATGGGGGAACCACTATAGCACCAGGGCTTACAATCTCATAAACTGGGTGAAAGGGAGAGGGAGGAACCACTAGACCATCAGGTTTTGCTTTATACTGAGAAAGGGGCACTACATAGCTGCTGCACCACATGCTAATGAACCCACAATGGGTATGCAGATGGCCCCTTAGTACCTTGCATGTCTAATGTGCTCATTTGCATGCTTGGGCTGAATATGGCCCACATGGGTCCTGGTGCTATCCCATTTAGGGTAGCACTATCTCTTGTGGGTCATATGCAGGCCTGGTCCATGTCAGCACAGTGCAGATCCACTTAGCACTGCACCAGCATGGCTTGATATTCAGTCAGATAGCGCAGTTCCATTGGCGAGCGCTGTCTGTCTGAATATTGCTCAGAGCCGGACATGTGCAATCGCAAGCACTGCACAAACAGCTGTGCTGCGATTGTGCCTGGCTCTGAATATGGGGTCCTAGATGCATACATATGCATTGATGAATTAAGTTATGATACAGTTTATTGAGGATAAATAAAATAAATGTTTACTAGATCCCTGGTGCATGAGACTGAAATAAGAGTTCTACAAAGAGGGAACATAAAAATACTCTTTCCTATATAAGGGATCCAAATAATCTCCTTTAATCAGATTAGGATTCCATCCCATGATCTACAATGGGGAATAGCTTTTAAACTCTTTCCCTGCAGTCCACTAATAGATGACCTGCAAGGGGACCTAACAGCAAGTGGAACTTTGTACGTAGCCACTGCCCCCGACACTTGAGCTAGCAGGTTAGTTAGGTAGTCTCAGACCTCCCTCTAGGGAAGGGTTTAGGTGGGCAGGTAGGGCCCCTTGGGAGTGAGGGACTTGTGCTTGGGGGGGTAAAGGGTTATATAACCAGCGGCTTAGGAGCTGGATCCCCATTTTCTCCTCCACTCTGGTCAGAATTGAGTATCCAGCAGCAATTCAGTTTGCTTCTGATTTTTTCAGGTAAGATTTTGCTTCAAGTTAATTTTTATTTTTTCCCATATCACATTTTTATAAATTGTTGATCATGATGTTTTTAATGCTGTTTGTTGATATTACTTCATGCTGTTTGTGCTTTACAGGTTTTTCTTGCTAACTGGAGCTGTTGAGAAAGGCCTCCATCCCCCACTTAGCTAGCTCTGAAACTGGCTTTTGACTTAGCTTAAGCTGCCTTTGTTCCTGCCATGTGCTCTCACTAATAAATTCTTGGCAGGGGAAAGTCTGGAGTTTCACATAAATTCATATCAGTTGGACTTGCAAGCTTTTAAGACTACAGTATGTATCCAGTATTATTATTTTATGGCCATGTGATTACTTGCTTGAACTATAGGCTCTGTAACTGGAAAAATGTTGCTTTGGCCTTTGTGTAGATGACTAAGCTTAAAATATGGGCTCTTCAACTCCAAAATGTTGCTTTTGGTTTAGTTCTCAACTCTGTGCATGCCGTTGTTTAGAGCGCTAAGCTGAGGGTCTAAAAAAGGACACACAAGACTATTGGTTACATACCTTTCAACCTCAGGACAAAGACCCCAGGTCAGGGACAAGTCTTAGAAAACTGGTAATATTCATTCAGAAAGCTGATAGAATAAGGGGATTAGTGTAAGATGCATTTTCTGAAGAAGAACAAGTCTGTGGGCCTGGTTTTCAAAGAGGGGTGCAGGGCTTGCCACCATGCCCTGTACCCCCGCAATGTTTGCCACACTTGCATCCAAGGGTTTGATGCAACCAGCACCCGATTTTAGAACCCTGGATGCAAGTTGCGACACTGCCCTCAATGTACGGCAGTTTGTGCCAAAGCTTTGGCGCAAGCCCCATAAACTGACTCCCCCATGGGCGGAAAGTTACAGCACGGGTTGGGGGAGCTGGTGGAACTGTGATGCATCACCTCAAGGGACTTGCGGCAGGGATTTTATGGCGGGTTTCTTTGAAAATCCCGCTTTCGGCATGGTTTGACACAAGTCGGCATTTGCGTCAGATTCCCCGCCACAAGTCCCTTGTGGCATTCTAAGTAGGTTTGAAAATCGGGCCCTGTAACTTAAATGTTTGACATTATTTTGTGCTTACAATCCCCACAGTTCAGTCACA
The DNA here is from genome assembly GCA_016271365.2 of Neoceratodus forsteri. NCBI lineage: Eukaryota > Metazoa > Chordata > Ceratodontiformes > Ceratodontidae > Neoceratodus > Neoceratodus forsteri. The sequence goes on along the minus strand of CM028130.1, from coordinate 1,190,260,032 downwards.
AAAATACAAATGTTATGAGGGACGAAGGCAAAATTAAGGATGTCCCTGACAATCAGGGACAGTTGAGAGGTATGGTTGGTTGTATTTTTAGTGAATGTTTAGTATGTTTTCAGTACTGGCTTGCACTTTGGGGACTTTACAAGCTGAACTACAATGTTCTATGGGCATTTGCCTTGTCTGGAGATGATTGCTGCATAATCTACAGGCTATTGTCCACTAAATGTGTCTGCAAGGCCTCAAGTTCCCCTTTCCCACTTGGCTTGCTTCTTTTCTTTCTGGAACCATGGACTATCACACTTACAATCCTTATTGCAGAAAAATGGTGTTTTCACAAAATGTATAGCATGTGTTCTTGTAGCCAGTTAACACTACAGCATGTACCCACTGTTATTGTTTTATTGCCATGTGACTGCTTGCTAGAAAGATAGGATCTGTAACAAATGGTATACCATCGCCGCATCAAAACCCTGACGCCGAAGACCACCACAATGACAGGATTCGACCAAAGCCGCCTGTCGCTGTGATGGTCACCGCACGACCAGGGGATTGCCTCACAGGGTGTTTTGCCCCCCCCCAGTCCAACTTTGACTCGGAGTTGGAGTCATAGAGACCGGGGGGTTCAGGGGGCGCAGCTCCCAATGGAAACAGGAGGCATCCCCGACACTGCATTGCTGACACTCGGCAATGTGGCTGTCGCTGTCAGGGATGTCTGCATTGCCGCTGTTGCTGTGGCATGGTAAAACTGTAACAAATTACCCTCCCATGTATTCCATTGCTTGGGGAGCAACAACATGTGATCTGCAAACTGGGAGTGCTAGGGTGCCATTTTTCTAAAAAGACAAAAATGGTAGACAAAATAATTTCTTATTAACTAGCAAAGTTTGCCTAGAACTTTGGGGATAGCAGTCCTTTGTACATTGTCTGTGTTAAAGTTATTCCAGGCTTTTGTGGGGCCTGAGGTTTTAGTTCACAACATTGACCCCCCCCCAGCAGTGGTGTTCAAATCAAAACTTTTATTACTTGCCCAGCCATGACTGCAGCTGAATTTTCACTTGCCCCTATTAATTACAATGAAATTAGCTCTGGTTTTCTACTTGCCCTGTAATGAAATTTACTTGCCCCAGACAGGGGGCAATGGAATTTGCACACCCCTGCCCCCCAGCTGCCTGTGCTATGAATTCTTTGTTTTAGGACGATGTGGTCAGGTTAGGGAAAGAAACATTTTGTAATTACATACCATAACAGCAGCTCTTCAAGAGAATCCCCTCCATTAGGCCTCATCTTTGGAACTATAGCCATCTGCCCTAGAACCACATGGAAACCTTTGCTAGCCAGGGGTCACCCACAATGATGTACCATGTCTGCATCTATATAAACTCCTCAATTTCTTGCCAGAGATTAGCCTCGGAGGACCTCCAACTGTGAGGAACCAGGAGATGAGACCAGCAGCAGGCATACAATGAGAGGCATGGGGCTGGATACAGGATGCATGGAATAAGTTTTAGGCACAGCATCTGATGTATCCCTCACTGAAGCAGAAGGGGAAAGGAGGGAGGGATGGTATGGCATGGCCTAATGAAGGAGATTCGCTCAAAGATCTACTATTACAGTAAGTTCTTAAATAACTGTTCTGGATATCACCTCCATTAGGCCACACCTTTAGAATAATTCCCAAGCAAACCCAAATAAAACTGGAAGGATGGTACATGATATATACTGTATATTCATGACAGAAGGCCTTGCAGTACAGCAAGCCCGAAGTCAGGACATCTATGAGAGACAATGTCCAGACTGTAATGTTTAGTGAAGGTGTGGACAATGTTCTATGTGGCTGCAGCACAAATGTTAGCAGGAGAGACAGTTTTGAAACAGGCAACAGATGTGGCCATACCGCTCATGGAGTGACCACGAACAGTACCAGGAAGTTCCTTACTGGAGATTCCGTGACCCCTGGAGTAACTTCTGGGTCTCCAGACGACTTAAAACAAGCCCTGCTGCGAGCGGGGGGATCAGCCATTTCTGCATCAAGTTGTGCAAGGCTGCACTCCAAGCAGGTATTTTTAAAGACACTGTGTATTTTGTTGTTGTATTACTTTTAATTGCACTACTTAGCACATGCACTCGAACCCTGCAACCTAAACAGGAAGTAGGAAGAGAGGATGGGTAGTACAGTCAGGGCAAGGGATGAACTACCAGCCTACAGACAGCCTACAGTTTTAATTTTGGGGGACACTATTGCTTAGGAGAGTGTGCCAGTGCCACATATGAGTAGCTCTTGCCAGTTTTAAAGCAAGAAAATGGGCGTTTGTGATCTGGAGAGTCTGTGACCCCTGGAGTAACTTCCGGGTCACCAGACGACTTAAAACAAGATCTGCTGCGAGCCAGGCAGGGCGCGCACGGTTCCGCGCACAGAGGTGCTGGATGCATGGACGAGGGCCAAGGTTTTTCTGTTTAAGGACTAAGGTAGGCTACAAACTTGTCTCAAAAGGCAGTAGCGCTAAATTTAGGCCTGAAATTGTGTAGGTCATTGACTGGCCTGTTTTGTTTATTATCTCTTTAAAACCTACCTATACTGTTGTATCTAGCAACTGTACCCCTAATAAAGATGTAAGTTCATCGCCTTTGTGCAGCAAACCAAGTATCATACTTACTGCTGGGGTAGTTGGAAATCTTGTGTATATATAATGTCACAAAAAATGGCCGATACTATTATGACGTTGAAAGGAGAAGTGGGGTTAAAATGCACAGGTTGTTAAATGTATACTTTGACTAATGTACTGATCCCGGAACACCCCTACACATGTCAAAAATGTCAGCAGAACTCAGAACTGCAGATAGAAATCTCTTTTTTTAATACTAGGCTTGTAGCCCTAGAAACAAGCCAGCGAGACATGGCAAAAGTGTTTAAGGACAGAGAAAACCAACCACAGGTCACTAAACCAATTTTGGTTCAAACCAAAGATACCTTAAGTACTGCTATAACAAATACAGAAAACTCCATGCCAGGCTTATTACCCTCACCCCCTCAAGCAAATATAACATAGACAACAGATAAGAAACATGAAATTCTGGCCACAAACACAGTTAATAAAAAACGGGTAAGGGAGGAAGATCAAGACGATAATGCTGATAACAAGTGGTATAATACTTAAAGTAATAAGGTGGCAAAAAAAGGGAGAAAGGCAGAACACTTTGTTCTTCCTGTATGTAACGGATTTGATCACCTAATCACCATGGCTCATGATGACATGCCCAACACCCATGATAATCCCTCCCCAAGCACTTCTAGGATGAGCATAAATCTAGGCGTCAGTACCACACTTAACCTAAATATTGTACTCCCAGTGCAGATCCTAAACATGATAAGTACTAATGAAACAGATGCAGCTACTATAAACAGGAGTAACGAGGGAAGTATAACAGAGATGGGTAAAAGAATTAATACTGTGGAAACCCAAAAGGAGGATAATACCGGAAAAAGAAACATAGAGCAGATATTTATACTGGGAGACTCCATTACAAAATATAAGGACAGATTTACAACTTGTGGGACTAAAGAGACTATAGCTAGTTGTAGCTACAGTGGAGCAACCAGCAAATACATTACTCAGATGTTACTCTGCATTTTAGAGAATGTTCAAAGCCCCAAAACAGTACTTTTACATGCAGGCACCAATTACCTAAACAGACGGGGGGTAGATGAAACTACTAAACACATGCAACAGGCAATACAAGTTCTAAAAGACCATAATGCTAAAACAGTTCTTTTTGAAGTTCTCCTAGTACCAAGGGCAAGTTGGAGAAAAACCCCAAATATAAAATCCAACAATAATTGGCTTCGTGGGTGGCGCCTGGGGAATGATATAGTATGTATTAGGACGTGGGAGCAAGTTGTGGATAATAACAATCTATTTTGTCAGGATGGGCTACACCTCAGCAAAAGGGGGACTAAATTGTTGGGTAACACTTTCAGCCAAGTGTTAAAGGGAAACCAACATGTGCCAAAAAAGTAAACAGCAGGGGCTGTAAGGGGGAACAAATAACTGGGAAAACAAAAATTCTAAAAAATAAAGCAAAACATAAAACAGGGGTGAAATATCTTTCCTACTAACTGATGCCAGAAGCTTAAACAAAACAAAAAAGATGAATTAGAACTATTTCTATATCAAAAACATATTGACATTGTAGCAGTTACAGAAACCTGGTGGGATGAGACATCTGGATGGAACAACAATATCCCTGGTTATACTGTCAATCATAAAGATAGAGAAGGACGAAGAGGGGACGGAGTTGCCTTTTATGTAAGGAAAGACATCAAATACAAGCAGGTCAATGATCCCGATACTAACAACACTCAGGAAATGATTTGGATTGAATTAATGAGGGAAAATCAAAATAAAATTCTAGTAGGCCTATGTTATAGAGCCCCAGATACAACTATACTTGAACATCGGCAGCTAGTTAAAAGCATAGAAAGTAGGATAACTGACACTGAGGGTTATACTCTTGGGTGACTTCAATGCCCCTGGGATAAACTGGGATACTGGAACAGCTATCACTAACCAGGAACAAATCCTTCTGAATACGTGCTTAGCAAACTGGCTACAACAGAAGGTTAAGGAACCCACTAAGAATACCAACATCCTAGACTTAGTCCTAACAGATAATAACCAGATAAACTAAACAAATTAGTGATTCATGAACCCTTAATCAATAGGGATCACAACATCATCACCTTTGCCCTAAACACCAAACTAAGGATTGATGACGACATTACAATAATCAAGGACTATAAACGTGCCAACTTTAATCTGATTAAACAAGAACTTTACAGTGGGAATAGGATGATTCATCTACCACACCTGAACAGCTATGGTCCAGAGTTAAGAACAAATTACATGAATTAGAGTATAAACATATTCCAAACAAAGTGCTTTACAACAAAAAAGGGAAAATACCACTATGGCTCACCAGCAAGATTCAAAAACTCCTAGCAAACAAAAAAAAAGGGTCAATAATGAATATAATAAACAAGTGTATAAGGTAGCCCAAAAGAAAAAAAGGCATCAAAGAGGAAAGGAAAAAAATTGAGTTTAGGCTTGCCCATATTAATTACAGCAGAAAAGGCTTCTATGCTTATGTGAACAACAAGAAAAACATAGACAAATCCATTGGTCCCCTTAAAATTAACAATACTGAGGTATCAGACCCTCAAGAAATGGCAGAGAATTTTAATGGGTATTTTTGTTCAGTATTTAACACAGGGCAATCCATAACCAGAACATCACACAGTGGAACTAATACTGAAATGACCATTTTAATATGTCCATTAGTACAGGAGAAATTCTGATAGACTGGAGAACAGCAACGGTGGTACCAATTTTTAAGAAAGGGCATAAATGCAGTATGGCCAACTACAGACCAATAAGCCTGACCAGTATTCTGGGCAAGGTTCTAGAATCACTAATAAAAGACAAACTAGAACAGGAAGTTGCATGTAAAAACTTGGGAGATAATTCACAACACAGGTTTAAAAACCAAAGGCCCCATCTCACGAACAATTTAGTATTCTATGAAAAACTCAGTGCCTTACTAGAAAGGAAATCTCCAGTGGATGTGATCTATTTGGAATTCTGTAAGGCATTTGACAAGGTCCCCCATTCTATCATTATAGAAAAAATGAATGCTATGGGAATAAATAACACCATTGTGAAATGGGTTGAGGCCTGGCTGAGGAACAGAACTCACGCTGTACGGATCAGAGGATACCAGTCTAGAGTCGGCCCAGTCACAAGCGGGGTGCCGCAGGGGTCGGTATTGGGTCCAGTACTGTTCACCATTTTTATCACTGATATGGCTGTAAACCTGTCCAACTTCACTGTTAAGTTCGCAGATGACAGTAAGATTGCTGCTGAGGTAGACAGCGACACTCAGGTCAAATCACTTAAAAAAGATCTGACAATCCTAGAAGAATGGTCCAGACTAAATGGCATGGCCTTTCACGCAGACAAATGTGTTGTCATACACCTGGGAGAATCAAACAGGAGAAACAATTACTCCATAAATGGGAGAGCCTTACAGGCGGTTGAAAGTGAAAAAGACCTGGGGGTCATCATCACTGATGACCTCAAATTTGGCAGACAGTGTACTGAGGTTATAACCAAGTCAAATAAAATCATCGGCTGCATCAGAAAGACTTTTAATTCTAGAAATAGAGCATGCATATTGCCACTGTATAGGACATATGTAAAACCACGCTTGGACTACTGCTCACCACTCTGGAGTCCATATCTGTTTAGTGATGTCAAAAAGTTGGAGGGTGTGCAGAGAAGGGCCACAAGATTAGTGGAAGGGATGCAAAATAAGAGCTATGAACACAGGTTAACAGAACTGAATATGTATTCACTTGAACTTAGGAGAACCAGGGGTGATCTTCTACTAATGTACTGTATATTACGGGATGAACAACTCATGGCAGACCTTGAGCTGGCTATAAATCAGAGAGATTACTCTCTTAGAAGCCATACTTATAAACTCAGGTTAATCTTCCCCAAGAGGTCTTTAAGACGTTACTTCTACACCCAAAGAATAATACCCTTATGGAACTTGCTACCTAGAGATGTAGTTGAAGTGGAGTCCTTCAATGCTTTTAAACTGGAACTGGACAGGTTTCTGCTGCCTAACTTGGGGAATAATTGAATCCTCTTTGAGGAAGATGTACCACAATGGGCCTACCGCCATCTGTACATCTTAAAAATCCTAGTATAACTCCTAGTATAATGTAATACAATGTGCCAGCCATTTGAATAGGCACTGTTTAAACACAGGGTCACCAGCTTTCCCAGGGGCAAACAAAAAGAAAGCTGAGAACACTTTCTGCAGTCCTTGGTGTGAGTAACATGGTATCTGAGTATTCAATGAACATCCAAAGTATAGAACAACACCTCACCCTGATTGGCATGCTCAGGGCAATAAAGAGGAAGGTGTATATTTCGATTCAGTGTAAATTCAGATACCACCTTTGGTAGAAACTTAGGCTTCGTACACCAACAGACTCTGTCTTTGTGAAAAATCAAATAAGGAGGCTCACACATTAGAGCCTGAAGCTCAGGAATCCTTTGAACAGAAGTGATTTGCAATTAAAAATGTGATGGAAAATATAAGCCACAACTTGCGGTCGGCTCAAAAGAAGCCAACGTCGATTTCTCAAGTACAGAATTCAAGTCCCAAGGTAGGACTGTATTACAGATAAAAAGTTTCATATGGAGAGTACCTCTCAGAAGTGTATGGGACATCTCTAATTGTGCAACCTTACAACCATCAATAGGGGCATGGAAGTCTGATATAGCATTCAGATGCACCTTAAGTGAGGAATACTGTAGCTGGAGTCTGACAAGGACAGCAAATATTCAAACACAACATTTACAGGACATGTAAATGGGTCCAAATTCCTGGAAGCAGGCCACAATGTGAACCGCTTCCATTTCATAGAATAATTATGTCTGGCGGAAGGTTTTCTAGCTGCAGTCAGTAGATCAACCTTAGGGAATACCCCAAAATGTGCAATGGCTATGTCTTCAGGTGCCATGCATGCAAATGTAGGGACTTCAGGTCCAGGTGGATTGGGGGTCTCTTGTCTTGTGGCAACAGACCCCATCACAGAAGAAGAGGGACAGGAGGCTCCACAGCTGTTTGTTGTAGAAGTGGAACCACATTTGGTGAGGCCATAATGGAGAAATGAAAATCAGAGTGGCACTCTCCATCTGCAGCTTGAGCAGGACCCTCTGTATTAGAGGAATTGGGGAAATGCCTACATGAATTTCACTTTCCAAGAGAGGGACAACACACGTCACCAAAAAACTTAAGGCCTTGGAGTGAGCAAGCAGAAACGCAGTAGTTTAGATTGTACGGGGATGCAAAAAGGTCCAGCTCTGGACAGCCACATCTTGTGAAGAGGTAATTTACCATGGAGGTCAGCAGTTCCCATTCATGAATTCTGGACTATGACCTGTGTAGTCTGTCTGCCAAGATGTTTTGGAAATCTGGGAAATGCACGGCTGATAGCTGTAGGCCGTGGGACAAAGCCCAGTACCGTACACTCATTGTTTCCCTACATTAAAGATAGGAGTGAGTGCCCCCTCGTTTCTTGATGTCCTGCATCACACTGGCATTGTCTGTCTGTATTAATGGGAGACCAGGGAAAATATGATTCTGAAATGCCTGAAAGTGGCACAGGACAGCCCTAATTTCTATGACATTTATATGTACTGTTGTCACAGAGACATAATGACTCCTGTATACCAACTGTGCCTGTACAGATTGTCTGCTCTTTACTGAGGCAGTAGGGCATATCCCTTCTGTGTGTCCAGGACTGCCCCTATGTATTGCAGTCTTTGGCAGGATGTCAAAACTGATTCTGGCACATTCACTGTGATCCCCAAGTTGTCAAACAACTGATGTGTCTGAGACAGAGTATGTTGCAGAGGCTACCTGGAGCTGGCCTTCAGAAGTCAGTTGCCCAGGCAGGGGAACATATACAGGGCTGCCACTACTGCCAAGCATTTGTAAATACATGTGGTGCAGAACACAAGCCAAAGGAAAATACTCAGATCAGAACCAGTAGTGTTCTCCCTCCAGCATAAAGTGGAGGTATTGTCTGTGATATTTTCTGATCTTCACATGAAGTTGTGCATCCATCATGTCCAGAGAACAAAGCCAGTCCTCTGTTTGCAGAAAGGGAATCAGAGCTTACAGGGATACCATTTGAAGCTTCTCGTATTTGATGCAGAAGATGAGATCACGGAGTTTCAACACAGGACACAGATCCCCTGTCCTTTTTGGGATTGGGAAGTATCTGGAATAGAACCTTTTGTTTATTTGCCAAAGAGGAACTAGTTCTGTTGCACATTTATGGAATAATGACTGAAGACAACTGGTCCAGAGGATAACAGGAAGGAGGTGGAAGAGGATCTGGAAGGATTTCTAACAGCTCCAGAGCACGCCCCCTTGCAATTATCTCTAGAACCCACTCATCCATGGTGATCTCCCACCATTGTTTCAGATTCAGGGTGATCCTGCCCCCCCACAGCCACCACTAGAGGTAACAGTGGAGGTGGGGGTGCAGCCAGCAGAGAGTTAAGTGGAACCAGTGGGGGCACTGCCACTGGAACTGGTTGCTTTGGGTGCTTTTGTATGGGCACCTGGCAGGAGGGGACCAGTCAGGGGGCCACTTCCCTTACCACAGCCTTTCTGATGGTACGTACAGCTGCCTCAGGCAGTAGGCTGATGAAAGGATCCCCTCCCACAACCCCATAGGAGGAGTGGAATATAGGGACTTTACTGACCTTAGAATCATTTTTGAGGTTTGAAGGCCACGTAGGGCGTCTTCAACATCATAGCCAGTTTTGACCCTCTAAAAAGGGCATTCAAAACTACCTGTTGCACATCAGTGGCAAAGCCAGCAACTCTGAGCCAAGAATATCTCCTCATGCAAGTGCCAAAAGTGGCAGCACTGGCAGAAGCATCAGCAACATCCTAAGCTGAGCATAGCAAATGCTTGCCAACCTCAGCACCAGAAGATAATGTTTAAAGTAACTCATTTGAGCTATCAGGCAAAGCCCAGGCTGCAGTACAAGTAGCTTTCTAGAGGCTATTCTGCTATTTTATCAGTTCAGTTCAGTTTTTTTATTGTTTGACTATAAGTCATTACAAACTTTACAACAATATAAATATACGAACATATTTGTTTTAAATAAGAACATAGTTTAAAAGAAGAATTAGTACACTAATACACACAATATACACCATACATAATATTGCACAAATAGTTGGAGACCCCCACTGGATACTAGAGAGCAGTAAACTGTTTTTATTCATATAAATTGGATAAACAATTTATGTATTTATTTATTGAAATGTTTCACCAGGAAGGCACACTGAGCAACAGGTTGCTTGTCTCCCAGTGTGACCTGGGGGGAAGGGGACCATGAGGCTAGGATACATAGATATAAAGCACTAACAAAGAACTGCAGAAGAATTACATACAAATACAAGTGTTTACAATTGCAGTAATGTGGTGGAATAGCAGGGTGCTAACACTTTGGAACTAGATGGGTGCATTATTACAGTTAGAACTTGGTTAATACAATTGTACAAAATGACATATTATGATAAACACTAAGTGATACATAACGAGTAGCTTGATTAGGCTGAACGGAGATATAAATGTTGATCTAGGAGAAGCAATAGGGAGTAACTCAGACAGTTCAATATTTGCTATAGGAAATCAGAAGTGCAAATTTTACTAGAAGTGCTAAAAGATTGGGGTTGGCCAGATCTAGGATAAGAAATGGGGAGGGACAATTTAGAATCATGTCAAACAGGATGGTATGATCCCTGCCAGGGGTACAGGGTGAAGGAATGAGGATACAAGGGGGGAGTGGATGGGGAGGAGGATAGGAGAGGCACAGGACATTTAACTCATGCTGACATTTACCAATTGTTGAGAACCATGCTAGGGGATGGAGCAGGTCAGCATTAGGAGAAAGTGAGAGAGAGTAGGAGGGTGGGGAGAGGGTAGATAAAGAAGAGGAGACAAGCAGTGGTGGATCGGGAGGGGAAAGGAAGGGGGGTAGGAGAGAGGTCAACCAGGGCCAGTCTACTCCAAGTATGCTGAGCACCCTGTCTGCACAAGGCAGAGGTGGGGCACGATTGGAGGGAAACAGGCTGATCAGGTATTGACAGTAGGTAAGCTTCAGGATATAGGGAGCCCGATAAGTTTTATGAGACCAGGAGAGAGGATTAGAGAGAGAGAAGACAGAACAAGTCCCAGTAGGAGCACTTACAGGATGCAGAGAAGCCCTGTAGGGGAGGGTGGGGGTTGGATATAAGGTGGCGTGGGGTACACTCCTGATACCAAATTTGTGTGCAGAGGATCACAGTAAGAATGCAGGGGAGGCCAGTGGGGGAGGGAGTTGGGGAAAAGGGAAGGAAAGCTGAGGTTTGGGGTGGGGAAGGGGGTGCTCAAGGGGCAGAGGGGAGGATGAGTTTGTCCTGGGCATTAGAGGGGGGAGTAAGGGAGGGTCATGGCAGGAACAGCTAGGCATACTGTAGTTATTGAGGGCAGAGCTGATGGAGTAGGAGAAGGATGAGTGTCGGATTTGAGGGGAGAGAGTGTTCCAAATTTTTGGGAGGCGGTGTGAGTAGCCAGATTGGCTGATGACAGTAGATCTACAGGGGACTACCAGTGTACGGGAGTTGGTGGATCTAAGGGAGTGAGAGGGTGGAGGGTGTTCTAAATGAGTGGGAGAGGTATGGAGGGAGCTCACCCAGCCAGTGCTTATAGGTGAATTTTGCACAGTGGTAGAGACACCGATTAGTAAGAGAGAGGAAGGATAGGGCATGATAAAGATCAGAGCAGTGGGTGCGAGAGGGAGCATCCAGGGCAAAGTGGCAGAAGCAATTGAATAGGGTATCCAGTCTGGCCAGGGAGGACTTTGGAGCAGCACCATAAACTATGTCACAGTAGTCAAAAATGGGCAGTATCATCTTCTGAACAAGTTCATTCCTAGCTGTAGGAGGGATGCAGCTATGGTTCCTGAACAGGGCACCAAGCGTGGGGGTGCAATTCTTTCTTGATGGCATTAATATGCCCAGAGAAGTTTAGATGTTGGTCCAACCAAACTCCTAGGTACCTGAAAGAGGATGTGTCCTCAAGTAAAGTCCCATCAAGGGTGTGGAAAGTGGGCAGGGAGGGAAGCCTAGAGAGTCTCTGCCTTGTGCCAAAGGTCGTGGAGAAAGTCTTCCTGGCATTGAGGAAAAGTTGATGGTTAGCAAACCAGAGCTGAACCTTGTCGAAGTCACACTGCAAGTTGGTTGTAACCTCAGGAGGGCAGGAGCCAGATGCATACAGGACCGTGTCATTGGCATACATGTGTATAGCAGAGGAGGGGGAGCAAACAGAGGGAAGGTCATTTAAGAAGATGGGGAATAGAAAAGGCCCCTAGTATGGAGCCCTGAGGGATGCCAGTGTTAATTGGGAGGGGGGTGGGGAAGATGATGTCTGAAATCTTAAGTGATTGGGTTCAGCCAGTAAGGTAGTCCTTGAACCAATTAGTGGTGCAGGGAGACAGACCAGATGCCAGAAGGTCATCAAGGAGAAGGGTGTGGGAGACAGTGTTGAAGGCCTTGGCCAGGTCAACAAAAATGGAAGAGGTGATTTGACCATTATCCATCCTGGTTAGGATGGAGTCAGTGAGCTGCAGAGGAGAGGTGGTGGTTGAGAGGTTTTTCCTGAAGCCAGATTGGAAATCTATCAGGTTAGATATCTTTCTCTGTTTACAGCGCAATTCTCCACAAGTAGATCAGCACTGCTTCTACTTTTGCTGTATCAAGACAGTTACCAGATACGTCACAAGTCCAGCATTAGTATGCCAGAGAATATTTCCTCATTCCTGTTTGCTGTTTTATCATGTGTGCCTGATAATATGCAGTTCTAAAGCCCAATGACGTACAGGTGTATGGATGTTTGCCCGTCACATCCAGCCTCCTAGATTCTTTGTCAGGAGGCAAAGTACTCATGTTTAGCTGCTCTAGACCTACCATGAGCAGCCATGATGAACACAGAATCAGTTTCTGGCTGGTTAGCATAATAAGGCTTAGCAGATGGTGCAGGATACTGCTTATCAGCCTTTCTAGGAACTGCAGGCAGTGAGTTAGGTCTGTACCATGTAGCAAAAGTGGCATCCTGTAATATAGGATAAATAGGAGGAATCATAATGGAGGGAGAGCAGAGCACCTCCAAAATTTCTATTAGATTTCTTTTTGGGGAATCTTCTTCTTCCTCAGCAAAGCCCAAGGCACACATTTGCTGAATCACTGCTTGGAAAGTTGGAGCCTCAGGATGCGATCTCAGGATATAAACTACTAAGTCCTTACTGCAGGATGAGAGGGTAGAACTAGAGTAAGGGGCTGGATATTGTTCTCCCTCATTATTCCTCCTCTAAATTCATGAGGTCAGGATTGTATTTCATTTCGCCATCAACGTCCCTACTGATGACGAGCGCTACAGACTGCACCAGCGACACCAGTGGCTGACAGGGAGGAATTTGTAGTGTGCTAGTAGAAATCATCGATGGGGGCTGAGTATCAGGAGGCCTCATCGATGGAATAACTACCTGTATTGGTAGTCCAGGCAGAATGCATCTGATCATTTCTGAGAACTAAACCAGCACAGTCTGAGAGTTGATGGCATCCTGTAAAGGGTCTGGGACTACTTGCGTCAACAGGCCTTGACCCAATGATGATGATGGTGTCCTACTGTCCATAGTAAGTATGGCAGTGTGTAAGCCAAGCCCTGCCCTTGATGCCTCATCAATGGTCAGGGGGCGGTAGTCAATGCCACCAGAGTGGGCGATGACACAACAGCTTTACCTTGTCTCACCGGTGACTGGGACCTCACCGGTGTAGCCAATTTTTCGTTTTCTCTTATGTTTGTGCTTGTGGCCAGATAACAAGGAGGACCATGACAATGACTGTTTCCTGTCCTAATCCTTTGACTTTAGTGGCCACTTCTTGGCCAGTGGTGAGGCAGACATAAACTTTGGGCCTGTTCCTTCTCCATGACTTTGAAAGGTTTGAGGAGGAAATTTTCTAGAGCTTTCTTGTGGCGTCACCGTTTTTCATTTCATTTATTTAAATTGCAGGTTAGTATACAAATGAAAAGCATCCCATTTTCAGGTATGACCTGAAGTCAGAGTAATATCTACACAACAACATAAAGCTTATATAAAAACATTACAAAAATAAAGAAACATTAAGTAAAACAAAGATGTAAACAAATTAGTTCAACTCACATGCACATACATTAGTGTTTTTAAAATACTGAGTAACAGACAAAACAAATGATTTAACAAATGGAAAGAGCTTAAAATTTTTGGTAATGTATTCCATAGTGAAGCATGATATGCAACAGTTCTTTTGCCAGCATTTGTGCAAACAAATGGAATAGCTAACTGTAAATTTTCAGATGAACATGAGTCGTATACTGAAGTGTACTTATTTAATATACCACATAGGGAGACAGGAATGCCGGAGTTCATTACATTATACATTATACATCAAGCATGCTAAAGATGTTTTATAATTATTCAAAACCAAAGGGCAATTTAGTCTATCCAAAATTAAGCAATGGTGAGGCTAGGAGTGCAAATTTGCCATTGTTTTTGAAGCAGTACCTCCTTCCTCGAGAAAACATATGAGGGTGCAGTGTCAGTGATAGTGGAAGCATAATTTAAGGTTGGCAAGAGATTTTATTGATCTACAGTATGGCTAGCCTAGTTTTTTTTTGTTAAAAGATGTTTTATATGATACAATGTATCATTTTTTTGAATGAATTTTTGCAGTAACTTTGTCAAGATGTACACCACCACAATGACGTACCACAACTGTATCGCCTTGTAGCCTGGTTGAAGCTCTGGCAAATCTGACAAGTTCTCACGTTGTGAGAGAGGCCCAGATAGCACACATAGACCACATGTGTGTCTTCTTTGTAAATTTTATCTCCACACTTACAATACTGAAATAAAGGCTCTTTCAACTTTGGCAACAGGCAGAGACAACAAAATAAACACTGTAGTAAAATAAAAGAATAAACAGCAATGACTAGGATGATGGCATTTCCTGCAGCAGGTTGAATGAGGATGGTTGATGGCAGGAAAAGAACTGAGGTGTGATGGAGCTGCACATGCTTATAGAGACACAGTCGTGGTACGTCATCGTGGTGGGCCCCTGGCTAGCAAATATCCATGTGGTCCTAGCGCTGATGGCTGTAGTTCCTTTGGTGTGGCCTAATGGAGGAGATATCCACTAAGAAGAGTCACTAGTATACTGACTGTTTTTCACTGAATTCTGGGCTGTCACTAAATCCTGGGCTAAGGTTTAGACATTTAGGTTTTACAGCTATATTTTGGTTGCAGGATATATTATGGGGCATGGGGGTTGACAATGCTGGCTGTAAATTTTTTGGGAGTTGCTTCCTCCCCAATCTGAGTTAATCCTGTCTGGTAGCAGGTAGCTAGTCTATCTGCATAGTCCGTGTCGTATAGATATATAGCGTGCTCTCTCTCTCTCTCCATATATATATATATATGTGTGTATATATAGATATAGTTTCACGTTTCAAGTTTATTGCAGGAAAACTACATTGAGCAAGCTCATTCACAAGGAGGTCCTGTGACATATAGACTAAACAATGAAAAACATAACTAGGTAATAACAGTAAATACATGAAATGCACATTACATGATAGAGACTGAATATACATACAAGGGCACCACAAGGGAAGACTGCAGGTGGTAAACACTAGTCTAACACAGGGTAGACTTACAGGTTGCATATTGATAAATGAAACATGAAGCCTGGTGTATACAATACATATAATTTTGGCAGCTAGAAAAAAACAGAATACAATTGATAAGGGGGGTAGGAGCGATTTAATAGTGTAGCATTGGAGCTTAAACATAGGTAAAGCCAGAAGTAGATGGGGAGGGAAAGCAGTTAATATGACAAGGCAATTATACCTTACCCGTGGATAAATATGGAACACGTGGGGAAGGGAGAGACTTAATGACAGTTACAGGTGTCTTTTATTTTGGCTGAACTTAGCAATTTGTAAAAGTTTATCGAAACTGTGCTAGTTAGTTTCAGTACGGCTTGTAATTGGTTCCAGATGGAGGGAAGGGCATATGCAATAGCACGTTTACCAAAGGAGGTCCGCGTCCTTGGTATATCAAGCATAATAAAGTCAGATTTTCTTAACGAATATGCACTATGTGAGATATTAATAAGGGAAGAGAGATAGCTTGGCAATTTCTGCAGGAGCAGTTTGAGAGTTCATAGGCCAGCATGGAGCAGGCGTCCAGTAGTAAGGGATGTCCAACCAACAGCTGCATATAAGTCACAGTGATGTGAACAGTAAAGGGAGTTGGTAATGAACCTTAACGCACGGTGATAGAGGATGTCCAGTTTACTTAGATTTGAAAGAGTGGTGGAGGAGTAGATTACATCTCCATAGTCGAGCAGGGGGAGAAAGGTGGCCTGGACAAGCTTGTTTTGAGTTTCAAGGGGGAAAAGGGGCCTATTTCTGTAGAAGAAACCTAACCTGGCTTTAACCTTCTAGCGACATCTTTGATGTGGTCACTGAAAGATAATTTATTGTCAATCCAGATACCCAGATATTTAAATTTGGATACAACTTCCAAAGGCTCTTTTAAGTGGTGACAATGAAATCTTGGGCAAGGGTATTGGGGGCTGACAGCACTGGGAGAATATCATCGCTTAGTCTTCTTAGCATTGAGCAGAAGCTTTGCCTTTATTAGATTATGCTCAAGTTGTGCGAATCCGCTTGAAGCACTCCTTTGACTTCAGATAACGATGAACCAGAAGTGTACTAACACAGTGTCATCCGCAAGTGCAGATTGATGTAGATATGTTAGGCTTAGTCATTAATGTATATGGAAAACAAGATAGGGCCTAAGATGGATCCTTGGGGGACTCCTCTTGCAACTGGCAAGGCAGCAGAAAAAAAACCTTCTGCCTTTACTTTTTGGGATCTCCCAGTTAAGTAGCTAGAGAACCACTGGGTGGTATGGTATGTGGTACCCAACTTAGCAAGGCAATTGACTAATAGTTTGTGATCAGCAGTATCAAAAGCTTTGCTTAGGTCCAAAAAGACTGAGCCAGTTACCTTCTTAGCATCTATAGCAGAGATCCAATCATTGGTTACTTCTACTAGGGCTGTGATTGTGCTATGATTAGCCCGAAAACCGGATTGCGCTGGGTTAATGAGAGAGAAGGTTTCCAAGTGGGATTTTAACTGAATATAGATCAGTTTTTCAAGAACTTTAGAAATGATAGGTAATATGGACATAGGCCTATAGTTGTTTACATCGCACAGGTCACCAGATTTAAATAGAGGGAGGATATGTGCTGATTTCCAACAGGACAGCACAGTAGCAGATGTAATGGAGAGATTGAAGATGTGGAGAATTGGGGCAGTGAGATGGGCATAGCCTGACCTTAAGAAAAAGGGTTCCAAGCCATCATCCCCTGCGCTTTTTTTGATGTCTAAGTTAAGAAGAGAATCTTCTACTTCTTTATAAGTTAACTCACGAGTTGGAAGGGCTGGGTGCAGGGCTAGATATAGGGGGAGGGGTATGCTGGTTCACCGCAGAACCAGCATAAGGTGATTAGTCAAAAGCTAGTCCAGCTGTGGCAAAGTGGGAGTTAAGTTCCTTCAGGATTAGGGACTTGTTTACCACAATCTTGCCACATGCAACTATCTTTGTTGGGACAGAGGGGGCTGTGGGTCGTCCTTCTATAGATTTGATAGTCTTCCATATCTTATGCGGGTTACCTTTAGCTTGTTCGAGAGTAGAAATATAATAATTAGCTTTGGCAGAGTGAATACTTTTCACACAGGTATTCCTGGCTGTTCTAAAGTCCTGCCAATCCGAAGATTCTTTGCAATGTCTAGCTTTAGCCCAAAGCTTATCTCGAGCTATAAGGGCTGCCTTGAGATCCGAGGTGAACCAGGGATTGGAATTATTCCGTACTCTTACTTTGATGAAAGGGGCATGCTTATTTATTATTGTAGTGAGTTTGTCATTAAAGGTGTAAGCTGCCTCGTTGACATCTTTAGCTAGGTAGAGATCCTGCCATCTGATCATACTCAGGTCAGATAGGAAGTTTGCTACACTGAATTTGTGAAAGGATTGTTTTGTTATAAAGATGGGCTGTGGACGGACCTTAATTTGGGATCTTATGCAAGCAACAATTCCATGATCGCTCAAGTCGTTGTGAAACACTGCCGAATGAGATATTTTATGTGGATGGGTGGTTAGCACCACATCTAATAAGGAACTGTTGGCAGTATTTAGAATGTTGTTCCTAGTAGGTTTACTGACTACTTGCCCAAGACCTAGCTCGTCACAAAGGGATTTAAGGTTGTGTGATTTAGGTGACAGCCAGTCCATATTTAGATCTCCTAGAAATATTGTTTCAGTTTTTGCATCTGCAAGCATGGATTTCAGAATATTAAGGACTTCATCACCACCAGATGGGGGTCTATAGCCACCTATTATAGTGATACATTCCGAGGAGGGGAGATGAAGGCTCAGTGAGACTAACTCAAATTCCTTGGCTAGAGATTTGCAACTGATATTGGTGACCGAGTACTTAGATTTAGTGTAGGTAACCACTCCCCCACCTCTAGACACTCTATCAGCTCTAAATAATTTGTAGCCCTGTAGTGATATTTGGTGATCGGTATTTGTCTTTTTTAACCATGACTCAGTAATTATGATAAGGTCAGGCTTAATGTGAGCTACCCAGGCTTGCAGCTGTACTCATTTTTAGGCAGGCTTAAAATGTTGACATCATCATTTTGAGACCTGTGGCCTCAGCAAAAAAAACTCGATAGAAGCAGCTAAGCTGTGGGCAGGGTTGAGCTCCACATTTCCGAGCAGAGAAGAAGCAGAAGTATAACTTTCTTTAAGGAGCTTATAAGACTGGAGACTGCTTTTTATTTTTCGAGGTAACCCATATCGTTCTGCACAGGAAGCGGCACCACTGTAACGACAGTTTATCGTGATCAATGTAAGTGCTTGAATAGACGTAGGCGAGAACAGTAGCAAAGGGGTGGAGGCTAACCGGAGGGAATAGGGCAAAAAGGGAGAGGAGAAAGACATAGTGTCTGCATGGCAGGCTGTTATAACATTGGGTAATGATAAGGTACATTGGAGAACTGAATTGCATTGGGGTACTTCGATTTGCCCTGTGTTGCTGGGAGCTCTGCACCTTAGGAGCAATAAAAGCACAATAAAGAGAGCCATGGTCCCAGGTTGGGTGGTCCCGCGATTTGTATTAGTGCAATATTTTCTAAGCAATTAATTTGCCCGCCTAGGTACTCACTTAAAACCTAGTTGAGAAGATACAGGCAGAAAGGGGGAACAAGGAGAGCAGGATCAGCTTAGTTAGTGTCAGGGGCTCAAGAGATATTCACACTGGGCAGGCTTATTGGCCACACTCAGCTACCAATCATAGGTAGGCAGCAGTCGAAACTAGGCCAATGAAGCAGTAATGTGATATAGGAGGTGGAGCATGAGTGTATTTAAAGGAGGCCTGGGAGGGGGTGCTGGGGGTGGGAGAAAATTTCAGGTCAGAGCGAGAGCTGAGAAGTCAGAAATCAGAAGGGAACAGTATAAAGTGCTATGGAGAAGGCGCTCCAATCGGAGCAAAGCAGGCAAGCGGATGGACCAATCACGATCCCCCTAGGGCAGCGCCGCACCAATCAAAGGTGCCCAGGCATGCTGGCTTTCTGCAGATGATTCTAAGGGTATCTACCTGAGCTCAGATCCGTGCCCCAGAGCCCTGTGGTTGGCTAGGGCTGCTGAGGAGAGTCGGTGGTGGCGGTGGCCGTAGGAGCGGCTGTTGCTAGCCGCTTTTCCACCAGCACGCCTACGGGCGCGAATCCTACGAACAAAAAGAGAGCTGGGTCATTTATATGCAATGGCAAATACAATTTTAAGGGGCGGGAAGAAGGGGAGCTGGCAGCAGTTCGTCAGCAGGGGGTAGGTGTGAAAGTGGAAACACAGGGAAAAAAAAAAAACGATTACAGGGCTGGGTAGACAGTAGAACTAAATGGCTACCTGATAGCTAAGGAAGCTGGGGGGGTGGGGTATGCTGTCTCAAGCAGAGCAGGGCAGCCCCTGAATCACAGCAAATTACTATTACTTTACAGAAGGGGAAGGGGGAGATACAGCAGGTCACGCTAGGTACTGGGCCAAAGATAGAGGAGGGAAAAAAAGGAAATAACAGTGCACAGGGCAAGGGTGTAGCACACCAAAAAAGGCAAAAATCAAATCACAGAGAAAATAGCAGCAGCTTATTTTTTAGAAGGCTGGAGGGGAGACTGCAGCTTAACACACTAACCATATGCAGGCTACTGTTACATAGATACATAGATACATAGACAGTGTCGGCAGATAAGGGCCTATGGCCCACCCAGTCTGCCCATTTGAGCTTGTAAGTTCAGTTTGTTTTCCTAGAAGTCTGTTTTCCCTTACCCCTGACCTCTAGAATTCCTTTATGTCTATCCCATGCATTCTTAAATCCTGTGATTGTTTCAGCCCCACCACTTCCTCTGGCAGGGTGTTCCACTTGTCCACCACCGTTCTGTGAAGAAATTCTTTCTCATGTTTCCTCTGAATCATCCTCCTCCAACTTCATCCCCTGCCTCTAGTCCTGGAACATCTTTTCGCTTAAAATAGTGTTTTCCTGCCCCTGTTCCTCCCTGTAAGATACTTGTATGTCTCTATCATATTCCTCTCTCCTCCTCTCCTCTAGGAGTACATGTTCAGTTCCTTCAACCTGTCTTCATAGGACTTGTGATGCAATCCATGCACCATCTTTGTTGCCCTCCTCTGAACCTTCTCTACCCTGTCTATGTCCTTACGTAGGTATGGTCTCCAGAACTGTACACTGTACTCCAGGTGGGGCCTCACTAGTGTCTTGTATAGCGGAATTATGACCTCCCTTTTCCTGCTGGTGATGCCCCTGCCTATACATCCCAGCATCCTATTTGCTTTACCTGCTGCCTTGTCACACTGTTTCCCTACCTTGAGGTCATCAGAGATGACAACCCCAAGATCCTTTTCCTGCTTGGTGCATGCTATATCCTCACCCCCAACTGAGATATATTCTGCTAGGGTTTTTGTGCCCTATATGCATTATCTTGCACTTTGCATTGAATTTCAACTGCCAAACCCTGACCATTCTTCAAGTTTCTGCAGGTCGCTTCTCATTCTGTCGACACCCTCTGATGTGTCTACTGTGTTACAGAGCTTTGTGTCATCAGCAATAACAGTGAAATTCTGCCTTCTAGATCCCGTAATGTCACTGATGAAGATGTTGAATAGGACCGGTCCCAGCACTGATCCCTGTGGTACCCCACTGGTCACTCTTCCCTCTGTGGAGTGACAGCCATTTACCACCACCCTCTGTGTCCTGCCACCCAGCCAGTTACCTACCCACCACTACTCTCCTGCCCACACCCATATTCCCCAGTTTGTGTAATGGTCTTCTATGTGGCACAGTGTCAAAGGCCTTGCTGAAGTCCAGATAGGCCATGTCCACTGCCCTCCCCTGATCCACCTCCCTAGTCACCCAGTCAAAAAATTCAATGAGGTTGGTCTGACATGACCTCCCCCTGGTGAAACCATGCTGCCTTGGGTCCTGTAGTCCATTGACAACCAGATGTTCCACCAATCTCTTACACTATGAATGCAGACTAAGCAAGGCAGAACACAGTAATATATAACAGTCTTTTCTTTTTTTTTTTATTTTAACCAGTATACATTTGCTAACACTTTTTGCAAATTTTATACAAATTTCAGGTCAGAGCAAGAGCTGAGAAGTCAGAAATCAGAAGGGAACAGTGTAAAGTGCTATGGAGAATGCGCTCCAATCGGAGCAAAGCAGGCAAGCGGGTGGACCAATCACGATCCCCCTAGGGCAGCGCCACACAAATCAAAGGTGCCCAGGCATGCTGGCTTTCTGCAGATGATTCTAAGGGTATCTACCTGAGCTGAGATCCATGCCCCGGAGCCCTGCGGTCGGCTAGGGCTGCTGAGGAGAGTCGGTGGCGGCAGTGGCCGTAGGAGCGGCTGTTGCTAGCCGCTTTTCCACCAGCGCACCTATGGGCGTGAATTCTGAGCTGAGATCCATGCCCTGGAGCCCTGCGTTCAGCTAGGGCTGCTGAGGAGAGTCGGTGGCGGCGGCGGCCATAGGAGTGGCTGTTGCAGGCGGCTTTTCCCGCCAGTGTGCCCTACGGGCGCAGATCTTGAGCTGAGATCCATGCCCTGGGCCCTGCTGTTTGGCTAGGGCTGCTGAGGAGAGTCAGTGGCGGCTGCGGCGGAGCGGCTGTTCACAGCCGCTTTTCCACCAGCGAGCCTATGGGCTCGAATCTATATATAGGTATATATTAGTTAGTGTTGAGTAGCCTGTTTAATGTTAAACCCAATATCTGCACCTTAATAACTTTGGTAGTTTTGGATGAAATAGCCCAAACCTTGGCATGCATGGTCAAGCTGGCAGAGTCTCAAGACATAAAAAGTTTTGTGATGGCACCTTGCTTGGATTTTGAGATATGGAACACCAAAAAATACCTAACATGTTTTTTTCTCTCACGCACAGCCTAGATGGTGCAGAATTTATTCATGAAACTTTCAGGGTAGAAGCAACTTGTATAGGGGTAGTGCCTATCAAAGATTTCATGAAAAAATATTATACTGTGCCAGTTAAAAGGATTTTTTGTAAAGGATCAATCTTAACTTGTAAAAAAAAACATCAAGCGCATGTGCTTATTTTCATGGTTTACTTGTCTTTAGAAAAAAACAATCATGCCAGCCACCATCTTGTTTTTATTAACTCAAAATCACTGACAATACATAAAATTGATGTATTTAAAAACAAACACCTGAACCAAGGTAAACAGGCTGTTTAGCTAGATTCTGGTGTTTGTTTTTTGAAAGTTCCTCTGGAAATAGCATCTCTGGAGAGGTGCCATTCACCCACATTCTCAGTATGAGAACAGCAGGACTTTCTAGACATCTGCAGTCACAGGTAGAGACATGCTGCCAGCTTGTGTGCCAGCAGTGAGCCAGCAAACAAACTGTCTGTCTGTCTGTCTATCTATCTATCTATCTATCTCTCCCCCTCTATCTATCTATCTATCTATCTATCTATCTATCTATCTATCTATCTATCTCTCTCTCTCTCCCCCTCTATCTATCTCTCTCTCTCTCCCCCTCTATCTATCTATCTGTCTGTCTCTCTCTCTCCCTCCCCCTCTATCTATCTATCTAGCTATCTATCTCTCCCTCTATCTATCTATCTATCTATCTATCTCTATCTCTCTCTCTTCTCTCTCTCTCTCTCTCTCCCCTCTCTCTCATCTATCTATCTATCTCATTCATCTATCTATCTATCTATCTATCTATCTCTCTCTCTCTCCCATCTATCTATCTATCTATCTATCTATCTATCTATCTATCTATCTATCTCTCTCTCTCTCTCTCTCCTCTATCTATCTATCTATCTATCTATCTATCTATCTATCTATCTATCTATCTCTCTCTCTCTATCTCTCTCTCTCTCTCTCCCTCTATCTATCTATCTATCTATCTATCTATCTATCTATCTATCTATCTCCCCCATCTATCTATCTATCTATCTATCTATCTATCTATCTATCTTTCTCTCTCTCTCTCTCTCTCTCTCTCCCCTCTATCTATCTATCTATCTATCTATCTATCTATCTATCTATCTATCTATCTATCTCTCTCTCTCTCTCTCTCTCCTCTATCTATCTATCTATCTATCTATCTATCTATCTATCTATCTATCTATCTATCTATCTCTCTCTCTCTCCCCCTCTATCTATCTATCTATCTATCTATCTATCTATCTATCTATCTATCTATCTATCTATCTATCTCTCTCATCTATCTATCTATCTATCTATCTATCTATCTATCTATCTATCTATCTATCTTTCTCTCTCTCTCTCTCTCTCTCTCTCTCCCCCTCTATCTATCTATCTATCTATCTAGCTTTATTTTTTTGTTAACTGCGTAAGGCCCACTAGGCACAAGTGCCTGTTTTCAGGGGTGATCCGGGAGCACTGGGGAAGTTAGGTGACTTGCTCAGGGTCACACAGTATGCAAGTGGAGGTTGTTGGAATCAAACCCAGGTCTGTCTGCTGGATGTACCAAGTATACTCACAGCTTGTTACTCTAACCTCTAGGCAATACTGCCAGCCCTTTATTCCCTTTCCCTCCCAGCTCAGCCAGACTTCTCTTGTTCTTTCCCAATCCCTGATGGCTAAAGTGGTTGCAGAACTGATTTTGTTACCTGTCATTTTTCTATTGTTTTAAAAGTATTCAGTTTATAGAATTCATAGCAGATATTGTTGCTAATTTCCATATAATCATCTAAAATGAAGTAAGCATATTGAGCCCTATGCACAAAAGGGCACAAGTTACGCTCCAAAGGTGTGTACCCTGCCCACAGTGCTCCACACCGATGGACAGGTGTGCACCAGCTGGTATTCACTATCATTGACTACCTGTTTGCAGCCCCACCCCTGGCATGCAGCCACACACTGCTGGAACAGGGCTGCATGGGGCGGAGTGCCGGATGTAGGCAGGCATCCAATCAGATGCCAGCTCTGGGTCCTAGAGTGGATCCCTTGGGGGGGGTCCACCAGACCATCAGTGAAGGACAGATGTTACACCTCAGGGGATTGGGGATGGGAGGGTCTGCTACACCACCAGTGACAAATAGATTTTTTTTTTAACTTTCTTTATCCCTCCTGGTCTCCAGCTAACTGAGGCATCTCTCGGGTGAACCAACCTGACCTCACCTCCAACACCCACATGAGCCCCTCCCGCGAGTGAGGAATCTGGTGCTGGGTCCCCCCTCTCCTGCCGGACCCTTACGGGAGGAGGTGGGGACCACGGAGAAGACTTGGTTTGCTGGCCAAGGCACCTAGCTTCACCTGAGCTCTTTTCTTCTAAGACTGCTTGAAAGGCAGAGTAGAGAAACTTACCAGAGCAAGGGAGAAGGATTAAGACTTAGTTTGGCTAAGCAGATTTACTGTGTGGTGGTGTTTTTATTTTTTACTCACAGGGATTGCTACTGTTTGTTGCTAACATTTCATTGCTTTATTTTTCTCTGATTCAAATTGTTGTTGCTGGTATACCTTCTTCTGCATTATTACAAGGTGTGCCTACAGGTGTGTGCTAACAGATTACTGCTGTAATCTTCTGATTCAAATTGTCTTTTGCAAGGTATATCTTTTGTTACTGCTTTATTTTTCTCTGGAGCAAAGTGTTTCTTAGGGGTATATCTTCTCTGAAATTATTACAGGTGGTGCTTACAGGTTTCACAGTTTTATCTAACATTAGGATAAGCTTTCAGGGTTACTGCATTTGTTGTTGACTGATTGTTTCTGCTCTTACCTCCTTGTTCTTTCATCCATGGTTCTTCTTTTTCAGCAGGGGAAGGGCCCATCCCCAACCACCCCACACTACACTCCTTTTATAGGGTACCACAGTTGTGACATTTCCTGTGGCAGAGCAGGAAGGGGTGGATCAGTGGGCCCACAAGGTGATCTCATTTACAGGGCACTAGTAATTTAACTTGTTATAACAAGTTAAACAAAGCACAATTAAACCATTACTTGCATTTTTTTTTCCTTCTAATTACTCTGACTAGGTTACAAACCCAGCAACTTATTTGGAATGGATTTCATTAACTGCAAGTACTGTGGAACAATTTTCAGAAGGACAGTCTTACAGGATTTAGGACACTGTCCTACATGCTGGGCCTTTGGAGATCTTAGGTCTCAGCTCTGGGCAGCATGGGCAGAGATTGCATGCCTCAAATTTCATATTGAAGAGGAAATACATTATAAGAACCACCCGCCATTTCCCCAGCATCCAACAGAAAAACCGACCGCAGAGGGTAGTTGGTCCAGGAGGTTGGCAGGTGGTTAGGAGGAGCAAATCAGGTGCCCCATCACCTCTGCTCTCCAACACATTACCTCAAAACCATATAAACACTATAAACAGGTATCTGCCTCTATCTCTGAAATCAAATAAAGAGGCAGAAGACACTGCAGAGCAGGACATGCGCACAGGAGCTAGCACAACAATACTCACCCAAATCAGGAACCAAAACTAAGAAGCACAAAGGAAATCCAAAAACTTCTGATCATAGGAGACTCACATGATTCGGGAGTTGATACCCATCTCCAGCTAGGTGATGGTCAGATGTCTCCCAGGTACATCAGCATGGAGAGACACTGACCACATTGCTAAAATTGTTCACAAAGCAGGAGAAAACATTGATGTCCTAGTACACATAGGGACTAATGATCTCGCCAGCTGGTCAGTTGTGGAGACCAAGGAACACCTGACTAGGCTGGGTGACAAACTATCATCTATTTCCTTTCCGGCATCTCCTTCTGAGATCCTGCCAGTCTGGGAGAAGGGAGCAGATGGACGGAAGGTCAGAGAAGGGGAGATAGGGGAGCTAAACACGTGGCTCAAGGACTGGTGCCAGGAAAAGGACACAGATTTGTAGGAACTGGCAACAGTTCTGGGAGCTGAAAGTTCTTTAAATTTGATGGACTGCATCTGACTAAAGAGGAGTCAGTGCATTGGGGCAGAAGTTTGACATCTTGCAGAATATTTAAACTAGCAATGGGAGAGGGTGCAGCACCCCATACATCGAATGGGAAGAACACCCATCCCCTCAGCTAGTGGTCAAACAGGAATTCAGCGTGTTGCTGCTCATTTGCATCACCAGGTAAGAAAAAGGTTTGTCTCCCACACATGCACAGGGGTAATGCCAAACTTCACCCAACAGCTAACACACCAAAATCTGGCCAATGGAAAATCATGTACACAAATGCTCACAGCCTGGGAAATAAGATCCCAGACCTGCAGGCACAATGTCAGAGGCTAAACTGGACATAGTAGCAATTAGTGAGACGTGGTTTACCAGTAACCACACTTGGGAGACTTCAGTACCTGGCTATGTATTGTCTCAGAAGAGACCGAGTGCAAAAGGGGGGGAGGAGGGCCCTGTATGTTAATGAAAATATCAAAGCTACAGAAATTCAGAATACACATAAGGAGCCAGAAGAACTGTGGGTCACCCTGGAAACAGGAAATGGGACAGCCATAAGAACTGGGGTTGTGTACAGGCCCCAGACCAGAGGGAGGACATAGACACATTACTGTTAGAAGATATACAAAACATGACAGCTAAAGGGAGGTTCTGATAATGGAGACTTCAACATGCCAGATACAGATTGGTCAATACCAGCAGGAACATCTGCCAGAACTAGACTCATAGTGGATTCCTGCAGGGGAGGGCCTCAAACAACTGGTACAGCAAACCCACAAGAGACAGGGCTATCCTAGATCTAGTACTGACTAACAAAGAAGGGATCACAGATCTCCAGGTAGAAGGTCACCTGGGGGCAGTGACCATCACATGGTATGGTTCAATTTGGCTACTACATCTAAATCATCCCATTCCAAGGCAAAAATATGGGACTTCAGAGGAGCTGACTTTGATAAGATGGCCAACAGAGTTAAGCTAGCCCTGGCAAAAAGAAACACAGGTAAGGAGGTACAGGCAAAGTGGGCAAGCATTAAGGATACAATACTTGAAGCAACATCCCATTGTGTTAGACAGAAAAGGAAGTGCAAAAGAAGAAGGAAACCACTTTGGTTCTCAAATACAGTAGCAGAAAAGGTCAGAGCCAAAAGGCTGGCCTTCAGAAAATATAAGGGAACACAGCGGGATGAAGATAGGGAGGCATACCAAACTGCCCTAAGGGAAGCAGGTAAGGCAGTAAGGCAGGCAAAGTCCCAAACTGAGGAAACACTAGCACGAACAGTAAAAGAAGGTGACAAGACTTTCTATTGATACATTAGTGAAAGGAGAAAGTCCAGAGGGGGTATTGCTAAGCTTAAAGGAGAAAAGGGAGCATGTGAGGAGGAGGACCCTGTAAAGGCATCTATCCTAAATAGATACTTTTGCTCAGTATTTACTGAAGAGAATGTAGGGCAGGGCCCACAGATCAGCACCATGGACACAGGGGGGAGGGAGGTGAGCACTACTCCCTTCACAAAAGAAAGGGTCCTACAAGAGCTTACTAAGCTCAGGGTGGATAAGGCAATGGGACCTGATGGCATACATCCCAGGGTACTTAAGGAGCTAAAGGAGGAACTAGCAGAGCCATTAGCAGAATTGTTTAGTGAGTCTATGAGCACAGGAGAGGTCCCAGAAGACTGGAGAAGGGCTCATGTGATCCCACCCACAAGAGTGGTAGCAGGAGGAGGCGGGAACTACAGACCGGTCAGTCTTACCCTCAGTAGTGGGCAAGATTATGGAGGCACTCCTTAAGGAAAGGATAGTGCAACACCTGGAATCCATAGGGGCACAGGATCCAAGACAGCATGGGTTTACAAAGGAAGGTCCTGTCAAACTAATCTCATAGATTTCTTTGACTGGTAACCAGAGTGGTGGACCAAGGGGAGCAGTTGATGTCTCCTACCTTGACTTCAGCAAAGCTTTTGACACTGTTCCACATAGAAGATTGATAAATAAGCTATGTAGGCTCGGGGGGGCTGAAGTTGGTCAACTGGGTGGCAAACTGGTTGACTGGCAGAAAACAGAGAGTGGTGGTAAATGGTATACAGTCAGAAGAGATGCAAGTCACAAGTGGGTCACTAGGATCAGTCCTGGGGCCAGTCCTATTCAACATCTTCATTAGTGACCTTGCAGATGGACTAGAGGGTAAGGCTTGTCTGTTTGCAGATGACACCAAGATCTGCAACAGAGTAGATGATCCAGATGGGGTGGGCAGAATGAGAAGAGATCTGGATAAACTAGCAGAATGGTCAAAAGAGTGGCAACTGGGATTTAATGCAAAGAAGTGCAAAATCATGCACATAGGGAAGAGAAACCCTGAAGCCACTTATAGGCTGGGAGGAGTTGCTAGCAGTCACAAAGGAAGAAAGAGACTTGGGCATCATCATCACTGATGACCTAAAATCATCCAAGCAGACCTCTAAAGCAGTAGGTAAGGCTAGGGGGTGTTAGGGTGTATTAGTAGGGTTATCACAAGTCGGAGAGGGAGGTAATAATCCTCTGTACAAGACATACTGGTTAGGCCCCATCTGGAGTCACTGCGTGGCAGTATTGGAGGCCCACCTTCACAAGGACATTAACCAATTGAGGCAGTCCAGAGAAGGGCAACCAAAATGGTGCAGGGACTGCATCAGAAGACATATGAGGACAGATTAACGGAGCTCAATATGTATACCCTTGAGCAAAGGAGGAGAGAGGTGATATGATCGAGACATTTAAACACCTTAAGGGCATAAACAAGGTGAAAGAGTCTAACATGTTTAAATATAAGAAAAATAGCAGGACAAGAGGACACAGCATGAGATTAGAGGGAGGCCGATTAAGGGGAATGTGAGGAAATTCTTTTTCACAGAAAGGGTGGTAGATGCATGGAATGGCTTACCACAAGAAGTGGTGGCTATGAATACAGTGAAGGGCTTCAAACAGGTATGGGATAGGCATAAGGGAGCAATACAAATGACTATGAATAGATAGGTCACTGACAGAGCAAAGGCCGATGGCACATTTATAAGGTAGAAAAAGAAATGGGCAGACTGGATGGGCCTTGCGGTCCTTATCTGCCATCAACTTCTATGTTTCTATGTTTCTATGAGAGTCAAGTTGAGGTTGGGGCCGGCACTGGGCATGTGGGCTCGGCTACTGTGGTTCCACTGTCTCCTCCCCAGCACCAGGGTTTTCCCACTTTTTTGGCCCCCAGATACAGGACATGCAATATCATTCAGCATGTGATGTGCGCACTCCTGCCCACGTCCACAGGATGGCCACCTGACATCATCCCCCTTCTCAAGGTCCCCAACTGCAGTGTGCCCAGTGTCCGCTGGGCACCACTAGCGTCATGGGATATGGACCCCCCCAGGAGAGGAGAGCAGTCCATTGGACGCGCAATCCTCTCTTCCCCATCCGACCCCCAACTCCCTGGGCTTGTTCCCAAACTTGGGTCGCTGGCGTGGTGCACGGTAAGTCTGATACCTCAGCCTTCAGTGGCACTGGGCTGGTTTTGACAGATAGGTCTTACATTACATGGGGATCGGGGATGGGGGAACACTTGGGTGCCTATGGGAAAGCCCCTGTATGGGCTGATCCTGGGGCTGTGGTGGCCGTGGTGCTTGGTGGGCACATGGGTTGGCCGAGTAACCTATTTATGGCACAGTCCCCCCTGCTGTAACACCTGCACCCAAGTGCACTGCACTCTGGGCCTTTGTGAATCATGCAGAGTGCAGGCATGCCTCCGACACTCCCCCTTGGACCTCCCATGGCACGTTGCCTTCCCTGTGGCTGAGGATCCGGTGCATAGCAGACTGGCATGCAGATTGGTGAATGCTGCTGGACATCCGCGACCCCCACGTGTGTGGCTTTCTATATGAGGCTTCGCCTACATGCTTGAGATACGTGGCGCATAGGGTTAGTGCATTGGGCCCATTATAAGGAGTGCGTTATTTTCTCATCAGCGATACACTTTAACATTAATTAGTACTGTATCTTATTTTTGTTTCAATTGTTAATTTATTTGTTTTTTTTAATTTCTCTGCAACGGAAATCAGACTTTGCAAGTCCACAATGACTGCAAATATTTCCAGAAATAAGCCCTTTGCATTCAAAAACAATATCATGAAAAAAATCCCACACCCCTACTAAAAATAACTATAAAACCAGTTAAGGGGAGACATACCAACAAGAATAAAGTTTCAGCATTTAAAGATCAATGAGAAATTGCTATGTAGGTTGGATCTGAGTAGCAGTAATAAACAGTTTGTGATGTTAATAAAAAATATATGTAAAACAGCGAGTTTGTTTGTAATGTTGTTAATAAAAAATGTATGTAAAACAGTGCCATTGTCTTTTTTTTCTAAATATTTTATCAGTTTTCTCTTGGTTTTATACAGCGATCATTCAGCCCAGCTCATCAGCGGTCTCTGTGGTAGTTGACCCACACTGTGACATCAGTCTTGTCATTACGTGTTCAGCTTCTTTGAATTGCTGCATCCAAAATGTTGCATTCTGAAATGCACGTGCTCATGAATCAGTGCTCAGACTTTGAAACTTGTTTTTAATCTTTCTGCTGCTATTTAATGCTGTAACTGTGGATGCAGTTGGGTTTTGCAGAGTTTTCGAATGAACAGTCGCTTTCCGTGTCTGTTGGGGATCAGCTGATATGAAGTTACAGTCTTCCCTTGCACAAATGCAGATCTGAAAGAAAGGCGAAGGGTGGACACTTATTGTCAGATGGTGTGTGCTGTCTCAATCACGCTCTCTGTCAAACAGTGCTTATGAGACAGAAGCTTGTTAGTCTATACAGTTTTAAGGTGTTCATTGTACATTGCAGGATTTCTGAGTTTCTTTTTTGTGACTGGTATGAGTGTGAGCAACTTCCTCTTGTGAACTGGAGTCATTCACATTAGTATACCTGAGATTGGAGGTTGCAACATATTTTTTTGTCATCAATTATTGTTGTGCTATATGCTGTAGAATCTTATATTCATTTTTTGGTATTTTTCTCCAAGTTTTTTCACCCATCCCCTTTCTCAGCTAGGCACGTGCATATGGAGGCATGTGCACACTGCAGCTCGAAACACCGTCCCGCAGCTTGCCGCCCCCTTCTACCTATGCCAGCCACTGGACCTCCACCCAGTGGCAGTGGAACTACGGGGTGCAATGACCATCCTAAGAGAGGAGAGCTGCCCTAGGGCTGCTCAGTCCAGCTCTCACCCCCACCCCACCCCCACTGTGCCGGCTCCCTGACGACCCGAGTCTATTCCCAAAACTGGGTCACCAGCGTGATGAAAGATAAGGCATCCAGTGCCTCAGCCTTCTGTGCCACCGGGCCGGCTTTTGAATCATTATTAGACTATGTCATCCCACTCACTCCATTCATTTGCACTTCCAGCAGAAAGCTGTGTTTTCTGCTCACCAGTAGCATGTCTGTTCCACTCATCACCACCTTGCTAGATGACATTGTCTAATAATGGTTCAAAAGAATAATGTTCTGCAGCATATAACACAACAATAATGTTGTCAATGTCGAACTCGTCCGACATGTCAAATGTCAATTGATTACAAAAAAACTTTCCAACCGGCCAAGCTCGGGTATACTAACGTCTGCCTTGTGATTGACTTATGGGCTCTATTTAAAAAGTCATGAAATCCATGAGAAAAACCAAAAATGATAAATTCCAAATTTAGGGTGCATCAGTTCTCGATGATGTACAACAGCACCTGTCAATCATGGCTGAGTGAGTGAGTAAAGAGCATTTCCGGTTAACAAGAGGAGGCTGCTCCCGCTCATACCAGTCACAAAAAGAAAGTCTCCAATAGAAATCCTGCAGCAGTACAAGAAACACCTTAAAAATGCATAAAGGCTAACAAGCTTCTGTCTCATAAGCATACACCACCTGACAGTGTCAACCATGCGCTTTTGTGTCAAATCTGCATTTGTGCAAGGGAAGCCTGTGCTAATCCCTGACAGACACAAAAAGTGGCTGTTCATTAGAAAACCTGGAAAAACCCAACTGCATCCACAATTACAGCATCAGATACTAGCACAAAGATTAAAAACAAGTGTTGAAGTTTGTGCATAGATCTACGAGAATTCGCCTGTAAAAATGAAACTCTTTTTCTTGGGAATTCAAAGAAACTGAACACATCATGACCTTATTTATTTATTTACTGAATTTGGTAACTGGGTGAGCCCATTAGAACCCAAGGTCACTTTTTCAGGGGCAGCCCGGAATTAATTACATACAAAATGTACATACAAATTCAAGATACAATGGCAGCATTAGCTACAGGCAGAATATACAGTTCATAAGTGGCAGCATTAATTACAAGCAGAATATGCAGGTCACTTTACAAGGATGACAGCATTAGATACAGGCAGAATATACAGGTCATATCATAAGTGGCAGCATTATCACAGGTCACTTTACAGGGATGTCCTGGTATTAATAACAGACAGAATATTCAGACATCTGACATATACAGTAATGGTATTAGTTTCAGGTAGAGTATTAAGACAACATACAGTCAAGGTTCATAATACTATATATCACATGCTATTTAATTAATGCACTAGATCTAAATCTACAGCTTTAAAGGGGAAGTAAACATTACAAGGGTCACTCATATTGTGAAAGCACAAAACAAGACCATTCAAATGAGTTGCTAGGCTTAGCTGTAGGTGTCAGGAGTCCTGAGATATGAACATCAAATTATCTGTAAATGAAAACAAAGCAGCAGCCATTTCATGTAATCCTAAAACAGGAAGTGATGTCACTGAGGAGCCAGCTCTATTTTGTTCATTATAACTTGCCCCTCAGTGACATCCCTTTCTGTCTCAGGATCCCATGAAATGGCTGCTGCCATGTTTTAATTTACAGAGTATTTAGATATTCATATCTCAGGACTCTTGATACCTACCAGGAAGATCCATACCTCATTTGAAATAGCTCTGCAGATATCTCTGCCCTAGTTGTACCTCAGATTATTTCTAAATTTCCTACATCACTACTGTACTACTCCTGCATCTGCTTTTACCTTATTGTAATAACTAATTGATTCTATTTTGTAAGCACTGTATGTTTATCTACTGCCTGTAACCAGCTCTCTTTGTACAATGTCCGGTCTGTAATGGATTGAATTTATTGTTGTACCAATTTCTCCTCTGTAACTTTTATGTACTTCTCTGTACCCGGGTCGTACCTGGAAACAAACCTCGGTTCAGTGTGCCTTTCCTGGTCAACAAATTCAAAATAAAATTAAAAATAAAATATCTTTTTATAGGCTTTCACAATTTGAGAGACCCCTGCAATGTTTACTTCCCCTTTAATACCAACAAGGTGCATACAGAAAAAGTATAGGGTAGGAAGCATCAATCTAATACAGTACAAAAAGGTTTAAGGCACAGGTGGACACAGGCAGAAAGGAAAAGTGCAGAGAGTGGCTACAGAACATTACTATGGTCATGGAAGGAAGCTAGGAAGTTAAGATCATCATTCAGCAGTAGCATGAGCAGTGACATCTCTCTAGTAGAAGAGTTTTAAGACCTTTATAAAGCCCCAAAGGGAAGAGCAGCTTCACAGATCAGCAGGGAGTGAGTTCCAGTGGAAAGGCTCAGAGTAAGCAAAGGACCACTTACCAGTGCTAGATTTTATCCTGGAGACTTCAGACAAACAGCTGTTCATAGACTGAAGTAAGCACCTTTCAGATTTGGGGACTAATATACCAACTAGTTCGGTGGGCGGGAGGCGGGTATAAACTTTAGTGAACTTCATTGTCAGGCATAGTAAGAAGTACAACCACCTTCCCTCCAAGGAGAGCCAATTAAGAGATAAGAGGACTTTGCAGCGGTGTTTACGGGGAGGGGAACCAGTCGCAAAACAATTGATCTTGTTGTGTAGGACCTGAAGCCTGTTGACTTCTGAGTTCCTGAGGAACTGAAACAATGGGGTTTCATACATCAATATGGGGAGCAGGACACTACTTGAAATGGCAAGCCTTGTCTCGGAAATAAAGATATTGACTATTCGATATAGCAGACTGATTTTCTGATGCAGAACTTTGGTAATATTGTCTACTTGAGGTCTGAAAGAGAATTCTTGTCTAGCTAGACCCAAGGTACTTCGGATTGTTGACCACCTCAATTCTTGCACCAGGAAAGGTGGTTAGTGAGAGCAAGTGCCGCCTGTCAGTACCACTCTGCCTTTGACCACAGAGAATCACCTTTTTTTCTTTTTTTTTGCCATTCAAGATGAGCTTGTTGTCCTGGAGTCATTTTTTTAAAGTGCAGAAATAAGAGGCAAGTTGGGTATTGATTACATGTACATCAGGAGGGCTGCTATACAGGACCGCATCGTCTGCATAAAGCAGTAAGCTTCCTGCACCACAGTTTTTAAATAGATCAGTAATGGATATGAAGAATAGCAGGAGTCCCAGGATAGACCTCTGGGGAACATTGTCTGTGATTGGCTTCAGATCAGATCGGGTACCCTTCCATTTAACCTCTTAGAACCTTTTGGACAGATAGTGGGAGAACCAGTGGCTTGTGAGTCCATCAAAGCCCAGACCTTTCAAATTGCGAATGAGAAGACTGTGTTCAACCAAGTCAAAAGCCTTTGTAAAGTCAATAAATACCACTCCCCTTAGCATCCTTGTATCCATCGCCCTTAGAACATCCATGTTAAATTTGAATAATGAAGCTTTGGTACCATGTTTTTTTCCATAAACCATGCTGCCTAGCTGAGAGTAGGAGGTGCAATTCCAGGTAGTCAAGGATTTGATTGTATACAAGCCTTTCCTGTACCTTAGGCAGTGGGCTAAGAAGTGAGACAGGGTGGTAATTTTCAACAGGTTCTTTGAGGCCACCTTTATGGACTGGGACCACCACAGCCACTTTCCATTTTCTAGGTACCTTGCCTTCAATAAGGGATCTATTTATGAGCAAGGTGACCAGCAAGGCTATCACAGGGTCTGCTATTTTAAGTAACTTGGGTTCTAATTTGCCATCACTTTTTATTTTCTTCAATAGGGTATAGACTTCCTGCTTCTGGACTAACCTGAAGTGTAAGCAGGCTTGCTGGACTCTTGTGTTAAACTGTTTAAGTTGGGGTGGGGTTAGTATGGGCAGTTTTGAACTTAGTAAGGTTGGTAAAGAAATTGTTGAAGGTATTATCTACAACAAGGGGTTTGCTGAAGCATTAACCCATCAGCTACAATGTTTCCTTCAGAGGATCAAGTATACCCTTTCAGTAACAAGTTGATCTGTGACCAGAAACATTTAGGGTCTTCCAGGGCATTACTCTGCAGCCGCTTGACATATTCCCTCTTTACTATCTTTGCATCCTTCTTACATCTGTTTTTCAGTTCCCTGTATCTATCCCAGTCCAGTCAGGCTTGAGGCCAGTTTCCTTAAAAAGCCCTCAGGCTTTGTCCCTTGATATCATTAGCTTTTTTGACTCAGGGGAAATCCACATATGACAGCTGCCTTTAACCTTGAGTTTATGAAGAGGGGCACATCTATTAGCAATGGACAGAAAGTTATTAATAAAGAAATCTAGGGCATCATCTATTGTGGGGAGTGTTTTGATTTGATTCCAGTCAACTTCTGTTAGGGAAGCCGTGAATAACTTCACATCAAGTCTGGAGTAATCCTGAGAGGTAAATATTTTAGGCTGGGTGTTTGGGGAAGTGTTTTTCCATATACGTAATATGGGTGAGTGATTGCTAATTGCATCAGAGAAAACAGCAGCTGCCCGAATCCTATCTGGTTTGGAAACAACTATCCAGTCCAACAGAAAGTAGTTCTCGGTCCTACTATTAAGCCTTGTATGATGACTAATAATTTGGGAAAAGTGAGCATCAAGTAGCCGGGGTTTAAACCCAGGTGCATAATCCTGAGCCCAGTTCATGGTGAAGTCACCAAGTGTAATGACTTCGCCAGGAGGCTGATTAACAAGAGCCTTAGTAATTTCCGCAAGTGGCCCTAAGGCCAGCTGGGGAGGGATATAAATGCATGCTATGTAGAGTGGCTTCACATCACCAAGGAACATTTTTACAAATAGGGCCTCATTCCCAGAGGTATCCATGTTTTTTTTTCCATTCAACTTTTATTGAAGTTTACAGTACAGAGAATGAACCACAAGAAGCAGTACCAATTAAACGTAACCTTAAGACAGAGTTTACAATGGCTCATTCTCTCCCATACCCCGCTTCCCCCCCCACCTCACCCATCCCAACAAACCCAGCACAGCAATATACGAACAAGGGTGTGGAGTAACCTATCAAAAGGTGTGGTCTTCAGCCCTGCAATGCATATAAAGTTTGGAAGGGACCCCAAATCTTATTGAATTTAATCCATTTTGTTTGCAAGACTTGCAATAGTCCTCGCTGTTCTGAGGTTGGTCAGAAGTTCCTGTAGCCATTCCACATAGTTTAAATTGTCTGAATCTTTCCAATGTCTAAGGACTATTTTCTTAACAGACAAGGAGATCAACGCCATGTAATACTTTCTACATGCTACGGTAATGGGTGAAAGATCCCCCAATACACATCTTTCAGGTGTAAACAAGTCAGAGATACCTAGTAGTGGATCTGCTCTTTGCCTAATAATGATCCAAAGTGATACCACTCTAGGGCATTCCCAGAAGATGTGAAGAAGGTCACCAGTCTGCGACCTGCAATTTGTACAGAGTGGAGAGGACAAAAGACCCAGTCTGGCAAGTTTCCTGTGGGGAGTAATAGATATTATATAGAATTTTAAATTGCATCAGCTTGAGTCTATCTTGTAACAAATATTTATGACAGTAGTGCCAGATACAAGACCAATCAAATTCCTTGTCAGGTAAGAGGGACTGCCAATAGTGTACTGGAGCATAATTATTGGGATATGCCCAGGCAAAAAAAAAGACTGTATAATTTAGAAACAGCATGAGGCTAGCCTGCCAATTGGATCAAAGAGGATTGGAAGTGGGCATGAGTTCCGGGAGGTGGCGTAACCCCAAAAACTTGCAATAGGAGGTGCCGTAGCTGATAAACCTTAAATATACTCTTACCAGATATCTTGAATTTATGCATAATGTCCTCTGAGGAAGACCACTGCCTATCAGCTGAAATAAGGTCCTCCAACTGACAATTTCCTAACTGAGGCAGCCAGGAAGCAGGCAACGGCTTATTATTTATTCGTATATTGGGATTACCATTGATGGGCTGGGAAATATCCCTGCCGTAATCATATTTGAGAAAAGCACATAGCTATATATGGGCCTTAATTGAGATTGCAATGGGAGAATTACTAATTGCTTCGGGAAGAGAGCGTAGTTTAGCATGCAACATCACTCTGGGGAGGTAACCAGATTTTTTAATAAGGGTTGATTCCACCCTTAACCATAGCGGGGTGTACCCGGAACAGGGTACAGGTTGATCTGTTGACAACCATCTAAGATACTTGGCAGCCTGGCTGGCCCAATAATACAATCTAAGATGCGGAAGCCTTAAACCTCCTCCTTCCCTTGGGGCAACCAGTTTATGATATGCCATCCTCGCTTTCTTGTATCCCCATATAAAGTTGGAAAGCATACTATGTACTCTTTTAAACCAGGACATCGGGAGTACAACATTTAACATATTAATGGGATAAAAAATATGGGGAAAAAACGTTCATTTTGCTCAAATTTATCCTGCCCCAAAGAGAAAGAGGAAGAAGGGACCACCTTTGAAGGTCTTGATCGATCTTCTGTACCAAGAGATCTAAGTATAACTGCTTAAGTCGGGACATGCTTCGCGACAAAGTAATACCTAGATATTTAATTGAGTCAGCCTTCCATGCCGATCCAAGTGTAGTGATTTCATGTTTATAGACTCTATGATTAAGAGGGAAAACCAGGGATTTATCTATATTAAGCTTATA
This sequence comes from Neoceratodus forsteri, assembly GCA_016271365.2. NCBI lineage: Eukaryota > Metazoa > Chordata > Ceratodontiformes > Ceratodontidae > Neoceratodus > Neoceratodus forsteri. The sequence goes on along the minus strand of CM028130.1, from coordinate 1,190,221,847 downwards.
ATTAGAGACCTGACTGAATTCCTCTATTATCTTGAGAATAGGGGGAATGGATGTAGATGGGTTAGACAGTTGGAGGAGGAGGTCATCTGCATATGCCGCAACTTTAGCCTCATGACCATTTAAGAGAATACCTGAGATGTTTTTAGCTTTTGTCAGCCTCCGAATAAGAGGCTCTACATAAATATTAAAGAGCAGCGGGGATAATGGGCAGCCCTGCCTAGTTCCCACTGATAATTTTATCAGAGCGGAGATCACCCCATTGCAAGATATCCTGGCAGAGGGTAATAAATACAATGAGTGCACCCAGCTCCGAAATTCTCCAGGAAAACCGAAGGCCTCCATTGCTGCAAATAAATACCTTCAATAGACTCTGTCAAAAGCCTTCTCTGCATCCAGGGAGACCAAGGCCATTGGGAAGGAGGCATCCCTGGAGGCAGAGAAGACATGGGCCAGAGTTCTGAGATGGTCAGTTGATCTGCCTTTCATAAATCCAACCTGTTCCTCACCTATTATAGAAGGAAGTACTAAATTCAGCCGATCAGCGAGCAATTTAGCTAAGATTTTAATATCTTGATTGAGAAGGGAAATCGGCCTATAACTAGAGACCTGGTCGTGAGGCTTGTCAGGCTTGGGCAATAAGATAATCAACGCTTCAAAAAGAGAGGCATCAGTCGCTTGACCCGAGAGGAGAAAATGGAAAAGAGGGAGCAAAATGGGTACTAGCTGCTTAGAAAACACGTTGTAAAAATTAGAGGTGAACCCGTCTGGACCAGGGGTTTTGTCTGACGGAAGGGATTTAATCAACCTTTCTATTTCCACTTCAGAGATAGGAGAAATTAGTGCAGTTTGCTGAGACTCAGTAAGAGTAGGTAATTGTAGGTTTTTCAGGTACACCTGTAAATCCAGCTCCGGGGGGGGGGAGGGGGCAGCCATGGGACCATATAATTCCTGAAAGTAGCTAGAGAACTCCTTTACTATCTCTGGAGGTGAGGTTTTAAGTGAGTCATCATCTAAGGAATGAACTGGAGCAATGAACCTGCTGGATTCCTGTTGTTTCACCGGCATGGCTCGCATCCATCCCACCTTCTCCCCTTGATCAGTATAGACTGCATTTGTTTTCAAAATTGCAAATTCAGCTTGCTCCCTTAGTAAGCCCAGGTAAGCATCCTTGAGCTTAACTAGCTCTTGTCTAGTGGCCTTAGAGGAAGCAGGGGAGAGACTAGCCTCCATATTCCTAATCTGAAGCAATAATTGAGCAACGCTACTTTCCTTCTCTTTTTTCCTTTTTGACGTTATCCCAATCACAATCCCTCTCACATATGCTTTAAGAGCTCCCCACTCTATGTCAGGTCATCCTGTAGAGTTGTCATTTATGGCCATAAACTGCTGAATTTGGAATGCTATATAAGCAACCTTATCCGGTTCTTTCAGGATTTGGTTATTAAGCTTCCACCTGCTGCCCTTCTGGGGCAAGGACATTAACGAGAACTGACAGGCGACAGCCGAGTGATCCAAAAGTGGGGCCGAAACAATATTCGAGTCTACAACCCCAGGTAAAAGATTTTGAGTTATCAAAATATAATCAATCTGGGAGGAGGAACCATGGACTGGCGAGACAAAGCTGTAATCCCTTTGATTAGGATGAAGCACTCGCCACACATCACACAATCCAGCAGAGTCCAGTAAATCCCTGAAAGCCCTCTGAGTGGGCAAGAGGCCAGAACGAGATCGACCTGATCTATCTATCACCTGGTCAAACACCAAGTTGAGATCACCCCCTATTATTATGGGAAGGTCAGGAAATGAGTGCACCACTTCCAGTATTTTGACAAAGAACCCAGGGGTATCTATGTTAGGACCATAGATACTGCCCAGGAGAACATCCAATGTATAAAGTTTCCCCTTTACAAACAGGAACCTCCCCCAGGGTCAGCAACCACTTGGAGAGACTGGAAAGGGATAGATCTATGTACCATGATCATGACCCCTCTGCTCTGGGTAGTGCCCTGTGCCATAAATACCTGCCCCACCTGCTGACACCTCATCTTAACTGCTTCAGCATTTAGGAGATGCGTCTCTTGTAAAAACATGATTTCTATTTTAAGGTGATTCAGATATTTCAAAATTGAGTATTGTTTAATTTTATGTCTGGCCCCTTTAACATTCCAGGTAATACACTTGATAGTTCTAGCCATCTACTTCAGAATGACTGCAATCGGACATAGTAAAGCACCCACAGCTGTTAATATATTCACTGACACCACTTGTTGAATATATGCTGTGCTTACCTATCCCCCTGCCCACCCAACCGACCCCCCCAATATCACCAAATCAGCCCCCAAATAACAACCCCAAGACCATAAAACAAAACCCAACCCCCTCCCACTCCTACCCACACATTGCTAGGTACATGATAAACAGCTCACTTATGCTTCCCTCGTCGCCTCCCCCACTCCCAACAACCAGCTTGACTAAGCAGTACAATAACAATTTCAATGATTTATAATGCGGCGATTATCTTTTAAGCCAACAATATTTACATCCAGTATCCCAGAGTCCCAAACTAGCTGCCCTTGTTGAGGAATAGCATTAGTAAACCCAGCACATAGAAGTAAAACAATCAGGCATAATCTAATGACCCTGTCCTAGGGTAGGAACGCCACCCTGGTGAGTGGAAATAAAACCTGGGCACTGCTAAACAAAAGAGGGGACAAAAGCAAGACGATCCAGACAAATGTATAATGTAGCCTTTTCCTTTGTTAGGCAAGCAGAATATATAAAGATTGCCCCCTAAGAGAGTTATTTCTCCTCAAATAAGATCAAACCGAACACTTTACCCTACGTAAACCCATTATGCAGTCACTAGAAAGAAAGGGCAGCACATACAGTCTTTGGCGCCATCTAGCGATTAACAGCCTGCACCTCTACTTAAAGTGGAATCCCGAGGTGAAAATAACAAAATTATAATAGTAACAGAGGCACTATTCCATATTTCAAACTCTATGATGTAAAGTTAACACAATCGCAGCATCATATTGAGTTCTTTGGACAAACCACACGTAGGTCACCAACAGAGACTCAGGGAACCAAAATAAACTGACAGAGTTAAAGGGAAACCCGTCAGTGAATGATACGAGTTGCTCATGAGATCGAGGCCCCTGCTATCGATTGGGTGTCTTTACAGGGCTGCTAGAGGTGGTCACAGTGATCTCCAGGAAGCCAAAACCTCAGGAAATACCGCTTCATAACTGGTGAGTAGAGTCTTTCAGAGAGAAACTGTTCAAATCCTTGACAGAGACCAGGGTACCTCCATCGCCTCCCTTCCCTGTGCCTTTACTTAAGAAATAAGGGGGAGCCCTTAACAGACATCCCATTCCACTACACAAATTAAACAAACGAGCGCTTCCGATTCCAGCTTCAAGGGGTACAAAAAAGATCTGGAAAGGCAGCCCTCAGATTGGCAGCCGCAGCCTCAGCATCTTCGTATGCACGCCAGGAGCCTGCCACGAGCACTTGCAATTTGGCAGGGTAACTCATCTTAAATTTAATAGCTGCTGCTATTAGCTTCACAACTGTAGGGTGGTAAGAAGCACGTTGTTGGCGCACAGACAGGGGTAAGTCCTGAGTGATTCTGATCTTAGCACCTTCCCATGTAAGTTCTTTAGCTTCTCGAGCTTTAACCAAGAAATGCTGTTTCTCCTGATAGTTCAGGAAATGAAGAATGAAAGATCTAGGGGCAGCTCCTTGAGGCGGTGTTGGACGGAGCGCTCTATGTGCTCTTTTGATGGTGTAATCGTTGCCAAATGGAGAAGGGACTGCTAGTTTTCTAGCGAACTTAACTGGGTCTGAGCCTTCTTCTCGCTCTGGGAGGCCGATTAGTACCGCGTTATTGTGGCGACTTTGGCCTTCCAAATCCTCGACTTTAGTCTCCAGCTTGGCTACTCATTGCCGGACGGCCACCAGTTCAGATCCAACTTGATCTTGTTTGCGCTCTAGTGAGCGCATATGGACCTCATTAACAGAGGTCTTCTGTGCCAGAGATTCCACAGTGTTGGAAATAGATTTAATTTCCCCCCCAAATCGACTGTAGCTCTAGCTTGAAGGGCTGAAATTCGTCTAGAAATCTGGCTAAGGTGAGAGGCTCTGAGTCCACATTGCTAGCGCCAGAAGGCTGCGACAAAACTGCAGAAGAGGCCTTGGTCTTCTTCGGGGCCTTCTCAGGAGACGCAGGAGGAGTGTGTTTAGGCAAACTCTTCTTCATCTCTATCTCCATTTGGCTACAGCGGTGCGAGTACCGGCTTGCAGCAAACTACCCCAAGAAAATTAGAGTATAAACCGCTGCAGGAACGTAGATAAACAAAATAAAACGGAGCGGAGGGTAGGAGCTCAGGCAGGAGTGTGCTACTCAGTGCACTGCATCACATGACTCCCAGAGGTATCCATGCTGACAACATCAAAAAGGCAGACATTCAGGGAGGAGCTGGCATAGATTAGCACATCACCCCCTTTTTGGCCAACTCTGTCTGTCCTGTAAGTTGTATAATTTGCAAGATCGATTGCGTGGGCCATTATCTGAGGTTTCAGCCAAGTCTCAGATAGTGCCAGGATGTCAGGTTTATAGGTTTGAACCCAGCATTCCAGTTCTTGCGTTTTAGACCTCAGGGTATTAATGTTTAAGTGGACTAGTTTCGAACCCCTGACCTTAGCCCAACAAGAATCAGTGGGGGAGCTGATCCTGTAGATAGCTGGAGAGGGGCCAGGATTAGTTTCAACATCACCAGGTAGAGCAATTTTAAGGGCTGTTAGAACCCAGGGTATGTTAACTTTTAGTGAGAGGTGGGGCTTCTTGACAAACAATGCATTAAATAGGATTTTGTATAAATTTCCTTTTCTATACAAATCATGCAAGAGGAGGATAAAAGGGTTACAGCCATGGTCAGATGGGGATGGAATAAAGGGGTAGTGTTGCTGATTGTGTCCCTCTTTTGAGGTGGGAACAACAGTTACAGGTAGCAGTTCATCAGCACACAGAATAAACAAGATATAGGAACTGGCAACAACCAAGCCTTTCAGGGCCACAGTAGGTGAAAAGCTATCTACTCAGCTAGCAGCCTAACTAATTAAGAATGAGTCTAGTTTAATTGATAAGGAGATAGGAACCCTTAATGGCCAAGCATAAGCAAAGGTAGGAGTTACTGCTTCTGGGATCCTATACAGGGAGTAGGAGCAGCAGCCAAGGAAATGCTGCTCTGAAAGTATATAAGAAATTAAAAAGTAAGGGGACCCTATATAGGGGGTTGGAGCAACACCATAGAAAATGCACCTTAAGCAGTACTAAGTGTCACTGTATACAACCAAAAGAAAACTGACAAAATGTGTAAGAAAAAGAAAGAAAATAAAATGACACTGTCTCTGCATATATTTTATTAGAAATAGCACAAACGATTACTGCAGCTCAAATACAACCTATATACACTATTAGCCATTGATCTTTAACAAATATAGTTCTGCTGATTTAATCTCATCTAAGGCTGACAAGGTTGGATGGTATCCACTCTAATGCCACCAATGTATATGGACCGAGCAATGCATTCCCCCTCACTCATTTGCCCCTTTGTGGCCCATGGAGAACGGAGGTGAGCAACAGCCACACACTATGGCTATTGAATAATATGTATTAGTACACATATGGTGTGGCGATAATGTTGTCAGGTCAGGAACAGCCACTGGGCAACAGTGTGAGTATCTGGGTGAGCATTCTGTTTGGGTGTAGGTGTCATAAGGGTACATCAACATGCATAAACAGCAATGAAGGAGGGAAATGAGATGTTTAACTGATGTGAACATCTTGGTGCATGGGATGCACTTTTGAACTTTTCAAGTTATTCACTGTCAGAGACCTGTGTGACAGCCTGGTTATTAAAGTGGGAAGGAGAGACAGAATGGAGGCACTGGCTATGAGAAAATTATGTACCTACCATAATTCTTGATCTTTCTGTGTATCTTCACCATTCATCACTGGTGGGTTCAAGCCAGAGGCACTAGGATGACACAGGAAGCTTTTTAGCTTTAGAAAGCTTTCTCCCTATCTGGAGGAGGGGCCAATGTTGGGAACCATGCCACCCTTGAGGCTGATGTTTTGTGTGGCACTCACGGGTTGGCCTGTAATGAACGCCAGCCCTGCCTTTGCCTCAGTTCTGCTTGCCAGAGTGGGAAACTAAAGATAGAGAAAATGGGAGGAGGGTGGGGCAAGGAAGCCCAAGGGATAGGAAAAGGAAAGGATATAAGCTGAAAAGGGAAATAAGCCGGCCACAAGAGGAGGGGTAGGAATCTAACAGGGTCTGGAAGATAGATCCCAACCACCAGGAAGCCAGGGGAGGGTAGGAGAAGGGATGGAGTAGAAGCAAAAGAAAAGATCAAGAAGGATAAAGGAAACTAGGGGGGAGAGAGAGATAAAGAGAGGAGGAACATCCCCTCCAGAGTGCCCGAAGTTTTCTCCTGGCAGAGCAAAGAGAGGACCCTAAACTTCACTGTCACCCTTACCTTTTTTTTTTTTTCTCTAGGAGTCTGATGACTAACGAGCTATGCTGAGGAGCTCAAGATTCAGGAAACTGAATCTACCGACGGGCATAGAAGGATTTAAGACCCCACAGAAGAGTGCCTCAAAAGGGAGTAAAGGTCATGGCAGGCCAGGTGCAACCACAAGATCCACCGGAGAAGAAGGGCTAAATGCTCTCAACCTGCTCTCCCCTCTCACAAGAAGAGGTGGGGCTAGGACCCACCTCAGGACAAAATCCCCTCAGAGGAGTCCAAAAGGAAGGGAGGTCTCAGGGCATAAGAGGAGTTGTTGGCTCCTATGTCCAGCACCACCAGTCGTGGAGAGACAAAAGACGATGCTCTCTAGAGAGGTTCAGGACCTCTGGGAAAAACCTGAGGGGACTCTGCCCCATTGAAACCCAGGAGTGGGTTCCCTCTGGGGGTTAAAGATGAGTTGGTTAGGGATTCACGAGAAAGAGGAGGTCCCCGGAGCCTCTGTGATGGCAACGGGAACTCAATGAGGGAATCTAGATGGACCGTCCTAGGGAGAGGAGCCTGTTAGGGGTAGGATCCTCTAGGTCCAGAGAGTCCCCAAGACAGTCTCCCCATCACCACCTAGTGGGGCCCCGAGAAGCTCCTAGAAAGAAAGGGCAAGAGCTCCTGCTTGCTCTTCCCCAAGAGGTGGGTACCTTGTGCGCTGAATGAAGTGGCAGGGAACCTGGAAGTACCAGCAGGACTTTGCCTACAATTGGCCTTATTTGGGAGGAAGGCAAGCAGGGAGGTGGCACTGCCCAGAGGCTGAGGCCCAAGAATGGATGGAGTGTGGGAAGCAGTGATGACTAGTGAAGATACACAGGAAGATCAAGGATTATGGTAGGTACATAATTTTTATATCTTACCTGTGTCAATCTTCACCGTTCATCACTTGTGAGTGAGTAACAAGCACCATGGAGTGGCACTGGCACCTCCCTGAAGGCTAAGTTTAGACTTCCGCCTCTTGTGGGGACTCACAACAGGAGGGGGCCATCACAGGTCTGGCCAGACCTGCTACTGTTCAGGGTCAGGGAGAACCTCCTGGCCTGCAGGAGAGAGGAGGCACCCTGACAGTTCTCACCTGGCCCTGCAGGAGAAAAACAGGCCCTCGGAATGGCAAGGCAGTCACCCTACGCTGGGTCAGGGGTGACAACTGAGAGAGGTGGAGCCATGCCATCTGCCAAATGCAGACTGCTGATCTCACAATCCTGGAGGCTACCACGCTGGGGTCATAAGATGCCAGCACTTGGTGTCTTGCCAGCTCCAGGCCTCAAGTGGAAATGGCAATGGCTTGCTTGGTTGCCTCCCTATTAGGCATGGCTGCCAAGATCTGACCCAGCTTAGCCCACAGGCACCTTTCATAGGCCACCATGTGTGTTGATGTGCCACGATGGGGAGTAAGAGGTGCGCAGAAAAGAAAACTCTTCTGCCCCAGCAATTGAAGTCCACAGAGTCCGTCTCTGGAAGGCAGTATCTTTACAGGTGCTGACACCCAGAAGGGGTATCCAGCCACTTCAAGCCTGATCCAGGGTGGAGCATAGATCCTAGAGACCCAGTGGGAGCACAATACCTGCACTGACAGTCCCAAGGGGCTGGAGAAGAGGAAGTAGGAAGCTGCCAGGTGCTGTGCAACTCCTTCATGAAGGGACAAGGCCATGGAGGGATCACCACAGATTCTTGGCTGTATTCCCCAAGGAATGTCAGCGTCGCACGTGCAGAATTGCGTAGGATGGTAGGAGAAAGATGGAGTTCCTCCAGCATCATCATCAGGAACCACTGATACTTTGTGAAGTCAGCACCAGAAGAATGGCAAGAAATGGAGTCCTCTTCCTCGGAGGAGGATGTCAACAACGTAGAAGGACTCTGCATAGGGTGTGACAAAGCCGAAGGAGGAGAGGTAAACACCATCTCGTCAATGGCTCTAAAATAAAGAGGGAAGGCACTCACTGCCACCCTATACTGTTCCCAAGTGAGGTGCCCCAAGGGACCAGAAAAACCTGGAAGAAGAGAGGGAGGTGGCAGAGAGGAAGGAGGGTGGGAAGAATGGTCCTGGGAGACCGAAGCCCCTCTACCAGAGCTGTGGGCACAGGCAAGGGATCCCTCCCTAGTGAGGGGGCCATGTTGCCCGGTCACCACCTGCTGTTAAATCCTCATTGAGCCAGCAGAGTGAAGCCCTAGGGGAGAAGACCCCTGCTGAGGAGGCTGGAGCCGTGCAGACCAAGAAGGGTGGCCCCTGTCCCCACCCACAGCAGGACTCTGACCCCTGGATGGGGAGGGGAGCCTGGTCCAGCGCTCCAACTCTGCCCCAAGGTGGCTGGGGCCACCAGGGCAAAACGCGATGCCAACCAGGCCCTCACCCCCCACCCAGAGGACCGTGACCTGCTCCTTGAGAGAGAGAGAGGTCCTACCTTGGCAACTGCTCTAAGGGAAGGGGGGGGAGAGAAAAAACAACACCCAGGTTGGCCTCCAACTCCCCCTCAGACTCTGTGTCAGCACTAATAGCTGGTGCGGCATCAGAGACAGGATCCCTGATGGGGACAGCTCCAGAGGTGACACTGTCACCCTAAGCAGCACCAACATAGGCTGCAGCATTGACCAGTGCACTGTCACCAGAAGTGGCACCGACATTGACGTCAACGTCGACTGTCAACCTCAAATGTGGCGCCATCCTCGAGGACGGTGCTGACCGCAGCACCCACCACAGAAATGGTGCCGGCCATGGCAGCATCATGAAGAGTGGCATTGCAAGTGTGCCATCACCCAAAACAGCACCGGAGCTCTCCACAGCACTGAGAGCGGCACCAGCAGAGGGAAGAGTGATGTCACACGCGGTGTTGCTCCTCAAAACTGTACCTAGAGAAGAAGACCTTCTGCTGAGTCTGGGGAGTGTTTGTTGCTCCAGGGAACTCAGCTGCCAATCCGGATCATCCCGATCATCCTCCAGTTCCAAAGAGGAGACCACAGTGACTTCCAGAGAGGTAACCCAGGACACTCTACCCATCCCAGCACAGAGGACAGTGTCGGGAGGGGACTCAGTGGCAATGGCGGTGCTGCATCGCTCACTGGCACTGGAGTCGGTGCCAGGAGCCGAGGCTGTGTCCCACATAGCACCCGAGGGAACCACTGATCCAGGCCCCGCATATACCCGAGACCTCAACACCAGGGTTGGCTGACTCCTCTCAGGGGAACCAGACTGAGAATAGTCAATGAACGGTCCCCCTGGAGGAGGCTGACTGTCACCCTGACCACTCGCCAGGCCTCTGTCTCAGTGACACCCAAGTCAACAGAGGCCTGTTATCCCCCAGTGTGTATAGCAGTGGGGGGGCAGCCCGGGAGGTAGGCCCAGAGCCTTACATTGGTAACCCTTGTGTGACACTGACCACTGAAGGTTGGCAGGTCGCAGCCCAACCTCACCACGTGGGTAACTTGAGGTGTGTATGTCCATGGAGAAGCAGGCATTGCATCGATCCATGTTGTGGTTTGGTCCCAGGCAGGTGAAACACCGGTCATGCAGGTCTGTTATGGAAAAATGACTACTGCAGTGGCAGCAATGCATCGGGGCAGTCCCCACCTTAGAATGCTTTTGCCCTGAACCCGACATGATTGGTCACCCACAAAAGTAACAAAAACAAAGTAAAAGACTCGACGCTGAATTGTAGTAAAACAAAAAACAGTTCCAGTAATGGTGATGGAACTAATCAGCATTGAGTAGACCAACGTACGAATGAGCAGAACCGAGTTTCTGGGAGCTTCGAAGTGAAGTGAAGGATTTTTTCCTATAAATTAAAAAAATTAAGGGATGAAAATATGGTACATTTAAACTAAAGGAGAGGGGGGCAAGGGACAAAATAGTAGGGGTAAGTAGTGGAGCAACCGGGATTAAGGCTCAGAAAACTTACAAGCATAGTATACCCAAATTAAACTTTCTCTTAGTTAATGCAAGAAGCTTAAATAATAAAATCGAGGAACTCCAGCTAGTCTTGCAAGACATGGATATTCATGTTTGTGGAGTAACTGAAACTTGGTGGAATCCTGAGGATGGATAGGGGAAAAATATACCAGGATATACCCTATATATTAAAGATAGGAACACTAATGGGGGTGGCCATCTAGGTGAAGGATGAAATAGCATCAGAGAAAAAGGATACATCTAGATGGGAAGATAGAGAAATTATCTGGGTATCGATCGCTCCATCGTACAATACATACATTGAACTGGGACTAGTTTATAGAAATCCATCTATATCAACAGAGGAGGACTTCATAATATTAGATTTTGTTAACAAATTATCAGAATGGAAGAATGTGGTCCTAATGGGTGATTTCAATCTACCTGGTATTGATTGGGTTAATCTGGTTACAAAAACGAAAAATGAAAATGATTACTTAAACACCTTTAACTTAGCAAGTATGGAACAGTATGTAGGGGAAAGCACTCGTGATAAGCACATTCTTGATCTAGTCTTAAGTAATATGGGGGAAAAGATAAACAACTGCCAAGTCCTGACACCCCTGGGCTCTAGTGACCACTTAATGGTTAAATTTGATTACATTGGGACAGTAAACCAGAATGGGGGAGCTACTATAGTGTATAATTATAATAGGGCCGATAAAAAGGGCATACAGAGAGAATTGTCAAACTGGAGTTGGGCGGCAGAGTTTAAGGGTGCATCATTAGGTAAGATGTGGAATATCTTTGAAAACAAAATTTTGGGTCTGATCCACACATTTGTACCTATGAATAATAAATATAAACAAGTTAAGAATAATCTTCCCCCCTGGATGACAGGAATAATAAAGCAACAAATAAAGGAAAAAAATAAAGCTTTTAAGAAAGGCAAAGTAAAAGGCTATGATGACAGTTGGGCAATTACAAAGGTGTTTAAAACCACCAAAAAGCATTAAGGAAGCAAAGAGCAAGTTTGAAGTTACATTACTACAAGGGTAAAGGACAACTACAAATCCTTTTATCAGTACATTAATAATAAGAAGGAGAATCAAAAAGATAGGCCCTATGATGGATACCTTAAGGAAACTAGTTACTGATAATTTTGGTATGGCTGAATTTCGAATAAATATTTTGCTTCTGTTTTAATAAGGAGAACCATTAGAGGATAAATTGTGAATACCTAGTGATGACCAGGGTATAATTATTGATAGGCAGGAAGTCTTATTGTGGCTTCAAAAACTGGACCAAAATAAGGCGCAGGGCCCAGATGGGTTACACCCAAGAGTGCTAAAAGATCTGGCTGAACAATTAGCAGGCCCAGTAACTATAATATTTCAGAAATCACTAAGAGATGGGGAGGTCCTGGATGATTGGAGATAGGCAGATGTGATACCTATCCACAAAAAAGGTTCTAAACAAGAAGTTAAAAATTATAGGCCTGTGAGCCTGACCTCGATTCTTGGAAAAATGCTAGAGGGATTCATCAAAGACTTCATTTTAGAGTACCAATATAGAACAGGGGTGGTTGACAGTACACAACATGGATTTGTTAAGGGAAGGTCATGTCAGACCAACTTGTTAGAATTTTATGGTAAAGTAAATCAGGCATTGTACAGGGGTGATGCAGTGGATGTGGTATTCCTGGACTTTGCCAAGGCATTCAACAAGGTACCTCACATTAAAATACTGGAAACTCTAGTAAATATGGGAGTCAAACAAAGTGTTGTTTGTTGGATAAAATCTTGGTTGATGGATAGGTCACAAAGAGTATGTATAAAAGGAGAACTCTCCAACTGGCAAAGTGTGACTAGTGGAGTCCCACAGGGATCGTTGTTGGGTCCCTGCCTGTTCAATGCCTATATAGGAACAATGAGAGCCACCCTGGATATCTGGTGTTCAAAATTCGCAGATGATACCAGAATAGGAAGGGTGGTTAACACGAATAAAGATGCGGACTTATTACAGACAGCACTAAGCGAATTAGAAATTTGGGCAGACAGTCACGGTTCGTCGTATAATGTGGATAAGTGCGGAGTGATGTATTTGGGTAAGAACAATATAATGCACAATTATAAAATGGGAGGTAGAGATCTTAGAGAGACCTCTGAGGAAAGCGACCTGGGATAAGGATTGGTAATAAATTAAACTTTACACCCCATTATAATCAAATTATTAAAAAAAAAGCTGGTAGTATTCAATATTGTATCAACAAACATATAAAGCGTAGAGACAAGGGTGTGCTGTTGCTACTGTATACATCCTTGGTACGGCCCCATTTGGAATACTGTTCACAGTTGTGGTCACCATATAAGGTAGGGGACATAGCATCGATAGAGAGAGTACAGAGACGAGCCACCCGCAGAATAAAGGAGGCACAGGGGATGGATTATGATCAAAGACTAGCGTCATTGCGATTATACTCATTGGAGTTTAGAAGATTGAGAGGGGACATGTGTATGATATATAGGGCATTGAATGACCCAGTATTAAGGGATCAGCTTGCTCTAGATGTTATGGTTCATAATCATAACACCAGGGCACACACATTACAGATAAAAATGGAGAGATTTAAATCAAATAAAAGAAAGTACTAGCTAACAGTTAGAGCACCAAGGATCTGGAACAGACTACCAGCAGAAATAGTTGATAGTGTGGATATGGAAATTTTTAAGAGTAAACTGGATAGTTACTTAATAAAAAATGGAATAAGGGGATATTCTTAAGAATAAGGCGAGCATATGGACTATGTCTTAAAAGCTCTGAAACCTATGAAACCTATGAAGATCACTGTTCCAATGGAGTTGTGCTATTCCCGATGGCAGGAAAAGCAGAACTGAGGTGATGGAAGGGCCAGAGTCCGTTACTGGCCAACCCACAGGTGCCACGCAATACGTCGGCCTCAAGGGTGGCACCGTACCCGACAGACTCCTCCCCCAAATAGGGAGAAAGCATTTTAAAGCTAAAAAGCTTCCCACGGGGTCCTAGTGCCCCCAGCTTGAACCCACCCATGATGAATGGTGAAGCCTGACACAGGTAAGATCCTGCTCTTCTCTCCCTCTGCCTGTCCACCTCCCCTGGCTCCCTCAGGCACCTGTTGATACTCTCCCCCCACCTGCTTCTGTTACCCACCCTCCTGTTCCCTCCCCCACTTGGAGCCCCAACTGTCCATGTGTCAGACCTCTGGCTCTCCGTCACCCCTTACTGGTTCCAGCTCCTCACCACCTCTTCACTTCCTTCCCCCAGGAGGGGCAGGCATGCTCCAGCATGCTGTTTCTCTTGTCTGATAAGTTAATGATTGTTTTATGTACCATTGTACGTTGTTGATGTTTGTTTTCACTTGAATAGGTTTTTCCTTTTTGTACTGTGACTGCATTTTATTTTTGCACCAGTTTGTGCACCAGCTTTTGTATCTACTGGTGTAACAATTTTTGCACCAATGTAACATAAGTAATTATTGTACTTCCATTTTCTCCTGTTTCTTTCCCACCAGGTTGCACTTGGAAATGCATCTTGGCTCTTTGTGCCTTTCCTGGTTACCACATTCTCAAATAAAGCAAATAAAATAAAATAAACGGGTTGAAGGCTTCCCATGGTACCCTTCCTGTTTATGCTGAGCATATCACTTTCTATTGCACTTGTCAGCATGTACATGGGACTTGTAGTAATGTGCAGGAAGCAATGCAGATTCCATCGTTTGTACCTCCATACCAGCATGTTTAACTTGCACTGGTCTGCTAAGAATAAATATGTTCATTTCAGCTTTTGCACATCCTGGGATTTTGAGCAGCAAATCCAATAACCTGGGAAAGTGCTAGACTCTACTACCTTCTTGGAGAGCAGCAGCCCCCTCTCAGGCATATCTTGTAATGTGGATTGGGCTGAAATATCTTTTCTTTTCTTTTTTTTTTAGATATTTTCTCCCTGGGGCTCCAGTCAGCATTAACATCCCGACCGACCCCCTAGGGCTGTCCTCCTCATTACCCCCATGGATTACCCCTGTGGCAGAGTGGTGAGGAGCTACCCAGCTCAACCCACCAGAGCAGGATCTGGATGAGGAGGCACCATTCAGGTTGGGCAGTGGGGGTCGGAAGCTCATGCTGCCCAACCGAAGCCCAGTTTTTCCATTTTCCTCATTGTGGAGTGCCATCGTGCAATGACGTCTAGGCACGTAGCCGAAATCTGTCGCACTACCCCCCACTTGCTACACCACTCTAGTAGCACCCCCAGTCCTCACCAGGGGCTGCTACAGAGTGATGGGACCCTGGATCCCTTCCCGGGATAGGAGAGCAGTCCTCCAGACGCTCCATCCTATCCCTCCCCTGCTGACCTCTGGTGGCGCAGGGTCATGTCCGAACCTGGGTCACCAGCGTGGCTTGAGGTGTGGCGTCCAGTGCCTCAACCCTCAGCTCCACCAGGCCGGCTGAAATATCTTTTCTAAAATACTCTAAACTAGGAGTTTCCTTGGTAGAGATGAATACAAGCCATATACCCATAATTTCTCCTTTTTAGGCCCAGTGTCATGGTCACATTACCCCTGTCAATAAAACAGGTCCACATAACCCACCCCCCAGGACACATCTGCAAACATGCTATCATAGCGTAATGGGTAGCACATCAAAATGATGACTGCGGAACAGCGACCCGTGAAGAAGGCGACAGAACCACAGCGCTGACACTTCTAGGTGACCGGCGGTTCTCTCCATCCCCAAGGCATGCCCCTCCCCCTGGAGTTAGCATGTTAAATAAAGGGGGTGTGGAGGGGCAAAGCTCCACTGCAAAAAAAGACTTTGTTCCAAGTCATTGCGCTACAGGATATGCACCCCCTTCATGGGTCGCCGTTCCACAGTCGCCGTTATGACATGGAACCAGCATAATGTACCTTTCCTGATTAAATTAAAAGGTTACAAACATGTAACTGTTTACAGGTTCAAGCCCTAAGACTAGTAAAAGACATCTGTCAGGCACAAAATTATCTGTTAATAGCTCCTAAATAACTGCAAGCTAGGTCAAGTTGAATGTGGCCTAAAGTTTGAACCAACAGGGAACTTCAGTGTGAGTGAAGCATGCCATCAGCTGCATCTTCGGGGCAGGTATCAACGGCAAAGCAGGGTTTATGTGTCTGAAAAGTCTGCTAATCCTCATGAACCACCACAACTATGCAGCTGGAGGAGGAGGAGGAGAAGAGGTGGAAGTACTCAATAATCCATAAGAAAATTCTGGGCAACTGAAAGAAATAAAACACACAAGAGCTACAAATAATTGGCATTAGTGTACAGCAAACTGAAATGTTTACCTTTTTTGTAGTTAAAACCTAGTAAGGACTGACAAAAAAAAAATAAAGGGCCACTTTCTCTACTTTGGCCCATTCTACAGGCCCCAACATACAGCATTGAAAAATAGATTACCCAATATTTGTTTGTTTATTTATTTATTGAAAGGTTTCACCAGGAAGGCACACTGAACAACTATTTGCTCATCTCCAGGTGTGACCTGAGGGGAGAGGGTAGAGGGAGAATACATGAAGCAAATACATCACAGTCAAAGCACTGGGAACAAGTAATACATGAGAACAATACATGAATACATGATCAATACATGAAGTACAGCAATGGCATGATTACAGGATGCAAACATACAACAGGGTAATGCAGATAACCATTAAATTGAACAATTGAAGTTCAAGTTCTTAGAACATAAGTGCTATTTAGTAAGTAAGTTCAGTCTCAGCTGGGGAGGAGATCAGAAAGAGAGATAGGTAGTGTTATGATTGGAGAAAACAAGTACAGCTAGAGGAGAGGAAGTTATGAAGGGTAGTGGAGAGGGAACGAGAGGATGAGAAGTGTCAAATTTGTTGGGGAAAGGTATTCCAGATTTTGGGGAAATGATGCATGAAAGCAGACTGGCCAGCATGTGTAGAACAGCTGGGGATGACAAAGGTGCATGAGTCAGAGGATCTTAAGGAGTGAGTTGAAGGGGGAGGAGTTGAGAGTGAGGCAGATAAATATGGTGGTAGAGAGCCTAGCCAGTATTTAGAGATGAGTTTGGCACAGTGAGAGAGGCACCTGTTAGCAAGTGAAGGGAATGACAGTTGAGTGATACAGATCACAGTGGTGAGTATGTATAGGAGAGTCCAGGACAAAGTGGCAGAAAGAATTGAAAAGGGAGTCCAGTCTGGATAAGGTGGATATGGGAGCAGCACTGTAAACTACATCACAGTAGTCAAATATAGGGAGAATCATCTTCTGAACAATCTCATGCCTGGTCGTGAAGAGGAATGCTATTACGGTTCCTGTATAAGGCACGCAGTTTGTTTCAGGATGGCATCGATGTGGCCAGAGAAGTTGAGGTGCTGGTCCAGCCAGACCCCAAGGTATCTAAAAGAGGAGGTGTCCTCAAGTATTGTCCCATCCAGGGTGTGGAAGGAGGGCGGGACAGGGAGCCTAGCACGTCTCTGCCTAGTGCCAGAGGTCATGGAGACTGTTTTCTTGGCATTTAGAAAGAGTTGATGGGAGGCAAGCCAGTGCTGGATCCTATTAAAGTCAAGCTGTAGTCTGGTTTCCATATCAGAGGGGGATTGGCTGAAGGTGAACAAGACGGTATCATCAGCGGTATCATCAGCGTACATGTGTATGGATGTGGTGGAACAGGCTGACAGTAAGTCATTGAGAAAGATGGAAAAGAGTAGAGGGTCCAACACTGAGCCTTGAGGTACTCCTGTGTGGATTTGGTGAGGGAAGGAGCTGGACTCAGCTATTCTAACTGATTGAGTCCACCCTGTGAGATAGGCCTTGAATTAGTTTGTAGCTGAAGGTGAAAGTCCAGCTGAGGAGAGGGATTGAAGAAGCAGGGTGTGGGAAACGGTGTTGAAAGCCTTGGCAAGGTCAACTAAGGAGGTGATCAGGCCAATACCCATTCCAGTGAGGACTGAATCAGTAAGCCTGAGAAGGGAGGTAGTGATAGAATGTTTTTTCCTAAATCCAGATTGGAAAGGGGTAAAGAAATTAGACTCAGAGAGAAAGGAGGAGATTTGGAAGAGAACTAGATGTTCCTGGAGCTTAGAAAGGCTAGAGAGCAAGGAAATAGGGCAATAATTCCCTGGGGAAGAGGAGTCAGGACAACAACATTCTTCCAGGGCATGGGGACCGCAGCTGTCATGCAGGAGAGGTTTAACATTTTTGAAAGAGGGTAGGCAATAGCAGAGGCAGAGAGATAGAGGAGTTTGGGGTCAAGTTCATCGGGAGAGCTGCCTTTAGCCAGGTTAATTGACAGCAGGGCAGTAAGGGTGTCAGCAGGCAAGACCAAGGAAAATGTAAAAGAATAATGATCAAGCATATAGTGGGAGACACATGTGTCACTTTTGGAGGGGGATGCCATAGCAGGGCAGGTGGGGAGAGAGGCTAGAAGGGCTGAAGGACACGATGTGAAGTAGGAATTGAATTCTTGGCAACTGATGCATAATCCGCTATAAGGGAGGTATTTATTTTAAGGACGGGGGTGGGGGAGAAAAGGGCGTGAATGACTTTCTAAAATTTGGAACAGGAGTTTAGGTTTGTGTGAAAAGTGGAGTTGAAGTATTCGGCCTTAGCTAATCTGTTTGCTTTGGTGCAGGCATTGTGGAGTCTACAGTATGTATTATAATCACTTGGTAACTGTGTAGCTTTGTGTTTCCTCCATGCTTGATCGCGTGCTCTGAGGCATTCCAACAGTTCTGGAGTGATCCAAGGGACATGGTTACCACGTACTCTGGTGTGCTTGAGAGGGACATAGTGATTCCAGGTGGCTAGGAATTTTTCTTTGAAATGGGCTAGGGCATCATCCAGGTGGGGAGCAGAGGTTATCAGGGTCCAATCAGTGTTTGCTAGGTCATGGAGGAGCAGGGCTATGTTAAAGAATCTATATGAGCATGTCAGTAGTATTTTATGAGGAGGTTTAGGTCTATGGACCTTGCAAACCAGGTAGATTAAGTGATGGTCACTTAGGGTATCAGGTAGGATGCCTGACTGGATGACATGATGCGGATGGGAAGTGAGGGGCCCAGTCAAGCAAAGAGTGATTTTGGGTTTTAATGTTCAGGTGGGTAGGTTCTTGCATAAGCTGTGTTAGATTTTGGGAGGCAGTGTAGTTACGTGCTGTATTTTGTAAGGGTGACAACCAATTTAAGTTGAAATCTCCCAAGATGAACAGTTCTCCTGATTGCAAGTGGGAAGCTATGGTGGTAGTGAGGTCAGTGGCCATGGAGGAGGGAAGGTTAGGGTGACAATAGATGCCCACAGCAAAGATAGGAATAGAAAAGGGCAAGGATAATCGAATGACAAGGGCCTCATAATTTGCTGGTAGAGAGGTGGAAAGGGTGATGGCATATTGAAGATAGGAGGAGATGTACATTGAAACACCCCTACCTCTGCTGATTCTATCTTGTCTGACTAAGGAATAACCAGGGATAGAGATGGCATGGTCAGGTATCTTCTTATTAAGCCAGGTTTCAGAAAGGATTTGGATGTCTGGAGACAGTGAGACAATCATTGTTTGAAGGAGGTCTAATTTGGGCAGTAGGCTATGTATATTTAGGCGGAGTAACTCAAGGCCATTAGATAGGGTGAAGGAATTTGTGGTGTTGATGGCAGGATTATTTTGGGAAGGTCCAGAGATAGTGTCAGGAGTTGGTCCTGGATTAGGATGGATATTTCCTGATGTGAGAAGCAGGAGGGCTATAATTAGGTAGTGTAACTTGGGATTTTTAAAGAGTTGACGGTGCATATAAGAGTTATGGGTAGCGATATGCTTTCCTACTATGTACAAGAGATCGAGTTACATCTTAGAAACAGAAACATGGAATCTAATGGCCCACTCAGTCTGCCCACTTTTCCCTGCTTACATTCTCACTGCAGACCCTACTTACTCTACAGCTCTTTCTCCTCCCCCTTCCTTTCCACAACAATTCCCTTGTGGCTTGTGCCTATCCCATGCATTCTTGAAGCCCTCAACTGTTTTCAACCCCACCACCTCCACAAAAAGGCTGTTTCAGGAATCCACCACCCTTTCTGTGAAGAGGTACTGTACTTCCTCATATCTCTTCTGAATCTACCCCCAACTTTATAGCAAGTCCCTTTGTTCTTGAGCACTTTCTTTTCTACAAAATACTTCCCTCGTGTACCTTATTTACCCCCATGAGGTATTTAAAAGTCTCTATCACATCACCCTCTCCCTCTTCTCTTCCAGAGTGTATGCATTAAGGTCCCTCAGTCTCTCCTAAAAGGGAGTCAGGTGCAGACCCTGCACCATCTTAGTTACCCTCCTCTGGATCGCCTCCACGCTGTCTTTCTGGATGTGCGGTCTCCAGAACTGGACGCAGTACTCAAGGTGGGGTCTTACCAGTGATCTATACTGGGGTAACACCACCTCCTCCTTCTTTCTGCTGGTGATACCCCTTCCTATGCATCCCAGCATTCCACTAGACCTACCCACTGCCTTGTTGCACGGTTTGGGTACCTTTAGGTCATCTGATATAATTACTCCCACATCTCTTTCCTGCTTGGTGGTCGTCAATACCACTCCACTCATTTTGTACTCTGCCTCTTGGTTTCTGTGCCCTAAGTGCATTATTTTGCACTTTTTTGCACTTAAACCCAGCTACCGTATTCTTGACCACTCCTCTGGTTTTCTCAAGTCTCTGTTCATCTTTTCCACCCCCACTCTGGAATGTCCACCTTATTGCAGATCTTGGTGTTATCTGCAAAGAGGCAGACCTTCCCTTCCAGCTCCTCTGCAATGTCACTTATAAAGACATTAAAGAGTACCGGTCCCAGCACTGATCCCTGAGGTACCCCACTGGTCATCCTTCCTTCCTCAGAGTGAACTCCATTTATCACCACCCTTTGTTGCCTACACTTAACTAGTTTCTTACCCAGTTTACCACCTTGTTTGCCATCTCTAAGTTACCCAGCTTGCTTACTAGCATTCTGTCTGGAACAGTGTCAAAAGCCTTGCTGAAATCCAAGTAGGCCATGTCCACCGGTCCTTCCTGATCCAATTCCTTGGTCACCCCATCGAATAAATCTATTAGATTTATTTGACGTGACCTCACCCCTGTGACTCCATGCTGCTTTGGGTTTTGTAACCCATTGGATTCAAAATATTCCATAATCTTTTCCTTCAGCAGCATTTCCTTTAACTTTCCCACCACCAATGTCAGGCTGACTAGACTATAATTGCCAACCTCTTCCCTGCTACCACTTTTGTGAAGTGGGACTACATCTACCCTTCTCCAGTCCTCTGGAACCACTCCTGGATTCCAATGATTTGTTGATCAGGACTGTCAGAGGTGCAGCCAGAGCCTCCCTGAGTTCCTTCAGCACTCTTGGATGCACCCCGTGTGGCTCCATTGCTTTGTTCACTTTCATATCAGTAAATACCTTCAGGAATCTCTCCCCGAAAAAGGACTAGTGTCCCCCTCCCTCCTTTCAAAGTTCCTGTTACTTTTTCATGGTCCCTCTCCTTCCCCATCCTCTGTGAACACTGAGTAGAAGTATTTGTTCAAAATGCTTGCATTTTTTTGGACCCCCTCCCTACAGTTCTCCCTTCCCATTTTAACCTTACAATCCCTCCCTTGGTCTTCCCTCTTTTCACTCACAGTACATACCTACAAAAAAGTCTTGTCCCCTTTTCATATTGCCTGGGCTATTCTCTCTTCAGTTTGCACCTTTGTGTTCTTTACTGCTTTCCCTGCTTCCCTCTGTTTCTCCTGATGCACCTTCCTATCCTCCTCCCTCTGTGTCTCCTTGTACCTTCTGAATCAGTGCTTAATTTGTAATGAAAGAGGTGCTGGAGCCTTGGGCACAAGCAATGATGATAATACCATTCTTTTTTTACCATTCTTAAAGAACTGCACGTTCAAAATCATAAGTTCCTTGAAAGAGTACTATTGTTACTAGTTTACAATCATATATTCCACATCATATATGAAGTAATATGAAATGAAATACTGCCACGAACGTAAGGATAATTATTCCACATCGTATATGAAATAATATGAAACGAAATATTGCTATGAACATAAGGATAATTATTCCACATCATATACGAAATAATATGAAACAAAATGCTGCCACGAACATAAGGATAATTTTTCTTTAAGTCTCCACGTGGCTCACGTGCATATGAGATTCATTTGTGAAAAGCCTCGCTCACATTCAGCACTGGAGACAGCAACAGTGCTCATAACTATTAACAGGTCCTTGTACTGCTTCTAAACTTCCTTCCCACCTGACTCCTTTTGTCAGACCCCCAAACAGGCTTACCTTTGAGGAGTTCTGGCTCCTGGTTCTCTGCGGCGCAGTTTGTGCCAGTGGCTCAGGGAGATTTGTGCCTTGCAGCTCTTTGTGTCTGAGTTGCGACTATGGACGCTGTACCCTTTGTGTCTCAACTTGTGGTAGGCAAGCTGAGTGCCGGGTCTTTGCTTCCATGTCTCTGGGTGTGTTTAGTCCTGGGCTCAGTGTTTTGGGGTCTGCTGGGTCCAGAACCACGGGATAGAGGGGGAAGTAGTATTTGCAAATAGTTGGGTCGGTCCACACGTCAGGCACACGCAGCCGCTAAGTACAGAAAAATTTAAAGGAGCGGTTGCTCCATGTTGCCGGGGAAGTAGTGTCTGCACCATAGATAGTGGTGCAGCGCAATGTGAATAGTTATTTTAGGGACTATGTGTCCCATAGCTCTTTGGGGCACAGGGTGGTTTTGGCACCTATGAAATTGGTCTGGATTGGACCTGTCATTTGGGTGGGTGAGTTTTGGCACCTAGGGGGAGCGAATAAATTGAGTGAGTTGGTGGGAGAAGGAGAGGGATAGAGAGAGGTTTGAGTGGGTGTGATGGCCCGCTCGGCCTTTAAGGCTGCGGTTTGTTTGTTTTTTGTCCTGGTCAGTCCTCATTCGGAGGTAAATCAGTGATGTGGTGGTGGCCATTTTTGGGAACCCCTGGTTTGGGGTGGCTGTGGACCTAGCCTAAAGATGGAAAAGATGTAGCACCTGCAAGGTGACCTGAAGCTTGGGGGTGGGCCTGCTTGCTACTAGCCCTAGGACTGTTTCTGAGTGGGACCCCCTAGGAGGAATTGCAGCTATGGAGAGAGATGTAGCCAGCACTGGAGAAGCCAAAAAGGATGGAGGAGGAGGAATGGTGCCTGTGAGGTGAAGGGTAATGTAGGGAATCAGAGGGTCTGGGGCAATGGTCCTGGTCCCGAAAGGCCCCTGTGTTAAGATTGTCCAGTTTGTTGGATCTGGGCCAGGTGGGACGTTCGCCCTTGGCTGGTTGGGGTGAAGTCACCCACCTGAGGCTCACATCATGAGGAGCCTGCTGATGAAGGTGGCAGTGGGCAGGGTCAGCCATCCCTCAAAAAAGTCTGCACTTCTGGTATAATGAGACAGAGAGACAGAGAGAGAGAGAGAGGGGGAGGGACGGGGGGAGAGAGAGAGGAAACCAAAAAAAAAAGAGGACTACATTTAAAGGCCTGATTCAGCCTTGAACTTAAGCTGCCTGTGTTTTGGACTGTGGCTACCTAGCCAAAGGGTAGCTGCCTGGACATAATGCTCATTTGTGACCACTACGGTCCAGAGTACCTTCCTAGCTTTTTTGTGACCTCCACTTTCCAGAGCAACTTGTGTGTGTTTTCTTGCTCCATGGAGTGACTGTTTCCTGTTCTGAATTAACTGTTCATTAAATGGGATTCCCTGTTCTTGCAGTTCTGGTGTTCACCTTGTTCTCTTGAATGAACTGTTTGCTGTTAATAAGAATTTTGCCTGCACAACCCAGCTCCTAGTGTGTGTTCCAGGGTGGCAACAAAGGGGTCTGGGGGACTGTGCCTGCTTTGCCCCCGGACCGAAGAAACAGAGGACCATCAAGGGAGATGACAAGAGGCCTGCCTGGTGAAATCTGTCTACAAAGGCCTCAGAGGCAAAGTTGGCAAGGCCATTCATTTCATCAGTCAACCAGCTCTGCACCCTGAAGCATGGGGCATCCCAGTTTCTTAAGGTCTGGTAATCAGGCCGACCAGGTACGTGGGTCTCTTTTTGTTCTGTACACGTTCCCCTCCCCATGGACTTGTACCATCACACCCGTAGACACAAGAAGGGGGGTTACAATGTGGGGCCTCATCCAGGATGTGATTTTGGGGTACCCTGATCTTTTTCGGACACTAAATTGCGGTGCTGGGCAAGTCTGTGGAAATCCCCCATCAGCTGGACTCGTCATTTGCACAATCAAGATGACACGTGGGGCTGGGGCATTTTGTACCTTTTCTTATGGAGCTGCTGTTGGCATTACTTCTGTCTGTGTCCAGGACTGGAGCAAGAGTGGGTTTGGGTGGGAGCAGAGACTGTGCCATGGGAAACGACTCCAGTTTTACCTAGGGCCCAGCTTTGGTGGGTGGTCTGCCAGGCAGCTATTTAGACATTGCATGAAAAGCAGTACAGACTCATGAACTGGTTCCCAAGAGGATAATGGGCTTTTGGGGGACTTTGTATCTCAATTAGAACTAAATATGGTATTACTGTCTATACTATGTTGTTATAGTCTGTATATCAACTGTTTAAAGGTTGCATTTTCAATGCCGTATTATGGATGAGTTGCACACTGATTACAAGTATTTTTCAGTTACAAGGGGGATATTTTATTCAGGGGAATATTAGGAATGTTTCTATGTGAAAACAGCCATAATCAGCTAAAATGTTTTCATTAGCTTTGGTGGTTTTGTATAGGGCAGTAGAGTGGATCAAATGCTACAGTGATGCTATTATAATGTAGTTTGGTAACCAGTATTAAAATTTTTTATGTCGCTATATTTTGTCTTCTATTTGCATTTCCAGACAGTCTAGTCCAGGCAGCTGGCAGCTTTAGATTGATCTAGTGTTGGGTTTGGTCTTAGAGACAGGAACGGGGATGGCACTGGACAAGCTGAAAGCAGGTGTCTGTTGTTCCTGGTGGTGGGTGGCCCAGGTCTTGGAAAGTGGTCGTGGGTGGTTTAGAAAGCTGGGTTAGTGTTACTTTAGGTGGTATCAGGCCAGATCTAGTGTAAAGAAGTGTGTAAATAGTTTATGGCGGGTTGTGACTCACTGGAACAGTGAGCATTTAGCAGGGGGAGTGTGTAATCCCCACAAACGGGCTTACCTTTGAGGAGTTGTGGCTCCTGGTCCCCCGCAGTGTGGTTTGCATTGGTGGCTTGGGGAGATTCATGCCTTGCAGCCCTTTGGGGCTGAGTTGCGGCTCTGGCAGCAGTATCCTTTGCATCTCAGCTTGTGGTGGGCAGGCTGAGTGCCAGGCATTGTTTCTGTGCCTCAGGGTACGTTTGGTCCTGGGCTCAGTGTTTTGGGGTCTGCCGGACTCAGGACTGTGGGATAGAGGGAACATAGGATTTGTAAATAGTTGTATCAGTCTGTGCTTTGCGCATGCATGGCCACCAAGTGCAGAAAAATTTGAAGGAGCAGTTGCTCCATGTTGCTGGGAAAGTAGTGTCAGCACCACAGATAGTGGGGCAGCACAGTGTAAATAGTTATTTTAGGGACTACGTGTCCAGTAGGTCTTTGAGGTACAGGGTGCTTTGGCACCTATGAAATCAGTCTGGATTGGACCAGTGGTTTGGATAGGTGAATTTTAGTGCCTAGGGGGAGAGAATAAAAGGAGAGATTTGATGGGGAAAGGAGAGAGCAGAGAGGTTTGAGCGGGGGTGATTGCCCCCTCGGCCATTAAGGCTCCAGTTTTTTTTTTCTCTGGTCAGTCCTCATTTGGAGGCAAATCAGTGACGTGGCAGTGGCTGTTTTTGGGAACCTCTGGTTTGCGGTGGCTGAGGACCTATCCTAAAGACGGAAAAGATGTAGCACCTGCAAGGTGACCTGTAGCATGGGGGTAGGCCTGCTTGCTGCTAGCCCTTGGACCGTTTCTGAGGAGGACACCCTAGGAGGAACTGCAGCTATGGACAGAGATGTAGCCAGCATTGAAGAAGCCAAAAAAGATGGAGGAGGAGGAGGAATGGCTCCTGTGAGGTGAAGGGTACATAGGAAATCAGGGGTCTGAGGCAACTCCTGGTCCCGAAAAGCCCCTGTGTTGAGACTGTCTAGTTCCTTGGATCTAGGCCAGGTGGGGACATTTGCCCTTGGCTGGTCGGGGTGACGTTGCCCACCTGGCCCTCACATCATGAGTAGCCTGCTGATAAGGGTGGCTGTGGACAGGGTCAGCCATCCCTCAAAAAGTCTGTGCTCCTGGTATAGTGAGAGAGAGACAGAGACAGAGGGGGAAAACAAAAAAAAAGAGGACTGTGACTGCTGCATTTAAAGGCCTGATTCGGCCTCGAACTTGAGCTGCCTGTGTTTTGGACTGTAGCTACCTAGCCAAAGGGTAGCTGCCTGGACTTAATGCTTGGCTTGTGACCTTTACGGTCCAGAGTACTTTCTAGCTTTTATGTGACCTCCTCGGTCCAGAGCAACTAGTTTGTGTTTTCTTGCTCCATGGAGTGACTGTTTCCTGTTGTGAATTAATTGTTCATTAAATAGGATCCCCTATAGCACCAGATAGCTTGGTGCATATTGATGATTGTACAATTGTGTTGTTGCAGTTTATTTATTTATTTAGCTTTTGTTGACCAGGTAAGCACGCTAGACAAAAACAGATGCCTATTTTCAGGTGCGACCTGGGAGAGTACAATGAAAGACAGTTCATACAGAGAAACTCGTAGCACCAGATACAATCACACAAGCAGTTAAGGAATTGAACACAGACTGCATAGAAAGGTATACAGGCAATACATATGGCTAATATCAGTGCTTCAGCCTAAGCTCCATACTTTACGAAGAGTGCGTACATATACATACATAACAACCATATGCAGGCAAAGTAAGCCAGCGGAACCTGCACAGGGGCACCAGGAAGTACAAATACATATTGGTCCAGTACAAGGTACCCAGCTAGGTCAGTAAATTTAATTATGGCAGTTCAGGACAACCACATGCTGAAGAGAGCTTCAAGTAATCCCAGAGGGAGCTCTGGAAACAGGCGTGGGAGGGGGAGGAGCAGACATGGGTAGAAAAGGAGTTCCATATTGTGGGTGCACATGCGGCAAAACCCCTGTCCCCCATTTGCGTACAAGTGGCAGGGACCTTAAGAACTGCTGAGCCCAGGGACCTAAGGGAGCATGAGAAGGATGCTGGTTTGAGAAGCTCAGCCAGTCCTGGGGGGATGCTGGGTCTAAGCATCTTGTCAGTGAAACTGCCCAGGACAAAGCTCCTATGGTTATGTAGGGAGAGCCAGTTGTTTGTTGTACAGGTCACAGTTGTGGGTGAGGCAAGGGGCAGCAAGTGCAAAGTGGCAAATGTTATTGTAGGCTACATTCCACCTAGTGAGGTGCACTTTAGGAGTATGCGCAAACAAGATGAGCCCATAACAGAGAGTAGGGAGAAACATACCCCTGGCCAGTGCAAGGCGAACTGCAGACGTGAGGTTGTTTTTTGCTCTGTAGGCCAGGCCCAGTTTGCAGCTGACTGCCTTGCACACATTTTGGATGTGATGGGCGAGGTCGAGTTGGGGGTCGAGTGTAACCCCCAGGTATTTGATGGAGTCAGTATTAGTATATGGGTTCCATCAATTCTGGTAATGTCAGTGGAGCAGGGGAGGCTTTTATCTTAGCCAAGGATCCAAAAAGCATGGCCTGGGTTTTTTTTGGTTGAGGACAAGCTTGTTTGCAGTGATCCAGGATTGGATGTTGCTAAAGTCAGCACTCAGTTGGTGGTTGATGATCCCAATGTCACGGGAATGGGTAAAACTAACCAGGTCATCCGCATATAGTATAGAGCTGCAATGGGAGAAGACGGAGGGCAGATTATTGACAAAAATGTAGAAAAGGAGGGGTCAAAAGACTGACCCCTGTGGGTCACCAGAAGTCACTGGGGTGGCTTCCAAGAGGGCCTTACTGAATTTAGTAAGTTGCTGTCTTCCCTGGAGGTAGTTGGAGAAGCATCTAAGGATGGGGGCGGACAGACCAAGGGACCGTAGCTGAGAGCTAAGAAGAGCATGATCAACTAGGTAGAAGGTCTTGGATAGGTCAATGAAGATGGCACCAGAGAGCTTACCCTGGTCCATGGCTGCCCTGATCCCAGATGAGACAGTAACAAGGGCGAAGGATGTGCTATGCTGTTTGTGAAGGCCATGCTGCATTGGTGACAAAAGCTCATGGGCCTGGATATACTCCGTTAGTTGTCCTGCAACAACTTTCTCCAGGAGTTTACTGATAACTAGAGACCTGAGTTTTTCTTAAATAAGAAATAGTAAGAAATAACAAGAAATTAAGGTATAAAAAGAAATAATAAGAAATCCAAGGCATGACAAGAAATTCAAGGTATAACAAGAAATAGCAAGAAATTCAGCACGTAAAAGGAATAAAATGAAAAAAACACATGAATAAAGTGAAAAAAAATGCTTTTTGGCAGGCAAAATCTAAATAAATGCTTGCAGCTGGTGTTGTTTAGGCTCTGTTGTTACCACAGAGATGGTCCACAAGGAAGCGGCAGTGGAATTATTTCAGTCACAAAACCTTTCAAGACCATAGCATAATGCTGCTTAATACATTGTAGTATATATACTAGGAATGTGATTTCTAGTGTGTATAAGTTCATTTTGAGGTAGTTTATTAATGTAAGTGTGATAACAAGAAACAAAACTAAATTTTCAAAGAATAAAAAGAAATAACAAGAAATTTCAGAAAAATAAAAATACAAATTATAAAAAGAATTTCAAGAGTCTCTACTGATAGCCGATGAAATGGCTATGGGTCGGTAATTGTCAAGGATCTTAGGGTTACCATGCTTAAGAACAGAAACAATCCTTGCAACTTTCCATGTGTCAGGGATGATACCAGAGATGAGAGACATATTGAAGATATGGGCCACCGGACGGGCATTATATGAGGCACCAAGATTCAAGAGATAACTCGGACAACTCCTTCAGCGAATCATACATAATGCCAAGATTACTGAAGAACTGAACCAATATTAACTGCTTGCTTAGTCCTGAGTAAGTTTTGCGTATTGCACTGTCATGAGAAACTTCGGCTGCTGAAGTGAAGTGCTTATACAGAGCAGGATAAGCATTCCAAACCTTTCACCATGCTAAAGCTCGAGGCAACCCACTGCATGTCTAACACTCGACCTGTTTTGCAAAACTAAATGTCAAGAGTTTCAGTGCACTCTTAGTTCTAATCAGTTTTTTCTAGATGTGCTATAAAGTGAATATAGCTTGTCTAGCAAGCTTTTAAACTGATTCATAGCTCCAACATCTTTCATAACATCACCGACTGCAAGCTCTAGGCAATGGACAGAGCAGTGCCACGCTATAATATTCAGAAACATGTCTTGCAACCTCTTCACAACACTTGTATTGCATCCAAACATCACGGAAGCTCCATCCCAAGCAACTGCTACCAGGTACTTGGTGAGAAAGTCCTCAGTCACGTTAACGTTTTTGAATGTGGATAATAAACTATTCACTATTCCCTCAGAAGACAGACCATGTAACTCAACAAAGTTGACAAATACATTAGCAGGAGATCCTGTAGCAGGTAACTGGATCTGCTTGTACACGGTTCTAAGTGATAATGGCGAATGCCTAGAGGCAATCATCATTATCGCACAGTCAGAGTGCCGAAAACATTTTCGGCACTTTGACAAACTCAGCGCACAGGACATGTATTTTAATGCTTTTTTTGGGGGGGAGCTGCACACCCTCCTGCACCCCCCTCCCTACTAAAGGATTCTCAACTCCAGGGGGTGCATGTCACGGGGGGTGAAAGCATTAAATAATAAAGGTTTGAGTGCAATAAAATCACACCAGTGCCTGGACCCAAACCTGGTACCTCACCCACCCCAGCCACTAGCCAACCCCCAATGCCATGATGCAGCTTGCAATCCACCGCAGCGCCAATCCCTACAGCTCCTCTTCCCCCTCCCAGCCCATGCTCGCCGTGCTCACTCCCCCCATGCACGTTCACATAGCGACATCCTGTAGCCCAGTTTACCCGCCCCCTCATCAGGTCGCCCTACCCTCCCATCTCCATGAGGGACTGCGCCGGAATGGAGTCACCGTTATGGATGGCGCCCTTCCCCATGCACCCACCTCACGGGATACCCTTGTACACAATTAAAGCACTTTTCTTGTTTATGGCAGTAGCTTAACCAAGTAAAAGACTCACTTTAAGAGCAAGTGCTATGATTTGGGCAAACAAATTTTTCTACATTTCAGAGGAAAAGTGATGTTGAATGTTAGAGCATGCCACATTTAAATGCAGAATCTGCCCATGTCCAGTCCATTTAACTGCTGGCACTCAATTTCTACTTTAAAACCATATGAAGGACTGTTGCACTTCACTTCATTATAGGCAGTACAGACGATTCTGGCCATTGTACAAATTTGTGCAGACTGGGCATTGGCAGCTATTTGCAACAATGTGCCTTTGTTTGCCGACTCCAAAATATGAGAAGCCACAACATGTGACTAGATTTGTGCATGTTCTCCTATCTTTTTCCAGAGTGTTTTCTGTTGCTTGGTTTTATTGGTACAGGAGGAATTGGCACTAGCTTCTGTACATTCTTTAGACAACTTCATTCCGTCAGATTTTTCAGGACCCAAGTTACTGAGTTGTTGACACACACTGCAACTGACATTTGATCTGTTAATGACTAACCATAGGTACTTGCTTTGAAAATATTTTTTTTGTTCACGTTTGCATCCAGGAGGAAGTAAATCTTTGTTATGAGCCACGACATGTTGTTCATCGTCTTCACTACCAGTGCTCTGCGTTTCAGTATCATTATCAGCAGAAGCACTTCCCGCACCACTCTTGCTTACAGTTTCTTGAACTAGATTTTCTTCTGTAGTGCTGATGCTGACACATGTAACAGAAGCACCCAGTAAATCTTCTGGTTCTTTTCTGTGGTTTTCATCTGTATCCTTTTCTCCCACTTACTAACTGGCTTAGCCTCATTTGCACCAGCACCTGATTTAGAAAAGTACAACCATAATTTCTTCTGACCTTGGGACATTTTATCCAATCCAATGATATCTGTCATCACTGAAAGCAATAGAAAACTGAATGGCCGCTGTGTGGAAATGCTGATGCGTGAGAGCCCGTGCGGCATGAGCAATGCTTCATCTCCGCTTCCACATCAGCTGCCTAGTAGTACCAAAAACAAATGTCCCTGGCAGCAGACTATCTGTCTCTATCTTTTACACATGCAAGAACTTGCAGAATGGAAAATCTGTGTTGAGAATTGCAGGAAAACATCGGTCGGTGCATTTATAATATGCCTGACTAAAACTGCTAAAGTTTCAGACAGCATGCATTTGACAGTAAAAATAGCCCACCCAACAACAGAAAGCTGCTCCTGTATGTGTGACACATTTGCTGCAGAGCTGGCACTGGGATTTACTGAGCCATGGTGTGGTGCAAGACTATGAATTGCCCCCCCCAAAAAAAAAGTAAGGCATCAGCACTATCAAAGGTACAGAGCAGGAGTTGGGCTGCTGGAAAAGGTGTACATTCAGGTTGTTACTAGAACTGTTGTGGACTATGGGGAATGGGATCAAGCAACAGATTAGTTTTTGATGAACAACATATCAATGGGGACTGTACTGTTAAACTAGAGCACCTGGGAACCGTACTGCAGGATAACAATCAATATAACATGGGTTAGCAAAAAACAGAAATCCAATTGGTCAAACATCATCAGGTGAGTGTGGATTAAATGCCTGTAAATGCAGAGTTGCTGTGAGCCACCGGCAAGCATTATTTCAGGGCACAGCGGCACTCATTAACTGCTGCCAAAATCAAACTAGAATGGCAACCATTGTACACTTCAGAAGCGAGAGACAGCTCCAGTGCAGTTCGCCCATGCAGTACAGTACCTCATCCTGAGGTACAGTTGTGGCTCTTGACAGGCTGTCTTCCATTACCGGTGCCCCTTCCCCTCCACAGCAGTACATTTCATTGAAAGGGAAAAAAAAGTGGGACCTCATATCCCCGATCCCGGTACACAGCTCAATCAATGTACATTGTCACACTGAGGGAGAGAGAGTGAGACAGACAGCACATTTCATTTGTTAGCGCATGTCTCCTGCAGCTGTCTCTCATATCGCTCCCCTGCTTAAAAGTGCTATATACAAGCTCCGCCACAACAAAGACGCTCCATCCCTCGGGAGTGCATTCAGTGTGCGGGGCATGCAGAGACAGCATGTTCAGTAGCACACTGAGGGAGAGAGAGTGAGAGACACAGCGCATTTCATTTGTTAAAGCATTTCTCCTGCAGTTGTCTCTCACATCTGCCCCCTGCTTCAAAGTATTATGTACAAGCTCTGCCACAACAAAGATGCTCCGTCCTTCAGGAGTGCATTTCATTGCAGTGAGCCGTCAGGCTCCTTTTAGTAATTGCTATCTCGGGGCTTCTCCTGCAGTTTCCTCTCTCTTCCCTCTCTGGGAGCAGGTCAGTGAAGGCTGCATGCAGACAGTGACAGCGGACCGCGAGAAAGAGAGAGGGATGTATTTTTTGTTGTGGGGTACACAGTAAGTCTGGGAGAGGGAGAAAGAGACAGTGAGAGAGAGAGAGAGAGAGAGAGGGAGACAGCCTGAGAGCAGCAATGTGTTAATGTTCAAACATGAGCAGTGTCGGGAGATGAGAGAGACAGTGGGATACATGCATCTGTGATTTATGTGATGGACATACAAAAGTTAAATATTTCAGTATTCTATTTCTTGCATTTGCATGTTTATAAACTAAATAACAGCTGCATGAGTTCTGGGGACTACTTTTCAAGTCGACAGGATACAGTAACATTTTTCCTATTTAAACTGAAAAAAAAAAGACTTTCTGGATTTTTTTTCCTTTTTTTAAAACATAACCCATGTTATAAGTGCAATAATCCACTCCAGGGTATAGGGTTATAGGATAGGCATTTAATCCACACCTCAGGTGCTGTGAGGCGTGGATTAAATGCCTGTAACCCCATACTCTGTTGTGGGTTATTGCTAAAATAGCATCTGTCTGTTTGCAAAAGGATGCATCCAGAATAGTAGACATGCAGTCTATACAGAACAGCAGCATCTAATTACAGGAGATAGATGCCAGCAGGGGCAGGAATATCATGACCAACTCTCTCAGACTCTGAACTGTGAACCTGGTTCTTCAGGCGCGTTTTGTTTTTTTCCGTTTGTTGGCCTTCCCTTATTCCTCAAGTGAATGCAAGAAACAGTACAGTAGGGATGTTATACACATGCACAAATGTCCACTTGTATCGAAAATGGTAGAGTCAGGTTGAAATTCTTTTTAATGTATAAGTAAAAGAGCAGCAAGTCTATTTTCCATAGTAAAAGCCATGGGCCAAAAAAGGCAAACACATTTTAACTAGGGGACACATTGGCACTGGCCCACCAGCCAAACATTGGAAGACGATGTACTGTGTTATGTTAGAAACCATTTCATTTAACTAGCCCTGCTACCTAGTACTGAAGCAGGTAACATTTCAATAAGTATGCCAGTTTGGCCAGTGGAAATGTCTATGTGGCCAGTAGTGGATATCAAATTTAATTTGACCCTGTTAAACTATTAAAAACATATAACAACTCGGCAGCTACCATTTGTAACTATGGATCTACAAGTTGAGGAACTAACACAAGGCACTTATGGAAATATAGTGTAGCTGTCTCCTGAAGTTTTCTTGGTTCAACTGTTGACAAGCATTTGTCAATGCCGAATGTTTGCTTGCTGGCATTGGCATTGGCAGTGTAGGAGTTAGAGAGATGCATAATAGGAGTGGCAGTGAAGTATTGAACTGAAGAGAACCCCTCCACCACCCTGCAGAGACTGACAGGAATTGGGGTGTGACTTTGGGTCATCAGGCATAACGGCCATGCCATTTCACCACACCCTACCCTGCAAACACCAACAAGTGTCATGGTGTGCTTTGGAGTCTTTGGGCCTTATGCTCACCCCATTCCATAAGGAAATATGGTGAGATGGGTGCAGTATAGGAGAATGGGTGAACTTTGGGGCCGAAGAGTCCAAGACACACCTTGACGCCTGTCACTGGCTGCAGGGTGTGGGTGTGGGTAGAATGGCATGAGCTTTAAAGGCGATAATCCCAAGTCACACCCCTGATGCCTGTCAGTCTCTACATGGTGGGGCATTATGGTCGAAACCCTAACGCCCGTGATTTTGTTGGTATTTTCACTCCAAATTTTCAACATGGTTTTTTTGTGACCCCCACCTCATGAACAGTGGCAATATCAGTTCGTTAGCGGAAAGCTTATTTTGCACAGTGACTACACCATTTGGCACCACAGGTGCAAAAACATATTTTGAACAGAATGTGAAAAATGACAGCTGTACTATTCATGGGGAGGTGTAAAAAATGGCATTGTTGAAAATCTGGAGTGAAACTATAAAAAAACTAGTGAAGTCACAAGCGTACATAGAAACTGTGCAATGCACACCCGGAATGTAATTAGTTTGGGGATTTTTTACAGCAGATTGTCAACACAGGGATTTTGGGACCTCTGCTCATGAACAGTGTCACTGTGATTTTCTTAATCTCTCCTGAACACTGATTTCCCACAGCGACCATACATTTCTGCGCCAGAAGTGCGAAAACACATTTCAGCCAGGGTGTGAAAAATTACAGCTGTACTGTTCATAAGGAGGTGTGTAAAAATGCCAGTGTTGAAAATCTGGACTGAAAAAATTACAAATTAGTGAACTTACGAGGGTGCGTGGAAACTGCGCAATTCACGCTCGTAACACAGTCATTTTATGGACTTTTGTCACCAAATTTTCAACATAGCCATTTTAAGACCTCTGCTCATGAACAGTGTCACTGTGGTTTTCTTAATCTGCCCTGAACATTGATTTCGCACACTGACTGCACCATTGTTCGCTACATGCGCAAAAACGCATTTGAGTGAGATGTGAAAAATGACAGCTGTACTGCTCATAAGGAGGTATGGTAAAATGGTAATGTTGAAAATTTGTAGTGAAAATAGTAAAAATTCATGAGATTCGGCGTCGCGTAGGAACTACTTTACTTTTCACCTCGAGAAACAGTCATTTTAAGGAATTATTTCACCAAATTTTAATATAGAGTTTTGGGGGCTACCTCATGAACAGTGACACTGTCATTTTGTTACTTGGTCCTGAAAGGTGGTTCTGCACAGTGACCGCGAAATCACCTTTTGGGACCAAATAACAAAATGACAGTGACTGAGTTCATGAGGTGGTGCCCCAAAAACCCCAGGTTGAAAATTTGGTGAAAAAAATCCCAAAAATGGCTGAGATATGCACCAAAGTTGAAAAAAACCCATTTATGCAATTATATAGCTTATCGGCATTTCTTCAGTTCGCGGTTGGCTTTCAAGAGTACAGGCGTGGTCCCGGTCCACCAAGATTGTCAGCACCAGCCTCGGAGGTAAGTATGGGGTCAGGTCAGTGTGGAGGTGGGTGAGCAGAGGGTTGGCGCAGGTTGGGGGAGGGGCGCAGACAGTCAACGAGGGACAGGGTTTTTTTACAGGTGTTTTTTAGACTACGCGGGACTTTTGCCACGCTGGGGATGGGCTCCCAGCATGGCAGCTGGAAGTTTAATTTTTGGGGGGGCAGTGGAGCTGACGGTGGATTGGGTGCCGCCGTCAGCCATACCAACTTTTGCCATGCTGGGGTGGGCTCCCAGCGTGGCACCTATGAGTCTGTTTTCTTTGGGGGGGTTACAGTGCACCTGATGGGGCATTAGGCACCCCGTCGGCCATAAGGACTTTTGCCATGCTGGGGTGGGCTCCCAGCGTGGCACCTGGAAGTCTGTTTGGAGAGGGGTCAGTGGAGCTGATGGGGGATTGGGCACCCCGTCGGTCATACAGTGTGAGGGGGTGGAGGAGTGCACATGTGACATGCTGGGGTGGGCTCCCAGTGTGCTACATAGGTGTTCGGCGAGGGGAAGGTGGGACTAACTGTCTATGACAGTTCAGATGCAGTGCTGACATGACAATTTGCACTTGCCAATGGCAGTATGCAAATTACCTACACGTTACCACTGCTGATTGTGGCGGTGTTTTGCTTAGGACTGTATGCCACTGCATCTGAACAGCTGTCATAGACAACTTGGACATTAATTGGCGCGGTGCAGCCGTGCCTGCAAAAGGGAGCAGGGCAATGGAAATGGGGGAGGCACACCTATGAAAACTCATATGGTGGCACTATGTTTCTTGCACATGCGTGCAAGCAAACATAAAAATGACCATAGGCTCTTCACTGTCAACCAAATAAGGGTCTTGAAATTACTGACTAAACAGTGGAGGCTTTGGAAGATTTGATTATTCCCTTTCCCTACCTTCCTC
Source organism: Neoceratodus forsteri (assembly GCA_016271365.2). Classification (NCBI taxonomy): domain Eukaryota; kingdom Metazoa; phylum Chordata; order Ceratodontiformes; family Ceratodontidae; genus Neoceratodus; species Neoceratodus forsteri. The sequence continues at coordinate 1,190,185,931 of CM028130.1, read as the reverse complement.
CCTCCCCCAGTCAGGGTGGTGATCTCCCTCCTGTTCTTTTCTGCCATTTCCCTGGCCCTTGACTTGCCCGCCCAGCTTTTTTTCCTTTTTTTAGCTTTTCCTGATATTTACTTTCCTCAGTCAGTAGACGAGTAAACAGTTATTTAATTGTATTCAATTTTGTTTAAATGCTCACTGAGAGACAATGTTAAATGCAGGTAGCAAGTTGCAACAACAAGGCAAGCAGCCCAGCACTGTCAGCAGCATGTCCGTCTGTCCTCAGACAGTATAACACGCGGCAGTGGTGAAGCCACACTTGACACTTTGTCTATTTGCAAGGCTTACCTCTCCAACCTTCGGACACCTTCCCACCACCTGACCACATAGCAGCTGGTCAGGTGACAACGGACTCACTGTTGGCAAATGGTGCAAGCACAGTAGCACATTCAGGCTTGCTGGCTGCTCCCCAACAACTTGAGCTGCAAGGGGGCAGCTGAGTTGGGACTCGGTCAGGAAGCATCAGCAGATAGCAGTAGCCGGGAGGAGGAGCTGACTTCAAGAGAAACAGTCAAGTTACCAAGACAACATCTGACTTAGGTACAAGTGGCTGAGCATGCCACCCACAGCATGCCACTGCCAGCCCAACGCACAATTATTTAAAGAGCAAAGCAGCAGAATTAAAGTACTTTCATAAATGGAAGAGGTGCCCCAGCTGCACCCTGGCATGAAGAGAGGTGCCGGGGCTGTGCCCCTGCACAAATTAAGCACTGTTCTGAATGCAGCCCTTTTAGCATTTATCTTTTAGCCACCTCAAGAACCATAGTGGTCTCTTCTTCCTCTTGCTTTTGTTCACTTGCTTGACACAGAGGTTAGTTGCCTTCACTATGCCCCCTTTTAGCTTGGCTCATTATTCCTCCACCCCTCCAGGTCATCCCCCCCTCCTTGCCAGGCCTTCCCTGAGGCATTCACCCATCTTTTTAAAATCTGCCCTTCTCAACTCCAGGACCCTTGTCCACTTGTGGTTCAGTTCCACTGCCATCCTTATAATGACCCACACTGTATGTTGATCACTGGTCCCCAAGTGGCCCCCCTACTTGATGTCTGCAACACTCTCCCTGTTGTTGAGAACCAGGCCAAGAATTGCCCCATCATGAGTGGGCTCACTGACTAGTTACCTGAGGAATGCCCCCTGCAGGGAGTTCAGGATGTTCCTGCTTCTAGCTGAAGCCACAGTTGGGAGACTCCAATCTACATCTGACAGGTTGAAGTCCCCCACCAGCAGCACCTCCCCCTTCTCTGCCATTTTGCCAATGGCTTCCAACAGTACCCTATCTAACTGGTGCAAATAGTGACTCCATTTTCTGACTCCTGGGTGACCCACAGTTCCTCTGCTCCCCCCTGAATTCCCTGCATCTCCATTGCTTTTATGCTTTCCTTCACATAAAGCATCACACCCCCTCCTTTCCTTCCCACCCTGTCCTTCCTGAACGGAGTATATCTTGGTATGGCCATGTCCCAGGCATGGCTTTCAGTGCACCATGACTCACTAATGGCCACAATATCCAGGTCAGCCTCTGCTACGATGGCCTCAAGATCTAGAATCTTACTTTCTAGACTTCTAGGCTTTGATTCAAGCCTATCAGAATATGCTGTTTTTTCAGCTCTACAAAATAGTTTTTAATTAGTTTTACTTTTGAGATCTTCATATCCATTTTTATTAGAATACAGATCACTGAATTTTTCCTTTTCCTTTTCAAACTTTCCCATTCTATGAGAAAATACACTAGTTTTACAGATGAAGGTGGTTATTGATTTATTTCAAAAATACATTGCCAGGACCCAGAATGGCACTCTCTGAGAACAAGTCTGTCTTGAAAGGTATCCTAGTGGTTGGATTGTTTCATGCTCTTTCAAACATTAGGTAAATAATCTGTCGTTTGTAAGTCATCATATTAATAAGAATCCCTTGTATAGTAGAGGAACTGCAAGATCACATAAAGTATACAATACTTCAAAGAAATGGATTAAATTCCCTTGGAAGGAAAGGATTAACAACCAATATTTAAGTTAAACACAGAACTAAAAGTCTTCCTTAGCAGCATAGCAAACAGATCCACTCGGTAAATCCCTTATTAGATAAAAACCAAAGTATTATGGTGGGAAAACGCATACCCAGCAAAGTAGTATAACATTACAAAGTTAAGCTCTTCACAGTTAACCATTTCAATAGTAATACATAACTTTGTGATCATAGTGCCACAGGCATTTGTTATGTAGGACTAATTTTTTCAGTTCCATTGGACCTTTTTATTGTAATATATTAAAAGGCAAAGATTTTAAGATGCAGAACAGCTACATCACTACAGACATGACGTGGAAGCCCCATAAAATATATAGGTTATGGAAGGCGGGGAGGGTCTCCCTTACATTATTTTTTCATAGCAAAAATTGCAAGCAGAAAGAAATAATGTGATCTAACTAGGAATCGAACCCTAGTAACAAAACATCTGGGTGCACCAGGGTTAAATTACCAGTATATATGTTTTTTCTTGCAGGATACCCCCCACACACACACCTTATCCACAAATCCTGGCTATGTCCCTAACAGATCTGACATTTAGAATGATGGTAGATGACTAATATAATTTACATCCCTGCTTTCATTATTATGATATAAACTGGGTCTAACAAATCCTGTAATATCACTGGTCATAACACAACACACGGCCAAACATTATTCAAGTATAACTGCACACCTCAAATGTGTTACTTTTTTTTCTCTGTTATCTAATTTTTGTTACAGATCATAGCCCTAATGTTACAAGCATGATAACACACATAAGGGTGTGAGGTTGTAAAGAAATATACTCACTTTTTGGGGGTTGGTAAGCACTTGGCTGTATCTCATGCCTAACCCCAAGGTGAATATATATTTCTTAATGACTATACACGCTGTTGTGTGTTACTGCTCACTTCTTTAGTTTGATTTGAAAGGTCATTTTAGCACTATTTATCCAGAAGAAAAAAGCTTTGAACAATAAACAAGACCAGAGAATACTTGCACTGTGGAACACACTCCATAGCAGCCTTCAAATTATGTTTATCATTAAGTTAGTAGAACATCATACTTTGTTTTTCTAAGTGAATTGGATTGATTTCACAGACATATTTTCAAGGATTGGCTTAACCTCTGCAAAGTCACACATTATTTATTTATTGAAATGTTTCACCAGGAATGGCACATTGAACAACAAGTTGCTCGTCTCATGGTGCATCCTTTGGGGGGAGGGGTCACAAGGGAGAACACATAATAAAGTACATACACAGAGTAGCATAACAGTTGACAGATTAAGTGAACAGATTAATGGTGTAGACATACAACATGCTACACAATATATACATCGGCCACATTAAGACCGAGGACATTATCATATTGCACTTCGATATAGAGTATACATGACTGTACATTGAAGTGCTGTGTAGAAAACAAGTATACATAGTGTTAAGAAGACCATTATACATAGTGTTAAGAAGACCATTATGCATAGTGTTAAGAAGACCAGTGACAAGGGAAGTTCTTCATTTTATCCCTCAGAATTTCTTCATCCTACATGGAAAAGGTGCTATCTCATATAAACTCAACAACAATTCATAATAATCTATGACACTAAATCAGAATTAAACTTGGCACTAATAAAAGCACCAGTATACACAGTGCTTTGAGTCTGGCTCTCCAGGTCTGATGACTTGTCCAAAATTTTGAGGACCTGCATACCACACTGTTTCACATATTTTGGGTGTCAGTGTCACACATTTCAGTGACAAAAGGTTGATGGTTTGAGCCAAACCACCAACCTTTTGTCACTGAAAGTTTAAGTACAGTATAAATACAAACCAGATGAAAAATATATAAAAGACTTTAAAGCAAAGTTTAGCACTTATAACCACCGATCTCTTCTTTCTTTGAAAACTATCAGCTGTACTTGCATAATAAAACTGTTTTCTGGACTCTTACCATTAGATCTTGCCATGCTTATGAAAAGTCCTCTTGTCTTCCAGCAACTAGGTGTCAGAATCCCCTGCTTGAGTCAGAGAGCTAGCTGGTGGTGTGTCCGAGTGTGTATTTGTGAGCAGCGCTCAGAATTCAACTAACCTCATCAGTCTGGGTATTTATGTGGTTCAAGCAGGAGTACAATTTCAGAGGGAGGATGGGCCTTCAGCTCCATGTGATGCCAGTGACTTCACTGGGCAGCTCAGGAATTTCCACTCAGCTTCCAGTGCATCTCCGAATCTTATGGAGGACAGTATTGATCAGTGTGCTGCAGGTGTCTGTCCTCGCCAGCAGGACTCGATGTGAGTCATGGTGAAAGCCACTCGTAGTAGTAGTAGTAGTTGTTGTAGTATTAATTCTTTACGTAGCATTAGTTAAAAACCAAAGCCAATACAGTAAAAATCTGTCATGTAAAACATACAGCAAAATTAATACAAATATCAATAAATAATATTTGCCGACTATGTTTACATCCTTTGGTTGTTTTTGATCTATACCACATATGCTCCTTCTTTGCCCATGAGGTAAATGATACAAGGCTATACATCGCAGCTTGATTTTCAATTGTAATATCCAAGTCAGCTTTAATGTATCATCCCAATGTTATTTATCCCCTATAAGTGGAAGTTACCATCTCCTCTTTGATTTCTCTTGTACAGTGCAATACAAAGTCAATGAATCAAGTCTTGTGATGCGCCAGCACCACACATACATTGATTTTTTTATCTTTAGCTGTTTCTGGTTTAAATTCTCATCCTTTCCTTGACAAAAGATTGGAATTTAAGTTGGGGTAAGCTTTGTTTATGTTTACTGATTTTAATAAATGTTAAATACAACTAAATTAGTCTGCAAAATGATTAAAGTGTACCTCCTCAGGATATTACTCATGTTACTTCTGTTATCTGGAAATGTTCATCCCAACCCGGGACCCCATGGCCTAGCCCCCCGTGCCCCAAAAAGGCGGGAGGGGTCCCTCACGTTAGCCTCTATCAGTGTCTGTAGCCTCCTCAAGAAACTTGACATACTGCAAACCTGGGTCCAGCAACACAACCCTGATGTTCTGTTTATTGTCGAACCATGGCTTAACCTCAAGATACCAGACACTGCAGTCACCATCCCTGGATACACTATATTCAGGCAGGACAGGATTGCTAAACAAGGAGGGGGCTGTGCCATCTACCTGAGGAACTCCTATCTGGGTCATGTCCTTCCTTTCACAAACCCTTAACACCCCTCGCAGGTTCTCGCTATCAAAATTCTGCTCAGGGCGCACAACAAGGAGCTCACCATAGCCTCTGTTTACCTACCCCCTAAAGACCAGGCCGATGGACTTGCTAGCATCATGGAAATCCTAAAGGGAATACACCATAACTCTGAAATCATAATACTCGGTGACTTCAACATTAACTGGCTGTCACCGGAGGCCGGCACCTACAAGGATGCCATAATGGCACAGAACCTCACCCAGCTTGTTGCCACCCCTACCAGATGTAATTATAGAACAGGGTCACACACACTCCTGGACTGGATCCTTTCTAACCACCCTGAATGAATTTCTAAAGTCACAGTACTCCCTGACGTTATCAGTGACCACTCATCTGTTACCTGTATCTGGACAAACAAATTCATCAAGCCCCCCCCTAAAATAATCCACACCAGGGTGTTGAAGCAGGGGTGCCTTGGGCTACTAAAAGCACATTTAAGCCGCACAGACTGGTCACCAATTGGCACCTCCAAAGATGTTAACCAAGCCTTGGACCTTTTCATTGGGCACTTCACTGCGGCCTGCAATATCTTCACACCTCTCAAAAAAGATGAAGGTCAGGGGAAGAGCTAACCCCTGGATAACCCCCAAACTAATCACTTTACTCAAACAAAGGCACTCTGCCCGAGCAACTTCCACACCTGGGGCTATTCATAAATATAAAACTGCCAGAAACGAGTGCACACAGGCAACTTGGAGTGCCAAAAGCAAATATTTCAAGGAGGCTCTCTCCAACTTCTGGGGTGATGGGAAACAAATTCTGGAGTAACTTAAAAGACCTTACAGGCAAGGATCCTAAGTCACCACCCACCATGCTCAATATTTATTTATTTATTTGGGCTAGCCATAGAGATGACTATTTTCAGCCACGACCCGGGAGGATTACAACATGAGGGAAACAAAGAAAGAGACATTGCAAGTACAGCATAACACAATTTGGAGGAAATAACATGTTCATCATATTTACAGATAGGCAGAGATGTGTTCACAGTGAAAAAAAATACAAGTGGGGGCAGAGTATGTACTCTAGGGATGTAACAAGCTATCTAATATGTAATGAGCGCTAGGCAACAAGAATACAGTACCCTAGTAAGTACATAGTAAATGCACATTTAGCAAATGCTATTTATGAAGGAAAATCAACATACAGGCATACAAAATCATCATCCAAGACAGCTAGTGGAGCATAGCCATGGTTCTAAGAGAAGAGAGGGTAGGGCTTAACACAATAGGCAGATGGGAGAGAGAGGGATCATGGAGGTTTAAAACAGGTGCATGGGTTTGAAGCAAGTAGGTAGGCACGAAAGCTCTTTTTTAAAGAGGGCAAGAGAAGATGCATGGCGTACTGTTACTGGTAAGGAGTTCCATTGCTGTGTGGCATAGTGAGAGAAAGCTTGGGAACCTTTTGAGGTTTTACACCTGGGTATTTGCAGTAGGGACTTGTCAGTCGAGCATAGGCCATAGGACGATGTTTGAGGAGACAGTAGCATAGCCAGACTAGCAGGAGATTGTGTCCTGATTACATTATCCACTAGGGAGCCAACTGAGTGGAGTCTCAGCGCAGCAGGTGATAGCCAGTTTAGGTCTGAGTAGAGTTGGCAGTGGTGTTTGAGCCTAGGGGATGAGGATGCATAATGGCAAATGTTGTTGTAGGTGGTGTCCCAGGCACGAAGCGTTGTTTTAGGTATGGCTGTATATGTGACCACTCCATAAGTCAGGGCTGGAAGTAGGATGCCACGGGCAACAGCCAGCCTAGCGGATGGTGTAAGCATGTAGCTACATCCATAGGCAATGCCTAGCTTAGAGTTTACCAATTTACAAGTGGATTTGACGTGGAGATCAAAGCCTAGATTCTGGTCAAGGATGACCCCAAGATATTTGAACGAGGTAACTATATTTAAGGGAGGGGAGCCTGGACAGAAGACCTCAATGTTATTGTTGCAGGATTTAAGCTTAGTTGTGGATCCAAACAACATAGCTTGACTTTTCGATACACTGAGGACCAGTTTGTGATCAGAGAGCCAAGTTTGGATTTTATGAAAGTCAGAGGAGAAGCACGAGTTTATGTCAGACAGGTTTTTGGAGCTAGTATATAGAACGATATCATCTGCATACAAGAGGGATGAACATGAGGTGAGATTAAGGGTAATGCTGTTAATAAATAAGGAGAAAAGGAGGGGCCCCAAAATGGATCCCTGGGGAACCCCATGCTTAGAGTTGCTGGGTTCGAGAGGGTGGAAGCATATTTCACAACTTGGGCTCTGTTTGACAGATAACTACTGAACCAGGTCACTACACCCTCAGTAAAACCCATCGACTCTAAAGTAGCGAGAAGAATAGGGTGGTCAACAAGATCAAAAGCTTTGGTCATGTCTATAAAGACAGCCCCAGTGAGGAGGCCTGAGTCCATAGCAGACAGGGTGTCGGTGGTAAATTTTAGCAGGGCCGTGGTGGTGCTATGGCCCTTGCGGAAACCATGTTAGGCTGAGGAGAGAAGACACCAACATCTGACCTTTTCACAATCACCAATACCTTCAACAATGCATTCTCCAACTTGGATAGTGTCCTCCCATCTGATTTCTTCGATGCCCCCTATGGTAGTAACCCCCCCGACACTGCTTCTTTCCTACACCCTGCCCCATGACTTTACTTCAAGGAGATCCCAATGCACTTAGCCAGAACTTATATTCAGAAGGCAAACCGCAACGCAGGCTACAGTGGCGACTCCCTTGACCTGAAGGTGTTAGCACTGGTCCTTGAAGAAATCCTTGTACCTCTGACAATGATCTTCAACCTACCACTAAGAATGTCCCAGTTCCCATCTTGCTGGAAGCAGGCGACCATCACACCGGTACACAAAAGTGGAGACAAGTCACTACACTCCAACTACAGACCCATCTCCATCCTCCCCCCTTTGTCCAAGGCCCTGGAATGCATTGCCTCTGACCAGCTAGTCGAGTACCTGGAAAAATATAACATCCAATGTCCCAAGCAACATGGCTTTCGAAAAGGCCACAGCACCACCACTGCACTACTAGAATTCATGGAATTCATCCATACCACACTCGACCAAGGAAATTGCGGGGGGGCAGTATTCATCGATCTTACGAAAGCCTTTGATACAGTCAACCACCCACTCCTACTCAAGCAACTTTTAAGCATTGGGCTCTCCAAAGAAGCACTGCTCTGGTTTTCAAATTACCTTGGGGAGAGGGTCCAGTAGGTCAGGATTGCCGGTGTCACCTTGGAAGATAAACCGGTCCTTCCGGGGATCCCACAGGGGTCCATCCTGGGCCCTCTCCTCTTTGGTCTCTTTCTAAATGACCTACCCAGTGTCTGCCAACAGAAGTTACTACTCTATGCTGACAACGCAGTCTTGTTCACCAGACACCAAGACGTAGTGCTCCTTCAGAAACAACTTCAGCTTGACTTCATACACATTGAAGAATGGTTCAAGATGCACAAACTGGTCCTGAACTACAGCAAAACAAAGGTGATGTCTTTCTACAGTGCCAGGAGCAAATACAAATCCCATGACCTCACCATCAAAAACCAAGCAGAGACCATACTAAAACATGTTCCTGAATTTAAATACCTAGGCGTTACACTGGACAGTTCCCTCTCCTACCACCGGCACATAGAATCTTTTGCCAAAGCTGCCAATATCCGTATAGGCCTGCTCCACAGGCACAAACATTGCATGAATCTGGACTCACTCCGGTTGGCTATTAACAGCTCTGTCACCTCCATCATTGATTATGGGCTTGCAATCTATGGCTCCACCTCTGCCACTGCCCTCCGCAGAATTACGGTTGCACTCAACAAAGCATGCAGGCTTCTAACAGGGGCTGACCAATTCACACACTTATGATCTGTATGCTCGGGCAGGATGGCTTCCTCTCATCAGCTGGATCCAGTATTAAACCTGCCTCCTGGCCAAAAAAGTCCTCCTTGGGATCATGCCCCCAGGGGTTGAAAAGCTCCTCATAGACCACTACAGCTCACAACAAACTAGAAGTTCACAACAACAAACCTTCCTTGTCCCCAGATGCCAGACTACTATGGGACAGAGGGCTTTTGCTCACAGAGCTCCACAGTGCTACAATACTCTCAACAAAGAAACTCTTACTGCTGCTGCCCTTGGCCCATATAAAAAGCCAACTCTGACCTCATCTCAGCTCTACTAGTCAATGTGACTGCTTCGCCTAACCTGGGGCCCCACGCTTCACTGCCCTCTGCCTTAGACAGGTCTGCTACCCCTCTTGCCATGCCCTCCCTCCCCTGCCTCCCCCTGCACACCCCCTCCTCCCCACTCCTATTCCTCACCCCCCTGGCACTTACGGACAATTATCCTGTCCTTTCTTTCCCTGAGTACCCTACCATTCCCCTTACCCTACGACAATGGCCTTCTTGCCTGCATACCCCCGCCCTCCCTATCCGCACGCCAATAGCGCTTATTTCTAAGTTTATCTCTAAGTTTGCCCTTGCACATTTTGAGGTACTGTAATTAACTATGCCTCAGCCTCTTGTTCTTTTTTTCTTCATTTGTACTATGTAATTATGTATTATCCTATCGACCTTTGTATGTATGTTTACCTACCATTTCCTCGACGTGGAACCTTTGTAAATGAGCAGTTCCTGCTCAAAGGTATTTGTAATCCTAGATTTCAATAAAATAAAATAAAATAAAAATAAATACAGTAGCTTTCTTAAGTACGTAAAATAAAGTAAAGTAAATCTTTATTTATATAGCGCTTTTTAAAATCAAGGTGCTTTACACAGTATAAATCACAAGTGCATAAAACAGTCAACAATATAAATTTTTAAAATCAGTCAATCAATCTGGAAAAGCCAATACAAATAAATAAGTTTTTAACATAGTTTTAAAACTGCTGATGGTCAGGCATTCTCTTAACTGACGAGGTAGGGAATTCCACAGGGTTGGTGCTGCAAAAGAAAAAGCATGAGCTTCAGAAGATTTTAAGCAAACACTGGGAATCTCTAGCAATCCCTCGTTGGTGGATCGGAGAGGATGATTGGGGGAGTAGGGAGTCAGAAGATCTTTCAGGTAGTCGGGTCCCTGTTCATGTAGGGCTTTAAAGGTAAGCAAGTCTACCTTGTAGATGATCTGCCACAGAACCAGCAGCCAGTGCAGTCCATGCAGCACAGGCGTAATGTGACTGGACCTAGAAGTACCAGTCAACAGCCTGGCTGAAGCGTTCTACACTAGCTGCAAGTGATGGATATCAACCCCAGACAGCCTTAGGTAGAGGGCATTGCAGTAGTCAAGATGGGTAGTATTGAAGACATGGACCAATGTTGGAAGGTCACCTGGCGGAACCAGGTGTTTCACCTGGGCGATACTCCTCAGATGGTAAAATGAGGATTTAACTACAGCTGACACCTGAAATTTCAGGGTCAAGCCATCATCAAAACTAATGCCCAGGTTCCGCACCCAATCTGAGGTAGTGAGCTGGACACCATCAAGCCACAGGCCCGACATGTGCCCAGCCCCAAAACCCACCCCTGGGCTACCCGGGTCCACAACCAACACCTCAGTTTTATCCAGATTCAGTCTCAGCCAACTGGAGCTCATCTAGTCTTTGATCTCAGAGAGGCAATTGTTTAGCACAGAGACAGCATCAGCCTGTCCAGGCACAAAGGACATATACAGCTGAGTATCATCTGCATAGCAGTGAAACCTCAAGCCGTATCACCTGATGATATCTCCCAATGGCAGCATGTACACTGTGAACAACATGGGTGCCAATGTGGAGCCCTGTGGCACCCCTCAAGACAGGAGGAGGGCATCAGAGGAATAAATTCCAGTGACCACCCTCTGAGACCTGCCTGCGAGGAAAGATAGAAACCATTCGAAGACTGTACCCAACAGTCCACAAAAGAAACGCAGGGTCTCCGAAAGCACCCCATGGTCCACAGTGTCAAAAGTTGCTGAGAGATCGAGAAGGACCAAGATGATACGAGCCTTTCGAGCTCTTGCCATTAGGACATCATTTAGTACCCAAACAAGGGCAGTCTTCATGCTATGCCTTTTCCTAAACCCAGGCTGAAGAGCTTCATAGACATTGTGAGTTACAAGGTGATCATCCAGTTGCAACACAACCACCTTCTCAATAAACCTTCCCCACAAAGGGAAGGTTAGAGACAGATCGGTAGTTAGCTGGATCGTCAGGATCCAAGGAGGGTTTTTTTAAGGAGTGGTCGAATGACCACCTCCTTTAGGAGGTCTGGAAAGAGACCCCTCTCCAAGGATCTCCATACAATTTCAGCTAGGATTGATCAGAAAGCATCTACACATCCCACTAAAAGGGAGGTAGGGCCCGGATCCAAATTACAACAGGTTGGGCACCAAGTCTGGACGATCTTCACAATGTACATGAATTCCGGTCAGCTGAAGTCTGTACAGACAGACCGGGTGCTTACCACCTCCCGTTGACCTCCACAACACCTTATAGAGAGAGTAGGGCCAATTCCGGACCTGATGCTGACAACCTTATCTGTAAAAAAACTGAGCTAGCTCATCATACTTAATTTATAAAAAAGCTGTTCCGGACTGGAGACTGATTGGATTGCACAATCTGTCAACGGTTCGGAAAAGTTGAGCCAGTCAATTCTGCACAGCAGAAATCTCCCTGGACAGGAACTCTGCCTTCTAGTTTGTGATGTAATTTTTATCCTAGTGTTATACAGCTCTGGTATTAAACTGAAACTTTAGCAACATCTGTGTGTGTGTGTGTGTGCGTGTGTGTGATCTATATACACTGTATATGAATGACAGATTCTGCAACTATCTATGACTCTTTGTGAATGTTGTTAAGTGCTCAGTGGCCACCATGTTCATCTGCATACAGTTCCTGTACTATCAGTTTCTAACTCCTTGACCTATTTATTTAAGGTTTTTATTGACCGGGTAAGTGCACTGGATTTACTTGTTCCCCATTTTCATGTGGGAACTGGGAGTGTATGTGCAGTACAATGTTGGTACAACAGAAAGAAAGTAACAAACACATTAACATTTTACAGTGAACAACTTACAATAGACAAAATGCTTTATCCAAAGCAAGTTCATATAGATTTCGCTTGTAGAAATTCCATCAGTTTGCTCTTGAAGTTGACGTAAGTTACAATTTGTCTGAGTTCTGAGGCAAGCTCATTCCAAGTTTCAGTTGTTATAATGCTAAATGAACACTCACCCATTCCCTTTCTGCAACAAGAATCTGCAGGAGCTTTTTGTTTTGAGATCAGGGTTTTACATTGCTTTGAGACAGGATTTCACATTGTTTTGAGATTGGGAATTCACATTGCTTTGAGATAGAAATTTCAAATTGCATAGATATGGTAGAAGGAAGTCATTTAGGCAGGGAGGTAGGGGAAGGGGTGAGGGCCAAGAAAAGGGCCTTCTAGAGATATAAAGAAAGGCAAGGGAAAAGAAATGGTAGGAATTATCAGGGAAAATTGAAGGAGGCAAAGGGAGTGGTCATGAGGGAAAACACGGAAGTATGGCTTCATGTAGACAAGGGTGCTAAAGAGAGGGAAAGACATTTTGTAGGTATATTAGGAGAAAAAAACAGGGAACTGTTAGGTTGTCTGAGAGGGGAAGGCAGTGTAGGATGATGAGTAGAAGGCAAATGTTTTAACAATTGCTTTTGTTCTGTATTCCTGGTTGAGGATGAGGGGCCATTACTAGAAAGCATATAAAAACTTCCATAAGGGGGTACAAGACATGGGGCAGGTTGTGGTCATGGTTGACAGAGTAAAGTAGGGGCTTGCAGACCTTAGGGTAGATAAGGCACTATGGCCAGAGGGTTTAAACCCAAGGGTGCTCAGAGAATTAGGATCAGAACTGACTGAGCCCCTGACTGAGCTGTTCAGATGCTCATTGGAGATAGGTAAGGTGCCGGGTTGGAGATCTGCTGATGTGGTTTTGCTTCATAAGGGGAGAAGGGAAGACCTGAGAAACCACAGACTAATCATTCTTACCTCTGTCATAAGTAACCTTATAGAGACCCTGGTCAAGGACAGCATAGCAGATGACTTACAGGCATGGGTTACAGGACTACAAGTAACGTGGATTAGTGGCAGGAAGACTGTGCCAGGCCAAAGTATTAGTATGCAAACTTAAACAAAGAAATAGCCAAAACGAAACAGGCACTAATAAAATAAATGAATCACATTGACTTTAAACTCCTGGGTGAAGCCCTACAAAGCAAACTTAAAAATCATAAAACAGAAACATTCAAATGAAAAGAGCATAAATTGAAAGGGATTTGCTTGATTACCAGGAGGGACATTGCTCTAAGTGGTCTAGATTTCAGAAGCACAGATCAGTATCAAGGGGGGGTCATGCACAAGATATCGGTCCTAGGGACCAACCCATCAAATAAAAAAATCAGGATAAAGGTGACACAAACATAACAGAAGACAGGAGGGATTTACACTCTACCACACCTACAGCCTCTGGTGGGGAGCCATCAACTTTGCAGCCTTCCCACACGGTAACTTTCTCAGGGGGTGAATCATCAAATAAACAATCTGCTCAAGCTTCAAAAAATGGAAAAAAACTATGAGGGGGAAGAGGGGTGGCCGGAGATCCCCCAACAAAGCTCAAACCTCGGAGCGGCAAATCATAAACCTTTCCAACACTGAACTTTCAGACCAACAAATCAAGTTACTAGTCAAAGGACTGTCTTTTGTTCCCAGTAGCAAACCCAAGGAATTTGACGTTATAGTCAATCTGGAAACGTTTTTCTGGAAAAAGGAACAAAAGGATTTCTTTGCAAGAAACCCACTAAACACAAATACCATGGGTTATTCAGCCACAATTCAGGAGGAATTGACACCACAGGTGATAAGGAGGGATCATCACTACTTGATTTCATGGGCAGAACAATGGATGAATTGACAATGGATACATGGGACTCTCTAGAGATACATAACTTTGCGATTCTGGAAGATTTACTCACTGAAAATGAACAACATGACTTAAACACCAGTGGATTTTTAAACATTCACCTGTATGATTTAAATGCCAGAAACATGAAGCAAATCAGGAAGAGTATTTTCAGACCAAAGTCAATGTTCTGTCCACAAAATCTGAATCTACACATATATGCCTACAAGAACACTGTGTTGAGAGAAATCAAAGCAGTTTTGAAAGACCATGGTAATGTATATGGAAATAATGTGATGAAAGAGGAACATAGACTTTGGAAGAATTCAGAATTAATTATAACTTAGTTATCAATACTGCAGACAAAGGTGGGAACCTGGGAATAATGGATAGTGATTTTTACAAAACCAAGGTATTAGAACTATTGTCCAATGAAACTAGCTGTGAATTTCTTAACTCTGACCCCTCAGCCAGGTTTAAATTAGAGATCATACTACTGCTAGAGAGAACAAGAGACAGTGGTGAAATATCAGAACAGGAGTTTAAGGCTGGTCTGCTGGCACAGTGGTAGCACTACCACTTGTGGTGCCGGTGACCCAGGGTCGGGAGCGACCCCCGAGAGGTGGAGGGTCAGCTGGGTGGAGGAGAACTGAGCATCTATGGACTGCTCTTCTCCTCCAGCGAGGTGGGGGAAGTAGACACGCTGTGTGTTACTGAAGGAGTCGCGCTGCGTCGTGATGCCATTGCATGCCTACGCTGTGGGGACAAAACCAAGTATGGAAATAACAAACCTCTGGTACACTTGAAGGCCAGGCCCCATCAGCACCACACCGGATGCATACAGGCTGCTCCCTCTAAGTCCATCCCCTCAGATCTTTTGCAGTGTGTGGGGTACGTACCTGCCCTCTGTGATGCGACTTGTAGTGACATAGTATGTATACATAGTATGGAATGGAGATATTTAAAAGAATTAAAGTACTGATCAGGGTCATACTCAGGTGACCATAAAGGTTGTAATCACAGTATCACCTTGAAAAAAGCATGGCTCTTGGCTCAGATTATAGCAGTGGCAAGGTGCTTACAGTTGGGTTCATGCTCTAGCTAATTATTTTTTTTAAATAGTGTTTTTGCCCTTAGCATCTGATCAGTGTGCCTTCAGTTGCAGTCATTGACTGCTGCCTGGCCATGGAGTCCCTGCCCAATGCTCTTCCCGCCTGGGATTCTGGTATCACCCCCCCCAACTTGCCCCTTGGAGTGGGGTCCCCATCGTTTCCTCCCTGGGGTAGCATCCTTCCCAGATCCAGAGCAGCTACAGGAGGAATATAAAAAAATGCAGCTAGTAACTTGTTAAGCCAGGAAACGCGAAGGAGGGCATTCAGGAGGCAGGGGCATGATACATGTGGAGGCCATGGGCAGAGGGCTGGATGTCATCCAACCAACTGGAGGCCATTTTCCTTCATTACTGCCCAACTACTGAGACTGCTCATTGGGATAGTTGCAGCACCGTCATTGAGCGTGCTGAGATCTGTGCACTCTCCCCCCACCCCTTATGGGATGTGGGTTCTGCTGTACCACCACCTGTAGTCACCAAGGTGGCAGTGTTGCTGCAGACAACACACATCTCCTTTCCCAATGGAGAGTATCTACTGAGATGCACAATCCTGCTCCCCCTTCCGACTGTCCCGACATCCCGGGGCTAATTCCAGAACCAACTGTGCCAAAGGGCTGGCCTTGCTCTAACTAACTCTTGGTGAGCATTTGCAAATGCCAATGGTGGGTAGTAGCATCCACTGAACTTTTCTGAAAGAGGGCACTGATTGTTTTGGACGGAAGGGCCTATTAACCTTTCTAAAAGAGATCTTAAAAATCCTAATCATAACCCTGGTATTGGTCTATCCCTACAGAGAGGAATTGCAAAGACAGCATGCATCTAGAGTATAAATACTGTACAGGAATACAAAAATTAAATAGAAACATAAGAGAGCAAAATGAAAAGAAAATATTGTTGGTGGGTAAAGATAATACCTTTATTAGGCTCTTCCACCTGAAGGAAAGGCTGTACCACAGGGCTTGAAAGCTTGTATCTTAGCCTAATGTAACCCTGGCACCATGTAGCAATGGGCTACTACACCTGCCTGTTTGGTCCAACCAATTTGAGGGACCTGGGCTCTGTTCTGATGGTGAAAGGGGGTTCTTTCCCAAATAGAAATAAATAACGCAGTGCCTACATCCAGAGTAAATATAAAGTGGATAAAGATGGTTTCTCTGTCTCAGAGCAAAAAACTGGTAAGGCGCTGAAGAAACATGAGTGCAGACAAAATTGTCCAATTTCGGTAATTCCTCTCTTTATTGTATAAAAATGGCAATGAACTCAATGTTTCATCTACTGCGTAGGCTTTCTCAAGAGTTGCCTTTCTAAAAAATACATAAATAAAAAAAATTTAAAATACTGTCTGCAACCATTTCCATAATTAAACCAAAAATTAATCACAAACAGGTTTAAATCTCATGATTCCCAATGGTGCTACTCACAAAATATGGTTTCTCAGAATTCAAATACTGTCTTTCATCAATAACTCAACCTTCTGTGATGACATTTTTCAAAAATCCTGAAAATGTGTAAGATACAAAATCATATCTTGTATTGACTTCTTATATGGCAATTTGAATTTATAGTGCTCCCCAACACCAATCCTTCACCAAATTTATAATATACACATCAAATTCAAAAGTATTTGATTACCCACACAGATCCTTTATCTCAGAGATATATGCATGTCTCAGTTTCATGGCATTCTTCAATGCTATCTGTTTGTTTCATTAATTTGTTGTCCCTTTGGTTCCTTGCTAAAATTCAACAAAATATAATAAAATATTTTTTGTGCCATTTCATTACACTGTTGTATCACAAAACTTATTTATCCACATTTTTTACTTTACCATATTATTTAAATAATTCATTTATAGCCAAAACACATGGAATGTTTTTTTTTACATACTCAGATATGCCTGTTGTGTTATTCAAATGATTTGCTTGTCGCTAAAACATGTCATAAGCTGGCACAGCTCCTTTCATTGTAATCAATTAGTGGGAGTCATATTCAGGAACATATCCAGAATGACAGCTATTTACTTTGTTAACATGATGTTCAAAAAAACCATTATGCCAATAGATACAATAAAACAGGACTCATTTCATTTAACTACTTGTTTTCATTCTCAGGTTAAACTACACCAACTCAGGAGAAAACAGCATTGTCATCTCTGAGAAACCATCTTTATTCATTTGATACATCGGCACAGGCTGCTTGGAAAAAGAACAAAATTTCTTGCAAGAACCATTCATTTCCTGTGGACTTTCCTTCCCTTTCCTTTCCCCTTTTCCCTTTTTCCAACTTAATCTATTAAATATAAAGTGGGACAGATATTGGTGTAATACAACCCCATGGGATGCTGTACCTTTCTACCTCCCCTTTCAGTCACCCCATACATGGATTACCATAAACCAAACTAAATTTCAATATACTTGTAATTATTGACTATAGCTAATAATATGCTCACACTAATAACACACTCATGAGACAGTTGTAAAAAGGTTAACCAACAATTTATTTACATGGGGTAGGGTTAGGAAAAGGGGAAAACAGATGTCGAGCACAAGCAACTTTCACCATTAGTCTTTTATAAAGACCAATCAATCTGTCTGTAAACTATAACAGTTATTGTGCCCACCTCTCACCAGCATGCGCACACAGTAAGCAATAATACCCTCCAGGGTGGGCAATTTTAGGCTATACCGGACTGCCCAGGGGCATAATGAGGCCTGACTCTGCAGGCAGAGTCCCTTATAGCCCCTGAAAGGTCCAGTGTAGCCCAATACCGTCCACCCTGGAAGGTGTTATTGTGCTTACAAAATGGGCACTGTAAAAAAAAATAATAATAAAAATTGTTAATAAAAAAATTAGTTTAAAGGGGCACTGTCAGCTTTGTCCTTATATTTTTCATCATTTCTGAGTATTGTTCCCTGAGGCACACACTAAACAAACTACTCGTGTAAAATGGCCCTGCATGTGCCAAAAGTAATATTTTTTACCTGTTTTCCACTATTTGCAATTATTTTCTGTCCGACCAGCCTGAACGTAATTCAGCTGACCTCCAGAAGCACATCCATCGTAAGGACACACTTGTTACAAGAGGCACAGTTCAATTTAGGCTGTTGAAATACTCCATTTAAGTAGCTTCATTCATAGGGCATGCCAAAAATTGCACATCATGACTGTGTTCTGTTACAGATGTGCATCTTTGGGATGGATTTAGGATGGTCAGACAGAAAGTAATGGCAAATAGTGGAAAACAGGTAAGAAATGTTACTTTTGGCACATGCAGGGCCATTTTACACAAATAGTTTGCTTAGTATGTGCCTTGGGGGATACTGCTCAGAAAAGATGAAAAATGTAGGGACAAAGCTGACAGTGTCCCTTTAAGATAAATTTTGCGATTAAATAGTTCCGCCGCCTGCATTAGAATGAAGGACTTTTGTCCTACTGGAGACTCTGTAGTTAAAAATAATAAAAAAATGCCCTGTGGTGCTGAGGGTTGAGGTGCTGGATGCCACACTTTGCGCAATGCCAGCGACCCAGGTTTGGGAATGAGCCTGAGTTGTCAGGGGTCAGTGCGGGGGAGGGTGAGGAGTGGGACTCAGCTGCCATGAGGCGGTTCTCCTCTCCTGGGGAGGAATGTAGAGTTTCCCCATCCTTGGCTGCCACCCTGTGGAGGACGGATGGCAGTTCGGGCCATGGGGAGTTCAGCGATTGCTTGGGTAGAGGAGGAGCCGGCTTCACGGGGTGCATGTGCTCCTTCACCCGCATGCATGGGTGTGTGCTGGGGCCCTGGGCATAATGTGAGAAAAACGGGGGCAAACACTGAAAAAATATAAATTAAAAAAAATAAAAAAGCTGTTTTTATGCAGTTATTGCCCCCACACAGATTGTTTCTGTTTCTTCAGTCAGAACTCCCCACCACCACCACCACCGCCATTGTCATGCAAAAGTCCCCCCCCCCCAACTTTCGTTGTGTTTTAGTGTCATTTGTTAGACTACATTTGTGTCCTGTTATTTTACCACTAGAGTCAGGAGCTGTTGTGGCTGCTATCGGGGAAGAACGAGTGGTCTGCAATGGTGCGTGGTCTGGGAGAGTGAGCATGGTTGGGGAGGCAGTTTTCCCTGTAGGCTGCAGGTGAGACTGAGAAAGTTATCATGCCATGGACACATTTTTTAAAGTACTACAGAAGCAGTGCTATGTTCACTGCAAGTTGGGGTTGTCTGAAGGGAGAGGTTAGTCAGTAGACTGTGGCAGTTTGTGTGTGTGTGTTTTTAAATTGGACATAGATACATAGATACATAGACAGTGTCAGCAGATAAGGGCCTATGGCCCACCCAGTCTGCCCATTTGAGCTTGTAAGTTCAGTTTATGTTTTCCTAGAAGTCTGTTGCCCCTTACCCCTGACCTCCAGAATTCCTTTATGTCTATCCCATGCATTCTTAAATCCCGTGATTGTTTCAGCCCCCACCACTTCCTCTGCGGTGGGTGTTCCACTTGTCCACCACCCATTCTGTAGAAGAAATTCTTCCTCATGTTTCCTCTGAATCGCCCTCCTCCAACTTCATCCCATGCCTCTAGTCCTGGTACATCTTTTTCGCTTAAAATAGTGTATTCCTGCACCCTGTTCCTCCCTGTGAGATACTTGTATGTCTCTATCATATCCCTCTCCCTCCTCTCCTCCAGGGAGTACATGTTCAGTTCATTCACCCTGTCTTCATAGGACTTGTGATGCAATCCATACACCATCTTTGTTGCCCTCCTCTGAACCTTCTACCCTGTCTATGTCCTTACGTAGGTATGGTCTCCAGAACTGTACACTGTACTCCAGGTGGGGCCTCACTAGTGTCTTGTATAGCGGAATTATGACCTCCCTTTTCCTGCTGGTGATGCCCTGCCTATACATCCCAGCAACCTATTTGCTTTACCTGCTGCCTTGTCACACTGTTTCCTTACCTTGAGGTCATCAGAGATGATAAACCAAAGATCCCTTTCCTGTTTGGTGCATGCTATATCCTCACCCCCAACTGATATATTGTGCCAGGGTTTTGTGGCCTATATGCATTATCTTGCACCTTTTGCATTGAATTTCAACTGCCAAACCCCTGACCATCTCTTCAAGCTTCTGCAGGTCCCTTCTCATTCTGTCTACACCTCTGGTGTGTCTACTCTGTTACAGAGCTTTGTGTCATCAGCAAACAGTGAAATTCTGCCTCTAGGTCCTGCACAATGTCACTGATGAAGATGTTGAATAGGACCGGTCCCAGCACTGATCCCTGTGGTACCCACTGGTCACTCTTCCCTCTGTGGAGTGACAGCCATTTACCACCACCCTCTGTGTCCTGCCACCCAGCCAGTTACCTACCCACCACACTACTGTCCTGCCCACACCCATATTCCCCAGTTTGTGTAGTAGTCTTCTATGTGGCACAGTGTCAAAGGCCTTGCTGAAGTCCAGATAGGCCATGTCCACTGCCCTCCCTGATCCACCTCCCTAGTCACCCAGTCAAAAAATTCAATGAGGTTGGTCTGACATGACCTCCCCCTGGTGAAACCATGCTGCCTTGGGTCCTGTAGTCCATTGACAACCAGATGTTCCACCAATCTCTCCTTCAGTAGTGCTTCCATGATCTTCCCACCTACTGAGGTGAGGCTGACTGGTCTGTAGTTCCCTGCTTCCTTTTTGTTCCCGCTTTTGTATAAGGGGACTACATCTGCTGTCCTCCAGTCTTTGGGTACCTCCCTGTTTCCAGTGATCGGCTAAACAGGATAGCCAGAGGTTCAGCCACAACCTCTCTTAGTTCTTTAAGGACCCTGGGGTGCACCCCATCTGGCCCCATTGCTTTATCAACTCTTATTACTTCCAGTTCCTTCAGGACCCTTCTCGTGTAAAGGGACTTGTGTCCATTTCTGCACCATTCTCACCCCTTGTACTCCCTTCAGACCCATTACCTCCTCTTCCTCAGTAAAGACTGAGCAGAAATACCTGTTCAATATGTCAGCTTTACTGTTGTCATCTCCACGCAGTCCCCATCCTCCCCTTCAGTCTCACTATCCCTCCCTTTGTCTTTCTTTTTCACTTATGTACCTGTAAAAGGTTTTGTCCCTCTATCCACTGATTTTGCAATGTGTTCTTCTGTCTGAGCTTTGGCTTCCCTTACTGACCTCCCTTTGCTTCTCCTGGTACTTCTCCCTATCCCCTTCTGCCTGTGTCTTTTTGTATTGCCTGAATGCAATCTTTTTGGCTTTCACTTTCTTTGCTACCTCTTTGGAAAACCATAATGGTCTCCTCTTCCTTTTCCTCTTGCTAACCTGCTTAATGCATAATTCTGTTGTTCTTGTAATCCCCATTTTAAATACTGCCCACTGTTCCTCAACCCCTGATTTGGACGTGCCCCCTAAAGCTTGTTTGGGAGAGGGATGGCAGAGTATCCATATGGCACATGTCAGCTTCAATGTGGTCAGTGGAGGGATGGCAGAGAGAGTGCCATCAACCAGCTTGGGATGTGGCAAGAGACTGGGGTGAGAGAAGGATTGACTGTGGTATCTGACAATGCTGTTAAATTTTCAGTTCCGTGTTAACTTTTTTTAATTTAAAACTGCAAGCTGGGGGCTGTGTGAAGTGGTGGCAATAGTTACAAAAGCAGCCAGGTAATTGGAGGTCAGGATGTATCGCAGTGCCACAGTCAGGTCCTTCTTTAAAAACAAAGCCTGAAAAAAAGTTGTTTTTGTTTGGTTGCTGTGTGTGTGGCGAGGATGAAGAGAAGCAGCTCGGTGGAATTTTGTCTTACACGGTGCTAAGAGGCTGATCAGTCACTAAGAGAGGGGAAAAAATGGCAGCTGGCCAGGTTGAAAATTCAGGGTGCCCAATGATACCCTAAGTAATGGGGCACCCTGAATTGGCACTTGATTTTCACTGGGCTCTACTGGAAACTAAAAGCATGCCTGACCATGGCTTTCAGCCAATCAGCATGCTTTATTTTTCAAGCCCATTTTCTAATGCAATTTAATTCCCCACCAGAGCTAGAAACATTTACCACTCCCTGACTGATACTGGTGTCCCCCCTATTGTCTAACATGGGAGCTCACACTGTCTGTCTGGGTACCCGGTTAGAGCAGTTGTAGGCCTGATGTGGTGCAGCTGATAGGCCGACATTGGTGAACTTTTTGTGAACAAACACTTTAAATTCAAACCCTTTGCATTGTTGCAACAGCTAGTGATGAAACTTGACAACTTTTGACTGGGTAGCTAATTCAGAAACTTTGGTGGCAACTATGTGCAGTTTCCCCAGATGCAGGGTGAGCCCTGCTTTACTCACCGTTTTGCAGAACGATCTCCGGTGGCTTTCAGACTCCAGATCTGGGATGCTTAGAATTAGTATGAAACTTGAACATTAGGCTAGCTGAGATGAGCAGCTGAGATGAGCAGTGGGCTCTTGCAGCTTGGACCTTCTCTCTTCATCACTAGCAGCTTGGGCCTCCTCAGCAGCCCGCTCTTGCAGCTTTAACAGGCTACATACCTCCCAGCTTCTCTAGCAGCTTGTTGTCATCTTCCTGCATCATCACAAAACTGAAACAGGCCAGTAATGGAAACTAGGACCAACACACCCCAGGAGAGAGATGACGGGTAATGCCCAGCAGTGACACTACCTGGCTGACTCCCCAGACTGTTCTTGGCTGGCATGCACTCTCTTTCTGGTATTCAGGACACTTTGGCTATAAATGGCTTCAGCCACACTGCCAGAGAGCAGCAGTGGCTCTCATTCAAAGGGACATAGTCTCTGAAGTTCCTACCAGATTGTGTTACGAAACAGTCTCTCATCTTCAGGCTTCAAGTGCTCAGACTTGCAAAGCAGACAACTTTCTTCAAGGTCTGAATGCTCAGACTGGGGACAGAGACTGGCATTCATCTTCTCTCTGTAAAGCCTCAGACTTAACAGAAGAATGAATCTTCTCACTTTAGTACTCAGACTTGAACAGAAGAACAGATCTTCTCACTTTAGTAGCTCAGACTACTTTCATCATTAAGTTTTAAATGCTCAGCATTGAACAACAGATGAATTGCTCCTTTTCACCAACTTTCCATCTACTGAAACATCAGGTCGGCGTCCCTTGGCAGTTTGGCCATAATGGACCCAAGTAGCCTCCAAAACTTCTCTCAGACATAACAACAGAGTTTCCTCTCCCTCTGGAAACTCTCAGATGATTGCTTGACACTGGAGAGCAACAACATCTTTGTTCTGGCAACAACTCCTTCCGGGCGTTGGAAGGCAATGTAGGGTGCCTCCTGGGCTGGTGGCTGTGCAAGCCCCCAGGTAGACCTTCTTCTTCTTCTTCTTCACTTGAAGACCACAGAAATGCTTCCTCTCCCTTGGGAACCTCTCCAACAACTTTCTTGCCCCTGGACCATAAATCAACACTTTGATTGTGAAGCAGCTTCTTCCACGTATTGGAAGGCAACATAGTGTGCCTCCCAGGCTGGTGACTGTGCAGTCCCCCAGACAGGCCTTCTTCATCTTTTCGGGAGCAAGGGCCAGAGCTCCGCTCTCTCAGGAGTGGCTGTAGCTGAACTGAACTAAACTGAGTCTGTCCTCTGTGTTTCAGGGGATCATGGCAGCATCCTATTTGTCAAACAGGTTGCCCATCAATAATATTAATATGCATTAAATTAATTCAATGTCTGATTGGCTGTCTGTTTAGGTGCCAATTATGCTGTCCTTGTCTCTTCCCAGAAGTCCCTTGATTAAGTCTACCAAGTCTCCCTAAATTCCCATTGGCTGATTGCTAGGTCAAAGGTGGCAAATATGGCTGCTGAAATTCAGTTCATATACAGTCCCAACCTTAACTTCTTGGTGCAGCCAAACAGTATGGTTTCAACAAATAAATTTCCTATTGTTCACCAGCTGCCCCTCTACCCTATTTACCGGTGGCAGACTTAGAAATCTTTGAGTCTCCCCCTGCCTGATGCCACCTCTGATACACAGTCCCCCCAGGCAACAGGCAGGGCAGAATTCACTTATCGTAGCCTCAGCTGCTTCTTAGAGACAGTACTCCCTCTAAGTAATGGTGCCTAAGAGTGCTTTGATTATAGTTTTATTTATTTCTCTTCTGACCCTCCCAGTGAGCCTCTAGACCTCCACTCATGTTCTGGGATCCGGATGATCGGAGCACACGGGAAGAACCACTGCCAGAGTTGCCATGGCGGCTTTCACACTTAGCGCAGTAGCGCTTATACATAGGTGAACTGGCAGCTTCAGCTCGCACATTTGAGCAGGCTCCCAGACTGAATGCTCGCACAGGCAATGCGGCGTTCACAGCCACCAGCTGGTGGTTTTAATTTTACCTCGCTCCTCTGACCCCCCCCCCAAGAATCCAGACACACTGGGGCTGACATAAACTAACAGAGGACAGAAAATAGGACCCAGGACTGGCAGGACCAGTGGGAGGGCTGAGCAGTGCCAGAGGAGACAGCAAGGTAAGCCCCCCATCCATGGGGGGGTTACACTCTCCGATGCCTGAAAAGCTTGGTGTCTGTGCCAAGTCCATAACAGGACCTAGCACCAATAATGTTAGCCAGCATTTTAAAATATTCTGTGTCTTACTAGACAAATGATTCCTGACTGCATAAGCAATAAACATATCCTAAACTAGACAGAGGCAAACCATCTATACAATAACAATGCAGTTAAGTACTTTCAAGACACAAGTTAATAGCAGCATTTGAGCACTACCATAACATCATTGTTCAGCCTCTCCTTTTACTGTCTAAGGCATCACCTGATCTGGGTGAGGACCTTGGGGTGACATATATGACCTGGTGGACTATATACACAGCTAGGTCAGTATGACCCTTAGCAAGGGTTTAGCAGTTCTTTCAGAGTGACATAATGGCACTTGCACTTCTTATTTGGCATCCAGGGTGTGCTTCCTGGTTCATCGACCAGTGACGAAACATCCTCAGGCAAAGTGGGTGCCACAACTACCTCTAGCATTTCCTCCGTGGGTACCCTTGTGGACTTCCATAAGCAAGAGGGCCTTCTGAGGGGCCAAAATTTTCACCCTCACACCAGTCCATTAAACTCATCCACTACTAATCAGGGTTTAGAGATCACAGTACAGTCCTTGTGAACATGCAGCTCCATGACGGGCATGGGTGGCAAACAGGAGATCCCGGCAGTGTCTTCAGAGTTGTAACCCGGGTGCCATGTAGCAGCAGGCTACTACCCCTGCCTGTTGGGGTCCAATCAGGTTGAGGAGCCTGGGCTCTGTTCTGATGGTGAAAGGGGGGGTTCTTTCCCAAATAGAAATAAATAATGGGGTGCCTACACTCAGAGTAAATGTAAGGTGGGACAGACATTGATGTAGTATAATCCCCTGGGATGCTTTATCTTCCCACCTCCCCTTGCAGTCACCCCCCTTACATGGATTACCATAAATCAAACTAAATTTTGATACACTTGTAATTATTGACTATAGATAATAATATGCTCACACTAATAATGTGCTCATGAGACAGCTGTAAAAAGGTTAACCAACAATTTATTTACATGGCTTAGGGTTAGGAAAAGGGGAAAACAGATGTTGAGGATGAGCAACTTTCATCATTGGCCTTTTGCAAAGACCGATCAATCACTTTGTCTGTAAACCAAAACAGGCATTGTGCACATCTCCCACCAGCAGGCACACCCAGTAAGCAATAATACCCTCCAGGGTGGGTGGTATTGGGCTATACTGGACCACCTGAGGTGTAATGAGGCCCGACTCTGCAGGCAGAGGCCATTATAGCCCCTGGAAGGTCCGGTATAATCCAATACTGCTCACCCTGGAGGGTATTATTGTGCTTAACAAGAGGGCACTGTAAAAAAAACAAAATTATAAAAATTGGCAGTAAAAACTTAGTTTTAAGACAAGTTTTGTGATTAAATATTTCCTCCGCCTGCGTTAGGATGAAGGACTTTTGTCCTACTGGAAACTCTGTAGTTAAAAATAATTAAAAAAAGCTAGTTGTATGCAGTTATCGCCCCCACAGCAGACTGTTTCTTCAGTTGGCACCCACCACCACTACTGCCGTCATAATGCGAGAGCCCCCCCACACTTTCTTTTTGTTTTATTGCCATTTGAGAGACTATATTTGTTTGTGTCCTGTTATTTTAACACTAGAGCCAGGAGCTGTTGCGGCTGTGATTGGGGAAGAACAAGCGAGCGGTCTCCAATGGTGCGCGGTTTGGGAGAGTGAACATGGCTGGGGAGGCAGATTTCCCTTCAGGCTGCAGGTGAGACTGAGAAAGTTATCCTGCTATGGACAAATTTTTTAAAGTACTACTGAAACAACGCCATGTTCACTGCAAGTTGGGGTTGTGTGAAAGGGGAGGTTACTCAATAGACTGTGGCAGTTTGTGTGTGTGTTTTTAAATCACAAGTGCCCCCTAAAGCTTGTTTGGGAGAGAGAGATGGCAGAGTGATCATATGGGATGTGTCAGCTTCAACTTGGTCGGTGGAGGGATGGCACTGAGCGCACTGTCAGCTGGCCTGGGATGAGGTAAGAGACTGAGGTGAGAACAGGATTGATGGTGGTATCTGACAGTGCTATGTAACATTTTCAGTTCTTTTTTTTTTTAACTCTATTTATGCACCTCCACTTAGAGAACTCTCTCCAGCAACTGCTTACTCAAGCCTCTACCTCCCACTGTGAAGCCAAGATTTCTGCTCCTCACCCTGGACCAATGACACCCCTGGATCTAAACCCCCATGGGGAAGGGCTGCCCTATCCTCCCAGGGTGCTCTATCTAGAGTATAGAGTGCCGGCTGGGGTGGGGACTCAGGAGCAGAGAGGGTGGCCAGCGTTAAGAGTGTGGGCTGGAGGGCAGCGCCTTTGCCTATCCCCACAGAAAGGGATTTTCTACTTAAAGTACTGCCCCTGCAGAGCGCGGCTGACAAGGCAACACTATGCCACAGCTCCATCCCCAGCATACGCTTGCGACGCTACATTGGTGCCTCCGACTGCCACCAGAGGTCACTCCACGAGCAGTTGCTTCCCCCAGTCCTCCCTGGGAAGAGAGAGCAGTCCACAGGATGCTTGATCTCTACTCTCCCCTGCTGACCTCCAATGACCCGGGCTTGTTCCTGAACCCTGGTCACTGGCGTGGCGCGAGGTGTGGCATCCAGCACCTCAACCCTCAGTGCCACCGGGCCTCAAATTTTCAGTTTTCAGTTAATTTTTTTTTTATTTAAAACTGCAAGCTGGGAGCTGTGTGAAGTGGTGGTAGTAGCTGTAAGGGTGGCCATGCAATTGATGGTTGGGATTTATGGCAGCACCACAGTCAGGGCCTTCTTTAAAAATGAAGCCTGAAAAAAGGTTTTTTTTATATGTTTGTTTTTTGTTTTGTGTGTAGCAAGGAGGAAGAGAGGCAGCTCGATGGCCTTTTGTCTTACACAGTGCTGGGAGGCTGGTCAGTTGCTAAGTGACTGGAAAAAAATGGCTTCTGGCAAGTTTGAAAATCCAGGGTGCCCAATGATACCCAAAGTAATGGGACACCCGGAATAAGCACTTGTTTTTCACTCCCCACCACTCCTATTTCCCTCTGATCGTGTTCCTCATAGTCCCCTACTCTCCCTCCTCCTAAAGTGTTCCTCCGTCTTCTTTCTCTACCTTTAATCTCTTTCCCTCCTGTGAGCTTGATCACTGCCTTGTGCAGGCAGGATCCACAGTGCACGGTGGGCAACAACTTTACCCCCTTTCCCCTATTTCTCCTTTTACTGCACCCCCTTAATCACTGCTCAATCACTGCCGCAGGGTCACTCAGCACACTGTTGGGGTACTTGCCCCCCTACTACAGTTGACCTCTACTAACCCCTCCCACGACATCCCTCACCCAACACCCCCCTATCTCACATTGCTATATTTAAATAACTCTCATCACCTATAACCTTTGTCCTACCAGTAGGGCTGTCCACCACCCTGCCCATATAGGGAGAACAGGACACTGTTGAATTTCAACTCCCTCCCCTTCCCCCCACCTTGGATACCCTCCACCTACAATACCTCTTTCTCATCACCCTGCCACATTCTATCTCTCCTCCTGCCCCCCCTTCTGGTTGACACTGCCTAACACTGGTCTTCCCTTACACTCAATTAAGCACTTATAACCTACCCCTATACCCTTCTTATATGCACTTTAGTCCACCCTGTCATCTATTTGTCTTGAAAATCGTGTTCTGGCTGCATCGCTCCATAAATTTCCTTTCCCTTCTTCCATTCTGCCCTCTGCAATTTTTCGCTCCCTTCTTCCATTCTTTCTCTCTTTACTCCTATCACTGTAAATTTTGAATATCTATGTTACACTAATAGCTACCAATTACTATTATGTCACCTTACCATCTAGTGCTACATTCTGTTGCCAAATTATTATACTGTATGTGTTCCAGTGTTATCAACTGTTGTCTAATTGCTATATGTGTCTTCATATCTACTGTAGTTAACTATTGCATTGTTAGCCAATGTGATCCACCTGTAATCCCTCCTGCTCTCATTGTATGGAAGTAATCAAATTGTATTCCAACATTGTAACATTTCTCTGTATTCTATCCTATTGTTCTCAACCCCCCAGGTCACTCTGGGAGATGAGCAACTTGTTGCTCAGCTTGTCTTCTTGGTGAAACATTTCAATAAATAAAAAATAAATATAAATAAATACTGGGCTCTATTGAAAAATAAATGCATGCCTAACCTTGACTTTCAGCCAATCAGCATGCTTTATTTTTCGAGCCCATTTTCTAGTGTAATTTAATACCCCACCAGAGCTAGAAACATTTACCACTCCCTGACTGATACCGGTCTCCCCCATTCTCTAATGTGGGAGCTCACACTATCTGTCTGGGTACCCAGTTGGAGGAGTTGCAGGCTTGATGCAGTGCAGCTGGTTGGCCAACATTATTGAACTTTTTGGGAACAAACACTTTAAATTCAAACCCTTTGCATTTTTGCAACAGCTAGTGATGAAACTTGACAACTTTTGACTGGGTAGCTAAATTCAGAAACTCTGGTGGCAACTATGTGCAGTTTCCCCAGACTCAGGGTGAACCCTGCTTTACTCATGGTTTTGCAGAACGATCTCCAGTGGCTTTCAGACTCTAGATCTGGGATGCTTAGAATTAGTTTGAAACTTGAACATTAGGATAGCTGAGATGAGCAGCGGGCTCTTGCAGCTCTCTGCATCACTTGCAGCTTGGGCCTCCTCAACAGTAGGCTCTTGCAGCTTTAAACATGCTGGATACCTCTCAGCTTCTCCTGCAGCTTGTAATCTTCTTCCTGAATTGTCACAAAACTGGCACAGGTCAGTACTGGGGACCAGGGCCAACATGCTTCAAGGAAGAGATGATGGGTAATGCCTAGTGGTAACACTACCTGGCTGACTCCCCGGACTGTCCTCGGGTGGCAGACACTCTCTTTCTGGTATTCAGAAACATCCAGCTGTAAATGGCTTCAGCCACACTGCCAGTCAGCAGGTGGCTCTCACTCAAAGGGACATAGCCTCTGAATTTCCTACCGGACTGTGGTAGGAAATAGTATCTCAGCTTCAGGCTTTAAGAACAAGAACAAGAGTGGCCCCAAGGATGAACCAGGAAACTACAGACCAGTAAGCCTCACATCCATCGTGGGTAAGCTAATGGAGACTATCCTGAAGGAGAGGCTGGTGGCCCTCCTAGAGGCCAAAGGACTACAGGACAGCAGACAGCATGGCTTCATACGTGGCAGATCCTGCCAAACCAACCTGGTCGAGTTCTATGACTGGGTAACTAGGCAACTGGACAGGGGCCATGCAGTGGATGTCCTGTATCTGGACTTCAGTAAGGCATTCGACTCAGTGCCACATGGAAGGCTGGGAAGGAAGTTAGTAGGCACAGGCGGGTGCAAAGCTGGTGAGATGGGTAGGAAACTGGCTGCAGGAAGGCAACAGAGGGTGGTGGTGGGTGGGAGCTCTCACACCCAAGGGCAGTGACAAGCGGTGTTCCACAGGGCTCAGTGTTGGGACCAGTGTTGTTTGGGATATTCATTGCAGACATATCATGGGACATCAAGAGCAAGATCAGTCTGTTTGCTGATGATACCAAGGTAGGCACAGTGGTGGATGACCTAGGGGGATGGCAGGGGTTGCAGGATGATCTGGCAAAGCTTGAAACCTGGTCAGACACCTGGCAACTGGGTCTTAATGTCAAAAAGTGCAAGGTGCTGCATTTTGGGATGAAGAACCCAAGGAGGAGTTACCAGCTAAGGGGAGTGCAGCTAGCCCAGACAGAGGAGGAGAAGGATCTGGGTGTGCTCATCACAGGGTCAATGAAGAACTCGGCACAATATAGGAAGGCAGCTGCAAAGGCCAACAAAATGCTGGGTTGTATTGCAAGGGGTATATCCTCGTGGAGGGAGGAGGTGATTCTGCCACTGTATAGGTCATTAGTTAGACCATGCCTGGAGTACTGCGTGCAGTACTGGTGTCTGTATCTGAAGAGGGACATTAAGTTACTGGAGGGGGTGCAGCGGAGAGTGACAAAGATGATCAAGGGGCTGGGGGACTTATCATACGAGAGGAGGTTGAAGGAGTTGAACATGTACTCACTGGAGGAGAGGAGAGACAGAGGTGACATAATTGAAACCTTTAAATACATGAAAGGAATAAACAAGATGGGTACAGAGGGGCTGTTCAAAGTAAAGGAGGGGAGGGCCACCAGGGGCCTTGATATGAGACTGGAGCAAGGAAGGTTCAGGAGGGAGATGAGGAGACACTTTTTTACAGAGAGGGTGGTGGCTGGGTGGAATGCGTTACCTGCTGAAGTGGTATGCAGTAGAACAGTGGACTGCTTCAAACGAGGATGGGACAGGACAAGGGGGAGGGTTAATGAAGGGGAAGGGTGGAAGGGAGGGGCAGCTGCAGAATAAGGGGTGCTAGCTGCACATTCGAGCAGACTTGATAGACCTCTAGGCCTTTATCTGCTGGCAAATTTCGTATGTTCGTATGTTCAAGTGCTCAGACTTGCAAAGCAGACAGCTTTCTTCTTCAAGCTCTGAATGCTCAGACTTGGGACAGAGACTGGCATTCATCTAACTTTAAAGCCTCAGACTTAACAGAATAATGAATGTCCTCATTTTAGTACTGAAATTTGAACTGAAGAACGGATCTTCTCACTTTAGCAGTGCAGACTACTTTCATCATCAAGTTTTAAATGCTCAACATTGAACAAGAGACGACTTTCTCCTTCTCACCAATTTTCCATCTACTGAAACATCAGGTCGGCGTCCCTTGACGGTTTGGCCATAATGGACCCAAGTAGTCTCCAAAACTTCTCTCCGACATAACAACAGAATTTTCTCTCCCTCTGGAAACTCTCAGATGATTGCCTTGACACTGGTCAGCAACAACATCTTAGTTCTGGCAACAACTCCTTTCAGGCATTGGAAGGCATCGCAGGGTGCCTCCTGGGCTGGTGGCTGTATAAGCCCCCAGGCAGGCCTTCTTCTTCTTCTTCTTCACTTGAAGACCACAGAAAGGCTTCCTTTCCCTTGGGAAACTCTCCGACAACTTTCTTGCCCCTGGACCACAAATCAACACTTTGATTGAGAAGCAGCTTCTTCCACATTGTATTACAAGTGTAACACAGTGGAAGGCAACACAGTGTGCCTCCCAGGCTGATGACTGTGAAAGCCCCCAGACAGGCCTTCTTTGTCACTCAAAGATCACAGAAAGGCTTCCTCTCACTTGGGGACCTCTCCAACAACTTTCTTGCCCCTGGACAGCAAAGCAACACTTTGATTCTGAAACAGCTCCTTCCAGACATTGTAAGTCAACACAGTGCACTTCCCCTGACTGGTGGATGTGCAAGCCCACAGGCAGGCTTTCTTTACCTTCTCAGGAGCAAGGGCCAGAGCCCTCCTCCCTCAGGAGGAGCTCCAGCTGAACTGAACTAAACTGAGTCTGTCCTCTGGGTGTCAGGGGATCATGGTAGCATCGTATTGGTCAAGCAGGCTCCCCATATGTAAAATGAATATGCATTAAGTTCATTTGATACTTGATTGTCTGTCTGTTTAGGCGCCAGTTACATTGCCCTTGCCTCTTCCCAGAAGTTCCTTGATTAAGTCCAATTCCCATTACAAGGTCAAAGGTGGCAAACATGTCTGCTGATATTCAGTTCACGTACAGTCCCAAGTTTAATTTCTTGATACAGCCAATCGTGATTGTTTCAACAAATAAATGTCCTACTGTCCACCTGCTGCCCCTCTACCCTATTGACTGGTGGCAGCCTTAGAAATCTTTGCGGCTCCCCCTGCTTGTTGTCACCTCTGATACACAGTCCCACCAGCCAACAGACAGGGCTACATTCACTCACCGTAGCCTCGGCTGCTTCTTAAAGAGACAGTGTTCCCTCTATGTAATTGTGCCTAAGAATGCTTTGATAACATTGGATGAGAACATAGATTATTAGTCCCTTTTTAAAAGTAAAGAAGGTGATTATTTATATGCAGGACATTGCCTATTCCGACATATGATTATTTATTATGTTGTGAGATATATATTTTTTTTCTTTTTTTTTTAATTTTTTGTGTGTTGTATGGCGTCCAGAGCCTTTGAGATTGGGCGCCAGAAAAATAAAATTTGCCTTGCCTTTATTTCTCTTCTGCCTCTCCTGGTGTGCCTCCGGACCCCACCCACATTCTGAAATCTGAGGGTTAGAGCACATGGAGGGAACCACTGGCCAGAGTCACTGCAGCAGCTTTCTTACTTAGCGTAGCAGAGCTTATACACAGTTGAACTGGCAGCCCCAGCTTGCACATTCAAGCAGGCTCCTGGATTGAATGCCTGTACAGGTAATGCGACATTCACAACCACCAGCTGGCAATTTTAACTTTACCTCGCTCCTCTGCCCCCCACCACAGAATCCAGGCACAAGGGGCCCAGCAGGAGCAAACAGAGGACAGAAAATGGGACCCAGAACTGGCAGGACTGACAAGAGGGCTGAGCAGCACGGGGTATACTAATAAAGGTAGTGACTGGGATTTTCAAAGAATTGGATGCAACACTTATGTCTGTATTTAGATGTGTGCTGCATTCAGTCACATGGTAGGGATGCTTGCTGCATATTTAGAAACATCCTAACAAATTTGCGACATTTGCTGCTTTTTCTGGCAAAAAAAAAAAAGGACACGTGTCTAATTTAGAAGTATGTGTAATTTTCAGGATGCAAGTTGGGGGGACTGCACCCAGAAATTAGATCAACTTGTAGGTACTGTAACTATCTGGGCGAATATCAGGCATCCATGTCTATAAAACTGACACAGCTCTCTGAAAATCTTACCCAATATCTTTACCTAGCAAAAAGATTCGCTTTCTTGTTTCCTGTTTTTTTGTGGGTTAACATGGCACAACCCTATACTGATACAGAAAGAGAGAAAACTGACTGACTGAAAATGACCAAAACAATCCATCCAGTCTGGCCCGAGTTCAACTAGTCTGCACCAAATATTACACTAACACCTAAAAGAATGGCATGTTTCGGATGAATTTCTACTACAACACATGAAACAAACCTTGATGTTTTTCAAATCTTATTTAGTCCACATGCAGTCTACAGTCTTTAAATGACAACGGGACGCAATAGTTATTTTACAAAAGACTGATGGATTTTTTTTGTTGGTATTTTTGTTGACATTTTCTATTTGTTTGTGTAAACATAACATTTGAAAAGAAAACAAATACATTTTATTACAGTTATAGCAGATGTGTGGCCTGTGTAACTAGATATAACTGGATATTTCACAGAAAATCCCCATTTATTTCAATGGTATTTCCTGTGATATATAAGGATATACCTAAAGATTTACTGGGACATATCACTGGCTACCACTGTCACGTGAACAACGGCAAAGAATATTGTTGGTGTTTGGAAAGAGCAGTTCAGTACAGAACCATACTCTAGGGCAACAAGAAAAACTTTAAACCATTGCAGTTCCAGAGTAGTCGGTCGCCCAACTGATCGTGGGATCAGGTAGCTAAAATAGTTACAGTTTTAGCTGCTGAACAATCACCCAAAGATTGCAGCAGTCCATTGCCAACTAGATACGACAGGTAAAGCATGGGCAGCTGTAATGCAAACTTCCTCTCGCAGTCCCATTAATGAGCCAACCATCTCCAGTAGGCAACAGTGCAATTCAACTCAAACAGCACAGGATGATAAGGACTTTGAGCCACTGTTGTCTTGGGCTTTATACAGATCTGTTACCCAGAAAACTCAACAGTAAGCCACTGAGCCATCCAGCCTCATTACTCAGGAGCTACTTCAGGCCTCGTGTTCCCTAGACCAGTGGAAAGATGATGCATTAAGGAGGGGATGTGGTGCTATTGAGAAAGCGAGAGCCTAACACGTTTTGTTAACTGCAGTGTCTCCCACTCCCCCCTCCTCTCCATTAGGCTGCTCCTCATGAACAGAATCCAAGAGTTGACACTCTTGTCAGAAATGTAGATAAGCTAACGTTGTGTTGCACAGGACCAGTGAACCCCACACTATGCTGGAGATACTGCAAACCATTGTCTTCAAATTTCTGTCTCGGAATCTCAAGCATACGACTAAGCTCCTGAGAAATCTAATTAGCCTCACTGGGATCAAACCCAAGAGATCAAACAAACAGCACTTGGCTTCAAATGTGCAACCCATTAGATTTAATAAAACATCACTAGCATTCATTTTTCTTGCAGATGGCCTCACCGTTGCTGTCTGGTACTGAAGGGCATTTTCCCTTAAAACTCACCTATGCTTTAATATTTTAGAACTGTAAGGCCCTCCGACAGAATCACAAAATTATTATAAATTGTGTACCTTTTTGTTTTAAAATTACTGCCCCAACCCCCCAAATGTTGACAGTATGAGCAGAAAGCAAGAAGCCAGTTACAGCGGCTCAGGGCATCGGACACTCCTACAGAAATAAGAGTAACTCATGCCCAACTGAAGGAGGTGCTGTGATTGGTTGGGAGCTTCACAGGATTCTGCTATGATTTATAACTGAAGATCACCCCAGGACAGCAAGGGAGGGACTTCAGAATGTACAGCATAAACCGATGTCTTGTTCTACAGAAAGCCACACTAAAGAGTTCTTTGGAAATGTGGGCGTTACAGCAAGATTGTATGACAAAACTGTTAAATGTGATTACTCTATCTATGTGATACGGAATATCCAGTTATAATGTAAAAATTTCAGTAAGGAAGGTGTGCTCCCCAAGTGGATTTAGCAATAAGTGCAGTATACGGTATATTCCATGTTATGCTCTCTACTTTTGGAAATTAGCAATACACATTAAAACCACTGGACCTAGCCTACTAAACGGGCCACTAAATTTAAATGCAACCATCCTCTGTCTCCAGCTAATTCAGGTTAAAGTAGCAAAGCACTGACTTGGCCTTTTATTGTCCGATATTTCCTGGGGGCGTTAATGTTCTGCAGTTATGATGTGCTGCTACCAGATACCCAGAAATGTCCCTGAATGGATGCTTCACATTTTTGCTATCCTCTTGATATGCTTGCTACCACAGAAGAGTTTTATTCAAAATGCCTGGACAGCAAACAATGCTGTCAGCAGCTGATGCTGGCAGACAGCCAGTTCTAACATGTAGTTGTGTAGTGCTTTTTCACTCACGTTTTTTGCCCAGTAGCTCTTTTAATTCTGCAATGTAATTATTTATTTCTGTTTTTCTCCCTTGGCGGTGCTGTTTTCCTCCCTTTAATGACCGCTCCCCCTCTTCCTCCAAATGACTAGGCCTGCTTATTCTCCAGATGCCACCCCTTCCTAGCCTTGCAGTTTCTTCCCTAGATCAGGGTCTTTCCTTTCTCCAGTATTTATTTATTTATTTTATTTAGTTTTTGTTGACCAGGTAAGTGCACTAGACAAATTCTACCTATTTTCAGGCACGACCCAGGGAAGGGGGATACAGATGAATGGCAACTGACCTTGAACCAGATTAAGCTGCTGGTGGTATTTTTAGTGAATGAGGGGGAAATTTGGCCAGGACACTGGGGAAATTCCCCTACTCTTTTCGATAAGTGCCATGGGATCTTTAACATCCACCTGAACTACCACCAATCCAGGCAGATGGGACCTCGGTTTAATGTCTCATCTGAAAGACGGCACCTCAGAAGTGCAGCACCCCTCTCATGCTGCACTACAGTGTCAGTACTGGGATATTAACCCAAGTGCCCGATGTGGGAACTGAACCCACAGCCCTCTGATCTCCCGGCCTCAGAGGCGAGTGTACTTCCTACTGAGCCACTGACACTGCTATTAATATAGGGCGCGGACTTATGGAGCAGCTACTGAGCCACCAGAGTATAGCAGTAGGGGTTTGATGCTGCCATGTTCCTCCAAGATCCTCCCATAGAACCCTTACCACCTCCTTTAAGTGATGATACTTCACTGTGTTGGATGTTTAAGGGGGGATGGATGTTGTGTGGTCACCTACAATGTCAGTGCTACGAAGGAGGCATTTAAGCAGCTGCCCCAGCAATCTCTTCCAAGTCTAAGCATTGCCTCTGCATCTTGTCCTAGACTCCACTGGCCTGGTGTGGGAGACGGGATTAGTACATAAACCCAAGTGTCCTGTATGGTAATGCAACCCTGTTAACCTCAGCTCTACTGTGCCAGGCACAAAACAATTCTAAAGGCTACATGCACACAACAGATGGATGCAGATGAAGCTGCATGCTTCACTTAGTTCTGCATCTGTCCAAGCATCAGGAAACTAATTTTCTGTCACTGCATCTGTTTGCAACAAAAGTCACAATTTGTGTTAAACAAATGCTCAGTTTATTTTAATGCAAGTTCAGACAGATGCACATATATCCTAGTCCATGTGTAAGATGGTCTAGCACATCCTGATGGAAATTATCTGTTGGAAATTGGGTAGTACAGATGCTGGACAGCTCACCTTGAAAATACAGCCCTAATTATTTATATTTATACACTTATCATTAGAAATCATCAATTAGATACATTAGGGTTCTCTCTACATAGAATGGAACTTCTCACAGCAAAACTGAAATTACAGTTAGATAAACATAATGATACTTGGAATAGGTGGCTTCTGGCCAGGAACCCGGAGTTAGGAGAAGAGTCTTGATGCACAGGGACAAAAGGTCTGGGATTTGCGACCTATGTGGAAGGTGACAGAGATTGAGAAGTCCCAGTCCCAGGTAAGGGGGTGTACAGAAGTACGCTATGCCCTAACACCTAGAATTTCAGGGGGTAGCAAACAGGGTCACATTGTCCTGTCAAGGGATCAGCCTCAAAGGGCAGACAACTGACATGTAGTAAGCTAAAGTGTACTTGGTTTGATAAGGGCCTGAAAAGCCACAGAGAGAAAAAAAGAAGCTCCAGTAAAAAGACCACAAACCGGTGTTCAGTTCAGTTTTATTTTAGTTATTTAAGAGTTATGTTTAGAGTGTTAGTGGTAATCTTCTTGAGATTGAAATGAACATACTCAGCCAGTGCTCAGACAGGATTTAAGGAAAGTAAGGTGGAACCTGCAAAGGAATGAGAAATGGAGATTATGTGTATACATAAATGAATAAACAAAGGTAAAAATGAACAGATATTGTGTAGATAAGGCAATGGCTCCCTTTAGAATTATGAAGTATTAATTATTTTCACTGAGAAGGAGACTGCCTCATAAGTTAGCCTAATCTTTTCGGTAAATTGTTATCCTTTCCACTGATGTATAACACTGTCAAAAATGTTGAAGGCACTATGTAATGTACAAGGATTTATTCACATATCCACAATAAAATGGAGTTAAAAAAAAAACACTAGGGTTTACATTGTGACTCTGAAATGTGCAGAACACACAGAAATTACTTTTTCGGGTATTTTGCAGCAGTTTTTTATTTCCGCTGGGCCCCTTGGGTGACTCAGGATGGAATTTAGGCCTACGTCAAAGGCAGTCTTCACACCCCGCTTCTTGCCATACTGATGGTAATACAGCAAGTCTAAGGCAGTTTCAGTTTTTACAGTGAGTGCATCACATTTTCACATATGGTTTCATGTTTGATCAGCTTTGAGAAATCCTGCCCCTGCATTTGAGATTCACTTAATGTTACATACATGCAAATACAATTACTAATAAAAGACTAAAACAATGTGGGAGTAGTTTCTCCTTAGTATCAGGAAGATCTGAAGACTTCGTTTCGTAAAACATTGAAGCAGACTAGAGCGAGCAGCAAAGGGAATACTGTTCCTCTACAGGAAAACCACGACCCACAGACGGATGATTCCTTTTCGCGACTGTATTTTATTGAACATGCTTAGCTATACTGAATGTGGAAGGGGAACTTTGCTTATGCAGTGTATAAAGGAAATTGATAAACACTCCAGACCATTATCTCCAGCAGTGCCGAGTCTACAGTGTATGTAGGCACAGCACATATTACTGAAAGAAGTATGGCAGTATGATGGAAGTATGTCTACAGCTCATTTGCATGATGCTGAAAAATATACAGATAAGTCATACAACAGACAGCTTTCTTCGGCACTAACGAAAAACTAGCCAGGCTCAGTTCCACCCCAGTTTTCTTGACTCTCAGTGGCATTACTTTTGTGGAGGATACCCACTTCAAGTACCTGGGAGTGTGGTTGGATTGAAATTTGGATTTCTCCTCCACAAAAGAACTCCACCCTAGACTCGGCACACTATGCTGCAACAAGTCCTGCCTCCCACTCCCAGTCTGCTGTGAGACTGTCCTCAAGATGATCCTACCACTGTTTTTCCTACAAGGATGTGGTCTACAGTGCTGCCTCCAATTCGACTCTAGCCAGACTCCCACTCCCCCACTAATTCTTCACCTGTTACCCATCACTGCCCCGTATACTTGAACCTCTCCACCTTCCTTGTCAATTTCTCTTTGCTCCTCCCTGTTCTTGAAATGCTGTTACTCCCCCATATCTCTCCCTCCATCATATCTTCTTACTCTCTTGTTCCTCTGACATTCCCTCCTTCTCTATCCCCTGCTGCAAAACCTTGATAGGTCAGTTTGTTTTCTCCATTCACCTTTCTAGCCTCCTGAATTGCTGACCCTCTCAACATCTGCCTATCCACTTCATACTTCTCCCTGAAACTGCTCCTCAGGGCACACCTAGCTCCTTCTTGTACCTATTAGCAGCTCTCTCTCCACCCCCAACAGGTCCTCCTTGTGTATCTATATTGCCTCAAATAATTTTGTCCAGTTTCGTCTAGCCACTGTATTTTGTCATTTGAACAGTATTTTTTTTGCAGTTGTCTGCCGCTGTATACTATATTTTGCTCTTGCAGTTTCTTTGTTTCTGTAGTGTGTTAACTGTAAGGCTTTTTATTCTGACCTGAAAGCAATACATTGTAGGTTGTTATTATCCTGCCCTGATGTAAATTCTGCCTGGGAATATTTTACTTTTCAGTTTACTAGGGTTTGCAACCTGCAAGGGAATATTTTACTTCTCAGTTTACTAGGGTTTGCGACCTTCATGCCCCACTTCTTAAAGAAAGTTCAGTTCCATCATGTTCTTTGGGTAACACCTTTTAGACTTAAACAACTTAAACTATGTGACACACTGTACAGAAAAGCACAAAACTAAATTCTCTTCAGTCATGGTATTCTTTCTGTCAAACTCAAAAAATGTATATATCACGCCTACCAGGCACTGTAAGGTCTGTTTCTTAAAACCAATGTGGAAACCTCTAGGAACAATCACAAGCAGTACTGAACACAGTTAAATAGACGTGTAAAGTTAAATCATGTTCCCCATCTCCTAGTCTATCCTATTCAGGGACCACCATTCATTCTAGTCTTAGTATTTGCAACCTTTTTCATTTTTTTTTTTGTTACTGTGCTTTAGCTTCCTGACCCAGCCAGTCTGCATCAGTCCTGCCTACTCACCCAGCCTCATCATCCACCTTCTATAGGACTTACATTTTTCATGTTCCTCCCTCACTTACCCCTCAGGGCAGGGCCATCAGGTATGGAACAGTCCTCCAAAGTAGTTACAGCCCAGTTCTGAGAGACTGCTGGTTTTAGTGGTGTGAGGTCTGTGGTGAAGGGCAGACATACTCATGCTGTGGTCGGGGGGGGTCCATTATCTCCCCAACCCCCCATGATGCCGATAAGAGCTCATCCTACATGCATGCATGCATCAGAGCACACTGGCGTCCTCCTACCCTCAATCTTCAGGTCCTACCTTTTCATTCTTTTTTTACTGAAGCCCCATATGTTAGTATCTAAAGCCAGGCTATGTGCAGCAGTTTCCCCAAACTCTTCTTTTTGTTGGACTACACTGGAAAGCCAAAGTTTTGTTTCAAAACTATTGATTCTAAAACTGACATGGCAAAAGGATCAGTTCCACCCAGGTCTTCCTGACTCTCAGTGGCATTCCCTTTGCGGAGGTTATTGACTTCAAGTACCTGGAAGTGTGGTTGGACTGAACCTTGGATTTCTTCTCCACAAACAAACTTCACCCTAGACTTGGCACACTTGGCTAATAACTTAAAAAATATTTTGTTAGAATTGGCACTGTTGTCATTGCCCCTCCCTTAACATACTTCTTTCACCACTCCCTACTGTATCCATACCTTTCAACTGTCCCTGATATTCAGGAATGCAACTGATTTTGCCTTAGAGTTTTCTTCTGTGCCTCATAAAATTTGTTTTCATGACTGAACAGTGGGGGATAGTAAGCACAAAATAATGTCAAACATTACAGGCACAGACTTATTTTTCTTCAGAAAATGCATCTACACTAATCATCTTATTCTGTCAGCTTTTTGAGTGAATATTATCAATTTTTAAGATGGGCCCCTGATTTGGGGTCCTTGTCTCCGATTCATGAGGCAAGAGGTTGACAGGTATAACTGTATCGTCCCAAATGTTGATCTCTGCATGGGAGCATTCAGTTGTTATCCCCTTATATAGGCTGGCAGTATAGCCTAGAGGTTAGAGTAATGAGCTGTGAATGAACTTGAGAATGAATCCAGCAGACCAGACCTGGGTTTGATTCTCACAACCTCCACTTGAATACAGTGTGACTCTGAGCAAGTCACTTAACCACTCAGTGCTCCCAGGTTGCCTCTGAAAACAGGTACTTGTGCCTAGTGGGCCTTACCCGGTTACCAAAAATTAAAAGAAATATATTTTATTTATTTATTTGCTTTTGTTAAACGGGTGAGCACACTAGACAACCAAGTTCCTATTTTCAGGTGCGACCCGGGAGATTACAATGGTACATTCTTGGACAGGCAAAACAAGTAAGGTTACATTTAAAGTGCATCAAACAACAAGGTCGGTACAGGAAGACAACAGGATTTTAACAATGCAGACAGCAGGTAGTATAGCAATAGAGCAGTCTCAGGATAGGCAGGGGCCACAATGTCAGGCGGCAACTCAAAAAAAGCTAGTAGGTAGGCAGAGAAGAAACAACTATGGTGGAGGAGGCCCAATGCATTGTCCAGAAGTAGGACACTAACTATGCACACACTGATTGAGCGGTTGGGCCTAAAGTGGACTAATCTAACTAGTTGGTTTCTCGCTCGGTAGAGGAATCATGGTGCAGCGGTCCACTGTCATAGCCAGATAAGTTTGGTAGCGACTCAGCCAGTCAGAGCAACAGAGGTCAGGTGGGTTCATCTGATGCGTAGGCAGGTGGAGGCCAATTTGAGAAAGCCCCAGAGGGAGGCTTTAAAACTGTGGTGGGAGGGGAGGAGCGAGTGTTCGAGGGGAGGGAGTTCCACAACCCGGGCGATATTATTATTGTATGCAAGGCCCAGTCTACTTGGGTGCAGTCTGGGCACCAGGAAGGCCTGAGAGTCGCTGGATCTCTGAAGGTAGCTGGGGTTAGCCAGAACTAGAGATTTAGCGAGGACTAAGGAGGTGGCAGACCTTACAACATTATTTATGAAATTTTCCAAGACATAGGAATGGTGCTTTTCTGGTGGGAGCTACTCAAGCCGGGAATAGAGCTCACAGCGTTGGGTAAGGGGGGGAGCTGAGAGTGCAAAGTGACATACGTTGCTGTATGCAGTGTCCCGTTTTGCGACTAGTTTTAACAACGTAGGTGAAGGTGGCAAGCCCATAGCAGAGCATGGGTAGGAGGACTCCCCTGGCTAAGGCAAGTCGGGCAGCAGGGGTGAGGCAGTTTTTTGCTCTGTATGCAAGGCCCAACTTGCAATTTGAGGCCTTGCATGCATTGCTAATGTGCAAATTCAGATCCAGTTGAGGGTCAAGCGTCACCCCCAGGTACTTGACAGAATCTGTAACTTGCAGTGAGGACCCATCGGCACCTAAGATCTTAAGCAGGCCTGGGACAGCTTTTGTCTTGGCTGTTGAGCTGAAGAGCATTGCCTGCATCTTCTGCAGGTTAATTGTGAGCCTGTGGACCTTTAGCCAGGTTTGGATTCGGTCAAAGTCGGAGTTTAGCTCAGCGTTGACGGTAGAGATGTCCCGGGAGCTAGTCATGATGACTAGATCATCCGCGTACAGAGTGGTGAGCCCATGCACCGGGGCTGAGGGTAGCTCATTGACAAAGAGGGAGAACAGGAGAGGCCCCAAGACAAAGCCCTGGGGGACCCCACAGCTAACCAAAGCTGGCTCAGACAGGGCCTTGTTGAACTTTGTGTACTGCTGCCTGCCTGAGAGGTAATTATTGAACCAGGCAAGGGCAGGGGAGCATGGTAAAGCGTGGTCAACCTGGTCAAAGGCTTTCGAGAGGTCAACGAAGATGGTCCAAGTCAGTTTACCCTGGTCAGCAGCAGTCCTGATAGTAGAGGTAACAACTGCTAGGGCAATGGAGGTGAAGTGCCCTTTTCTAAACCCATGCAGAGCTGGAGAGAGTAGATTGTGGGTCTGTAGGTAGAGGTTGAGCTGAGAGGTGACAGTCTTTTCTAGGAGTTTGCTGATCACTGACAGGATTGTTATAGGGTGGTAATTCATTGTGTCTTTTGGGTCACCTTGTTTGGGGACCGGAATGACTTTGACCATCTTCCAGATGTCTGGGACTATGCCCGAGGTAAGAGATGCAGTGAAGATGTGGGTGATGGGTCGGGCTAGATAGAACACCCCTAGCCTAAGTAGTTTGGGCTCAAGGCAGTCGTGCCCAGCGCCAGTATAGGGGGAGAGGCCAGCAAGGAGCTTCTGCATCTCCATGACAGAGATGACCCTGAGGTAGTAGGGGGGATGGGGGGCTTTCCCCTGGGAGGGAGGGCATGATCCTTAGGGTCATATGTCTGGTTGGGGAGAGCTGGCAGGTTAGAGAACAGGAAGTTAAACTCATTGGCAATTGTACGGAGGTTGTTGCAGTTTACCCCGCCAATGTGCATATCAGTAACCTGAGCTCTGGCAGACCCCCCAACCACGTTCTTGATGCTCTGCCAGAAACTCCTCGGGTTTCTGGCCATGGAGAGTAGGGCAGATTGACAGAACTCGCTTTTTGCAGATCGGATGGCTCTTTTGCACAAGTTTCTCAGCAGCCTGTACTCAAGGAGGTCTGTATTGGAGAGGGAGTTCTTGTATCTCGCCCAGCATTTATCCCTTTGTTTCATTAGAGAAAAAAGGCCTCCATGGAGCCACTTTGTGACTGTGCCCCTCACCCTTTTTGTGAGAGGAGCATGTTTGTCTTGCAGTGGGGTGAAGACAGTCAAGAAGTTGTCAAGAGCCCTTGAGGGGTCATTTGTGGCAGTGACCCGGGACCAGTCTGCGTGTCGCAGGTCAGCAAGGTAGTCCCCAATGTTGAGTTTGGAGAAGTCCCTTATTTGGATCACTTTGCAGGGGATCTTAGGAGGGGAGATGCCCCGTATGCAGTAGGTGGGTAAGTGATCCGATATAGCATCTGGGAGAATGCCAGAGGAGCCAATTTTCTCCTGTCTGTTGCTTAGCACCCAGTCAATGAGGGAACCCCTGTCTCCATGTGGGGAGAGCCTTGTGGGTTCAGAGATGAGTTAGTTAAGGTTGAAGTCACCTAGGACTAGAAGCTCATTCGAGCCAACCATGGGGCTAAGGCTGTCAAGGAGGGAGGAGAACTCTGGCACACCATCCTTTGGAGTGTTGTAGGCACAGACCAGGTGTACCTTCTTGGTGTTGCCTAGCAGGAGGAGGGCATGCAGGAACTCACAAGAATGGGATGGGGGTGG
Source organism: Neoceratodus forsteri (assembly GCA_016271365.2). Taxonomy (NCBI): domain Eukaryota; kingdom Metazoa; phylum Chordata; order Ceratodontiformes; family Ceratodontidae; genus Neoceratodus; species Neoceratodus forsteri. The sequence continues at coordinate 1,190,141,450 of CM028130.1, read as the reverse complement.
CATGTGTCCTATGATGGATACGTTTAGGTGTGTCTTATAGTATAGGAGTACCTCTCCCCCTCTCTTGTTCCCTGCCCTGTCTTGCCTAATGAGATTGTAGCCTGGGAGGGCACAGGCAGTGTCTGGAGTATGTGGCTTTAGCCAGGTCTCTGTGACCCCCATAATGTCAGAGTTATAAGGTGCCACCCAAGCTGTAAGCTCAGCGAGGTTTGGCAGCAGGCTGCATATGTTTAGGTGCACCATTCTCAAGCCTTTGACAGATCTCCAGTCGGGGGGAAGGAGTGGGATAGGTAGGTTTAAAAGCTCATGCAGACAATTATCATCTGATTTCACTTTTATCCACTGTTTCAAAGTTTCAGGAAAAACTTGTTCATTCTTAAATGATGGAATTTATAAACAAGATAATGTTTTTACAAAATGCCAGTCTTGGTTTCAACTCAAATCAGAAATTCTACACAAACAGCTTGGGCCAACTTCTATGATTCTGACTCATTCACTTGATTCTGGTGCTTTTATAAGATCTCTTTTTCATTTTCTCAAGGCTTTTGACAGATTTTAAGATGGTAAGACATAAGATTTTTAAAACTAGGTTGAAACAATGACTTTTGACTAAACCTTATTTTACTTGCTGTAATGTATACAGTATTATTAATTTTAGAATACTGTTGTATTTTTTGTGAATTTCAGAAGTGCATTGTAATATAATGCATGTATTGCATATTTGTTGTTGCATCTTTCAATCTGGGACGTTCGTATCAAAGAAGGTTAATTCTCCAGTGAATCTTACTCTGCTAACACATTTCTGAAGTTAGGAAATACTAATAATAATAATTGACCATTTCCTCTTGATTTCTTGTCTCTTTCCTAATGATTTTTCATTGAATAAGGTAAACTGGTTTTCTTTCTAGCTTCACAGTTGAACTCTCAATCTGTTTTTGGGGATGGAAAGTTTTCATCTTTTCTTCTTGTTCAATTTGTGTTCCTCAGGGGTCAGTCCAGGGGCCCATTCTTTATTTATTCTTTACATTCTATTGTGGATTTTTGATTTATCTGTTTATACGCAGACAAAACTGTGTTTTTTAACACAAAAATCTATCTTTTGTTTCCCATCTCAGCTGTAACAGGATTTCAGTAAAGCGATTATTTCACTTTATGAAAATGTATGGATATTAAACCAGATGAAGACCCAATCTACAGTATGTTGTTTGGTTCTCAGGTTGGTACCTTCACAAAAAGGGTGGAATGAGTTGCAAGACAAGGTGGCAGCAGCAAGGACAGTGACCAGTTTTAAGAGGGGTTGGGACAGGGTGAAGAAAAAGATTAGGTCAACAGGGACCACGAGGGGGATGGGGCACAGCGAAGGGGGAGAGGTGTGGGAGAACAACTCCAAGAGGAGTGGGGGAGGCAACTACTTGGTGTAACTAGCTGAGCACTTGAGCAGACTCAATAGACCATTATGGCCTGTATCTGCTGGCAATTTCGTATATTCATATGTTTTACTATTACTTTGAAGAATTTGCATATGGAAATAGTTTAAGAATTCAAATATTTGGGTTTGACATTTGAATCCCATTTAGCTTTTAAATCTCAAATAGATAAACCAATTTCTAAGATTTGGGCTTGATTAGGTGGTTTAAAACGCGCTTGTCAATGTGACAGAAAACATATTATTCTACAGTCATTCTTACTGATTCTGGACTATGGTGACGTGGTATACCAACACACACTTGAGTACTTTTCATCCCCTCTAAATGCTATTTACTATCCGGTCTTGTGGCTCATATTGAACACTAAGTAGGACTCTTACAGAAAGGACTTAAACTGGTATATTTGAATTAATAAATTAGTGAATCATCGTACCACTCCATATCGGTTTGCATGACTGTAGTCTTGCTGTAAATCATTATTTCCTTAAGAGATGTTTAGCACCGCTCCTCAACTTTGCCCAGATTTTCAGCTTCCTTTGGGAAAGCTTCTTTTTCCAATGGTGCACATTTTAACTAGAATGCTCTAGAACCCCAAACCAGAAACTGCAGCAGTTTATCACTTTTTTTAAGCAGTTATATTGACCTGGGGTTCACTACAAAAGATAGCTGATGCAGGACATATTGTCCTAGGGTTCACCACAAGGGAGCTAAATGATGGAGGACATAGTGCCCCAGGAGTGACTAAAGAGTTAGTCCGTGCAGGACATATTGCCCTAGGAGTCACTACAAGGCAGTTAAATGAAGCTGGACATATTCCCTTGGGATTCACTACAAGGAAGCTAAAAGATGCAGGACATACTGCCCCAGGATTCAGTACAAGAAAGATAGTTGAGGCAGGATATATTGCCCTGGTGTGACAGGGTTGGTTGGGCCCTTTCCCATTTGTGTTGTGTAGAGAGAGTTTGAAGCAAGGATTCTGCCTACCATCTCTGTCTTTTCTATTGGACTGTGCAGTCAACTCTTGCCTTTACTTGCTGTTCTTGCCTTTTCCCTTTTTGCTGTCTCTACCTTGCTTATATATAGTTATAAAAAATATGTATGAAAATGGCTTCTCTTATTTGTAAACTAGATGTAGTTATTGCTGTTGAAATAACTACAGAAACAGTTCTTTGAGTTTATTATCAAAGTGCATCAGAGCATGACCTTTTGACCTTTGGCTGGTGGAGTCTTGTCAGCCAAAGAGATCAGTTAGTAGCTGAGTCACAATGCACTGGAAGCTACAATTTGACAAAGTTCTGAAGTTCTGGGTCACAATGCTCTGGAAGCTACAATCTGACAATGTTCTGAAGTTCTGGGTCACAATGCTCTGGAAGCTACAATCTGACAATGTTCTGAAGTCCTGGGTCACAGTGCTCTGGTGGAAGCAAGAATCTAACAAGGTTCTGAAGTCCTGGGTCACAATGCTCTGGTGGAAGCAATAATCTGACAAGGTTCTGAAGTTCTGGGTCACAGTGCTCTGGTGGAAGCAATAATCTGACAAGGTTCTGATGTTCTGGGTCACAGTGCTCTGGTGGAAGCAATAATCTGACACGGTTCTGAAGTTCTGTGTCACAGTGCTCTGGTAGAAGCAATAATCTGAGAAGGTTCTGAAGTTCTGGGTCACAATGCTCTGGTGGAAGCTAGAAGCTGACAAGGTTCTGAAGTTCTGGGTCACAATGCTCTGGTGGAAGCAATAATCTGACAAGGTTCTGGAGTGCTGGGTCACAGTGCTGGTGGAAGCAAGAATCTAACAAGGTTCTGAAGTTCTGGGTCACAGTGCTCTGGTGGAAGCAATAATCTGAGAAGGTTCTGAAGTTCTGGGTCACAATGCTGGTGGAAGCAAGAAGCTGACAAGGTTCTGAAGTTCTGGGTCACAATGCTTTGGTGGAAGCAATAATCTGACAAGGTTCTGAAGTTCTGGGTCACAATGCTCTGGTGGAAGCAATAATCTGACAAGGTTCTGGGTCACAATGCTCTGGTGGAAGCAATAATCTGACAAGGTTCTGAAGTTCTGGGTCACAGTGCTCTGGTGGAAGTTAGAAGCTGACAAGGTTCTGAATTTTTGTGTGAAAAGAGGAGAGCAAGTATTGTCAGGGGCACTTGGAGACCAGATGCAAAAAAGAGCTGGTTGATTGTAGATTTCAGTTCTGAACTCAGAAACAGGACTTTGTTTTTTGGACTGCCCGTGCTAAAAACCAGTCTGTACATTTCTTTTTGTTTTTTTCTCATTACTACTAATAATAGAACACTACTTGTGGATTTTACAGTTTATTGTGGTCTGCTTCTGCTTCCTGACCCAAGCCTCAGGGACAGTTGGGATTAACCACAAGGCAGCTAAATGGTGCAAGATATAGTGATCTGGGATTCACAACATGAAAGCTAAATGGTGCAGGATATATTGCCTGCGATGCACTACAAGAAAGAGATGATGTAGGACATACAGCGTTGGGATACATTACAAGTCAACCAAATGATGCAGAATATAATGGCCTGGGATTCATGGCAGTTTAGGTTTAGTTGTTAGAGCTGTGAACCCAAAGACCCTGATTTGAATCCCACTGCCACTTACTGTATGACCCTGAGCAAATCGCTTAGCTGTCCTTTGATTAACCTCTCTGTAATCAACCCACTGTTTGAAACTTGAATCCCTGATGGCAGCAACAATCTCTCCCTACCTCCTCCAGGATTGTAAAGCATTTTGGGATCACATTTGTATGAAATGTACTGTATATAACTAAACTGTATTCTGTTCAACAGTCTCTATATTACCAGTATCCTACACATTGCTTTGTAAAGCACTTAAGCCAAATATGCTATGTAGGAGTTGGGGGAGACCTTTGACATGGGGCTTTTGCCCCATAAAGGGAAATACTTTGTACTAGGTAGTGAGGAAACAGAATTCTTAAAATTGGTTTTGGGGAAAGAGACTGCATTAAATCCAAAACCCAAAACCAAAACTGGAGGTGCTTTGGCAAAACCAGAACCATAACCTCCCTAGTTTTGCCCACCTCTACTCCAGACTAATTAGTTATGGTTAGGAAAAAAAATGTGCCAAGTTTAAAGGGAATTCAGACAGTCAGTTGAAAAAGGAGCATTGATATGATTAAACCAGATCTGACATTGACTTACAGTATTATAAAAAATATCATTGTGTACTTGTGGCTTTAAAAAAAAAATGTTAACCACTGAATTGCATTGATGGTTTCTGTTGACATAATAAACATGAGAACACAGCACAGCAGAACTATTTTTGTTGTACAATATAAGATCAGTCACCCTTTGAGTTCATAGAAAAAACATTTAAGAGGTGGCAGACAATGGCTATTTAGGTAATTAAGCTGTCAGGCAAATCAGGTGAGTATGGACTAATACAGGTTCACATTGTTCACAGGTAGGAAAAAAATAAACCACATTAGAAGGGACATAATTACCTTAGCAATTACCCCAGTTGTCTTCCCCTTGTAGCCCTATCTCCCTCTTTCTGAAGGTACCCCTGTGCCAGACTAGGTGCCTTGCTTCTGTTCCTATTGCCCAAGACTTCATCTCTTGGTGTAACTACAAGTCCTGCACTTGGACATGAGTTGTAGCTGTGTTTCAAACTGTGTTGTATTTTGTACTCCTGTACTAGGTTGTTAACTACTGCCTTGGGCCTTGTAACCGCAGCCCCTTGTCTTGCTTACCTGTAATGCTTTTGTCTCATGTTAGCAAATAGTTCCTAAACTTCCTGCTGTGCAATGCAATAGATTTCTACACCTTCTATAGCTATGCATTACAACTGCACACAGGTCATGTCTTGCTGAGTTGCTATCCCTATCCCTTGGAGTGAGCAAAACAGGGTAATTTGCCTTTTTCGATTTTGGTCACAACTACCAGTCTGCTAACAAAAGCATGCTTGTAGCGTCACTAAGCAGCCTTAATAAAAATGTATTTCATAACCAAGTTGTATAGAAAAAAATGAAGATGTTTTCATTACATTTTCCCACATGATAATATATGTCCACTCACTGTATCTATTTCTTTGTATCTTCCCAATTATGGCCTCTATTCAGCAATGTGTGTGGCATGCAACACCATGTAACTGCCCCATGGAGGTCAGTACAAGTGAATCATGTGCACATTCTGCCAAAGTGGGATGCACAGACGGGACATGAATCGTGCAAAGGTACGGTGTGTGCACATCCCAAGGAATCTCCACGCAGGGGCATGCCAGGTGGCTATGCACTGAATGTGCAATGTAACACGTGCAATGCAGGTTATGCCAAAACGGAGCATGTGCAGGACATGGCACACTTACACCAGGCAGATACCTGCTGTAAAGCATGAGCCATGGCCCCAAAGCTGCCATCTGACAGGGACGTACCTGAATGTACACTGCAGTTGTACCTGCCCCCCTCCCCCAGTTCACACATGCCACAGAGCTGCAGGGATGTGGGGGCTGGACCCGTACCAGGCAATGTCTCCCTTGTGATAGCACCATGTTCAGCTTCCCTTGGGGGAATGCCCAGAGGGATATGGGATGCATTGTAGCTGCAGTGGACTCTCTGTACCATGCAGTATACAGCATCCCTAATGTAGGCCGTATGGCCCCAGTGCCTGCAGTGCTATCTGCTGTCCCACGACCTGAGGCACCCACTCTATGGTGCCATATATATCAGAGTCACCATAACCCAATTACTGCCCATGTCCCCCAAGCAGGGTGCCCTTATATGGGGGAGCCCAAGGGGCATGGCCAACCCCATACCCATGTAAGAAAGCAGACAACACAGCAGGCTTTCAAACAGTGCAATATTTATATGCAATCAAAAGGCACTGGCAGGGTTGTACCAACAGCATAAAACAAAAGTGCTTAAACATTTGTATAACCATGGTAATGGTATGCTTTGCATAGTGCTCAACAGGGGAGGTGTCTGTAACAATCCATCTAGGAGGACATCAGAAACAAATGTCTGGAATGTGGCTGGGGGTCATCTTGCAAACACTGGTCCTCAACAAAATGATCCATGTCCTCCTGTGTCCTGGACATCTTAATGATGTAGGCCACACCCAGTAGGGTGCAGTGGTCCCCCTGTGGCCAGCAAGAAATATTAACGGGGTCCAGCTTGGTGCAGGGCTGGCTGAAATTAATCCATGACATCCACTGCATACTCTGTTCTGTTGACCTCAATGTCCTGAAACAGTACATAGTTCTTCATTATGGTCAGTTCTCGTAGATGGTGTCCATGAGACCTGGCACGCACCTGTACCTCCAGGAGATGCGGCAATGCACTGTTCTTCCCCAGTCCATGTTTAGTGTGGATCTTTTCAGGGGCCACCTCATACGTGCAGTCCTCCCTGTTCCTTTCAGTTTCATCCCAGAGCACCTCTGGCATGTATGGATAGGTGTGTGCTGGTACTCCACCTTAAACTGATGGCACATGAACCTCTCAACCTGGGACCACTTGGGTATTGGTTGTATTTGGCCCCATGGGGCCTGTTCTGGCTGCAGTCACTACCCCTTATGGTACTGGAGGAGGTGAGCCATTTCCTTGTCCATGTCCTCCCCCTCCTTGGTGGTGGCTGTCCTGGTGTGCCATATCTTCCTGCCCTTGGTGCACCATGCTTCCTGGCCTATGGTCGCCTATGTGGCCCAGCAGGAGGAGGTACCACTGCAACTGTTTTGGTGATCATGGGTGTGCCGTCACTGCCGAGGCTTGCGGGATTACCTGTGTGTCCATGTGGACTTTATGCTGCTGTTGTCCAGGGTAGGCAGGCCCCATTGCTGTGCTACTCCATGGTGGTAGGCACCCCCCAGCTCCATTCTGCGGTCCACAGGTCTACCGTCCATGACATCTTCTGCCCCTCCATTGGCACCCTGAGGTGTGGACATCCCAGGTGGGGCTGTGGTAAAGATGCTGGCCTCCTCATTGCAAGGAGCCACCTGCTTCAGTATTTCGCATACGATGCTCCATGTAACCTGATGGAACATGCCCTGGACACAGCTGTTTCCATCAGTGCTGTCCCAGAGAGTTCATGGCACCCCTTGCATAGGCTTCATGTTTTGACATTGGGGCCCCTATGGCTGGACACATCACAGTGGGCATGCACCTGTGGGGCAGGGTCTGTGTTTTTTTTCCTCCACTGCAGCCATTCCAGTGATGCTAGAGGTACTGTCACTTCATGTGGGTCTCCACTCTTGGTCATAATGACTTCCTGTGAACAAGAACACAAAGATTAGTTTCTGTCCCATCATATACTGTACACTGCCTTAACACACCTACACATCACCTGCCCTCATATTTTATTATTAGCCAGACAGGGCTGCTGCTGCAGCACAGTCATGGATCTGTCTGTTAGGGTATGCACCCTTTCCATTGTGCAGGATACTCTCTATCTGCCCTGTGACCACCCGCTGGGGTGGATACCTTGTCTTCCCTATCTATAGGTCACCTCTGTGTGCCATGCCAGGTGCAGTGCACACATCAATCCCTCTGTTTCTCTTGCTGCTGGCCTTCCTATGCTGCATAGCCAGTTTACCGGACAAGAACCACAGGCCTTGTACCTTACTGCTCTGACCATTCATGTGGTGGAAGAGGTACTCACCAAAGTTCTCCACTGCAGGCACAGCTTGCTTCCATTGGTCCACGGTGTTCATGGTACTCGGGTCATCCCAAGGTTTATGGACTACCAACCAGAGGGTCCGTTTGAGTGTTCTCCATGGTGGGACAGTGGTGATTCTATGGCTCCTGACTCTGGGCTCTGTTTAGTTCCCTGCTTGCACCCAGGATGTCTGCCCAACCACATGAGCCAAGTGGCTCCTCCTGCATGCCACCCCCCTCCTTTGGCTGGGCAGCCCTATGACAGAAAGGGACTTGGGGTGGGTTGCAACAGTCTCTGCATACTGATGGGGTAGGGAATGCACCATTGCATGAGTCCTGCTTGCACCTGATCAACAGTCCCCTTTCAGGGTGATTCACATGGTGGGGTCCATCTCACTCGCATATGGGGCGAGAGCTTCAAAATGTGGTGGGCATGGTGGCAGTGATGCCATGACCAGGGCCGGGGTGTACAGGTGACACAATGGACAGTACCGCACTACAGTACCATGACAAGTATGTGACATCCCTACTCACAGTTATTGTGCCCACACTAGACAGGTGTCAACACTGCTGCATGGATGGTGTATGCCTACATAACTACTACACTCACAGGGCATGGGGCGTCAGCACAGACATTACAGCACTGGCCTGGCATCCATGGCTGTGGCCCTGTATGTGCCCTTACACTGTTGCCATGATGGCACCTCTGCATGCACAAACATGCGTGCACATTTAAGTGACGTGTCCCTGTGATGCTGTGGATCACCATATATGTTGGGGGTCAAGGAGCGTTCTTGCCTCCGGTGGTCCCTCCCATGCCCTGCTCTGTACACTCTAGCGTGCCCCTGCATACCACTCTGTCTGCACATGGGGCTGTTGGTGAATACCACATGATTTATATGCCTGCACCTGCGTGCACCTGCACATCTGCCACTATGCTCAATTCCGGTGTAAAAGGCTGCATTCAAGAATATAGCCATATGTTCTATGTATGCTGTACTGTAGATGTGCTGTACCTTTTGACTGTACCAACCAGTAACTCCTTATAAATGATCATCTTTCAACTAACAACCTTTTTCCTGGTAAAGCAGATAAATACAACACAATAAATCTCTACAATTGTTGACCAACAGTCATTCATATGCTGGCTCAGTGACTCATCATACTTTCTGTACTGGTTTGCTGCTCCTACTGCACTTACAGGTGAAGTCTTTCTCTGGCTGGGTTTCAGAACCAGCATTAAAACAAATATCTGATCCATTCACTTGTTTACAGGAGCCATATGCCCTTTATTTTTATCCTTTGCCCAATGCTCAAAAGAACACATAGCAACACACAACATCAGGTCCAGGGGATGGTCCTCTTTGATCCCCCACTAACTGAATAGCTACAGGATGTGCTGTGGAACAACACATTGATCTAGCCCTCCACCTCAGGCAGCCCCTCTGCAATGCAAAAGATACTGTTCTTTGGTGGGTGAAGGTTATGGAGAAAAATGAGGACAGCACCTGTAGAGCAAAAACATGGAGAAATCAGGCAAACTTTACAGTGGAAACTGCCCGCTTACAGTGCAAGAAATGACATGCTCCCATAGAAAGGTTTCAATCTGCACACTTTATTGCATTTTCTGGGTACATCTATAGGAACAGATGCATTTTGTTTCATGTTTCAAACATTAATCTCACAGTATGCACTGCTGTAAACCCTCTCCTACGTTTTTACCCTGAACTGCACCAGACTTTCAGTTTCACTACAACAGTTGTAATCCGACCAGTTTCCGTTGCCTCCACTCATCAGGTATGGGTAGGGCATGGAGAGCTTCACAGCCATCTTGTAACCTTCACCCCACTGCCAGTGGGTGCCAAAGCAGGCACTGGCACAAGAGCATTCGATGAAAGGAATACAAATGACATGATTGTTGGGAATGCAAAACATATGAGAACACAAAACCACAACATTCATGTCAACATAGCAAAAAAAAAAAAAAAAATTAATAAAATTACGCCTAGCCAGTCAGCACCTCTGGAAGGTATTTAACACAACATGCACATCTTTTACACTTAAATTCTGATGACTTTTCTTAATAATTTACATTAACTTTTTAAGTTCTTAAAAAAAAAAGACATTTATATAAATTCAAGTACCACATGAAGTATCTGGACAAGGAACTACAATTCATGCGTCAGTGGTTATCAGCTCCTTGTAATTTAGCAACAGTATTTGTTAGTCGTCGTGCTGTTTTTTCCTTGTTTTTAAGGGGAGGTCAGGGGATACTGTATTTCTGGGAAAAAACATCACTGTAAAAATTCTTCCTTTCATTTTTTTTCATTCCTGAAGTGAGACACATGATTTTAACATTTTTAAAAAACACTGCTCCCTTGCAAAGCTCACCATGAAAAAAAAAAACAACCTAACATCATAGTGTGGTGCAGTGGTATTTACCATCAGAAACATCTGCTAGCACCATCATAATGCATTCACAGTACAAATCCAGTAGTTACAGTCAAAAGGTACCCTCTGCAAAAGAAATTAAGTATTACATATTACAAGTAGTGGTCGTCTGTAATGACTTGAGCCATTAATTATCAAAATGCTATTTTTTTAAATATTTAAGGAAATTAAAAATATATACCAAATTAAAATCTAAGAATGTCAGTAAGACATTTTTGCAAAAAAAAAATATATGATGAAAACTTCTGGAGACCAATTAACACTACTGCTTTCAAGCAGCAGTGGAACATTTTTTTTCTGCTGGCTGCACTGCTGGCAAAGCATTTTAATAGCACACTGGAGACAGGGGAGCTGCCAAGGGAATGGAGGACAGCAGAAGTAGCGTCCCTGCACAAGACTGGAAACAGGGATGAACTGGGAAACTATACCCCTGTCAGCCTGATGTCTATTGTAGGAAAGGTAATTAAGACCATAATAAAGGAGAGGCTAATATGTTTATTGGAAGCAAATGGACTTCAGGACATTAGAGAGCATAGATTCATGGAAGGGAGGTCATGTCAGATGAACCTGATCTACTTCTTTGATTGGGTGATGAATGTGACGGACAAGGGTTAGACAGTGGATGTACTGTATCTTGACTTCAGCAAAGCCTTTGGTCAAGAAGATGAGTGATCTGGGAGGGGGGATAGGATTACATGACAGGTAAGAAACTCAATAAGTGAGAGAACGCAGACAGCTGTCCTCAGTGGGGAGTACTCGGAGGTCACAAGTGGGGTGCCATAGGGGTTGTTCTTCAGACTGGTCCTTTTTAACATCTTTGTTTGTGATATTGGGTTAGAGATTCAGGGAAGATATGCCTCTTTGCAGACAATACCAAGATTTGTGGAAGAGTGGACAGTGAGGAAGGAGTAAGAATTATAAGGGAGGAATGAAACAACTTGGGAAATTGTCAAAGGTATGGTAGTTGTACTTCAATGCAAAAAATGCAATGTAATGCATATAGGGACAAAAAACCCTAAAACAGCACACAGGATGGGTCAGAGTAGCAGTGAAGAGAACGACTGAAGATTGGGACCATTGGGTGATAATATCAGACAATTTGAAAACAGCACAGTGCATTAGGACAGCGGGGAGTGCAAACAGGATGCTAAGAATCCAATGCATAAGAAGGGGATCTGTAACAGGAAGACAGAGCTGATTCTGCCCTTGTATAGATCCCTGGTGTGTTCTCATCTGAAAAACTGTGTGCAATTTGGGAGCCCACATTGCAGGAAGGATAGGGACAGGGTGGTGGTACTGTTCAAGTTTATTATTACAGGAATTACTCCATTGAGCAAGCTCAGACACAAGGAGGTCCTGGAGATGCCAAACAATACAATGATGTACATGATCTTATACAAAACAGATTTGGATAGCACGAGTAAACAGCAATGGCAATGATTAGATACAGCTTGGATTGTTGCAAATAACTGATAAATTACATACAAAAAACTAACTGCACTAATGTGTACATAGATGATACACATAGAGTGAGACAAGTCTTCACTGGGGGCAGAAGGAAAAGGAAAAGAAAAATGAAAACATGGGGCTATAGATGACATCGCAGAGGCGGGCAGTAGGTTCAGAGCAACAGGAATATTGTGCACTGAGATGGGGTACAGGGAGGGGGGTCTAGGGGACGGAGGTGACTGGGGTAGGGGAGGAGGGGGTAGGGACACAAGGAGGTGGAGGAAGGGAAGAAGTGCTAGGAGGTAGAATGGGTAAAGGGGGTTGGGGAAGGAATAAAGGGGTGGATGGGGCAGATGGGTGAGAGGATAGGCTGGGTAGTTGGTGGGGAGACAGGGATAGGGTGACAAGCAGAAGGGGATGGTGAGAATTCAAATATTAGCTTAGCATGAAGAACAGTGGCAGACCACTTCAAATGCTTTCTTGGCTAGGGACTTAAAGCAATTTAATGTGACTATCTCAGTTAGCGTCATGTTTTTTGCAGCTGGTTCCATATAGATGGGAGGACAAAACTAATGGCACCTCTGCCCCAATTAGTACGTGTCCTGGGAACATCTAGGAGCACAAAGTCTGAGGTGCGCAGTGCATATACATTGTGAGACTTATGCACTAGGAAGCACATGTCAATCAATCATCAATTTCTTTATTTTACCAGGCAAAACACCGCTGAGGAGAGCTCATTTGCAAGGTGGACCTGGGAGGTCATGAATAGAATTTACATAGGGAAGAATACAATGACAGAGATAATACATGTACAGAACAAAAAAAGAATACAAAATTGACAACTTATGTACAGAAATCTATATGGGGTAATACTGCAACTATGGTTCAACTAGACTACTAATTAAACTGCCAATTAATGGGCTAGTGATACAACAGCTCTCACAAACCAGTCAACAGCTGGTCACAGTACCATTAGAGATTTTGTGTTGCATGCAAGGGTTAGGTTGTACGCTACCCAAGAATAACCTCACCTCTATGTGAATGAATCACCTGAGGTATTTCAGGTCTAAGGGGGAGAGGACAGGCAAGTCTGAAGAGAAGGTAGAGAAGGGTGGAGGTATACAGAGCTGTTGAGAAGTAGGGGGAATACCGGGAATGGGAGTAGAGAAGGGATAAGGGCATCATCAACCATAACAATCGCAGACCTCCTTGAAGGTGCAAGAATACAGTGTTTGGAAACAGAAAGCTTCAATAGGCTCGTAAGCCTCAGAGTTTTCTGTATGGAGTTCCATAGAGCTGGGAGAGCATGGCTTATAGCCGCTTTACCAAAATGCGTCCTGACCTTTGGGACCGATACAGAGATAAACTAAAGGTTTCTCAGTGGGTAACTGCCGGCCCTGCAGACAGGTAAGCAATCCGATATGTACTGGGGGAGCAAGTTAATGTGTGATCTGTAGGTCCAATAGGCAGCATTTCATTGTCTCCTGGTGTTTAACTAACTCCAGCCTACGGCGTAGAGAGTGCAAAGGTGGGTCGCATTCGGAAGTCTGGTAATAAATCTAATAGCACAATGATAAAGAGTGTCCAGTTTGGCCAAGGCAGTAATCGGTCCCTGGCCATAGATGAGGTCGGTGTAATCCAGTAGGGGCAGGAAGGTAGTAAGGACTAACCTGGTTTTTGCTTCCTGGGTAAGAAAGTTCCTGATTCGAAAGAAGAGACCTAGTCTCTGTTTTAACTTTTTGGATAGTTCCTCGATGTGATCAATGAAGGACAGGTTGGTATCTATCCAGAAGCCAAGATATTTAAATTTAGTCACGAACTCCAGAGGTTCACCCAGGAGTGTGTTTACCTGAGAAGTGCCAGAAGCATGGGACTTAGAGGTACTGGCAAAAGGGGGAAACAGCATGGCTTTTTTTTTTTTAGCATTCAGCAATAACTTCAAGTGCTGCAGGTTCTCTTGAAGTTCGCCAAAGTTATGTTGCAGGTCCCTGCAGACTAATGCTGGCGCGGGTCTGGCAATGTACAGAACCATACTGTCTGCAAATAAGTGAATGTTTGCCGATTCAAGACCCTTATTAATGTTATTGATACAGAGGGCGAATAGTAAGGGGCCTAAGACAGACCCTTAGGGAACACCTCTGAGTACATATTTTGGCAAGGAGGAGATCCCACTAGCCTTGACCAATTGTTTGCAATCTGTCAAGTAGTTATTCAACCATTTTAGGGCTGATTCGCCCACCCCAATAGATTCCAGCTCAGTCAGGAGCAGGTCATGGTCCACAGTATCAAAGGCTTTGCTCAAGTCAAGGAACAAAGCACAAAAGTAGTTTTTGGCGTCCAATGTTAAATGCCAGTCGTCTGAGACTTTAGCAAGCGCAGATATAGTACTGTGGCATGGTCTCAAGCCCGACTGTGCTACATTTAACAGACTGAAGGACTCCAAGTGGTGCCTAAGTTGGGCACTGACAACCTTCTCAAGAAGTTTCGACAATGAGGGGAGGAGGGATATAGGCCGATAGTTGTATAGGTCACTGGGGTCACCGGATTTTACTACGAGAATGATGTGAGCAGTTTTCCAAATAGAGGGGAGCATGACATGTACTGAGGTAACTTGCCAGTCAGCAGTTTTAGAGTCCACGGCCCAATATGGAACACACGCCTGGTTGATAGTGAGGTCCAGTTCAAAGAAGAGTAGAGGGTACAATGGTGTGTCCTGGCCGGAGCATTTAGTATGAAACGTAATGCACGATGGTACAGAACATCAAGTTTACGAGAGTGAGTTGGTGCACTGCAATTGTAAATGATATCCCTGTAGTCAAGAAGTGGTAGGAATGTGGCCTGGACCAGTCTTCTTCTGCAGTCGAGTGTAAATAGGGATCTGTTCCTGAAGAAGAACCCCAGCCTAGCTTTTAGCTTGTTGACAAGGCAGTTGATATGGGCACTAAAAGTTAGTTTACTGTCTAGCCATATTGCAAGATACTTGAATTGATCCACAACCTCAAGGGTGTCCCTGAATATCGTAGTGATGGGTGGTGAGGTACTCTGAGTACTGCAGAGAAGGAAAACTGATACAATGCAGGGACAGCAGGGAAGGGCTTACTTGTACAGGTTGGAGGACTGCAATATGTACACTCTGGAGGCAAGAAGGTAGAGGGGGACATAATCAGGACGTACAAACACCTACATGGGATAAATAAAGTACACAGTTGTGCATGTCAAGTGGGAACAAGAGCACCAGGGGGAGCGCGATGAAGCTGGAGGTTGCACGATTTATGAGAGACATCAGGAAGTATTTCTTCACAGAAAGGGTGGTGGATGTGTGGAACTGGCTACCAAGGGATGCTGTCTGCGTGAAATCAGTGGGGTGATGCAAATATGGGTGGACAGACACACGGGACTGGTAGGGACATCAGCAGGGGAGAGTAAGAAAAGAGGAGTGAAGGGCCACTAGTGCCCTCGCAATAGCAGGTACGGTTGTTGGGGCAGAGCAGACAGGCTGCAAGGACTTTTTCTGCCAACATCTCCTGTGTTCTATGTTTGTACAGATTTTTGGGACCCTGCTCCTTGCCAGTGCCATGCTGACACTTTTAAACTAGTTCAAGTGGCACATAGCTGCTGGCACATCTGAACAGTATTACCCTGACAAAGGCCATGGACCTTACTATCTTCTTGAGATAAAATGGGTGCAAACATCATTACAATATACTTTAAATATAATAATATATATAAATTATATTATCAATTATGGTATGCTCAAACAAACCTTGAGCTCAGCCCAGTTGTGCTGTATTATGGCTTTGTTCTACCACCTGGGAGATCTGCATGTGTGTCCAAACTTGGGTTTCCTCATCTGGAGAAATCTGGGGAAAAGCTGTACTGCGGTGGTCCCAATTTGGAGGTTTAGGATTGGAGGTGAAAAAAATAGGGTGTATAATCACAGAAAACATTCCTTACACAGTGGTGATGCTGGAGGTTCATTGACTTAAATGTAATCAGAAGATGTCTGAAATCTTTCAAAGTAGAAACAAAAAACAGTGTGGTCATATTTTCCCTAGGAAACCCTGTACTGCTGTTTTAATACCCAATGTGATATATAAAGCTAGTATAATATTTTACTGGCTATATATATATATAAAGGTAATACATAGAGAATACTGGATGGGCAACCATGCACAACCAGTGCGTTCTGCCACAGAGGGGGTTCTGATTCCCTCTGACCTCAACAGCGAAGCTCGAGAGGTCCATGGGAATCAGAATCCCGAGGTGGCAAAACACACTGGTTGTGCATTGAGTTACTCATCCTGTATTTTTTATAGTGTATAGTACTGTGTGCAATATGTGTTTGTGAGTTCTTTTGCTTTCAAAGTGAAACTGACTCATGCAGTCTCTAGAGGTTCTAGAATGCTGTTCTACCACAGTAGTGTAGAATCACATTCCATGAACTTTGAACTGTGGTACAACAGCATTTTGAAAGGGATGGAATTCAATACAGAATAACACTCCACTATACACTATAATATTTTACTGGCTAGTGTTTTTTTTCTGAGGTTATACCAACTTACTGGCAAATGAGCAGAAATATGACAGTAACCTAAAAAAATATTTCCTAGCCCTCCTTTCCAGGTCAACAAAAAACTAACTAACTAAATAACTCACTCACTCAATCATGGAAAGTGGCAAAATCATAAGCACAGGCTAGGAGACCCAGTGTGATTCACCACCTGGTAACTGGCCAAGGTCCAACTAGCGGCATCCAGTGTTTTTCTTTGCATTCAGAATCTGTCTCATTCCCTCTACCAGACTATCCACAATGGAACCTAAGTGTTTCATGTCTTGCAACAGGCAGATTATGATTGGTTTACAAGGAACTTTTCAACTACACAGGGCCTGAAAACACATTTTAACCAAACTCATGAATGCTCATAGAACAGAGTTCTATAGATTTCATAATCTTCTTCATGTAAATAATTACAAAACAAAAAAGAAATGTGCTCTTCCACGTAAAACTTGGTGCTCCAGTAAAACTTGGTACCTGAAGTAAACAAAAAGAAAGAGTTTATTTTTAAATAATCTAATCTGAACAGGTTTCCAAGCAGAACAGAAAATATGTTATGTTTGCTTGTTGTTCAACGTTGGTTCTATTTTGCAACGGCAGTTTCACGCAGAGGAGGGACCAGCGGTGCCCTTTCATATACTTGAAATCCTTGGTACTATAGCTTTGCACTGAGGTAGCCTTACAGTGCTTATGGAAAGGCAGCTCTGTAGCTGATGCAAACACTGGCATAACAAGGTCTGCTGATTCAGGCAGACTGTAAGATGATTTCCGTAATTTCTGATCTACTGGCCAGTCTCATAGGAATGCCATAGTACACAGTGCCAGCAGTAACATAGACATAGCTGCTCTCTCCGACCTTATAGAGACCAACAAAGAAGGGATTCATCAGGTAGGCACCAATCGTCAATGGGAATATCTGCCCTCCATGTGTGTGACCTGGTAGAGAAAAAGAACAAGAAACAGTCTTTATGGATTGATCAAAGGTTTATTGTGTGCTAGAAAACACAACTGTGAAGATTTCATTCACGTTCTGGAGCCACTTGAGAAGTGCTGCTGTCCCTAGCACTGGCACACAAACACTGATCTGTCATTCGTTCCAACCAATATACTAATGTCATAGCTTTGAGCTGTTCAGGTGTCCCTGGTAGGGGTGTATTTTACCCATAAATTAAAACTTCCCAGTGATACTGTAGAGCACTACAGAAAGAAGATACACAGAATTTGGCCAAAAGGATGGCTCCATGGCCGCCATAATTAAACTTGATTTTTAATAGGAATGAAAATCTGTGGAAAGGTCCCTCCATGGTGAACATGTCTGGCCATAGAAGCAGTCACAATGGATGGCAGTGCAAAAATAGGATGAACACATCCTGGCTGTTGCACCAACACCAATGTGCACCATAGACAAAGTGTGTCTATGTCAGTAGGTGAGCTCCACCTGTGACCACGTTACAAAACACATCTGTTGGCCAGATGTTAGTGGGTGCAAACAGGGTTTCTACCCATGATCATGCTGGAATGCGACTGCCATGGAGATCTCTGCATGGTACAGCATCAGTCACAAGGTGGTACACCATGCAGAGGGCTTGTGGGTACTGGTGGTATTCCAGAAGTGGCTCCCCAACTCCCGTGCTTCATACCTTTAGGCTCACATCTGGGCATGATGGTGAGTCCACCTTCAGAGTTTGTTCAGTGGGTCCCTTCCCATACCCCAAGTTGTCCAGTCTCCTAGTGGAACTCCTTCCCTAGTCTTATTCCTGGTCAGTCTACAGTACGTAGTGGGCTCAGTGATAATCTCTTTCCCTCATCGGCAATCATGTGTGCTCTGCAAGGCCTGCTGCAGTACTCCAACACTCCCACTGCCTGCAATGCTTTACAGAGAGGACGTGTCACAAAATTATTTCACAGATTGGGAGAGTTACCATGCTTAGGTAAAGATGCAGGCCATTTGCGCGGTGCCTCTTGCCCCTTTCCTTGCATGGTAGCTATGCATTTAGCAACTGCTCGGGAAGACTTGCAACCACTGTTGTGCATTACACAATGGTGCATGTGAGAATACTAGCAGATGTGAGAAACCTCAGTCCTAAATTTGTAAAATCGTCTTGTGTTGTCATTTTCACTTTCCACACTGCAATGGACAGGTCGACTTTTCATAGCCTACATACTGTACTAATTTCTGAAGGCTTAGTGGTGGTCTCCCAATGGTTCTTTCCTCTTTCAGATGTTTTTCCTCAAGTCTTCTGGAGCTGGATATGTATCCATATTTAAGTTTCTGGTTTACTTGAGCATCCCCATTCCATGCATTAATTCAAGCTGACATTTTATGTTTGTGCTGCAAAGGAAGTAACCTGGCCTTCTGCACCAACTTAGAGCACTGTGCCTTGAGAAACTGGTGTGTGCGGGCCACAAAATATCAGACTACCCTTTACATTATGGCAAATGCAAATCACATGCAGATTTTTACAAATCTGGAAGTGGAGTTTCTTACTTTGGCTAGTATTCTGTTAGATTTATCATGACTACAAACTCCTCTGACCTTAAAAACTGTATCTTCTGTGAGAGGCAAGCAGACCATCTGGGGCCATGCAGCCACATTAGAGTGAGGGACAAGACGAGCGACTACTTTAGTGACCACATAGCAACAGTCCCTTATGACTGTGCGTGGAGTGTCTCATTTGCAAGGTGTATCACAAAGAAGAGAAGCACACATTGACTGAAAAACCTTGCAAAAACATTGAAGTAAATAGCAGTGCTTCAATGAGGGTGAAAGGATATAGCAAAGTAAACTAAGGCACATACAACAATTGCACTGATCAGGATGGGTAGAGTTTCCAGACTGGTGAGATTCTCTTTAAGCAGAAGGTGCCAATGAATTATCCAGTCTAGTGGGAATCACTTCTAAACACCATGCAAATGTGGCCAAAATAATATTCACTGCTACAAAGGAAGCCATGTCTCAGGTCACACAAGACAGAGGAAAAAATGAAAGTCAAATGCAACACAGATAGCAGAAAGATCTGGAGTGGCTGCAGAACTCTGACATCATTCTGTTTGGGAATAGCAAACTGCCCTTCATTTAGCTGGGAACAGGGGAAGAACATTCACTACTGGTAGCCTATTTCAGCCTACTGCCAGGATAAAATGTATCCCAAAAGTCTCAACTAGTAAAAGGGAAATAAACTATTTTACATTGCATTTTTAATGAACTGCGAATGTATGTAAATGATTTATGAGTATTCTATACAACAGTTCTTTTGTCAACAAGTTGTCATCATCTTTTTCGCTTCATTTGCACAGTATGTTCCCCAACAAATAAGTGTCCATCAGTACCTGCCAATCTGCCAACCTAATACCCTTACCTGTGGCAGTGACCTCCATGGTGGCAGGCCAGTGTAGGGTCAGAGTACTAGCCATCATACTACGACCTGTTGTTTTTCCTCTGAATATGTGTTACCCATCCCAGAGATGTGATACTGGCCCAAGCGCATACACGCAATGCATCTTTTCCACCAGCTGAGAAACACTGTGGCCGCCACTGTTCTTCTGGACCACCAAGTCAGTTTTGGCTATGTAATTTTTTTTTTTAATTTTCCATATACCTTTTTATACTCTGTGATTATCCACCCAATCCTTGGATTGGGCATCTGTGCCTAGCAACTTCACCCAGCCCCATTATCTGCTATCCTCACATCTCTCCAGTGGAGGTCACCGCAGAGTAGGGTATGGGAGTACCACTGACCATCATCTTCCAAGTTCTGTGGTTTTTCCTCCCAAGAAGCTTCCTTCTGGGGAATGGTAATGCCTCTTGCAGGCCTTGACTGGTGCAGCAACTCTTAGCACAAGCACGCACCCCCCTCCCCATGAGGATGCAAGCTCTCAATCCCATAGTGCACATTTGCTGCTTCTGCGGAACCTGGGGACCACTCTCCCTGGATGTGTGGCACTGCCACTGGCGGCAATGTTTCCACATCCAGACACTTACCTCTTGTGGGCAGAGTCCACTCCTGAACCAGAGTAGAAAACACAGCAGGTGGCCCCTAGCTATGTAATCTCATTTCTAAATTAAAGTACATAATAATAATTTGTTGACAACTTTCTTACAAGAACATCAGCCTGGAAATCCTAACCTTCTGCTTCTTTCAGCAACTGGCTTCTGTCACTATTTCAAGATTGGTTGCCAGTCTGTGATGAATGAACAACATGCAAGGAGAGACGTTATCAAAGACACAGAGGTCACTGCATTGGCATGTGAAGGATCAGTGTGAAAGGCCAGAGATGCAAGTCACCACAGTTTGAATAGGAAGTAAAAACAGAGTTTCCAGTAAACTATGAGAAACCTTCCTGACAAAAATCCCATCAGTAAACAAAACCGTCTTTCAAATATGCAGACAGAATAATCTAACCTACACAAATTTACATTACAATGAAAAAAAAATAATTGTAAAGGTCCACTACGGCATTTTATTTTAGTTTTTGTAGCATGTATCTTATTTTTGATAAAATGCAGGAGTGGCATTATAAATAAACCTGATCAAGAAAAAACAGGATTTCATATAATATCACATGCAATACCATCTGTCGGAGCTGCAGGCATGTGGCTAAATCAGAGTGTACACTCTAGGTACAGTTGTATAAAAACATATGAACGCTGCTCCAAATAAATGGTTATTAATGCTTTGTCTCATGTCTTACAACACACCTCAGGCCAATGTATATCAGAATGTGTCCATGCACCCTGTTGTGTGTTGTCATTTACAGTACATGTACATGTCTCCAAGTACATTGGTGATATGAAATAGGTACACTCAAAATATGCAATTTTCCTTCAAGTGTGGGGAACAGGACCATAACTCATGTGTGGTGGAGCCATGAATGCAGTTTTGTGATACATAGGTACCTTTTATGATGCAGCAGACCTGATTTGCATATTTATTTATTTCCTGCGGTACAACCTGGAAAAGTACATCAGGGAACAATAAGACCTAGCAGAATATATGATTCAGGTAGTAGCCAGTGTCAGCTAACAAATGATAAATAATGAAATTATTGAACAAGCATGGACTAGAGAGCAGAAATATGCAACCAAAAAAAAAAGTACAAATTTGGATATAAAAGCATACAGTATATAGAGGTGAATGGTTCTATGTGATAACAGTGATTGCAAAATCGCGATCGCCGTTAGGGCGAGTGTATATTGCCGAAAAGCAAACTGGCGATATACACTTGTGGTCGAACAAACATTGAGCAAGTGGACTTTGTGTTTATGTGGGGCTCTGTCCCCTGCACTACTTAAATAAAACAAACTCCCGGGGGTGCATGTTTAGGAGGAGACACTCTGATTTTTAAAAATAAACAGCATGGCAGCACAAAAAATTCCCCTCGAGATCCCTAACCCTGAACGCAGTTCCTGCTGCACTGATAATTAGCCACCCCACCACACTACACCACAAGGCTAGCCGCTGCAGCAGGCACATTACTCATCCCTCCTGTTCTCCTCCCTATCCCTCCCTATGGTAGTGGTCTCGTTCAGTCACTACCCTTACAGGTAGCCCAAAAGGATAGCACTGTAAATGAGTCGCTGTTTTGACAGTCGCTCATTTACAGTCGCTATCATCACTGGAAATCAGGGTGAGCATACAATTACACACTGTAAGGGGAAGACAAAATACATACATACTATAGGTGTCCAAACTGAGGGCTCTTAACAATGAATAGTAGAACCTGGGTTCTATTCAGCAGCGTTACAGGCTGACAAACTCATCAGATGCCTATGTACTGCACTTTTGAAAAGCCTGTGTGAGGGGAGACTGCAAATTTCAAGGGGAAGGGAGTTTGCTGCGAAGAAGGAGAAGACCTGCTCCCCTGTCTTAGATGCGCATTTTGGAACATGTAGAAGAGCTGAATACACAGATCTAAGGGAACAGACCTGTCGTGGTACATGATGGATGGGAATGGGTGAGGTAAGATATCCAAATAATCTGTCAATAAAGCAGCCCAAAGAGTATGGCTGGACCCCTGAGAGGGACAGCCAACCTAGGGAGGTGTACAGGGAGCAGTGGTACATGAGGCATGGGTAGGTGTACAGGGAGCAGTGGTACATGAGGTATGGGGAGGTGTACAGGGAGCAGTGGTACATGAGGCATGAGGAAATGTACAGGGAGCAGTGGTACACGAGGCATGGGGAGGTGTACAGGGAGCAGTGGTACATGAGGCATGGGTAGGTGTACAGGGAGCAGTGGTACATGAGGCAAAGGGAAGTGTACAGGGAGCAGTGGTACATGAGGCATGGGGAGGTGTACAGGGAGCAGTGGTACATGAGGCATGAGGAGATGTACAGGGAGCAGTGGTACATGAGGCATGGGGAGGTGTACAGGGAGCAGTGGTACATGAGGCATGGGGAGGACGGTGAGAAATGGCAGGTGTTATTGTTGGATACCTCCCACTTGTTAAGGGCTGATTTTGGAGGTATGGGAATAAATAATCCTGATTGTACTGTACTGTAGGTGGGGGAGGAGGACACCCTTGGCAACTGCAAGCCTGGCCTTGGGTAAGAGAGAGTGTTTGGTGTGGTTGGCTAGGCGATGTCTAGAGATGACTGCCTTATAGATCTGGGAGATACAGAGGGTGAAGTTAAGACCCAAGACAAGGGTAACCCTGAGATATTCAAAGTATGTGACTGTGTAGGGGGGGGGCATTCATGCATCAGATGGATGGGGAGCTGAGCAAGACCGAATTCTGCCTTGTGATCTGAATAGCACAGCTTGGGTCTTTGAGGAAATGAGGATTCATTTATTTCTGATCATCCATGACTGGACCAGGGGGAAATCCTCCTGAAGTTGTGAATGAACTGTGTAGATGGAAGGTGAGCTAACGTACAGAACAAATATCATTTGCACACATGATCGAACAGCAGCAAGATGGAACAAAGGGAAGGTAATTTATAAACATTAGATGCTTTTACACTGGCAGTCTTGCAACAGAGTAAGCGTTACAGAAGGACCTTACCGTTCCATCCAATGCTGTGTAAACACTATTTGTTCCGTTGTAAAAATGAACGGTCGCCTGAACCACACTCCGTGGTGTAGGTGGTTTGTCCCAAATGTGCTGCAAGCATCGCAGTGTAAAGCACCCATTCCGACAAAACAACTAGCTCTAGCAAGGAGTACTGCACCGTACAGATGGCAGGGTGTTTTGTGGTGAAAACAGAACTTGTGTAATCAGAACGTGAGACGGAACAGGTTGCATCGCGCCACACAGGTAACGCCTGGCACAGCAGCATGTGTGTAAAAGGGCCTATTGAGAAGAGCAGGGGAGCAAGTACGGACCTCTGAGGGACACCTAGATTTATTAGAGCAAGGGAAAAGACAATGCTATTGAAATGGACAAGTTGCTGTCTCCCAGAGAAATGACTCCCAAGAGGATGCATGCAGTGACAGACTCAAGACAAGTAATCTGGAGTGGAGCAGCATGTGATCAACAGTGTCAAAAACCTTGGAGAGGTCAATAAAAATGGCTCCAGTGAGGGAACTAGCGTCCATGGCACTTTTAATGTCATTAGTTAGACATGTCATGGTAGTAGTGGTGCTGTCCTTTCCAAAACCCATGCTGGTTAGATGAGAGGTTGTGAGAATGGAGAAATTTGGTCAACAGGGAGGCAATGACTCTTTCAAGCAATTTGCAAAGGACAGTAGACAATGCAGTTGGTTGGTAGTTATTCAAAAGCTTGGAGTCCCCATTTTTTAGGGCTGGTGTAATTTTGGCAATTTTCCAGGCAGCAGGGATGACAAAGAAGAGTAACAAGTTAAAGATATGTGCGACAGGGTAGACTAGGATTGGAGCCCAAGGCTCAACAGCTTGAGCAGGATCGTGTCAGGGGCTGTGCTGCTACTAGTTGTTAGGGACCTTAAGAGTTTAAGGACTTCCCAAGGGAACACAAGCTTTAGATGAAAAGATGGAATATGGGGTGCTGTGGGTGAAGGAAGATGGGGCTAGCTGCCAGCTATGGTAGACAGGAGAGCTACAAATTTAGAATAAAAGACACTGGCAATGGTTTTGGGGTTATTGCTGTGGATTCTGTTAATTAGCAAGTCGCTGGTTGTGCTCTTGGATGGGCAACCTAAAAGGACTTTTATATGCCCCCCAGAAACTCCTGGGATTCCCAGGGAAGACAATTAACAGAAAAAAACTCTTTGCATGGTGAGAGGCCCTTTTACATACAGACAAGCCCCCCAGGATGAAGTACAGTGCTGTAGAATTCTGCAGTAGAGTTACTGCAGTAAACAATGCAGTTTCAATGGGAGTTAACAACTGTAGGTTGTGTTAATGCCTATAGGCAAGCCAGTCAAGCAGGGTTGGCTGTGGCCTTGTATTGATGCAGCATTTGTCCCTGGACTTGGGCAAGGAGGTCTCTGTGCAGCCATCTGGTGGGGATCCCTGTAACTTGTTCTCTTAGGGAGAGGAACAAGATTATCCTGAACTTTGGTCAACAGGGATTGGAGGAGACTGAGTGCAAAGCTGAGGGGAGGAGAGAATAGGGTCCTAGTCAATGAAGGACAGTGTACGGAGAAGGGAGTGGGAGTCAACTCGAAACTGGTCATTCAGGGCGAGGATTCCGGGAGGGGCTTTTGGAGTCCTAACTTTCCAGATGCAATAAGTGGGAGAATAGTAGCTCAAGGCTCAGATTTTAATTTGTATAGCACCCTTCAACATTGGTCTGGGCACTTCACAGGTACTGTACAATGATCTGAGGCAGATAAAATGTTTAAAGTGATTTTCCGACGTAGCTGAGGGCAGCTACCACTCACATACTGTGGTAGCTACCCTCAGCACCAGCTGTCCAGCCTGGTTTAAATAATAAATTATGTCCAGTACCTTTATATTTGCACTCGTAATTTTGTATTTCTCAATGCAGCCCAGCCAGTTCTGAAAGTCCACGCGTGCATGACAGCAGCTCATGCATGTAATGGCGTGTGGCCAGGAGAGCACAGGCGCGCCCATTGAAATGAATGGGGCTGGATTTTCCCATTCAGTTTTAGATCAAGAATGACCACTAAAAGATTAATGAAGGACACATTTCGCGACTAACAAGAGTCATGGTAGTCGGCGGTGTCGATAAGTGGTCATTCAGTGATCACTGATAACTTAAATAGAAAAAATCCAGCCCGCAATGAGGCACCCTAAACCTCCCACAGCCATGCGATCATGATCTTAACATGAGGCTGTCATCTTCAGGACTTTCAGAACCCAACAGACTGCATTAAACTCTAAAATAAAGACTATCAAAGAAATACAGTCACGGGACATAATTATTATTTAAACCAGGCTGGATTAACTAGTACTGAGGGCAGCTACCACAACGTGTGAGTAGCTGCCATACATTGGAAACTGCCTTTAAAACTAGATAATTGGCCAGCAGGAATATAGCCACAAAATGGGTCAGAGAGGGGGCAGAGTCAAATATCCCAGCAAATGGCCTCTTGCCAAACTTGGGGCCAGACATTTAAAGCATCTGCATGTGAAACTTGGTTACTCCAGCAAATTTCAAAACATTTTTTGACTGAAGAAAATGCCTGTCCAGAAATTCTAGGTACAGCATTGGAACTTACAGTAGTTATCAATTCTGGAAACATCTCTGGAAACACTGGATAGTAATAGTCCTGATGAAACAGTGTTTTAAACTTTGATGAAGTAACAACGCTGAAGCACAGAAAACTGCTGGCAGAAGAAGGCCTTGTAGTCTATCCAGCCTGCCTCATGGGGGATCATGACTGGCCACCCCCTCTCCCCTGCCTCTCCCTCTCTCTCTCCCCTTCCCCTGCTTCTCCTCCCTCTCATCCCTCTCCCCTCCCCTGCCTCTCCCCCCTCCCTGCCTCTCCCCCTCCCCTGCCTCTCCCCTCTCACCCCCGCCTCTCCCCTCTCACCCCCACTCCCTGCCTCCCCGCCTCTGTGATCCCTTGGCCAATCTGTTGTGCCTCTCCAATCCTCTCTAGAAGTTCTCTACCGTTTTTGCACAGACTAGTATTTTAGGTAGCCTGCTCCACCCTTCTTACATCCTCTCTGTGAAGTAGCATTTCTTTGTGTCCATTATAAACCTCTCCCACACCAGTTTTTAACTATTTCGCTAGTATTTGTACTACCACTGGTAGTGAAAAGCCCTCAAGAGCTCACTTTTTTTTTTTTAATACCCTGCATGCATTTGAGTATTTCAGTCATGACCCGCCACCCTCCCCAGCTTCCAGTGAGTACATGGTGAAGATCTCCAGTCTTTACTTGTATGTCCTTCTCTGCTGCCACTGAACATGCAAATGTTTTGAATATCTAGTTCATGTTCTAATCTGAAACACTTTTCTGGGGTCTGATACCTGGGAAGGCTTGTGTAGCTTATTTAAAGTCACCATGGCAGGAGCTGTATTTGATTTATCTCTTCAACAGACCTCCAATACAACTCTACAGTTACACCAGCAAGCCCCATAGGAAGTAGGCTCTGCAGAAGCAGGAAGGCATCACGGGTCTCAGCCTGGATTCTCTATCCTGGCAAATGGACTGATGGAATAAGCAACCTGCATGGCTGTACGAATCTATGAGACACGAATCATATACTGTATCTTTGTAACATGACCTGCCTACCACTGACACAGACCTTCCTAAGATTACAGCAGATCTCCCATCAACAGACTGCCCATCCTGATTTTTATTTTTAACTCTTTTTACCTCCCACAGTTCTCCTGTTGGACCTTTCATTGGTTTCGGCCAGTGCCACCTACCCAAATTTCAGTACTCCCCCTTGCCCTGATCCTCCAGGACTCAGAGGCAAATGTGACACACTGCTTCACTGTCTCCCTGTTTTCCTCCCCTAGGTGGGATCCTGCCTACTGTTCTGTGGCAGCAAACCTTCCTATCGAGCTGTGCACAGTGAAGGTCCTCCCAGGCCAGGTAGAACATCATCTGCCCAGTTGGTGTCATTCTTCCAACTTTGATGCCCACCTACCAAGAGCGTGCATGCATCATCAGGTGCTGGCAAGCCTGACACACCAATGCGCATGCTCTTCCCTCCATGTGGGCACTGCAGGTCCTTGAATCACACCACCACCACCACCCATAGTCTCCCCAATACAGTGAACTGTGCTACCCTCCCCGAAGAGTGCCCTCTGGTTTGCTCAATCCTCCCTCTGGCTGGGCCTCGGAGAACTCTGGGCTCATGCCCGAATCCAGGTTTCCTGAATTGCAATTAGCAGCCCTGCACCAATGGGCCAACATTGTCCATCTGGATTTTTGAGGCATGTTTACTGTAGTGTTAAGTTCTTGGCTACACCCACAAGCATTTTCATCATCCAAATGTATCACAGGCCATGTCTGGAATTCTGTTTATTGCAAGATGGACATACTCATGGAATCTGTCAAGTGGCAATAGTCCTGGTACAGTGCACAGCACTGCATCTGCTGACTGCAGTCCATAAACATTACACACTAGTTGGCTATGCATACTTCAGTTTTGGAAGGGAAACTGTTTATAACAACTGAAAAAGAATGTCCTCAAGTAATGAAAAGACTGCTGTCCCTTTATAGGGCTTGAGAATCCTTGACCTGGATTTGCTGCATCTTACAAAGACCAGGCTTGAAAATTTCAGTCATGTTTACCTGGTGCAGGCTTACCCTCCAGGCTGTCCTTTGATTGCTGAATCTCACCAGGTAATGAGGTTGAGGAAGTCGCTTCAAATGTAAATTCTGCTTTTTCTTGCGTGCATCACTTCATTAAAACATGCCATGCTCACATGGTACATTTTCTCACCTTTCCCAGCTGAACCTGTGCACATTTCACCAGGACAGGTGTCTAGTTTCCTTTCAGTGGCATCTGAACTGGTGTTCATGACCATGCTAGTGATGCCCCTGACTGTTGGTGCTGTGGAACATCAACCTCGACCTAAAGAGCACATTCAATGGTCCCACAAGGGATTCTGTCAGATTACTTCCCTTCAATCAGTGTAATAAATCAATTCATGTCAGTCAATCAGTTCACTTCTGGGCACATAGAACACACAAGGATGTCAGCAGAAAACAACTCACATTCCACCTTGACTGCTTATTTTCCTACCCGAGATGTACCACCTACGCTACCATTGGATGTTGCACAAGCAATGCAAAACTTTGTGTCATATGCTGACATAAAATGGTTGCCACATTCCACACCAGTTGAAGCTGAACTTCAGTGACTTTCACAGTTGACGTTTGATGACTATAAAGTACTTACTACTGTAACCCCCATGCCGATTTGAGGGTTTACTGTTGATGCCCTGTTGGCATGGAGAGCTGTGCATGCACGGTGCCAGGTCTGCCAGATGGCAGAGCCTGGCAGTGCAAGGTTCTGTTCAAGCGTCCACTGGTGTGAGAGTTGGCAGTTGGAGAGAGTCGTCAACAAGTGTGAGGAGTAGGTTGAGGCCTGCTTGTAGGTCATTCAGGGTGGGCCACCAGTCGGGGACGGGGAGGCCTGCGACTGGGGTGGAGAGATTGCACTCCAGCCCCAAAGTAGCAGCAAGACTCCCACAAGTCACCGGTGGGGAGGGTGGACAGTGGTCCATGGCAGCAGAGAACAGAGGCAAGCAAGAAGGAGCCCATCCAGCACCATCAAGAGATTTATTTAATTTTTATTTATTTATTTGAACTTTTGTAACCAGGTAAGCTCACTGAGACCATGCAGTTCCTTTTTCAGGGGTGACCTGGGGGAAGGGTACATAGGACAGGCAGTTTACAGAGTACAAAAAGGTACAATGCTTTACATATTTGGAGGAGAATAACGTAACAATGTAGTATAATAAATAGGACTATAATACATATAGAGAGTCGCAGTTCTGTATACAATCTACAACAGTGCTACAACACAGTTAAGTTTTGACATGATCAAAAAATAGGGTCCATACTACAGGACGGCTACCCTGGTGTTCACTTTTATACAATGCAGAACACCAAAGAGCAATGCTATACAAGTTTTTAGACTGGAGGGGGGTTGGGTACAGTCTTTAGGAGAGTTTTCCAAGAGTGCCATTATTCTCATTTCAGAAGAAGTGATATACAAGTGTTTACATTACAGTAGTAGCGGAGAATTAAGAATTGGGGTTTTGGGACAATGTGGTACAGGCATTAGCATATAAGTCAGTTGGGGCAGGTACAGATTTCAGTCAGATAAGTAGGCTTGCAGAGTAAGTTTGAAATAAGGGAGGGTAGTGCAGGACAGGATGGATGGGGGAGGGAGTTCCATGCGGAAGGGGCTGCAAAGGCAAAGAATCTTCTACAAGAGGTTAGACATCTTTGTTACAGCTAAGTGCGAAATACAGGCAGAGCAGAGAGACCACCTAGACTGCTTTTTTGCAATAATGTCAGATAGGCTTGGGGGGTGTAGAGATGTGTGAGCTTATAGATGAGGCAAAGCAAGGCGTACTGGATTTTGTGTTCAAGCTGTAGCCAGCCCAAAGATGCGAGTACAGTGCAATGGTGTTGACGGGGGGTGCTCCAATGGCAAATTGTCTTCTCTTGTGATATAGCTGTTTCAATTGGTTTGTAAGGAAGGCCTTGAGAGATAAGAATAGGGGAGCCCTGTAGTAAAGTGATGGAAGGAGTGAGGCTGTGGCAATTTTTAGGCAGGAAAAACATAGTCTTTGTTTTTGTGGTGTTTAGGAGTAAGTTGTTTTCAAAGAACCATGCTTCTAATTGGCGGAAGTTGGATTCCAGGTGCTGATTAAGCTACTGTGTGTCAGCTGAGGATTGGTATAAAATGGCGTTGTCCATGTAAAGATGAACGGACACTGCTCCACAGAAGCCTGGCAACTCATTGATGAATAAGGAGAAGAGTAGGAGGCCCAGGATGGATCCCTGGGGGATGCCATGGGTAATCTGTCTGAAGGGGGATTGACAGTTGGCCCATTTGACACGGACTGCAGCAGGATAAATAGTCTTGAAGTCAGGAGGTGGATGGCTAATCTAGTCCCACGGTCTCTAGCTTTCGTATCAGCGGCGTATGGTTCACCAGGTCGAAAGCCTTGGTGAGGTCTACAAAGACAGCCCCTGTTGCTAGACCACGACTGAAGACAGGGTGAATGCCTGAGGTGACTTTGATGAGTGCAGTGATACCGCTATGACTTTTGCGGAAGCCGTGCAGGCAGGGTGATAGGAGTTGGTGCTATTTGAGATAGTCTTGAAGTTGGTTATAAAGAATTCTTTCTTGTATCTTAGCCAGGTGGCAAAGGATTGAGATTGGACTGTAGTTTTCAACAGGGGTGGCTGACCCTCCTTGTATGTATTGGAATTGCTAGTGCTGTTTTCCATTTAGAGAGTATTGTTTCTTTGAAGAAGAATCTGTTTATCAGGTTTCGAACTGGTCGGGCAAGTGCCGGTGCTCCCCATTTTAAGAATCTTGGCTTAAGAGAGTCATGGTCAGGGGAGATGCATTCCTTGAGATTTCAAAGCAGCCCAAGAACCTCTTTTCAGGTAGCTAATCTGTTGTGGAATTGTGGGGTGGTGGCTTTAGAGGGATTTGTGGTTGGAGAGCGGTGGTTGCCTTGGCTTGTAGTGAAAGGGGATACATAGTTGGTGAGGTCCATGAAGAAGTTATTAAGACCGTCTGCTACTAAGGCTGGATCAGACAGTAAATAGTCCTTGGTAGATAATGAGTCAGGGTAGGTGGAGGTTTTTCCTTTGAGGACAGAGTTTATTTGGGCCCAGAATTCTTTGAGGTTACTAAGTTTTTTTGTTTGGATTGAGCAGTAATAGGTCCTCTTAGAGATAGTTGTTTTAGATTTACAGGTATTCCTGAGCTGTCTGTAAGACTACCAATCAGAGGGGAGTTCAGACTTCTTGTACATCTTCCAGGCTGAGTTGTGCTTGGACATGAGGTTTTTTTATCTCCTTTGTCAGCCATGGGGCTTTGATATCTTTTGATCTTCATCTGGTAGGTGGGGCATGGATGTTTATAACAGCAGTGACAGTGTCAATTAGATATTCCAGAGCTAGGTCAACAGTAGGCAGGGTTTGTAAGGGGTCCCAGTTGACAATATTGAGAGAGTTAAGAAAGGATGCAAGGTAAAACAAGAAGAATTTACAGGATTCTACAATTTTAGGAGGAGGGTTTGGGGAATTATTTCTCCAGATACAACAGACTGGCAAGTGATCACTGATGCTGTCGGGTATAATTCCCGAGGCAATTATTCTGTGAGCACAGTTAGACAGGATCCAGTCGATGAGGGAGCGGTTTCCTGTTATATTGTTCCTTCTGGTGGGTTCAGTGACATGTTGAGTTAGGTTTGTATTAGCCATGGTGGCTTGGGCTATGTTCTTGTTTTTGGTTAAACAGTCTACGTTAAAGTCCCCACACATGGTTCCATGTCATAAAAGTGATCACAAAACAGCGATCACTATTATGGTGAGTGTGTATTGCCGAAAAGCAATTCGGCAATATACACATGCTGGCGAATGCACATCTGGCAAATAAATTAAGTGTTTATGCGGGGGTGGCTTTACCATCCCCGCACCCCCTGATTATGGATTGCCAACTTCAGGGGCGTGCAAGTTGGGGAGGGAGCAACACTCAGGAATGCAGCAAAAAAACAACAGCCGCAAGTAGCGGCAAAAATGCTTCCCGGTCCAGTTCCGAACCAAGTGCCTACTGCACCGGAGCCAGCCACCCTCATCACCACACCACACAGCTGGCTTGGCTGAAGCAGCCACACTCCACTGTCAAAACCCTCTTCCCTATCCTTCCCCTTCTCCTCCCTATCCTTCCCCTTCTGGTCGCTGTCTCTCACTGTTCTGTTGCTACCCTTGCAGGGTAGCCCAACATGATAGTGCTGAAAATGAGTCGCTGTTTTTAGTCGCTCATTTTCAGTTGCTATCATCACCGGATACCCTCATACATAATTAATTCATGTGGGGGAAGGTCTGAGATGGAGGTGCTAACTTTGGGGAGGGCAGCAGTGGCAGACTTGGGGGGGGTGGGTAAGTACATCCCAGTATTAGTTTTTTGGTGTTGCCAAGGGTTATGGAGACACAGATGAACTCAGCTGGTGATGTTAAGGAAGTCCATGGTGGAATTTCAGTCACTGCAAGCTTGGACTTGACATATAGGAGAACACCGACACCTCTTTTGCCAACCCTGTCACACCTGAAGGTGGTGTACCCAGGTAGGGCCACCTTGTGAAGGAGGATGGAGTGTTTTAGCCAAGTTTTGGAGACTCCAAGCGCTGCCGGATTGAAAGAGGTGACCCATGCCTCCAGTTCTGCTAATTTGGGGCACAGGCTTTGGCCATTCAAGTGCACTTTTTTAGGCCCTTAGTGTTAAACCAGTTAGAGGTCGCAGTGGCAGAGGTGGGATGAGATGTGCATAGGAGTCCTGGATTGGACTCTAAGTCACCAGCTAGTATGAGGCGAGAGAGTAAGTGGAGGAGTGACCGCTGTGTGTGTGTGTGTGTGTGATTTTTGAGTCTTCTGATTTTGAGGGTCGGCACACATAAGTTACCATGTAGCCAGGACTCAAGATTGATGGCATCCTTTTTTGCCAGGCAAGGAAGTGGAAGGAGACCCTGAGGGGGCGTATGTGGCATTTTCTGTGGTGGGTTGCGGAAGTACTGTTCTTGGTTGCAATTTTGGTGCTCCACTGTGCAAGAGGAAATGAGGAGGTTGCAAGTCATGAAAATGAGAATATATAAGGTAGCAAGTATGATTCCTAGAAGCTGCATGATTCTGGGGAGTTAGCAGGCTAGATAGGTTGCTGCCATGGAGGGCCTGGGCCACCGAGTGGCAGAGAAGTGGACACAGAGGGTTTGGAGTGGTGAACTGAACCCCCTGCCCATAGCGCATGTCCACCCAGAAGAGTTGGAGCTGCTGTGGAGGAGTTGGGAAAGTGCTGTGCCCAGAGGTAGGATGGCTGCCACCCTGTGCGAACCCTGCCCATGTATCGGCAGGGCAGACAGTTTTCAAGAGGTTGGACTGTGCCCTTTTTAACATTAGAGCCCCCAGGAGAAGAGTGCTTGAGGTAGAACTGCCCTGTTCCCACTGGCAGGGAACAACTAAAAAGACAGACTGATGTGTTAAGCACTCCCAGAGTTCTGCAAGAGTGAGAAGGGACCCTTTATGGCTCACCAGCAGGGAAAAGTTGTGAGAAGGATCCATGTTCAAGACCAGGTCCCCCAAGTAGCTTGTGCCATGGCTGCTCTGCTGTAGTGTTCTGCATGGGAAGAGAATGAACTGTAACTGCCCCAAGACTCCATGGAACTTTTCTGTTTGTGGCTTGAGCCCTTTAAGTTGTTAAAATAAATGTGCTTCACTGCATCCGATTTCTATCTGGACCGAATCATTGCTGTCCCGGATTGGGGTGATGGGGATGAGGAGATGCCCTGGGATGAAATGGGCTCAGGAAAGGGGACTTCCCTGTCTGGTTCCCATACCCAAGGGCTCCACCCTGAGTGAGCAAGTCACCCGGTCTGCCTAGGCAACCTACCCTACTTGGGCAGTGTTGTGCAATGCCAGGTTAATTAAAAACAAGACAGTGAATACTGCTGATCTTGTGGGTTCAGCTGACCTGGCTTGCATCACCGAGACCTGGCTGGATGAGAATACTGGTCCAGTATTGGAAACAGCAATTCCAACTGGGTACTCAGTGACACCACCTGAGAGAAGACTGTAGGGGAGGAGGGGATAGACATTTGTTTTAAATCAGATCTGGACCTTGTAGACATCCATGTGGGAATAACCAGATCCTTTGAGTATATTGTGGGTGCAGAGTGCAGGTTGCAGGATATTTCTCATCTATCGTCCACCCAGTAGTGAGAAGGAATTCCTGCAGGAAGTCGCGGACTTCATCATCGACCTGGTGTTGGAATCCCCGATCGATGATGAACTCTTGCATTTTGGACAAGACTTCCTCCAACTGATGAGTTTGTTGGGCCTGACACAGGTACTTACCTCTGCTACCTATGGACATTCATTGGATCTGGTCTTCCTTCTGGGGATGGAGATCACCGATTTGGTGGTGGAACCAGTTGGGTGGTCGGACCATTACTCTATAAGGTTCAGAATCGAGGCCCCACCAATGGATCTGCTCCTACGGAGATGGTCCAGTACAGCCCCTTAAGGGGTTTGATTCTGGATAGTCTTATGGCAGTACTGGACCTATCAGGTTTGCAGGGTGTAAGCAGGGAGCCAGGGGAACTGGTACTAGCCTATAACGAGGCAGTGACAGGTGCCCTCAACTCCTTGACTCCTGTCCATTTTTGACCCTTCCCTCTTCACCCAAGTCCCCTTGGTTTGATGGGACTTTGAAGGAGCTGAGGCATAGGGGGTCGAGGGTTGGGGTGGCGCTGGCATAAATTTGGCTTGGTTGCTGATAGTCTTTATAATGAACTACCAATTTAAGTTTATCAATAGGCAATCTCTTGTAAGAAGGCAGAATTCCTGTCCAAAGAAATTGCTGTGGCAAGGAATCAACCTGCTTAGCTGTTCTGGACTGTCCACAGGTTGTGCAATCCAGCCTGTCTTCAGCCACGGGGAGCATTTTCGCAAGTTAAGTGTGATGGGTTTGCTCGATTCTTTGCCAATAAGATTGTCAGTATCATGTTGGAGATCCGTTCAGCTCCCTCAAATGGGTATTGTGGTGATCGGCAAAGAGGTTACAGGCCCTCGGCCTGTCTGGTCCAACTTCAGCCAGTTGGTGATCATGGACATTGTGCAGGTCGTCCAGGGTATGTGTCCAATGTGGACATTGTGCAGGTCATCCAGGGTGTGCATCCAACTACTGTAGTTTGGACCCAGGCCCAACGTGCCTCCTAGTGGGCTGCACTGAAGTCAATGGCCCAGCCACTTGCTGAGATAGTCCAGTGCTCATTGGACTCAGGGGTGTTTCTGGACCTCATGAAGGAGGCAGTAGTAGTAATACCTCTCCTGAAGAAAGCTTCCCTTGACCCAGACTGCCTAGCTAACTATGGACCTGTCTCTAAGATGCCTTTTGTGGGCAAGGTTATTGAGAAGGTAACTGTAGTGCAGCTGGATGACCATTTAACATTTCACGATGTCTACGATCCTCTCCAATTCAGATTTGGGAAGAGGCATAGTACTGAGACTGCCCTGGCTCTGGTACTTAATGATCTCCTGATAGTGAGGGTTCAGGGGAGACATTCCATCTTGGTTCTCCTTGATCTCTCTGCAGCATTTGAAACTGTAGACCATGGGGTGCTGTTCGAGCACCTGCGGATACTCTGTGGACCGTCTGGTACAGTCCTCAGATGGTTTCAATTATTCCTCACTGGCAGAACTCGGAGAGTGGTGTCAGGAATTTATTCCTCAGCCCCGCTCCCCCTGCCATGTGGGGTTCCGCAGGGCTCTGTGTTGTCCCCCATGTTGTTTGCACTGCCCTTGGGAGATATTATAAGGCAGTAAGAGCTGAGGTTTCACTGCTATGCAGATGACACTCAGCTCTACATGTCCTTTGTGCCCGAATAGGATGATGCGGTTTCAGTTTTTAACAACTGCCTCTCCGACACCTAGGGTTGGATGAGTACCAACTGGCTGAGGCTGAATTCAGACAAAACCGAGGTACTGGTGGTGAATCCAGGTTGCCATGGTGTGGGGTTGTCAGTAGGCCTACCTTCTGGGCTTTGGCTCAGGAGTGAGCAGCTGCTTACCTCTGACCGGGCACGAAATCGGGGTGTTGTGTTCGACAGTGGCCTGACATTCAAATCTGCTGTCGTTGAAACCTCTTTTAACCATCTGAGTGCCTGGTCCCACCTGGTGATCTTCCAACATTGGTCCACGCCTTTGTAACCTCACCCCTTGATTACTGCAATACCCTATACTTGGGGCTACCGGGGGCTGATAGCCGCTGATTGTAGCTTGTGCACAATGTGGAGGCCAGGATGTTGACTGGCTTATTGAGATCTAGCCATGTCACTCCTGTGCTCCGTGAACTACATTGGCTGCCCGTGCATTGGTGGATCATCTTCAAGGATGGGTTACTGACCTATAAAGCCCTACATGGGCAGGGACCGCGTTACTTGCAAGATCTTCTCTGTCCCAACTGCCCCCTCCGCTCACTCCATTCTTCTGATGAGGGATTGCTAGAGGTTCCTAGAGTTTGACTAAAGACTTCTGGGGCCTGCTCTTTTGCGGCCTCCACCCAGTGGAATTCTCTACCTCGTTGAATTAGAGAGTGGCTGACCGTTGAGTGTTTTAAATCTGCCCTGAAAACTTATTCTTTTTAGCATTCCCTGATGCAAGTGTTGGTTAGCCTACTGCCATCTCTTATTTTGGGATTAATGTATTAAAATTTTATATTTGTTGTTTTTATTGCTTTTATTGTTTTGCCTTATTGTACAGTGCTATGATCTACTGGAATAGTGTTTAAAAATAAAAATGTGATTGACTGAAGTTAAAGACTGTTGGATGTTGTTTCTAACCAAGTTTTCCCTCAGAAACCAAAAGCTGAGTCCTAGCTTAACAGTCATGATGGGAGGAGAGAGACCAAGCCAGCCTGTGCCTCAACGGAGTCCACTCTGAAGAAAGGGGGGTTACTAGCGGAGTACCGCAGGGTTCAGTACTAGGACCGGTCTTCTGTAATGTCTTTATAAGCGACATTGCAGAGGGACTGGAAGGAAAAGTATGTCTCTCTGCAGATGACACAAAGATCTGCAACAGAGTTGATACACAAGGTGGGGTGGAAAGGATGAGAAGGGACTTGGCAAGGTCGGAGAATGGTCAAATGTATGGCAGCTTAGATCCAATGCTAAGAAGTGCAAAGTAATGCACCTGGGAAACAAAAACCCAAGGGAAGAGTACACAATGTGGGGTGAGATACTAACAACAACAAAAATGGAAAGGGACCTGGGGGTGGTCATATCAGATGACTAAAGGTGAGCAGGCAATGTAAGAGGGCAGTAAGTAGGGCTGATAGGATACTGGGATACATATGGAGAGGCATCACCAGTAGAAAACAGGAAGTTGCTATCCCTCTGTACAGATAGCTGGTGAGACCCCATCTGGAGCACTGTGTGCAGTTCTGGAGACCCAATCTCCACAAAGACATAGACAGGATGGAGGCAGTCCAGAGGAGGGCAACTAAAAGGGTGCAGGGTCTGCACCAGAAGACATATCAAGAGAGACTTAAGGATCTTAATATGTATATAGTCTTGAGGAGTGGAGGGAGAGGGGGGACATGATAGAAACTTTCAAGTACCTCAAGGGAATCAACAAAGTCCAAGAGGGTAGCATCTTTCAGAAAAAGAGGTGTGCAAAAACAAGGGGGCACAATTTGAAGCTAGAGGGGGAACGGCTCAGACATAATGTGAGGAAGTATTTTTTCACAGAGAGGGTTGTGGATGCATGGAACAGCCTTCCTGAGGAGGTTGTGGAGTCAAAAACAGTGGTGGAATTCAAGAATGCATGGGACAGGCATAAGGCAATTCTAGGGGGTGGAGCTGGAAGAAGTAGGCTGTTGGTTAGCTAGGATCTGCAGCTTATCCATTAGGTAGGGAAATGGGCAGACTGGGTGGGCCAAGCGGTCCTTATCTGCCGTCAAATTCTATGTTTCTATGCCATCTAGTCTGCAAGATAAAGGTACTGTGTGTTTTAATTAACCTGCTGCACTGCTGTAAACTGTCCAGTCAGGAGCTGGTGCCCCCCCCCACTTTCTCTGCAAACTTTATTTCATCAAAACCACTTGACAGGGAGGGGATGAGGGAAGCCAAACTCATTGTCACCTCAGAGACTGGGAGTGAGTGTACTACCTGCAGGTTCGTGGACTGTTAAACATCTAGATTGCCCAAAGCAAGAGCAGAGTGAAAAAAAGTGTATACAAGTAAAAGTTACATCAGGAATCTAAGAAGCAAGCAGGGTTATACTATCATTTATCAAACATACTGATATATCT
Organism: Neoceratodus forsteri; assembly: GCA_016271365.2. Lineage (NCBI taxonomy): Eukaryota > Metazoa > Chordata > Ceratodontiformes > Ceratodontidae > Neoceratodus > Neoceratodus forsteri. The sequence continues at coordinate 1,190,103,053 of CM028130.1, read as the reverse complement.
TTCTTTTCATGGAGTTTTTTGTTCTCTTTTGATTGTATTCAGTTTTATAATCTGCTCTTGCTTTTTAAATCGTACTAAAAACGTTCCCTTCTCTTTTGCCTTTCATTTCTACTTCCCTCTCTCATTCTAATTTAAAGTTCTTCTTATCTATTTAATTGACTATCTGACTTTCGTCAGATCCCAGAATGTTGAAACTACCTTGTACAAAGAAATAAGCTGCACTGAACTGTAACTCTATTACCAATCCCTCTAAATCTCACTTAGCAAGTTTCTTCCGCCACTCACATTAAGGATCCCTCTTGATCTTATTTCTCAGATTAGGCTTATTTCATTTCTACCTTTCTTTGAATATGGCTTGTTCACATTTACCCCACCTCTTCAACATCTTCCGCCTGATCTTCTTTATTGTCATTATGGTCCAACATCTAATCCAGCATCATCTGAAGCCAGCTGGGGCACTCATCACCGATTTCATCCCCTGGCTCTTTGCCATCAGCTGCAGATATGGCTCTAGATCACTATTGCTTTACCTTATTTTATTACTTTGATAAAAAACTTACATGTCTAAGCTAAAGTTCACTGCTAATCATAGTATCTTGGTACATCAAGGAGTTGAGGAATCTCAGAGTACAGTCACAGTCGCTTATAATCAAGGCCCCGATTTTTCTGTGGCAATATAGTCCCATGTTTTGTGGCACCAGAACTTCTGCAGCATTAGTTTCCTATTTCTGAAGATGTGCTGCGGTGGCAGTTGGGAGTTTTGGCAGCAGACAGGCCCCACTGGCACACAGAAAGGAGACAAAATGTTTGATTTGAGGCTACAACCCATGAACAGGGCAGGTTGTCAGTTAACTCCTGTATTCTTACACATGCAGTATTATAAAGCAAAAAAAAAACATCCCCTCCATCTAAGCCACCTCATCTTACCCTGCATCACCCTGAGCTCACATAATGTAGTATACAGTATCTGAAGTATTAATATTTGTATCAGTTCCCATGCTGCACAGCGATCCTCATTCTTCTAGTTTACCTCTAGGCCAGAATGCCAGTTTCTTGCTCCAATAACGCCACGTGAGACTGCGCACAAAACGCTTCTGGGACAAAAAAACATAATGTGGGCCCATCAGTGACATCAGAAGGACAAGGATCACCGCACATCATGGGGCCTGCTATAATACTGCTACTTCAATTAAGGTGACTCTGGCAGGCTCTTAGGGTGGGGTAGGGAGGGTAGTGGGCTGAGTTGGGGGGTGGGATTTACCTGTACTAGCAGGTAAACTAATGGGCAGGGGCTGTTCCATTATGCTTTTTAAGAATTCCATTCTAAATTTTGCGGAATTCGGAAAAGTATTCTGCAGAATTTTATATAAACTGTGGAATAGTTTTCTGCAATTTGTATGATACATGGAATACTTTTCCTTGGTTTACATTGTTGAGTCAGTGTTACTACAGACTTATTGTTTCTCAATTTACATTGACTCTTCAATGTAAACGTTAAGAAGAATATTCAGCAGGTAAACTGTGCAATAATATTCTGCAGATAATGGAAACCATGGATTAGTTTTCTGCAGTTTATGTAAACTGCAGAATAGTATTCTGTGCTATACAAAAAACATGGAATAGTTTACTGCAGTTAACATAAACTGCAGAAAACTATTCTGCAGTTTATCTAAACAGTGGAATAATATTCCACGGTTTATGTAAATTGTGAAAAATTATTCCGCAGTTTACATTAAATTCCACAGTAAACTCTGCAACCGTGTAACTGCTGAAAAATTAGGGCCTTATTTATAACTGACTAGTCTGTGTAACCCCCCCCACACACACACACACACACTTGTTTAATCTGCCTTTAAGTTTAATTCACTTGCTCCCCTCTTGTGCAGCCACTGCTCTAACTCACAATAACCAGGTTCAAAAAATCATGTTAGAAGCAAGTTTAGTCAGTTAGAATGGATATACTGCAGTTGGTTCGAATGATCCCACTGCTCACTCCCACCCACCTGCCCCTCTGCCCTGCTACATATTACAGGGTTTACTTCACTTGGCTCGTAAAGGACAGGAAAGTTTATTACATTAGATTTATGGTGATTTGGATAGTTTGTTTGAGGAGTGCTGCCGCTGGATTCCCCGCTACACGCAATAATGCTTACTGACAGGGATCAGGGAGATCAGGCAAATAATCCAGGTGTGATTGGCGGGGGGAGGGTCAAGTCCTCTTTTCTGCTCCTGAAGTTTGTTTCCTCCACAGAGCCATCACTTAGTGGATACACACACTATACGCTAAACTACAACCCGCACTACAGAACAGGGGTCTGCACTGCCTCACAAAATCTCTTTCCTGAGACTCAACCACTTACAATTTGCTCAGTCAGTACTATTTGGCAATTAATGCTACCCGCTACGTGCTCCACACTGCCTCACAGACTCTCTCTCCTAGACTAGCCTGCTTTCTGCTTGCTTTGTCAGCAATTCTCTCCTATTAAAAGACATTTTTTTTGGGGGGGGGGTTACATAAAACAAACTCAGGCTCACCTACATTCAGGCAGGCGCTAACAGGCTGCCAGCTGTCTAGTCAAAATGGCAGCAACAGTTTAGTATAGCCATATAGTTTTGTATGGGAGTCAATGGGAAATGACTTTGGCAGACTGGAAATGTCCATTTTAAAATCTAGATTCTGATCTCTGGAAATCTCTCAGGCAGCTCATTATAAGCCTTAGAATGCTACATCATGATACTTGCTATGTCAGGTCTGATTCCTTTCATAGGTCATATAATTTCAGAAATCCCAAGATTCACGGCTGTGATGTAAAAACTGTGACTTTTTAAAAACGCCTGGTTTACTCAGACTATATCTGAACACTTCACTTGCTCTACAGTGTATTAAAGCAAACAGTTCATGCTTAGTTTATGCTGCACTGCAGAATTCCTTCATCTAGGACAATATTAAACCCTATTAATAATGTGTGGCCTTACATTATACAAAATAAAAATAGTCCAATTATAAATTACAAGGCTTGTAGTTCCATACTGGGGAGGGTCTGATAACATTACAGACCAGCTGAGCTCCACTTTCATGGTTTATGATGTGAAGACCACTTGATGGAATTGCGACCATGTGTTCTATTGTATCTCTATTTACTAGTCTGACAAGTTTGGTCTGTTTGATTTAGAATAACTCTAATTACTTTTTTTTAATATAAAATGGGCATGGAAATCCCTGTGTCCTGATTGGCCGAGACTCAGTTCAGGCCATGGCACAAACGCAGTACAAACTATGGCTAAAAACAAGTCCCTTCCAACCTGGACCTAGCACATTCCATATTTATGTGCCAACAGTAAATGTTCATTTAGTACATGGCAGCCATCTTTTTTACTTACTATACACATTCCTCACACACCTGCAGCAGGCTGTTCCTCATCCATTGTAGCATTTTATTTTTGTTTGAATCTGTATAATTGTACCCTGCCTGATTTGTCACTCAGTAAATTCTTCCCCTAGCTGCTGATCCACTACTAGGTCACTTGCTAGCAATGCCGACTGCCCGATTACATTACTCGCTTCCCCCTTCTCTGGCCAGCCACTTTCTGCACTGCCTCAAGCTGGCAGCATGTCTCCATCTGCAGGAGCTGTAATGAGGAAAGTACTGCTGGTCTCATCCATGTGGCAGTTCACTTGCTGATCCTGAGGTGGCCAGCCATCTGAATACTACTTCCCCCTGGCTGCCCGCTTCCTTAAAACATAAAGCTACACTCACACCCCACCACATGCCATGGCTCTGGTAATAAAGAAATTTATATACATATACGGTATTAGGGAAAAAAAAAAAAAAAAGAGAGAGCTGCCTTAATGGCTCCCTGTTTTGGGGGCACACTCTGATCCTGGACATTTCCGCTCTCCCAACTGGCTCTGAGCACTTTGTCAGTGAAACGAGAAAATGTTCCTACAAACATGACACCACTGCCACACTCCAGCCCACAGCTGGCTTAATAAAAAACAACTAAAACTGCTTACTCAAGTCTGCCATCCTGCCACAGCTTGAGTTGTAAAAAACTAGCTCTGAAACTCAGTGGCTGCTGGTTCCATCGATCGCTATCATACACAACTACTTCCAGAACAAGTTATCTCCAATGCCCTTGAACTTTTCAAATTCTGGAAGACAGTTAATACCCTAATCAACTCCCTCAGCAGTGTACAGTCCATACTCGGCACCTACTTAACCACTGATGCCCTCAAAAAATTGTTCACTTAAGGCCCTTGGGCTCTCATCCCCAACAGCCTCCTCTTCATGCAATCCAACCAAACCACAAGTGGCAACTTCCGCCTGCAGGTGATCTCAAGCTGTCTGTAAAGAACTATCGACTCTAAATGCTGCATCCTGCTGGGACTCTGATAGCACGTCGCCAAAATTTCTGAAAATTGGCACCCTGGTAATAGCTACCCTTCTTGTTCACATTTTCAATTGGTCCCTCTGCACTGGCACATTCCCATGCAGTTGGAAGCATGCAATGGTGATATCAATCCAAAAAGGCACCCCAGCAGACTCTCCCTCCAATTACTGCTCAATTTCACTTTTACTCATCCTCTCCAAAACTCTCAAGAGGTTTGTCAGCAGGCAGCTATCTAGCTTCTATGACATGTACAAATTAGTCTTCCTCTCCCACCACTCATCCTCCACCTCCCTACTCAGGGTCTCTGACCACATACACTCCAATTTGGCAAGGGTTTGGGCACCAGGGCCATATCTGTAGACCCAGCAATGGCCTTCAACACTGTGAACCACCCCCCGGATCCTACTGAGACTAGCAGATCCTACCTGGACAACTGCACCCAATCCATCCAGCTAGGCTCAAACTCCCCCCCACCTTACCTGTCTCCCTCAAGGTCCCCCAAGGCTTGGTCTTTGGGACCCTGTTGTTTACAGCCTTCATCAATGATCTCCCCTTGTCCACCTCAGTCAGCAGCATACAGATGTATGCAGACAATACCATAATCTACACATAAGGCACTTCTGTCCCCTCAGTGGAGGATTCCCTCCAACAGGATTTAACAGTGATCCAAAAACGGTTCCTAGACAATCGTCTTGACGTGAACCAAAAGAAGAAAGTTTCCATGCTGTTCAGCTGCAAGCATTGGATCAACTCCTCCTCCCGTTTTCTGACCATACTGTCCCTGGACGGGGCCTGTCTAGACTCAGTTACCAGCTATACTTGGACTCCACTTTGACCAGCATCTTGATAATTCAAAACCAGTGTTGGAATTACACTTTATGAGCTGGGGGGAGGGGCTATAAGGGCCCTATCTTTAATTTAAGCCTCACCTTCTCATTACAAGTCAATGGTAGTGATGCATGAGCTACTAGGGCTCACTTCAGAGCTAGGGGAGCTGAGCCCTGGCAAGCCCTGCTGTAATTCCAACACTGCTCCAAGCTCATCTCCCAGGTTGCAGCCAATCCTTCTCCAAGCCTGGCACCCTATACAGAGTAAAGAGTTGACTCCAACTAACAAAAAAGAAACAGGTTGTGGAGCAATCAATCCTTCCCCTTGTGGACAACAGGGATGTAGCATATTCAAGCTGCAAACTCCACCTCCCTCAACAAAATTACCACTCTGTTCAATGTGTTGTGCAGATTTGTTCTGGGCTGACCCTCCCCCAAACACATCACCATATTATGTACGAGTTGGGCTGGATACCCCCCACCTCCACATACACACACAAGATGGATGATGCACACTTCTCTAGCGGGAGCAAACTACTGGACTGGCAAATTAGCTAACTACCTATCTGACCTATTCTCTCCTTCAACTAACCCTGCCTACCTGCATAGATCTGAGGCAAGCTGCCATCTCCATACCCCTTGATATAAATGCAACCTAGGCCAAGCCTCCATTAGCTACAGGCTTCTCAACATCTGGAACAGCCTACCCTCCAGAGTTACTGCCCTTCCCTCCCTCCCTCAACTCAAGCAAGCCACTGATCAAGTCCTACTTCAAATTCCCATCGACCTGCTCTTGCTGCAAGGTTCATCTCCCTTCTGTGCCTTGAGGTTCTCCTCCCCAAGGCTCCTGCAGTCTACTCCAGGAGGTGGCCTGGAGTTGTGATAGGAATGTTGCACTGGAATCTGCAACTAAAGCACACCCTGAAGGATAACAATCTGACTCTTTCTGTTAGTGCCCTGCTATAACAACTCCAGCTCTGAGACCATCTCACAAAAGAGAGGGTCTTAGAAGAGCTAAGCAAAATTAAGGTGGGTAAAGCCATTGGGCCAGATGGTATCCACCCCAGAATACTAAACGAGCTTCAGGTAGAAATAGCTGCACCACTAGCTGAGCAGTTCAATCTATCTCTGGAAAGTGGCAGAGTATCTCAAGACTGGAAAAGGGCAACAGTTGTGCCCTTGCACAAAAGTACAAGCAAGGAAGAGGCAGGAAACTACCACCCAGTCAGCCTGACCTCTATAGTGGGAAAAATTATAGAGACATTACTAAAGGAGAGAACAGCTGACTACCTAAAGGAAACTGGAAAACTCAACCCCAGACAGCATGGTTTCACAGCAGGGTGCTCATGCCAAACAGACATGATTGATTTTTTCCACTGGGTTACCAGAACAGTGGACCAGGGTGGGGCAGTGGACATGGTGTACCTAGACTTCAGCAAGGCCTTTGACACCGTTCCCCACGGGAGACTTGCTAACAAAATAGAACACACAGGAGTCAAACAGAAAATAGTAAACTGGATTAGAAACTGGCTGTTGAATAGGACCCAGAGAGTTTTGGTCAATGAGGCATTCTCAAGGGAGGGAGGTGTGACCAGTGATGTTCTACAGGGATTGGTGCTGGGTCCAGTCCTCTTCAACATATTCATCAGTGACATCACTGATGAAATGGAGGAGAAGGTTTGGCTGTTTGCAGATGAAACAAAACTGCAGCTGCAACAGGGTGGATACACTAGAGGGGGCATTAGGTATGGAAGCTGACCGAAGGAGACTGAAAGAATAGTCCAGAAATTGGCAGTTAAAATTTAATGCCAAAAAGTGTAAGGTAATGCACCTGGGGAAGTGGAACCCAGGAAAAAAGTATGTACTAGTGGGGAAACAATTAGAGGAGACAAATATACATAGACACTGTTGGCAGATAAGGTCCTATGGCCCACCCAGTCTACCCATTTGAGCTTGTAAGTTCACTTTATGTTTTCCTAGAAGTCTGTTGCCCCTTACCACTGACTTCCAGAATTTCCTTATGTCTATCCCATGCATTCTTCAATCCCGTGATTGTTTCAGCCCCTACCACTTCCTCTGGCATGGTGTTCCATTTGTCCACCACCCATTCTGTGAAGAAATTCTTCCTCACGTTTCCTCTGAATCGCCCTCCCTCCAACTTCATCCCATGCCCTCTAGTCCAGGAACATCTTTTAGCTGGAAAACAGTGTATTCCTGCACCCTGTTCCTCCTTGTATGGTACTTGTATATCTCTATCATATCCTCTCTCTCCCTCCTCTCCTCCAGGGAGTACATATTCAAGTCCTTCAACCTGTCCTCACAGGACTTGTGATGCAATCCCTGTACCATCTTTGTTGTCCTCCTCTGAACCTTCTCTACCCTGTCCATGTCCTTCCATAGGTAAGGTCTCCAGAACTACACACTGTACTCCAGGTGGGGCCTCACTATTTTCTTGTATAGTGAAATTATGACCTCCCTTTTCCTGATGGTGATGCCTCTGCCTACACATCCCTGCATCCTATTAGCTATACCTGATGCCTTGTCACACTGTTTCCCTACCTTAAGGTCATCAGAGATGATAACCTCAAGGTCCCTTTCCTGCTTGGTGCATGCTATATCCTCACCCCCCAACTGATATGTTGTTCCATGGTTTTTGTGCCCCATATGCATTATCTTGCACTTTTTTGCATTGAATTTCAACTGCAAAATCGTTGACCATTCTACAAGCTTCTGCAGGTCCCTTCTCATTCTGTCTACACCCTCTGGCATGTCCACTCTGTTACAGAGCTTCGTGTCACCAGCGAACAGGGAAATTCTGCCTTCTAGGTCCTGCACAATGTCACTGATGAAGACGTTGGATAGGACCAGTCCCAGCACTGATCCCTGTGATACCCCACTGATCACTCTTCCCTCTGTGAAGTGACAGCCATTTACCACCACCCTCTGTGCCCTGCCGCCCAGCCAATTACCTACCCACCACATTACTGTCCTGCCCACTCCAATATTCCCCAGTTTGTTTAATAGCATTCTATGTGGCACAGTGTCAAAGGCCTTGCTGAAGTCCAGATAGACCACGTCCACTGCCCTCCCTGATCCACCTCCCTTGTCACTCAGTTGAAAAATTCAATGAGGTTGGTCTGGCATGACCTCCCCCCAGTGAAACCATGCTGCCTTGGGTCCTGTAGTCCGTTGGCAACCAGATGTTCCACCAATCTCTCCTTCAGTAGTGCTTCCACGATCTTCCCAACTAGTGAGGTCAGGCTGACTGGTCTGTAGTTCCCCGCTTCCTCTTTATTCCCGCTTTTGTTTAAGGGGACTACATCTGCTGTCCTCCAGTCTTCGGGTACCTCCCCTGTTTCCAGTGATCAGCTGAACAGGACTGCCTGAGGTTCAGCCACCACCTCTCTTAGTTCCTTTAGGACCCTGAGGTGTACCCCATCTGGCCCCATTACTCTATAAACTTATTCCTTCCAGTTTCTTCAGGACTCTTTCCCATGTAAAGGGACTTGTGTCCATGTCTGCGCCATTCCAACCCCTTGTACTCCCTTCAGGCCCATTACCCTCCTCTTCCTCAGTAAAGACTGAGCAGAAATACCTGTTCAGTATGTCAGCTTTACTGTTATCCTCCATGCGGCCCCCATCCTCCCCCTTCAGTCTCACAACCCCTCCTGTTGCCTTTCTTTTTTCACCTATGTACCTGTAAAAGGTTTTGTCCCCTCTACCCACTGATTTTGCGATGCACTCTTCTGTCCTGAGTTTTGGCTTCCCTTACTGATCTCCCTGCCTCCCTTTGCTTCTCCTGGTACTTTTCCCTATCCCCTTCTGCCTGCATCTTTTTGTATTGCCTGAATGCAATCTTTTTGGCTTTCACTTTCTTTGCTACCTCCTTGGAAAACTATAATGGCCTCCTCTTCCTTTTCCCGTTGCTATCCTGCTTAATGCATAATTCTGTTGCTCTTGTAATCCCCATTTTAAATATTGCCCACTGTTTCTCAACTCCTGCTTCCCGCCCCATTCCCATTAATGCCTCTTTCAAGCATCTCCCCATTTTCCCAAAGTCTGCCCCCCTAAAATCCAGGATAAATGTTTTTGTATGGTTTGGTTCAGCTCCTTCTGTGATTTCAAACCACAGTGACTGGTGGTCACTGTTCCACAGGTGCTCCCCCACTGTCACCCCATCATACTTTTCCTGTTTGTCATCACGAGGTCCAGTATTGCCTTCTGCCGAGTTGGTTCCATGACCAGTTGCTTGAGGAAGGCACCTTGAAGGGAGTCCAGGATAAATCTGCTCTTGGTTGATGCTGCTGGAAGGCTCCAGTCCACGTCTAGAATACTGAAGTCTCCAACCAGCACCACCTCACCCTTGTCTGCCATCCTTTGGATGGCTAGCATCAGCTCCCTGTTTCTTCCTCCTGGGCTGGTGGTCTGTAGACCACCCTGTGCGGATGGCTGACCCCATTTTCCTTTCCAGCTTAACCCACAGCCTCTCTCCCCCATTTTGTTCCTCCTGGATCTCTGTGGCCTTTATGCCATCTTTCACATAAAGTGCCACTCCTCCTCCCTTCCTGCCTGCCCTGTCTCTTCTGAATATGTTGTAGCCGGGTATGGCCATCTCCCAGTTGTGGTTATCATTACACCAGGTATCTGTGAAGACCACAATGTCCAGGTCCAACTGCACCATGACAGCCTCCAGATCCTCCATCTTGTTGCTAAGGGTCCTGGCATTCGCACACATTGCTTTCCATGATTTGAACTCCCTGGACTGTTTAACTGTTCTACTCCAGCCCCTTCCCTGGTTGCTCTTTATCCCTGGTTCTCCCTGCTGTCAGCCCTTCTGTTGATTTTTTCCCCTTTCTGCCTATCCACCTCTTGGGTGCTTATCTCCATCTTTTGCACACTGCTTTGTAGAGATATCTACTCCTCCTGTTCATTGGTTCCACTGCTAGCTGTGGGGGGGTGGACAATTAGGTACCCTTCCTGCTGGCCTGTTACCCCTCTTGGCTAGTTTAAATGCTTGTCCATGTAGCATTTAAACTCATCATTGAGTGTTTGGATTCCCCTCCAGGATGGATGCAGACTGTCAGGCTTGAACAAGCCTCCATCCCTCCAGCTGAGTCCCCAGTCACCAATGAATCCAAACCCTTCCTCACAGCATCAGTTGTTCAACCATGCGCCCCTACGCTCTCCCATGCCTCTTACAAGTAGTACTTCTGAGAAGGTGACAGAAGTAGCTACTTGCTTGAGACCTCTCCCCAATTTCCTGAACTCTTCCTGAACTTCCTTTGACTCCCCGTTTGCCAGGTCATTAGTACCTAGGTGGATAATGACATCCAGCTCACCCTCTCGTCTTGCCTTCCAGGTGATCCCCCAGGATCTTCCTCTAGAATATCAAAAGCACCACTATTTATTAATTGAAACTAGGATAGGATTAGATACTCAGTATAAGGTGGTTTGTTACAATTGTCCATTTATTGTTTTATGACTGTACCCTAAATGGTATATATTCTGTGTTTTGTATTTCATTTACTATTTTTAATTTTAGTAAACACAGCCGGCACTCATCCTGGTTCACAATCCCCCTTTTGACTCAATTGAGACCTAGGTACTTTACCTTGGTGCATATGGTAACACACTGTAAGTGCTTAACAGTTCTGTCAGAATTATCAACACTGTCCCAGCATTCACACTCAAAATGAGAAAAAGGCTCAGGCAGGATTTCAAGAAAAACAAAGTTTACTAAAATTAAAAATAGCAGATGAAATACAAAACACAGAACATATACCATTTAGGGTACAGTCCTAAAAATAAATGGACAATTATATACAAAAAAGCCTTATTATTGAGTATCTAATCCTACCGCAGTTTCAACTGATAAATAGTGGTAGTTGAATTACCTACTTCAGTAGAAGTGCCCTTGAGAGTGTGTCTTTCTGGAGTCCAGAATCAAAAAGCACAATTTTCCTTTAGAAACCAGTTTATATAGGTTGTAAACCAGCCACTTGTATAAAGTATTGCATTTTATGACCTATTAGGAAGAAAGTAACTTCTGACAGATACCTGTTACATTTCTCACCACTAGGAGATATAGCTGTCAGGAAGTTCCCCTGAAGATCAAAGAGGTAATTCTGACCTGCCATAAAGCAAGCTCACCAATTAAAAAAAATACATATTTTTTGTGGGATGCTTAGCAATATGCAGATGCCTGACACTAATTTGGTAGGTAGGAAGAGAATGACCTCACAGCCAACATCACCACTGAGCTGTGACCTCAAAAGCTGGGTGGGACCTTTTTCTCCCTCCAGTGACCCTGTCAAAGATCAGGGAAAATTGTGCTTTTTATTTCTGGACTTCTGAAAGAACATACTCTCAAGAAGCACTTCTTCTGTGTGAGGTAATTCAACCACCACTATTTACTAATTGAAACTAGGATATGATTAGATACTCAGTATAAGGCGGTTTATTATAATTGTGCATTTATTTTTGTATGACTGTCACAAACGCACTCCGGGAGTCAGGCCCTCTGCTCCCACAGCACCAGATCTTGAAGTGCAATATGTGAACAGGAGACAAACAAGGTAACCCTCCTGTCTGTTTTGGGTCCGAACAACTACCAGTTTTGAGTCCTGGGGTCAAATACGAACCCTTTTTCGCTAGCACACCCAGGTAACAGGTTCAAATATCACACCCTCTTTGGGGAAATGCAGTGCAATACTTAACCCAGTGGGCACACAACCTGGTTCACAATCCCCCTTCTGACTCAATTGAGACTTTAGTACTTCACCTTGGTGCATATGGTAACACACTGTAAGCGCTTAACAGTTCTATCAGAATTATGAACACTGTCCCAGCATTCACATTCAAAATTGGGAAAAGGCTCAGGCAGGATTTCAAGGAAAACAAAGTTTACTAAAATTAAAAATAGTAAATGAAATACAAAACACAGAACATATAACATTTAGGATACAGTCATACAAATTAAATGGACAATTATAACAAACCACCTTATACTGAGTATCTAATCCTACCCTAGTTTCAATTTGTGAATAGTGGTGGCTGAATTACCTCTTTAGTAGAAGTGCTTGAGAGTGTGTTCTTTCAGGTGTCCAGAAATCAAAAGGATCTTCCTCCCATCCCTCCATGCCACGGCACCTGGTAGGCACCTCAGCTCCCCCGTCCTCCCCTCCTGTATTCCTAGCTGGATCCTTCTTATGATAGAGTCCCCTACCAGGATTCACTTCCTCCTCCTCTGGGGTCCACTGCTCTCCCCACTGAGGTCACCTCCTTAGTTGACCTCCACATCTTACCCTTGCACTTCTCTGGGTACCTCTGTTTGGTTGTCCCCATTTGCCAACGCGGCATCTGAGTTCTAAGTGGAATAGGATTTGGGATGTGCCTCTGCCTGACCACCCTAACCCTCCCAGAGGCAAGTGTTCCTTGTTCTTTGAGGCAGTGGTGTTGGACTGGGTGGTCTCTGGATAGGGGCGAAGGTACTCCTGACCCAGTTTACTTCCACTCTGAGTCTGACTACCTCATCCTGCAGTCCAAAGAGATGCCTGCAGATAGGGCAGCACCTCAGTATCCAGAAGGTCTGCCTGAATATGGCTGCCCCGAATCCACTGCATTGCGACATTCCCTACATTATACTGCACTTATACTGCTATTCCAGTAATTGTGTGTTACTGAAGCTCTCCGTGTTCCCTCTTTATTAATTTACTATGCTGAAAATCCTACCACCAATCCTCAGATACTTTTTTTCTAAAGAAGGAAAACAAAAAACAAAAACAATATCAGTCAAAGCACTTGTTGTGCTGAGGGTGCGCTTCCTCCCCCTTATGCCCCTCCTACTCCACAACTCCTGCTATTCCCTGTGCTTAGCTCCTGCCAATGAGATTTAACATGGCATATAATTAAGAGTGGGGAGCAGGTGAGGGAGGGTGGATGAAAATTTGCAGCAAGTAAAGACAGCAAAGGAAAACAGCACCACTACAAGCACACTAAACTAGATTTTACATTTTCAACAGCCCAAAAACAATTCTAAGTAAAGGCAGCAAAGAAATAACAGTACCACTAAAAGCCCACAAATCTAAGTTTAAAACAAAAACAGCAATGAGCAGTTACTGCACTGCACTTAAATGAATCTGGATCCTTCCCCTTCTGGCTTCTTCTGCCACACAGATGGAATGGGATCTAGGCATGATCATTACCAACGACTTAAAGGTAGGAAAACAATGCAAACCAGCAGTGCAGTAGGCAAGTGATATCCTCGGATACATAGGAAGGGGTATTACGAGCAGAAAGCAGGATGTTATTATGCCCCTCTACTGATCCTTGGTGAGGCCACACCTCGAGTACTGTGTCCAGTTCTGAAGGCCCCACCTAAAAAAAGGACATCGACCATCTGGAGACAGTGCAGAAAAGGGCCACAAAGATGATGCAGGGGCTGCATTATGAGTCATATGAGACAAGACTCAAAGAGTTGAATTTATTCTCTCTGGAACAGAGAAGAAATGGGGAGACATGGTAGAAACATTTAAGTATGTCAAGGGAATTAACACAACTCAGAAGGGAAAACCTCTTCCAGGAAAACAGGGCGGTGTGCATAAGAGGGCACAACTTGCATCTGGTTAGAGGCAAGTTTAAAAGCAGCTCTAGAAAGTACTTTTTAACCGAGAGCGTGACAGACCCATGGAACAGCCTGCTACCTGAAGTGGTGGCATCAAAGACAGTAAGGGAATTCAAACTCGCTTGGGACAGGAAATGTTGGCAACTTAGGAAAAAAAATATAATTGGGGGCGGGGTAGCCACCTTGGGCAGACTAGATGGACCACATGGTTCCCATCTGCGACACTTTTCTTATGTTCTTACTACTTCTGCCTCCCAACTCTGCACCCTACCTGAGGGTCTACAGTGGTTTGGACTTGATGCCTATTTGGATTTGTACCACTTGAATGTTGCCATGAGAACTGTATGAACTGTGAAACTGTGCATTGGTACATAGTATTGCACCCTTAGAGGTTTTCATGCTGATCTCTACCTAGTATGGTATTCACTGTTTCATGCATTGGAAGTGTATGTCTCTGTATTTTTTGCACCTTGTAACTCATCCCAATCCCCCCACCCCACCTCTGGTCGCAACTGGAAATGAGCCCTGGGCTCTGTATGCTTACTTGATAAAATATGTGTCAAATAAACAAAAATAAAACACATGACTGCCAAACTGCTAGATTGTGGCTATGACTATTGCAGCAAGCTTTCTTACCTACCGACTCTAAGTTGATTTATGTCAAAATTGTTTTTACAGACTTGAAGACAAAAGGGTCAGAGGGAAAACAGAGTAGGGAAATCAAAACAAAAGCTACTGTATATTTTTGGCACAGCGCCCTCTAGTGACATACATCTCTGGAAGGACTATTTTACCTTAAATGGGAATTGTCATCTACAGGGGTTCTTAATGTCTGAAAGCCGATAAAAAGCTAATTTAAGTGAGCGATTGTGTTTATCTGGGAGTCTTTGCACTCCAGAGTTATTCATATGTAAATCCACCTGTAATTAAGGGCTGGGGCAGCCATATGTTTTACAATCCTGACAGGAAATGATGTCACAGAGGGTCTTGGCCCTTCATTTACTGTAGGTTAAATAGGAAAGTGTCTGTTTTATTAAGTGTGTTTTAAGGTGTTACATCACGTTCTACATGTATAGTTGTTTTGTATGTGCATTGAAACTAGTGAGTTATCACCTTTATAGTTCAAACTGTTAGTGAAAATAATCTGTCTTTAGGATTGATTTAACCTCTAAGCTATACTGCCTGATGATCATTAAAAACCACACATCTCAAGGCTGGCTCTGGGGTGCCAACAGGTATTGGGGCCCCATATCAGAATTTCTAAACCATGTCTGTGTTCATGTCAGTACAGATTTTTGGGCTGCCACAGCACCAACTTCTGTCTTTTTCCATTTGTTCTCTTACAGCCTTTTCTCTTACAATTTCAGATGTGAACTCAAGTCCACAAGATGCAAATGTGGCTATGCACCTACTGGCCTGGCACCATGGGGCCCAGCCTTGAAATGTGTAGTTTTTGATTATCAGCTGGCAGTACAGCCTAGGGGTTACAGCAAAGAGCTGTGATCAAGCTTTGTTCATCCAGCAGAATTGGTTTTGATTCCAACATGCTCTACTTGTGTACTGTGTGACCAGAACAAGTCACTTAACCTCCTTGTTCTCCCAAAACACACCCTGAAACAAGCTGCTGCTGTGTGCCTTTCCTGGACAAAGACAGTCAAACAATCTGAGAGTGTGTTGTTTCTGAAAATATTATATTCTTTCCATCCAGATTTGACTTGAAAAGAAAAAAAATAGGACACCATTACTTGTTTATTAATTGCAAAATCACATAGATGGACAACACAGTTAAAACACGCATAACCTGAAATACATTATTAAAAGAGTATTTTACTTCTTTTGATGAAGTTAAAAGTATATCAGTTTCTTACTGAAATACTTTGGATGTAATGGGATTTTCTACCGTAAATGAAAAAAAAAATCAATCTGGTTGATCCTGCTGCTCATACCCTTTGAGCGTGTCTTATGCTCCGCAGCTATGCCGATGGACTACAACTTTCCAAAATGCCATTCCCACTGCAATGTAAAAAAAGAAAAGGAAAAACGGGACAGACAGAGTGTGTGTGTGTGTGTCTCTATCTCTGACAGAAGTGCTGCACTAACTGAACTGTGCAGAAAGGGGACAAAAATGATCACATTAATAAATAAAATAATATATGGATGGGTGGGTGTAAAAACAGAATTGTACACATACCCTCGGTGTGGGATGGCTTTATAAACCCCTCAGACTTTGCCCTCGGGGTTAATGTAGCATCCCACACCTCAGGTGTGTGTAAAATTCTGGTTACACACACCCACCCATATATTATTCTATACTTTAATAATGCTGTGCAGATTATGCATGTTTTAACAAAGTTGTTCATCTATGTGTTTTTGCAGTTAATAAACAATTAATGGAGTCCTTTTTTTTTCTTTTCAAGTCAAATCTGGATAGAAAGAGCATAATATTTTCAGAAACATAACACATACTCAGATTGTTTTTACTGTCTTTGTCCAGGAAAGGCACACAGCTACAGCTTGTTTCTGGATGTGTCTGGGGTGCACAGGGAGGTTAAGTGACTTGCTGGTCACACAATATACAAGCAGAGCATGTTGGAATCAAAACCCATTCTGCTGGATGAATGAAGTTTGTTCACAGCTCTTTGCTTTAACATCTAGACTGTAGTACCAGCTGTTAATCAAAAACTACACATTTCAAGGCTGGCCCCATGATGCCAGGCCAGTAGGTACATAGCCACATTTGCATCTTATAGAGCTGAATTCACACCCAAAATTGTAACAGAAAAGACTGTAAGAGAGGGAACAGAATAAGACAGAAGTTGGTGCTGTGGCAGCCCCAGAAATCTGTACTGACATGAACAGAGCCAGGGTTTAGAAATCCTGATATGGGGCCCCAGTACCTTTTGGCACCACAGAGCCGTCCTTCAGATGTGTAGTTTTTAATGATTAGCTGGCAGTATAGCCTAGAGGTTAAAGCAATCCTGAAGATGGATTATTTTTACTAACAGTTTGAAATGTAAAGGTGATAAGTCACTAGTTTCAATGCACATACAAAACAATTATTATAAATGTAGAAAATGTTGTAATAATACCTTAAAACATACTTAATAAAACATATGATTTCCTATTTAATCTACAGTCAATGGAGGGCAAAGACCCTTGGTGACATCATTTCCTGTCAGGAGCCTGAAACATATGACTGCCCCAGTCTTTAATTATAGGCTGATTTATAGATGAATAACTCTGGACTACAAAGACTCACAGATAAACACAATGGCTCACTCAAATTAGCTCTTTATGGACTTTCAGACATTAGGAAACCCCGTAGATGACAGTTCCCCTTCATTTAAAACATTTTTATTTATTTTTCATTATTTTAAAACTATTATAATTTTTTTTTCAAATATTTACACCTGACCTATTTTACAGAAGCAATGAGGCACTCTGGGGTGTGGGCTGTGCTGGCTTTACTGCACACCCAGGGGTTGAAGGCACTCCACCTGTGATGTTGTGCCTCACCACGCCCCAGGGTGTGCAGTGAACTCTTCACAACTCATACCCTATTGTGTCTTATTGTTGTAATAATTCCATTGAGTATATTGTAGCTCTCACTGTGTCCCATTACACTGTAGTCCTCAGCTCAACTGATATCAGTGGATTCTAGAATTGTTATGCAATTAGAAAATAAATATTGTGTGGGGAAAGGGCTGCATATATATGGGTCCCTAAATCTGGAAAAAAAATAGGACTATTTCAAAACACAAACACAAAACAATACACTAGGGTGATTAAACAGACTTTACACATGCCCAAATGTACAATTATATTTGGAAATGTAAACCACAAGGTTTATCCTTATTTTATTTTTATTTACGTGATACTGGGGTGACTAAACAGACTTTACACTTGTCCAAATGTACAATTATACTTCAAAATGTAAACCAAAAGGTTTACTTTATTTTGTTTATTTGATAACTGGGTAGGTACACTGGTCCAATGGTACTGTTTTCATTAATGATCCGGGCCAGCAAGATGGCGCACACAGAAACATGGGATCTAGCACACAGTACCTAAGTACAATAACTTACAATCCGAGGTAAAAAAAAAAAACAACATATAGTCAGACAGACTCTTGTAAAAACCAGTTCCACAAAATCAACATACAAGTTGAGGTGATACATTCAGTTAGGGTAACGCTCATAGTCAAACAGGTCCTACAAATAACCAGTGCGTCATAAACATCAAACAAGGGGAGGTGATAAACTATATCATATGACTAGATATTCCCTTTAAAAGTCCAGCTCAGGGACCACTTCTTATGTCTACAAATGCTTTCAGTCTTCTCTCCTCTTCTCCATTTCTCGGCTCTTTTATCCTCCACTGTTTTAGATTAAGCTGCTAATTTGTACTGTGATTTAACTTTGTTTACCTGTTCCTGAATTTGGCATTGCCTCATAGCAATTGTCTTTATTGACTTGTATGAACTGTATTTTTCCTCTGTTTTCCAATGTGTTGTGCTGTACTACCTTACTGTTTTGTTTTTCACATCCATGTACCTTTCGTCCAGGACGTCTCTAAAAATGAGTTGTTTTCACAACTCAGCAGGCTGTTCCTGGCAAAACTTACATAAGTAAACTTTAGGAAGTAACATACACATTAATTGTTCAGTTTTCACTGGGGGGAAAAAGAAAATTCTATAGTTCCATGGTACCAGGCACGCTGGTGACGCTGGTACATGCCCTGAGCTAGGGGCAGTCGAGGCCAGTAGGGAGGGCGAGGAGCCTCTTTGATTACCCTTTCCTTCTAGGGATGTGTGGCTATATCAAATCAAATCAAATCAAATCAAATCAAATCTTCGTTATTTATAAAAGGCACCTGTACAATAAAATACATAAAATAACAATAAATTATACAGCCCAGCTACATGAGTAACACCTTGGGCTGTTGTAGTGGAGGTGATGTGAGTGACCACACACCATCTGCCCCCCTCCCCCACCTACTGTGAGCATGCATGTCTCACAGTAAGGCAGCAGTACTGTATTTGTTAGTCGACAAAACATTTCATCATATAGGTTTTTTTTAGCAGAAATGCATGTCTGACATCCTTAAATTCATCATCAGTGTATTTTGAGTTGCCTCAAATATTTTTAAAACTGCTTTTATAGCTTATTTTGTAATTAATGACTCGCATCATTAAAGATGACCGTCACTTGCAATTTTTAAAAAACTCTTCCACTGAAGTTACCTGTTAAATATACATACTAGATTCATAATGTTGATGTATTAGGATTGTGATGCCATGTTTCTGA
This sequence comes from Neoceratodus forsteri, assembly GCA_016271365.2. NCBI lineage: Eukaryota > Metazoa > Chordata > Ceratodontiformes > Ceratodontidae > Neoceratodus > Neoceratodus forsteri. The sequence continues at coordinate 1,190,083,905 of CM028130.1, read as the reverse complement.
TCATAAACAGCAGACACTGTACCAAGATACTTAATTTTTACACTGCAGGCATGGCATGAGGGTGGGAACTTCTAAAAAGTTCAAAATCCTTTATCCTGGTTCAGGAATAAAAGAAAACAAAAAGAAAAATGGGTATCTTGATATTTTTGCCAGAAAAACATTACTGCTAAAAAAAACTATACGGTGACTAACAAACTCTGCTGCTTTAAGTGGTGGGTGGTCATAAATTGGGAAAAAGAAACATTGGTACTGGATGATGGACAGATCAATGGCTGTTCTGAGAAATACCTGAAGGCAAGCTGATTAGAAGGCAAAAAAGTAAAAAAATAAATAAAAATCTTACCTGAAAGTACAAGACTGATGTCTGGTCGAGCCTCAAGGGCCCACTTAGCTGCACGAGGTTGATGTGCTAGAAGCACTATGGCATCAGTGGGGCTGCACCCATTCAGGGCCTTTTCCAGATCCATACCATGTCCAGGGTATCTATAGTGACATGAAAACAGCACAGGCAAGGAAGCAAAAGAAGTCAGATCAATTGGTGGTCATTTCTGTTAGTGGTTTCAATTATTTAAGCGATAACGCATAAACAGGCGGGCACTGCCAGGTGATTAACTCCCTGCTGGGAAGTGTTACTCTCATGAGGCAAAGGCCCAATAACCCCTGACCGGGTGTTAATTAACTGCATATTCCTGCTTGTTAAGAGTATCATTGCAATTTTAAATGTATTCAATGGTCTGTGAGGACAAAACAGTGCTTTAAAAACCAATGCAATTCACCCAATTGTGTGCCATGCTGTTGCAAATTGCATTGGGCATTTCTAAGAGATTAACACATGGTACAGCAGCCAGTCACAAAGAATGCTGGACACTGGCCCGATGGCGAAGAGGGCTGAGGCACCTTGTGTGCCTTACCTTTTCCCATGCTGGCGACCAGGGTTTGGGAACGGACTTGGGTCACTGTGGATTGGCAGGTTAGGGAGACAACTGAGCATCCGAGGGACTGTTCTCCACTCCTGGGAAGGGGTGTCTTGTCAGCCTGGCCTCAGCTGCCCCCAGGTGGAGGCCGTGGGGGCAGAGCAGGTCTGAGAGGCAAAATTACGGGAGGGATCTGCAGGGAGCATCAGATGGGCGCACCTCCATGCACGAGTCCCACACTCTGCAGTACGGGTGAGGGGAACCAGAAAAGCAGAAAATGATGTTGGGGGGCTTCATGAAGCCTGGCCCAGCTGCTTCCATGCCCACGCTGTCACTTGGCACACAACCCAGTCTGCCTCGGACCTGATGTACTTGGGAGGGGGGAGGATAGCCCTCCATTCCTGGCCCTGCCACGAGAGGGGAACTTGTGGGGAAACTTCTTGACCAGGCATGTGCCAAGGGAGACAGTAAGCCAGCCTGGGGCAGCTGGGGACAGCAGTGATGTACACGCCCCCTGGAATCAGGAGAGAAAAATACCTATATGAAAGAAAAAAAGAATGATGGACTCATGAATAATTTATTAGGCATATAATTAAAAGTAGATGCTGCTATTGCTAGTACATGTTTGAAGAGCCTTGGACACCACAGGGACCCATTAAAGAAAAATGTAATAAGCATGTACAATGCAACTTAAATGCTCTTTACTTATCTTTCTGTCAAACTCTAATACATATGAAATTTCCATAAAAATAAGGTTCTGTGTCCCTTGGTATTCTTGTACTCTAGCTGCTTGTCTACAAGTGACATCATAATCCTCTCCTGTGATAGCACAACTGGTTGTTGTAGAAATTATTAAGATGTCACTTGTTGACAAGCAGCCAGAGTAGATGAAGACCACCTGTGAGACAATCCTGTTTTCAAGCTAATGCCCTTAGTAATAAAGCATAGGGGGAAGTAAATAAATGGACTATTGAAAATATACAGCTTAAACCCTATCCAAGCATTACAGTTTTAATGTTTTCCCTGTGATGTCAGAAACTTGCTATTGGAATACTAGGCTTTAAGTAAACCATGGGGGAAGGGGCAAGCAGCACTGGTGTGGAACCACCTTGGGACTCATGGACAGCAGGATTATCACAGAGGTGACGTATCTGCTCATGGGGTAGGGAGCAAGCGCACATCCCCTCCTATCACCTTCTATGAGTCCAATCTCTGAGTAGAACTTGGTGGTAGCCTTGTAGAAGACTTTTTGCTGAAGTCCCTCTTGACCAAGGTGTGGGCCTAGGGTGTGCGTGTGTGTGTGCGTGTACGTGTGCATGTGTGTGTGTGTAGGCAGTTACTAAGCAACTTCAGGAGGAAAAAAATGAAGCACCACCATCTCACCCACAATCAAATGATGGGCAGCAACAAGTTTTCCTGCAGTAATGTGATACTGCCTGCACTGATTATGGCTCCAGCTCCTGGCAGATCCCTCCTGCTCTCCCTTCCTCCTGTTCTTTCCTTTATCCTAAAGAGTAACCAATCTCAGGGTGCAAGGCCTGCTGCCTGCTGTGTTAAGAACTGGACACTTGTTGCCTGGCTTTACTCATCAGGCCACAGAAAAACCTTGTAACTTAATAGGAAATCCTACATAGAGGTTACTTAAACTGCTCTTGGATCAGGAAGCTGTAAAATTAATCCCATAGCGTGGATATAATCTTAGATTTGCTGCAACTTCAAATTAAAACTGCAGGTATCTGCCAGAGAATGATGTCTGTTCAAACCTGGCTCAGTACATCTGAGCTAGCTGCTTGCCACAACTAGCAACAGAAGTGGATATGTCACAGCACAGGTCTATCTATGCAAGGGCGTAGCTACCGATACGCCTGACACGCCACGGCATGCTGCAGCTATCAGCTGGGGTAGCAGGAGCCAGCTGGTCATCTGCTGCATTCCTTTGTTTCTCTCGGTTTTTTTCCACAGGCTTTCCCAATTCTCCGGGCACTTTGTAAAAGTTTTGAGGGGGGTCACTGTGACGTAAGCGCGTACTGTGACGGCTGCTAGGAGGACCCGATTGAGAAATGTGTTTCGTATCTCAATCAGGTCTGCTGGTTGACAAAGGAGGCGTGCCATCCGAAATAAGGGGCGGGGTTGTGGTGTAGCGGGCTCTTTAAATGCCCGACGAAGTCAAAGTAAGCTCTCTTCGGTCAGTGCTTTGTGGCGTGGAGGAATTTGGGTCGGACGGAGCGGAGTCAGAGAAGAGTTCTGGTGGTCCTGGCAGCATGAGGCTCGTGAGCGTACACAAGTGAAGACTGCACTGTAGATGAGAGAGAGAGGACTGGAGCGAGGAGACGAGGTCGGTCACCAGTCAGCCAGCAGCAGAGTCGGTCAGGAGCCAGTAGCAGTTGAGTAGTCGAGCCGAGCCTAGAGGTAGTAGCGGCGGGTTGGACTAGACTAGTGGACTTACTGCTGTGCCGCGCGGTGCCTATCTGATTCTGACACTGCGGTGGTGGGTCAAGGGTGAGTGCGGTCGACCGCCGAATCATCCTGTGTGTGTCTGGTGCGGTCTAGTGAATTAACGGTCCAGCATCGAGAGAGCGAGCAAGCAGGGGACTGGAGACACCTAGGAGTCGGGAGACAGACTGACTGCGACTGCACCGCTGCCTGCATCCTCCAAAAGTTCTGCCTTCACCTCCTGTTTCTAAGGTGAGTGACTGACAATGTGGCCATTTTTTTTGTGATAAATGAATAGGCTATCCTGGCTAGGTCTGCTGAGTTGCAAATTAAATGCGGTTGGTTTATCTGTCTCAATTCTGTCAGCATTTGGAAAATCCTGATTAAAACCTCCGACTCCATTACTTCCTGACTAATACTGTGTTCATGTTCATCTTGCTCTACTTCTGACTCCCTATCTTCTTTCAGAATTACACTGTTATTGATCCTGGGACCTCTTTGTAACCCTGCTCTAATTACCCATCCATTTTCATGAAAAATCTGTTCATCATCTAATACTCGAATATGTGTTTTTTTCCTACTAGCTGCATATAATTAGTTGCCCTAGTCTGATTATTTGGAATTTTATTTCCAGTTCAATTGAGGGCTTCCCCTTTAAGTGACTTCTTTGCTCTGACTGGACCTCAAGATTCTTGACTTGCTCCATCTCCATCCCCTATCTGTTTTGCATCCTGCATAGACAGAAATTCCAGTTTACTGAAATCATTGACCATTGCTAAATCTCTCTAGCGGGCTACTATACTTTGATTTGGTACATAATGTAGATCCCTGCCTCAATAAATTTCTCCTAAAAGTCAGTGTCTGTTTCATTTTGGGCATTTTTGTTCACTGTAAATCCTGACTGTTTTCATTTCTTTGCTTCATTGCTGTAACTGCATTAACACTGATGTTGTCCCTTTGAGGCTTGTGGTAGAGCTGTGCAGAATATACAATTCTGCCTGCAGAATGGCCATTCAGATTCCATGAAATTCCAGAGTTGTTACACTAATTCTTCAGAATTTCACAATTATAAATTTCAGTTATTTCACTATAGTTTTAATAGTACATGTCCAAATAATGGCAACTTTGGAATGTAAACAACTTACAAAAGTGTACCAAATTTCAAAACTGTAGATGGAAAGAGTGGAGTTATGGGTGGCCAAACATTTAATCAAAATGTAATTTTCAGTTATTTTGAGATAATTTTAACATTATAGGTAGCCACATATTTTGCCAAATGTGGATTTCTGTAATTTTAGTATACTTTTAAAGGTATTCATTGAAATGTTACAGGAATTGGCAGGTATACAGGTTATCCCTACATTTGTATATGCACATAGTTTCAGATGTCTAGCTTTAAATGGGGCTGAGATATAGCCTGCCAAACATGTTGCCAACATTTAAAATTCAGTTCCTCTAATTTTAAAACCAAATATCCAAATTTAACCCCTTTTCTGTACTTGTGTCCAGCTCCTCCAGGATTCTCCCACAAGACTACTAGGGGGTCAGAGAGTCACTATTGTAACTTGGCTGACTGTCCCCTGTCACTTGCCAACCAGTCATGCCACCTGGACAGCAGAGCCACCGACTCCACTGGCGATTACCTTGCTCCCCAACCTTTTAGGTAGGGTTATTTACAGCTGCATCTACCCCAAGTTACACACATAGCAACTGCTTTGTTGTAGCCTCATGCGTGTCACCCTCTTAGCTTGTTCTAAAGCGCTTCCAGTAATTCTAAGGCTCTGCTCCATGATACTCAGGGCCGTGTTAGTGTAACCTTGTCCCCACTTTCGCTTACTCACCAGTTACTACTTTCACCATGCTCAGCACCTCCATATTGCCTTCTCTCACTGCCTATTTCTGTCCTCCCCTTCCCCGCTGGCCTGCTTCTCTACCTTCCTACCCCTCACTCTCCTCTCCATCCTCTGTTCAACTCCTCCGTTCTCCCCTCCACCTCTATACCATCTCCTCCTCTCCTTTCCCCTACCCCCACATCCATCCTGGGTGCCTGCATACTCCTCCTTTAATCCCGAGTTACTTCTTTGTGCTGGCCTTTCCCCTCATTTCTTCCCCCCACATCCCACTGGTCTAAAGGGTGCAACCCACTCCATTCTCCTTCTGATGCTCCTTCTTAGTCTTCTAGCTGGAGACGCTCCGCTCAACACTGTTCCTCCTCTTCCTTCCACCACCCCACCACCTCTGCCTAAAGGCCTCAGGTATTTCCCCTTCAGTGACAGGAGTCTCCTTCACAAACTAGACAACCTTAAAGTTGAGGGTCTTCCAGTACTCCCCTGACCTTTTATGCTTCACTGAAACCTGGCTGTCCTCCAGGGTACTTGACACCTGCTTAGTGCTCCCTGATTTCCACCTCCAGCACCAGAACTGTGGCAAGCATGGTGGTGGGGTTGCCCTTTACGTGTGTCAATCCCTTTCATGCTCCATCTCCCTCAAATTCCCTTACCTTCTCCCACAAACTCCTGCTGGCAAGGATATCTCTGTCCTTCTCTCCCTATTTTTGCTGGGGTTGTATATTCCTCTCCCAAGATTTTAAACCTGTGTGGTTTTCAGCAGAGTAGTGAACATGGTGGCATGCTTTTGTGGTACGGGGCTCTTTGGGGCGTAGCGGTTTAAAACTGGTCCAGAACCAACCCCAGAGGTATGGGCTCTGTGGTGTGAACGGTTTAGGTGATGGTTACAGTGCTGGAAGCAAAACCCGAGCACCACTGAGGTTACCCTGTCCCTCTTTGACTGTAATCTAGTGCCTGGTATGTCTGAGTTGCTGACTCTGCTGTGGCTATTCCTGGGCTGCAGCAGTACAAGGCTACATTTTGATTGGATTGGGAGCCTGGCTCTCTGGGTGTGTGTGCCTGCTTGTGTGGTTTTCAGCAGAGTAGTGAACATGGTGGCATGCTTTTGTGGTACGAGGCTCTTTGGGGTGTAGCAGTTTAAAATTGGTCCAGAACCAACCCCAGAGGTATGGGCTCTGTGGTGTGAACGGTTTAGGTGATGGTTACAGTGCTGGAAGCAAAACCCGAGCACCACTGAGGTTACCCTATCTCTCTTTGACTGTAATCTAGTGCCTGGTATGTCTGAGTTGCTGACTCTGCTGTGGCTATTCCTGGGCTGCAGCAGTACAAGACTACATTTTGATTGGATTGGGAGCCTGGCTCTCTGGGTGGTGTGTGTGTGTGTGTGCCTGCTTGTGTGGTTTTCAGCGGGGTAGTGAACATGGCATGCTTTTGTGGTATTGACTTGGCTGTGGCTATTCCTGGGCTGCCAGTCTGTGTGAAACCTGTTGGTGTGGTGTGAATGGACCTCTGTGGGACTGGCTACCTTGATGTGGTACAGAGGCTTGTCACAATGTAATATTGTAACCAAAAGCCAGTCTGTGTGAAACCTGTTGGTGTGGCATGTCGGTTGGGAATGGACCTCTGTGGGACTGGCTACCTTGATGTGGTACAGAGACTTGTCACAATGTAATATTGTGACCAAAAGCCAGTCTGTGTGAAACCTATTGGTGGTGTGACTAGTGGTGTGCTGGCATATAATACAGCAAATAACTCATTGGGTGGAGGGGTAGCTCACCCTAAGGGGGGGTATGATTGGCGGGGTAGCTCACCCTAAGGGGGGGGTAGTAGCAGTGACTTCGCACTTGGTGTGCAGTTCAGAAATTCCTGGCTACACCCCTGTATCTATGCCTTACTAAAGAGCTCCAAGTAGACAGAGTGAATGGCAAAAAAAACTTCAGTCAAAGCTGCCTCTGGGACTGGATCACCCTAAATAAACTGTGTCCTGACATACAGTAGTAAGAGCAATGTACTGTGCAGCACAAATGCAGGCTGGTTACATGAGCAACTTCCTGCCTGACTTAACCAGTAACTGGGATAATTACTGCAAACCTAGAAACCATGAAGTAGCAGCCTACAATCTAATACAGACTGCCCATTCATGGTAAGTGGAAGACCCTTAAAGGAACCTGCAGGCACTGTTTTTCCTGCTGCATCTTGAAATTTGGGACTGGCAGCAAATAGTAGACCTGGAGCATGGTTACACATTACGTGCATTTAAAAACAAAAAACAAACAAACCAAACACAAAAAAAAAAATGAAGCTAATCTGGATGTCAAGTCATAAAGTTCCATATTCTTTTAGCCACTCATGGCCTTCACAGGATTACTGCACGGCTAATTTTGTTGGTTAGGTGACTGTGGGACAGGAGGATGGAAGTTGGTCTGATGATTGGCAGATCAGTGAACAAAACTCTCAGATTATGGAAATCTACCAAACAGTCAAGTGAAATGCAAAGTGCAGATCAACAGATTAACCTATGCAGTTAACGAAGGAAGTACTGACCAACACACTGGCTCCCAGGAAGGGTGGTCATGGGTTGTTCTAAGTTTGGGCATCCCCTACTGGCCAACCAAGGAGGAGCACTGGCATCAGTTGTGAAGGCAGGCACTTGCCCAACTGCACTCCCAGTTTGAGAAAGGATATAGCTGCAGTGACCTTAATCACTGGGGCTGGGGATTGGAATAAAAGGGGAAAAGGGCACCTGTATACGTGTCACCTTGGGGATTCATCAAATAATGGCAGCCAGCTATCCACACTAGTGCATGAACCTTTGTTACTGAAGACCCAAAGGATTATATCCCTACCTCGCTGATCCCTGCCCAGGTGCAGGAGAGAATTTGAATTTGCTGAAATAACTTTTATTGGCCTACCCACCCTCCCTGTGTTGAGGTGGAGTTTTTATGCAGGCTGGTGGCCTTGCCTATTTTGTCTCATTACCCTATCAGTCAATAGGGGAGGTTCTTCCCTGTCAAACCAGGGGGTGTCCCCTGTACAAATTTCCTCCCTGTGTACTGGATTGGGCAAGTTATCTGACTCTTGAACATTCTCCTACCCGATTATTGGATGTCATGTTATGTGATCACTGTGTAATCTAATTCTGCTGGACAGTACTGTTGTCTAACCTGATTTATGGACTATTATTAGACTATTTCCTGTGTTCACACTGATTCATGGACAATTATAAGTCTATTTCTCTGCTGGACAATCACTATTGCTTAACTTGAGTAAAGGATTACTACAGGTATATTTTTCGGCAGATACCTATACCTAAGTTGTTGTTGTTGTATAGCTCTGGCTGAGAGTGTCTCCTACCTCTTTTGGGCTCTTCAAAGTTGTAGTTCATGTCTCTTGATGTCCAATGCCTACAGCTCCTTGAGTTTGAGGGCGGCATAGGGTCATATTAATACCTCTGCCTGTCCTGACTGCCTTGTTTGTTATGCCTGGACTTGACTCCTAGGGCTTAGGGCTATTCCACTTTTCTGTACCTCTGGTTACTTAGGCTACCTCGGTTGCCATGCCTGGACTGGCTCTCTTTAACCTAGTGGGACACAGTCCTGGTTTATTGATTGTACTCAGGCCTTCGCCTGCTGGTAGTCTTGCTGATTTGTGAAATTGCACGTTGTGAGGACATCATCCCTTCCAGGCCATCCCTGGCAGGGTGTCCGGGCTTGCTCCCTTATCCTGGTCTCCTGTTGCCTCCAATCAGAAGGGTGCGGTTCCTCCTGTCCTTTCCTATGGAAGGTGGGGAAGCTACCAATGCAGTGCTCAGGGGTAGGCCGTTGGTCGGCCTTATGACCCCTCTGCTTGTGGTGCTGGCCCTGGGGCTGAACCTCCTTCAATGTGCTACCTCTCCTCCAATAACTCTGGGAGTTCCAGGGAAGTGGCCCTCCCCCCATGATGACACTGACTTCTCCTTTTCCAACCTGCTTGCAACTAAAGTAATGCACTACTGCACTATCCTTAGTCTAGACATTAGGTGCCTTATGTGCATGGCCAGGGTCAAGAAAATCCAAACATTAACTGTCCTGGTGGTCGTCTGCTCTAAGGCGGTACTCTCCTGGCTCTTCCTCCTTGCACTTCTCATGGCCGGAGATATAGAGCTCAACCCTGAACCCCCTAAGCTGTCCACTAATATTCCTGCAGATTGGGGCATGAGTAAGGGGCTAAAAATAGCTCATATAAATATTAGGAGCTTGCTTCCTAATCATGATGAGCTCTTAGCGTGGGTTGAACTATATAAACCAGACATCCTAGGGGTAACTGAGACTTGGCTCAAACCCTCAATTCCTGACTCTGCCTGCTCCCTAAAAGGATATGAGTTCATCCGCCTTGACAGGCCCGGGGGTAGGAGGTGGGGTGGCACCCTTATCTACTATAGAATCCACCTGAAAATCTCCCTGGTGACTCAGTGTAAACCTGAACATCCTACATGTGAGTTTCTTCATGTGCTTCTGCTGTTAGGGGATACAAAGAAGCTGCATCTGGTGTGTGCCTATAACCCTCCTAGGGGAGGTCTAACAGGACTTACTTATCTCCTGGATGCAGTCAGGCCCAGTATAGGGGACAACAAACTCATTATTATGGGTGATATCAACATAAACTGGGAGAGTGGCAATATTAGGAAATGTGAAACTTAACTTGCCAGCCTATCCCTAACCCAACTAATTCATGACCCAATGAGACAGGCTGCTAATGGCTCCTCGAGTACCCTGCTGGATTGGATCCTGTCTAACCAGCCAGAGCGGATAGCATTATCAGGCACACTATCCAACTCCATATCAGACCATTCCCCGGTGTACTGTGTCTGGAAATTTCCCTCTCCCAGAATCCCACATAAAATCATACAAGTCAGAAACTACTCCAGTTTTGACTCTGAGGGGTTCCTGGATGACTTAAGAGGTACTGACTGAACCAGGGTGCTAGAAGCCTCTGACCCCTCAGTGGTAACCTCCTGCTTCAGTGATACCTTTGGTGAGCTCCAGGACAGACACGCCCCCAGGGTCACTCGGAGGGTGAGGGGAACTGCTACCTTCTGGCTGAATGGTAATCTTCTAGCCCAGATGTGTGAGAAAGACAAATGCTGGACCCGTACAAGGGGATCCAGTGATCCTTCTAATCTCCTGAGATACTGGCACCTCAGGAACCAGTGTAAAAAGGCTATTAAGGTAGCTAAAAGCGACTTCTGTAAGTCTGTGCTACTTAGCTCTGCCAGAGACCCTATAAGGTTTTGGAGGAACATCAAATCCCTCGTCAGTGGGCCCTCCCACTCGGGTGTCACGGATATGGTTATAGATGGAGTCTCGTGTAATAATCTCCATACTATAGCCAACCATCTCAATCTTCACTTCTCTGACCTCTTGGCCCTCACCTCTCGTTTCATGACTGATGGGGGGAGCTTGTCTATTAACCCTTCCCTTTCAAGTCAGGGTGAACATCCTCCTCGGAGAGTGTTTAATCTCAGGGCAGTATCAGTCCTGGATGTTCAGAACTGCCTTGCTGCCCTCTCCCAGCACTCCAGTTCAGGTCTCGACAACCTGGAACCCAGGCTTTCAAACTAGGAGCTGCTTACATTGCCTCTCCGGTTGCCCACATCTTTAATCCATCCCTCAGTTCGGGGATAATCCCTGATATCTGGAAGGAGGCAAGGATAGTCCCTGTTCTGAAGCAGGGCAATCCCAAACTTCCCGATAACTATCGCCCTATTGCTATTCTCCCATCCCTTGGCAAACTTCTGGAAAAGGTGGTGGCCAAGCAACTCTCGGAGTATTTGCACACTCACGAACTGCTCTCAGGGCCCAGCATGCTTTGAAAGGACATAGTACCACAACTGCCCCTGATTACTGTAACCCTCAAGCATTAGATCTGCCATGGACCAGGGCAAACTGTCAGATTGCTATATTTATAGACTTGTCAAAAGCTTTTGACCTTGTCAATCATGACCTACTGGGGGAGCAGCTATGGGCTCTTGGGCTCTCTCCCCATGCCATGAGCTGGTTGATGGGCTACCTGAAGGGTAGAAAGCAATGTACCTGCTTCAACGAGGTCCTCTCGGAGCCCAGGGCAGTGACTATGGGAGTCCCCCAGGGATCGGTACTAGGTCCTCTCCTATTCTCGCTTTTTATTAATCAACTGCCACTGGTGACCTCTCATTGCCAAGTCACTCTATATGCAGATGACCTGGTGCTAGTGGCCCATTCTCATGATGTTGCAGTCCTTAACCAGATCCTGACTGAAGATTTCAGCAGAGTCCTGGCCTGGATTACCAACCACAGACTGGTGTTGAACCTAAATAAAACACAGTCCATGCTCTTTGGTTCCACGGCCAAGATCAAAGCCTCATCCGCTTTGCTCAATATAACTTGTGATGATGGCCCCCTGTTGCCAACAGTGAGCACAATCAAATATCTTGGGGTTACTCTTGACCCCCAACTTGACATAGGAGTCATATCCTCAACATCTGTAGAGCTACAAGTGCAAGCTTGGACTGGCCTACAGGGCCAAATGCAACTAACCCGGGGCTAGACTGGCACTTGCGAGAGGTGCTTCTTCCTCCTCAGCTATGCATTTCACCTATTTGCCCAGTCACCCCAAACTCATCTTGTTCGGTGGAACACGGCATATAATGACATGTCGGTTTGCATTAGCTGCCCCCAAACTCACCCATCACTGCGAGCTCTATGACAAACTCTGCTGGCTCCCCCCAGCTGAATACTTGAATTTTGGTGTTGGAAGTTTCTCCAAGAAAGTGCTTGCTACTGGCACCCCGTTGGGACTGGCGCATCTCCTCCCAAAAATGGACACCATCCCCTACCAGCTTAGGTCCAGACCTCTGTGTTGCTTAAAGTCCCCCCCTACCCGGACCCTTATGGGGGACCGTGACTTTGCTGCTTACGTGCCCAGACTCGGGAACTCTCTCCCTGATCATGGCCGCTCGGCTCCCTCCCATGGGACCTTTTGCACCTCCCTGTGGTCCCACATAAAACAATCATCAATGTGTGACTGTTCCAAGCCTCTGTAATGAAATGAATCCTCTGCAATCACTAATGTCTATCCACGTTCTTTTAATAAGTTGTGTAATTGTTGCTTGTGCATCTGCTTTTCTACAATTGTTGTTGTAATTGTTATTATTTCCTGTAATACGCTGTTCCTCCCAAGTTGCCTTGTATGTATTCTGTATGTTTGTGCTCTCCCGGGTCGTTCCTGAAAATAGGCATATTACTTGTCTAGTGTACTTACCCGGTAAACAAAAGCTAAATAAATAAATAAAGATCAGGACAGAATTCTAATTCTTACTATTGCAGTTTTTTGGTGCAGGCAAGCTACAGGAGCCACTGCTGCACACAGCTGTTTCTCACTGGGAGCCCCCTAATGCTGCCATCTGCACAGCTGATTGCTCAATGGCTCCAGGATGGTACTCTGAGGATACTCAAGGTGATGTCACAGCCTCCCCACCTCCCTTTACCAGTAGGTGTCCTGCACAGAGCTAAGGTACTAGAAAAGAGATGAGAGTATGTGAACAACAAGGTTTAAGTGTGCACACCTGGGAGAAGGTAAGGTAGGTTAAAAAAAAATAAAGCAACTAGTCTGTTCTGAAAAAAAAATATTGTTCCTCGTGGATGGGGGAGGGAGGTATGTTGAATCTTTGTTTCATCACTGTAGCTCATAAATTACTGGAGTATCAGTGAGTGTCAAAAAAAGGTGGGGCACTGACAATCACCACAAATCAGGGACAAGGAAAATAAAAAGACACGCTATCTACCACCTAGTGCTGTCAGCATCCAACTATGAACACAGACAATTCCAAATGCTGGTGATGTAACAACAAGTGAAAATCACAATATCCTTTGCAAACACTGCTTTATTTCAAACAATGTGTGCCCAAAACAGTACAAAGCCAAACTCTCCAATATTTCACTGGAGTCTACATCTGTACTGCTTTGGGCAAACTCTGTTTAAAATAAAGCAGTTTTTACGAACATACAGTTGCAATTTACTCTGTTGTGTGTGTGTGTGTGTGTGTGTGTGTGTGTGTGTGTGTGTGTGTTTTTTAACTGTTTGTAACATGAATCAGATAGAAGGTTTAAAAATCAGAGACAGACGACCAAAAATAGAGGAAATCATCTGCAGTAGGTAAAAGTAGGATCTCACTGACAATTACATCTTGCATCTCAGGTGGGTTGTTCTGGGGAAATAAATCGTAAAATAAAATTTAAGAAATCAACTTAGGAAGTTCTTAAAATACGTGGCATAGTGTAAAAAATCTAAAAGACAGCTGGGTTGTTACTTTACACTACTTTGTGCTTCAAATCCATTTTCCTTAGTGACAAACATGCCGATTTAAAGAGAGCTGGTAAAGTCTTAAGGCTGAGACAAATCAGGGAGAGCTGTGAGATATTCTGGCTTGTCGGTTTTCATGAGTTTATGGGTCACCCCAGTAATAAAAACACCAGAAAAGGACAGTTGTGATGACAGACACTGGTGGCAACTGTTTATCAATGAAGGCAAAATAATTCAACAAAATGACTACAGTACAGCAATAAAGAATGTTATTCAGAAGAATTTCCTGCTCAACACAGTGGTAATGAGGGTCAGGCATTTGTATTTATAGCTAAATTTGACTGTGTAAGCACTGCAGCTTTATTTGAAATGTATATAAATTAGCCAGCAAGTTAAAGATTACAACTGTTGGGAAAGGCTTTATTGTTTCTAAATCAGTATGTCGCAGCAGGGAATATTCTAAAACACCATTATGACTAAGAAGTGATTAACTTCACTTTCCTCCAGGCAGTTTAATGGAAAGCTGATCAGCCTTGTATATTACATAGCAGTAAATCAAAGAATCACTCATTCAGAAATAGCGGTGTGTCCAAATGTCTGGAAATATTGTCAGCTTGCGCAATGTTTTTATGTAACGTGGGGTATTGACTCTAAATAAAGCTTTAAGGAAGGGCAATTCCTTTTGAAGAAATCTGCCTTTTGAAAACTAACTCATAGCTCCCACTTACACTAGCAGGCTTGACACTGTGTGTGTGTGTGTTTGTTCTTCGCAGAAAAGTTGCTGTTTTCCAAGTCATCCTAGCACATTCCTCACAGCTGAGCAGACTGAATGGGGAAAGATTAGGTTACCGTAAAACCTGCGCTTCAATGTCGTCAACTCCAGCCAGACAGATCCAGTCATTCTTGCTCCCGGTGTGGAAGATCTTGGTATTCTCATTATGAAGGGGGTGGATGTTTAATGACTGCAAGTGTTTAAACCAGTTGTCAACGTCGACAGTGTAATACTCATGGTTACCTAGGAAAGGAAAGGACTTTGTTTCATATAGCACCTTTCACACACACTCTGCAAGGCATGAAACAGTTGTAGCAATCATTATGTATTTATTAGTTACTTATTTAAACTGATTATATTTGGGTGGAAAGGGATAGGGAGGCGAAAAAGCGCATGCTGGAAGACAAGGGAGGAAATCACATATGAAACAACTGTATCATAAAGACAAAGAACCTCTGTGCGTAAACACTGAGGCAAGGGTTACCCCAAAGGGCATTTGGCTGGGAAGCCAAGTTTCAAGAAAATACAAAGTCACACATGCCCCCACAATGCAAAGCATCATGGGCTGCATATGCAAATCACCACAGAATGTTATGCTGGTCCAACTTTAAGCAGAATCATAGTAACATAGTAATTTAAGGTTAGAAGAACTCCAGGTCAGTCAGGCCCCCCTCCCTATTCATAGGCAGACCAACAAGTGAGCTGTGCAAACATGTACTAATTTACAGGAATTCCCCACCCACCCTACTACCCAGGGTACCCGTGATTCCCTTGTAAGGAAAAAAACTACCAGGCTTACCTTGAAGGCCTGTACTGTCTTCGTTTCCACTGTCTTCACTGGTAGATTGTACTACAGGCTCACCCCCCATCCCCTGGGGAGAAGACCTGCCTGCTAATGTTACCCATAAATTTACAACCTTTGACCCTTAAGGTGTGTCCCTGCATCCTGCTGGAGCCCACCTACCAGATCCAACATGGCTCTAGGAATACAGCCACAGAGTATTGTTGAGCTTTTTACACCCTCTTAAAAAGACTAGAGATACATGTTCTACTGAGGCTGTCTTTTTTTCATTTGAGAGCCCTTTTATGAACACACAACAGGGTTAGAGAACCGTATCTTATTATATAATAATCTTCTGTGATGTGTGTCTCAGTGTAATTCTGTTTCCACATTCAGGTGAAATCATAATGGTTTGTATAAATCAATGTTGTCATGTCAATGTAATGATCAAATGTAATATGTGTTGTATTGCATGTCAATGTGATGATCAAAGGTAATTTGTGCTATACTGTTATTTACTGTTAACATAATTTGCTTTATGTATTGTATATTCCAATGTGTCCTGTGTATTACATATCCTGGTTGCTTATGAAAATGGGCACTTTTTTATGCTTACTAAGCTAACCAGTATAATCGATAAAAACAAACATTTCTGTCTGTTTGACCTTGTCAATACCCTTCAGTATGCAGAAGACAGAGATCATGTTCCCCCTCAGCTCCACAGAATCCAACAGTTTCACTGCTTTTTCTGCCCTGAAGTCCTTTTTTTCCAAGTGTACATGTTAGGGTCCCCAGTGATCTCTCCTCGTAGCTTGTGTGCTCCATACCCCTGATCCTTTTGGTGGCCCAGCACTGCACCATCTCTATTGCTTTAGTGTCCTTTGCGTAATCAGGAGCCCAGATCTGTACACAGATTTCAAGGTGGGGCCTGACCAGGGCCTTGTAAAAAGCATCCCAGAATTCTTCAGGCCTCAGTACACCAGTAAAATAAAAGTGCATGATGCTGGCCTGTCCGCGCAGTGGTAGCACTACCGCTTTCGACACCAGTTACCAGAGTTCAGGAACAAGCTCGAGTTGTTGGGGACTGGCCGGAGGGAGGAGGAGGACTGAGCATCCCGTTGGCTGCTTTCCTCCTCTGGGGTGGGAGGATCATGGTCCTCGCTGTTGTACTGCCACCTCGGTGATCATAGGTGGCAGTGCAGCTCAGGGCAGGAGACTCAAGCCAGAGGCCATCACACAATGCATGCCTTGCGTGCGCGTGCCCCTTGGCCCCCCTAGCCTCTGGGAAGAAAAACTAAGTAAAATACCCTAGTCAGGCAGGATGACTCCCGCCCACGGTTCACAGGCCTCACACCACCGACTGAGGCACCACTCCACCTACACTGGCTTGAGTTGCTGTGAGGAGACCATAGCCCCCCTAAGGACCTGTATGAAAGAGCCCCACCATGGGGGATAAGCCACAGTGGCAGACAGTCAAGATGGATAAGTCCCAGAGAAGGTGGGTAATGGGGCTGGGGCCAGAGAAGGTACGAATGTTGCTGGCTAGGGGAAGGGGTCTTGATACATAGAGAATATTGAATGAAAAAAAAGTACATGATGACTACACAGAGAGTTTTCAAGGTTTTGGCACACAGACAGAGTGACATCGAGGGAAGTTACGAAAAGGAAAGGGAGGTTAAGGTCAAAGTGACGGGAGAAAGGGCAAGTTATTTAAGTTTCTAAGTTAAAGCAATTTTCTGGTTTCCAGGAAAACCATAAACCACAGCTAGAATCAGAAGATCTTGGTTCCACAGAAGTCCCCCCAATCTGAATTTCAGGATCTTCATGTTTTTATTACTTAAGCACTTCTCATTAAAACAGTAGACATCACTAGTTCCCACTGCTAATTCCTGCCTTTCAGTCGTAATAATGTATTTATGACATCACAATCTCTTACCCAAAATTTATTCTGAAGGAAGACATCAGCAGAGAATTAAGACATCAGGACAGAAAAAGTATCAGAAACTGATCAAGTGCAAAGAACAAAGAGCCTGTCTTCATGACAATATTTAGCAGTAAACAGTTGCAGAAATGGGGGGGGGGTGTGACCAAGAGAAACTCAGTCCTGGGAGTTAAATTCAAATCTGATTTACTTCCAGGGTCAAAATGGAGAAGAACTGTTCCTGTGTAACATATTCCCTCCCAAAGGCATGAAACAGAGTAAAAAAAAAAATAAAATAAAAAAAAAAAAAGAGTAAAAATACAATTCAAATGAGAAAATATACCCTAGAACCTTGTCATGTATGTTCAATCTTACAGCAAAGGTGGTGGATTAGCCCAGTGAATTATTTCCATTATTACACTGGTAATAAAGAATTAAATATTTTTAAATTCAAATTTTGGGGAATGTTAGGAAATTTGAATGCTGCCAGTATCAACTGTATTGTTGTTGCAGAAAACTGGAAAATCACATTAAAGGGACACTGTCAGCCCCTTTAGGTCTCAAAGTGTCCCTAGTTTATGACTGTTCACATTCTGTAGAGACTGCTGATGTGGCTGGTTGTTTGAGTCCGATTCTTTTTTTCTTTTAAAAAGTGAAAAACTGACTTCCCATCATATTGATGTTACCACACACGAACATGTTTGTTTACATTCCTTGATCAGCTCCCTCTGCATCTTTCCTGAACTTGAGAACACCTCCAACACAGTCTAGCCACTCCTTATGCAGTGGGAGTAAAAGAGACCATTGCATCATGAGGGGCTGCACTGTTTGGGACTGTTTTTAATGTTCAGGAAGCATGCGGTAAGAACAGATTCAGGATTTGAAACAAAACAAGGCTGGTTATAACCACACATCAGCATGCATTTCAGGTCTACTAAGCAAGGAGGCAGATAAGGCAACCAGCAACATCAATGAATTTTAGGGAAGGTAAGCAATCATAAAACATGGATTTTTAACTAGAAATAATATGACAAAAAAAAGGTTGATAGTGTCCCTTTAAGGTTAAGTGACTTGCTGGAAGTCAAACATGAGATGGAAACCTGTGTCTTCATGTTCACGCTCTATACTCAAATACATGGCTACACATCCTCCCTTGAGATTACAGGCATCATCAACTGAAGAAAGGAAAAAAAAACAAAAAAAAACTTGATGCTTTATTTTCTAGAGACATTTGTGGATCAGCTTTTGTGGGAGGGGACTGATCTGTTGGTGCAGTTCCTTGGGCGAGCTGGTATGAGTTTCAGAGGGTTTTTGCAGTTGAGATCATCTGAGCGGTCACCAGCTTGCATCCCACTAACTGTGCTCTGGACCCAGGTCCCACGTGGTTTGTCATTAGCTGCATGGATTTCCTAGGTCCAGTGTTCACTGAGATCAATTGGTCCTTAGGAGAGAGTACTTTTCCCACAGCCCTGAAAGAGGCTGTGGTCAGAACCCTCCTAAAAAGGCCATCTTTAAAATCCTGATGTTCTCTGAAACTACAGGCCTGTTTCTAATCTTCCCTTTTTGAGGGAGATTATTGAGAAGGTGGTGGTTGACCAGCTAGTTGAACGCTTGGAGAGTTTGTCTATCTTTTAACCTCTCCAATCAGGTTTACAGTCCTGGCACAGCACTGAGACGACTTTGATCAGGGTGGCACATGATCTCTTCATGGTGAGGGAGAGAGGGCAACGTGCCATCTTGGTGCTCAGCTTTTGACACAGTAGATCACAGGGTGCTGTTGGATCACCTGTGGACTTAGGTGGGTGCTACAGTTTTGCATTGGTATAGCTCACATTTAAGTGGGAGATTGCAGTGCGTAGTCTTTGGGAATTTTTCCTTGGGACTTTTCATGCTGCCTTGTGGTGTTCCATGGGGCTCTGTTTTGGCCCCCTTGTTGTTCTCCATGTACATGCTGTCGCTTGGGGAGATTATTAGATGGTACAACCTGGGATTTAACTGCTATGTGGATGATACCCAGTTGTACCTGTCCTGTGCCCCAGATGACTTTTCTGCCTCAGTTATGTTGAGCTAGTGTTTGGCTGAGATAAACGACTGGATGTCTGCCAGCTGACTATGTCTCAACCCTGGCAAGACAGAGGTTATGGTGTTTGAGCCTGGTCATGGGGGTGCTTCCACACATGGGAGGCTGCTTGCCCTAATTGTTGGTGGGCTGCCCCTGTCAGTGGTGGGTGTGGTTACAGATCTTGGCGTTTTTCTGGACAACCCACTGAACCTCGAATAACAGGTAGTATTGGTTGTTTGGTCCAGTTTTTTCCAGCTCCAGAATATCACCAGGACCCGTCCGTTCTTGATGCCTGACGGCCTGGCTATGGTTATCCATGCTTTTTCACTAACAAACTTGACTACTTGCAGCGCTTTAGAAACATAGAAACATAGAAGTTGACAGCAGATAAGGACCGCAAGGCCCATCCAGTCTGCCCATTTCTTTATCTACCTTATGAATGTGCCATGGGCCTTTGCTCTGTCAATGGCCTATCTATTCATACTCATCTGTATTGTTCCCTTATGCCTATCCCATGCCTGTTTGAAGCCCTGCACTATATTCATATCCACCACTTCCTGATGTAGGTCGTTCCATGCATCCACCACCCTTTCTGTGAAAAAGACTTCCTCACATTACCCCTTAATTGGCCTCCCTCTAATCTCATGCTGTGTCCTCTTGTCCTGCTATTTTTCTTATATCGAAACATGTTAGACTCTTTCATCTTGTTAATGCCCTTAAGGTGTTTGAATGTTTCAATCATATCACCTCTCTCCCTCCTTTGCTCTAGGGTATACATATTGAGTTCAGTTAATCTGTCCTCATATGTTTTCTGATGCAGTCCCTGCACCATTTTGGTTGCCCTTCTCTGGACTGCCTCAATCTGGTTAATGTCCTTGTGAAGGTGTGGCCTCCAGTACTGCACGCAGTACTCCAGATGGGGCCTGACCAGTGTTTTGTAAAGAGGGATTATTACCTCCCTCTTCCAACTTGTGATACCCCTATTAATACACCCCAACATCCCTCTAGCCTTACCTACTGCTTTAGAGATCTGCGTGGATGATTTCAGGTCATCGGTGATGATGACGCTCTAGTCTCTTTCTTCCCTTGTGACTGCCAGCAACTCCCCTTCCAGCCTATAGGTGGCTTCAGGGTTTCTCTTCCCTATGTGCATGATCTTGCACTTCTTTGCATTAAACCCCAGTTGCCACTCTTCCAACCATTTTGCTAGCTTACCCAGATCTCTTCTCATTCTGCCCACACCATCTGGATCATCTACTCTGTTGCAGATCTTGGTGTAATCTGCAAACAGACAAACCTTTCCCTCCAGTCCATCTGCAATGTCACTGATGAAGATATTGAAGAGGACTGGCCCTAGGACTGATCCCTGAGGTACCCCACTTGTGACTTGTATCTCTTCTGACTGTATACCGTTTACCACCACACTCTGTTTTCTGCTCATCAACTGGTTTGCCACCCAGTTGACCAATGTCTGACCCACCCCGAGCCTAGCCTTTATACCTGGGGTTGTCTGGAGGTTTGATGCATTGACTACAGCTAGTACAGAATGCTGTGGCCAGGATATTTACAGGTACCTCTTTGAGGGATCATGTCACTCCTGTTCTACATGCTCTGCACTGGCTGCCGGTGAGTTTGCGCATCACATTCATGATCTGCTTGTTGACATACAAGGCCCTTTGTGGTTTGGGACCTGACTACCTTAAAGAGCTCCGGGTTCCCTATTGGTCTTTCTGCCCCCTACAGTCTGCCAAGGCTAATTTTTGTTGCATAAAGCTTTTAGCCTTATTTAATTGATGTTTTAATGCTTGGAGTTTTTGTATTTCTGCATTTCTATTGTAAAGCACCCTGAGCATTTGGATAGAGTGCTATATAAATAAAAATGGCCTTGCCTTATAAATCTAGGTGGTTTTCCCACACGCATGCAAAAATGATTTGGCTGGGTTAGGTTATGAGTTTGGGGGGGGGGGGGAGAGAACATTGTGCTTCTCTTGTTTTGGTTAACATGATGGTTTCTAAATAGCTTTTGTACTCGCTAAACATGAATGGGGTCAACAACCCAGTAAAGTGGTCAAAAACCTTAATACAGATTAAAAAATGCAAACTTGACCAGGTATTCCTTCAGGAATCCCATCTCACTCTTACCTGAACATACAAAACTCTTCAAATTTGTCTACTTGTAGGATTTCTCCTCCTCTGTGCCTAACAGTAAGCAACAGGGAGTAGCAATACTAATCCCCCCATCATACTACATTTCAGGAACAGAAGGTGGTGACAGACTTGAAGGGCTGTTTGGTGTTGGTCCAAGGCCTTCTTTTTCTCTTCCAAATTTCTTTTTCCCCTTTGAGCAGCTAGCAAGCATGACTGGCTCTATCACTTGAGAGGGATCAATTCAGCCTGTGAGCACGTCTCTGCTCAACCCCGGCTCCAACGCCAGGCAGTTTAGGATCCCCCCCACCCCCTGTGGCTGGGCCAGGGAGAGGAGGGCCATCCCCCCCTGGTGAATAATCCAGGTTTCTCGGTGTGAAGCCATGAGTTGGGAGCATGGCCAAGGCTTCATGAAGCCTGCTAGTGTCCCTTCCCCTCCCCATTGCTTGAGCACGCATTTGGAGGCATGCGCACGCATGGAGGAGTCCCGCAGCACCCTCTCTGCTTTTGGCATCCCAAACCCACACTACCAGCAGGCTTCCACCTGGTGGTAGTTATTCTGCAGGAATGACAATCCCCCTTCCCTGGGAGAGGACAGCAGTCTTCCTGACACTTGATCCTCTCCCTCCCTGGCCGACCCCCGATAACCTGAGTCTGCTTCCAAACCTCAGTTGCTGGCGTGGTAGGAAGTGAGATGCGCAGTGCCTCAGGCCTCCACACCACTGGGCCAGCAGTCCAAGGCCTTCTTAATGGCACCTTGGCTACCCTGGTGAGTCTCGGTCTTCTCCCAGGTGTCAATTCTCCCACCTTGAAAAAACTCCTTGACACGAACAGCAAACATGTTGAGTATTTTAATTTTAGCAGAGGACCTAAACATTACCTCTTCTCAACAACTTGGTACCTTCAATACCCACTGCCCTAAGGTTTCAGTCCCTCACAAACTCTGCCAGAAGCTGTTTCATGAGTTAGACAGGGTCGATACCTGGTGGTTGCACACCTACATATCCGTGTGTACACGCACTGTTCTCATGTTGACCGAACGTATTCCAGAATTGACTCCTGCCTTACACAAGATGAGGAATACTTCCATGTCCTGGACTGCAAGATAGGAGATATTCTTATTTTGGACAATGCTCCCACCACTACTGTCTGGGACTTAGGTGAGCAGTGCAGTGACATCTGCTGGTGATTACATGCCAACCCTCTCTGGTCAGATGATTTTAAGTCTTTTGTCCAGGATAAATTCAAGGAAATCCTTCATGATATCTCAACCCCAGATGTCTTGGCAGCAATTTTATGGGATACGGTCATGAGGGTCATTTGGGGCTATGTGATCCACTACGTGTACACCTTGAAGTGAGAAAAACAATAACATCAGAAACAACTGGAGGATGGCCAGCCCATCAGGACAGCAGGAGCACTATTGCTCGTGACGTCGATGACCCAAGTTCAGGAACAAGCTTGGGTCATCAGGGGCTGGCCAGGGGGAGGAGGACGGAGCATTCAAGGGGATGCTCTCTTTCTCTGGGGAGGGAGGATTCTGTGCTCCACCACAATACTGCCACCTGGGTGACCACAGGTGGCAGTGCAGATGGAACGACGGGAGGGTGGGGACATCGCTGAGATCGGGGGGGGCAGACATGCGCATAGTGTGAGCAGGCCCACCCAGACATCCATGTATGCAACATCCCCAAGGGCTGCGAGAAAGACAAGGAAAAAATAGCCCAGGCATCTCCACAGTGACAGCTGTGGTGCATCCTGGGTCTCTGCCTCCTCCTGTATCTGGCACCACCTGACAAGACGTTGAGGTTCAGGGGTAGACCCCCACCCTGATCCCACTTGGGGGGTATAGCCAAGGCTAGATGGAGGTAGGTGACCAGAGCTGGAAGAGGATGAGGCAATTGGGGGTGACTGATTGGCAGGCCAGAACGGGCTGACATAGCAGGAGTGGGGGCAGAAACAGAAATGGAAAAAAAAAAAAGAAATAACAGGGAGATACCCCTCCATCTCCTCCAACTTGTGCATCAACAGGAAGACCATTCAGTTGTACCCCAGCTGTAGGAAGGTCCATATGGATTGGGATACATACTGCCTACACCAGACTAAATCTCTGCTTATGTATCTCCAATAAAAGTACCAGGAGATTGGTGCCAGGGCCTCTTGCCTGCTGGCTTTTCAACTGCAGCTTCAAAGGCACTCAAGTCACCATAGCGATGGCGCTACACCCCCAGATGGGTGCCAGATGTATCAAACTGCTTGATGTGGCAAATGCCTTTATGGCATTTTATTGAACGCTGTACACCCCTGAGCAGGAGGCCCCACCACAGGCCATTAATGCTCATCTAAACTCTGTCTTTCCCTCCTTTGACCACAGAACAGCAGGACAGACTACTGTCTCTGATTTCATCAAAGCAAATTGAAGAGATTATTAAGATTGCTAAAACCATGAGGGCCTCAGGTCCTGATGGATATGGGTCTGAGTTTTACAAGGTGACCACTGAACAGTCCCTCCTGACTTTCCTTCAGCTCTACAACGAGATCCTGCAAGTAAAGCGGTTGAGAGAAACAGGAAAGCCTGGATAGTGGAAGAGGCAACCAAAGGCCTACATCCAGGTGCAACTCGATATGTCAGAGACAAAGCCGTCAGAGACAGATTCAAGTATTGGAAAGTAGGCAGGACACTGTTCATAGACACTGTACGAATTGTGGACAGAAAGGGCAATGAGACTTTCTACAATGTGAATTATGAGCGCCCAGACGTGATAATAATTCTTGCACCTGACCCACTGTGGTACTACCCTCAATGCAACCAACTTCCGCGAATGTGCCCATGCCTACCAAATGGACAGCAGAGCAGTGGTAGCCAGTGCTGCCATCCAGCCGTTGCTGTTCCCATGTTGTTCCGCCAGTCTGGTGTTCCAGGATACAAAGGTGCGTCCAGATTCTTCAGCCTTTCAGTGTGTCTTCCAGTTCCATCGCCTGGCCTTCCAGAGCCGACATCAGCCAGAGATGACATTATCCCAGCTGTTTCTAGATTAATCGCCTGGGATTTCAAATGACTTCATACCAGCTGTTCCTTTCCTATTCAAGGTTTCATCTCCTAGATGATAGCAACCCAGCAGTTTCCAGACGTCCATCCTGTCATTTCCAGAAGATTTCTGCCTAGCTGTATCCGAAAAATGCTGCCAGGGAGAGTCTTCGGATGGAGATCCAGGTGCCATTCCATTTTTGTTCTTCAAGGGACTGGTAAGTCCAGACTTTTCTTACCTTATTGACATTGCAATACACATCCTACACCTGGAAGACTACAGACTGTTTGGACTGTCCACAAAGACTCTCCCCTTTGGGAAACTGTGTTTCACTGGGGGTGTGTTTTTGTCTTTTCTCTTTCAGGTGGTTCCTGACAAAGGCAGAAGAGAAGACAAGAAGAGGATTGGAGGGACTCATCGGAGTTCCTCATGTGCTTTAAAGTGTTTTGTTTAAAGTACTATGTTGTTGTTAACATGTATTAACTTTTCCTTCCACAGGTGTAGTTGTAGGGGAGTGTGGGAGTGTAATGCTTAGGTATAGTGTTAGCTCCTTGGTTTGGTTTGCAGGTGTCATGGAATGGGGGGAGGTTCCCCTGTTTTGGGTAGTTTTGTTTCTGGTCAGATAGGTTTTCCCTAGAGGGCTAGGGGGATAGACAGGCTGTGGTCTTGACCGGCCGTAGGGGCCACAGTGCTGGTCTATTAGGGGTATGCTCTGGACAGTTCTTCCAGGACCACTGGTTACCAAGGTAAGATCGTAGTGTAGGGGCTGATGCGTCAGTCAATGGCCTCTGGGCCCTTAGTGTTGCCTGCCTGTGCCTGGCACATGGTAGGAGTGGGCCTGATCACCCCTCTCCATAGGTAGCACATAGAGTAGGATGGTCAGGTACCAGGTAGGTAATGACTGAGAACAGTCATTTTCCTGGCTGAGGGTTGGTGTAACCCCCTTGTTCCCATGGGTTACTAAAATCCCACTTAGAATCAATGGCAGGCAGGGAGAGGCAGCTTGTGAGATGCCAGTTAAATGAGTTTCACACTGTCACACTCTGTTTTCAGTTTCTGTTGAGCTGGAGTGATGATGTCACCTTAGAATTCTCACAGCAGCATAAGCCACAATGGAATGCTAGCTGCAGGGGCTAGCAGTAAGAATGTTGGGCAATTCAATTTAGTCTTCAGACAGTAGTCTGTGTGGAGACTCAAGAAAGCGAGGAGTGCTGCAGGGTGCAGCTCCTCAGACCTAGCTCTGAGAGAGAGCTACCTTAGAAAAGGGGTTGTGTTCTCACCCTAGAGAAGAACACAGAAGACCTAAAGAAGGAAGTGGTAGAGACCGTTCCTGGGAGGTTTTTCAGTGCCCCATCCCCAGAGGGATGGGGAGGAATTCCAGGATTATGGGGCAATCCCCTGGTCCAGCCTGGAGAGGGTGAAGCTGCCTGAGAGTCATTTTGTTCTATGAGTACCTGAGACTGTGTGTGTGGGGAAAAAGCCCCTGGGACACCTGCAAGACAATGGTGAGTTTTGCTCTGACAAAGAGACTATGTTCACCAAGACTGTGTTTAAGTAAAAGTGTCTGCATACTGTGGGGTCAAAGGAAAACTTGCTAAGTACAGAACTTTTAGATTATGTATGACTTAAAAGCATCTGCAACAGTTGGGGTCTAGGGTAAAGACATAGCCACATTCGGAAAATTTAAAGTAGGACACCTCCGTAGAGTGAATTGTAGAATGTTAAACGTGCAAAACATTTCATGAGGGCATCTACAAACAGTGTTTTGAAGAAAGGTGTTGTAACCAGATGAATTGCTGAGTATAGATTTGGGAGCGAAAGGTGGGAGACCCCCCATCTGCAGTAACCAGATTTACCTCTCCGGGTTCAGATTGGGCACCTATGTTTTCTCTCAGCGCATTTGGCCAATACCTGAGGAAAGCACCCAGATGTGGGATTTTGGATCTCCCTGAGAGTTGAAATGTGCTCGAGGGTGGTTTAGGGAGCCACCATTCAATCTCCATGCAATATGGAAAAGTGTCCTAGCACTGGCCGGGGTGCCAAGTCAAGGAAAAAAAAGAGAAGTGTACCAGTTCGGGCCATGTGTGCCCAGATCCGTTCAGAACCTGAGGGTTCGTTGTGAGGAAATGTGCTCTGTACCTCTGTAATCTGCATTAAAAATGAGAGTGGCCCTGGGGGGGTCCATCTTTGCTTTGTTATTCTCTGTGTTATGTGAATAAATGCCACACTCTAGAATCCCAACCTGGTTTGGAAATTACAGTTATTGCTTTCAGTGTCCAGATTTACTTGGGTGCCACTGACTAGAAGTACAAACCTAGCATAATGCTGAGCAAACTTTTTCTCCCAGGGACCCAGGTTGATGGCCATGCTAAATGGTCCCCCCAGGTGTAAGCCAGGTAACTGGCACACTTGGTTTCCCTGTCTGAGGATGGCAGGCTCCGTAGTAGAAGTAATGGGTCATACAGAGTCTGTGAGATATTTGTAGTGACCACCCCCACCCCTCTCAGTGGCGCCTAGAGGTGAGAGGAGCAGCCCTGCTAGTAGAAACAATGGGGGCCATTGGGGGGAGGTTACATTTGCACTCTACATTGAGCCTCGCTCACACCATTAAGGAATCTTTCCACATCCAAGGCATCTGGACATAGGGCCAAGCGCACCACATACCTATACCAGGACGATGTCCTGCTTTATCTTTAGCACCCAGAAACCTCTCTCAATAGCCTTCCAGCTCCTAAGAGACTTTGGGGAGGTATCCAGTTGGAAGCTGAATACTTCCAAAACTGAACCTTTATCGATCCTCTATTGTCCTCCTGCAATTGAGGATCTATTTCCTTTTAAATGTGAATTAGAAACAGTTAAATATTTAGTCATCTGTCTGGCTTGGGGTCCCTCAGATTAGCATAAACATAACTACCACTCTTTCATTGCACAGTTAACTCAGGATCTCTTTCACTGGGGTGCCCTCCCTCTAAGCCTCCCACATAAAGTTGACTCCCTCAAAATGGTGACACTTCCTTAGGTCCTTTATCTTGCTTAGAATGTCCCCCCTTTACTTGTCACTGCTCACTTGGCAACAGTGGAACAAGCAGATGTCACATTTCTTCAGGGCAGGACAGTGCCCGTGAGTTTGCCTTGAAAATGTTATTTCTTTCTCGAGACAAGGGGGGCCTTGCACTCCAAGATCTCAAAATATAATTCTGGGCCTCTTACTTATGCTTTATCTATCTTGACCACCTAGCAGGGACACCCCCACTCTGGTGCAGTTTGGAAACAGCTCTTTTCCCAGCTCCAATCTCTTCACTCATTCATGGCTCAGGTGAGCAGCCCCTCCTCAATGGGGAGGGGCTGAGGGATCAGCACAAAATGTGACATGCTCTGCTGAAAGCCTTGTTGCTCTCCTCTTTCATGCCCTTATGCTACCCTATATCCTGTATTGAACACTTCCTCCTGACAAGGTGGGACCAGAGATAGCATCAATAGGAGAGATGGTCCCTTCAGTACATTTCTCAGCTTTTCTCAGTAACCCCGCATACCTCCTTTCAGGAGCTACAAACCAAGTTTTAATTGAAGTGTACAGACTTCAACAGTTTCTTACAACTCTGACACTGCCTTCTCTCACTGCTTCAGGCAGCACAACATCTAGATTCTCTCCTTCCATTTATTCAGCACTGTTTGGAGCTACCACTAACTTGATTTCAACCCAAGCCTACACCTTACTAGCCACTAAATGTGACTCCACACTAGATGTTGCTCAAAATTGGAGCGAGTACTTGAACACCTATTACTGAATGACAGTGAGAACTTTCCTGTCGATTCCCAGAGCGGCCTAGATAACAGCCTCTTATCAATGATGGTGTGTATGTATGTGTGTGTGTGTGTGGGGGGGGGGGATAGTTGAAAGTAGCTTATCCACTACTTTAGAACTCAGGTCATCACATCATTATTTACCAACCAGAGCCTCTTGTTGGAGGCAGTGTGGACAGTCACGTGCGACTCACTTGCATGTTATGTGGAGCTGTCCAGTCCTCTGTCCATATTTTCAGCTTTTAACTTCTGGCCTTGAGAGACTGTTTCAAGAACTGCTGGAGCTTACCCTGGAGGTCTATATGCTCTTACAGTACCGTCCCAGCTTCTGAGGGAAACATGTTCATTACATTCGAGGTACCTTCCTGTTAGCCAGCAAAAAGTGACCATGAGACTGACTTTGGGCTCGATTTTCAAACATGAGAGAATGACGCATGGCACTTGTGTCCAAAGAGTTTGACGCAAGTGGTAACTTGTGGCACAACATGCGTCAAATGCTATATACTAAAGCAGCCTGTGTCAAACCTGACGACAGCTGCATCAAAGCCCCTTTGTGCCATGGTTGCAGCAAACAACTAGGTGCGCCAGATCCCAAGGGGGGCTTGCGCAATGACGGGGCTGCAACATCCCCTTATTTGGGATTTTACAAGCCCCACCGTGGATGAAGCAAAGGGCACCACTTAGACAAGCCAGGAGGTGGTCTCAGTGTCTTGCGCCAGTAGGAGGGGATCTGACAATGGGCAGCCAGGTACAGAAGGGGTACAAAAGGTGTCATGGAGGGGTCAGGGAGACATCTGGGCAGCAGTGGGAGTGATGGCACCCAACGGGGTGCATTTGCATTGTACTGTATGTACAGTACATTCATTGTACTGTATGTATAGTATATTCATTGTGCTGCATGTACAGTATATTCATTGTACTGTATATACAGTATAGTTCTCCTCTCTGGTAGTCTAGCGCCCCCCCCCCGATCCCGATATCCCCCATAATAAAGACCAAACATCCCTGGTACTAGCATCCCCTGATCCCGATGCCCCTCAGTAAATGACTAAACATCCCTGGTAAGATTAGTGCCCCCATCTCCGATCTCTCTGAAGAGCACTGCTGTAACATGCTCTGGTGGTCTAGTGGACCTCCTCCCACCCTGGCAAGCAATGCCCCACCACCCCACTCTCCCCCCATCCTGCACCCCACCCGGTAGCTGGCATAGCCCTCCACTCACCACCATGGCTGGCTGTATACAGTATGTGCTCAGTAAGAGATCAGTCAGGTGGCCAGCCATGGTGGTGAGTGGAGGGCAGTGCTGGTCGACGACTGGGGTTTGGGATGGGGGAGGAGCGGGGTGGTGGAGCACTGCCCACCACAGTGGAGGGTTGGAGGTCCACTAGACCATCAGGGAATGTTGTGTTAATGCTACTGAGAGAGATCAGAGATTCGGGGGGGTGGGGTCCGCTAGTCCACCAAGGATGTTCTATCATTTTCTTACGGTGAACATCAGGATCAGGGAGCGAGGGGAGCTAAACTACAAGAGATGTTTTGTAGTTTTCTACAGGGGGCATCGGGATTGGTGTGGGAGTGGGTGTTGCTAGACTACCAGGATGTTTTGTCATTTATTACTGGGACATTGGGATCAGGGGCGGCTAGGTTACCGGGATGTTTTGTCATTATTTATGGGGATATCAGGATGGGGGCTGCTAGACTACCAAGGATGTTTTGGCATTTTCTATGGCGGGGCATCGGGATTGTTGGGGGGGGCACTAGACCACCAGGGAGGAGAACTATACTGTACATACAGTACAATGACTATACTATAGAACAATGCAAACGCATCCCACCAGGTGCCATCACTCCTGCTGCTGCCCAGCTGTTTCCCCGATCCCCCCAATGGCAACTCCCATGCCCTTTCTGAACCAGGCCCCCCCGCCACCATCCCGGCCCCGCAAGTGCTGCACCAGGTGGGGGGCAGATCCCTGTGGCAATTCCTGCAGGTGTGTCACCTGTTTGGCACTGTGGTCAACTTGCAGCAAACCTGGAGAGTTTGGCACTGGGACCCTGATTTTTATGAAATCGGGTGCAGGGCTCCTGGTGCACCCAGAGTTTTCCACAGTCCTGGAGTGATGCAATTTGCATTGCTTGAAGGGCTTATTGAAAATCGGTCTCTCTGACTTTCCCTCAACCTCCTAACACTGACGCCTGGAGGGCAAAGGTAAACCAAATCTACAGGGCAGACAAGATAACTTACTCCTTGAATAATAAATCGGACCTCTGCACCACCAAATTGGCCAGCTGCATATTATGCATTATGACCAAAGATGGAGATTTTGTCCCATGATACCACCCTGAGAATCCCAGTCATGTACCCTACTTTCTGTATCTGGTCCTGCACGCACCCCAAGTTTCTGTCTTTCAGGGATGTCTCCAAATGGGATATGACAAAAGTGCAATTAGATATCTGAGCTGTGAACTGGTCTGTCCTCCACACCCTATCTGAAGTAAGCGTAGCCCTGGGGTTTCTTACTACTACTTTGTCCTCCATCCCAATTACCAGCCAGAGACTGAGGGATGGGAACACTAGATAGCTAACCGCTTCAAGCTAAAATAATGCAAAAGAATGCCTTATGGACAGCTCACAAATCTGCCTCACCCTCCACCACTTGGAACAACTACCAGAAGCTCCCAAATCTTTGTAAGCAGGAAAATAAATCACTCAAAGCTGTATACCTTTCAACAGGTCCACACACTGGGTGTCCCTCACAAGTTTTGGGCACTGGTGCACTCACTAATTGAGCCTGGCACCAAGAACAGCTCCATCTCTTCGTTAACCAATGTTGGGACCCTAACTGACCCCTTACAGGTTGCAGAGGCACTGAACAATATATTTACAAACCTGTCAGAGTATCTGGCTGAGTTTCCGTCCAAGGACTCCAAGCCTTCCCTCAGTGATAGGAGTAAGGATGTGCTTTGAATCCCTACATTCCACTTCAAGGCCACACCGCCTAAAGAGTTTTTGGCTCCTTGTTCCCCCCTCAATTATAGTAGTGCTGGTAGTGATGGTCTCTGCTCGTGGTTCATAAAAACATAAGAATGTGATGGTGAGATCCATCTAGTCTGCCCATTCTGACTACCCCCCCACCTTACAATTTTCCTAGATTGCCGCAGTACTTGTCCCATGCAAACTTGAATGCCAGGACAGTCTTAGATTCCACTACTGCTGTGGGAAGACTATTCCAAGGTCCCACTACTCGCTCTTTGAAGAAGGACCTTCTATGGTTGGATTTGAATACCTGGGGGTTACAATCGACTCCTCCCTGTCCTTCTCCCAGCATATTGATATCACTGCAAGAGCTATTAATACCAGAATCAGGATCCTCTACTGCCGCAGGCATTGTCTATCCCATGAGCCATGAAGCTTTAAGCCTGGTAATCAGCAGCTCAATTGTCTCCCTCATAAACTATGGGCTGGCCATATACAGTTCTGCTACTAACACAGCGCTCCAACGGATCTCAGTTGCCTTAAACAAAGCCTGCTGCCTACTCACAAATGCACCAAGATTCACACACACCTGTGAACTTTATGCCCAGGCTGGCTGGCTTCAACTGAATGACAGAATCAGGTTTCAAACCTGACTTCTTGCAAAAAAGTCACATTAAATCTGCTTCCTACACGGGTGCAGAACCTGCTGACACTGCCTATGAATACCAGACAAACCAGAAGCTCCGCCACTCAAAATTTCCAAGTGCCCAGGTGCTGCACTACCATGGCACAGAGTGCATTCTCACACCGTGCATCCCTCTAGGTAAATGCACTGCCCCCTAACATCTCTGGCTCCTCAATGATTGGCTCTTTTAAACATAGACTGCGCCAGCACCTCATTGATATGAGTAGCTGCATGTGCCCCCGCTAAGGCTCAGCACACAGCAACAATCTGCCTCTAGCACTTATCTTTGCCTCTGTCATGACAGTCTAGTCAAACGGCAGCACTTGACCCACCTCCCTACCCCTCCCTGGTTCTGCCCATTGGCCCCCTGACCCCTCCCTACACTCCACCCTCCCTGCCCTCTGTGCTCTGCTCACCTAGCCCTCCCACTCCCAGTGTATCCTTCCCTATCCTTGTCTGCTTATCTTCTTGATGTGGGCATACATTGTACAATGCCTCAGCATATCTAGTGCTTAATGTTTGAATTCTGTAACCTCCATGTATATTTTTCTCAGTATTTGTATATTTCTGCACAGTATTGTACCTTGTTGTTTAACGTATCTGACATGGAACCTTTCATTAAGCATACACTCACAGGTATTATCCAAGATCTCAATAAACAAATACAATTAAATAAAAAACAAGAATCTACCTCCTATAAGGCGCATGTTGTGTCCTCTTGTTCGTGGTGATTTGTTTTCTTGGAATAGGTATTCCCCTTTTACCTGATTTATCTCTTTCAAGTATTTAAAGGTTTCTACTATATCCCCCGTTTCTTCTTTGTTCAAGGGAGTACAATTGCTGGTGCCTCAGTCTAGCTTGTATTGTTCCTGGTATAAGCCAAGCACCATTTTCATGGCTCTCCGCTGCACTGTCTCCAGATGATCAATGTTCTTTCTGAGGTGCGGCCTCCAGAACTGTACATAGTGCTCGAGATGTGGCCTTACCAATGTCCTGTAGAGTGGCATTACCACCTCTTGCTTTCTATTTGAAATGCCCCTGCCTATGCACCCAAAGATGCCTTTTTGTGCTACCTTTTCACATTGCCTTCCTACTTTTAAGTTATCAGAAATCAGTACTCCGAGGTACTGTTCGAGTTTTGTTACTGTTAACTGTTCTCCGTTTAGTGTGTATGATCTGTTCAGGTTTCTTTTCCCTGCACTTTTTGGCATTGAATTTCAACTGCCAGTTCCTAGACCATGCTTCCAAGTGTCTTAGATCCTCTTCCATTGCTGCTGCCCCTTCTAATGTGTCCACCCTGTTGCAGATCTTTGTGTCATCTGCGAAAAGGCAAACCTTCCCCTGTACGCCCTCAGCTATGTTCCTCAAATGTATGGCCAACCTCATTGCTCAACCCTTAGTCATTCTCTATAATCTATCATTAACCTCCTCAACTATCCCAGTGATATGGAAGCAGGCCAGAGTTCTTCCTATATTTGAATCAGGTGACCCAAAACTCCTTGACAGCTATCAGCCAGTGTCCATCCGTTCCCACGTACGTAAAATTCTGGAGAAAACAGTCTTCCAATCAATCTCTGATCATGCATCAAAGCACAATCTCCTCCTCCCCCCACCAACATGGCTTTAGAATGGGCCACAATATCTCCACCACATTGGCCTGTTTCACGGACCATGTCTTCAGGAACCTGGATGAAGGCAAGCTCTCCGGTGCCATTTCTGCAGACCTATCAAAGGCATTTGACCTAGAAGACCACAGAATCCTCTTACATAAACTGCCCTACTACAGTTTCCAAGCAGCTATTTTGGCTTGTTTTGACAACTACCTCACTGGGAGATCACAAGTGGTCTGTACTGGGGGGCCACCTCCAGCTCCTTGGGGGTACATAGCAGGGTTCCTCAAGGGTCCATCCTGTTCTCCCTCTTTGTGGACCACCTCCTCAGGGAAAGTAGGGGTTGCCACATGCTAATGTATGCAGATGACCTGATCATTACCACAGTGACAAGAACCCTAAGGAACTATCCCTCAACCTCAGCAGAGAGTTCAATTCAATCCACAGGTGGTTCACTGCAAATAGACTGCTCGTTA
Organism: Neoceratodus forsteri; assembly: GCA_016271365.2. Lineage (NCBI taxonomy): Eukaryota > Metazoa > Chordata > Ceratodontiformes > Ceratodontidae > Neoceratodus > Neoceratodus forsteri. The sequence continues at coordinate 1,190,050,133 of CM028130.1, read as the reverse complement.
ATGTCAGAAAGATAAAGGCCATGCTCTTCGAGTCAAAACCCAGGCTCACAAAGGGGGGGGGGTAAACCCCAATACCCTCTACCCCTTGAGCATCCAGGCTCCAGATGGTTCCTACCTTGAACAGGTAACTATGTTCAGATACCTAGATGTCACTCTGGACCACACACTAACATTCGCTAAAGCATGTTAACCAGCAACTGGGAATCTGCTTTAGACTAAAGAACCTCAAAACCCCAGAAGTGCGGCTGGCCATAGCCCATGGCATGCTCCTCCCACTCTTGGATTACTGCTCCCCCATTTATTCCCAAACCTCCAACTGTAACCTTGCTAGACTTAACGCTGCCTAGAACAGCATTTGTAGGTTTGCCTCGTTGGCCTATTACAATACCCACCACTGCTCCCTTTATCAGGCGCTTGGTTGGCTCTCTCCGCTGGCTTCATGACTACCTTATGGGTATCCTTGTCGAAAAGTCCCTCCAAAAAAGGAGAACACCTCCTTATCAAGCCTTTTCAGTCTTAGGACTGGCTCACAACATCTCACGTCCTCCTCTCAACATCTCCTTGACCATCCTCAGATGGCTACTGAGATAGGTTAGAAAGCTTTCTCCATCGCTGCCCCTGGCTATGCAATGGTTTGCCAGCCTCTCTCCTCTCAGTAGAAACTTCCATCCTATTCAAAACACATCTTAAAAATGCCCTTCTAACCACCTCTTTATGTAAGTGCCCCACCTGACCTGGATGGTGGATATCCTTAGGTCCGGATGCAGACTGGTAGGCAGTTTGTGAAGCAGATGTCTACATAGTAGATACAATGTTTTATATTACATGGTACTATGTTGCTAGCTATGGTTCAGATTCTAACTACTGACTGATCATGATGTTATTGTGTCCTATGCTGTTAACTTCTTCTCTTTATTGTGTACTTTTCTACCCCCAGGCTTAGTACTTGGGCCCTAACTATAATTATCTTTACTATATCACTGTATGGCTATATTGATTCTACCTGCATTATCTGTTATGTATGATACTTTGTGCCAACTTGATGACTCGGGTCATTCCTGAAAATGGTCCCTTGGACTAGTGTACCCACCTAACACCTGACATAATTTCAGATCTTGAACAATTACAACCAAAGCAAACTGGTTAAAATGGGCAGGATACAGTCCGCTTCTTGCACAAGATGTGGAACAGATGAAGGTACACTGATGCACATATTCTGGCACTGCACTGAAGTACAAGATTTATGGAACAGCATCAGGGACAAAGCAGACCCTCTCTGGAGCATTAATGAAACAGTGTGTTTGTTTGGTTTGAAAAAAAATAAACTTAATTTTAAAAAGGAGGAGTAGCTCCAGGATTTGAAACAAAACAAGGCTGGGTCTAAGTACAACATTAGCATGCACTTCGGTTCTACTAAGCAAGACAGTAGATAAATCGACCAACAACATTAATGAATTTTAGAGAAGGTAGGCAATTGTAAAACCGGGGTTTTCAACCAGAAATATTATGATGCAAAAAGGGTTGACGGTGCCCCTTTAATAGTAGCAATTTAAACATGTTTAAACATAGGTTATAGCAGCACATAAGTGAAGGCTGATTACATGGTTACAATCGGTGAAAATCAACGGGTAGTCTAGATGACCTTAGAACCTTTTGCCTGAAGTATTTCTACGCTTCTAACCCTAAGGAAGTGACTATGTCACGAAATGTTGAATTATTTGGATAACCTGTTGTGCGATTTGAATATTATGAATTTTCCAGATGAGTGGGACTGTTCCAGTACTTATCTTGCAACTGTGAGAGTTGGCCTTGAATAAGAATAGGCTGCTCACCACTTACACAGATACATAGACATTGACGGCAGAAAAACGTCTCTTGGCCCATCCAGTCTGCCCACCTCTCCAACTATTCTGCCTTGCCCACGTGGGAATCCTCCCCTTTTACACTGCCTCCATTTTCTAACTAAACCCACCTACCTGTTCCATCCCTGCTTGAGGGGGCCAATTGACTTGACCTGTATTATTTCTTCTGGTAGCTAATTTCCCTTATCCACCACCCTTTCCATGAATACGTGCTTCCTGACATTCTTTTTGAATCTTTGCCCCTGCCAGCTTTATTGAATTCCCTCTCGTCTCTGTGTCCGAACTCAAGGAGAATAGTTCATTGGTAGCTACTCTATTTATCCCATGCAGGTACATGTATATCTCAATCATGTCACCCCTTTCCCTCATTTTCTCCAGAGTGTACAAGCTTAAGTGTTGCAGTTTCTCCTTGTTCGTCAAATTCCCAAGGCCATGCACATTTCTTAGCTGGAAAAGCAAGGAGCAGCTGCACACAAGGAAGTACATCACAACTTCTTGCCAAGATCACAAATCAAGCATTTATTGGCAAAACAATGATGTGCAAAATCAGACGTGGTGCAATGGAGCAAGAAAATGGCTACACACCAGGTGCGCCTTTCTTGTATGTGGCTTCTCCTTGCCCTACCTGTTTTGGGAATGGGCGGGGCGACCCACAGCCACACCACAACCCCTGCCCCACCTGTGCATGAGATTTTCTTGTTTTCCCACATTTCTCAGTTGTCCAGTATTGTACAGCCTCCACCGTCTTTCCTTAATGGGCTCTAGCACCTTATGCAGTATTTCAGGTGCAGCTGCACCAGTGACCTGTACACAAGGAGAATCACTTCCTGCCTTCTACTGCTTATCCCCCCTCCTCCCTATGCATCTCATAATTCTGTTTGCTTTGTTCAATGCCCTGTTACAGTGCACAGACGTTTTTGGAGTCTTTGATACCATCTGTCCTATATTCATTTCTTCAGGAGCGCTATCTGGCACCACCCCTCCCATTCTGATTTTGTATTGCACCCAGGGCTTCAGTTAACTCCATTTTGGGAGTATATGACTCCCAAAAATAAGGCAAAAACTTCCAAAATAAAGAGGGAGGAAGTCATTGACTTCCAAATGTAAAGAACAGAATTGGACGACTTCCAAAACTGAATGCACAGAAGCTAAGAAATTATGGATTTTCCAAAAAGAAATTGTATTTTACCACTAATATTTGTATTAACATCAATAAATTGATCCTTTTTAGAATACAGTACTGGCTTTCAAATTGTGGGATCTGGGAAGAATTCTGACTTCCAAAAACTGGAACGACTTTCAGATTTTCACTCATTTTGACTTCCACAAAAAATAAATTAACTGAACCCGATTGCATCCATGACTTCCTTTTCCTAATGTGAATTACTTAACATTTTTTAGCACGAAAGTTCAGCTGCCAGATCTCAGATCAGCTCTCCAACCTGCCCAGATCCTCCATTAAGTCCTCTTTTGCCTTCCTTAGTGTCAACCCATGGGCAGATCTTGTGTCTGCTGCAAAGAGACAGATCTTACTCTTGATATCTAGTACCGATCCCTGAGGTACCACGCCGGTCACTTCCTTCACCTGTGAAAATTCCGCACCGACTACCATCCTTTGTATTCTACCCCCAACCCCCAGACAGCTCTCTAGCCAATTTGCCATCTTTCCCCTATCCAAAGGTCCCTAATCTTTCTGACCAGCCTCCTATGAGGGACTGAGTCAAAGATTGTCCCCTTGTCTACTGCTGTGGTAACCCAGTTGATAAACTCAACCAGCTACATCTGGCAAGACTCCCCCTTGTGAACCCATGTTGTCTGGGGTCCTGCATTCCATTCCTTTCTATGAAGTCCAGAGGCTCTCCCTCAGTAGCGACTCCATGATCTTTCCCACTATAGACATCAAGATGACTGGCCTATAGTTTGCTAGCTTAACCCCTTTTCCCATTCTTGTGTAGCAGAACCAAATCTTCTATGCTCCATTCCTTTGGGACCATCCCCGTGGCTAGCAAGCTATTGAAAATGTCTGCAATTGGCTCGGCTTTAATCCCTGCTACCTCACTTAACTTCCTCAGGTGTAAGGCACTTGCTTTTCTTATTTTCATCAGGACCCAAGAATTGAAGCCCCCCCCCCCCCGCTCCACATACACACATCCTTTGTTTTAAAGAATAAAGTGTTTACCTGTCACAAAATAAGTCCCAAGGTTTGATTGCAGTTCTCTCAGAGGTTCAACAGCAGTCTGAAGATTTACTACTTGAGAATCTGCGAGATCACCAACAATCGCAATGATATCTGAAAAAGCAAGCAATCAAAAATATTAAACGTATAACAGTCACAATTTTTGACCATAATCATACACTAAGACTAATGGGAATACTACAGTATGCTTTACAGCATAAAACAATTACAGAGAGAAGAAAAAAACTCAAAAATGAGAAAAAAATGGATCTGGAGTTGGGAGTTGGGGGTAGGGGTTAGGTTGTCTTCTGGTGTACTTCAGAGCTAATCGTTTTACCAGAGAATTCCCCCTGCCCTTGCTGTGCGATCCTGAATTTCTTTATTCAGTAATTTTCATGACCTTACAATGTCCTAATAGAGCTCTCCAAGGCACATATTATTTAGGGAACTTGTACAAGAATTTCATCCCCATTTACCAGGGAGTAGAAAAATGTCCAGTATTAAATGGATAGTTCTGAGGTGCCCGAGAACTGGAGAAGAGTAAATGGGACTCCTCCATTTAAAAAAGGAAGTAGAGGTGATCCTTGCAACTATAATGCCCCTTCCACTAATTAATTGTCTTGTCTTTTCCATGAATACATTTCCCCCTCCTGCAAACTGCTCCTGACCCCTACTTCCCTCACTACTTTATCCATTTTTCTTAGTATCTAACCAGATTCTCTTACTCACCTTTGCCTCCTTCCCTAATTATCATTTCCCTAACCCTCCCTTCCCCTCTATACTGTCTTATGTGGCTGTACGATTTTATGTTGGTGCATATGTACTATACATTTATATATATATATTTACATGATTATTTGTAGGCATATATGTGTCTGGGTTCATTCTGGTTTATGCACTTTTTCTTTATTTTTTTATTTTTGCATTGTTATGCCCTTCATGCTCAACTTTATTTGTACAATTTTGTTAACATTTTTCAATTCATGGTATTTTGTACTGTGATATGTTTACTGTATCCCATTCTCCCTTAGCCCCAAGACACTTCTGGAACTGAGCTCTTTGTGACTCATGTTGTCTTTCCTGGTGAATCTTTTCAAATAAATAAATAATATAGGCCAGTGAGCCAATCCTTGATAGTGGGAGATGATCATCAAAGGGCAGATTATGGAACATCTGGTCAGATCCCAGTAGCTAAGAGAAAGTCAATATGGGTTCACTTGGGGGAACTGTGCCTGTCTTTGTGTTGTTATTGTTTGTTTTTTCTTTTTGGTTGACCAGGAAAGAAGGGTTAAGAAGAATTTTCCTGTATTCAGCCTTGTGTCGGGGGTGTCAGGAAGTACTGCTCGATGTTGACTGAGGTGAAACTGTTGGTGGGTTAGTGAATGGGGAAAATCTGGCCAGGATGGTGGGGAAATTACCCTACTCCTTTCAAGGTACATGAGATCTTTAATGTCTACCTGGATGGGACTCTGGGTTTAGCAGTTCATCCAAAAGATGGAACTAACATTTTTGAGGAAGTAACAGAGGAACCAGATGGGGTGAAGCTAGTTAATGTAATATGCTTAGGTTTCAGGAAAGCATTTAACACGGCTCCTCATGAAAAGTTGGTTGTGCACTTGAGGAAATATGTATTACAGGGAATGCAGCAAAACTGATAAGAGGAAGGGGAAACTGTTTAACCAGGAAAGGCACACTAAGCTGGAGCTTGTTTCTGGGTGCAACCTGGGAGCACAAGGCAGTTACGTGGCTTGCTCAGGGTCACACAAGTATACAAGTGGGATTCAAACCCAGGTCCCCAGGATTGCAGCTAAGTACCTTAAAACACAGTGTTATACTGCCTCCAGAGAACTGGAGAACCCTGAGAGAACAGGTTACCAAATAGTGATCAAGAGGCAGTGGTGTATGGACTGGAAGGAAGCCACCGCTGGGGTTCTTCAGGGTTTGGCACTGGGATACCTACTGTTCAATATTTTTACTGATGATCTCGAGTCAGCTGTCTAATGTAAGGTAATTAAATGTGTGGTGACACAAAGCTAACGAGGGTGATGAGAGTCCATGGAAAAGGATGAGGTACTTGTATTTACCGGGGGAGTGGGTCAACTAAAGGTAATTGAAGTTTAAAGCAGATAAGTATAAGGTCCTTCACCTAGGCCCAACAAATTCAGGTCCAACATACTATTAAAACAGAAAATAAATAGCAGCAACAAACCATAAAAAATCACCACTGAAAAGAAGCTGAAGCTATCACAGCAAACTGCTGCATCAGTATGTAAGGCACATTGAATACTGGGCTACAATATCAGGAGCACAACATGGTGTGAAACTGATGTGATTCTACACCGTATAGGACACTGGTAAGGCCCCTCTTGGAGTACTGTGTGAAATTCTGACTGCAGCATACAAAGGATATAATGTATGGTTGAGAACTGTTATGTATGGAAATCCATACATGCATGTGACCCTACTGGGAACTCCTGTAGCAGTGTGGCCTCCCTTCTGTCACTACCTCTTTTTTATGAGCTCAGTAAGGTTCAGGGGGACTCAGTTGTTAAACTCTTGTTGGGGCTTGTGATACAAGTTAAATAATAATTAGCCCTGTGCTTCCACCCAAGAAATGCATGTGGGCTACATGACAAGACTAGTATTGCCCCCTGGGGAAAAGAAAAATATACCACTGTGACCCTAAAGGTTCACCCCACTCAGTGCCCATGCAGAGCAGTTCCCAACAAACAATATCACTTTGAAGCCCTAACTAGTAGTAAATACAAAGATGAAGTAATGTAGTACAAGCCACAAATTGTGGCAGTATCTGGGGAAGAAAAGGGTTAAGGTTAGGTATGCAAGTAATAAAGACAAAGATTAGGCAGCAGTCCAACAAAATAATCACTGATCCCCTTGGCATTTGCTGTGAACAAAACGCTTTGCCTGACCTAACCCTTCACATACGTCACATTTGACTGTACTGTGCAGCCTTTACTGGGAACAGTATTACCCTTTACACTACAGCCAGCTCCTGGTGCTTCACTGGGCATCCAGAGGATAAAACGGTGTAGGACCATCAACAACTGCGTTACATGTGACAGCTGGTGAATTAAAACAAATAAAATCAAAGTCCACTATTTGTATTCCACAGGCCCGGTGGCCTGTTTGTAATTCAATGGAATAAAGGAATACTAGGACACAGTTAAGTCTCAAAGTCTATTTGTAACCATAAATCACCTACAATTTTGTCACAGGACCAAGGCCTTGTTTATGTATTCACAGCCCCAAACAAGTAATTCAGGCCTCTTAGGCCGAGTCAGGTCTCAGCTGTAGACTCTGGTTCTCAGCTCCCACAGTCCAGATCAGCTCCAGTGTCTTTATATACCTCTCTCAGTGATCTCTCTGACAGTCGCACTCTGGTACTGCATGCAGATCAGTTCAGCTCGGGTGCTCTCTCTCATTCTCTCTCAGAGTGTCTGGTGTGACCCTGACCAGCGTAGCTCTCCAAGGAAACCTTATAGAACTGCAGAGCCTGCCAGCTGGATATGGTGACGATGACCCCATAGCCTCTCAAGGCTCTGCCACAGCTGCAGACCCATAGGTCTGTACCCAAAAGTATCACTTAGGGCATACCGATGAGCTCAGCTCCACGGCACTTACCACCCATGCAGAGTGACTCCCTCCATCTGCTGTGTTCACCCCCTCACTGTGTGCCGTATTCTCCTCCTTCTCTGCTGTTAAAGCACACTTCTCTCTCCAACTTCTGCTGCTCGCTAAAGGAATTGTGTCCACTTCACAATTACTTCACTCTGAAGAATGCTGGTTCTCAGCAGACTCCTCCCTGTAGAGTCTCCATCTGAACACTGACACACTCTGGGATAGGTCTGGCTCAGGTTTGGCAGAATAAATTCAGGGATTTTACTAAAGTTTTCCTGTTTAAGATTGGTTAATCTTCTTGTAAGTCACTGGAGGAAGCTCCTGGCACAATCACTGAACATCTTGTTGGCTGTGACACCCGCGAGTGGCTTAAAGAAGTCCTTTAAAGTCCCATGAGCCCATCTGGCCCAGTTTCAGGTTCTGAGAATGTGAGTGGCTGTAGAAGCTGCACTCTGACCTCATTGCCATGTCCCAGAGGGAAGTGGTGAACAAAGGTGGCTGCTCCTGTAGTTCACAGAGGAACTGCCTCCAGAAAGTCCATTTTTCAGTGAGGGCTCCTGCCTTGAAAACACTTGCGTGCCTGTCATACATGCATGGATCCACACTTTAGTCTGGTTGCAGTCAGGGCTGTGTTCATTCCATCAGAGGTTATTGAGGGAATTAACGCTCTTAAGCACAGCTGCACGTCTCATCTATGACATTGGAGCTGTTTTCTGCAATGGTGCTGTCTGCACTGAAGAACTGGATCCTTCTATTCACTCCCGTATCATAGAAACACAGACAATGATGGCCAAAAATGACCACTGTGTCATCCAGTCTGCCCATAAACCTTAACAAACCCAGGACCTATTGCCCCTACAGGATTCTAACCCCAGCTATCCACCCCCATGCTCCCCACCCTGCTACTTTCACCCTGAGCAACCACTAAGCTCTTCACTCCATCCCAGCCATGTCTGAAACCACTGATAGCTTTGGCACCCACCGCATCAGCTGGCAGACTGTTCCACAGATCCACCACTCCTTCTGTTAAATAAAACTTTCTCACTTCCCTCTTGACTCTCCCCCTGTCACTTTTCACTTGTGCCCCCGTGTTCTTGATCCACTACTTATGCTAAATAGTTTCTCACAGTTTACTTTGTCCATTCCCTTCAGGAACTTGAAGGTCTCCATCACATTTCCCCCCTCTCTCATCCGTCCTCCAGCAAGTACATGTTCAATGCTCTGAGCCGATTCTCATCAGATATGCCCTGCTGGCCCGGAATCATTTTAGTCACCCTGTTTTGCACTGTCTCCAGCTGGTCCTTATCTTTCCTAAAGTGAGGACTCCAGATCTGGACACAGTACTCCAGGTGGGCCTCACCAGTGATCTATAGTGAGGTAATAGTACCTTCTTCCTTCTGCTGTCAGTACCCCTTCCCATACACCCCAGCATCCTGTTTGCTTACTGTAGGCCCTGCTACACTGATATCCAGTCAAAGTCCTGTGAGGGGACCCAGAGGGAAGCACTACAGTGGCAGCAAGGTGTGGGCTTAGACTCTAGAGAGCCACAGACAAGTCCCACCATGGGAGGAGGAATACATGCAAAAAGGTACCACATTTCTGATCTGACATCATAAAGTTGTTTTACTAATAGTGACACCAGTACTGTGGTACAGCAAATCAACTATCTGATGCCTAGCTACCCTTGCAGCTTGTAAGGATATGCTGAGGAGGAACAGGCTAAATATACATGAAAAGCTAATGGGGGGTGGGGGGGCAATGTTTTGAAAATGATACAATTCTAAACTGAATTACTAAAAAGTTAATGGAAATTATGTTGTTTTGCTTTTGATGAAATTGGAAATAGGAACACCTTCCTCATAAAGAAGCAGCCAAACCATTACAAAACATAAGGATAATGTTTACTTAGGTGTCAGTATGAAGTGTTTGAATAAAACAGAAAGAAACTTTTTAAGAAATATGGGTGACAATTCTGCCTTTCTATTCTTTTCCAATGGACTAAAGTCTAACATTTGTTTTACTTAAAAAACCATCATGAGATGGACAGAAAAAAAATTAAAAACCTGATTGGAGAGCAGCATTCTTTACCCATGATAATGCTCATCCATGAAATCATGTGTAGAAAGTAGGCCCTGCCACCAGTTTTTACTTATCTTCATATTAGTAAGTCCACAGTTTGCCTGTAAAGAACATAGCTACCCTGACATCCAGTGGCAGCTCTAGGAATTAAGGATGACCAGGTCACAGGCATGGTACAGAGGGCTTGTCTCTGTCCATGCAGAGACATTTAAATCCAGACTATGCTGCCAGCTATACATCACTGCTGTGGCACAGCTCGGGCACAGCACAGTTTTACTGGAGCATGTGCCCGGTTTTGTCCTGGAGCTGCCCATGCTGACATCTAGTACCTTCCACTCTTCATAGTCCTTAAATGTGACAAATTTCCTCAAGCCCACATTTTTGTTTTCAGATTTAAATGTTTCAGCAATCCCCTTGTCCCACAAAAACCCACAGTACTCACCGACTACAAGTAGAGTCCTGCGTGCTCCTATTACTTTGCTGACCGTGGACTTTAACCTTGCTGGAGAAAACATCGTTGGCACAAAGTGTGTGGTGCCAAACACATGCCGCCACCTTATGTTTTTGCAGTTATAACTTCAGTTCCACTGCAGATCACTGCTGCCAATCAAAACTCCAGCCGTAATCCGTGTGCTCCCAACCAAGTGTTGTGTTACACTACATTTTTCCAAAATGAAAACCCAGCCTGTGCGAACAGTTGTACCACTGACCACATTTCACTTCAACAATTCTGCCCAGACTGCTCCTCCTAAACATCCTCACATCACTTCTGCTGTCTGCTTTAAACCATCCTCTGTTGTAAACTTACCTTGCTCCCTGCCGCCTCATTCGAAATCACAGGGAGGGCTACTCTGCATTATCACTGCTAGAACCCACTACAATAGCGCAGCCTACTGACCTCAATCACAAAGTACCATATCAGTCAGAGTCACAGCTGCAGCAGGTGACCTGCAAGTGGTCCAAACAGGTGGGCGCCCCATCCATAGCTTTGGCTCCAGCCATCGATTTTGATTTCTATAAAGTTATGTGTTTGGGGGAGATTGGGAAAGACTCACTCAGTCTTCCTTGACCCCATTTCTGTTTGAACGTGCTGACCTCTGGAGACCCAATTCAGTGGTTCCCACAGTGGCACATCAAATGTGCTTGCTGCCAGTTTTAAAATCTAAATGGCAGCTAAGGCTGTTAGATGCACATGTGCTAGGGAAGAGAAATGAGGGCTAAGTAGCAGCCCTCAGTGCTGACTGGTTGTGCAGTAAGTCCTTGATTTGCTTAATCAATCAGCTTCCCCAGCCAGAAAGGGAGCCCTCAAGGGTGGCCATGGCCCCTCCCAGCAGAATATCATGCCGCCAGGAAGGTTCAAGTTCAGTTCGTGGGAGCAGTTTGGAGAAGTTTAAAGAACAGTATGGAGGAGGGCCTTAAGAGCTCCAGAAAGGCAGTATTCAAATGAGGAGCCCAAGGAAGAAGCCACTGAAGGGGCTGCAGAGGCAGAAAGCAGAGCACTGCCACTAGAGAGCCTGCCAGTTCTTTTAAGGGCTCAAGAGCTATACAGCTAGGCAAGGCAGTTGACTTATTCGACCAGTGGGGGAGGGGGTGGCATCTGGCAGCTTTCCCTAGAGCCTTGCAGGTGTCCCTGAGATCAGCTAGCAAGTCAACTAGAAGCAGAAGGGTGTGATCTGTCACCAGGTGACCCCAAATTGACTTGGCTAGCAGGACAGCTAGCAGTGGAAAGGGTGTAACTTGTGACCAGATGGCCCCTCCCCCCACTTCTGGAAGTCTGGTTGGTAACTCGACCAGTGGGAAGGGGGTGTGGCCTGCCACCAGGCACCCCTCCCTCAGTCAGAGCCCAGCAGACTTGGCTGATAGGTTGGTCTGTGGCAGGGGCCCTGGGCAACAGTGGCTGGTGAGCTGATCAGCAATGAAGGGTGGCCTGCTAGTAGGCACCCTTGGAGAAAGGAGACTTGGCTAGGAGGTTGACAAATGATGAGGGCAAAGGAAACTCAACTAGCAGGTTGGCTAGCAGTGAGGAAAAAATGAAACTCAGATAGCATGTCAGCTAGCAGTGAGGAGCAAAGGAAGCTCAACAAGCACCTCTCATTGTAGCATAGTAGGCCCTTTGGCACTAAGCAGAACCAGCCTCAATGTTCATGGTGATTTGCCAATATATCCTGTGATGTTTTGCATTATAGGGTTAGTTGTATTTCTTGAAACCTGGCTTTGTTACGAATGACCTTTTTGGGTAACCCTTGCATCAGTGCTTCTGTCCTGAGGTTCTTTGTCTTTTCAGGCCCACCATGATCCAAACCTGTAAGACCACATTAGTGCTGGCTTGTTTTCCCCATGGGTGAGAGACAGATGAGGCACACTGATGAGTTCTATGCAGGATGAAACAAGTGCCTGTGTTTTCTGTTCTCACACTTTGCAGAGTGTGCTGTATGAGAGGCCCTGTAGCACCATGATTGTCATCCTTTGTCTTCCAAAATGGCTGAGGGCAAAACCTTGAACAGGGGACCTTCAGATAACTTGGAGTAACTCTAGATGACACCTTATCTTTTGCCCCCAGTGTTAATAATCTGGTGGCTATAGTTAAAAGAAGACAGGGTGCTCTGTACCATAACCAGAAAAATCTCACTGGGGATGATAGACACCTTATCGTGGCCAGCTCCAGTCTCTTACTTATAGATTATGGCCTCCCTGTCTATGTAGCTGCTGGTGACATGGTGCTAAACAGAGTAAAGCTGATCTGTAATGGTGTGCCCCTTTGTACTTGGTACAGAGAACCACACTCACAGTTGTACCCTTTACGCACTCACTAACTGGCCACCTTTACCCAGCAGAATAAAGCTCCAGACATGTTTGCTAGCCAAAAATGTGTTCTTGGGCTTAACATCCCCTGGTTTAACAAAACTGCTTCTGTATCATCTCCAACCAATACAACCCATGGAACATGGCCAGGAATGAATGCCCTTAAGCCTCCTTTTCAGCATACTCAGCTGGGCAAGCAGTCATTTGCTGTCAGGGACGCTAACTGGTTACACAAACTGCCTGGTACACTGCTGAATCTCCCCAAGTTTAATCAGTTTAACAATCTTTGTGGTCTGTCCAATGCATTTGTAACCATTAAACTTTTTTAATCAGTTTCCCTATGTATATAACCTATGAAGTTTTATACAACGATCTGTATGGATTTTTTTCAAAACTGAATGTAGTTGTTCTGTTCTAAGTGCTTTGAGCCCAACTTGACTGCATTTCCTCTGGAACTGCTTACTGTACTTATAATACTTTTTGTGACCATGTTTTTGATGTGGAACCTTTGTAAATGAGCACTTGTGCTCAAAGGTAAACTCTGAAGTTTATAATAAAAACAATAAAATAAATAAACCATGCATTCCTGTTTAAAGTAGAATTAGCCTAAATAGTTGTGGTGATTTGCATATATATCCCATGATGCTCTGCATTAATAGTAATAATAAAATATATTTATAAAGCACAATTCAACAAGTATCAAAGCACTGTACAGGGATTAAAACACAAATAAACAATAAAATATCTAAAATAGGTCAATAAAAATATAGTAATTAGACCTTCAACAATCCCCAAAGGTGTGGCTAAATAAATATGTTTTTAAAGCCGTCTCAAAGCTCTCCACGGTCAGGCACTGTCTAATCTGGAGAGGTGGAGAATTCCACAGGGTCATGCTGCATACATAAATGATCTCGCACCTGAAGTTTTCACTCAAACCCTGGGAACCTCTAGCAATCCCTCGTCAGCTGAGTGGAGGGGACAGTAAGGAACTAGGACCTCTTACAGGTAGCCAGGACCCAGTCCGTGTAGGGCCTTATAGGTCAGTAAACTGACCTTGAAGGTGATCTGCCACTTAACAGGCAACCAGTGCAGTTCACGCAGCACAGGGGTGATATGACTAGTCCGGGAAACCCTGACCAGTAACCTGGCCGCAGCATTCTGCACCAGCTGCAGGCAGCGGATATCAACCTCCGGAAGCACTAGGTATAGGGAGTTGCAGTAGTCAAGGTGGGAGGTCATGAGGGCGTGGAAGGTCGCAAGACGGAACAAGGTGCCTAATCTGGGTGATGTTCCTCAGATGGTAAAAAGAGGATTTGACTACTGTATTTCTTGAAAATCTGGCTTTGTTGCCAATGTCCTTTTTGGGTAACCATTAGTTCAGTGCTTCTGTGCGGAGGTTCTTTGCCTTTTTAGCTTACGTGTGGTATATGTGGCATATATCCAGGGTGCATCTGGAAATGAGCTGTTATCGGCTTAGTATGTCTTTCCTGGTGAGACTTTTGCAATGAATAATAAATAAATATGCTCTCTGGTATGCATGTAAATTGGTATACACAGAAAGTATGACAAGACTTCTATGTACCATAAGTGAGGAGCATAAAAGAGCAGTTACAAATTCAAATATGAATAATGCAGTTGGGGCCCACTTCTCTATATGTCACACTGGTGAACCTCATACATTAAGTTCCATGGGGATAGATTTTATTAGGGCCATTTCCAAGAGAGGGAGACAGGATGAATGAATTGTTAAGAACTGGTGAAGAAGGACTCAAAATGGATATACGATAAGGGCACTCTAAAACCAAGGGGAAGGGGGTTAAATGAGGAATTAGACCTTTTTCAGAAAGGTTAAAATTGCATCTGGAGAAAAAACAACTGTGTTGTAATCTAGCGGTATTGCTCATTGTAACAACCCTTTCCCAGAATGGGGTGGGTTGTTACAAAGATGTCCATCAAAGCATTAGGTGCCAGGGCAGCAATAACTCTGTCCTTCAGAATTGGGGGGGGCTTAGTGACAGAGTATAAACAGGAGAGTTTGCAGGAAGCAGGTGAGCTCACTAGTGAGGTCTGGAGTTGGAGGTAGGCCTGTAGCAGTTCGAAGAAGGAGGCAGCATCTGTATCAGTGCTGGTGCGCAGGTTTGGGTTCTGGGTACTATAGTGGCTCCTAACGACCTTTATTCAGTAGCACTGCACCAGAGACAGCATGCCATCAGGCCCAAGGGCACCACTGGGAGTCAGAGTGACTATCGGACTTGTCTGGGTGGCAGGGTAGCAGGATCACAGTGGCATGGTGCCCCTTGTCAGAATCTTCCTGTCCAACCCAGTGGGGATGGAATGATACAAGGTTGGGTAACCAGGAGGCTTTTCAGAGCTGCTTGAGGGGAATCTGGTAGTCATGTGTTTGGGGAGCCACACTGGGATACAGACACCTCTTGAAGAGGAGATGGATCCTGCAGTCACCGGACCACACTCTTGAGCCTTCTGGGGGGTTCCAGGTGCTCTGCTCATAAGTTGAGAAGCCTCTGGATGAGCCTTGTGTTTGAGCAGAGCAGCAGAATGTACAGATGGCTGGTAAATTGCTCAGAAGACAGAAACAGGTTCCCAGGTAGACATCCCCTCACTGGATGTGCACTGATGGCTTTTGGGCCTGGAGGGTTCCCTGAAGATGCCTGGAGAAGTAACAGAACAATGGCTACGGGGGTCAGACGAGGTAACAGCTACACAGAAACATAGAAAAATAGACTCTGACAGCAGGTAAGGACCACTTGGCCCACCCAGTCTGCCCATTTCCCTACCTACTGGATAAGCTGCAGATTCTACTTAACCAATAGCCTACTTCCTGCCACCCCCCACTACAATTGCCTTATGTCTGTCCCATGCATGTTTGAATTCCCCCACTGTTTTAGACCCAACAACCTCCCCAGGAAGGCGGTTCCGTGCATCCACCACTCTCTCTGTGAAAAAAAATTTCCTCACATTACCCCTGAGCCGTCCCCCCTCTATCTTTAAATTGTGCCCCCTTGTTCTTACACATCTCTTTTTCTGAAAGATGCTACCCTCCCGGACTTTGTTGATTCCCTTGAGGTACTTGAACATTTCTATCATGTCCCCCTGTCCCTCCCTTTTATCAAGGGTACACATATTAAGCTCTCTCAGTCTCTCTTCATATGGTTTCTGATGCAGACCCTGCACCATTTTAGTTGCCCTCCTCTGGACTGCTTCCATCCTATGTCCTTGCGCAGATGAAGTCTCCAAAACTGCACACAGTACTCCAGATGGGGTCCCACCAACTGTCTGTACAGAGGGATAACCACTTCTCTTTTTCTACTTCTGATGCCCCTTCCTATGCATCCCAGTACCCCCCTGGCTCTCCTTACTGACTTCTCACATTGCTTACCAACCTTTAGATCATCTGATATGACTACCCCAGGTCCCTTTCCATTTTGTTGTTGTTAGTACCCCCTGCTATTATGTACTCTTCTCCTGGTTTTTGTTTCCGAGGGTGCCTTACTTTTGCACTTCTTTGCATTGAATCTAAGTTGCCATATGTCTGACCATTCCTCCAACCTTGCCAAGTCCCTTCTCATCCTTTCTACCCCCTTATGTATCAACTCTGTTACAGATCTTTGTGTCATCTACAAAGAGGCATACCATTCCCTCCAGACCCTCTGCAATGTCACCTATAAAGATGTTAAAGAGGACTGGACCAGTACTGAGCCCTGAGGTACTCCACTAGTGACACCCCTTTCTTTGGAATGTGTTCCATTTACTGTTACGTTCTGTGTCCTGTTGTGCAGCCAGTTTACTACCCAGGCTACCACCCAGGGACCCACTCCCAGGCTGGCTAACTTGATTATTAATCTTTTGTGCGGGACTGTGTCAAATGTCTTGCTAAAGTCTAGGTAGGCCATATCCACAGCCCCTCCTGGTCTATTACTTTGGTCACCCAGTCAAAGAAATCGATTAGATTCATCTGACATGACCTTCCTGCTGCGAATCCATGCTGCTTTGGGTCCTGTGCCCCGCTGGCCTCTAGGTACTCAACAATTCTTTCTTTGAGAAGTGATTCCATCATTTTCCCTACCACTGGGGTCAAACTTACAGGTCTGTAGTTTCCTGCTTCTGCCTTGGTCCCACTTTTGTGAAGGGGAATTGCATCTGCCCTCCACCAGTCCTCAGGTACCACCCCATCCTCCCAAGATTTGCTAAAAAGTGTGGTCAGTGGTGTCACTAGCTAAAGCTCTGTCAGAGATAGCTGCAAGACTAATGTAATTAAAATACTTCCTAATTCAGGAATGTTCTAAGGCTTGTTCATGGGGGTGACTTCCACTGCAGGGGTACTACAACCAAAGTCAGGGTATAGCATCCGTTGGTACATCCACATGGGGTAACTGCAGTTCTCATGGCGGTACACAGTAATGCCAAAGTAACTAGAAGGGACTAGAGAGTCTCATCTGCAAGTCAAGTCTATATATCAGTGTACCTACAGCACTGGAATGAAATAGGGCTTAAGAGCAATGAACTGTTACGCAGTGCATCAACCCCATAATATGCTTAGTACTGAACTAAACTACCCTTGAACCCCTGTCCTTCAGCAGAGGGACCACACATTTGAACTATCAATCTGGTGTGAAGACAGTAAGTATCATGGCGACTGTTTCTACAGCTGAAGGTAAATGAAGGAATCTGTGAGCGCTAACAGTGTTCTGCAAGGGGACTCCCTGCAAGCCATACCATCCAATATACCTAGACATGGGAGCTGCTCAGGGCCATGTCCCCCCCATCTCGGCAGTCAGACATTCAGCAGGACAGCTCTTTGAAGGGGACTGCACTCATTTTGTTCTTCTCTGTAGTTTTTCCCTTAATAGAGAAAACTGAAAAATACAGAACATCCATCTCCAAGCCAGTGGATAGTCTGGGTTATGCTGCATATAACAGCAAATGTTACAACAGTGTAATAATTAAGTACAGTTTTTCTTTTTTAGGTTTTTTTTAACAGTAGATTATTGTAATAGATTTGTTTGTGATAGAAGTTTATATATAAGGTAAATGAAAAATGTGAATCTTCCATTTAAAAAAAAAATACAACATGAATGTACATACTTTTAATTTGACTTTAATAAGGTTTACCATTGCTGCTCGCTTATTTTTCTTTTTAGCAGTACCTCTTCAATGAGAAAATGAAAAGAAAAATTAAAATATGAAAAATGAAGAACCTTGACTGACATCATGTCATTTAATCAGTATGTTGTATTGAAATTTATTGTAATAATTAATTGCACAGCCCTATTGTATTTGTGAAATGTTTAGGTAATCAAATTTCTAAAATCTGATATATAAATGATAGTAATAATATAAGTATGATTATCACTAGGTTAGCTGTTATTACATTGTTTGTTATCCGTTTTTGCTCGTAAAGAACGTTTTTCCCTGAAAAGGTAGTGTAATGTACTTTGTAGTTTTTAGGGTGTTTTTCTAAATATTCGCTTTGTCTAGTGTACATACAGTATATGTTTTGTTATTCACATGTACCTTATTCTTGATATCCCTAAATGCAATGCTTTTAGTAAGATATATATCAAAATATTGTATATGTAACCCCTGTTACCCAGGGTTACAAGAATCTCAGTTAGACCTAGTTGCAGGCAGGGAAGGCAGCTTGTGAAATTCCAGTTAAATGGATTTCACGCTGTCTCACTCTGTTCTCAGTCTCAGCCGAGACTGAGGGATGATGTCATTTTAGAACTGTCGCAGCTGCATAAGCCACTTTGGAATGTTGCAGCTAAGGAAATTAGGATAGAATGTTGGGAGGATTTGAAGTGAGCCAGTGGTAGTCTGTAGGGGGCTCAGTATAGAGAAGATGTGTGCTGCAGCTGCAGGCCCTCAGAGCCCTTAGCTCTGCCAGAGAGCTATATGTTTTAGTGTAGGTGTGTGCTCTCACCTCCAGAGGAACACAACAGTGCCTGTTTGAAGTGGTGGAGACCGCTTTCCAAAGTTTCAGGGCCCCATCCCTGTGGGGATGTGGGGGGGGGGGAAGGAATCAGCCTGCTTCCAGGGGCAATTCCCCTGACCCGGCTAGTGGAAAAGGAAGCTGCCTGTGAGGATTTGTGCTGAGGCACCTGGAAGTTTCATTATGTTTTGGACGAGAAAAAGTCTGTGGGGCACCTGCAACCAAGGGGTGAGTTTGCTCTGCTAAAGGGCCACTATGTTTTCACCTGGGACAAGATGAATTTAAGTGCTACTGCAGGGTCAGGAAAAGACAGCCAAGTACAGTTTTTTAAAAGTTGTGGGAATTGGACTGCTTAACTCTCTGTGGGGGTCTAGAGAAATGGACAGAGCCACTCATTAAGTATGTTTTAAGTTCAGTACATGTGGGATGGAAGAAACAGTAGATTAAAGGTGACATACATTTATAGAGACTCTACAAAGTAAAGTGTTTTCAGAGATGAGGTGTTAAAGTCCAGAGGAATGGCCAGGTATGATTTATGGGAGCAAGAGGTGGGAGACCCCCCATCTGGCGTGACCAGAGTCACCTCTACGGGTTCGCTTTAGGACACCTGTTGCTTTCTCTCAGGTACTTGACCAGTGCCAGTGCCTGAGAAAAGTACCCAGACGTGGGATTGTTTGAAGAAGATTCCCTGATGGAGCCAGAAGTGGTTCTTACACTCAATGCTTTTTCTTTTAATAATAGTTTTTTTCAGCAGGTCGGTGGAGTTGCCATGGGTACCAAGATGGGTCCCAGCTTTGCAAATCTGTTTGTGGGTTGGGTGGAGGAACCTTTTTTTTCTCTCATTCACAGGGACTGTGCCTGCACTCTACAAATGCTACATTGATGACTGTGTGAGGGCCACCTCCTACTCCAGGGAGACCCTCCAAGTCTTCCTTGACAAGTTTTCCACGGCCCATCCTTCCCTTCAATACACTGTTGAAGTATCCGCTACACTGCCTTTTCTGGATATCCATCTGTCAGTCCAGAACACTGGTCTGAAGACATCAGTCTATTACAAACCCACTGACTCTCACAGTTTCCTCCTCCACAGCTCCTTCCATCCTAAACATGTCAAGAATGGCCTGCCTTATTCATAGTTTCTTAGACTTCGCAGGTTATGCAGTGAAGAGGATGATTTTTCTGAGCAGACCCAAATAATGCATAGTTTTTTTTATCAACAGGGGATACCCTAAAAGCACAGTGGACAAAGCACTCTCCCGGGTCAGTAACATGCCCCGTAACCTTCACCCCTGCAGAAAGGATACTGTCACACAAGAACAACGGTGAATTCCACTAGTTCTTCCTTTCCATCAGAGCACACCTTCTCTTCACAGGATCATCACTAGTAACTTTCCCATTTTGCAAACTGACCCTAACATTGGTGCTTCCTTTACAGAACCACCTATTGCCTCCTACCGCCGGCCACCTAACCTGCGGAATCTCCTGGTTAAAAGCAGCCTACCTACTCCTAACAGTTCCTCCCTCCCAGGTACCAAACCTTGCAACAGGACTCGCTGCTACACCTGCAAATTTATTTCCAGTGTGACTGAGATTCAGGGGCCTACAGGTGTTTTTCACATCACCAAGGAGTTCTCATGCACCTCCACTAATGTGGTGTATTGTATTCTTTGCAGGAAGTGTACAGCTATTTACATCGGAGAAACTGGTAGGCGTCTTGCTGACCGTTTCAGGGAACATTACAGAGCAGTCAGGAATGGTGAAACTGCTAAACTCATTGTATCCCACTTTATCTCCAGGGACCACAATGTCAATGACCTTTCTGTTTGTGTCCTTTCACCAGGGCTTCTGGGATCCTGACCATAGAAAAACATGGAAGCCAAGCTGATCATCCACCTTGCTCCCAGCAGCCCTCTGGTTTAAATGACAGACTTATTTTCCACTAACATCTTTCAGCCATCCCTTTTTTCCCCAAAGTCTATTTGTTTTGTACTCATTTAATTTATTTTTCATTTTCACCGTAAGTCTTCATTTCTGTCTCCTTCCGCACATTTGTCACCTTTCAGCCTTCTTACTAGGCCCTGTTAATTAGTCCCCGGGAACTTCCCAGCTCTTTTACTCCCATTACGCTTTATCTTCCCATCATCACCTTTTGTTTCACAGATTCTCTCTAATCTTACCATTTATCACTTCTTCTCCTAGCCTCCCTTCTTCTTTTCTCCACATATATCTCTCTCATTTTACCTCTCCTCTACACTAACTTGTTTTTTTTTTCTCTTAGATATTTCCTGAAGAAGACCTAAGGTCGAAACGTAGATTTTTAACTCTATTTTCTATTTTCAGCATGCATTTAATATAACCATTTTGTTTTGCACTTAAATATACCTGTATAACTTATAAATGAGGCTTAATATCGGGGAAGGTGGGTCGGTGGGCAGAGGGTGACAGTGAAAAAGCAGGGATACTGAACAAATACTTCTGCTCAGTATTCACAAAATAAGAGGAGGGGGAGGTACCTAAGTCAATCAATAGAAGCACTTTGGATGGGGGAAGGGGTCGATACCAGTCCATTCATAGAAGAAAAAATTACTCACCTTAGTAATGTTGTTTCTTCTAATGGAGTCTTGCTATATTATGACAATTGCAGTATGACCGCAGGTTAGAACTGCTCCGGAGGTGAAATAGTTAACTTTCCATGCAGGCATGGAACTTAGAGCGCGAGCTCGGTTGAAAACTGTCTGTTGTGCTTCAAATGCAAACTGTCAGATCTTTTCGAGCTAAAACTCACTAAGGTTCTGTGTGGAAGCTGTAAACCTACACTACAACTGGCTACTAACATAAACACTCATTTTTGGCCTAAAACAAAGACTCAAGTCAGGAGACCCAAAAATGCAAAACACAACACCAATTCACCCAAAAGGTAGGTGAAAAACAACAAGGTGGGCATCAAAAAGTGCCAACCTGTACTGCCCACCCACATCCCCAAAACAGAGGTTCTGAGAGGGGCAGGCAGGAGGAGTCATAATATAGCAAGACTCCATTAGAAGAAACAACATTACTAAGGTGAGTAATTTTTCTTCAAACAACATGAAGTCTTGCTATATTATGACAATTGCAGACTACACAGCAGTACCCCCATGGAGGAGGGACAGAACCTACCTAGGAAATAGGCTCTGAAGCATGGCTGTGTTAAACCTGAGCATCACTCCTAGCCTGGATGTCCAGGGAGTAATGCTGTAAAAGTGTGAACTGTTTTCCAGGTAGCTGCTTGACATATTTCTAGAATAGGAATGTCTCTGGCAGCAGCCAGAGAAGCAGCTGTACCTCTGGTAGAGTGAGCCCTCAGGCCTGAGGGAGGACTTTACCAACTTCTCATAGCAGAATTGGATACAAGAGACAATCCACCTGGCAATGGATCTTTTAGTGGCTGGCTTCCTTTATCAACCTCGCCAAGGTGAGGAACAGTTGAAAGGAGTCAAACCTATGACCCCTTCAGACGCTCTATGTAGTAACTATGGGCTCTTCACATCTAGGTTGTGCAGCATCCTCTCCCAGAGGAGGAGTGGTCAGTGAAGT
Organism: Neoceratodus forsteri; assembly: GCA_016271365.2. Lineage (NCBI taxonomy): Eukaryota > Metazoa > Chordata > Ceratodontiformes > Ceratodontidae > Neoceratodus > Neoceratodus forsteri. The sequence goes on along the minus strand of CM028130.1, from coordinate 1,190,028,052 downwards.
ACACTGGAAGTGAAATAGATTGATTAAGGTGGAAATCTGAAACCATCTTAGGCAGGAACTTTCTGTTAGTCCAAGGACCACCTTATCTCTGTGAAAAGAGATAAACTCCTGCTCCACTGACAACGCTTGTAATTCACTTGCGCCTGGCAGAGGTGATGGCTACCAAAAACACAGTTTTCCAAGTCAAGTACTTGAGCTCAGCTGAAGACAAGGGCTCAAAGGGGGGTTGCATAAGCTGAGCAATGCAAACATTAAGATCCCAGGTAGGGGCAGGATCCCTGAATGGAGGGTTGGTGTGAAACAACCCCTTAAAAAACTTGGAAAATACAGGATGAGCTGAAAGGGAAGAGGATTTACCTGCTGAAATAAAAGCAGACACAGCTGCCAAGTGCACCTTCACGGTAGCTGGTCTCAGCCCCAAAGAATTCAGGTGGACCATATAATCCAGGACTGTGGGTAGATCAGCAGAGACTGGGGAAATATGCTTTTCGAGCACCATGGAAAACCTTTTCCATTTGGAATTGTAAGTAGCCCTGGTGGAAGGCTTCCTAAGGCCTTCATTATATCCATTACACCTTGGGAAAGGTGTAAATCAACAAACTCTAACTCTTCAAGAACCAAGCCTTGAGATTCAGAGATTTGAGATTCGGGTACCAGACCCTTCCCTGGGCACAGGTTAACAGATTGTGATTCCTGGGAAGGGACAGGGAAGGATGGACTGCTAAGGACAGCAGGAGTGGATACCAGGGCTGTTTGGCCCAATCCAGAGCTATCAGAATGACTTTGCATGATTGGAATCTGATTTTGACTAGCACTTTGAACAGGAGAGGAATGGGAGGGCGGGAAGGCATAGAGAAACTTCCCCTCCCAACTGAGGGCTAAGGCATCCAGTGGGAGTGAGCCCAACACTGGGGGCCTGCAGCAAAAAAGAGGAAGTTGGTGATTGTCTGGGGCTGCAAAAAGATCTATCTGCGGGGTGCCCCATCTGGCAAATACTACTCCCAAGACCAGGGGATCCAGTGACCATTCGTGGTGGCCCTAGGAAATCCTGTTGAGAGCATCTGCCAGGACATTGTCCTTGCCTGGGAGGTGAACTGCCGTAAGGGAGGTGTTCAGGGAGTAAGCCAGAGACCACAACTTCATGCTTCGGTGCTAAGGCCGTGAACTGGTGCCCCTTGCTTGTTGATGTACCACATTGTAGTGGTGTTGTCTGTTCTGACCTGAATACTCTTGTTCTGAACAGATTTGGAAAAAGCTTGAAGTGCTAGAAAAACTGCTCTGAGCTCCAACAGGTTGATGTGGAGCAGAGATTCCTGGGAGACCACAGACCCTGGTTGGTGAGGTCGCCATGTGAGCTCCCAGCCCAAGAGGGACGCATCTGTAGTAAGGATTAGAAAATGAGACTGAGTGACAAAAGGAACCCCTTGTCTCAGGTTGCTCTGATCCTGCCACCACTGTAGGGCTTGGATCAGGGTTCGAGTTACTGGGATCAGCTTGGTAAGAGGATCCTTTCTTTGAGACCAAAAAGCTCTCAGATGGAACTGGATGTCCCTCATCTGAAATCTTGCTCCTTGCACAACTGCTGTGGAAGCAGCCATGTGTCCTAGGAGCTGCAGAAAATGCCTTGCTGGCCGGGAGACATGCAGGGTAAATGAGGAGGCCAGGGAGACTAGGGTCTTTGCCCTGTCCAGGGGGAGGAAGGCCCTGGCTTCCTGTGTGTTCAGTTCTGCGCCTATGAAGGTAAGTAGCTGGACCAGCTCTAGAACTGACTTTGAGAGATTCAGAAGGAAACCTAGAGAGGTAAGCAGTTGCTGCGTTATCTGAAGGTGTAAATTGACTTGGTCTGGGGACTGGCCTACTAAGAGCCAATCGTCCAGGTAAGGAAAGATGGCAATCTTTTGCCTTCTTAGGTAGGCAACTGCTACAGCCAGGCATTTGGTGAATACCCTTGGGGCGGAAGTGAGGCCGAAGGGCATTGCTCTGAACTGGTAGTGGTCTGAGGGCAGCTCGAACCTGAGGTACTTTCGATGGGAGCTTCTGATGGGAATATGGAAGTAGGCATTCTTGAAGGTCCAGGGAAGCTAGCCAGTCCCCTGGCCTTAGAGAGGGTAGGATAATTCCCAGAGTCACCGTTTTGAACTTTGGCTTTAAAAGGTGCTTGTTTAAATATCTGAGATCCAAGATGGGCCACCATTCTCCTGTCTTTTTTGGGGTAAGTAAGTACCTGGAGTACAAACCTTTGCCCTGGTGTAGGGGAGGAACCCTTTCCACAGCTCTGAGAGCCAGGAGGTAGAGACCTCTGCCTCTAGGCAGTGCCTCTGATGGAGTTGCAGGTGGAAAAGATCTGGTTCTCAGCTTTGGAAATTTTTGAAGCTGAGAAAAGTCCCTGACTTACTACTTCCAGGACCCACTTGTCTGATGTTAAAGACTTCCAGTCCTGGACAAAGTAAGCCAGCCTGCCCCCTACAGGTAGAGGAGAATCGGCCCTGGCAATCCCATCAGGGTGCCTGCTTGGCAGGGGCTTTGGGCTGAGGGGTGGAAGCAGACCTGCTTGTACCCCGTCTGCCTCTCCCTCTAAAGAACCCCCTCTGAGCATAGGCGGAGGAGGAAGCTTGGGCTTGGTAAAAAGGCCTATGAAAAGGCCTGCCCCTGCCTCTAGGAAGCTACTTTTGAGGAGTGGCCTGCCTTTCCTTGGCCTGTGCACTCTTATAGGTGGTCCTATATTCATCCATTTTCTTCATGTAATTCTCTGTTTGCTCACAAATAGAGAATTTCCCCAACAGGAAAATCCATGGCCTTAGACTGGGTATCCTGAGACAGGGTAGTACATCTGAGCCAAGCCATCCTGCGAAGTGCCACAGATGTAGCCATGACTCTTGATGAAACATCATTAGAGTCCACTGCAGCATGAAATTGCACCTTGGATGCCTCAATACCATCCATAGCCACCTGTTCCAGCTCCCTGGCAAGCTGGTCAGGGACTTGTTTCACTAGGGCCAGCACAGTATCCCATCTGGATTTCTGGTACCTAGCAGCATAAGCCATATAATTTGCTTGTCTGAGTCCCAAAGATGCTGCCATGTACTGTTTCTTTGCCATAGCATCAATCTTCCTGGAGTCCTTCTCAGAGGGGTGTGAAGCTAGAGGAATATTAGCCTTGTCACAGGCTGCAGCCTGCACTACCCCCACATGGCTGCATTGTTGAGTGAGGAAATCAGTGTCGGAGCCTGATAAGGTATATCTCTTGTTCATCCTTTTATCCACAGGAGGTATAGTGTGAGGAGTTTTTAAAACTTTTACTGTCTGTTTCCGAAAAGATTTATGCAAAGAAATAGACAGTCTCCTAGACTCGGAATATCCATCATTTCTACATAATCTGGCTCCTCTTGAGTCATCAGCTTCCTCAACAGGAAGCTGGAGAGTTTCAGCAACTTTTTTATAAAACGTGAAATGAGAAGGGGACTCAGAACGCCTTGGAGGAGAAACCCCTAGGGGTCTATCTGGAGAGATGTCAGGATCAATGGGCACATCCAGATCTTCAAAACCATATTCACTCTCCTCATATTCCTCTTCCCCCTCCCCCGGTTCATAAAAGTCCTCAAAATCATAATCTTGAACCGGTGGAACCGGCCGAACCGAACTCTTACCTGAAGGTGTCGGTTTGGTCGGAACCAGAGAGAGAGACTAGACAATTTGAATTGCTTTAGCTATTTCCTCAGCAGTTGGGGAGAGAACTTTTGGCTCTACACTAGCTGACTTTCTAGTCCTTTTTGCTGGAACCGGCTCCTCAGAACCGGCTCTTCGTTTGCCCGAGGAAGTATCGCCCTGGTCAGAGGGCATCTCCTCCGTTCGGTTGGCACCGAACCGGCTGGCCATCCGGTCAGCGGACTTTTGGCCTCCCTTTCCTGAGCCTACCAACTCTTATCTATGGTGGCAGCAGGGAAATTGTGACAAATCTGCAGTCTGAACTGAGGTGGTCAAACCTCAGACAATAGACACATGTGTGTGGGTCAGCCTTAGCAAAGCTTCCCACAAACACTACAGTGTTGAAGCCCAGTGGGTCTGGTTTTTCTTTTGGGTTTCTCAGACATAATGCCAGCCTAACCAACTTGTCCGTTTATGGCAATCCACCAAGCAAGACACCCTTATCGGTTCCCAACCGTGTCACAGGTCATGGAAAAACCGTAATGAAATCCGCTTTTTAGAACCGATAAGAACCGAACCGACTCTAAAAAGGACTAGTAGATTTTAAATACAACCTGATTGGTTCAAACCGAACTGATAAAGAATTACAAGTTCCACAGAAAAAATAAATGTAAAACCTATCTATTACTTACATTACCACAGACAGAGCTTGAACCGACCAGTTTGGTTTAATTTTCGCTAAAAGAAAATAATACTTTTAAACCGACAAAATGAACTGAGCAGAAGGAGAAATCTCCGGAGCGACTGTTCAGTGAGGCGGAGTAAAGAATTTGACAGTTTGCGTTTGAAGCACAACAGATAGAGTTTTCAACCGAGCTCACGCTCTAAGTTCCATGCCTGCATGGAAAGTTAACTATTTCACCTCCGGAGCAGTTCTAACCTGCGGTCATACTGCAATTGTCATAATATAGCAAGACTTCATGTTGTTTGAAGAAAGGGTTCTGAAAGAATTCTTAAAACTGAAGGTGGAAAAAGCAATGGGACCTGATGGGATTCACCCCAGAATTCTAAAAGAACTAAGGGGAGAAACAGTGATACCACTGACTACCCTTTTTAACAAATCATGGGAGGGTGATGTCATATCTGAGGACTGGAGGAGGGTGGATGTGATTCCCCTGCACAAAAGTGGGAGCAAAGCAGAGGCAGAAAACTACAGACCTGTTAGTTTGACCTCAGTGGTAGGGAAAATGATGGAATCACTTCTGAAAGAAAGAATTGTTGAGTACCTAGAGACCAGCGGGGCACAGGACCCAAAGCTGCATAGATTTACAGTGGGAAGGTCATGTCATATGAATCTAATAGATTTCTTTGACTGGGTGACCAAAGTAGCAGACTAGAGAGAGGCTGTGGACATGGCCCACCTTAAGCAAGGCATTTGACACAGTCCCACACAAAAGATTAATAAACAAGTTAGCCAGCCACAGAGTGGGTCCCAGGGTGGTAGCCTGGGTAAAAAATTGGCTGGACAACAGGACACAGTAGGTAATAGTAAACAGGGTCCACTCCGAAGAAAGGAGGGTTACTAGCAGGGTACCACAGAGTTCAGTGCTGGGTCCAGTCCCTTTTAATGTCTTTATAAATGATATTGCAGAGGGATTGGAAGGAAAAGTCTGCCTCTTTGCAGACAACGCAAAGATCTGTAACAAGGTTGATACATGGGGGGAGGTGGAAAGGATGAGACGGGACTTTGCAAGGCTGGAAGAATGGTCAAAAGTATGCCAGCTTAGATTCAATGCAACGGAGTGCAAATTAATGCACCTGGGAAACAAAAACCCAGGGGAAGCGTACACATTGGGGCGAGGTACTAACAACAACAAAAATGGAAAGGGACCTGGGGGTAGTCATATCAGATGACCTAAAGGTGAGGTAGGCAAGCAATGTGAGAAGGCAGTAAGGAGTGCAGGGGGGATACTGAGATGTATAGGGAGAGGCATCACCAGTAGAAAATAGGAAGTTATTATCTGTGTGTGCAGACAGTTGGCGAGACCTCATCTGGAGTACTGCATGCAGTTCTGGAGACCCCATATCCACAAGGACATAGACAGGATGTCTGCACCAGAAGCCATACGAAGAGAGACTAAAGGAGCTTAATATGTATACCCTTGAGGAAATGGGGGCATGATAGACACTTTCAAGTATCTCAAGGGCATCAACAAAGTCCAAGAGGGTAGCATCTTTCAGAAAAAGAGATGTGCAAGAACAAGGGGACACAATTTGAAGATGGGGGAACAGCTCAGGGGCAATGTGAGGAAGCATTTTTTCACGGAGAGGGTGGTAGACGCATGGATTAACTTTCCTGAGTAGGTCATGGGGTCAAAAACAGTGGGGGAATTCAAGAATGCATGGGACAGACATAAGGCAGTTCTGGTGGGGGTTATGAAAAAGTAGGCCGTTGGTTAATTGGGATCTGCAGCTTATCCAATAGGTAGGGAAATGGGCAGACTGGGTGGGCCAAGCGGTCCTCATCTGCCATCAAAGTATATGTTTCTAAATAATTATTTAATTTCTAACTTGCTCATCAAATAATTTCCAAATCACCACAGATCTGAAGGTCATGAGACACTCTAATGTAGTGATGTGTAATAGCAGAAACACTGCATTGCGTCTTTACAAGCGGGATGCATTCCTCAGCCAGGAAATCTGCTTTCTCATACTGCCTCCCCTCCCTCTGGAACCACCTACCCTCCTCCATACATACGAACATATGAAGAAGCAAGCAGAAGAAGGCCATTTGGTCTTAGCAAGTCTGCTCATATTGCAGGGTCCACAGCTTGAGCTAATGTTCCTGCCCTCCCTCCGCACTCCTCCCATCCTCCCTACCTATGATTCTTACCTTCCCCCTATGCCTATCCCAGCCTTTCTTAAAGCTGCCCACTGTCTTCAACAAGATAACCTCTTCCGGCAGTGCATTCCAAGTGCCCACCACCCTCTCTGTGAAGAAGTGCTTCCTGACCTCCCTTCTAAACCTCCCACCCTCCAGCTTAAGACTGTGCCCCCTTGTGATATGGTTGCCACTCAGCTTAAAGAGACTCTCCTTATCAACTTTATTTATCCCTTTCAAGTACTTGAATGTCCCAATCATGTCCCCCCCCCTCTCTCCTGTCTTCCAGGGAGTACATGTTCAGTGCCCTCAACCTCTTCTCGGATGTCTTGCCCTGCTGACCGGCTATCATCTTTGTAGCCCTCCTGTGTACCTTCTCCAGCAGGTAAATGTTCTTTTTGAGGTGTGGGCACCAGTACTGAACTCCATACTCTATTTGCGGCCTTACTAGTGGCCTAGAAACATAGAAACATAGAATTTGACGGCAGATAAGGACCACTTGGCCCATCTAGTCTGCCCATTTCCCTACCTAACGGATAAGTTGCAGATCCTAGTTAACCAACAGCCTACTTCCTCTTACCCCCCCACTAGAATTGCCTTATGTCTGTTCCATGCATTCTTGAATTCCCCACCTGTTTTTGACTCTATGACCTCCTCAGGAAGGCTGTTCCATGCATCCACAACCCTCTTTGTGAAGAAATACTCACCATTACCTCTGAGCGTCCCCTCTATCTTCAAATTGTGACCCTTGTTCTTGCACATCTCTTTTTCTGAAAGATGCTACCCTTACGACTTTGTTGATTCCTTGAGGTATTTGAAAGTTTCTATCATGTGCCCCTCTCCTCCTTTCCTCGAGGCTATACATCTTAAGCTCCTTTAGTCTTTCTTCATATGTAGTCTGGTGCAGACCCTGCACCATTCCGTTGCCCTCCTCTGGACAGCCTCCATCCTATGTCTTTTTGGAGATGGAGTCTCCAGAACTGTACACAGTACTCCAGATGTGGTCTTACCAACTGTTTGTACAGAGGGACAACAACTTCCTGTTTTCTACTGGTGATGCCTCTCCCTATGCATCCCAGTAGCCCCCCAGCCCTCCTTACTGCCTTCTCACATTGCTGGCCCACCTTTGGGTCATCTGGGATAACTACCCCTTGGTCCCTTTCCATTTTTGTTGTCAGTATCTCACCCCCCACTGTGTACTCTTCTCCTGGGTTTTTGTTTCCCAGGTACATTACTTTGCACTTCTTTGCGTTGAATCTAAGCTGCCATACATTTGACCATTCCTCCAACCTTGCCAAGTCCCTTTTCATCCTTTCCACCCCACCTTGTGTATCAGCCCAGTTGCAGATCTTTGCATCATCTGCAAAGAGACATACTTTCCCTTCCAGTCTCTCTGCGATGTCACTTATAAAGACATTAAAAAGGACAGGCCCCAGTACTGAACCCTGCGATACTCCACTAGTGACCCTCCTTTCTTCACTGTGGACTCCATTTACTATTACCTGCTGTTTCCTGTTGTCCAGTCAGTGTTTTAGCCAGGCTACCACCCTGGGACCCACTCCCAGGCTGGCTAATTTTTTTTATTAATCTTTTGTGTGGGACTGTGTCAAATGCCTTGCTAAAGTCTAGGTAGGCTATGTCCACAGCCCCTCCCTGATCTACTACTTTGGTCACCCAGCCAAAGAAATCGATTGTCAATCTTGTCCTAAAGGCCATCAATGAGTTATTTAAGCATTCAAAAGTAGATATTGATGAATTAAAAAACTAGGAAGAACATACAATAGACATTTGTCCTAATGTAGTTTGCATTCTAGGTATTGCACATAATTTTTTCCCGGCCAATCTAGTAGTTACAAGACTAACGTGCCTCCTAAATAAAAGTACCAAATTAGACAACATTAGATAACAGCTACATCTCCCCCACTCCTGCTAACCCACTTCCTGAACCCTTCCATACCCTTGCCTGGCTTTTGACCACCTCACACTGCTCCTTCCCCCCCAATCTCACAGTTCTGGCAAACGTGTTTAGTTTATTCAACGGCCCAGATGTTCAAACTGCGCCAGGCTGTGGAGCAAGCTTGGGCGCAGCACAACTTGGCTGCGCAGGAGTGTGGACTGGGTGATATTCAACGGAGCTGCGCCATGGCTCAGCAGCATTGAATATTGCACCCTGGCCACCTGCAGTGTGCATGGCACAGTGGCACTGCGCCAGCGCAAGTAGCCAGAGTGGAGCATGGGGATGCGCTAGCGCAAGATCCATTGCGCTATGCACAGCGACTGCGATATTCAAAACTTGACATGCAAATGGGGCCATAATGTATGCAAGGTGCAAATGGAGCTATTTGCATGTCATTATGGCCCCATTTGCATATGCAGGTGCGCTGATCCCCGACGACTTGCGCATGGCGCCCTGCCAGGCAGCAGACATCGGGGATCGACGCCCCCTGTAGCCGGCAATGTGCTCCACAGCCCGACCACGGGCTGCAGTAAAAAATGGAAAATCATAAATCCCTGGTGGTCCAGTGGACTTGCCCGCCCGATCGCGGGCTAAGTACTGTACATACATAAAATCCTCATCATCCCCGGTGGTCCAGTGGACCTGCCCGCCCGATCGCGGGCTAAGTACATAAATAAAATCCCTATCATCCCTGGTGGTCCAGTGGACCGCTGTCTGCCTGATCACTAGTGACATATTTATTGTTTTTTATTACAAATGCCCGCTTATCGGCAGACAGCAGTCCACTGGACCACCAGGGATACTGGACAGAATTCTTCTTAGTTTTTACAAATGCCCGCGATCAGGTAGACAGCGGTCCACTGGACCACTAGGGATATTGGACAGAATTCTTATTTTTTTTACAAATGCCCATGATTGGGCAGACAGCGGTCCACTGGACCACCAAGGATGATAGGGATTTGATTTATGTACTTAGCCCGCGATCGGGCGGGCAGGTCCACTGGACCACCAGGGATGATAGGGATTTTATTTATGTACTTAGCCCGCGATCGGGCGGGTAGGTCCACTGGACCACCAGGGATATGGGGGTTCTTTTATGTTCCGGCGCATCAGGATTTATGCTGCATTTTTCCCTTTTGAATATCGCGCCGGGGCGCATCAGTGGGTTGCGCATGGTGCAACACTGTTGCTCCATGCGCAACCCTTTTGAATATCTGGGCCAACCTGTTTTACCTCCTCCTTTCAACATGAGCTCAGCCTCCCATCATGTTGGCACTGTACATTTTTTGAGTTTGCACAGATAATTTGTATGGTATTTTATTTGTCCTCCATAGACAATGTTTCGACATGTTGTCTGTACTGCAATCAACTTACGTGTTTTATGTCATTGTCACTGTAACCACATCATCAGACTGGCTATATTTTGTTTATAATTGTGTCTCCCCTTTCCCTTCCTCAGGTCACACCTGAAATGTGCCTCGCTCAGTGTGCCTCTCCTGGTTACCAATTTGTTTAAGATAAATACATATATACATACATATCAAGAACAGCTACTTAGTTTCTGTAAACACCACCTTTTAAAAAAGCAAAACGCTGAGGTGGTGTAGCATGCTGGCAGTAATATCTGGGCTCCAAGTCTTGAAATCTATGGCACTCAAGGAGATTGTCCTTGCACTTGAGCAGAATAAAAGCTGCTTTGTGGCACCTCGCGAGTACTCCTGGAGCCATGGCTCAGCAGCATTGAATATTGCACCCTGGCCACCTGCAGTGTGCATGGCACAGTGGCACTGCGCCAGCGCAAGTAGCCAGAGTGGAGCATGGGGATGCGCTAGCGCAAGATCCATTGCGCTATGCACAGCGACTGCGATATTCAAAACTTGACATGCAAGTGGGGCCATAATGTATGCAAGGTGCAAATGGAGCCATTTGCATGTCATTATGGCCCCATTTGCATGCAGGTGCGCTGATCCCCGACGACTTGCGCATGGCGCCCTGCCAGGCAGCAGACATCGGGGATCGACGCCCGCAGCCGGCAATGTGCTCCACAGCCCGACCACGGGCTGCAGTAAAAAATGGAAAATCATAAATCCCTGGTGGTCCAGTGGACTTGCCCGCCCGATCGCGGGCTAAGTACTGTACATACATAAAATCCTCATCATCCCCGGTGGTCCAGTGGACCTGCCCGCCCGATCGCGGGCTAAGTACATAAATAAAATCCCTATCATCCCTGGTGGTCCAGTGGACCGCTGTCTGCCTGATCACTAGTGACATATTTATTGTTTTTTATTACAAATGCCCGCTATCGGGCAGACAGCGGTCCACTGGACCACCAGGGATACTGGACAGAATTCTTCTTAGTTTTTACAAATGCCCGCGATCAGGTAGACAGTGGTCCACTGGACCACTAGGGATATTGGACAGAATTCTTATTTTTTTTACAAATGCCCATGATTGGGCAGACAGCGGTCCACTGGACCACCAAGGATGATAGGGATTTGATTTATGTACTTAGCCCGCGATCGGGCGGGCAGGTCCACTGGACCACCAGGGATGATAGGGATTTTATTTATGGCCTTAGCCTTGATCGGGCGGGTAGGTCCACTGGACCACCAGGGATATGGGGGTTCTTTTTATGTTCAGCATCAGGATTTGTGCTCGCACTTTTCCCTTTTTGAATATCGCGCCGGGGCGCATCAGTGGGTTGCGCATGGTGCAACACTGTTGCTCCATGCGCAACCCTTTTGAATATCTGGGCCAACCTGTTTTACCTCCTCCTTTCAACATGAGCTCAGCCTCCCATCATGTTGGCACTGTACATTTTTTGAGTTTGCACAGATAATTTGTATGGTATTTTATTTGTCCTCCATAGACAATGTTTCGACATGTTGTCTGTACTGCAATCAACTTACGTGTTTTATGTCATTGTCACTGTAACCACATCATCAGACTGGCTATATTTTGTTTATAATTGTGTCTCCCCCCCCCCCCTTTCCCCTTCCCTCAGGTCACACCTGGAAATGTGCCTCGGCTCAGTGTGCCTCTCCTGGTTACCAATTTTTTTAATATAAATACATATATACATACATACATACATATCAAGAACAGCTACTTAGTTTCTGTAAACACCACCTTTTAAAAAAGCAAAACGCTGAGGTGGTGTAGCATGCTGGCAGTAATATCTGGGCTCCAAGTCTTGAAATCTATGGCACTCAAGGAGATTGTCCTTGCACTTGAGCAGAATAAAAGCTGCTTTGTGGCACCTCACGAGTACTCCTGGAGTTTGCAGTGAGCACTGCTTATGTGCTCAGTTTGTGGGGGCAGAGTCCCAGGGTAGGTCTTATCCCTCACAAAAGCATTCTCAGAGCTGGTAATTACCTGCAGCCACTAGAAATAGCCTTTGTTTTACTCCCTGTTACAGCACAGCGTCAATATATAATGACCTGTGAGCATCTCAGATTCACCCTCTGCCTTTCTCCAAATCATGTCCTGACTGCTACACTACTTCTAAATTATTCATTGGGACAGAAAAAAGAAAGAAGCAAACAATAAAAAGTTAATGGTGTTCTTCTCCTGCTTCTTGGTTAACAGAGAGTATCTTTTCGTGACTCCACAGTGTTCCAGTACCACTCTGCATCGTTTTGTGGTTCTCGAACACTAAGAAGTCATGAAATGACCACTTGATTATCCAACAGACATCTCAAAAACATTTAGAATAATTAACCCCCATTTACGTGGCCCTGATGGACCTCACAGGCACATCAACAGAATACATTAAGAAAAGATGGGAAATAGACCTCGGGACTGAAATTCCACCCCACCAATGGGATACATTCACAATGTGTACTCACAAGACCACGACTTCCTATAGGAAAAATATTCATGAAAAGGCTTGCTATGCTACTTCTGCACCCCGGTGCAGCAGACAAAACTCCAGACCCACATGGGAGACAGCTGTTGGAGGCAGTGTGAATGAACTAGGGCATCCCATGCACATATATTGTGGCAATGCCCCAAACTACAAATGTACTGAATCAACTGACAGAGGAATTAAAGCTCTTACTAGCCCTAACATTTTACTTAGGACCAACTACCATACTATTCCTAGATCTCCCGCATGCTTTTAGGGACCCTCACAATAAAAAACTAATATACATGGACAGAGGATTGCGGTGTCCACGTCTGGACCCCTCTTCACCATGGAGGCACTAGGGGCTGGAGATTTGCCGTTGCAGCTGTTTTCGGGGAGAGGCCACTGGGAAGAAACAGAAGCTGGCAGCCAAGTGCGGGCGCTGTGGTGAGCTCTGAGCCAATCTGGCCAGAGCAGGAAGGAGGCACCAGAATTTAAAAAGGTTGAAATCCTCACGGGGAAACAGAGGACTGCAGTGTCCACATCTGGACCCCTCTTCCACCACGGAGGCACTAGGGGCTGGAGATTTGCTGCTGCTGCTGTTTCCGGGGAGGGGCCACCGGGAAGAAACAGAAGCCGGCAGCCAAGTGCGGTCGCTGTGGGGAGCTCTGAGCCAATCGGGCCAGAGCTGGAAGGAGGCGCCAGCATTTAAAAAGGCTGAAATCCTCACGGGGGAAACAGAGGACTGTGGTGTCCACGTCTGGACCCCTCTTCCCCCACAGAGGCACTACGGCTGGAGATTTGCTGCTGTTTTCGGGGAGAGCTTTATCCCACTCAGCCCACCCCCACCTCCTCCATTATTAAATACCCTTCTTGGCCACACCCAAAACTAGCGACTAGATGAAACTAGGGCAGAGGAGGAGCTGGCAGGTGGAAGAGGTTCACAGTGGAGAGGGAGGTCCTTAGGGCTCTGAGGCAGGACTACTGGACAAAAGCTCAAGGGACTGGTACAGCTGTAAAACTGCAAACTGTACATTGCTGAAACAGGGGCTGTGGGAGCTGCAGCGATGGGGGTAGGGGGTTGTTGAGTTCAGACTTGGACCACCTCTTCCCTCGCATTGGAGGGAGTTCAGCTGCAGCATCGGCAGAGCGGGAGCGGCCTGATGAGCTGTTTTGTGGGCCAAAACAGAGACTAGGAGCAGAAGCGAGGGAGAGCGCCAGTTCTGTTCATCTGTGGGGGAGGAGCCAGAATTTAAAACTGAGGACAGAGCTTTGCTGGTTCACTGCAGAAAGAGCTGTTTTTACTGTTTAGACTATCACAGATGTTTTTTTTACTGTTTAGACTGTCAGATCTGTTAGTAAATAGCTAAATACCATGATTAGGAGCTTAGGAGATCTGTTAGCTTATAGCTGAATACCTTGATTTGTGCTTTTAGCGGTTTTAACTACTTAGACTCTGTCACATCTGTTAGCAGTCTAAGTAGTTAAAATTAAACTAAAATACCCCCAACAGCATAATCTGGTTCAAAGTCAGTTGGCATTCATCTGTATCTCTCTCTCCCCCCGGGTCATGCCTGAAAATAAGCAGAATCTGTCTAGTGCACTTACCTGGTCAACAAAAACTAAATAAATAAATAAAATAAAATAAAATAAAATAAATAGTGGAATACCTTGACTAGGAGCTGGTTTAAAACGACCTTGATCAGGAGCTGTGTAGACTGCTAGATCTGCTAGCCCACTACAAATCAGTGAAGGGTGCTTAATTTGTTCAACCTGAATATGACTGTTTGACTACACTCCAGTATGGCTACTGGGGGTTACTGGGGAAAAGGCGAACGGTCCTAATATGTCTGCATGGGGAAAAACAGGGTGGCCTCAATCTACCACGGCAGGCATATTCGAAAGTACTGTAGGTTGCACAGGATGTGGGGTGGCAATAATTCTCAACTGGGCCTGGAAAGAGGGAGGCTGTCCACTCTGCAGGCAACTATCTCTGATCAGGAGTGAAGTATATTGGCTAAGCAGGCTGGGGAGTTGAGGCGCCAAAGGATCAGGAGTATGGTTATGCACCACAGACAGGTGGGGTGGGAGGAGAGGCTGGGGCTAAGCCTTGGAAAATAAAGGAGGCTACCTTTCAGCAAGTAGGAAGAGGGATATTAGGGAAAGAGGGCCTACAGGCAGGGGTGTTGATGCCACAGGGAGAACTTATGGGGTAGATGTACCAAATAAAAAGAGAGAGAAGGAGGTAGAGTCAGGAGGGGCTGTTGTGGGGAAGCATAAAAGTGCAGACAGAGGGAAGGGTGCACCAAAGGAGGTCAAGGATAGGAGAGAGAGAGAAAGATGAGCAGCCTAGAGGGGCAGATGGGAGAAACTCAAGTCAAGTGATGGCACCTGGCTTAGAGTGTTACAACAAATTTGAGCTCCTAAGCAACCTAGAAGGGGAGGAAGAGGCGGGTGGAAATGAGGGAACAGATGCAGAGGCCAAGGGGAGGCAGTCGGATACCCAAAGGGCATCGCAGACCGGAAAGGGAAAGGATAGAAATAGCACCAGAGGAAGAAGAGGAAACTTAAATGTAAAGCAGAGGGGGGAATGCATCTCACAGCAGATATGAAGGAGAAGAGCACTAAGGGAGAGAAACTGGTAGATAAGGAGAAAAGGGAGGGGCCCCCCAGCAAGATGGGAGAGAAAGAGGGGCGGCTTAGAGGGGCAGTCGGGGGAAACTTGGGTAACTTGATGGAGGGGAGGGTGACAAGGGGGTCTCTCATAATAAGACAGGAAGACTTTCATGAAATAGGGATTACGAATGGGGGGGGGGAGGGGTTGAGAGCACATGGTGGAAGTAACCATAAGGATGATGATAGCAGCGTTTAGGTTCTGTTATTGGGTGACTCAATGATAAGGGGTATGCATTGGGAGGGACAGGGTGTGGGATGCTAAAGCCAGGTGAAGGTAGTGAGTATCTCTGGGCTGACGGTACACAGAGCAAAGTTCATGTTGTACAAGTTGGTAAGGGATTGTGGAGGGAAACCAGATTTCCTGGTGCACTTGGGGACTAACGATTTAGCAGGACACAGTGTTTTGGAAATCCAAGCAAGGTTTTGAGAACTTGCTAGAGTCTGTTGGGATAATGGATGCAACATTTCCTTTTCGGAAATATTTCCGGTAGCTAGGGCATCACTGGAGAACAAAAGGAAGATCTCAGAGGTAAATGTCTGGCTCAGGAAGTGGGGGGAAGAAAGTAGGCCGGGGGTGTTAGGGAACTGGGAGGGAGTTTTGGAGGATAAGGGACTGTATGCCAAGGACAGGCTTCATCTTACCCCATTAGGGAAGAAAATCCTTAAACAGGGGGTGGCAGACTACATTTAAGAAAGGTGGGGTTTAAACTTGTATGGGGGGAGGGAGGGGCTAGCCTGAAGTCCTCTCCTCCAGATGAGAGGAGTAGCCTTCAAACCCAAGGGGAGGAGGAGGGAAACAGACTGGGGGAGGAGGTTCCAGGAAGAGCAGAAGGGGTTGGAGGCACAAGGAACCCGGGTGGGTTTCAACAAAGGAGATCTAGGATAAGGGGTGGGTGGTGCTAGTAAATGCCAGAAGCTTGGGAAACAAGTTACCAGAGTTCCAAGCCTTGCTATTCGGGGGGGGAGGGGTGGATGTGGCTGCGGTCACAGAAACGTGGGCCAAAACAAAAACCATGACTGGGAGCTAAACGTAAGGAGGTACAATATGTTTAGGAAGGATATAAAGGAGAGCAGAGAGGGAGGAGTAGCTATGTACATCAGAGAGGGCATAGAAATTGATAGGGTAGAAGAGGCATAAGGAAACATGGAGGCCTTATGGGTCACCTTACGAACCCCAGCAGGAGGTAAGGTCAAGCTGGGTGTAGTATATAGGCCCCCCAGATGGGTGATATCCTAGAGGATGGTTTGCTGGACAACATTATTGCCCAGTGTGGACCAAAAGGGGAGAGAGTGGTGTTGATGGGGGACCTTAATATGCCAGGTACAAACTGGAAACCATGTCCTCCAAGGTGGCCAAGGAGCAGAGGCTGCTGGATGGCTTCCAGGTTGTGTTCTTAACACAGCATGTGATGGAACCCACGAGGGAGGGACATGTCCTGGACGTGGTTCTGGCAGATGGGGATCTGGTAACAGACCTGGTTATAGAGGATCCCCCAACTGGGAGAGACCATGATACTGTCTGGTTTCAAATCAGCATGGGGAGGAGGGGGGAAAAGAGATCTAGGGCACTGGCCTTGGATTTCAGGGAAGCGGACTTTATGGGGCATGGGAAATATTCTCAAGGATCACTCGAAGGGGATTTCAACAATGACAGATCTGGAAAAGAGTTGGGAGATCATAAAACAGGGACTTCATGAGGCAGTCAGGACCTGTGCTAAGGTGAAGCGTAAGGGAGCAAGGTCACATAAACTGTGCTGGTGGACTAGTGAAGTTCAGGTAGTGGTCAGGGAGAAGAAGGCCACCTACAAAGAATACAAAACATCGAGAGGGGAAAGGGAAATGGAAACGTACCATCTTGCCTCTAGAAAAGTCACCCGGATAGTGCGGGGCAAAGTCCAGTAAAGAGTAGCAGCTGGCACAGGGGATACAGGGAGGGGAAAAAGATTTTTTCCAGTACATTGGGGAGCAGAGAAAAACTGAGGGCCATGTTGGCAGATTGAGATCAGATGGAGGGTGGATGGAAGAGGCAAGGGAGCAGGCAGAGGTATTAAACGAGTGCTTCGCCTTGGTGTTCACTAGGGAGGGAGATGGGATATTTACAAAGCAAGGCACGAGGGGGATAGAAACAGTAGTGAGAGGGATCGGAGGAACAACAGATATGGTGCATATGGGAGGGAGGGGCATCCCTGGGGTTTCGCACCAGGACAAGGCTAGAAAGGCTAGCAAAGTGGGGGGGACGGATGATGCTATCTCCATCGAACAGGTGTGGCAAGCCCTTAAGGCACTGAAGAAAGATAAATCTCCTGGGACGAATGGCACTCATCTGAAAGTACTATGGGAGTTGGCGGACGTACTGGCCGCACTGGCGGAGCTGTTCAACAGGTCGCATGAGACAGGGAGGGTTCCTAGGGACTGGCGCGAAGCACATGTGGGCCAATCCATAAAGGAGGGTCAAGGGAAGTACCAGGTAACTATAGACCCATCAGTTTGACCTCGGTGGTGGGAACATTAATGGAGAGCATACTGAAGGAACGATTAGGGGTGTTCTTGGAGAAGGAGGGAGGACTGGATAGCCGACAACATGAGTTTGTGCCAGGAAGATCATGTCAAACCAACCTTGTTGAGTTCTACGAATGGGTAACATCGGAACTGGACAGGGGGAAGCCTGTGGATGTACTATTCTTGGACTTCAGCAAGGCGTTTGACTTGGTGCCCCACAACGGACTGGTGGAAAAATTGACGGGGCTAGGAGTGGGCCCTTTGATGGTCAGATGGATAGGAAACTGGCTAGCTGGACGCACACAAAGAGTAGTTGTCGTCGGGGAGCTCTCAAACCTTAGAGGTCGGTAGTGGGGTACCGCAGGGCTCGGTCCTCAGTCTGATCCTGTTTAATGCATACATATCTGACATCAGGGTTAGTATAGGGTATGAGATGAGTCTCTTCACTGACAACTCCAAGATGGGAGCAGTAGTTGAGGGGGAAGAGGGGATATTGACCCTGCAAGGGGACCTGGACACCCTAGAAAGGTGGGCTCACACATGGAAATTAAATTTCAATACCACCAAATGCAAGGTGTTACATCTTGGGTGGGGAAACCCTAAACACAGGGAAACCCTGGGAGGGGAGGCGCTGGAGGCCTCAGCTGGGGAAAAAGACCTAGAGGTCTTGGTGGATGCATGTAGGAATAACTCTGAGCAGTGCAGGAGAGCGGCTAGCAAAGGAAACAGGATGTCGGGATGCACTGTAAGGGGGATCACCTCTAGGAGCTGGGAAGTGATTCTGCCACTGTACAATGGTCTGGTTAGTCCACACCTCGAGTACTGTGTACAAAACTGGAGACCGCACCTGAAGAGGGACATACAGCTCCTGGAGAGGGTACAGAGGAGGGCTTCCAGGATGATTCGAGGACTGGGGGAGTTGATTTATGAGGACTGACTTGAGGAGCTCGGTCTGTTCTCATTGGAGGTGAGGAGAGACAGGGGGGACATGATCGAGGTCTTCAAGTACCTCAAGGGTATAAATATGGTAAACAAGGAGGGGATCTTTATACTAAAGGAGGGAGGTATCACCAGCGGACATGGGTTGAAGTTGGAAGGTGGAAGGATGAGGTGGGAAAAGAGGAGGAGGTTTTTCATTGCCTCTCAGTGAAACACGCTGCCTGGCGAGTTGGTCCAAATTTCCACGGTGGAGGACTTCAAGAGAGGGTGGGACAGATACAGATAGGGGAAGTATCATAACACAAGGGGGGCCTTGGTTCCCAACAAGGGACCTGAGGTTCGAGCAGACTCGATAGACCGTAAGGCTTAATCTGCTGGCAAGTAGCATGTTAGTACATTGCCATCCTAGCTGCCAGAAAAGCAATAACCAAGAACTGACTTTCTCCCATAATTCCAACAATACAGCTCTGGTAAGACATAGTGAGTGAACTCGATCTATGAAATGGAAACTTAACAGCCAAAGTATCTCAATCAGTACCGATGTTTGAACTGATATGGCGAAGATGGGTCATGTATATTTTATTTATTATTGAATTGTGTTGACCCGGTAAGCCCACTGGGCCTAGAAGTCCCTTTTTCAGGGGCGACCGGGGGGAGGGAGGATACAGATGGTAAGCAACTGAAATTGAACCAGATTAAGCTGTTGGTGGTATTTTTAGTGACTGGGAGAAACCTAGCCAGGACACCGGGGAAATTCCCCTACTGTTTTTCAATAAGTGCCATGGGATCTTTAGCATCCACCTGAACTACCACCAATCCAGGCAGATATACTGGCAAAAAGAAATGATTTTATACCTTAAACAAGCAGTTAATGTGAATTATATCCTAACGTAAGTTTAACATAGGGATGATGATAACTAATCAAAAACTTTATTACAGTACAGCAGAACAAGCTATAGATATGAGAAACATGTGTAGTAATAAGTAATGTAACCCACCTACAAATGGGGGTTCCCGAAAACCTTCCTTGGGTGTGCCTAAATGCCTTCTGCCAGGCTGGTGTCCTGTGTTTTAGCAGTTTAA
Organism: Neoceratodus forsteri; assembly: GCA_016271365.2. Taxonomy (NCBI): domain Eukaryota; kingdom Metazoa; phylum Chordata; order Ceratodontiformes; family Ceratodontidae; genus Neoceratodus; species Neoceratodus forsteri. The sequence goes on along the minus strand of CM028130.1, from coordinate 1,190,008,525 downwards.
AAAGAAATTGCATGAGAGTGCCTAATCACCTCTGCGCCTGTGTCTTTAAGAGCTGCCAATAACGTGGTGCTTATTTAATCTGGGAAGGGGCTGAGTGTTTCTATGCTCGAGTCTCGCCCCGGCTGCCAGATAATCGCTCCGTTCTGCCGTTGCTATTTGCACAGAGGTAGCTCTGTTAGAAGCTGTACTTATTTGCCGATTATCTATTAGCACAGTAATGATATTGTAGTTTGCCTAACCTGCCTTCTTTGCAGCATGGACAGTTCTGTTTATCACCACCATTTTGGTTTTGGACTGCCAGTCAGCACCAATTGGTACCTTTGAGGACTCTAAAATGGAGCCTGTCCCCAGGGGTCTTGTGGGAGCAAATTTCTGTAGTAATTGTAGTTTTTGCATTTTGGAGCCAAAACAGACCTGGAGGGGGAGCCCTTGCTTTGACAGACAAATGGATCAACCAACCAGAACCTTTTGGACCGAAGGAGAATTCCCAAGCTGCCTGCTGCAGTAAGTCAGTCTGGAGTTAGAGTTTAAAGAGACAGCTTGAGTGATTCAAGCAGCTGCTTTTTTGGCCTGTCTGCCTGCAGTCCCTTGAGAGAGAATCCTTTCAAAGGCTTAGCAATCGGACTGTATCCAAACTGGAGTGTGACAAACCCACTGAAGAGCGACCAGATTTGAACCTGAAGAAGACCGAAGATTTGCTGTATGCGATTGGCCTGTCAGGACATCCATTTACCACAGAATTCCTGGGTTTGCTCAGAGACACTGATATTGCGGCCAGACTGCCTTCCGCATTGTGGTATGGTGATTGCTTTACTATAAATGTGCTGTGTGCCATTAGTGGATGGAGATTTGGTTCCCCACTGTGTAAATGTGCCACGCTTGCTGGAAGCTGCATCCAGCACTACCAGTCTCAAAATCCGAACTGTTCCACCTGGCCTGGGCCTTGCCATCTGGCCCAGCCAGCTATTTCAGGCACAGAAACCATCATTGACGAGTGACTCGCCCGGGGATCAGCCCCCTGTTCAACCATCTTGAACATGAATGACACCTCGGGTGATTTGTGTAGGCCCTGCTTCTCCTGGCAAACCAGTCATCAACTTGCAGTCTCCATTTCATCTAGCCTGTGTCTTGTATTGGGTAGCATGAGTAACAATCAGGGTAGCTCACTGCAATAACAGCTAAATCTCAAGTGTTGTCATCTGATTGCATTGTTGTTTTTCCTTTCATGAACTCAGCCTTCAGGCTCTGGATTACAAACTGTGTGTGGTTGTGCATGCATTTTCTTTTCATCATAGGGTCCCAACCAGCTGCGACGCCGGCCTACCCCAGGCAACGTTCCAGGCTAGCCCACCTTACTTCTAACTGGGTACCCAAAGCGTGTGACTGTGTAGGGAGTAAAAGTGCATGCATAATTGACCAACTAGATCAGTTTTTGAATCAACCTGATTACACCCCTCCCTAGTTCAATTCCTCTGAATAAATCAGATCTAACTTTTTTGAATTTAATCTGACTGTGGTTCCAGTTTGTACCAAAAGCACTGTACTGTTATTTGCTGTGCCTAACCTTGTTTTACAGGGGGTCTCTAGGGCCGAACTGGTGGAACCAGCCCTGTTGGTAAGTGCAAACAGTGTAGGGAATTATATGCCGACTAGGGGCTACTGTGAAAGTGTTTGTTGCACATTGTCTAGGCCACTAGAGGGGGAAAAAGGGGGAGTTGCAGCGTCCTGGAGGGCTGTACCCAGGTTAGCCCTGTTACTAACAACCCTGTCCTCCGGGTGGAGGCACCCATTCCAGTACCCAGGCCCCTTAACTTGCAACTAGTCACGCAGGCAGGGGTAGTAGCCCTTGGGATAGCTCCACCTAGGGGTTACAATAAGATTACTTGGATGTAACAGACCTAAACACAGCCCAAGTGTTGTTTTGTCATTGCTACATGTTGTACAATGAAAAATTTGTTGATAAAAAGAAGGTTAAAAAAAAGAATAATTAACCTATGTTAAGAATGAACCATATTATCAACACTGAATTAGATCTGTGACATCAGCACCACGAGAGCAAAACTCAAGTGCCTTCTGATGTCACTGATCTAGTAAGGTGTCAAGAAACTGCAAGTTCTTAACACAGAGGGAGTTTGTTATTCTGTATAATACAATTTTAAATATATTTTACTCTGACGATAAACTAAAAACACTAGTTTCTCTTATCAATAGTATATGTATAATGAGCTGTGATTTTTAACTGCTGATTTTGAATTGGCACACGATGCTTCCTCATTTGACTCGTGAGCGTGATTCTGACTGGTACAGCCATGAAAACTTGTTCTTCACATTCTGATGTGTTAAGAACAACAGCTTATACTCATCTTAACATTCCAAAATATGAAAAAACAAGCTTTCAAAACTGACAGCAAAACATGCTTACACTGTATTATATCATTTACTTATACAAGTGGCTGCAAAAAAAGCATAAAAGGATTGGGATTCCACCTCGGGATTATGACGACGATCAAATCACACTGAACATTATTCATGTGGTTTGTGATGTCCTCAGAATCCACACAGTCTTGCTTTGCAAATTTCCCCTTCCGCTCTTCTACATGCTCTGCATGTTTCCCTAGCCACTGTTCTACATCTAGAGTAGGGGCTTTCAAGGGCACATCACCGTATCGTATGAGGGGCCCGCAATGCCCCTGATGACAAAAACAAACTGCTGAGCTGATTGTTTGGCAGCATGGTACCAGTCTAGCAATATTTGCCAACCAGTCTGACATCATGCTGCACAGACCTGACAGCCCCTACAGAAGCAAGTGACAGGATACAGCAAAGAGTACATAAAATAATTAAGGTACTAGAGAGGTTAACTTGATTGTCACTATTAAGAAAACTTTGAAAATCTATATGTAACCCCTAGGTGGCACTATCCCAAGGGCTACTACCCCTGCCTGCATGGCTAGCAGCAGGTTGAGGGGCGTGGTTCGATAATGGGTGCCTCCACCCAAAGGTCAGGGTTGGTTTGGGTCAAGCTAACCAGGCCACAGGCCTCTGGGACACTGTGACCCCTCCCTTTTCCCACTAGTGGCCCACACAATACACAATATGCACCTTCCCAACACCCCATATATGCTTTGTACATACAGTTATATTTGGCACTTACCACCAGGACTGGTTCCTTCAGCTTGACTCTGGGGACCCCCTGTAAAATAAGATGATGCAGTACAAAAGCAACAATGCAATACCTTCAACATAAACTGACACTACACTCAATGTAAGTTGCAGGAAAACACAGATCTGATTTATTCAGTGGACTATAACAAGGACAGGGGATAATCAGGTTAATTTGCTTAATCAGATTACAATGCATGCAATCAGAGTTCCATTCAGTCACATTCTCTGGGTACCCAGGATGGAGGGAAAGGCTAGCCAGGACCGTTGCCCGGGGTAGGCTGGCGTCACAGCTAGTTGGGGCTCTGTGATGAAGAAAGAACATGCACACACACAATTTGTAATCCAGAGCCGGAGGGCTCAGTTTATGAAAATGAAACAACACAACAAGAATCAGATGGCACACTTCTGAGTAAGAAATGTTACTTGGTATTTACTTGGTATGAAAGAACAGAAGAAGGCCAGAGCCCATCGAGACTGTTCCCCACACTGTGTGGGACATTATTTATCTATAATCCCTCAACCAAACATCTGTTTTTAAAGACAGTGGCACTAGTTGCCTCTACCAATTCTTGTGGCAAGGTGTTCCATACAATGGATGCTCTTATTGGAAAAAAGTTTCCCCTTTTGCTGGTTTTATAAGTTTTTACTTCAAGCTGTTTATTATGCAGTCTCGGAACATGTCTCCTTCTGCAGAGTGTTAGACCACATTTTTCTATTAGATCTGGTGAATTTATTAAATTAAAAACCATAAGCATATCACCTCTTAATCTTCTAGTTTGAAGAGAGACGAGACCAGCAGCTTTTAATCTGTTCTGATAATCCAAGTTTGTTAATCTTGGAATCATTCTACTCTCCTTTGAACCTGTTCAAGAATTGATGTCTTTTTTTTTGGTTTGGATTCCAGAAAGGGGAGTGATAGTCTAGATACGGTCTAATGTATGCCCTATACAATGGAATAAAGCATTGTTCAGTGCAGTTAACAAAAGTGCGTTTTACTTGCCTCAAAAGTCTGTTGGTCATGCAAGCAGTTCTAACACAGTGATCATTTGATGTAAGTTTATTATTAACATATATCTCTAAATCTTTTTTACAATTTGATGAGTGAAGTGGTAGTCCGTTTATATATCGTTTTTGGATTATTTACACCGAAATGCACTACTAAACATTTGTCTTAATTAAACTGCATATGATTTTCATTTGCCCAACGTGTTAATTTTTCCCAAATCCTTCTTTAATGCAGAAATATTTTCTTGATTATTAACCCTGCCCCCCAATTTAGTATCGTCTGCAAATTTAACCATGAAGTTATTTGACCCTGTTTGTAAATCACTGATAAAGAGATTAAACAATGTCGGTCCCAAGACCGACCCCTGTGGTACACCACTTGTCACACTACCCGGAATCAGACAAGATATCATTAATTCTGACTCTCTGAGAACGATCTGTCAACCAGTTTAAAGTCCAGTTGACAATATCAGGTGACAAACCTAGATTGTGCATTTTAGTAATGAGTTTTTCATGTGAGACTTTATCGAAAGCTCTACTAAAGTCCAAAAGAATTACATCAGTAGGGATACCCACATCTAGTAGAGTACTTATATTATTGTAAAAGGATATCAGATTGGTGGTGCAGGAATACTTGGGAGTAAACCCATGCTGATTTGAATAATAAATTACTAATTGTTTACAATCTTGATCTATTAGAGACTTCATTATTCGTTCCATTAATTTACCAGCCACTGAGGTCAGGCTAACTGGACGATAATTTTGCACAGAACCTCTATTGCCTTTTTTAAATATGGGAGTAACTATTGCTGAACACCAATCATTTGGTACAATGCTTTCTTGTAAGGATTTGTTGAAGATAATTGACAAAGGAATAGAAATATTTATAGAGGTTTCGATCAGAAACCATGGATGAATACCGTCTGGGCCCAGACTAGTATTTTTTTTTTTAGTTTTTTGATAGCCTGTATAATGTCAGTTGGATAGAACCTATGATAATCTACGTGGTGAACTTTAAATGTACTAATAGCTGATTTTTGAGAGAAGACAGAACAAAAGTACTTATTAAAGAGATTTGAGATTTCTAAATCAGACAGAGAACAGCCATTGGCTATAATGGGACCAATGGTCCTTGATACACCTTTTTTACTATTTCTATAGGAGAAAAGAGATTTGTGACAGTCTTTTGTGTGAGCTAGTTTAAATTCTAGCTTATTTTTTTTCCAATTTAATAGAATTTTTTTATGTTTTTCAGATTGTCTGTATTTATGTAATAGAGTAGTTTTAAAATGGAACAGAACTGTTCTTAAGTTTTCTAAAAAGTTTAATTTTTATTTTAATCTGATTTTTCATTGTCTTGTTGAACCAAGGGGGAATTTTTCCTTTATTATTAAATGTTGCAGGGAGCTATCCAGATGATTACTCACGGTACCCAGGCTGAACACAGGAGGGCTGAGGGATGGACGGTCTGGATTGCCAGAGGAAACTGGGCCCACACAAGTTGCTCCGGCATTGTTCTTTTTCAGACAAGGAGCAGGGGGCTGATCTCCTGGCTGGTCCCTCGTCGATGGATCTTCTCTGTGCAGCAGGGTAGGGAGACAAGGCCCTCGTGGCAGGGCCTGTCTGCAGTAGACAACAACGGATTCAGTCTGATTTCAGCTGGGAAACAACTTCCAGACACTAACACACAGTTCACAGCAAGAGGGGAATTAGACCGTGATCCCCAATCAGCACATAGCACATTCATATGTACAAGCCAGCAGCACACAGTCAGACTAAATCGCACTTCTCTTTCAGTTCACAGTACATTTATATACCAAATTCTACCTGTACCAGGCCAAATGCTCCCCAGTCACGATCACAAGTCTCCGCACATGCTGGGAGCTCACAAGTAACTGAAATTCCTGACAGGCCGATCACATTCAGCAAAATCCTAAGTCTTCTACAGGTTAACCCTGGTCCCAAATTAGCAGCTTGCTTTGTTCTTACAGAATTCGGAATTAGTCCAACAAAAATCATCTTCTGTCTCTCAGGGCAGAAATCAGGATAACAGGCCAGAAGGCAGGCCTTCCATGGTTCTCCCGCCGCGCCAACTACTGTGCAGCACGACCCTCGAACTAGACAAGCCCCTTCTCACTCTCAGCTTCCAACTTGAGTCTGGCTTGCCAGCAGAGAGCTCAGGGGATTTCCCTTAGATCCAAAAGGTTCGGCTGGGCAGTTTAGCTGTCAATCACAGTAAGAGCTCCCCCTTCTGTTGCAAAAAAGGCACCAACAGTCTAAAACTACAAATCCCAACAGGTAGTCCATACAGTCCCATTTCAGCAGGCTCCATTTTAGAGTCCCCACATACCGAATGGTCCAGTTCGGCAGTTCAGGACCAAAATGGTGGAGGCAAACAGAAACAGTTTGTGCTGCAAGAAGGCAGGTTAGAACAACTTACATTATCATCACCACTAGTCTAAATGATTACCAGCAGTTAGTTACATCTTTTGACAGGGCTCCCTCTGTACAAGTAGCAATGGCAGAAACGGGGTGATTAGTCAGCAGCCCAGGTGGGACTCGGGCATAGAAACACACAGTCCCCCCCATTCAAACTAATTATGACTGCAGGCTGGCAGCCCTTACAGAAACAGCACATGGAGGCTTTACAGGTGCTCGCTGGTAGCAACATCTAAATGGCTTAAATGCTGAACACCAACCAGGTGTGAGCAATTAGGCAAGCTCTTGGAAGACTTTTCGGGAACCCCCATTTGTAGGGGGGTTACATATATAAACATTTAGACCCAAGTCCATTTATATTTGATATTCCACAGTCTTCACTACTCTTACCTTTGTCATTACTAGGTTATCTTGCATAGGATCCCGCTCCCCTATAGTTCTGCTGCCTCTGTTGCTTAATCCTTTCCTGAAGTCTTAATCCTCTGTTTGTGACATCATAGTTTATTGCTGGTGCGATAAATTATGATGCGACAAGCAAAGGACTGTGGTATCAGTAAAGGACTAAACAGCAGAAGCAGATAAAGTCATGTGAACAAAGTTCCTGTTTCCATGCAAATTAACCTAGTAGTGAGTTTGCAGATGACTTTGGTATCAGTAAAGGACTAAACAGCAAAAGCAGATAAAGTCTTGTGAACAAAGTTCCTGTTTCCATGCAAATTAACCTAGTAGTGAGTTGGCAGATGACTTTGGTATCAGTAAAGGACTAAACAGCAGAAGCAGATAAAAGTCTTGTGAACAAAGTTCCTGTTTCCATGCAAATTAACCTAGTAGCGAATTATTAATGGAAGAAAAATGCAGATTATATACCAAATATAAGTTGAATTTTGTCTTGTATTTTACAAAGTTATCATGAAAGTAACAAACTCACTTTAAGTTAAGGGGAACATTTATAGAGGTTAAGTATGATTGCCCATGAAGAAAGATGGCAGAGGAGACTGGATTTCAGTTTTTTTTTTTTTTATTATTTTACAGGGACTGGATATGGTGAATTGGGAAACGTTTGCTGCTTGCTCCGGGCAGCAGAGCAAGAGGTCATACCTTATGTTTAAGGGTAAGGGGGTCATAGAGTGAGGAAGCATTCTTGCACCAATGGCATGGTAAACTTATGGAACGTGGCCTTCCGGAGGTGGTTGTGGAGTCAAAAACTGTGGTTGAATTCAAGCATGCATGGGACAGTCATAAGGTAATTCTAGGGGGTGGGGTTAGAAAGAAGTAGGCTGCTGGTTAACTAGGATCTGCAGCTTATCCATTAGGTAGGGAAACGGGCAGACTGGGCGGGCCAAGCGGTCCTTATCTGCCATCAAATTCTATGTTTCTATGTGCTCCCAACAGAAGCAGTGCAAAAGGAGAGAGTGTTCTGTCTTATAAACTCAAGTTGTGTCAGTTGCTGTGACAGATTCTGGTGGGAACTTTGAAATCATCTTATGCAATTAATGTGGCGAGGCAATGACAGTATTGTAGAGGACAGCCTGCAACCATGACTCAGCTCATGTTTTGGCCTGTATTGCCTAGCCAGATCCTTGGCTCAGCTCTGACCTGGCTCTAGGTGACACATTCCTGGCCTGCCTACCTCTATGCTAAAATCCAGTACAACAGTGAGAGGAGATGGTTGGATGTTATGGCTCTGGCTCATCCCAACTGGAAGGACTAGGCACAGGAGTGTCATCTACCAAATATCTCCACCAGCTTCCCACTTGCAGCCCTTCCCCATCCTGCTTATATCACAATGTTACTAGACAGCCATATGCTCTTTTTAAATAAGTCAGCCCCTACACTGTGGCTCTGTGTGTTGAAACACTCACCAGAGCTGACCCAGACCACTAGGGCCCACCCTGCCACTGTTATCATATGTCATCAATTTTTGGGATTACATTTTTTCTTCCAAATTTATTTCACTAACTACAGAGATCACTTAGTTGGGCAGACTTCTTATCCAATATGAGAATGTCATGAAGTTATTTTCAAAGAAGCAGCTCAACAAATCAGAAGTAGAGGTGGTGAGACAGACAGGCTGGGTTGCAACCCCCTAAGCCTAAAATCACTGGGGATACCCAAAAACAAAAGGCTATCACTGCCTGTAGCATTTTCTGAACTGTGGCATACCAGTCCATGTATCTACCTACATTCCAATGATTTAGCTATCCTACTTCAGCTTGGCATGCTGAGATTCTAACTGGCCTACCAATAATGTAAGTCACATGCCACTATAGTACAGGCATGCCATTAACTCCATGCCAGTGAGAGTTACAGATGGGCAAGCCACATGTAAGATATTGTTTTAACCCCCTCTTTCACTGATCAAATTAAAAATCTACCTCTTGGTTTCTAAGGGATATAGAAGAGTGCATTTCATACCCGTGTTAGGTGGATACTACTTTCAGTTTATTTCTTATAGAGAAAAAGTTGGGGTGGTATGGAAAATGAGCCTTGATACCATTTTTGTTGTTGTTATTGCATATAATATTTATGTTAGTAAAAAATCACTACCTGGTTGTAAATTATTGACCATCCTCACAACCATTTCAAGTTTAGTCTTCCCAACAGTGGGACCTAGGTGGATATCTGATATCAAAACCATCTTCAAGTTATCAAACGACGCTGGTAGCTTATGAACAGGAATCTCAACGTGCTTTATAACGGGGGGGCGGGTCCCATTCAACAGCCCGATGACAGAAAGGACAACTGTCACACTAATGGCCAAAATTACCTTGAAACCACTTCTACTGTTAGCCAAGGCTACCTTGGTTACCTGTCTGTGAACCAGAAGTTTGTGACATTGCTCCACACATCCTAGTACAAAAAGGCAAAATAGCAGGATGACATATGCCCCTAGACAGGTGTAAGCCACTTTGGCGAACAGGTAAGGCTCCTCTCCAACAAGCAACAGCAAAGTGAAGAAACTGCAGTGTGCCAAGGTGAGGAAGAGCAGAACAGACAGCCTCCACACAGTCCGTGAGCACGATTCTACCGCAGGGGGTGACCTGCACACCGCCGTCCTTTTCCAGATGTACACAGACCCGATCAGCATCAACACATTCACAAAGACAAGAAACTGGACCCGGAACAGCCGCATTCGGGTGACATTCTCGATGTTATCGGTCAGGTAAGTCCTCGATATGACAATGGAGAACAATAAAGCTCCTGCGGCCACCGCCACCTTCAACTCCAAGGACAGTTTCTTAAAGGCGCTCATCATTGCAGTTCCCTGAATTTACAAATATTTCATTTGTTTATAGTTCCACCCTGCACTATATTAACGGCAGCAGCCTTCCGCCTGCCGGTTCCTTAGCCCTGGCCCACGCCTGATGGCCAGCTGAGTCACTGCGGGTCGCTTCCGCGTCGAAGCCGGGCTGGCCCCGCCCCCTTAGGTTCATTTCGCATCATTCCTCCTGGAGGAGGTCGAAAGGCGGCTCAGGAGTTTAGGTCAGCGAAAAATAAATGAACACAGTTGCACTTGTGTGGACTACGACTACACGAAGTAAAACTGTACTATATCCTCTTGCCAAATAGTGTTAACTACATATGGTGTTTTCAATTGTTTCAGTGCCTGTCCCATAAGCTGGGCACATGATACTGTCGTTAACATATAGGCTGGAAAAAAAGTAGTTTAGCCAGATTCAATTACCATAGTAACTTGAATCTAAATTTCTGTTCACGCATTCTTCTATAATGTAAAGAAACACAAGTTCTTCAAATACATATTGAAAAGTCATTAGAACATTTTGAGGCACTTGCAGTCAGTGCAAGTGCTCCCAGAATGATTTGTCATTTTTCAGTGTAACGTCAGGGCGAATTTCCTGTGTTAGCTGTGTATTTCCCATGGAAGCAGAATTGCTGTTTTCCGGTATAACACATTTAAATATACGTTAAGACTTTTCCTATGAATGGCTCCAAATTCCCTGTAAAATACAGGAATCCGTGTAGATCTGGGAGCCCTGCAGATGAGTCGGATTAATCTGAAACTATAATTTAAAAAACAGTTATCATACTACTACTAGACTTCATCACGATCGTAGCACTAAATGTGTGTTGTTATCACAGCCTGTCTCCGCAGCTTCAGACGTACTGTGGCGTACGTGCTCGTTACCGAGAAGCATGTAGTACAAGTTCTGACGGGCGTACTCACAAGAGTGCGCGTTGACGAGTTTACTTCATAACCGTGATATAATAATCGCAGACCGGTTACCGCCGGTACTGCTCTCCGAAATATCCCTTTAGTGCAATAGCTTCAACATGGCAAATCTGGCAAGGGGTTGAACTCATAGAATTAATGCAGACGTGGTTGGGCCAATGGCTATGGGAGTCATTTAGCGTATTGGTAACTCAAAAATACAATACTCCAGAGCTGGTGAAACTTCTACAGTTCTATTATTGCCCGTATGTATGGAATATAAAGTAACGTGAAATATGTGATATGAACGGTTGAAAGAGCTTTCGACTGTACTAGGAAGTGTGCTGGAACAATTATAAATGTATGTCAGGATGGCCGAGCGGTCTAAGGCGCTGCGTTCAGGTCGCAGTCTCCTCTGGAGGCGTGGGTTCGAATCACTTCTGACAGTATTTTTATTTCAGTTTTTCGATGAAAGTGTGGTTTGTTTTCTAACTGCAACTCTAAAAGGGATCTATAATGACAATAACGAAAAATCTCCCAGATCTTTTGGACTAATTAAACACTGCCTGATTAATGGGAGTCATTCACTAATTAAATATGTTTATTAGCTTCGGCCGTTACCTCCGTAGCCCAGTCTCTGACGTAAAAGTGGAGAACACTATCCAATCCAATAAACAGAATATAATTATGAATATATGTTTTTCTGAATTCTTTTTGAATAGACTTGCTCTAAAAACGATGGGGTAGTCAGGGATGTTGAGATGTGATGCACACACTCTTTCTCCACCTCCTCGCCCCCACCAGGATGCAACATTAGTGCCATACACACCTTCCAATTATTTTATTTTTTTTTTATGTAGGAGCGTCTGGGGGCCCCCTACAGTTACCATAAAGCAGACGGAGAGACGAATGGCGCGGGAGAAGAAATGTGTCCTTTTTCACCTTGAAGGGTTCGGTCTTTGAAAAAAAAAAACTGAATGAAGGTGGAAGAGCACAACATAAATAAGCTAATTACATTTCGAATTAAGAGCTCATGCTTCTGACAGCTAACATGTTAACTTTTCCTTGGAGCATAGTAAATCAATTTTCTGTTTTTAATCTGCTTACATGCTGCGTGAGTTCGAAAAAGTACGCTGTCAGAAGTGGGATTCGAACCCACGCCTCCAGAGGAGACTGCGACCTGAACGCAGCGCCTTAGACCGCTCGGCCATCCTGACACGCTTTGAAAAGTGATATAGACAGTATTATCAAATCCAATAAACAGAATATATTTATGAATATATGTTTTTCAGAATTCTTTTTGAATAGACTTGCTCTAAAAACGATGGGGTAGTCAGGGATGTTGAGATGTGTTGCACACACTCTTTCTCCACCTCCTCACCCCCACCAGGATGCAACATTAGTGCCATACACACCTATCAAATTAAGAATGTGCATTAAGTAGCCACTTTTCCTTAGTCTGCACACACATATAAACTTACAAATTGATAGCAGATAAGGACTGCTTGGCCCACCTGGTCTGTCCATTTACCGTTTTCCCTACCATAACACTACAGACACTACTTGATCTCTGGCCATACTGCTCAACTTCTTGCCTCATGAATCAGAGACAAGTCTTAAAAAAAATCAGGGACATGTTAAAAATTTGTATTATTCACTCAGAAAGCTGATAGAATAAAGGGATTTGTCTAAAGATGTATTTTCTGAAGAAGAACAAGTCTGTAGATTTGTTTGACATTATCTTGTGCTTTTAATCCCCACTGTTCTGTCGCAAAAACTCAAATTTTATGGGGGACAGAGGAAGATTCTGAGGCAAAATCAGGGACAGTTGAGTAATATGTCTCCGGCCTTACCTCCCCAGCCCTGTTACCACAGGCGTAGCCGGGGTGTGTAGTTGTTCAAACACCTCCAAAATGACCTCGAAATTTTGTGTTTAGTTATTGATGATCCATCAAATTCCCACAAACACACAGAGTGGGCCGGGTGCCGGCCCTATAAATGTGCATATCCGTGCGAGCCGGGAGGCGCTGTCCTTGGTGGTGTGATGTCTAGTTTGCTCCCCCTCCTACAGCTCCTCCTTGTCTAACAGCAGGCAGCATCCAATTAATATGTGCCACATAAAATTGGCGGCCTGGTGCACTGACACACACACTGCCAGCTGCTCGTTGAGACTGAGAGGGCGAGGAGAGGAGTTGAGACAAGAGGAAGATTTATGTGGCATAACGATTAGACAGTTCGGTAGGAAATCGAGTTTGGAGCCAGGAGGAACCTGTGGAAGAGTGAGTCAGTCGGTGGCAGACTGCAGGAGGAGAGATCTGAGGGTCGGGAGATGCCACATGAGTTGGAGCTATAGTTGTTGTGGTTATGGAGTGGACTGGACGTGGTACAGACTGTAACTCGTCCTTATCATCATCAGACTGTCACTGTGGGTGGTGGACTGGAGTCACTCATAGCAGGAGAGCCTTTTTTTTATAATTGAATTTGACCAGCGCAACACCAGCCTTAGCCAGCTGCAGTTTGGTCGTCAGTTGCCCCCCCCCCAGCCCAAAGGCAGTGGCATATGCACTCAGGCGTTTGGTGGGAATTCATTGCCAGCCTCTGCAGCCAGAGCCTGCCAGGCTAGCCAAGTTCTTCAGTTCAGGAGGAGCGGTCTGACAGCCCAGGAAGGAAAGGAATCACTCAGGAGGCGGAGGTAAGCAATATTACACTTGTGCTGGGCAGACTCCAAGCAGTCATTTTCTGACAACAAAGTCAAAGTCTATGTTTCTTTATGTGATTATGTGATGCATTGCATTGGTTGCACTTGCTGCTCAACAGGAACCCCAGAACTGAGTATATTTGAATGGGATGGTTAAGTGTGTGGGGGGGGGAGCACTTGCACGCTAGGCAGTTGTAGGGGTTAATGGTAGTATATTTGTTGAGGCATTTATGCCTGGATTCCAGCCGGAATCCAGACATAAATGGCCTCTCAGCAAATAAATAGTTCATCATGTAACCCCAACCCACGATGCTCCTAAGGTGCAAGTGCCCCAACCCTCATTGTCCTCCTGGTCCCACTAACAGTTAACATAAAAGATCATCCACTTATACCAGTGGTATTTCCATCCTCCAGTCCCAGGTTTGGCATTAATAAACTACCTTGTAGTGTAGTGGCCCACCTTCTCCTTGTGGTGCCATCCTCAATTGCCCACCTGGACTCGAGCTGGGGGCCACTATTCGCCCTCACCTCTGTTCACTTTCACTGCTGAACACCAATGCCATTTCACACAAGTACAATATGGGTAATGTGACTTGTATAGACTGTTCATGAGATGGCAGCCAGCACCACAGATGAGCAGAGGGTAAATACTGGCTACATACTGAAGTGTGGCAGTGGGGCAGCAAAGAATGGTGCCAGGAGATAATGGTCCACTAGACTACCAAGGAGTGTTTTCATTCCAAAATGGGGTTCTGGTGTGGGAGAAGGTGAACACTGGTATCAGGAAATAATCTTTTTACTTGTGTCACACACAGAAAAAAAATCAATCCTCTGAGTAATGCCAATCTTAGGGGGCAGGTGAAGATATACACAATATTCGGAGCCATGCTGCTGCCGTACACTGCAGCTCTGCCTGTCAAGACAACACTTTGAAGACATTGAGCGGGGAACAGGGCGGCAGTGTGTTCTGTGCAGGAAGGGCTCTACTGTGCACTGCAAAATGTTTTCTGGATCTTTTAGGTACACCGATTTGTGCACCCCATCTCTGATGCCCTCACTGTGTCTGCCAACAAGGAGAGATGAAATGATGATGATGAAGTTTGGGTGGTGGTGGTAGAGGATGGCGGAGCTCAAGCTACAGTGTAACTGTCCTGGAGGAGGCAAAGCAAAACGGAGATCAGTGGGGAAAGGCTTACCTGAAAGATTCCTTTTCCACCTGCTGTCCCTCAGACTTAACCACATCTCTGGCTCACTCCTGTTGGCAATCACTGTGGGGCATCAGGAATGGGGTGAACACATCAGTGGGCCACAAAATATTTGGGGCACATTTTTGTAATTAAATGGGGCCTGTGTACTTTTGAGCCTTCCCTCCAAACAGTGCAGTACTGTCCCGTTACCCACTTAACGTTATCAAAACTCTTTTTTGGGGGGGGTCTGGTCACTTCCCAGGCTCTGGCCAGACTGCGACCCCTGCAGGTGTCCCATGGGAAATTCTTCTCATGGTAGACCCCAAGGCAGGGGAGACCCTATCATCGCCTGTTCTCAGACTTACTCCAGTTCACCAATGCAGTAGTGTGAGTAGCTAGGACAGACCAGGGGCTTGTAGTGTGGGGCCATTGGGGGCCCAGGGTATTATTCAGCCAAGAAGAGGCATTTTCCCCCTTGTGTAGTTCCTTACTCCTCCTGTCTCTGAAGCCATTCCCCAATGCACCAGCTGGTGTGTGTGTGTGTGTGTGTGGGGGGGATGTTCCATGATCATCCACATCTCATTTTGTCCCTAACCCTCTGCAAGAGGTGCTGCAAGGTAGGGCTACAGCACTTGCTCATAAATGCCAGTCTAGGCACAGGGCACATAATAATTGTATATGAAATAGGGCCAGTGTGCTCTGGAGTCCTACTTCCATGGAGTCCTGTTCTTCAGACTAGGAAGATGAGGAGGATTCCGACCTCCGATACAGCACAAGCTGGCAGGGGCCAGGGACATGTAGGGCAGATAAAGCATACAGTGCTTAGTGTAATCTGGGGCTTTTGAAGCATGTGCTGTTTAGAGTGACATGGGTGCGGTCCTGGTGTCCCCACATGGGAACATCCAAATCTGAATATTTCTGTATATGGGGGCTACAAATCCAAAGCATTACCCATGATATACATTATTTGTCGGACCCATCATTTTGTAGTCTTGCAGTGTCAGTTTCTCCACTTGTTAAATCTCATTACTCTTGCCCAACTATTCCTTCCTCATTGACTTTTTTCCCCCATATATATTTTATCTTGGCTGGCAACTTGTCTTTGAAACATAGAAAAATAGATTTGTTGGTTTTTTTTTGTTAATTCTGTTTTTACTTCTTGGGACTGTTGGAAATGTGCCCCACATCTGTCTGCTGCTGGGTGCTGTTCAGGTTTGCATCTGTTGCTGACTCCACTGGAACCTTACCTGGTTCTCTGTGGGAGACCGTGACATGCTCCCAATAGTGAGGCTGCACCCCCCGGCCTGATTGGGGAGGGAGGAAGGGAGGATCGAGATGCTAATTTGGATAGTTGAGCTCACAAGTCAGTGGAAGTGGTGCTGGCAGGGATCCAGGACATCATAGTGCTTGTCCAAAGAGGTTTTCTGGCTTGTTGTTACTACTGTTTTTAGAGACATTTCACTTTACCCCAAATGCCTCTCGGACTATGCAGGGTTGGTTGTATGGCTGATCATGGCATTGTTGATCAGTCCGTTGCCCACCACAGGTACTTGCAGGCACAGCTACATATTGTACTGCATATGGGGTGGGGTGGTTGATGGCACTGTTGGACAGTCAGATGTCCATAACCGTTAGAGGTGCTGCAGACTGTAATGCCAGCCAGAGTCTCCCACACCCAATTCCATGGGGAAAAAAATAAATTCACCTAAAATTATGGGTGGGGAACATGTAACAAAAGTTTTTTTGTTTTTTTTTCTCAAGAAAAGCCCCAAAACTCACCACAGAGCATGTAAACCCCCAAAGCTTTTGGGGGCCTAGCGGCCTCCAGATCCCCTGCCCCAGCCTTTATATAGAAATCTTTCACAAATCACAGTACATTACAAAAACTGCTTATGGGGTGGGTGGTTGATGGCTGTTGGACAGCCAGTTGTCCACAGCCATTGGAGGTGCTGCAGACTGTAATGCCAGTCAGTCTCCCACACCCCTGATTCCATGGGGAAAAATTCCCTCTGAAATTAGGGTTGGGAAACATGTAACAAAAGTGTGTTTTTTCTTCAAGAAAAGACCCCAAACTCACCACAGAGCATGTAAAACCCCTAGACCCCCGGCTTTTATTTGTCTCATTTTGAAATGTCATATCTAAACACCCCCCCCAGAAAAATTCCTGCTGACACCCCTGCCTGTTATTGAGGTCCCCTTGTGTCTATCCCATGCATGCTTGAACCCTGCTACCATTTTAGTTCCCACCACCTCTGCTGGTAGGCTGTTCCAGGCGTCTACCACCCTTTACTTGAAGAACTACTCCCCACATTCCGTCCTAAGCCCCCAAGCCTAGTGATCATGCCCTTGTCCTTTGGCTTTTTCTATGTAAAATGCCTCCCTCCTGTACCTTATTATGAAATGGATAGAAAGAATGCTGAATCCTGGTTGGTCGATAGGTACTTTCAGCCGGGCTACTATCCCAGCACAACAGACTGGCTGACAGTACTCCCATACCAACAGGCTCAGCATGCAACTTTAGAGCTGTCCATCTCATCCGATTATTGTGCTGACCGACACACACAGTGGCTAACAAACAAGCATAACTGCTTGTCCTCACAACATATCTGTAAGCAGCAACTCTGTTCTTCACTCACACCATCTTTTGCCGCTTGGAACAGATCTGCAGTAAATTCCTGGTTCTTGTCTCCCAGGTCTCACAACATTTTTGGGGGTCCCACTTCACAAACAGCTTTTTTTTATTGTGCTTTTTATAAAGCGCACTAGGTGTGTGGCTGCATCTGTGTCTCATGCACGCTGCAACACCAAGAGCTGCTGATTACCTTTTTTGTTTGTTTTACAGCAAACTTGCTGGCAACTTTTACATTTGCCTGCTCTGCCCTGACCCACTGCAGCCTGTCCTGACTCCATACTGACAGTATGTTAGTGGCCTATTCAGAGGGCCAACCCCAGGGAGCACAAACTCCTCTGCCAGGACAGGCTAACGGCCGAAGCCACTGCCTGTCTTCCCGGTTCCTAAGTGCTGCTTATGCAGTAATGGCACCACCTGCTGGCAATCAGTAAAAAACTGCAGATTTCAGACTGGACTATTTTTTGCTTTAGACTTTTATTTTACATTTTTTAAATATTTTTTCTAAATGTAGTAATCCAAAAATAATCTTAAAATACTGTGTACCATTTAGTAACAGGGACTCATTTCATAACTGAAATAAGGCACTCAAGGGGGTGTGTTATGGTGGAATAACGGCCCTTCTTGGGTGGTGGAAGCACTTGGCTTCGCCTCATGTGTCAACCCACCCGAGGTGGGCCATTATCCCTCCATAATGCCCCCCCCATCATGCCTTATTGCTTAGTTAATACCATTGAGGTATTTGAATGTTTCTGTCATGTCCCCCCTTTCCCTTCTTTCCTCTAGCGAGTGCATATTTAATTCCTTGAGCCTTACCTCATAGGGTTTCTAATGTGTCATCCTCGAACAGGCATACCTTCCCTTCAAATCCCTCTGCTATGTCACTAATAAAGACATTGAAGAGGACTGGTCCCAGTACTGACCCCTGCAGTACCCCACTGGTTGCCGTGGCTTCTTCCAAGTGAACCCCATTTACCACCACCCTCTGGCTCCTGTTGCTTAACCAACTGCTTACCCATTTTACCACCTTTGGACCCACTCCCAGGCTTCCCAGCTTGTTTACCAGGCTTCTGTGTGGAACGGTGTCAAAGGCCTTACTGAAATCCAGGTAGGCCACATCTACTTCCCTGATCACTCGACCAGGTTTGTTTGGAAAGATTTCCCTCCCGTAAACCCATGCTGTCTCGTGTCCTGTAATCCACTGGTCCCAAGGTATTCACCAATCCTTTCTTTTAGTAGTTTTTCCATAAGCTTGCCCACCACTGAAGTCAGGCTTGCAGGTCTGTAGTTTCCTGCTTCTTCCCTATTTCCGCTTGTGACAGGGTTGAATAAGGCCCTGTCCCATTTGCTATGCAGAAAGAGTTAGATGCAAGGGTCTATTCTATCCTCTCCTTTTCTGTCTCTTGTCTGTCTGGTTGCACAACCAAATGTTCTTGTGAGACCTAGGAACTGATCACTCTGATAGTTTCGTAATTCTCTGCCTCTCATTATCCCTCTGCCTTCCTTTGCTATTTCTGTCTTTTCTTCCCCCTTGCATATCTGCAGTTATAAAAAATATATGTAAATCTCTGTGTAAAAACTGTATGTGAAACTGGGATCCCTTTGTTTAAAATGTATATACTGTTGTAATAATTGCAAAAAGTTATTTGGAACTCAAGGGGTTAACCTGAGATGCAGTTTTTAAGCCTTTTACAGAGCTGTAAACAAGAGGTCAGTTCTGGGTCACTACATGTTTGTTCTTTTTGCTGCACCTGCAAGGAATGAAACTGACAAGAACATTCTGTGAGAAGTAGGCTCCTCTTAACGAGTTCCCAGACAAAGACTTATAAAAAGAGCAGTAATGCTTTTGCTAGAGAGACAAGAAGATTGACAGACTGAGACTGAAACTTGGAATTGAGATACCCTCATAAAAAGGACTTCATTTTCTCTGTTTGTTCTGCCTTTGTAAATAGTTCTACTGAATAATTTTTTTAGTTTTTATTTTGCTGTTATAGAGAAAAATAAAACGCTATTTGTGAATTTTGAAACTGCACCTATGCTTCCTGACCTGTGCCTCGATAACACCACTCTTGTGAAGTGTGACTACATCCACCCTCCTCCAGTCCCCCGGAACCTCCCTGGTATCCAGTGATAGGTCGAATAGGGCCGTCAGTGGTGGAGCCAGCTCCTCTTTAAGTTCCCTCAGTATATTAGGCTGTACCCCATCTGGTCCCATCGCCTTATCTACTTTTAGTTGCTCTAGTTCCATGAAGACTGTCTCCTTCATAAAAGGGCTAGTGTCCACCCCCCTCCATTGCTGCCCCTTTCCCCTAACTTTGGCCTGTCACCTACTCCTTCTTTCGTAAATACTGAACAAAAGTATTTATTCAGTATGCCAGCTTTCTTCCGTTCCTCTTTCATACAGTCCCCTCCTTCCCCTTTTAGCCTAACTATCCCTGCCTTGCTGTTCCTCTTTTCGCGTATGTACCTAAAGAATGTTTTATCCTCCTTTTTAACTTCCTTGTCAAAATTCTCCTCCGTTTTGCCTTGGCTCTTCTAACTGCTTTCCCTGCCTCCCTTTGTTTCCCCTGATACCTCTCCCTATCCTCCTCCCTCTGTGTTACTTTGTATCTTTTAAATGCCCCTTTCTTTGTCTTTCTCTTCTACTTCCTTGGAGAACCATAGCAGTTTCTTATTCCTCTTGCTGACACAGAGGTTTGTTGGCTTCTCAATGGCCTTCCTCATTTCTGCTCACTGTTCCTCTATCCCTCTCCCATTTTCCCTATCCCTGCTAGGCCTTCCCTGAGGTACTCTTCCATTTTCTTGAAATTGGCCCTCCTGAAGTCCAGGGCTCTCATTTTAGTGTGGTTTGCTTCTGACTCAGTTTTATATTGAACCACACCGTATGATGATCACTGGTCCCCAGGTGGCTCCCTACTGTGATGTCAGCGACACTGTCCCTGTATTTAAAAGTCTCTATCATATCCCCCTCTCCCTTCTTTGCTCCAGGGTGTACATACTGAGGTCATCCAGTCTCTTCCCCAAAGGGCATTAGGTGCAGATCCTGCACCATTTTAGTTGCCCTCCTCTGGATCGCCTCTACTCTATGTTCTTAAGGAGATGTGGTCTCCAGAACTGGACACAGTATTCCAGGTGCAGTTTCACTGGTGATTTATACAGTGGAATCACCACTTCCCTCTTCCTGCTGGTGATACCCCTCCCTGTGCACCCCAGCATCCCACTGGCCCTCCCCACTGCCTTGTCACGCTGTTTGACCACCTTTAGGTCATCAGATATGATTGCCCCTAGGTCTCTTTCCTGTTTGGTGGTCGCCAGTACCACTCCCCCCATTTTGTACTCTGCCTCTGGGTTTCTGCACCCCAGGTGCATGATCGTGCACTTCTTGGCATTGAAACTTAGTTGCGACACTCTTGACCCCTCCTCAAGCTTTCTTAGATCTCCATTAATTTTTCCCACACACCCCCAGAGTGTCTGCCCTATTGCAGATCTTAGTGTCATCTGCAAAGAGGCCTACCTTCCCTTCTAACCCCTCTGCAATGTTGCTAATAAAGACATTAAAGTGGACAACTCCTAGTACTGATCTGTGTGGCACCCCACTGGTCACCCTCCCCTCCTTGGAGTGAACTCTGTTTACCACCTTCCGTCCCCTATCCCCCAACCAATTTCTTACATAGTTTACTACCTTTGGACCCACTCTCAGGCTACCTAGCATGTACACAAGTCTCTTATGTAGAATGGTATCAAAGGCCTTACTGAAACCTAGGTAGGCCACATCCCTCACCCCACCATGATCTAATTCCCTGGTCACCAGTCAAAGACATCCATCAGACTTTTTTGACATGACCTCCCTGTTGTGAATCCATGTTCCTCAGATACTGTAAACCACAATTGTTTCCTTTGGTAGTGACTTCATTAATTTCCCTACTACCAAAGTTAGCCAGGCTGACTGGCCTGTAATTGCCAGCCTCCTCCCTGCCCCCCACATTTGTGAAGCGGGACTATGTCTGTCTTCCTGCAGTCCTCTGGGACCACTCCTGTCTCCAGTGAGTGGTTGACTAGGACTGTCAGAGGTGTAGCCAGCACCTCTCTGAGCTCCCTTAATATCCTTGGGTGTATCCTGTCAGGCCCAGTTGCCTTATCCACTTTCAGATTTGCGAGTGCCTTCAGGACTCTCTCCT
Source organism: Neoceratodus forsteri (assembly GCA_016271365.2). Taxonomy (NCBI): domain Eukaryota; kingdom Metazoa; phylum Chordata; order Ceratodontiformes; family Ceratodontidae; genus Neoceratodus; species Neoceratodus forsteri. The sequence goes on along the minus strand of CM028130.1, from coordinate 1,189,987,053 downwards.
CTGTAAATGGACTAGTGTCCACCTCCCTTCCTTCAATGCCCCTGACACTTAACTGTGGCCCCTCTCCTTCCCTTTCCTCCATGAACACTGAGCAAAAATATTCATTCAGAATGTCTGCTTTTTCCTTGTCCACTTCACACATGCACCCCCCTCCCTCCTTAGTCTTACAATCCCTCCCCTGGTCTTTTTCCTTTCATTTACATACCTGAAAAATGTCTTGTCGCCTTTCTTTACTGCCTGACATAGATGCCAGAACCAGGGAGGGGGCGAAAGGGGCGGTAGCCACTCCACTTTTTATTTCTGTATAGCAAAAACTAGTATAGAAAAAGTGCCCTTTGTACCCTCATAAGTGCCCTTTTGATTCTAGGCCCCTTCAGCTTTTACTATCTTCCGGCACCCTTGCTGCCTGAGCTATTTTCTTCTCCATTTGCACCTTTGCGCTCCTGACTGCTTTCCCTCCTCCCTCTGCTTCTCCTGATACACCTCCCTCTCCTCCTCCCTCTGTGTCTCCTTATACCTCCTGAATGCTAACTTTTTTGCCCTTACCTTCCTAGCCATCTCTTTTGAGAACCATAGTGGTCTCTTTTTTCCTTCTGCTTTTGCTTACTTGCCTGATGCAGAGGTTTGTTGCCCCCACTATCCCTGCTTTTACTTTTGCCCACTGCTCCATCACCCCATTCAAGTCCTCTCTCCCTGCCATTTCCCCAACTTTGTAAAATCAGCCCTCCTGAAGTCCAGGACCCTTTGTGTGGTTCACGTCTCCCACAGTTCTTATACTGAACCACACCATACGGTGATCACTGGTTCCCCAGGTGGCCACCCACCGTGACATCTGCAACATTGTCCCCATTAGTGAGTACAAGGTCCAATATTGCTCCCTCATGAGAAGGCTCCTTTACTAGTTGCATGAGAAACACCCCCTGCAGGGAGTCCAGGATGTCCCTGCTCCTCGCTTTTTTTTTTTTTTTTAATCATTTTTTCCTGGAAGGCCTCCATTCTGTCTCTGCCCTGGTCATGGCCCCCGAGACTTCCACCAACCACCAGTGCCGCAACTCCCGGTTTACCCCCAGCCTGCCCCCGAGGGACCTGAGCGTCGGTTCCCTAATTCGAAGCGTGGAACTGGTATCTGGTTGGGAGGCGGAGCACTTGAAGCCCCAGGGAGGGCTTCATGTAGATGGAGGCTCTCCCCTCCATTTTCTTTAGTTTTTCCTCCGAGGTGGGGACGTGCAATGACGTCCAGCATCTGCCCTGCCTCCATTGAGTGCGAGCACCGGTGTTGTGGGACCCCTGGCCTCCGCTAGGGGTCTGTCACACGACAGACACTTCCCCACCCTCCCCCCTGGAGAAGGAGACCTGTCCGTAGGACGCTCAATCCTTCTTCCTCAGCCGCCCCTCCAGTGAGAGCCAGGTCCATTCCCCGAACCTGGCCGCCGGCGTCGCAAGTGGAAATCTAACTGCTGTGCTGGTGGGCCGGCTCCCTGCTCCTAGCTTAAGCTGCAGCTGGGATGCTCCAATCTACATCCGGCAGATTGAAGTCCCCCACCAGCAGCACCTCCCTCTTATTTGCCATGCTTGGTATGGTTTCCACCAGATCCTTATCCATCTCCCCCATGCTAGAGATCTGTATATCATGCCAGTGTGAATAGTGGCTCCATTCCCAATCTCTATGGTGACCCACAGTAACTCCACCCCTCCCCCTCCCTGTGTTCCCTGTATCTCTGTGGCTTTTAAGCTATTCCTCACATAAAGAGACACTCTTCCATTTCTTACCTACCTTGTCCTTCCTGCACAAAGTATTGCCTGGCATGGCTATGTCCCAGTCATGGTTCTCATTGCACCATGACATGATACTGGCAGCAATGTCCAGATCAGCCTCTGCCATAACGGCCACTAGTTCCAGGATTTTATTTCCCAGACTTCATGCATTTGCGCACATGGCCTTCCAGATTCTGCTACCACCCTGCTTGTCAGACCCCCCTTTTCCCTTTTACCTTCTCTCCTTACCCCCTCTGCCCTCATTCTCATTTCCATTCCTTTCTACTGTTTTGTTGTTCTTGGTATCAGGTACCCATGGGGATTTGTCTCCCTTTGAGTTCTCTCTTCTGACTACTTCAGCTTGTCGGGGGGGTTTATGTCTCCCTGATTCCTACCGCCACCACCCTCAGCTAGTTTAAATGCTTGCCAATGTAACATTTAAACTGCTCACTGAGGACCTGGGTTCCCTTCCTGGATGGATACAGGCCATCTCCCCAGTTTAGGTCTTTATCCCTCCAGTTGGAACCCCAGTCCCAATGTAGCTGCATCCCTCCTCTCTGCAGCACTCCTTTAACCATTGGTTGAAGCTCCTGGTATGATGTACCTTATCCTTCCCCCGTAGTAGACAGGCAGTACCTCATGAAAGGTCACTAAATGTGCTACCTGCCTAAGACTTCTCTCCAACTCCCTGAGCTCCTCCTGCACTACCCAGACCTCGTCCCTAGCCAGATCATTAGTCCCCAGGTGGACAATGACATCTAGCTGTCCCTTCTGTCTTGCTGCCCTAGTGATCCTCGGGATCTGCTTTCCATCCCTCTGAGCTGTGGCACCAGGTAGGCACCTAACCACTCTCTCTCCCTTCCCACCCTCAAATCTATCCCCCTTATAATGGAGTCCCCACCAGGAGATGCTTCCTCCTCCTCTGGGGTCCTCTACCACCCTTGCTGAGGACACCACCACAGAGGTCCCCCACATCCTCCCTGGTCGCTACTATGGGTGCCTCCATGGGGCAGTCCCGCTTCACCAGGGTGGCATAGGAATTGTGTAGTGGTACCATGGGGGAATATGCCTCCGTCCCACCTCTCTCATCTTTCCTGAGCCCACCATAGTCCAGCCACTCCTTCTACTTGGCACCCTTTAAGGCAGCTGTGGTGGACTTGGTGGTCCCTGTGTGGGGGAGGAGACCCCCAGAATCCAGGCCAGCTTGGCCTACAGCCTAGCAACCTCCACCCTCAGCCCAGAGAGGTGCACACATATGGGGCAGCACCATAGTCTCCAGAAAGTCTCCCTGAAAACTGACACCCCACAGCCACTGCACTGCACCACTCCCAGTATGTTTACTCCCTGCCTGTTTTTGCTCACTTGTTTACTCTGAACCCTTTTCTACCCCTGCCCTAGATAGGGTGTTTCACCAGTTCCCAACTTTATGTGTAACCCTTGCTTACTTAAAACCCTTTTTTACCCCTACTATAGATAGGGTGTTGCACCAATTCCCAACTTTATGAGTAATCCTTACTTACTTAAAACCCTTTCTTGCCCCTACCCTATATACAGTGTTTCAACAATTCCCAACTTTATGTGTAACCCTTACTTAAAATCCTTTTTTGCCCCTACCCTAGATACAGTGATTCAACAATTCCCAACTTTATGTGTAACCCTTACTTACTTAAAACCCTTTTTTGCCTCTACCCTAGATATGGCGTTTCAACAATTCCCAACTTTATGTGTAACTCTTACTTACTTAAAAACCCCTTTTGCCCCTACATTAGTTAGTTTCCAACTTTGTGTATCCCTTACTTATTTAAAACCATTTATTGCTCCTACCCTAATTTTTATGTGACATTAACTTTCCTCACTCCTGTGCAGTGTGAGCTACAACGTTAGTTTAATAAGACACTTACCACTGTTGTTGGGTTGAACTTTCTAGTCCCCCTCTTCTTCCTGCCGATGCTTGCTGAGTCTCGGCCCTTGTTCCCCTCCTCCTAGGCTCCTCTGCCTCTCTGCTGTGCTGCAGAGTGTCCAGCTGCTGGCTGCCTTGTTGGGCTGACTCCGGTGGGCAGACTCCACTGTGATGTCCTTAGTGCATTGGTCCTTCACATGGGAGGGCCACAGCACGGGGGGACGCTTGGTGGATGAGTGGTTAAGTAGGGGAACAGGAAAACAGCTTCCTGACTCAGTGCCCAATTAGCCCATCTCGAAGGGCTGGGGGCACAGCCTCCCTCCCAGTTGGTTGGGGGGGCGATCCTCCACAGAGTTCTGTAGCTCAGCTTGAGCCTCTCTTTCCCCATCTCAGGTCTGGTGCTTGTTGTCTGGCGCCACTATATTAAGCCCTTGGAAACAGGGGCTTCCTGATTTGCCACCTCATTGGCCCATCTGGAAGGGCTGGGGGCATGCCTTGCTCCCAATTGGTTGGGGACTGATCCTCCATTGAAGCTGAGCTTGGGGGGGGGGTCTTGGATGCTGCGCTGACCCTCTATTCCCCCTGTTCAAGTCTGGTGCTTGTTGTTTGGGTGCTACTATATTAAGCACTTGGGGACAAAGGGCTTCCAGATTCACCACCCGATTGGCCCATCTGGAAGTGCTGGGAGCGCAGCCTTGCTCCTGATTGGTTGGGGAACGCTCCTCCATAGAGCTCTCTAGCTCAGCCCCTTTCTAACAGAGTGGTGTTATTTTTGAAAAAGAAAAATCAATTGAAGCTATATGGGGGGCGCTGGATGCTGCTCCAACCCTCTTTTCCCTGATCAAGTCACTGGTGACAGTATCCATAAAGCAGTTGTGTAGATTTGCTGATCAGATTTAGAACAGATCTCTGCTAATTAAATACTAATAGTCATCAGTTTAGAAGAAATAAAGTATGCAACTGCAACGCACAAACTGGATTATTCATGCTGTCTTTATTTATTTTATTTTTTATTTTATTTTTTTGAAAGTTGGATTTACAACCTTTGAGTCAATGACTCATTTACAAAGGCACCTCATCACAGGGAGGGTAGATATGGTTATAGTGTTAGATACAACAGTCGTAACATACAGGTGCAATACAGATAACAAAAAGAACACAATATAACAGTGGTTTACGGGATAAAGTTACATGCAGTAAATAGCAATCGTATAAAGCATAACAATAGTAGAAGTCACAGCCCTGATCGTACGGGGGAAATACCTAAGTGGAAGGGTGGGGGCGGGACAGGGGTGAGGAAAAGAGAAAAAAAAAACATGGGGGAAGCAGTCCAACAGATATTGTCAAGGCTATGGGGAAGAAACAGGAAGGGACCCCAACAGTAGGCTGATTAAGGGCAACTGCAGCTTTTGGTGCCAAAGAGGTGGCTACGGAGAGCGACTTTAAAGGGACCAATTTTGGTAGACTTAGTGACAGAGAGCAGGAGGGAGTTTAACCATGTGAGGGCACGGTAGTGGAAGGACCTTTGGGCTAGGGAGGTCTTGGTACGGGGCACCAGAAAGGTGGCCTTAACTGAGCTACGGGTGGCAATGGATGGGGATGCAAGCCACAGGGACACAGTGACCCTTGGGGGGGAGAGTTCTAGCAGGGATTTTTTGGCAAGTAAGCAGATTTGGTAGTGCAGGCGCTCCTCCAAGGTGAGCAGGTTGGTGGTGGAATAGAGCAGGCAAGTATGGGTGTGGAGGGATACACCAGTCAGGAGCCTGCAGGCCTTGTTTATCGAGGTCTGGATTCTGGTGAGGGTGGCATTGTTGGTCACAGCGTAGATAGGTAGGCCATAGTCCACTAGGGACAGGATGGAGGAGTTGATGGCCAGTCAGAGAGCGGTTTGGGGGAGGCAATCTCTGTGGCAATAGAGAAGGCCAATCTGAGAGTTTATGGCTGAGGACAGGGTATTGATGTGGGCGTGGAATGTAAGAGCCGACTTGAAGGTGATGCCCAGGTACTTGTAGGACGACACCTGCTTGAGAGGGTGAGCATCACTGGGGAGAATGCAGAGGGGGGCATTTTTGGCTTTATTCTGGTGATTCGAAAAAAGCATAGATTTGTTTTTTTTTTGAGGTTAATGACCACTTTTCGGCTTGGTTGAATGTGTGCTGCAGGGATTCCTGTAGAGATGCAGGGTCAGGGTGGAAGGCAAGGTGAACCGCATCATCGGCATTGAGTACCATATTGCATGAGCAGGAGCTGGGGAGGGTATTGAGAAATAGGCTGAACAGAACGGGGCCCAGGATGGAACCCTGGGGGACCCCCAAGTGAATGGGCAGGGTATTGGACAGGATGCCGTTTACTTTCATGCGCTGTGATCTGGCAGAGAGGTAACTGGTGAACCAAGCCAGTGGGCCAGGGGAGAAGCCAAGTTGGTGGAGGGAGTCAAGGAGGAGGGGGCGACAGACAGTGTCAAAGGCCTTGGAGAGGTCAACGAACACTGCACCCACAACATGACCAGAGTCGAGAGCAGAGTGGAGGTGCTGGGAGAACTCCAGGAGGGCTGTAGTGGTGCTGTGTCCAGGGCGGAATCCATGTTGTTCCAGACACAGCAGGTCGAATTTGACCAGATACTCATAGAGCTGAATGGCCACTATTTTTTCTAGTGCTTTGGAGAGAGAGGGGAGAGAATAGAGATGGGTCTGAAATTGTTAGGGGAGGTTCTATTGCCACTGTTATGGATAGGGGTGATTTCTCCAATTTTCCAGGCACTGGGAAATTGACCAAGACAAAGTGACCGGTTTAAAAGGTTGGAGAGAGGGGCTAGTACAATATCTAGGACTAATCAGAGAATCCTGGAGTCCAGGGGATCACAGCTGGGGTTGTTGCTAGCTAAGGCATTTTGCAGATGAGGTCTGGCTTCAAGGGGTGATATGGCATGCAGTTAGAAAGGGGGGGGGGTGATCTGAGGTGGGGGGTGGAGGCAGAGATAGGGTCGAAAAAGTAGTTGGGGAGGACAGAGCTTAGATCTGAGAAAACCATATTGAAGCACTCGTCTATGCGGGGAGGATCAGTAGTGACGGTACCGTCTGTGGAGAGTAGTGATGGTGGGGGGGAGTGGGTCTTTCCATTGAGCTCTTTCATATTGTCCCAGAAGGCATGGATGAGCCCCAAGTGGATTCAAGGGTGGCTTGATAATATTTGGCATTAGCCTGCCTTATAGCCCAGGTGCACTTGTTACGTGCTGTATTATAGGCTTGTCTGTCAGCCAGTTTGTCTGTCTCGACAGCAATATGCCAGAGATCATCTCTTTGTTTCAGTGTTTGGATGAGGGATGGGGCGTTGTGTTTCTTGGTATGGATTCTGGTCAGGGGCAAAAATGTCATAGGCCTTGCTGAAGGCATTGGAGAAATAGGCTAGGGCAGAGTCAATATCCATTGTGAGTAGGACTGGGGACTAGTCAAGCTGAGCTAGGTGCGTTTTTAGCTTTCCGAGACCCCCGGGGCAAAAGCGCCGACGCGAGGTGACCTGGGACACTGGTTTTGGTGTAGGGGGATGACCAGTGGCAGAGGACAGGAGAGTGGTCACTAAGAGAGTCTGGTAGTACATTAATATCCCTGATTTTATGGGGGTGGTTTGACACAATTACATCTAGGAGGTGCTGGAGCCACCTGACTGGTTAAATCTAGTGGGTGAGGTAACTAGTTGGGTCATATCTAGGGCAGTGAAGGTGTCCCTGATGTGGGGGGCAGTGATACTCAGCCAATTGACATTAAGGTCACCTAGGATGAGCTGCTCCGCCTTGTGTGGGAGTGTGGTGAGGTAATCAACGAGGGGGGTGGACAGCTGGTCCTTGGTCCCTCGGGGGGGTATGTAAGAGACTGTGAGAAAAAGAGGACCCCTGGCTGAGTCGGGGCTAATCTTGAGGGTGTGGGCTTGGGCACTAAAACTGAGCTTGGGGGCAGGAAGAGCATGGCCTAAAAGTGTGTCACACATAAAGCCTGCACACCCGCTGCCACGTTTGCCTATACGTCTTCCCTGAACAGAGTGTAGCCAGGAAGGGAGATAACCGAGTCGGGAGTTTTTCTCGAGAGCCAGGTCTCGACCAGTGCTATAACATCAGGACGGTGTTGTACAGCCCAGCACTGGAGAGCAGTGGATTTTTATAGGAGGCTGCAAATATTCATGGATGCAATGCTGAGGCCAGTACCAAAGTGGGATGTGGGGTGGCTAGTTGACAATGGCCCGGGGTTGGGGTATATGTTCCCGGAGAGCAGAAAGAGTGGAGCAGTTAATCTGATGAGTGGTCTGTGGTGAACAGGACCCTTAGCCAGGTGCCGATGCGAGGTCCAACTAGTGGGGGTACAAGGGATGGGTAGGGAGCGGAGGTAGGTATGGCAAGGAAGGTGGTCCAGGGTGTTCCGGGAGGGCTATTGGTTGGAGGTGGGTGCTGTGGGAAAATAGGGGTATCCAGGGTGGGGGTTGGCTGCTGTGGGGTGGTAGAGGGGTGGGGCTCAGGGTGGAGGGTAGGGGGGCAGGATGGGACGTGGGCAGATCAAGAAAGGTAACCATGAGTAGGCTGAGTGTGATAGCTGTGGTGCCCATTGCTATTTCTATTGGGGCGTAAGGGGAATAACTGACCTTCAATGAGTGTGACTGCCGTTGTGGAGTAGTTTTTTTTTTTTTCTTCAGAGTACAACATGCCAAAAGTGAGAATAAGGCAGGGGATAACCATGATTAGAACAGGAAAAGGCAGAGGCAAGGTTGGAGGATTAATAGGAAAAATAAGATGCCTCTAGTGGCAGATCAGTATAAACTGCAAATGGGAAAATGGGCACAATGTTTAGAAAGTACATAAATCATGATTATTTCCATTCAGACTACTATAGCTGGCCAACAATTAAAAATGATAGGGAGCACAATTCCCTGGCAAAGTTACATTTGTTGTGTTCACTGAAGCTTTCGATTTCTGCTTCAGTAACTGTTAGCAAAGGTTAAACTCCACCAGGGGAAGGAGGTTTTTTTTTGCTTTAGTTTTTGGATATAGATTTTTATCCCCTTTGGCAGTGTCCCCTCCCATCCATCCCTGGAGACATCCTAGCCTCGTCACTATCTATCTTCACCCAGGGTTGCAGTGATCCGATGGCAGTGCAGAGCCTGAGAGTGCCTGCAAGATGTCTGCTGGTAGTTCCAGATTTTCTTCCTGCTTTTCATAGCGTTGTCTTCTGTGAGCCGCCCAATTCCCATGTGGAGCTGAACACTGCACCAAAAGGCCTTGCACATACATAGCACTCATCTAGCATAGGAGCAAGCTCCCATCCATCTGTCCATCACAGGGGGTTGCTAAAGAGGCAGAGCTCAGTGTCATCACTCCCTGGCTGTGAGTGCTATTATAAGGCAGTGCCATCATAAGGCCCCAACCCCCCGGGCTGCCTGGCCAGCTCCTGAATCCAGGTCACTAGCATAGTAGCATGTTGCCATTGGGAAGCCGAGAGGGTGATTATTGGTAAGGTCCATAGAATCATGGGTGGCCATGATTCAGTCTACGCACCTTAAACCCACCATGGTAGCTGACTATCTGCTCAAGCCAGGTAAATCCTAAGGCATGAAAGAGATACACCCCAAGATCATACTAGAGCTAAAGGAACAATTTGCAGGGTCACTTGCAGCGGTCTATCATAAGTCTGTCCAGACAAGTGTAGCTCTTGAGGCTGCAAAGTGACCACTGTTTTCCATAGCTTTAAGAAGGGAGCAAGGTCGGACCCAAGCAAGTACAGGCCAGTCATCCTGACATCAGTGCAGAAAGGTCCTAAAAGGCATTTTGAGGACAGAATAATTGAGCAATTGTTTGAGGCCAAAGTTTGCTCATCACTTAGCATGACTTTATGAAGGACAGATCATACCAAAGCAACCTGATCATCTCTTTGACTGAGTGACCAGCAAGGTAACCAGGGCAATGTCATAGACATAGTCTATCTGGACTTCAGAAAGGCTATTGACATTCTGGCACATGACAAGCTTAGGAACAAAGTACAACAGTGACGTTTACATGTAGTATATACAAGGTAGATTTCTAACTGGTTTGGGGGGCAGGGAGCAGAGGGTGGTGGTGGTGGTGCATGGGCACCACTCCAAGTGGAAAAGGGTACTCAACAGTGTTTTATTTATTTAAACATGTTTTACCAGTTAAGCACACAGACCCAGGGCTCATTTCCAATTGTGATTGGGGGTGGGGGGTGGGGATTGGGATAAAAGGGTGCAATTACAAAGTACAAACAGTACAGAGGCATACAATTTCCGTTGCAGAATACAAATGATACAGTTCGAAGTAGGGATCAGAACAAAAGTCACTAAAGGGATTAATACAGAGTACATACAGTTTCAAAGTTCATACAATTCACACAGCAAGATGCAGGTGGTTGAAATCCAAGTAGACATCAGGTCTAAAGTCATTGCAGTCCCTCAGAGAGGGCGTAGAGTTGGGCGGCACAAGTAGTACAGGAGTGATTACAGCAGGGCTCTAAAAGAAAGAGTCAGAGTGTTAGCCTTCAGGTCCCTTGGGGATTGGTGCTCGGGCTACCGCTTTTGGGATGTCATGATATCAGATTGTTAGTATCATGATATTTATTTAAAAAATATCATACGAACAGGGGTGTCACCAGGGGTACAAAGTTGGGGGAGGGGCTAATGCCCCTTAGTCAAAATCCTAACAAAGCAAGGGGGGTCCGGGGGCATGCCCCCCCCCGGAAAATTTTGAAATTTTACCTTCAAATGGTGGCTTTTCCTGCATTTTAGTGGTAAAAAATATGTTTGAAAAGCCTAGTTATCAGCCACATATTTAACGTGGTACATGTGGAAAAATGTGGTTACTGGTCCACCAAGAACAGGTTGCAGGAGGACCCCAGAGCAAATAAGAGACCAGAACAGCCAGACACACCATTATCCCAGCAGATCTGCTGGGAAGGTTGCAGGAGGACCCCAGAGCAAATGAGAGACCAGAACAGCCAGACACACGATTATCCCAGGAGATCTGCTGGGAAGGTTGTAGGAGGACCCCAGAGCAAATAAGAGACCAGAACAGCCAGACACACCATTATCCCAACAGATCTGCTGGGAAGGTTGCAGGAGGACCCCAGAGCAAATGAGAGACCAGAACAGCCAGACACACCATTATCCCTAAGATCTGCTGGGAAGGTTGCAGGAGGACCCCAGAGCAAATGAGAGACCAGAACAGCCAGACACACCGTTATCCCAGCAGATCTGCTGGGAAGGTTGCAGGAGGACCCCAGAGCAAATAAGAGACCAGAACAGCTAGACACACCATTATCCCAGCAGATCCCGTGGCAGTAAGGGAGGCAGGCAGTGCATTTGGGACTGGGTTCTGTTCCTGGTCTCAGATGCATGGATTTTTTTTATTTTTGCACTTTGTGCGATTTCAACTGTTAACCCCCTCACCCCCGGAGTTAGTTATTTTAGTTGGGGGGTTCGGGGGCGCAGTCCCCCATAACAGAGGGTGTGGGACAGAGCCCCCCCCCAAAATAAAGACTTATGCCACTAGCAATATATTGTGCTGTATTGGCAGTGGTATATTGCTGCGGCATGTCTTGCAACATTATGACCCTGCGTGTGGTGACAAGGAAACATATTAAGGTGAAATATAAAGATTTATTTAATTTGAGTTTTTGGACTGCAGCATGTGTTCATCCGGGGATGTTAAAGATTTACTTAACTTGAGTTTTGGACTGCAGCATGCATTTGTCGGGGGAAGGGGAGTGTTACCGGCTGGAGCATCTATGATTCAACAAGAATGGGATAAAAGGTTGTGCCAGACATGGATCTTTGGCTGCACTGCATCCTAGTTGGTAAAGAAGTACTGGTTGGCAAAATATGCCCTGATGAGGACATGGCTAAAGGACCTTCTTAGCCAATCAGGATGCAGAAAACATCTGACTCATTTTATAAGGCATGCTTATAAAATGGGCAAAAAAAATCCAAAATCCTGATTGATTGAAAGCTTTTTTCAGCCATATCCTTGTCAGGACACAACCTGCCAACCTGCACTAATACTGCCAAGCAAAACACAGCACATGGAGAAATCAATCTGTGCCTGCTCTCCCTATGCAGTTTCTCAGCTGGCATGCCATGAAACCTCAGCTGCTGCATTGGGAGAGCAGTGCCAGCAACAGAGAAACAGCAAGGAATAAATCCTCCCCCCCAGCACCACAACAAACTTTTCAGATTTAATACCTTTATGTACTTTTCTTTAATTCACTGCCCATCTGTGCCTAGCAGCTCTATGGTTATCGCTTCCAGAATTTCAAATTGGAGGCGCATAGCACAAGGATGCGTCCTCTAAGTAAAAGCAGAGATCTGCTCCTCCATGTGCTGTTTTGTGCGTCACTTAAAAAAAAATTATTTCAAGATACAGTACAGATTTCCCATACTCCGGTCCAAAGTACAACTGAGTTAGCGGCCCCATAGAAATCACAACAATCACTATGGCATCTGGCAAGGGACACGTTCACTCAGAAATGAAACCAGGCGCTTGCTGAAAAAGAGACGACTGCTCTGCTCTTTCACCCATGACAATGCCTCTTATCCTGGACAAAGTAATACAGTGTGTGGAAACAGGGAGCACAACCTTTGCAGAATCTGTCCGTGTATGTTTGCTGGGGGGCAGGGGAGGGCATGCCTACAATCCATCAAACAGTTTTATTCGATGCAAAAAGAAACGGCTGCTCTCCATGTTCCTTGATACCGTGGCACCTTTTATAAAAATGGGTCTGTGGTAGTGTGAAATGCAATTTAATACAGGGTGGGGGGAGATAACCTCAGCAGTATCTGTGTGTGTGGAGAGGAGGAAAGTGACCCACATGGTCCATAAACAGTTCACAAATAACTTCAATAGGGGGGCTACTTTTATTCCTCCAGATTTTAAAATTTCAGGTTTTAAAATTTTTGGCATGTTTTTTATTACTTTTTTTTCCTTAAACAGTTACTTGAAGGGGCCATTTTATAAGCGCAATAAGACACTCTGAGGTGTGGGTTATGGCCTGATAAGCACTTCCCAGGTGCTAAAGGCACTTGTCTGAAGTGCTTCCTGCCTCATAACGCACTTGGGCCTGCTCTTATCAGGCCATAACCCACACCTCCGTGGTGTCTTATTGCTTGCATCTACACCTGCTTTAAAAGATAAGGCACTGTATATTCCATTCCTGGCGAATAATGTTACTTTGAATTCGGTAGTCACTTTTAAAATGCACCTAATATTGCATTCTGGGTGAATGAGTTCAAAGCAGGAAAGCACCTGCACCAGCATTTCAGTCCCAATTTCTGCTCTTCAGTTCCCAGTGAAGGATGAAGTGAAAGATTCGATTAACTTGAAATAACACTGGGGAATGACCAGACGATTCTGTGTTATACATTACTAATGGGAACATCATTCTGCTGTATTCGTATCTTACTGATATGACAAACAGCATAACAGACAGAGGTGTGACTGCAAAGAATATTGTATATATTCTTCTTGTATGTTCTTCCTTTATGGTTGTGTTTTTTTACATTTACACTGGCACACCTAAGATAGGAAAGTTGATTTATTGTGAACTATTAGCATCAATTAAATGATTGCTTGTGGTAACTTATCTGTTAGCGTGTGTGTCTGTCGTTTTGTATGCCATTTCATGCAGGGGTGCAGTCCAGTTGAATATAATAAATAAGGGAAGACAGGAATATTTACTGACAGTTTTGGAGTTCAGTTTACATATCTGATTTTATAAAGTCACACATGTGCATTTTAATATAGGTAGTACTGTTGTACTTAGGATAAAGCCCCCATATAAAGTAACTCAGAAGGAAGGGTATTGCACTCACAGTTTTCTCTCCTGTATACTAAAGAAGCCTGCAAGGCATCACAGGAGGCGAGGCTTGTCTAGGGGCAAGTATTGATGGACACCTGGGTGGGCAACCGCCCATATGTGCAGAGGGGCTAATAGGGGATTATGTCTCTATGCAGCTGAATCCCTGAGGCTGACAAGAGGTCGGTGCCAGACAACTGGAGTTACCCCAGTAAAAAGAGGGACAGTCGGGAGGGCAGGCCTCTCTGAGCGTATGCTCACTGCAGGGCGGTGTCCTCTGACGGGGGAGGACACATCCGAAGCCGGTCTTGGGAGCCATCCCTCATGCCCCAGAGCTGGTGTCCTCGCAGGGTTTGGGATTATCTGGTTGGTGGCCTCATAAGAGGAGGTCGACTATTGGTGAATCAGGGCAAGCTGATTCAAGATTTCCAAGACTACCAAGCTGCACACATCACACTGATTGGATATATTGATAATTACAATTTGCTTTAATAAATATGTGGCTGCGGCCATTTGTCTCCATAACTGGCTGTGGTCTCAGTTTGTTACCGGTGGAACAAAATATGTGCCCTATAAGACAATCGTCACATGTGGATATACGGATGGTGCGGATTGAAAATGCCATTCTTTTGGTACCTAATGAATGATATTTCTGTGAAGCAGGACAAGGTGACTGACCAGCTATTCCCTTTACATACATCAGCCGCCAAATTCATTTTCGGGTCTCTCATGCAAAACATCCAGCTGCAACTTCCTTTTAATAGAGGAGCCACTCCGGGGCTTAATGCAAAGCTGATGATGGCAGAGTACATCAGTTTACCGAAGGGCTCCATAACTTGCGACAGATTTGCAAAGATGCAGCTGATATTGTTACTGTGTTTTCTTCTCAAGTTTTTCTCCTCTGGTAAATATCACAATTTATTAACCATTTAATGTTTAAGTTCACATAGATACAAAGATTAGCTCACTGCTCACAGCAAAATGATTTGTTGCTGGCGTTTCATTTAATACAGGTTGTGGTTCAAGCATTGTGTTAACCCAGAAGGAATCTAAAATGGGACCCCCAGGAGGCTCTGTGATTCTGCAGTGTGCCATGTCTGGATACAATATCAGCCATAACCACACACATTGGATCCATCAGGTACCTGAGCAAACTCAGCTGGAATGGTGACGGCGTTCAGATACGATACAACCTACATCTCTGCAGTGGTGAAGGATCGGATAATTCCATCCGTAACTGGTTCCGTCACCTTGCTGCAGGTTAACAAACTGAAACCCGAAGACACTGACGTATATTACTGCACAAGAGGTGCACAGTGATCTGTAGCCCATCTCTGCCCAGCTGAAAACTACAGCACGGTGTCCTTCTTGTTACTCAGTAAAGAAAACTACGGTTCAGTAGTACTTCAAACTCCCGTTACTGCTAATGTAAAGACGTTTAAACACACTGAGCGAGTACGCCCAAGAGGCAGTTTACAGGAAGATAAGTGCACTAGATTGTTAAAATGATGTTAGGAGGAAAGAAACTTCTGAATGACTTCTGTGCATCTCTCCAAATTTCCGCACATACTGTAACGTTTCAGTCCCAGTTCAAGGCAGCATGAGTATGAAATTCCTTGTGCAGATCAAGTTTTGCCCTCCCCAGCCTGTACACAGTAATTCTAGTAACACAACATTCTTGAGTGCACACTTGGCATTGGGCCATGAATGCTAAAGGCTGGTTTTCTGCATAGAGGAATTAAACTATGAAGTAGGAACCTAAAAAGAATGGAATCAATTAAGGTGAGAGTTTAGAATAAAGGAAGTTTCGCTGAAGTGTAAAGAAGTGTATCACTATCTTCTTAGTCAACTCTGAGTAGTGTCCAGAAGTGCATCCTGGTCTGGATGAGGCTTTACAGTAGCAAAAGATACATGATCATGATTTAAACAATCATTGTTTTTGTGAAAGAAGTAAGCAGCAGTATTTGCTGCTGTCTTGGCGCTGATATTTTGTGGTCGCCAATAATACTTTTGCCATATTTGATTCGCCTTTTTTGTGGTCGAGTGTCATTAATAATGCTGCTCACAGCCACCGATTACATTTTGTGATTTACATCAGAACAGGGAAACTGGCAGATGGGTGCAGGCATGGACTGGAGGGTGAGGGGGTCATAGAGCACTGCTGGTACAGTCCAAAAAGTTGAGATACCCCTTTGTGATTTCCACTTTTCGTGGTCCCGTAGAGTGACTCAGTAATAGTATTACAGAAATCATATTTTAGTGTACACAATTATCAATGTTTTTTTACCTCAGTCTGAACTACATGCTGCAGAATCAGATCGGCGATCCACATGCAGTTCAGACTAAGGTAAAATCGGAGGAGAGGAGACTAGTCGGCTGAGGCTCACGTCGATGCTGCTGCCTTAGTTATTTTTATCATGTTGTTTTTTTTTTTTTTTTTTTTACTGAAATGATTGAGCATTGGAGGGGCTTTAACTTCGATTGGGGGTGCTGTAGCCTCCCCAAAATCAGCATGGTGACACCACTGCATGCGAACATACAAAATTGCCAGCAGATACATACCATAATGGTCTATTGAGTCTGCTCGAGTGCACAGCTGGTTATACCAAGTAGCTGCCTCCCATCCTACTCCTCCTGGAGTTTTACTCTCTCCCCCTCTCCCTCACTGTTCCCCATCCCCCCCACGTTCCTTGTTGACCTAATCTTCTTCTTCTTTACCCTGTCCCAGCCCCTCTTGAAACTGGTTGCTGTCCTTGCTGCTGCCACCTCCTCTGGCAACTTGTTCCACACCTTCACCACCCTTTCTGTGAAGAAGTGCCTTCTCATTTCCCTCCTGAATCTGCCCCCTGCCAACTTCAGGCTATGACCCCTTGTACCCTCATTCCTTAAGTTAAAGATGCCCTGTATGCTAATCATATTTGTAGCCAAGTAGCAAAGAATCGCACAAAATCAGTCCTGGAGTACAAAGAATAATTTATTTGAAGAATGATGAAGGACGCCAACATGACTAAAAAGCTCTTCTTCCCAGCTCTACACCTTGACCAGTTTCATACTAACAGTACATCATCAGGAGAGTGTGTTTCCACATTCATTCTATGTCTTAAGTACTGGTTCTCTTAAAGGTGCAGTATACAAATTAAACCATATATTAAAGTGACACTAATAAATTTCAGCTAAATATGTGCAACTTTTTCACAACAGTGTATAAAAAGCTGAACTTATACAGACATTTAGAACCTATACATAGAAAAAAAAAACACACTTGTACATAACCACAGTATTTAATCTTTAAAACATTCTTTGAAACGACTATATGTTCATAAAAGCAGCAATATTCCATATTCATATATTACATATATACATAGCAGCTCCAAATGCCCTCTTTCAATGGGTTACCTTAATTGGAGGAGGCAATTGGTACATAATAGGCTGTGCTTATTGATTGTTGTTTCTGTAAAAAAAGACACATACTGTATATCAATCAGTATAAACTTCCTATTGAGAGAATAATAGAAACAAGAGAAAAGGGGCAACAAAACTACAGGGTGTGACACATCGATAAATGCAGCACCACCTATCTCTGTTCCACTCTAAACCAGGACGAATATACCCGGAGGAGACGGGGGCAGACCAGCAGGATCCATCACACCCCAGACAGACACGTAGAGGTGGTCAGAAACACAAGAGGCCGTGGCAAAAGGGGCAGACTGTGAACTGTGTGGACAACACTGAGGAACAGATTGTTATTAACATCTCACACAAGGAACTTAATGAGGCAGAAATAAAAATATTGGGAAGAGGATTATCATTTGTTCCAACTGTTGATGCCAGAGAATTTGATTTATTTATAGATCTGCATCAATTTATATGAAATTTAAATCTAAAAGCCTTCTTTAAGAAAGACAATATGGGTTGGGACTTGAATAGCCAGTTGGACACTGAGAGAATGATTATGTTCCAGGACGATATATCAGTTGGGACGAGGACTGAGGTAAGGCGGTTCAAACCACAGTCATGTTTTATGTCTCCATATAGTGACTCAGTTAGGATTTTTGAACAGAGGTATGAAGCACAATTCAAAGAGCTGTTGAGAAACAGGGATAGACCTAACTTTGTTAATATTTCAAAAAAAGAGGCTGAAGCTTTGAAAAGTTTAGAGAGTGATTTAGAACTCACACTGAAATCAGCAGATAAGGGAGGGTCAGTGGTGGTGATGTCTACTTATAATTATATTAAGGAAATTGAGAAGCAGCTAGATAATACAGATTTTTATTTACCACTGACAACTGATCCTACTGCTAGGTTTAAGACCTCTGTAGATTCATTTTTATATGAGTCAGAATGTGAGGGTTTGATAACACATGATGAAATGCTGTTCCTTACTGTTGATCACCCAGTCAGGGCAGTAATTTATGTGCTGCCCTAAATACAAAAAATCTGCATGATCCCCCAGGGCGTCCAGTTGTGTCAGGTATAGGGTCACTAGTTGAGCCCTTGTCTATATATGTGGATGCACATATCGGGCATTATGTGATCAGTCTCTGTTCTTACATAAGAGACACTACACACATTTTGGACATCCTGGGGAACATGCAGATAGAACAACCTTGGTTTTTGTTTCCATGGATGTCGTATCCCTTTATACTAATATACCACATGGGGGGGATTGAAACCCTGAAATACTGGTTTTGCCAGGATGTCAGCCTCTCTCATGGGAAGAGAGAATTCCTGGTACAATGCGCGGAACATGTTCTGACCAAGAATTATTTTCTGTTCCAGGAACAATTTGTTCTGCAGCTTGAAGGTACGGCTATGGGGGCAACATTTGCTCCCAATTATGCAAATTTGTACTTGGGCTTTTGGGAGAAAACAACTGTCTATGATGCACAGAACAATCCTTATTATGATAGGATTGATATTTGGCGTTGCTTTATAGATGACATTTTTATGGTGTGGCGTGGCACGCTTAAAGACCTAGGGGAATTTGTGAAATACCTGGAGAACAGTAATGACCATTTAAAATTTTCTGTACAGAGTAGTCCTGATTCAGTTTCCTTTTGGGATTTAAGAATTTCAAACAAACCAGATGGGACCTTGGGTACAAATTAGTTTAGAAAGGAGACTGATAGGAACTCTTTGTTACATGCCTCCAGCTGCCACCTGCAGCACATGATCTCTAACATTTCCAAAGCCCAATTGCTGAGGAGTGCACATAAACTGTAGTGAAGAGAATGAATACACAGAAAATAGCATTGGAATGTGTAATACATTTCTTAATAGTGGGTATTTGGGTACTACAGGTGATCGAGCTTGTAGAGACGTTGACGCCCGGGATAGGACAACTTTGTTCAATCCTAGGAACAGGGACAATGATTCCTGTAGACTGAATTTTGTTGCCACCTATACCAGACACTCCAGGGATATACTGTAATTGGAGCATATTAGAGGGAGAGCCAGCCCTTGAGGGTGTGACACAACAAAAGACGAGGATGGTATACAAGAGGGCATCGTGGCTCAGTTGGTAGCACATCTGCCTCTGGACCAGAAGGTTGTGGTTTCTCGTCCCACACCGGGATTGGACTTGCACCTAAAATCGCTGGCATCCGAGTGCAGTATTGGGGGGTGCTGTACTGCTGGAGTGTGCCATCCTTCGGATGAGACGTTAAACCGAGGTCCCTTCTGCCCATCCTGGTGTTGTCCTGGTGGGTGTCCAGGTGGAAGTAAAAGAACCCAGGGCACTCTTCGCAAAGAGTAGGGAACATTCCCGGTGTCCTGGCCAACATTCCCCTTCCCATAAACCGGTTCATGCAATTATCCAGGCTGTGTGTGGGTGATGATGTGCGATATGGCCGCCACCACATATTCAGTCACTTCACTACCAGTCTAGCATTGCTTGTAAAGCACTTTGGATGTATGAAAAGCGCTATATAAATGCTGATTATTCTTCTTCTTCTTCTAACATTAGGGACTGTTTGGTCCACAGTTATCAGAAAAGTACAACCTGTGACACACAGAGAAGGCCGTTACCTGATGGCATGTAAAAATGTGGGGTGTGTAAATATTGCGTCTCTGTTCTGGAGTGTAAGACATTCACAAGTTATAATTGTGAAAAAAGTTTTCCCATAAAGTGTTTCATCAATTGTATCTCTGAAAACGTTGTTTATTTGGCTACATGCCGGTGTGGGGCCTTTTATGTGGGCAAGCCCACGAGATCATTGAAGTTAAGGATGGGGGAGTATTTGCAGTCAATAAACAACAATGATGCAAGAAGTGCTCTTGCAATTCATTGCAGAACTACAAAAAATACATTAATCATAGATTCAAGTTCTGCGGATTGGATGAGATTAAATTGGGGCCAAGAGAGGGAGATGTAGACAACAGGTTACGCATTTGGGAAGCTTATTGGATCTATACCTTGGGGGCCTTACACTCTCGGGGGCTTAATGACCATATTGATTTGTTACCTTGCATTCAGGATAAAAAGAAAATGAAATGAGTAATATAAGGTTTAGCGTGGAAAAGAGATAGGTGGTGCTGCATTTATCGATGTGTCACACCCTGTAGTTTTGTTGCTCCTTTTTTCTTGTTTCTATTATTCTCTCAATAGGAAGTTTATACTGATTGATATACAGTATGTGTCTTTTTTTACAGAAACAACAGTCAATAAGCACAGCCTATTATCAGGGCCCCTACTTTTCTGCGGCACAGTGGGACCAAGTTCTGCGGTAAGACATTACTTACACGCAGGGACTTCTATGTATGGGTGGTTAGTAATTTCATGGAAGTTCTGTGGCATTAACAAACAACCACATCACAGTGTCAGCTTCTCATCCTGATTTCACTTTCATGACAGTGGTTATAGCAATGAGGATGGTGGAAAGCACAGTAACACTAGTTCAAAAATAACAGACCTATAAAAATAATTTTATGCCTAAAAAAGCAAAACAAATGTCTCTCCCTTAAGGTCCTAGCCTGTTGCATAAATGAGATATGCAGAGGGGATCTTATGTGATAAATAATGTATTTCTATATGCATGCTATCTATCCCACTAATGAGGTTTCCACTGTCTATCACTTATATTTGTATGTGCTTTCTACACCACTCATGAGGTTCCCACTGTGTATCACTTATATATTTATATGCAATCTGTAACATACATACAAATGTGTGTGTGTGTATATATACATTTAATTTCCATGAACTTGCATCCTCATTCATACAGGTCCCATTGGAAATGAAATAGAGGAGTTATTGCAAAACTAATTTTTCATGTCAGCCTGCTTTCCCTGACACACTGCGTAACACCATCAGGCCATGACATGCATGTGAACTGATAGTGAGATAGTGCTCTCCAGCCCATCACAATGTGACAGAACACTGCACCATACCTTCCCAGGCTCCGAGCAGTGATGTGTTCCACCAATCCTTGTGCTGCCCAGCCAGCTCCCAGAGCTAATCTCTGAACCTGAGTTGCCGGCACGGAAACACAGCATGCTACCCTCTGGCCCAACAGCTGTCCCTGCACACAACATTTCTCCATAACTTTTAGGTGATTCTATCAACCAGTGACAATATGTAATCGACCCTGGCAAAAATGCATACAGTGCAATTATTTATTTAACAGGTCTATGCTTTCAGCAGGTCTACACATTATTATATTCCACTTTTCTGGGCATAATTACTTTATTTTTCTTAAAAATGACAGTCAAATTCAATTTACCAGTTATTCATTTCAGATGGCATCTCTATACCTTGAAGGCACAAATAGGTTTGTACAAAGTGAGTATGGACTTAACAGGTCTGTGCTATTAACAAGGTTTTGTTTAAGTTGGCTCTAGTGCAATAATGTAAGACTGAACATTGTATTAGGCTGTAGTGCAGGTTGAGCAACTATCACCATGCAAGATGTGCTGTGCCACCGTCTCTGGCAGTGGGAACTGTGGAAGATAAGTGACTGCTCATTTCTGTTGCAGAATGCAGCCATTTCATTAGCTAATGTATGATGTTATAGCAATGATAACATCACATTCTGAGCATATAGGGGGGTTTTGGATATGAAAAGAGGGGAAGGGAAACAGATTCTATGAATAAACAGAAATATTAATAAAAACTCACCAAAAAGAGTGAATTCTGCGGCAATCAGAAGTTCTATGTAGTTGCAAGTTCTAGCAAAATTCTATGCGTCAGAATTTAGGGCCTTGTTTATTATAAAATTCAATTGCCTCCTCCAATTAAGGTAACCTATTGAAAGAGGGCATTTGGAGCTGGTATTTATATATGTAATAGATGGATATGGAATATTGCTGCTTCTATAAACAATATATAGTTGCTTCAAATAATGTTTTAAAGATTAGATACTGTGGTTATGCACAAGTGTGTTTCTGTTTTTGGTTTTTTTCTATGTATAGGTTCTAAATGTCTGTACAAGTTTAGCTTTTTATACACTGTTGTGAGAAAATTGCATGTATTTAGCTGAACTTTATTAGTGTCATTTTAATATATGGTTTAATTTGTATACTGCACCTTTAAGAGAACCAGTACTTAAGACATAGAATGAATGTGGAAACACACCTTCCTGATGACGTATCATACTTTAAACCAGTCGAGGTGTACAGCTGGGAAGAAGAGTTTTTTAGTCATGTTGGCGTCCTTCATCATTGTTTAAATAAATTATTCTTTGTACTCCAGGACTGAGGTTGTGCGAGGCTTTGCTACTTGGCTATGATTATTTTGTGAATCATACCCTCGTGTCTGCAGAACTGGATTTGCTGGATTTTCTTTTTAATCATATTTATACCGTTTAGGTACTTGAAGGTCTCAATCAGATCCCCTCTCTCTCTCTCTCTTTCTCTCTCTCTTGTCCTACAGGGAGTACATATTCAGTACCCTCAGTCTCTCTTTGTATGTTCTGTCCCCCATGCCCTGGATCAATTTGATTGCTCTCTGCTGTACCTCCTCCAGTAGTTTGATATCTTTCTTAATGTAGGGGCGCCAGAACTGGACACAATACTCCAGGTGTGGTCTCACTAGTGACCTGTACAGCAGCAGAATAATCTCCTCCCTCCAAGAGGTGCTTCCCCTGGCTATACAACCCAGCATTCTATTTGCTTTGGCTGCTGCCTTATGGCACTTTGCTGTATGTTTTATGTCACCCCTGACCATAACCCCAGGTCCTTCTCCTCTTCCGATGCTGTCACCTGAATTCCCTCTAGCTAGTAACTGGCCTTTGGCTTCCTGGCTCCCATGTACATGATATATTGGTTATCACAATAATCTACCGCATTTAGAATTTTAGGAAAAATAGCAAAAATCTGATTGGAGGAAGGTAGGAAATTAGGAGTCATGGTTGCATTTGGAGAGGGACATCCTGCTGGAGCAGCAGGTTAAGATGGCTTATCAAAATATACCATGCTGCATGATAATTGTGATTTTTTTTAATGATAAATAATTGTTAGTTGGAATTATCATGATATGTAATCATAATGTGTTATCACGATATACCTAAATGCTATTCAGTGTTTTCATCAACAGTGTGGAAGCTGATGTCTCCAGCATGCTGCTTACATTTGCTGATGACACGGAAGCTGGCCAGAGGAGTGGATTCCCTCGAGAACAGGGACACATTCCAGAAGGACCTGCACAAACTGGCTAGTTGTTCAGACCACTGGAGTCTTGGATCCAATGTAGCCTGATTCCGTTTGCTACACACTGGGGAGGTAAAACAGAGGTATGACCTGCTTATTATGTGGACCTCCTCATGCTGCAGTGAAGGATTAAAAGGATCTGGGTGTCATAGTAAACAAGGGGCTTTGATATGACAAACAATGTGTGACTGCTGTCAAGAAGACTGGCAGAATACTGGGGTACATCAAAGGGGGGGGGGGTACAGCAGAGCAGGAGAAGTAATCCTGCCATGCTTCAAGGCCCTGGTTAGGCCTCGTCTGGAGTAATGCGATCAGTTCTGAATTCCTCAGTACAAAAATGACACGAGGCTGCCAAGAGAGTGAAATGCAGTGAAAGCTGCAGAACCATGAATATGATCATGGGTCAGGGGATAGAAGCTATGAGGAGAGGCTGAAGGCCCTTGTGTTCTCCCTGGAGAAAAGGAGGTTGAAAGGGGACATGATCTCAGTTTGTGCAGACACTCTTAGCCCTCCTTGCCAGCCTCTGCTTGTGATGTTCTATGCTCGGGGCACAGACCCAGGTTGCAGTGTGCCAGAGTGTTCCCCCAGCACCAGGTGCCACAGAGTCAGCTCTCTGAAGGTTCATGTCCTTTCAGTTACTTTCCAGTTATGGCCACCCAATGGCACAACAGAACTACATTGTATTTCTGTGCTGGCAGCCCGGGTTCAGAAGTGAGCCAGTGAGCCAGAGTCATGTGTAGCCCAGGGCTGGGAGTACTGCCAAGTGCAATGTGAGGCAGCCTGCCGAGCAAGGTGCCCACTCTGCCTGGCTCCACTGCTGCAACAACCCCTAGCAGTGGGCAAGGGTATTTGCTCCTCCAAGAGGGGTAGAAACATAGAAATATAGAATTTGATGGCAGATAAGGACTGCGTGGCCCACCAAGTCTGCCCATTTCCCTACCTAATGGATAAACTGCAGATCCTAGTTAACCAACAGCCTGCTTCCTCCTACCCCCACTAGCATTGCCTTATGTCTGTCCCATGCATTCTTGAATTCCCCCACTGTTTTTGACTCTACGACCTCCTCAGGAAGGCTGTTCCATGTATCCACAACCCTCTCTGTGAAGAAATACTTCCTCACATTACCTCTGAGCCATCCCCCCCCATCTTCAAATTGTGCCCCCTTGTTTTTGCACATCTCTTTTTCTGAAAGATGCTACCCTCTTGGACTTTGTTGATTCCCTTGAGGTATTTCAAAGTTTCTATCATGTCTGTCCTCTCCCTCCTTTCCTCGAGGCTATACATCTTTAGTTCCTTTAGTCTTTCTCTATATGTCTTCTGATGCAGACCCTGCATCATTTTGGTTGCCCTCCTCTGGACAGCCTCCACCCTGTCTATGTCTTCGCAGAGAGGGGATCTCCAGAACTGTACACAGTACTCCAGATGTGGTCTTACCAACTGTCTGTACAGAGGGTCAACAACTTGAATGAATGAATGAATGCAACTATTTATATGGCGCCTTTCTTAAACTAAGGGCTCCCTTCCTGTTTTCTACTGGTGATGCCTCTCCCTATGCATCCCAGTATCCCCCCAGCCCTCATTACTGCCTTCACACGTTGCTGGCCCACCTTTAGGTCATCTGATATGACTACCCCCAGGTCCCTTTCTATTTCTGTTGTTGTCAGTATCTCACCCCCCCATTGTGTACTCTTCCTCTGGGTTTCTGTTTCCCAGGTGCATTACTTTGCACTTCTTTGCATTGAATCTAAGCTGCCATACATTTGACTATTCCTCCAACCTTGCCAAGTCCCTTTTCATCCTTTCCACCCCACCTTGTGTATCAACCTTGTTGCAGATCTTTGTGTCATCTTCAAAGAGATATACTTTCCCTTCCATTTCCTATGCACTGTTTTCCCTGGATCCCCTCCTCTACTTCACACTCCCGCCCTTTCTCTTTGTCCTCTGACCGCGCCTTGTCTCTCAGCTCTCCTACTTAAGTCTCTCCCTTGCTGTCCTTCTCAGGTCCTCTCCTGGCCCGTTGGGGCTTGGGAACCCTCCAACTCGACCCCCAGTGCTGCCGTGGACCCTCTGCTGCCTGCCCAGGAACCAACCGAAGATCCACCTGCCCTGCTGAAGCCACCAAGTCTTGCGCCTTGCTCCTACAGGAAGCCGTTGCTAGGGGCCACCCGCTGAAACTCCTGCCCAGAAGCAGAACCAGGAGCCCGGCCGCACCCTGGTCCTTAGACCTGCTAAAGCCGTAAAAGCCGCCAGGTACGTTTCTCACTGAATCTAGCTGCCGGTTGCCTCCAGCCCAGTCTGAAGTACTGCCTGGCTGTACTCTCTCAGGAAAAGCGGCTGTTTTTACCTGAAATCGCTGACTTTGGGAATTTTCACGACCTGGGACTAGGAGCACCGCTCAAAAGCGCCTCCCTACCCGCTTAAGGCTAACACCGAGCGGTCTCAAGACTTAAATGATACAGCCCTTCCGGTGGCAGTTTGTCCCACCGGATTGCTTACTGCTCCCACCCTCCCCCACCTCACCCACCCTAGATGACCTTTAGATTTATAGTACTCTGAGCGTCATAAGTGCCCACTTTCCCATTGGTTCCTTATATTCTCTCACCGCTGGGGGTGATCTACCCTCAACGTCTGCCAAAAGTTCATATTCTCCTTCGCGCCAAATAGTCCTCCACTGATCTTTTCCTTCCTCCAGAACACACCACACGGTTTTTCTATATATACCCCCCTTCCCTATTAAACTCTCCCCCTTATCCCTAACGCTACCTTTTTGCTTTCCTTCTCTCTCCTCCTACCTGCTTTAGGTCTATTTCTCTGAACCTAGCTCCAGCTCTACCTTTCCCTCAACCCTATCTGGAAAAGGCTTTTAGCTGCTCAAATAAAGGATCTCGGCACAAAAGTGAGAAACATGTCTTCCTCACCTACATTCACACAGTGTCATCACGGCAGACCAAATGGGCCTATTGTTCTAATCTGCCCTTTTCTCCTCTGGGGCATGAACGAAGTCTCTCTGACACTGCGCTGTGAGATTCTCCAAACCCCCCCATAGCCACTGACTTTAGTCTCTCTAACCTCATGATTGCAGACCTACAACCCAAACCCTCTTGGGTACACCTTCTCCTTAACAAAGGCTGCACTTATCGAGTTCTGCATTTCCTCAAAAAAAAGTGGAAGGTACGTAGGAGTGCCCTAGACCTCCTCAACACACCGCTTATGTTCCTAGCATCACTCCTGATTAACCTCTCTGGGGATATCGAGCTGAATCCAGGCCCCCCCTGCAATGGGGCTCCCCCGAAAGTGTTAACCAGTCAATCTAAAGGTCTACTCATATCGCATATGAACATCAGAAGCCTACTGTATCACCTGCCAGAAGTGGAAGCATGGCTCAAAACATACGATCCTGACATACTGTGCCTTCGAGACCTGGCTAAAATCTAGAACCCCGACACTATGTGCACCATACCTGGCTACTCATTTATTCATGGGACAGACCGGGTCCAAGAGGTGGAGGTGTTGCCCTCTACCATAAGTCTTACCTGAACATCAGCATAATCTCGGACCCAAACCCCCAACTATGTGTGAATCAATGCATGCGCCCTGTCACTTGGTTCTAAAAACTCCTATAATCTGTATTTACAATCCACCCTCAGGAGGAGTGAACGGCTCCAGGAAGCACTCCAGCTAACTCTAAAATACATGCAGAATAATGAAGCTGTCATCCTTGGTGATGTTAACCTGAACTGGCTGGGTCCCTCCCACAATACTCTGGCCTCATTAGTACAAGGCTTAAATTTTCACCAGCAAATAACGGATAACACCAGATTGTCAACACCGAAGTCTGGTACACTTATCAACTGGATCCTGATGAACAGACCTGAACATATGACTAGCTCTGGGATCTTGGCTGATTCCATCTCTGACCACTCTCCTATCTACTGTCAATGGAGCGCTGGTCGGCCACCCCCCAACCTCGGCTGGTCACTTTTACGTACTTTGCAAACTTGGATGAAAATGCCTTCCTCCTGGATATCACACATTGACTGGTCGGACATATTCCATGCAGTGAATGTAGAGGATGCCTAAATGCATTTCTACCATTTTCTCCCTGTGCAAATCAAGCATGCTCCAAAAGCCACACGAAGAGTCAGGGGAAAACAAACCAGATGGCTCCAGAATGATCTCCTACAACAACTTTGACGCAGGGACAAATGCTGGAAAATCTTCAAAAGCTCTGGGTTGCCTAGGGACTACTCAACATACAGACAGCAAAGGAATTCCTGCAGAAAGAACACAAGGCTAGCTAAAAGCTTGTACTATCAGAACTTGCTAAAAAACTCAGCCCATGATCCCTGTAAATTTTGAGGCACATAAAAACCTTCCTGGGGACACCACAATCAGTCACACCTCTGGTATGGTTATAAGTGGCTCCCACTGTAATAACCCCATCACCATAGCTAATGCCTTCAACAACATGTTCTCTGACCTCTCATCCTATACCAGTGCACTGCCTTCAGCAACCCCCACTTCCAACGATATGCCTCCATCTGACTCCGCCTCCAACACCAGTAACCCGAAACCTTACCCCCTCCATTTCAAAGCCATTACTAGCACTCAGGTTCTGAACCTACTAATGAAAATATCGGATTATTCCAGTCCTGGCTTGGACCAACTGGAACCTCGCCTGTTAAAACTAGCTGCGCATTTTATCTCCAAATCACTAGCAGGAATCTTCACCTTGTCCCTTGCCAGTGGCATAGTACCAGAACTATGGAAATTAGCAAGGATCTCACCAATCTACAAAAAAGGGAACAAAAATGACATCTCTAATTACAGGCCTATTGCAATATTATCCCCACTTAGCAAAATCCTTGAAAAACTGGTTGCCACACAGATCCATGGATTCCTTGATACCACTAAGCAGCTCAATGATGCACAGCATGGGTTCAGGAAAAACCATAGCACTACGATGGCCCTAGCTAAGTTCACCACAGACATCCTCTCTGACATGGATCAAGGAAGGCTCACAAGGGCTGTCTTTATTGACCTTACCAAGGCGTTTGACCTTGTGGACCACCCCCTGCTCCTGTCCACCCTCTGGAAAATAGGTGCTCCTCCCAGTACTTAACTGGTTTAGGAGTTACCTAGCAGACAGGTCTCAGGCTGTTAAGTTCAATTCAGCCTTTTCCTCCACAGTGAAAATGAACGTCGGAGTTCCCCAAGGCTCTATTCTGGGGCCTCTTCTATTCACATTATTTATCAACAACCTCCCTGATGAAATACCTGCCTGCTCCTTGCTTCTCTATGCAAATGACCTGGTCATCTATGCCAGCTCACACATTGTCGAGCACATTGACATGTCACTAAATGGAGCCTACTCCAGTGTCCAGAAATGGCTATACTCCCACCGCCTTATTCTTAATTCCACCAAGACTAATGCCATATTACTAGGCACCACACAAAAGCTTCGATCGTGTACCACCCCTCTGAATATCCTTGATCTAAATGGAAATCCTCTACAGGTGGTTACCTCCTTCCGTTACCTGGGCATCCTACTGGACCAATCCCTTGATTTAAATCTACACATCCAAACCACATGCAAGAATGTTAACTGCAAGTTGGGAGCAGCCTACAGAACCGACTACATGCTTACATCTTCTGCTAAACTAGCCATAGCCAGGGGGATTCTACTACCTACGCCTACCTACTGTGCGCCCATACTTACTTCTGCCCACAAATCTGCACTGCACAAATGGGATGTAACCTACAATAATATATGTCGATTCACCGCAAAAGCACCACGACTTCTACATCACTGCCAGCTATACACTGACCTTGGGTGGCTCTCCCCCTTGGCCACCAGGAGCTACTACCTGGGCTGTCTAATTGACTCTATTCTCAGACAAAGACAGCCAGCTGAACTTGCTAAATTACTTCTTCCTTCAATCCCAAACCGTGAGCTAAGATCATCAGACAAAGCCTTTCTGGATGTTCCTCACTGCCATACAAATAAAGGAACCGTCTCTTTCCAATATGCAGCCCCTAAGCTGTGGAACCAGCTTCTTCTGGACCTCAGACTTGCACCCTCGCACCCTGCCTTCAAGCGTGGGCTGAGACTTCACTTGGCCACCCTAGATCAATGCACCTGCTTTGACCCAACCTGATCTCCACATCTCCCCTGCTTCTACCCCTCCCTTGCTACCTGTCTCCTCACTGCTCCTCCTTCTTCCTCCTAAGACTTACCCTTCCTTCAAGCCCCCTATCTTTTCTCCTGTATCTTCTTATCAAATGTCCATTCTGCTGCAAATGTACTATATAGATATGTTAATGTGAATGATCGCCTTATTTAACTGCTATGTTTTATTCTCTTAACTGTCATCCTTTCTCTTGGGCAAGGTCTAATTTTGACTACAGACAAATGTTGGTACTGTAAGGCTCACTTCCCCTTTCCCCTGCTTCCCCTACTCCTTACCTCCGAACATCCACGGCCAGGGACTGTTACCGGCTCGTATGCCCAGTCTTGGAACCATGAGCTCGGCAGCACATACCCACCTACGACCACTGAAGCCGTAATGTGTGCCATATTTTTTCTCGTCCGTCCACTGCCTTCGAACATCCACGGCCAGGGACTGCTGCCGGCTCGCATGCCCAGTCTCGGAACCATGAGCACAGCTTCACATACCCACCTACCTCAACTGAAGCCGTAATGTACGCTGTATTTTTCCTCGCCCGTCCTCTGCCTCCGAACATCCACGGCCAGGGACTGTTGTCGGCTCGCATGTCCAGTCTCGGAACCATGAGCTCGGCTGCACTTACCCACCTATTACCACTGAAGCCGTAATGTGCGCCGTATTTTTCTCCCACTCCTTCTCTCATGCCTGACTGTTTGACCATTGATACTGGTGTCCCCCTAGCCTGCCGCCGTAAATGCCGCTGGTTTATCTCACTAATACCACGGGCTGCCTGCTGCTGCTTGCCAGTTGTAGCTCCTTCAACCAGACTTAGCCTTTTCTCCTGATACTGACTCACCTCCTCTCCATACCTGCGCTTTTGGCTGACTACCCCGCCTCAATCTCGTTGCCTTTACCCTTCCCTGCCACTCCACTCCATCTTGCTCAGCGGGGGTACCACAAACCTGGCTAAAATCTAGTGCTTTTTCCGGTAAAGCCGTAAGTTTCCCCCACGGCTCTCAGACCCCCTGATCTTTACCCTTTACTAGTACCAACACTCCCCTGTAACCTCTTTGTACTGTACTGTTGCTCACTATCTAGACTAGCCTACACCATGTTAGCCTAGCTGAAATTGCCTCTGTATTGTATGAATGTACTCTGTACTGACTGCCTCAATTGTAATGTTGCTTCCTGTGTTATCCTGTATTGTACTCTCCCGGGCCGTGCCTGAAAATAGTCACCTGCTGGCTAGCGCACCTACCCGGTTAACAAAAGCTAAATAAAAAATGTCACTTATAAAGACATTAAAAAGGACCGGCCCAAGTACTGAACCCTGTGGTACCCCACTAGTAACCCTCCTTTCTTTACTGTGGACTCCATTTACTATTACCCACTGTGTCCTGTTGTCTAGCCAGTGTTTTACCAGGCTAAAACCCTGGGACCCCTCCCAGGCTGGCTAATTTGTTTATTAATCTTTGTATGGGACTGTGTCAAATGCCTTGCTAAAGTCTAGGTAGGCCATGTCCACAGCCCTCCCTGGTCTACTGCTTTGGTCACCCAGTCAAAGAAATCAATTAGATTTGTCTGACATGACCTTCCCGCTGTGAATCCATGCTGCCTTGGGTCCTATGCCCCACTGGCCTCTAGGTACTTAACAATTCTTTCCTTCAGAAGTGATTCCATAATTTTTCCTACCACTGAGGTCAAACTGACAGGTCTGTAGTTTCCTGCCTCTGTCTTGCTCCCACTTTTGTGAAGGGGAATCACATCTGCCCCCCTCCAGTCCTCAGGTACTACACCATCCTCCCATGATTTATTAAAAAGGGTAGTCAGTGGTGTTACTAGTTCTTCCTTTAGTTCTTTTAGAATTCTGGGGTGAATCCCATCAGGCTCCATTGCTTTATCCACCTTCAGTTTTAAGAGTTCTTTCAGAACCCTTTCTTCTGTGAAAGGACTAATATCAACCCCCCTACCCAGAGTGCTTCTATTGACCGGATTAGGTATTTCCCCCTCCTTTTCATTGTGAATAATGAGCAGAAGTATTTGTTCAGTATCCCTGCTTTTTCACTGTCACTCTCTGCCCAACCACCTTCCTCTTTGTTCAGCCTCAGTATCCCTGTCTTAGTCTTTCTTTGCTCCCTAATTTACCTGTGAAAGGTTTTATCTCCCTTCTTAACAGAGTTGGCTATCTTTTCCTCAGTTTGGGTCTTTGCTATTCTAACTGCCTTACCTGCCTCCTTCTGTTTTAACTGGTACAGTTCTCTGTCCTGCTCATTCTGTGTTTCCTTATACTTCCTGAATGCTATATTTTTCTCCCTTACCTTTCCCTCCACTTCTTTTGAGAACCGTAGTGGTTTTTCTTTCATTTTGATTTGTTTATTTGCTTCACACAAAGGCTTGTTGCCTCTGTGATGGCAGTTTTGATGTTTCCCCATTGTTGCTCCACCCCACCTTCTTGCCTGTTTGCTAGTGCTTTTCTGAGGCACTCTCCCATTTTGACAAAATTGCCCTCCTGAAGTCCAGTACCTTCACTTTTGTGTGGCTTGACTCTACAGCTAAGTTTATCGTGAACCACACTGTTTGGTGGTCGCTTGTTCCCAGATGGCTACCCATTTCAAGATCAGAGATCCTCGCTCTGCCCCATTTTAGGGTACCAGGTCTAAGATTGCTGTCTCCCGAGTGGGTTCCAAAACTAGCTGTCTGACATATGCCCCTTGTAGGGCATCGAGAATGGCCCTGCTCTTGGATGTGGCTGCAGCAAAGGTGCTCCAGTCAACATCTGGCATATTCAGGTCCCCCATCAGCCATATCTCCCCTTTCTCTGCCATCCCAAGGATGCTTTCTATCATTTCTTTGTCCATTTCATCCCCCCTGAGACGGGGTCTGTATACAACCCCTGTGCAGATTGTGGAGCCATTTCCAGTCTCCAGGGTGACCCACAGTGCCTCCTCTCCTCCCTGTTTACCCTTTAGCTCTGTTGATTTGATCCCTTCCCTTACATAGAGAGCTACTCCTCCTCCTCCTCCTCCTCTTCTTCCCTCCCTGTCCCTCCTGTAGATTGTGTACCCTGGTATGTTGACATCCCAGTCATGGTTCTCTGTGTACCATGTTTCTGTGACTGCCACAATATCCAGGCATCCCTCTTCCATCAAAGCCACTATTTCAGGGAGCTTTGTACCTAGACTACGGGCATTGGTACTCATTACCTTCCATTTTTTATGGCTTAATTTCTTTTTGCTCCATCTCTGTCCCCACTGCCTTTGTCTTTTTCACCATTTACCCCTGCCCTTCCCCCTATCGACTGCTCTATCTTAGCATTTACCTCACTAATCACCCTGATTTTTTTGGGGGGGAGGCTAGGATTCCCCTTCTCCTCTCTAGTGCCTCCCCCCTTGGCTAGTTTAAATGCTTCCCAATGAAGCATTTAAACCTAATACCTAGGATACTGGTTCCCCTCCAGGATAGATGCAGACCATCGCACCTGTATAGGCCTGCATCCCTCCAGGTGGAGCCCCAGTCCCCAATGAAGCCAAATCCCTGAGCTCTGCAGCAGCTTTTCAACCAGTCATTGAATGCCATGGTGCGGAGTGCCTTAGCATCATCCATGCCATAGACAGGTAGCACTTCTGAGAAAGTTACCATGTGTGCTACTTGTCTAAAGCCCCTCCCCAACACCCTACAAACTCTGGTTGCACTGCTCTGATCCCATTCTCAGCCAGGTCATTCGTCCCTAGGTGGATAATGACATCCAGCTCACTCCTCCTTGCCACTGCTCCCACGATCCTGAGGATTTGTTTCCTGTCCCTCCAAGCCTTGGTGCTGGGCAGGCACCTTACCTCCCTTTCCCCTCCTTCCTCCCCAGTTCTACCCCCTTAACAATTGAGTCTCCCACCGGGAGTTGTTTCCTTCCCCTGTGGGGTCCTTGGCCACCCTCGTGTGGGTCTCCATTGTAGAGGTTCCCAGCATCCTCTTTGGTCTCCACTGCAGGTGCCTCCATAGAGGAACCATGCTTCACCAGAGTGGCGAATGAATTATGGAGAGGCACAACTGGAGGGGTGCACTTCTGTTTCACCACCTTCACCCTCCCTGAGCCCACCATGGTCCAACCACACCTCTTTCTTGGCAACCTCTGAGATAGTGGCAGTGGCTGGGTGGTCCCTGGGCAGGGAAGCAGCTTTTGTGAATCCTTGCCAGGTCAGCATGGAGATGTACAACCTCCTCCCTCAGACCAGAGAGGTGCCTGCAAATAGGGCAGCAACGCAGTCTCCAGAATGTCTCCTGGAAGACGGCTGCTCCACAGCCAGTGCATTGCACCACTCCCCACATGTCTGTGTCCCTTCCTGTTACAGATGCATTTTTGTTTTTTGTTCTTGTTTTAGTGTGTGCAAGCTTGTGAGTGTCTCTACCCCCATTCAGTGTGCTGTGCCTTTAAGGATATGAACAGGTGTATGTTGTTAGCAGTTTTGGGGAAGTGATGTCAGAGCCCCTGCTATAAAGGAAGTTATGCGCTTGGGGCAGGTTGGGTGAGGGGAAGGGTGAGTGGGAGTAAACCTATGCCATCCAGAAACAATCACCTACAACTCTTACCCTCCACCCCGGGGAGTGCCTTCCTTCCTTTCAGACTCCTATTTCACAAAGGCTAAGTAACAGGTCTAGTCACAACTGACTGCAAATATCTTCCAGCTACAGTTCCTCCCTGGCAAATTAAAGTTAAAACTAAGACAAGTCCACCCCAAAAACAGAATCAATACTAGTTACTTACACATGTCCAAAAAGTAATAATTCATTTCATTTCAGTGTAGTCTAGAAAATAACCTCCCTAATTCAAGGAAGCTGTGGCTGATTTCTGCTGCTTAGCATCAGCTCAGTGTCCCCTGCAGGCGGACAAGGTGAACAAAGGCTACAGTGGCACCATGTGAGGAGGCTGGACAGATATGTGTTTATTTATTTAAAAGTTTTACTAGGAAAGCATGCTGAGCAGAATACTGCTCAATTCCAGATGTGTCCTGGGGGTAGGGCAGAGTACAAGGACATTGTAAGTACAACATTTAGTAGTGAGGACCAGTACACAGTAATGGAGTACATCATGCAAGAAAGTACATACAATATAGAAGTACCAGGTACAGTGTACATAATACAATGCAGCAGTTGGAGGTTAGAGCTGGGTAGTTGTAGAGACTATGCTAAGATACCCACATACATCATAGTGCTGCAGGACTGTGCTTATTCCAACAACTTGGAGGGGCTGGCCTTAAGCGGGCAGGATGGTTAGTTACATGTGCAGGAGGAGGAGAAATGAGCTTTGAGCATCCATCAGCCTGGAAAATTGCTACTGTCACTCCCATGTAAGGGTGGAGATAGGGCCCTTTCCGGTAATTATCATCCCATCTCAATCCTCTCACCACTCTCAAAAGCCTTAGAGAAAGTAGTATCCTCCCAAATATCTGAGTTTCTTACCAAATCCAGTATCCTCTGCCCTGAACAACACGGCTTCTGTGCTGGGCACAGCACCAATACCGCCCTCATCAAGTTTTCTAACTTCCTCCATTCCTCCCTGGACTCGGGCTCTCTTGCTGGTGCAGTGTTCATCGATCTGTCAAAAGCCTTTGAAACCGTATCCCATCCTCTCCTGCTGGATGCACTCAGCCATGCTGGCTTTGCTGCAGGACCTGTCTCGTGGTGCTCCAGCTATCTGTCTGCCCGGTCCCAGCGTGTAAAAATCAATGGCACCCTCTTTGACCTCTGTCCTATCCAATCTGGGGTCCCCCAGGGCTCTATTCTTGGGCCCCTGCTCTTTTTCCTTTATCTCAACACCCTGCCAGGTGCCTGTACTGGTAAACTCCTCCTTTATGCAGATGATGCTGTTATCTTCGCTGCTGACCGTAACCCCACCACCCTCCAAGATTCCTTGCAATTATCCTATAAAGACGTGAAGCTTTGGTTTAAGAACATAGACTGGTTATCAATCTTAAAAAGACCAAATCTATGATCTTCTCCCACCCCCAAAACAAAGCTAGTAATTTCCAACTTCAAGTCTTTGCCAGCTCTATGTTCCCACTCGAACAAGTTTACACATGCAAATACCTTGGGATAACCTTTGACCCTGCCCTCACATTCCATTCTCATATCTCCACCTTAGCCTCCACCACCAATATTAGGTTGGGAATCCTTTACCGCCACAAACACTGTCTCCCCCAATGCCCTCCGACTTGCAGTTATGTCCTCCATTCTGTCACTTGTTGACTATGGCTTACCAGTCTCCGGGGCTGCTGACCAGACCTTGCTAAACAATATCCACCTCACCTTAAATAAGGCCTGTCAACTATTCTTAGATGCTCCCAGACTTACACATACCTGCCATCTTTATTCCCAGACAAATCTGCTCAATCTTGACAAACGTCTTAGGTATCAAACCTGCATCCTTACAAAAAAAAACTCTCCTTGGGCTCTCTCCTCCTGGTTTGACTGCCATTATCCACCATGTAAACTCACTAGCTTCAACACGGTCCTCCTGTAAAACCAAGTTGAAGGTACCTAGGGTAAGGACCTCTCATGGACAACAGGCTTTCCTCACTGCCCCTTCTTGGTATAATTCCCTCCCTGCCAGTATCTCAGACACCCCCACAATCTCTTGCTTTAAAACTACCCTCTGGAACCACCTTTTCACTACTCGCAGCTGTTGTTGTTTCTAAGCTATCTTGCTCACTCTCTGACAAAGCCCCCTGTTGGTTGCTCAAATCCTCTACCTTCTCTACCCTTGGTTCCTGTTACCTCCCTGTTGACTCCGCTAAAACACACTGTATTGATATCCTATGTTTTTGTGATGTTCTAGTTATTTCCCTGAACAATGTTAACTTCACCAATCCTGTATGTGGTAAATTGTTGATCTCATTTGTCCTCCTGTATCCTCAAAAAAACTGTACACTGTTTCTCTGTACCAAGTTGTTATCACTGTATTGTCCTCTCTGTGATGAGGTACCTTTGTAAACGAGCCTCTGGCTCAAAGGTTGTAAACTGATGCTTAATAAATAAATAAATAAAAATGAATAAAATTTAGTTGTTGGTCGGAGGAGGTGTGCCAAATGGCCACGGGGAGGGAATTCCCTAGTTTAGGCATGCAATATTTAAAGGCTGCCTGGCCTGCGGTGGTGGACATATGTGGGACGGATAGGAGCCTGGCATCATGTTTCCTTAGTGCATAAGCTGGAAGTGTAGAGGAGGTTAGTAAGGAATCAGGGTAGGAGGGCAGGCACTGGGTCCAGAACTTGGCTGTGATCCGAGTGCAGTGGGACAGCCTACGCTCCTGGAGGGAGGTGAAACCCAGCATCTGGTAGAGGGCACAATGATTCATTAAGGGTGGACAGTCTAGAGCAAAGCGACAGAAGGAGTTGAAGAGTGGGTCCAGTAGGGTGGACTTGAGTGCAGCACTGTAGACTATGTCCCCATAGTCAATATAGGAGGATCATTTTCTGTACTATAGCACAGTGTGCTGGCAGCAGGATGCAGCCACGATTTCCATATAGAGCCCCCAACCTAGGATGGAGCTTTTTGTGGATGGCATCAATGTGTGTAGAAAAGTTGAGGTGCTGGTCAAGGCAGCCCCGAGATATCTAAAGGAGTTACAGTCCTCCAGGGATGTCCCATCCAGGGTTTGGAATTTGGAGGTGGTGGGGAGCCACACAAGTCTCTGCCTAGTGCTGAAGGACATGGAGACTGTTTTCTTGGTGCTGAGGAATAGCTGATTTGAGTAAAACCAGAGTTGAACATTGTTGAAGTCCTGCTGCAGTCTGGTTGCCACATCAGAGGTCAAAGGACCAGAAGTATACCGCACCGTATCGTCTGTATACATGTGAATGGATACGTGAGGGTAAGCAGAGGGCAGGTCATTTAGGAAGATGGAAAACAAGAGTGGCCCAAGGATGGAGCCAGTGGAGAGAGGAAGGGGGAGCACAGATGGCGTTTCCAATATGGACCGACTGGGATCTACCAGCTAGGTAGGAGTGGAACCAGTTGGTAGCTCCGTCAGAGAGCAAGTTGGAGCTTGGACAGGAGGAGCGGTTGGGAAACAGTGTTGAACGCCTTTGCCAGATCGACAAAAATTGCTGAGGTGATGAGGCCTTGGTCCATATCAGTATGGATGGAATTGGTGAGCCTTAGCAGAGAGGTGGCAGTGGAGTGGGTCTTCCTAAAACCAGACTGGTAAGGTGTGAAAAAGGATGAGGAGTCAAGGTAGGAGAGTTGTGACAGGACCAGGTGTTCTTGAAGCTTAGCCAGTATTGGAAGGAGGGATATAGGGTGGTAGTTTTCTGGAACGGAGGGGTCGCTACCTTTTGGGAGGGGGGATGACCATGGCATGCTTCCACTCAGACAGGATGGAGATTAGAGAGAAAGAAATGTTGAAGAGGGCCGTCAGTGGGGATGTGATGGCAATAGCAGACGGTAAAGCATTTTTGAGTCCAGGCCAGTGGGGCATTTACCTTTGGACGGGTTTAAGGTGAGCAGAGCCTTTAATACTTCTTGCTGGGTGACCTGGCAGAAGGAGAAGGAGGAGGCTTATGGAGGGGTTTGAGCTGGGGTGGGAAGGAGTGTGGGGGAGGTTTGTGCTGCAATGTGGGAAGACAGCAGGGATGCGGGGCAGCTTGTGAAAAAGGAGTTGAACTCCGAGGCCACTAAGACAGGGTCAATTTCAGTGGTGCCGCCTATGTTTAAAGCAGGGGTTGGTGGTTGAGATATGTGTTTTTTTTACTCACTTCATTGTCCTTATTACTGCCCTTGATCAACTTGCCCCCTTAAGTCCTCACCATTTATTTATTGAGAGATCAGATTTACAATCTTTGAGCTAAGAGCTCATTTATTTACAAAAGATCCTCGTCAAACAGTTTTAGACAGAAAAATTGGTTGAGACAGCATACTTACAATAAACAATTTTTTTATACATTGGCAACAGATTCTTACACATTTACATAGGAAGGGCAACATATTTCGGGATTCAATTCACATAACAGACACAACTGCAACATAACACATGATACAAATTCTTGTATCAGGTACAGATACAGCAGCTGGAGGCATTATTGTAATATGCCAAAGTTAGTGGTCCCCAGTAGTCCCCAGTTCCCCCAGTTACACTGTAAGGTGCCCTGTACACACTGTAAATAAAAAATATATAGATTTATTGCAGCTGCAGTAACAATGGCTTGGATGGAATGCTGTGCTGAGCTGCTCATGCACAGCATTCCACCTCAACCATTCTGGAATCAGAAGCCCTGGTTTTCATAAAAGTTTAAAGTTTTGTCAGTTTCTGGGCACCTGTTGAGGGGAGAGGGTGCAGCAAGTCAAGGGGACAGGTAAAGGGCTTACCTTGGGTTGAAGTCATTCCATAGGGCTTGTCTGCACATCTGCTCTGCCTCCAGTGCCCGAGGACCCCTCCTGCTGCTGCTGTGTGGTGCATGTCGGTGGTGCCATTGGGGCACCACGAAGAGAGAGAGAGAGAGACGCTGTCTGTTTCGACTGTTGAGCTGTGAGCCCCCATCGTTTTGTTATTTTAGCCCTTATTTTATTTTAAAAATAATTCCCCAGTCTCTTGTTGGCGGCTTGCAAGTGCGGCATCACTAGTCGTCCTGTCGGCCATCCGAGGCCCCCCAGACATCCTCCGTGCTGCCTGTAATTGCCCTCCCTCTGCCAGCAAGATCTCCCGCCTCCTGTCTGTTCCCTCAAGTCTCCTGGTGGTGTGGTGAGTCAGTGGCAGCACAGGATTCATTCTGTCCACCTAAAGAAATAAAGACTGTTTTTTTTTTTATATGTATTTCTTTAACACTAGGTGCCTGGAGGAGCAGCTGAGTGCTGCACAAGGAAGAGATACCAGGGCCCCTAATAAATATTTAAGAATGGGGGAGGTAGCGACGCCCATGGGGAGGGGCCAGGGAAGCAAGGCCATTGCAGAAGTGTTTTGAATATGCATGAGGGGTGGGATTAGGGCAGGCGACATGCCATAGGAGTGACAGCAGGCTCCCTGAGCCAAAGATTTAAAGGCGCCCTGCCACAGAGTAAAAGGGGCAATGCCAGGCCCAGTTTAAGAGGGGCAAACCAAGCCCATGAGTGTCATTTTAAAAGGGCCACCAGGCCCACATTTAAGAAGGGCACTAGGTCCACGTTTAAGAAGGACACCAGGCCCATAATTAAGAGGGCACCAGGCCCAGTGGTACTGAGGGCATCAGGCACTAGTAGTAAGCAAGGCGCCAGGCCTAGCAAGTTGGGGCAAACAAAGCCCTAGTAGTGAGTAAGGTGCCAGGCCTAGCAAGTTAGGGCAGACCAGGCTCTTGTAGTAAGTAAGGTGCCAGGCCTAGTGAGTTAGGGCAAACCAGAACCAGTGGTACTAAAGGGCACAAGACCCAGTGAAGCAAAGGGCACCAGGCCCAGTAGTAAGTAGGGTAGCAGGCCCCAGAGTAATAAAGCAAGGGCAGCCTTAGGCCCACCTGTACTTGAAAGGGCCCATTCAAGGGAAAGGCCACTGATATTTAGAGGGGCAACACGAGGCCCAGGACCTGTAGCTAGTTATTTAGGCCCATAGACTGTTAGGGGCCCAGTGATAGAAGCGACCCCAGGTTTAATAGGAGCCTAGCAAGCCACACAAGTCCTTCAGTGTTAAAAGGGGCCCGGCCACCCATCTTTTATATTCTTCCAGAGAGTTATTCCCCACTGTAGTGTTTCCACAGTAACAGAGGAGAACCCAATTTAGCCAGACAGGACCCCCATTAGAGTTAGGTCCACCAGAGCTAGGGTTAAATCAGTACAATAAATTGCCTGTATATTTACTGTGGTCTGGACATCAAGACTGTATATTCATTGACCACTACAGTAGGAATTGAGATTTTGTTTGCATTTCCCTGCATTATTATTCATTTTACGAACATTATTGAGTGTCACAACTGTCTTGCATTGCTTTGTGCCAGCATTTCGGTGCTGGATAACCATCTGAATCAGTCTTCAACTGTCTTCGGAATCACTTCACCCTGGTGCAGCCCTGTCAGTCTTCACCTGTCCTTCAAGAATCATCCTCCAGTGCATCCAGAAGCAGACAACAGCCAGTCCACGAAGAGCCATACCACAGTCACCTCGAAGTTGCATCGTATCATTTGTTATTTTCCTCTTACAGTTTCCCAGTATGGCTTGGCCTAGTGCAGAAGTCTACCATCTGTTTCTTTTTTTTCCACATCTGCAGTGGAGTACCATTTGACCCATCAGTGTCAGTTCTCTGAGTGATGTTCGGTTTGTTGTTTTTAGTGTGTCCTGGCTCGTCCGGCCGTGGGCTCCAAGTTTGGTCGCAGTTCGACGTACGATTTATTGTTTTGCTGAGTGCCTTGGCTCATCCAGTCTTGAAACTCAGAAGACCAATGCACTTCGACGCCCAGAGAAAGGGGTCGCCTTGAGTCCAAGAGTGATCCAGAGGTCCTGATCCAGTGGGAGCAT
Organism: Neoceratodus forsteri; assembly: GCA_016271365.2. Lineage (NCBI taxonomy): Eukaryota > Metazoa > Chordata > Ceratodontiformes > Ceratodontidae > Neoceratodus > Neoceratodus forsteri. Next base: position 1,189,946,275 of record CM028130.1, on the reverse strand, counting down.
TAGCCAGTGTGTGTCTTCAGTCCAGAGGGAGTGCTTGCCTGGAGTCCAAGAGTGGTCCAGAAGTTCCAATTCTCCCAATCCAGTGTGTTCATCAGTCCAGAGTGCATCTTCAGTCCAGAAGTGGACTGTTGGCTCTCCTGCTTCTTCTTCTTCTTCTTCATCCCTTCACTTGTCAATCCAGGAGCAGATTGTGGTTAGGTGGTTTGCATTGTTTCTTCTTCTTTCCGGGCAGTCCAGAAGCGGACTGCAGCGGGATCTTGTATTCCTTTCCAGCATCCCTAGAGAGGTGGGGTGTGGCCGAGAATCCATGGTCTGTTAAATCCTCTCTGCATCATTAGCTTTCCCACCAAGGTTCCGTATTTCACTGGGAAACCACTGGAGTGTTTCCACATTTTTTCATTGACAGAGAAATTTACATGCACCAACTGACGATCATCTACCACATAGACTCTTTTTGTAGTATTAGAGTGGCTGTATCTTTAAAACCTAAGTTTAGGGAGAGGTACACCTCAGGGTGGAAGTAGATATTTGAAGATAGGAAAGACGCTCTTACAGCATAGCTGTTTCAGTCGATTGATCCATTCTGGTATTCTATGCTGCAGAGTTTTCCCTCTTATAGGGAGATAGGGAAATAGAAATAAGATGCTCTTACAGCATAGCTGTTGCAGCTGATTATTTCTCTTGTGTATAGTGGAATATAATCTTGCATATAGTGAAATATAATTTGCATATGGTAAAGAAGTAGCACAAAATCACACATGCCCCCCACAATGCAAAGCATCATGGGCTGCATATACAAATCACCACAGGTTATTATGCTGGTTCAATTAGGTTATGTATGTATGATTGTCCGTCTCTTGTGTCCCTACCCTATGATCAGTTGCCAATAAACAAGTTCCTTTTCTCTAATCAAGCTTCCTGCCTGTCCATTTTGGTGAAGAATTACATCATGTAGCCAAATAGGAAAAGAACTGCCTTACCACCTGGGTGGGTGTATTGGAAGAGCCTGACATTCATATATTTGGCTCACTTCATCTAGCGTCATGGTATTACGTGATTTCCATTCCTCCAAATAATACCCTACCCCTCCTATTATTGTAGTCATCAACCCCCCTTCCAGCTCGCTTCATAATTAATTGCATTAGTAGACCACAGTGAGCATCTAGAGGATAAGCTAAGTGCCAGGACCAGGGGTTTTGGTCGAGGCTGGTGGATGATGGGAGGGGAGGTGGGGGTAGTGGGGAGGTTAGAGGGGTAGTGGGGGGTATGTGGGAAAATAGGAGTGGGACATGGGGCAGGAAAGGGTATGGAAGACAAAGTTAAGGCAGGAGGTAGGGTGAGGTAGACAGAAGGGGAGGGGGAAGGGGGGATATGTGGACCCAGCCAAGGCCAGGATGGGGTCAATAGGATGCCCAACTGGCTTCCAGTAGGGGGTTAAAATTTGCAGAAGTAGCGGTCTGGTGGAGAGATGCACTTCTGGAGTGTGGATCTGAAGAGCCCTATTCGCAAGAGGCTAGTGGTGGAATAAGGGAGCTCATTTAGCCAGGTAGATGCCCATATCATGAAAGCACACCTTCCCAGGGCTGTTTTCCTGAAGGGTAAAGCTAGGGAATGCCTAGTGGTGCTTCTTGTGGCATGTTCACCTGGAGCGGGACTGAGCAGCCCCTGCAGGGAGGCAGACATGAGTCTCAGCAGGGCCTTCTTCCCTAGTAGGCAGGTCTGGGTCTTGATTCTATCCATTAGGGGGAGCAATTTTGTCCTTATGTAGAATTCATGTGTATGTGTGAGGCGATCTGCATCCAAGACTAATCTGCAGGCTTTGTTGAGTGTCAGGTGGACTTTGTGAAGGCTGGTGTCCGTGGCTGCACTATACCCTACAATTCCATAATCCAAGATTGGCAGGATTGTGCCACTGATCGCCAGGAGTCTGAGCTCGGGTGTGAGGCAGACACATAATCTATAGAGTGCCCCTAGCATCCTATTTGTGGTCTTAGTGATATTACCTATGTGTTCATCAAAGGAAAGGGACTCATCAATAGTGACCCCAGGTACCAGACTGAGTGGACCTGTTCGAGGGTGAAGCCCGAATTGAGGGCAATTGTAAAGTGTGTGGTAGAGCTTCTCTTCTGGTGACCTGCAAAGAGCATGGTCTTTGTCTTTTTGCCATTGAGGACTAGCAGGCTGGAGTTAAACCATTCCTGTGGTAGATAAAAATTAAGCTGCAGGTTCCTGGTCAATGTTTCTTGACAGGAGCCTCATAGCAAGAGTACTGTGTCATTTACATAGAGCAGAACTTTGGAGACAGGGCACACATCTGGGAGGTTATTTACAAAGAGGATGAACAGGAGCAGGCCCAGTATAGACCCTTGCAGACCCCTACTGTGACTTTTCTGGCCTCGGATGTGGTTCCATTGATCTTTATCTGTTGTGAGTGCCCTGTCAGGTAGCTACAGAACCATTCAACTATGCCTGAGAACAACCCAAGGCAGGTTAGCCTGTGTAGCAGTAGCTGGTGGTCAACAAGGTCAAAAGCTTTGGATAGGTCAATAAAGATTGCCCTGACTAATTGACCCTGGTCAAGTGCCTCATGAACATAGCCTGTGATGTCGATGAGAGCTGAGTTAGTACTGTGCGACTTGTGGAATCTGTGCTGTTGAGGGCTGAGGAGGTTGTACTTATGTAGGTGATCAGTAAGCTGTCAGTGATGATTCTTTCCAGTGCCTTGGAGAGAGGGGTTAGGATGGAGATGGGCCTATAGTTGGACACCAGTGAGAAGTCTTCCCCATTTAGCATGGGAGTGACTAGGGCAGTTTTCCAAGAAGAAGGGATGATTGACATTCTGAGTGACATTGAAAATCTTGGTTATAGGTATGACTACTTCAGGGAGGGTGATAGAGATAAGCTTCATGTCGACCCCATCCCCTCCCATCCTTGTTTTTCCCAGAACTCTGGTGAGTATTTAGATGTTTCCTTGGCAGTCACCTGCCTGAAGTAGAATTTTGGGCTGGGGCTGGTATAATGTGGTAGGGTTTCAGAGGTGAGTGTTGCCCCCACACGGGCAGAAGGTTTGCATGGGAGTACTGCACTGTAGTCTGTAAAAACCTTGTTGAAAATGTTTGCCATGGAGACATCTTCAAGTATGACTCTGTCATTATGATTGATCATGGTAGGGGGAGTCCTGTCACCCATCCTGAGGAGGCCCTTGATGAATGGCCAAAGTTTTTTGCCATCACTGAAACATTGGGACTGCTGGTTTTTGTGATATGAGGCCTTAGTCTGCCTTATTGCCCAAGTGCACCTATTTCTAGCAGCTTTATAGTTTTGGAGATCCTTGACTGTTCCTGAGGCCCTTGCTCGCTGCCAGAGGAGATCCTGTTCTCTCATCATGCCAAGGATTTGGGGGGTGGGGGTAATCCAGGCCATGCGCCTCCCTTTTACCATTTTCTTGCGATACGGAGCATACTTGTTGAGCTGAAATGATTAAGAAAGAGCTGGAGGGCAGAGTCAGCCATCACCCCATACCTCAGAACCACTCTGGTCCAATCTCCAATGACAGCCTTAGAACTCATAACTCCATTGCCTTGAGAAGCAAAAATGCTTCTCTCAGCTAACTGTCCACTATGAATTCAGACATAAAGACACACAAAGGGGAAACCCTAGGAGGCTGTCCAGCCCCTAGTCTTACTGTCTGCTGTACCCACCACTGAAAAAGTGGTTGGCTAATATAAAGTTCTCAGAGAGAGAGAAACAACCAGAAGCAACAGCTAAGACACAAAGGGCAACCCTAGGAGGCATACACCAAGTGCGGTCCAGCCCCTAGCCTTACTGTCTGCTGAGCTTCACTGATCTTCGCTGACTGGGAGAGAGACCAATCACAGAGAGAAGGCAGACTCCAACAGGTGCAGAAGCAGAGATTCCTTGACAGCAGTTCTACCTAGCTAAATCCCCTTTGGAGTGCACAGTCCGGGCTCCTATCTCCACTGAGGTGATTTCTCTCCTCAGTTGCTGTGCTCAGACCCAGCCAGTGGCTGCTCTCTTCTGCTCTGCTTCACTGATCTTCACCAGCTGGGAGAGAGACCAATCACGGAGGGAAGGCAGACTCTGACAGGTGCAGAAGCAGGGATTCGTTGACAGCAGTTCTGCCTGGCTAAATCCCCCTTGGAGTGCACAGTCCAGGTTCCTATCTCTGCTGAGGTGACTTTTCTACTCGATTGCTCTGCTCAGACCCAGCCAGCGGCTGCTCTCTCACCATAAGAAGCAGTTGGAATACTTACCTAGAATTCCTAGCTGCTGTATGTAAATCAGCAATTGTACCACTATACCACTACTGAAATAGTGGTCGACTAGTGGAAAGCTGTCAGCTGGAAGCAACAGCTCAGACACAAAGGGCACCCCCAGGAGGCATACCCCAAGAGTGGTGCAGCCCCTAGACTTACTGTCTGCTGTACCCACCACTAAAATAGTGGTCAGCTAATATAAAGCTGTAAGACAGAAACAACCAGAAGCAACTACTCAGACACAAAGGGCAACCCTCGGAGGCATACGTCAAGTGCGGTCCAGCCACTAGCCTTACTGTCTGCTGAGCGTCACTGATCTTCACCAACTGGGAAAGAGACCTTCTCTCCCCCATTCTCTAGTTGAGCTACTAAGTGGCAGACCTTAACAAACTGTTTTTTTTTCAGCAGGAAGGAGTAACTCTTTCTTTCCATCCAATGGCACACACATGGATATCACTGGCTGCCAACACTGTGGGACACTCTTCAGTGGTCACATTGCCCGAAGGTAGGGCCGCTGTCCCATATGCTCAGAGATATGTCACCTCAGGGCTCAGCTACATGAGGCATGGGGTGAGATCAGCATCCTGTGTAATCACCTACAGGGAAACATTTCTTTTAGGAGTGCACCTCCACATCACCAACACCAAACCAGCACACCTCTCCCCCAGAGAATGACCAGGCCTGGGGGATGGCAACTGGTTGCAGGAAAAGGGGGAAGAGCTCAGGCAACTTTCCCAAGCCAACAAAGTACTCTAAGCACAGCAAACAGGTACACATCTCTTGTGTCCATACCATCCATAACGAAGGAGGATGTCTCAGACCAAAGAAATGCCAAATGCAACAGGATAGCAAAACAACATCATAAATAAAACCGCAACAGGAAAAAAAATCATAATCATAGGGGACTCCATGATTCGTAGTGTGGACCCCCACCTGAGGCAAAACAAACCTGCAGTTGTACAGGTCAGATGTCTCCCAGGAGCATCTGCTTGGAGGGACACTGACTGAATAGTCAACATAGTTAAAAAGGAAGAAGAGGGCTCAAACATCCTGTTCCACCTAGCGACCAATGACCTTGCTAGCCAGTCGGTTGAGGAGGTTAAGGAGCACATTGTGCAGCTCAGCAATTAAATTGTTTCATTTTCATCCAGCACTGCATTCTCTGAGATTCTGCCTGTATGGGAAAAGGGGAAGAACAGGCAGAAAATCAGAGAGAAAGAGATAAGTGAGTTCAACGCATAGCTCAAGGACTGATGCTGCACAAAGGGCACAGGGTCATTATGTTGCAAGACATAATGCCGAATGGCACAATTGTGCTGCGCGATTTATGCCATGAGGCAATATGTCATTGTTCTGCCCTCCACACCCCTGTTACAGGCTGCGCCCGGACCCCCCAACCAAAAATTCTCAACTCCGTGACTCAGCATGGCATTCCACCTGTACGCACACAAAGGGGCACCACTTCGATGGAAACTGGGGCAACTTCTGGGAAAGGGAGTTCTTGAACTTTGATGGGCTCCACCTGACTAAAGAGGGAGTCGGAGCACTGGGCCAGAAATCTGACGTCCACATAGGACATTTAAACTAACGGGAGAGGAGATGACGGTAGCTCTAGGAGAAGCACACATAGAGCCTGCTGTCTCTCCCCCTCTAGCTAGCACCAAATCTATACACTCCAGGATGGCAAAAGCAAATTGCCAGGAACATAAAACCATTTCTGGCTATGGCGTTGACCACCACTATGGAAAAGGAGGAACCATAAACAGGGAAAACTACAAAGGGACAAACAGTAAGATCAAGGGAGGCATGACAAACAAAGCGACACAGCAAGAGTGGTCAGCACTATGCCTCAATGCACACAGTCTGGCTACCAAGATGACTAACCTCACTGTCACAGTAGCTGAGGCAGGACTAGACTGGGTGGTGTAACAGGGAGCTCCTGTTATTTACCCTGTAAATCATAAAACAATGTGCCAGTTCCCCCCTTTTCTCTCACTCTTTTCTGTCTTCTTGTTTTCTTTCCTTTTTTTTCCACGTCAGGGTGGCCAACCTGACATTCTCATTGCCTTTCTGTCCCCTGTTTTCTTATAAACTCCCTCTACTTGCACATTAAGCACTAAAAGCACTTCTCCTTGATCCCTCAAATTGTCAATAATTATTAGCACAAGTCACACTGTTTATAAACCTCCTGAGCGGGAGCAAATGGGAATAAGTGTATATAACACTTTAGGTTTAGAAAAATCACTGATGCCCCTGATTACTAAGTGGTCCCGCTGCTGAGTGCAATCGAGTGCTGGACCCATGGCTGCATGTTGCAGCTCTTATTTCCAGAAGGCAGCTCTGATGTCTGGAAATGTTCCCAGTCAGAATATGTGACCCAGGAGCATGTGTTAAATAATAAATGAAATATGAAAATGAGTTTCTGCAGCCCCAGAGATGTTGTGACTGGGGCTGCTTGTAGAAATAAAGCTTATTTGGAGAAAAAAGGGCCAAATAAAAAGCCCCTACTTGTTAAAGCATGGGAAAATATGGAAACTCACCATTATGTTATGGCCTATGGAAACTCCCCATTATGTAATGTCACAACAAATGGGAATTCCCCCAAACAGTATGATGTAATCCCTAGGGTATAAATAGGTCTCACCACTAGGGGAATGTAAGATAGTCGAGTTAGCCTAGTGCTGACAGTGAGCAGGGAAGGACCTACTTTGTGGAGTGTGCTGTTTTCACACCAGAATTGAGAAGTGTAAGAAGGGATTACACTTAGGCTATCTTGGCTGAAGTAAAGTTGCAGCCTCTGTTGATGGAAGCAGAGGGCTGAATTATTGTGCTGATTAATCAACTGTTGTTTTTATTTCTGTATCATTTTGTTATTTGTATTTATCAAAAATAAATTGATAAATGCACTTGTGCATTTTTTATGCACTTTACCTTTGGTTGCTGTGTCTTTGTATCCCATGCCATCACACTGGTGGCAGTGGTGGGATCCCTGGCTCATTTAGTCTGTTTAGGAAACTCTGCCAGGGGGTACGGTAATATACCCAACACATGCACAGGGTAAAAAGTGTGGAGTCGAGGAAAATCCAATGGACTCGTGCCATGGCTGATAAATTGGGTTTGAAGTCTATGCCAGGACTGGAACCAGGAGCTCCACCAAAGATGGTGGTGAGAAAGGAAGAAGAGGAACACATGGATAAGGACCTGACTGAGGAGGAAGAGAAGAGACAGCTGGAGGAAAGTGCCCCAGAGGATCTCAGTGACCTGCTGCGATGGTTGTGCTTACGACAACTAGAGATGGAGCGTGAGAGGGCTGAGGAGCGATGGCTACGAGAGGAGGACCAACAACAATGAGATGAGGACAGGAGACTGCAAGAGGATGATCAGAAAAGATAGGATGAGAGGTAGCGGGATGCCTTACTGGCTATCCAGGCCATTACCCCTGGGCAGCCTGATTGAAATATTCCCTGGGACATTACATTAACGAAATTGACCGAGGCTGATGATATTGAAGCCTATCTAATGTCACTCGAGCATAGCTCAGACATGTACTTGGCCCAAAGATCAGTGGGTCATCAGACTTGCCCTATCTGTTAGGAAAAGCCCAGCAAGTCTGTAGGCATCTTAGTGTACCTGACTCCTACAATTATGATCGGGTGAAGGAAGAAATTTTGCGCAGATATGACATCAACACCAAAACGTATGTGCAGAGATCTCATTCCCAGAAGATGACAGGACAGGATACCCACAGGGAAACTTATGCCAGACTTTGGGATTTTGTTGCAAGTGGTTACAGCCAACAGTCAAAACACTCTATCAGATTTTGGAACTTGTAATAACTGAACAGTTTATCCAGGTGTTGCCTTCAGATGTCCAGGTTTGGGTGAAGGAACATAAGCCGGACACAGCTGAGAAGTCCATCACTCTGGCGGAGGATTACTTGGCAGCCATACCATCAAAACCTCATAGATACCAAGGCTCTTCACCCCAGCCTACAACACCGGTAAGATCCTTTGACTTTAATTATCAGAGATAGTCACTAACTGGGGGAACCAATTGGAGAAGGTATCTAAGAGGAAGTCCCTACTCAGCGGACATTATCTGCCATAGCTGTTTGGGGAAAGGTCACATAGCTCGTAACTGCCCAAATAGAAGAAGGTATCTGTCCACTTAGCACTGTCAAATTGGAGGTATGTTACAACAGTTCGTATTGGGCAAAATCAAATGCTGGGATTACTAGACTCAGGCAGTAAGCAGACCCTGATGAGGGCAGATACTGTAAAAGAATCCAGCAATACAGGGCCAAATGCTAAAGTAATCTGTGTGCATGGGGATGTCCACCAGTACCCGACACTCACTGCAGAAATGATGGAACAAGTGTAACAAGAAATCACAGTTGGCCTAGTACTCAGACTACAAGTCCCCATTATTATTGGCCAGGACTTCCACAACTTTGATCGTTTAATGAAAGATCAACACACTTGTGACCAACTTGTGGCAGTCATCACCAGGGCCCAGGCAAAACAAGAACAGTCCCAGAACATTTTTCTTTTTGAGGAAAGTATACATGAGGGTCCTGGGAAAACAAGGAAGGAAAAGAAGGCCAACAAAAAGAAATGGAGGGACACCCATCAGGAAGGAATACCTTCTATTGGGTCTGACTTTACCAGAACTGACATAAAAACAGAACAATAGGTTGATGAGACTTTAAAACCTTTATTTTTACAGGTGGTTGTAGAAGGGCAACCCCACTATGTACTTGTAAATTATGTTTTGTACAGAAAATGTATTAACCCCACTATAGGGGAATGTGTGGAACAAATGTTGGTGCCCCAGAAATACCGAGACAGATTAATGTATCTGGCCCATGATATACCCATGGCCGGTCATGAAGGCCGAGATCGGACCCTAGGTAGATTATCCAATCAGTTCTTCTGGCCTAGTATGCATGAAAGTGTGGCTGAGTACTGCCGCACTTGTCCGGAGTGCCAAATGGTGGCTAAAGGTGGAAAAAGGGATAAGGTACCCCTACAACCAATGCCAGCAGTAAGAGTCCCTTTCAAAAGAGTAGCTATGGATGAGGTAGGCTCCTTAACAAAAAGCTCTAAAGGTAACCAGTTTATCTTAGTAGTCTGTGACTATGCCACAAGGTTTCCTGAGGCAGTACCCCTTCAGACTGTAATGACCCCTCAGATTGCTGAGGAATTGGCCAACATTTTTAGTCGATTGGGTATCCCTCAAGTTATTTTGACTGATAGAGAGGTACTAACTTTACCTCAGTATTCCTTAAAGAGTTGTATCACCTGTTAGGGATCTCTGCTGTCCATACCTCTCCCTGTCACCCCCAGACTGATGGCCTGGTGGAGCATTTTAATAAAAACCTTAAACATATGCTCCCAAAGTATGTACAGGCAGAGGAACGTGACTGGGATAAATATCTACTCTATCTCCTGTTTGCCTATCGGGAGGTGCCCCAAGCCACCACAGCATTGTCACCCTTCACCCTACTGTATGGGAGAAATCCCAGAGGCCCTTTGGATGTGGTCAGGGAACATTAGGGAGAAGGAAAGGATGTGGGCCATATGAATGTGATAGACTATATGTCCAACCTACGAAAGAAATTGGTGAAATATGTTACCATGGCCCATCAAAATATGGTTCACTGACAGGTAAAACAAAAAGAATTTTATGATGAAGAGTTGAATGAGAAAACATACTAACCAGGGGATAAAGTCTTGTTATTGTTACCCTCATCAGAAAATAAGCTATTGATGAAATGGCAAGGCCCTTTTGTATTCAGCAAACAAGTGGGTAAAGTTAATTATGAAATTGTAATGCCAGGTCAAAGATCTCCAAAGAAAATCTATCATGCTAACCTCTTAAGAAAATGACTTGTTAGACAGGACCCTGTACCCAGTTATTTCATTCATCCTGAACAGGATATAACAGAACTAGAGGAGGCCTATGAAAGGCTTGAGCAAAGCATGGAAAGTACAGGGGTACATGCCAATGCAGCGTTAGATGTTAACCAGAAGCATGAGGTAGATCAACTATTGGAGTACTACAGGGACTCATTTACCAGCATCCCAGGGAGAGCAAAGGAGGTAGTACACACCATAAGGGTAACACAAACGAAACCCATTAATCAAAAACCCTACCAGTTGCCAGTAAGGGTGAGACAGGATGTCACTGAAGAGATAAAGAAAATGGAAGACCTAGGGGTCATAATACCATCCTGTAGTGCTTGGTCCTCGTCAGTGGTGGTAGTGCCAAAAAAGGAAGGGGGTATCCGTCTATGTCTAGACTTTAGAAATATCAATGCCATTTCTGCATTTGATGGATACCCTATGCCGCTCTTAGATGATTTGCTAGACAGAATTGGGAATGCCAGGTATATTAGCACACTTGACCTGACAAAAGGTTACTGGAAAATCCCTCTAGCTTTACATGCTCAGGAGCTGACTGCTTTGAGCACCCCTGAAGGCCTTTACCAGTTTACGACCATGCCTTTTGGCCTTCATGGCACCCCCACTACCTTCCAAAGGTATATGGACCAGGTATTGTATGCCCATATCCAGTATAGTGCCGCATACCTGGGCAATGTTGTCGTATTTAGCCCTGACTGGCACACGCATCTTGTACACCTTAGTGCTGTCGTACAGTCCATTCAACACTCTGGCCTGACTATCAGCCCCTCAAGTGTGCCATTACTAGAACAGAAACTAAGTACTTAGGATTTGTAATTGGGAAAGGTACTGTTAAACCCGAAGTAAGCAAAGTCAAGGCCATAGCTGACGGTCCCATTCCTTTGACAAAGAAACTGTTATTTTTATTTCTATATTATTTTTTTTATTTATCGAAAATATATTGATAAATGCACTTGTGCATTTTTTATGTACTTTACCTTTGGTTGCTGTGTCTCTGTATCCCACGCCATCACAGGTGGCTGTGACTGAGACATGGTTCACAAATAATCATGGTTGGGAGGTGACTATCCCAGGGTACAACTTCTTTAGGAGAGATAGAACTGGGGAAAAGGGAGGGGGGTAGCTATTTATGTTAAGGATATCATCAATGCTACAGAAATGCAGCAGGCACTAGGGGAAACAGAGGATCTATGGATCACAATGGGGCCAGAAGCCAGAAACCCATTTGGGTAGGAATAATCTACAGACCCCCAAATCAGGAGGAAGCCAGGAATAAGGAAATCCTGGAAACCATCCTCCTGATGTCAGGCAAAGGGGACATGGTGCTGGTGGGGTATTTCAATCTGCTAGACATAGATTGGAATACCCACACAGTGGCATCACAGAAGAGCAGGGAATTCCTAGTCACACTACAGGAAGCAGGCCTAAGTCAACTAATGACATCAGCCACATGGGGTAACGTTGTTCTAGATCTGGTATTCATGAATAACATTAGGGTTACGGGTGTTGAAGTAAAGAACCACGTGGGCAACAGTGATCATAACACGGTATGGTTCAGGGCAGAAAGGACTGCAGACTCCACACACTCCAAACTGAAGGTCCTTGACTTCAGGAGGGCAGACTTCACAAACATGAAGGCCTGCCAAAAGAGACAACCATAGTGACTCAGCAGAAGGGAGCGTTGAGGAATATTGGACAAGGTTGAAGGATGCAATAACCATGGTCACATCACAGTTTGCCCATCAAGTTAGTAAGAACAAAAAGGATAAAAAACCCACTAAGGTTTTCCAAGGAGGTGGCAACCATGGTGAGAGAAAAGCGCATAGCCTTCAGAAAGTACAAGGAGTCTGGGAACAAGGCAGACAAAGCAGAATATAAACAGAAACTAAAAGAGACAGGGAAAGTAATAAGAAATGCAAAGGCTCAAACAGAGGTTAGGATAGCTCAGGAAGTAAAAAAAAAGGTAACAAAATCTTCTACAGGTACATACATGGAAAAAGGAAGACCAAAGGGAGCACTGTTAGAATCACAAAAAAAGACAGACAAACCACAGCAAGACGGGGAGAAGGCAGAGGCACTCAGTGAATACTTCTGCTCAGTCTTCACACAGGAAGCAGACAGTAATGGACCAACAACAGGCATAAGGAAGTGTCCAATTGAAGGAATAGACATGTGTCCCTTCACAGAGGAAAGGGTCCTGGAGGAAATACACAAGTTAAAGATAGATAAAGCTATGGGTCTAGATGGGATATACTCAAGAATACTGAAAGAACTAGGGAGGAAACTGGCAGCCCCCTTAGCAGTGCTCTTCAACAAATCATTAAGGAGCGGGGAGGTGCCGGAGGATTGGAAGAGTGCAACAGTAGTACCACTTCACACGAGTGGAAGCAAGCAACAGCCAGGTAACTACTGCTTGGTTAGTCTAATGTCAGTCGTGGGAAAATTGATGGAGTCTCTGCTGAGGAAAGAATCATAGCTTTTTTGGAGCAAACTGGTCAGTTCGACAAAAATCAACACGGTTGCACTGGCAGGGAAGTCCTACCAGACAAACATGATTGATTTTTTCAATTGGGTCACTAAAACAGTGGATCAGGGTGGGGCAGTGGATGTGGTTTACCTGAATGTCAGCAAAACTTTTGACTCTGTTCCGCACAGGAGACTAGTCAAAAAACTGGAGAATATGGGAATTGGGCCCAAGATTACAAACTGGCCCCCCCCCCCCACCTGCGTCTGTATACATTACACATTGATGCGCCTAAGTACATCGGATTTGTGTCGTGCACTTTTCTCTTTGAATATTGTGCAGGGCGCAACCCTTTTGAATATCTGGGCCAGAGAGTATTAGTAAATGGCACTCTGTCTGTGGAGGGGAGGATGACTAGCGGGGTCCCGCAGGGCTCAGTTCTGGGGCTGATCATCTTCAACATATTCATCAGTGACATTGTGGATGAACTGGAGGGAAAGGTGTGCCTGTTTGCAGATGACACCAAAATTGGCAATGGGGTAGACACAACAGAGGGACAGCAAAACATGGAAGCTGATCTCCAAAAACTGGAGGAGTGGTCCAAGACCTGGCAATTGAAATTCAGTGCCAACAAAATGCAAGGTCATGCACCTGGGAAAGCATAACACAGGGAAACTCTACACAATGGGAGGGGAGCAGCTGGTGGCTACCAGGCAGGAGTGAGACCTAGGGATCATATCAGAGGACCTCAAAGTCAGTAGACAATGTGAAAAGGCAGCAGTAAAGGCTAGTGGTATCCTGGGATGCAAAGGGAGGGGCATCACAAGCAGAAGGCATGAAGTAATCATGTCCCTGTATTAATCCCTGGTCATGCCTCACCTGGAGTACTGTGTCCAATCCTGGAGGCCACATCTCAGGAAAGACATAGGTAGGCTGGAGATGGTACAGGGAAGAGCAACAAAGATGGTGCAGGGCTTGCATCGGAAACCGTACAATGCAAAACTGGATGACCTCAAATTATACTCCCTAGAACAGCACAGAAATTGTGGGGACATGATAGAAACATTCAAATACCTTAAAGGCAACAACAGGATGCATGTGCAGAACCTCTTTTAAGTAAAGAACTACAACAGGACTAGAGGGCACAACCTTCGACTTAAGGGGGGAAAGTTCAGAAGCAATACGAGGAAATTGTTCTTCATGGAGCGTGTTGTGGAACCATGGAATAGCCTGCTGGAGGGGATGGTGGGAGCCAAGACGGTGGGGGAATTCAAGCAGGCATGAGATAGACACTGTGGGATACACAAGCAAGCTGCTAAGCAGGGGGTAGGAAGCCAAGGGCAGACTTGATGGATCATATGGTCCCCATCTGCTGACAACTTCTATGCTTCTATGTAATTCTGCAAAGCCCACCTGACCCTTTACAAGGTCTCATTCAGGAACTCCAAATCCTAGTTCTATGTTTCTGCTACCACATCTGGTGAGCCTTGTTCCCTGTTCAATGCCATCAAACTCCTTTCCCCACTCTTTCTTCTCTTTCTCTTCCTCCCAATATTAGATGTTTGCTTCCTTCTTCCACTCAACTATTGCTACTTTTACATGAGCACATATTCACCTCTAGCCCATTTGGCTGTACTACCACATCTATACCTTTGCACCTCCTTCCTCCTCCTTCTCCTCCCTCCATTCTACACACAATCTGTTTAATATCCATTCTATGCATTAAAAATCCTCATGCCATTATCATCCATTCTGGATGATTTAATTCTAAACAGTCCAGAAACCGTTACAGTATATCCATACATTGGACAAAGTGCCTGGACCTACGGTGATGAGGTTTTTACTAGTGCATTTACAATAGAGGACCTACCTGGCACTCTTATGAGGTCTTCATCATGTTGTTAACAAAGCCAAATAAAGATTCTCTGTTAATACAAAAGTATATGTACTTATCTTTACTAAATACTGACATCAATATCTTAGACAAATTATTAACAGCAAGGTTAGAAGAATGCATCCAGTCACAGACTGGACCTGAACAACTTAGGTTCATGTTTGGAAGACTTTTCTCAGATCATATCATGAAAGTATTGAGTTGAAACTCCAAAGAACTCAAAGGCCCCTGCAGTTTTAAATGGAAAGTCTCCTCAACCTATCTTCTATATACCTGCGTAATTTGTAGGCATCAGCAGCAGTCTGCTGTTATGAGCCTGATATTCTGGTGGCAACTAAATAACTCTGTCTAATCTAAACTTTCGTTTTCTTGGTAAGTGTCTAGGTCTAGCCAGCAGATGTGACTGTTTTGTTTTTAAAGCTTTTCATTTTAGCAAACTACACACAACCATTAAAAAAAGCACACAAATCACCAATGGTCACACATGCTATAATTAGTGAAGACTCTAGCTGTTTCCTTACAGAGTAGCACACTCAATTATCCCTCAGGCATTTGCCATCTGTAAATGTAGCCTTTATTAGAGCTCCCTGGACAAGGAGAATTAATTAACATCCCAGCTCTACTACTGTGAACTTCAGAAATAATCAGCTCTTGTTGAATTAATGGTCCTGGACTGTCACATGGGACAGGAGGCATTGTAAGAACAAGAAAATCCATTAAAAATGCTAATATGGAGATCTCTAGGGGCATTAAAACTGGGATCTGCCCTAAATCCCACTCCCAAAAATCCAGCCTATTGAAATCCCGAAAATAAAATACCGACTTCTCGAAAAGCAGACAAGCAATAATACCGAACATCAAAATCCCGCATTGATACATATAATAAATAAGAAGTGTATATAACTCACCACACAGTAGTGTGAAGTTTCATTTCAGTGCCATTTCAGTGCATAACAAGACACACCATTAAAAGTTCCAATTTTAATTTCAAGTTTAAAACTGGATCGTAAACTCCAGGGGGAATTCAAACTGTTTCTACATGGTTTAAATGTTTAGGTTATGAGTGTATATAAGACTGCTGCTAGTGACATTTTAATTTGAGCCTGCCTGTTGTAATTATTAACTGCCATCCAGCCTTGCTTGAGGCATTCTTTATTGTCTGCAAACATAGGGGACTTGGCGGTGAGTCGGAGAGTGGATCTGTGAATGGGGAGTAGTTTGGGCAGCTTTAAAACTCGCACTGCTCCACAGCGCGAGTGTGAACGAGTGCCACTCTGTCTCAATATTTAGAATACTATATAGAGTGTTGCAATATAAAAATTTGAAATGTTATTTTTAATTTTTTTTATTTTAGTCTTTGCTAACCGGGTAAGAGTTGACTTGACTATTCCCTATCTGGTAAGGGTATATCATTACACTATAGAAGGCTAAGAAAGACCATTCCTGTATATCCTGAGTTAGGGACCGCAGGTTTTGTCCATCTAAATGCCAGGAGTGTGTGGAAAAAATTGGATTTCATAAAGGACTGGATATTAGAAAATAAACTACAAGTAATTGTAATTACAGAATTGTGGCTATCAAAAAGAATATCTAATGCCTCAATTGAGCTAGATAATTATCAGCTGTATAGGAAGGATAGAAGTAGGAAGGGGGAGTATGATTTTTTGCAATGCTCTGTGCCCGTTCTTTCTTTCTGTATTTGGCCATTCAGGATTGGCAGCATTCGGTATCATGATAATTCGGGAAAAAACATTCGGTTTTTCGGTGTTCGGTATTTCATCGGGTGGGATTTAGTACCTAACCCGTTAAAACCAGCAAACAAATTTAGAAAAAAAACTCCCTTCAACAAATAAAGGGAAGGACTTACTAGGAGTACACCTACAAATCAAAACATTCTGCACAACATATTTTTTTGTAAATTTTGACTTTAGTTTTCCTTTAAGCAGGTTTTCACACCAGAATTAATTACCTTCATTTCCATTTAGATCATCATGAAATTAGGATGGTACAATCATTGTGCATGCCAACAAACTACACAGGAAAGTAGAATAAAAGGCTGAGGGGACTTCCCATTTAATATTACTTGGCAAAAAAATGACTTTGTGTAGATTGGCCCTTTCTAATGAAAGCATTATCAAAGTACAATCTTCCAGTAGAATGTATCAAATATAGAAACATAGAACTTGACGGCAGATAAGGACCACCTGGCCAACCTAATCTGCCCATTTCCCTACCTACTGTATAAGCTCCAGATCCCATTTGATATTTGCCTGTCCCATGCATTCTTGAATTTGACAACTGCATTGGCCCCCACAACCTCCACCAGGAGGCTGTTTCATGCATCCACAACCCTTTCTGTGAAAAAATACTTCCTCATGTTGCCCATGAGTCTTCCCACCTCCAGCCTCATATTGTGACCCCTTATTCTTGCACATCTTCTTTTCTGAAAGATACTGCCCTCTTGAACTCTGTTGATCCCCTTGAGGTATTTGAATGTCTTTATCATATCCCCCCTCTCCCTCTTGTACTCCAGAGTATACATACTGACTTCTTTCAATCTCTCCTTGTATGGTTTCTGGTGTAGCCTCTGCACCATTTTCATTGCCCTTCTCTGGACTGCCTCCACCCTGTTGATGTCTTTTCAGAGATGAGGTCTCCAGAACTAAATGCAGTACTCTAGATGAGGCCTCACCAACTGTCTGAACAGCGGCATCACCACCTCCTCTTTTTCACTGGTGATACCTCTCCCTATGCACCCCAGCATTCCACTAGCTTTCCTCACTGCCTTCTTACATTGTTTGGCTACTTTTAGATCATCTGTTATGACTACCCCCATGTCCCTTTCCAACCTGGTTGTGGTTAGTATTTGTCCCCCATTGCGTATTCCTTCCCTGGGTTTTGTTCCTCAAGTGCATGATTTTGCACTTCTTGGCATTGAATCCAAGCTGCCACACTCGTGACCACTCCTAATAGATAAAAAAATACTCTTTAATACTGCAAATGCCAGAATCATATAAAATGGCCTTATTTCTTATCCCTTTTTACCAAAGTGAGGCACCAGGCAGGAATGCCCCATATCCTCACTATTCACTGTAAATCAAGATTAAAATGTCAAAGGACTTTAATGATTCAAAATGTTATTACATGCCGATGATATACTTCATAGGAACCTAGATTTCTGTGCCCGTCTCCCATCGTCATACCACAGGAAAGAAATCATTACTGTTGAAATGAAACAGTGTAGGGCAGGAATGTTCAACCTTTTCGGGTTGTGAGCAACATTTAAATTTCTGAGTAAGATGTGAGCCACAACAAGCTGCTGCCCTTAACATGCCCATATTTACCCATATTTAGGAGTTAAAATAATAACATAGTCATAATAAATAGTCAATAAATGTATTTTATTAAGTTACAGCATTTTTTTTAAATAGTTGTAATTTTAAAATAATTATTTATAACAGCTCTGGAGCTTTAGAATTGCTTGCAGGCTTAGTATAAGTAGCTTGTTAAGCACTCAGGGCACTTTTCAATTCCTGTACTTTGACTTTTCTTAAATTTAAAAGACTGTGACATGTACTTGACACATAATTGACAAACCCCTCGAGAGCCATATTGAACTGCTTCAAGAGCAACATGTGGCACGCGACCTACAGGTTGGGCACACCTGGTGTAGGGCAATCAAAATTACACTAGGTCTCGGAAATCTAAGCTATTAGGAAAGATGTGCAATACTGGGCTAGAAAAGAGAAGAATTTGGGGAGCTCTTATTAGGTTTTTATTTTTAATTATGAAAGGAATTGATTCATAAGATTCATAGGATCATATCAAATCAGCAGCTGTTAGCCATAACGACTTGTCTCTCTAGCTATTGAAACCCACCCTGCCCCTAGTCTCCATGACCCTGTCTAGTGTTCTCTTGAATTTAGTCATGTTTGGACTCTGAACTACTTCATCCAGTAAACCTTTCCTTTCTGCCACACCCTCTGATTAAACCAGTGACTCCTGATATTCCCATTGTAGTTCTTACCCTTGAGTTTCAGATCATGTTCTCTGATCTTTTTTTTTCCAGAATGCTTTTTGCTCCCCCGTTACCTCTTATACCTTATTGGCAACAGGGAACCATGGTATTTCTGACTTTTCTCCCACTACTCGGGACCCAAGATCATGGTCGTGCATGCGCATGGAGGCATGCAAGCATTCCTTATCTCCGTGATGGCCCTTCCTCCCACCCAGCCTAATGCCAGGTCCCCCCTGCTTTCTACTGCCACCTAGCCTCCACCAGAAAGCAGCCAAGAGCCAAGGAAACCTCTACACCTCCCCAGAGAGGAAAGGAGAGGAGAGTTGCCTTGTGGTTGCTCAATCCAACTCCTTGCCCTCCCCCCCCAGCTGACCCCTGGTGGCCCAAGCTCGCTCCCACACTCAGGTCACCAGCATGGCACAAGGTGTGGTGTCCAGCACCTAAACCCTCAGCACCACCAGGCCAACCTGCTCTCTGATATCTTTACTGCTTTTCTTCCTAACTAGCCCTAAGCACTCCCAAAGATCCCTGTTTTTTGGGGGCTTTGTAGACTAGACAAAGGTCCCATCTTAACTTTCTATACTGCAATGAGTACATACCCAAATCTCGCAATCTGTCCTCATAAATCATATCCTTCACACTTCTAACAATTTTAGTTGCCCTTCTTTGCAGTCCCTCTGATCTCCTAATATACAATTTACTACAGGGAGCCCCAAACTTCACACAGTACTTAACATGGGGCCTAACCAGAGCTGTATGCAGTGGCACTATCACCTCCTTGTCCTGAATTCTTATGTTTCCACCGATGCACCCCAATAATCTACCATCTTTGTTCACCACTTGCTTACAATGCCTATCACAGATCAACTTATTATTGATATATATCCCCAAGTTCTTCTCCTCCTCAGTGGCTGTCAATTCCACTCCATTCAGCTAGTACTCAGCCCTGATGTTTCCTGCCCCAAAGTGCATCACCCTGTACTCGTCAGCTTTAAAAAAATAGTTTCTTATTATCTGCCCATGTGGCTATCCTATCTATCTCTGTTTGAAAATGCACTGTATATTCCCTAGTGTTGAGAAGTGCACCCATCTTCACGTCATCTGCGAATGTACATAACCGTGCATTACTAATGCATTTCATAGATGTTACGAATAGGTTAAATAACAGGGGCTCCAAAACTGATCCCTGCAGGACCTCACTGGTAACATTCACCCAGCATGAGTGGTGTCCTCACACATATACCCTTTGTTTCCTGTAATTGAGCCAGGAGCCTATCCAGCTTAGCAGGTTTATATCTATACCAATGTCTGATGTGCTCATTAACTCAATGTGTGACACTGAGTCAAATGCCTTTGAGAAATCCATATAAACCACATCCACTGAGGCTCTCTGGTCCATGGCCTGACTCACAGGCTAAAAGAAGTGTATCAGATGTGTAAGGCAGGACCTGCTCTCTCTAAACCCATGCTACAAAGTATCCACTTGACCGGTGTTCATCAGAAATGCTTCTATGTTGCCCTTAATGATGGACTCGAGAGTTTTCCCCAGTACTGAGGTTATACTGACTGATCTGTAATTTTCTTTCCTACCTTGATCTCTCTTCTTATGTATGAGGGTGAAAAATGCCAGTCTCCAGTCCTCTACCACCTTCTTCTGATTCAAGGAACTCTGGAATATGAAGTAGTTGGCAAGAGAGCATTCACCCCTCAATTAAGGAACACATAGATGCAATTTCCTTCAGTCAAGCTGGTTTATTGCATTGCCATTCAAGTGAAGTGCAAGCAAACAGAAATGAAGGTAATGCCTCACCGAGCACTACCTCTTACATTTCACCCATTTCCCTATGGGCTTTTTCAGAGGTTAATGGAGTTAGTGAACAGGTAGCTTTTTAAATTATTCATCCACCAATAGGATTCGAGACCACAATTGTGACATCATCAAATACATTTTAAATGAAACCCTGTCAAACAGCACAGCATAAATAATCAAAGTTACATAAAAAGGAAAAAATGATTATGCCTTTCCACCATCATGTGTATTTGATCTCAAACAGTACATTCCCTTCATTCTTTAGAGTGTCAAATTGACTCTTCTCAGAACCTGCAAAAGAAAAACATCAAGAGATGTGAGAAACAGTGTTGTCTCTGTTTTCACTGTGTCAGGATGTTTTTAATCATTTCCATCATATGTATTAACTTCCCATACATAAATTTATAATCACTATTTCATCTCTTCCTGAGTTCATTTGACTTGGGGGTGTGAGGGTTGGTTTGAAGGTAGCATAGTTTTGCTTTTTCTTCAAAAAATGACTAATCTCAAATTTGCCGTTGAGTCCCAGATTTTGCAGAGCTCCTAGTCTGTAAACCCATTCTTGCTCCTTCTGATTCAACATGTTATCCAAATTTTCTCATGCAATGTTAGTAGTGATAGCCTCTATGCCCAGTGCTGTCATCCTATGGCAGTTACTTTGGGCCGAATTATGAATATGAGCTGCCACAGTGTACTCTAAGTTGTTATTTTTAATGGCTTGTTTATGCTCATATAATTGAAACCGAAGTTTCCTTTTTGTTCACCTTACATAAAAACTACCACATGAGCATCTCAGGAGGTACTCCACTGCTTTTGAGTTATAATCCAGTGTTCCTCAGATTTTTTCCATCCGTTCAGTTCTTGAGTTTACAAAATGTGAGCAGGTTTCCAGTAGGTGGAACATAGTACATGAACCACATGGTTTGCATCCAGGTTTCTTAAAAAAAACTGCTGTTTTTTGTTTGGATTGATAGCTTTGGACCAGTTGGACCCGTAGATTTCTGCCCCTTCTATAGGATATACATAGTGGTTTGTCCACAATTTCTTTTAGCTGTGGTATACCCCTAAATATCACCATGTTTTTCTTAACAATATTAACAAATTCCTGTGTATCACCCCCATATGTAGTCACAAATGTTAGTGCGAGCTCAGTTTTTTCCTTTTTTTTGGGGGGGGCGGAATAGTGCTTCTGTTTCCATAGTGTCAACTTGTTCCACTGCCCTTTCAATATCACAGGTACTGTATTCCCTCTCCAATAGCCTGTCTGTAACTTCTTTTGCCCTTCTTTGATACAGATCTACATTACCACAATTTCATTTCACCTGAATATATTGCCCTTTTGATATATTCGTTTTTGTAAGTGCTGGGTGACTACTTTCAGCGTGAAGCAGACTATTTCTATCTGTAGCCTTTTCATATAGGTCAATTAGTAATGTGCTATCATCCATTTTAAGGATAGTCAGATCAAAAAATTTACCAATTGGAGGTCAACTGTAACCGTCAATTTTTGATTAGAATTAGTCCCTTCAAGGTATTATACAAAATCTGTTAACACCTCCCTCATCCCTTTCCATATCAACAAAATGTCATCCAAAAATCACGGTAGAAATCAATTTTCTCTAGAAATGGGTTTTGTTCACTACAGATAAATTTGTCTTCCCATTCTCCTAGGTACATACTTGCCAGGCTGGGTGCTAATGTTTCATCCATAGCTGTCCCCTCGATCTGCTTGTAAATAATATCTTCAAACATAAAGATGTTGTTCCTGAGTACTAACTCAGATTCACAATCATGTTTATCTTGAGACAGATTAGTGAATTTCAACACTCAATATTCTATGGCGTGTAACCCTGCCTCATGTGGGTATTCATTTATAACAAATCCACATCCATCATTACAAGCCACCAGCTTCCTTCTGTCTGTATTTCGTTCAGGAGAGACAATACGTGACTTGTCTTTTAGGTGACTTTTAATCCCGGGCAGGATTGGTTTCAAAAAACTATCCACAAACCTAGATAGGGGTTCTGTTAACCACCCTATCCCTGATACTATCGGGTGGCTAGGGGGATTGGTGGAGTGTTAGTGGATCTTCAGTAAGGTGTAGAATGCCAGTTTAATGGGATTTTGGACTGACAAACAATATAATTCATTGGCATTGATGAGGTTCCCTGATACAATTCCAGGAGATACATCTCCATATCTTTTTTGATATTCGTAGTGGGGTCCAAGGTCATGCATTTGTAAAAGGTAGAGTCAGACAGTTGTCTATGTACCTCTGATGTATATTGTTGTTTGCTTTGAATAACTATGCTGCTGTACATATCAACTGATTTGATCACATCTGTGTCATCCATACTTAATACCATTGTGTAAGAACTCTGGAATATGTTAACTACAGGTGCAAATATAACTTTCGCTACCTCTTGCGGGAACCTTGGGTGCAAACTGGCCAGTACCTTTGACTTGTTTGGGTCTAATCTTTTTAGTCTTGCAGCTATATCAGTGTCTATAATATTGATTTTACTTCACTTGTCAGTTAGCTCAGGTACGCTGAGCTTTTCATCTTTGGGCTGGTTTATACTAATAAAAAAACTTTTACTCTTCGGCCATTTTCCCCCATTCTATATTAGTTGCTCCATCTACTACCAGTGGTCCTACCTGTACCTTATTCTTTCTTACACCCCAATATAGTTATAGAATGCTTTTCTGTTGTTGCCTGTTCTGGTTGTTAGTTTCATCTCAAACTCTTTCTTTACCTTTTTTATTAACTTCTTGCATTCCTCTCAACTTGTTTTTATAATTTTCCCATGATTCCTGTGTTCCCCTTGATATGTTTTATAGAATTTTGTTGACCGGGTAAGCCCACTGGGCCTCAGAGAGTCCCTTTTTCAGGGGTGACCTGGAATCAATTACAGAAATAATACATCAGGAATACCAATGACAGAGAAGATTTGAACAATAACAAATACAATGTTAATAAATTAGGTTATAGAGACACAGTAAC
Source organism: Neoceratodus forsteri (assembly GCA_016271365.2). Taxonomy (NCBI): domain Eukaryota; kingdom Metazoa; phylum Chordata; order Ceratodontiformes; family Ceratodontidae; genus Neoceratodus; species Neoceratodus forsteri. Next base: position 1,189,922,884 of record CM028130.1, on the reverse strand, counting down.
AATACAATAAGACTCTATATGAGCATTACATCGTGTACAAAGAGTTGAAGTTTACATCTCAGTTTATGCAGGAAAAATTATAAGGGCAATTCAGTCACAGGCTATCAGTATAGTAGTGCTTTGGCCTATCACTGGTAAAAGTTGCACTAATTTTGTTCCAGCAAATACACTTTTAAACCCTTCTTAAATCCTCCAAGAGAGTAGATTTCTTGCAGAGCATTGGAAAGGGCATTCCAGATGGAAGGGATAGAGTTTGCAAAGGACTACCGCCTGCTGATGTTCTGGACTCGATTCTCAAAGCCCTGGAAATGACACAAGGTGCGTGCACCAAACATAAATGGCGCAAGAGGCACCTTGCATCCAAAACTGCCATCAGAGCTATTCACAAAGGTACCTCAAATGGGGCTTACGCCTGCAGTGCGCTCAAAAATGGGATGCAATGTGGTGCTAAGGGGCATGTGGCAGACACAAGCTGCTACATCCTCAAAAGTGATATTGACAGAACTCTCCCAGAGGGAGAAATACTGAGTACCCTTAGGCCAGCCAGTGCTGATCTAAGGGTACTTAGAAAACTCCCCACTAGGAGAGTTGTCCTGTATTGCGGCAATGTGCCATGGTCCACAATCCCCCATTTTGCCCACAAGAATAAATTAAATTAACCCCCTTGCCCTGGGGGACAAGTGTCCACCCCTCCCTGATCCCCAATCTTGCCGTTATTTAAATATATTAATATATCCCACATCCTTAGTGGTCTAGTGGCCCCCCCTCCCCAGACCCCGATCTTGCCATTATTTAAGTATATCAATATGTCCCACATCCCTAGTGGTCTAGTGGCCTCTCTCCCTGAACCCCGATCTTGCCATTATTTAAGTATATCAGTATGTCCCACATCCACAGTGCACCAGGTTTAGTGCCCCCCTCCCTGAACCCCAATCTTGCCATTATTTAAGTATATCAATATGTCCCCACATCCCTAGTGTCTAGTGGCCCCCCTCCCCGGACCTCGATCTTGCCATTATTTAAGTATATCAATATGTCTTTCATCTCTAGTGGTCTATTGGCCCCTCCTGAACCCCAATCTTGACATTATTTAAGTATATCAATATGTCCCACATCTATAGTGGTCATAGTGGTTCTTTTCCCAACTCCGATCTGCCATTATTTACATATCATGTCCCCACCTCGCGGGTCAGGAAGGCGGGCATGGGTACTAATAATTATGTTAAGTACTGGCACCATCGGGTTCGGGATGTAGTCACTAGACCACTACTGATGTGGCACGTATTAATATACTTAAATAACAGCAAGACAAGGGTTCGGGGAGGTGGACCACTAGACCACTAGGGATGTGGGAGATATTAATATATTTAAATAATGGCATGATTGGGGCTCAGGGATGGGGTAATCGCTTGTCTTAGCCATGAGGAGCGTGTGGCCAACCCCTCCCATGTGCTATGTGTTTGTTACATGGGAGAGGTTGCCGTAGTCTTAGGCCACAGGACACCTCCTGTACCAGAATCTGGTGCAGGGTCCCTGGCGCACCAGGCTTCAGTGCAAGCTGCTGTTTGCCGCAGCTTGTACTGATCAAAGCCCTCCTCACAAACATTTGTCACTTCTTTTCCTCCCCGCATCTTAACTCCATGGTCCATGCTCATTTCTCCTCTACCTGCTCATGTGTCTAGGCACCACTACAGATCACAGAGAGGCAGGACTTTGTAACCATCCTGTGAACATTTTAATATATGCTTACCTATCCTACTATTTATTGTATTGTGTCTATACTGCACCTGTTTGAGCCTGTTTCTATTGTTCTCTTGACCTTTTATGACATTGTCTTAGGACCCAGTTTTGTGTAACAACTGTCCTTCTGTATCATACTTTGTATTATGCTGTCTTTAAACTGTGTATTGTATACCCCTGTGTTCCCTCAGGACGTATCTGGAATTGAGCAGTAGCCTGCCCAATATGCCTTCCTGGTTAAACGCTTAAATAAATAAATAAATGAGAATCCAGTCCCCTGACTTTAGGGACCTGGAGGAGCATTCTGCCAGAAGACCTAAGGGGTCGCCTTTCAGGTTTGATATTTATTAGGTCAGTTAAGTTTTTTGAGGGGGAATCGAGACCTTTTAGTTTGAAGACAAGGCATAGGGATGCATATTGCAGCCTTCCTTGGAGAGAGGGCCATTTAAGGGACTCAAGTACTCTGCAATTGTGTTCCTTGGTTGAGGCACCTAATGCAAAATGAGCTATGGAATGGTATAACAATTTTAGCTTTTCAAATTCAGAGCTTCTAACTGAAAGGAGGATTGGAGAGCCATAGAGAAGGGTGAGTAGGAGGATTGAGTTAGCGATGCGATGGCGAGAATCATTGGAGAGGTAGGGACCTAGACAATAAGGTAGACCAATCTTTTGGTGCAGAGTTTTCACAAGATTTTCTATATGGACCTTGAAGGTCATGTCCTGATCAAGTCAAACACCCAAGTATTTGAGGGAGCCAACTGTCTTGATTGTCATTCCATTAGACAGGGAAAGGGAGAGCTTTACTGCCCTTTGTGGGCCTAGACTTTTTGGACCAAAGAGGATATGAACATATGAAATTGCCATCAGAAAAAGACCCACAGGTCTACCAAGTCTGCCCGATTGTGCAGCTCTTAGTTTCATATCACTACAGCTGCCCCACCCTCACCCAATCCCCTCCCTTCCTCATCTTTCCCAGTCCTTCCCCACTTTGTGTTCTTGTCTGTACTAACCCTGCCCTTGACTCGATCCCAACCCCACTTAAAGCTATCCACTGTCCTTTGAGTAACTCCTTCAGCAGTGCGGTCCAACCCACCACCACTCTCTGTGTGAAGTAGTGCCCCCTCATCTCCCTCCTAAACCTTCCCATTTCCAACTTCAGACTGTGCCCTCCAGTGACCCTTCCCTCCTTTAAGTGGAACATTCCTCCTTCCCTGACTTGTTTATGCCTTTCAAGTACTTAAAGGTCTCTTTCATGTCCCCTCTTTCCCTTCTATCTTCCAATGAGTACATGTTGAGCTCCTTCAACCTTTCCTCATATGGCAACTCCCCTAGTCCCATGATCATTTTTGTAGCCCTACGCTGCACCCCCTCCAGTAATCTCCCATCCTTTTTGAAGTATGGGCACCAGTACTATACACAGTACTCCATGTGTGGCCTCACCAGTGGTCTATACAATGGCAGGACGGTCTCTCCCTTTCTAGCAGTGATCCTTCTGGCAATGCACCCCACCATCCTATTTGCTCTTTCTGCCACCCTCCTACACTGTGCTGATACCTTCATGTCCCCCTGTAACTATTACTCCCAGGTCCCTTTCCTCCTCTGAAGCTGTTACCTGCACCGCAATGGCCTTTGTCTTTTTGCCATTTAGAACCAATCTGTTTGTCTGAAGCCAACCCTCGAGTAAGTGCAAGTCTTTGGTAGAGCTAACTGTATACATCATTGAGTCTGCCAGAAGGAATAATAGAATGGGAAACCATTCCCTCATAGACTGGATCCTGTCAAATTGTGCTCATTGAATAATTGCCTCGGGAGTACTACCTGACAGCATCAGTGACCATTCACCAGTCTACTGTACCTGGAGGAACAATTCCCTGAACCCTCCAAAATTGTGGAATTTCGAAATTTGTCCTCATTTGATCATGCATCCTTCCTCAACTCTCTCAACTCAGCAAACTGGGACCCCATACATACCCTGTCTACCATGGACAAAGCCCTGGATTATCTAATTGACACTGTCGCTGCCATCATTAACATTCATGCCCTCATACTTGACGCAGATTCAAAGGTGCAAAAGCCCCATGGCTATCAAAGAATTTAAGGAATCACATGAACATATGAGATGCAGCCTGGAAACCATACAAGAAATCTGCACTATCCTCTGACTGGCAAACATACAGACAGCTCAGAAATAACTGTAAGTCTAAAATAACTAATGCCAAGAGGAGATATTGCCATTCAATCCAAACAGAAAACAGCAGTAACCCCAAAGAATTCTGGTCTCAGATTAATTCCCTCCCCAAAGGTAACCCCCCCCCTGCCCTGACTCGCTTTCCATGAAGGACAAAGTGCTATCGGACCCCCGAGTCTATAGCTGATGGCCTTAATAACTTCTTCATGGACCTTAGTAATTATGTTTCCCATTTCACCACAAACCACAACACACTACACCCTTCAGTCTGAAATCTCTCTAAGAATGGGACTGTACAATTCCACATTAAACTAGCTACCTGAAAAGAGGAGCTCAAGCTACTTCTAAATCTCAAGGAACATGGCTCACCTGCCCAAGACTCACTTGAGCATAGGTTCCTTAAGTGGGGAGCATCTGCACTTGCCTCACTGGTTCAAAACCTGATTAATAGATCCTTTCTCGAAGGAACAGTACCCGCTAAATGGAAAACGGCACTAGTAATCCCGATACACAAAGGGGGGTCAGCTACTCTCACAGAAAACTACAGGCCAATCTCAATTCTTTGCCACCTTGCAAAAGTACAAGAATGAATTCTGTACAATCAACTACAAGACTACCTTGAACTCCACCAACTCCTATCACCCTGCCAATATGTATTTCACAAGAACCATAGCACCCTATCTGCGCTCATCAAAGTCACCTCAGACATTCACCAAACATTTGATCTTGGCCTGGCCATGGGGGCAATTTCCTTGACCTCATTAAGGGCTTCGGCCTGGTGAACCATACTCTGTTATTACAAAAATTTGAATCCTTGGGTCTAGATCCTTCCTCCACTTCATAGCTCCAGAACTACCTATTCTTGTCGCACTCAAAGTGTCAGATGGGCAAACTGTCAATCCCCCTTTAAACAAATCACCCACAGAGTTCCCCAGGGATCTATTTTGGGCCCTCTACTTTTCTCATTATTCATCATTGAATTGCCTGGATTCTGCAGAGGGGCATCGGTTCAGCTTTACATGGACAATGGCATTTTATTTTGATCATCAGCTGATACCCAATGGCTTAATCAGCACTTGGAATCAGACTTCTGCCAATTAGAAGCATGGTTCTTTGACAATAACTTACTTTTACATACCACAAGAAACAAAATATATGCTTTTCCATGCCCCCTCATTTAAAACTACTCTTAACTCACAGCTCACCATCCGCTCCTCCAGTGGAGAACCCCTCAAATCAGTAGAATCATTTAAATACCTGGGCATCCTGTTTGATGCTAATGTCTCTTTTGAGGCCCATGTCAACAAAACTGCTAAAACATTACACCAAAAGATTGATCTGCTCTACCATCTTAATCCCCTGCTCTCTAATGCATCCTGCCAAAAAATTGCCACAGCCTCACTTCTGCCCCTACTTTCCTACGGGGCCCCTCTTTTCTTATCTCTAAGTATCTCTCTTACAATATTTTTTGAAACAGTTCTATCATAAGATTGGGCATTTCACTATCAGAGTAGCCCCCCACCAACATCACTGCACTGTTCTCGCATCCTTGGGCTGGCTACAGTTTGAACGCCTGATCCAATACTCCTCGTTATACCTCACATACAAGCTCACACATCTCTGCACTCCACCACTACACCAATCTGACATTATAGTAAGAAAACAAACTAGGCGGTCTCTCCGCTTCACCTCCCCTCCACTACTAACCATACCCAAGGCATGCCTCTCCTCAGGCAGAAGATTCTTTGCTTTTGCAGCCCCCTCGGCATGGAACACCCCTTCCCCATCTATCCTCTCCTGTGCTACCCTCCCTCATTTCAAACTTGCCCTGCATAAATACCTGTCTGGTTCAGGACACTGTAATTGCCTCACATAACGTATTGACCCTGCTCTTACCCATGCTCCAATGCTTACCTCTACAACCCTCTGCTGCTACTACTGCACTGTAACCATGTGATTGCCTACACATTACATCAGTCTTCTACAATGTGTAAATGTGATTACCCAGCACCTGTATTGTTGCCCTCGAGAGTGTACCATACTTCAATTTCCAGTAATAACTAAATGTTGTACTACTTTCTGTGACTTCAGCCATACAGGCTTTGATTGTACTGTGAAAAAATATATACACACACACACATATATATGTTTTATAGTCCTCTCAAGTATATAGCTATGAGATGCCAGTTATAGTTTTTATTGTATAGCACTGTGATCCTGTGTATGTTGTATACTATTGTCCTATGTACCCTCCCCTGGGTCACCCCATAAAAAGGGACTGCATGGTCTCAATGGGCTTACCCAGTTACCAAAATTCAAATAAAATAAATAATTTATGTCAGAGGTAGTAATTGAGCTATGGTAAAGTACCGCATCATCAGCATATAATAATAGATTTAATCCACCACAATCTGTAGGCATTTCATTGGTATATAATGAAAATAGAAGAGGGCCCAATACTGACCCCTGTGGGACACCATCACTAATTGGGCAACTGTCTGACAAATCACCTTTCCATTTGACAATCTGTGTTCTAGTTGCAAGGTAATCTGAGAACCACCATAGGAAGAGGTTATCTAGGCCTAGGGATTCTAATTTAACTAGAAGAATCTGATGGTTTGCAAGGTTGAAGGCCTTAGTTAAATCAATAAACACTGCTCCTGTCATCAAGCCATTATCTATACCATTTAAGATGTCAGTGGTCAGACATACTAAGGTGGTGTCCGTACCATGGTTTTTACGAAAACCATGCTGGTCTGCAATGAATAAATCACGTTGCTCTGTATATAAGCCTCTCAAGTAATTTGTTTAGAGTGCAGAGGATTGAGATTAGGCTGTAATTTTCCACTTGTTCTTTGCCCCACCCTTGTGTACTGGGGTTATAAGTGCCACTTTCTAGGCCAAGAGGACCAATCCTTCTGAGATGGATTGGTTAAAAAGTTGGGCAATGGGACGTGTAATTATTGATGCACCAAGGTTGAGGAGTTTGGGGTGGAGCTTATCATATCCAGCGGCGACAGTGGTTTTAAGCCTAAAGAGGTGTGACAATGCTTTTTTTCTTGTTACAAGTTTAAAATAGAAATTTGGGCATGAAAGGCCATTTACAGTGAGGGCAGGGCTTGAGGCATACTTTTGTACCTGTCAAGGTTAGTGAAGAAGGCGTTGAAAGCAGTGGCTGCATCTCTAAGACTTTCACACCTCTTTACTTCAAATTCGATATCACAGTCACTTTGTGATGTTAGCCCCTTTAGAATAGTGTTTATTTGGGACCAAAATTTTGTAGGATCCTGTAGATTCTGTAAGTAACTCCTCTCAGCATGTTTTAATTCCCACTTGCATGTGTTTCGTAATTCCCTGTATTTTTGCCAGTCGAGAGTGGATCCAGAAAAGTTCTCACCCTGGTAAAGAATTAAAAAATGGTGGTGGTGGTGTGGGGGGGACACATTCAGAATGAGGTTGATAGGAGTAAATGGGTTATTCAGAACTTTTTTGTGTGCAGAGTAAAAAACACCAAACACATAGAACCCATGCTCTAATAGAAGGCCGGCAGCGTGAGCAGTGAGGATGCCCATACCAGAACTGGCTTTATGTTTCTGAGGACCTCTGGAAGGGTTAGTCACTGGGGGCCCTTGAATGTACCTCAGTGAGTATTCTTTTCACATTATCATGCATATTTAAGACCATATGCCTTGCAAAGAGCTCCAATTGCAACAACCTATTGCTGAATGCTTCTGGTGACTCCAAAGAATTTTGGAATCATATCAAAAGTTTCATGGGTGGGGGTAAGCTCTCCCAATCCACTAATGATATGGTGCTAGATGGTATTCACTGTAACAACCCTGTCACAATTGCTAACACTTTCAACCTTCACTTCTTTGACCTTTCCAGTTTCTCCTGTCCAGCCTCAACACTCCCAGCTTCTACCCCCTTCCTCTCCAAAGACACTCCCAATACTAGCCTCCCTTTCTACCTACATGCAGTCTTTAATATGGAGGTGCATTGGCTACCTAATTCCAGCTCTGTCTGCTGCACCATAGGCTGTGATGGTCTTGAGCCCAGGCTGCTAAAGCTTGCTACCCCTCTCCATGCCTCCCCTCTAGCCAGGGGTTGTTCCTGATATCTGGAAGGTTGTTAAGGTTGTCGCAGTTGTTAAGAAAGGTGGCTCTAAATCAATCACCAATTATTGCCCTATAACAATCCTTTCAGTCCTGAGTAAACTTCTAGAAAAAATAGCCTCTGTCCAAACCATTAACTATTTCCATGACTGCAACCTCCTCTCTGATGCCCAACATGGTTTCAGGAAAGGCCATAGTACCACCACTGCTCTTCTCAAATTCTAAAATGATACCAAAGTTGCCATGGATAACAGACTACATACAGGTGCAGTTTTCATCAACCTTACAAAGACCTTTAAACTAGAAGACCATTCTCTTCTAAAATTGGTATCACCTCTGATGTGTTTACCTGGTATGACAGCTACCTCACTGACAGACAACAATTTGTTAAATACAACTCAGCTGTATCTGTGGTGTTCCACAAGGCTCTATCCTTGGTCCCCTCTTCTTCACTGTCTTTATAAATGACCTATCCCTAAATGCCACATCCTGCTCCTCTCTCCTCTGTGCAGATGACTCGGTGCTCTACTGTAGCTCTAAATATCGTGCTGACCCTAACACTACCCTTACCTCTGATTTCTGCAAAATTCACTCCTGGCTTTCCCATAACAAGCTATTACTGAATGCCTGCAAAACACACTCCATGTTATTTGGCTTCTCTCCTAGATTAAGAAAGAGTGTTGGGCTACTATTCATCTCAAATAGTGATGGCTTCCTCCTTGAAAATGAAACCAGTTTCAAATACCTTGGAATGACCCTTGACCCTTCTCGGGACTTTGCGCAACATACTGTATCTCCAATACTTGTACGGCTGTTAATTCCAAGCTTGGCCTGGCCTTTATTTTTATTTATTTTTTTTATTTTATTTATTTCAATCTAGGATTACAATACCTTTGAGCCGAGGCTCTTTTACAAAGGTTCCATGTCAGCGTGTGCAACAGTCATCATTTTTAGTTACAAACATATAGTCATTGACTTATAGGCATATAATAACCAGTACAAAGACTTGAGCTATGAGCAAGACAAGGGTGGGGGGGTGGGGGAAGTGAGGGTAGGAGATTGAGGGGGAAGGAGGTGAGGGGTAAGGGGAGTATGGTGGTGGTTGGGGTGGGGGTAGGAGTGGAGATACGGGGAGGTGGGCAGGGCGGGAGACAGTGCAGCCAGGGGGCCTTGTCAAGGGAATATGACAGGTAAGGTGCTACGGGTGCAAAGACTGATTGTAAGTGCTGGGTGCTGGGGCATGTGCAGCTGGAATGGTGAAAATGTTAAGATGGGCAGTCGCAGGATACAAGCAGTGAGAGGTACAGCTTGGACTTGAAGAGGCCGAGTGTTGGAGCAGTCGCTATGTTGCTGCCAAGAGAGTTGAGCCAGTTGGATGCCCGATAGGCGAATGATCTTTGTCCTTGGGTTGTGTGACATCGTGGGATATGTAGTAGATAGGACTTGGATCTCCTTGTAGTGGCATTCCTATGTCTAGTCTTAAGGAGGGCACAGACACCAGGTGGGGCAAGCCCCATTATAATTTTCTTGGCCATGATGCAGGTTTGGTATTTTATGTGTTTGTCCAGTTGAAGCCATCCAGATTGGGAATAAAGGTCACATGTGGGTACAGCGATGTGAGCCAATGCTGAGACAACAGGCCTTATTCAGGGAGGTCGTGATATGTTTGAGAGCAGTGGTAGTTGCAGACCCATATATGATAAGACCATAGTCTGTGATGTTGACGACGGAGCGTTGGACGACCACTGACAGTGCTTCTGTGGTTAGGTGTTTCCTGTGCCGGAATAATATGCCTAACCTCGCATTGGCAGACTTTGCAACATTGCTAATATGGTCTTTAAAACCAGATATGCCCTCACACCCTCTGCTAGAATTGCCGTTGCTCAGGATATCCTTCTTCCTACCCTCACCTACAGCTCTGCAACCTTTGCATCTGCTGCCAAAGCCAACCTCCACAAATGGGACACCACCTATAATAATATTTATTGTTTTGCTCTGGCATCCAGTCACCCCATCCATCACAGTCAGCTTTACAGAGGTATAAACTGGCTATCCCCTGAGGCTAGTTACTCATATGCACTTGGCACCTTAACAGATAAAATTATAAGAACTGGGATTTCTTCCTCAGTAAGCTTTATGTTGACTCCCCTGAGCCTCCTCTACCCCCTTTGATCTGGTACCCAGTCTCTAATATCTGCTCCTAAGTACATGACCACTGTGGGGGTCCCAGGCCTTCTCTCACCTTGCCCCAAACATTTGAAACTTCCTGCCTGTGTCCATCCGACTCTCCCGTCTCATGTCTGCTTCAAAAGGAAGTGTCACAACTGTCTTATAGGCTCTGACCCCTGTACCTGCTTCCTACTTCCTTGGTCATCCAATCTATACCACCTGACTAGTGCTTGTCTTTGTTGCTTAATCTTCTGCACTTCTATATGCTGCTACTGTATATATTTTTAACTCTTTATTTAAAATGTCTATTCTTTTTTTACAATAAAAACAAAAAGAAATACATAGTCTATTTTTAAAATTGTTTAGCCACACTGCTTTGCCCGTTTCCTGCCTTGCTGCTATTGTGCTGATTTCTCCTTGCTACAATGTATTTATTATTTTACTCCTTTGTAGCTTTAGCTAGTTTTACCTTTTACATTGTTTATCTTACTGTTTTGTACTATGTTTTCATGATTATGTTGCACTTTTACACCCGTGTTACATTGTATTGTATTCCTTCAACCACTTGTATCTGCAACTAGTTTACTCTTTATACTGTATATGTTACTGTTTCATTGTACCTTGTTTTGTGACTGATTTTTTTGACTTGCACTCTCCTGGGTCATGCCTGAAAATGGGCATATTTATTGTCTAGTGCACCTACCTGGTTATCAAAAACCAAAGAAATAAATAGTCGGAAGATTCTGCCCAGCCCAGTAATGTGTTTTGTGTGATTTTTCAATAGTATATAGGAAATACAATTTATTTTATATATTTATTAAATTCTTAGTTTCAATACCTTTGAGCTGGGAGCTCATTTACAAAGGTTCCATGTCAGAAATTCATTAATAAAAAAAAAAATAATAATATTAAATCTGAAAAACTGATGACATGCACAACTTCTGTCTGAGGCCCCATGAGTAGGGTCCCCCAGCAACTGCTGTGACTAAGGGTACCTAAGGCTGGCACTGGCTTACACAGCTTCTTTTAATTTAGTTTATTTAGTGTTTTTTTGTTGACCGGGAAAGAGGACTAGACAATTATTTGCCTATTTTCAGCTTCATCCAGGGGGAGGAGGATACAGATGGATGCCAACTGAAATTGAACCAGATTTTATTTAAGCTGTTGGTGGTATTTTTAGTCTAGCATAAAGAATTTTCATCCCTACTCACATTGAGATGTGGATGGAGTCCGAGTTCTCACACATGCTGCAAAGTAAAAACTGTTTTATTTTCATATCAGCTAGCTTCTCAGCTCTGAACTATATTTAGCTCTGTTTACGAGGTCCTGATGCCCTTCCTGTGTTCCAGAATTGATACAGTAAGTCCTGCTTAATTGGACTTCCTTGAATCTCTTAAAGTAACAGTACAGTTAACCCTTTATGTTAAAACTCTGAGTGAGCAGGCAAACAGGTCTATCAAATTGTACTCCTGCAAAACCACCTATTTTGTGGGAGCACACTAGCCACACTGAGCACTCCTGTAATGACTCCTTTCATTGCAAGAAGTCCATGATTTAGGCCCTCCACAACAGGAAAAGGTGTGTAGTTGCCCCAATCTATTTGAGGTCCTAGAACAGGGCTAAATAGGCCCGTATTACCCCGATCAGACTTTCAAAATCGACTGTTTTGGTAAATGGTGCCCAAAGTTCTCCTAACCCACCTCCATTGTATCTCATACATACTGTACCTGGGTAGAGATGATATAATCACAGTTCCTGGATGTCAGCTTGGTTATTTTTCCATGGTGGTCCAGTGGGTGCGGGAATACAGATATCCATCATATGAGCAAGCTCCCCCTCTATTGCAAATCAATTGCCGGCCATTGCTACAAGCAAGCCATGTTACTTGCTCCAGTGGGATGGGCTGGAGAGCAGCCCATTTTAATATGAGTTGTTAGCACAGCGCCCGATAGTGCTTGGTGCTGCACTGTATGAAATTGGAGGCTCTAGAATGCATCACTACAAAAGGTTATAAAATCACCAAGTAATGGCTGTTTTAACTGATAGTGAGTTAATGTCTCCTGAAGGATGTTATACATTGGGATGTGAAGAAAAAACAAGTAGATGGTGAGGGTACTTCTTTTCAAGAGGAGCAATTCATCATAAAAGTGGCTAATGTTTCCAGCAAAGGTCTTTTATGGTTTCTTGAATTTCTTATGTTATTACACTCTACACACACACACACACATACACTCAGTTACAATCTAAAAGAGTGTTCCTGAATCACAGTTGCTCATGAGTTCCCCCTCCCTCTTATGAGCCTGCCATAAAGGCCATCTTTTCTTCCAGGGTTTATGATATTCTCTCCCTACCTTCCTAATTGTGGGGGATAATCTCTGAGGCACTCCACCTTCCTTACACATGGGTTGTGTCCACCTGGTAGGTTGCTTGATGCACATGTGACTTCAAAGAAGTCTGACCCCTTTTTCCCGTGGCACAGCCTCTCCAAGATCAGTTCGAATTGTGCATCTGTACCGGTTGCAGCACATCAACAACAGCTCCCAAACAACTTATCTTTTTACAACTAAATAAGAGGTATGACTATTCAGCTCACAATATTTTGCAGAATGAGCATTGGCAGTTTAGAATTTGTTAATTACAGAGCCGTACGATGTGGTTACGTCGTGAAAATTTAGGACAAACAGCTTAGTTGTGGCAAAGTCAAACAGCTTAGTTACTGTAGCAAACATTGAGCTCCAATTGATACACGCATTGCTTTGATTATATATGGCTTATTCTCTAAAACACAACACAGAACTCTGTAAGGCGTTATTAAGTTCTCCCTTTTATTTTACATTAATTTCTCTGGTTTTAACTCAGCACTGCTTCCTGAACAATACAATCAATTGCAACTTTATATTCAATGCCTTGGACTCTCTGCTAGAGAGTCTGAGGTGTGTACATTTCATCTAGCAAGCCTCTGTGATCCCTACTAGTGGTCCCAGTTAGCCTGCATCCACTTTTGGACTTGGAATGGTATAGGAACACCCTTTGACTCCTGCAAGCAGCCTTTGGAATGCCTTCCTAATGGAAGAGAGTCCCTGATAGTGTTTGATTTTATTAGGGGAAAAGAAAAATACATAAAATATGCTCTCACTCTCTTGAAGTAGTTATGGTTTCTTCCTGAAGCAGTGCTGATTGATCTGTTTTTTAAAAAAATTCAATGCTCCATTTCATTTGCCTTCCCCTGAAGCAGTGCCATTTCAGCTGACTCAATATGGTGATTTTTCACACCTTCCCCCTTCTCTTGTGTATTGGGGAAGGTGCATGCCATATTGTTCAGTCTCCCCTGTCCTCCTTCCTCTCCTACGACCATACCAGCACCTATCTGATGCGCAGTACATGCGTCATGTTGTTTTCGCACGTGCGTGACTCTGCAGTTCATTGCACATGCGCAGATGCATCTAAATGATATCTGGCACTCTCCTGACATATGGACTGTGCAACTCACATGTCTGACTGATTGTCTCATCGCACATGCATGAAATCCACAATTAAGATGTCCAGACAACCCTCTAGCTTGTGATGTGCTTTTCTATACTATGCACATGTGCAAACCCATGGAAACTGCTCTAGCATTTTGGTTTTTTTCACAACTCCCCTCCACTTTTATTTTGCTGTGATATACTGTATCCCAATCATCTCCAAGTCTGGTCTTTTCTGCAAATCCATAAGCTACCACACACACTGCACAGAATGGGGAAGGACAGAGACCATGACAATTCAGGAGGGATTTTCTCTATCATTGGGGGGGGGGGGGTGAATATAAACAGTGATTATAAACAATTTTTTTAACTGTATGTTGCAGTCTGTTACCTTATCCTCCTAATTCCCCACATCTTATTATTTTCAGACATGGGGAAGACCAAAAGCAGTGGACTGTGCAACATACCTATACCTTCCTCACAGCTAGGAAGACTTTGTAGCTCATGCACAGAAGAGCCTTTATCCCCAGCGCAGGAGATACAAGATGAAGACATCACTGCAGCCACTAGTGACCATCAATCAGATTAGGAGGCTACACAAGCTAATCATACACCTCTGCAGCCTGCTATTGACACCAGTGTCATACTATTACAAAATCAGCAGGTTTTGCAACTTCAGCAACGGCTCATGACAGCAACGTGGGATGAACCGGCAGAGATCACGACATCCAATCCACCCCCCACCTTCACTCCTACTTTACATACAGAATGGGATACCACTAGCACAATTTGTGCTCATAGCTCTGCAGGTGCTAATAACATACAGGATAACACTGATAATGCCTTGGAAAATGAGGGGGGATACAGAAATAGATCCCCAATCCCTAATGGCAAAATGATGCTTTCCTGATCAAATTCCCACTCTAGTACACAACATCATGACTATAGTGGGGTTTGAAATGCCAGTTCCACAACCAATCAGAATTACTGCCTTCCCTACAGCCGACTCTAAAAACATCAGACACCTTCCCAGTTTGTGAAGCCGTGTCTGAATTGGCCACAAAAGAGTCAGCTGACCCTGCTCGCATACCCAAGAAGAGGTCATGGGACAAGATGTACCCACTATACGCAGACATACTAAAGTTATGGTACACGTCCCCAGTAACTGACCCTCAAATAGCCTCCCTCAACCAAAAGACAGTACTCCCTACTAAATCTATGCCTGCCCAAGGGACTCAGTAGATAAAAAAACTGCAAGACATTTTAAAGAAAAAACTTTGAATTGGCAGGTCTGGGTGCCAGGGCTGCCACCACAGCTATATACACCACCAGAGCACAGCTTGAGTGGTTACAAGAGGCTCAGAAAAGCATGACTGCTAAGTCACCCAAAGCACTGCTACTTGACAATGCCATACTGTCCACTAAGTGTCTAGCAGACATGGCAGTGGATTCTCTAAAAATCAATGCAAGAGCAGCCACACTACTCAACTGGGCAAGGAGATGTATCTGGATGAAGTTGTGGAATGCAGACAGCAAATCAAAGTCTCTGCTGTTCAAACTGTCCTGCAGAGGCAACCTGCTCTTTGGAGAGGGCCTAGAGAAATACCTCAAAGGTAAAGAAGAGGGGAAGGCACTGGGCAAAGAAAGAGCAAATAATTTCACTTATCTTCCAGCACGCCCACATCTATGCAACCACTCCTTTCGTGATAAGCGCAGAGGACGATATGTTTATTGAGGACATCACCAGCAACCATCTTATAACCCATACTACACTAACACAAAGTTCAGGGGAAGAGGGTCATCTAACAGAGCCAGGGGCAACTATCAGAACTGTAGGAGGCACACATAAATCAATGACTAGCAGGTCTCACGACCATCAGCAAACACACCCAACACGCCCACAGGAGCTCGACTAACACCTTTCACACAGGAATGGTCCAAATCCACATAGGACAGACGGGTCCTAGAAATAATTCAAAGAGGCTATGCCGTAGGATTTTCTCAGACTCCATGGCAGAACAGACTAATAACATCACCAGTGAACAAACACAGAGTATCCCCAGGCCAAATGCAACAGCTACTGTTACAACTGACAATAAACAACACCATCAAAAGAGTACCCAAAGGGGAGGAGGGTCAAGGGGTATACTCAGTTCTGTTCACAGAACCAAAATAGATAAGAGACCTTCGACCAGTACTAGACTTAAAATTCCTAAACAAAAGCATCACATACAAACCATTCAAAATGAAAACCATCAGATTGATGTTAAGGGCCATAAGACCGGGAGACATTCTCATGTCTATAGATTTGAAGGATGCTTACCTTCACATACCCATCAGACAATCACACCAAAAATATCTACGGTTCCACATATTAGGTCAACACTTCCAATACCAAGTAATACCCTTCGGACTAGCATCTGCACTGTGGGTTTTTACCAAAGTATCCATTGTACTAGCTGCAAAGCTAAGAGAACAAGGAATCCAGGTCATACCTTACCTGTATGACTGGTTGATCAGAGCAAGATCAGAAAAACAATCCACAAGAGAAACAACAGTAGCAATACAGTGCTTACAGAGTCATGACTGGGTGATAAACACAGAAAAAAGCCAGCTGGCACCCTGCCAAAAGATACAACATCTGGGCAGTCAGATAGACACTGCAGAAGAAACAGTAAAACTGTCCGAAAAGAGAGTTTTAAATCTAATATCGGCAGTGCGCAAGCTCCTACAGAACAGAACAGACAAACATCTACAGGGACAATATCACAAACCCTAGGCTAAATGTCGTTTTGCATAGATACCATTTCTTGGGCAAGATGGCATATGAGATCACTGTTGTCATTCCTCATACAACAGGGACCAACCTACGATTTAGACTTTACAAAAGTCATATCAATTCCACCAAGGGTTGCACAATCATTACATTGGTGGTTAAACAGAGACAATCTTCTAAGGGGTATGCCACTGGACATACAACCAGACCTCCAAATAGATACAAATGCAAGTCTAACAGGATGGGGGGCAACAACAGGTCAGGACACAGCTCAAGGAAAATGGTCCATAGCAGAAACCAAATTACTCATAAACATATTCGAGATAAGAGCAGTCCACCTACCACTCCTTCATTTCATAAAGTTTGTAAGAGGAAAACACGTCCTGACACGATTGGACAATCAAGTCATGGTCTCTTACATCAACAAACAGGGAGGAACCAAGAGCAGATCAATGCAAAAAGAGGCAGAAAAGCTCATCCCCTGGGCACAAAGATACCTAGCAAGCTTAACAGCACTACATTTGGCAGAAAAGTTAAATACTGCCACAGATTGGCTAAGCAGACAACAAATACAGCCAGGAAAATGGATGTTACACAGACACATATTCCATTTAATCAACAAACACTGGGGTCCAATAGAGTTAAATCTGATGGCCTCCAACAAGAACAGCCAGTGCCCATGGTTCTACTCTCGCTTCCGGGACCACAGATAAATGGGGGTGGATGCGCTGTCAGCAACTTGGACCTTTCAGATAGCTTACATTTTCCCTCCCATTCCAATAATTCCACAAGTGTTAAAGAAAATACGCAAACCAGATCACGGGTAATACTGATCACACTCTATTGGCCCAGGAGAGCTTGGTTCATCACAGTGGGGGCAATGGCCTTGGATTACCCATGGACACTTCTGTTCAGGCACGACATGCTCACTCAGGGTCCGGTATGCCACCCCAGTCCAACCAACCTCAAATTAGCAGCCTGGCTCCTGAAAGGGAGAGACCACTAAGTGAAGGCTATCACCCTACAGTTATTGACACTATGACCAATTTCAGAAGACATTCCACTACATCTACCTATCAGAGGCATTGAAAAACCTTCTCAAGATGGTGCATAGAAAACAATATAGAACCAGTTTGTGCCACAATACCTAACATTCTGCTATTCCTGCAAAATGGACTGGACAAAGGACTGTCGCCAGCTTCTCTATGGGTACAAGTGGCAACAATAGGGGCAGTAAGGGGTGGAATAGAGGGTATGATACTGGGGTCACACAAAGACATCATTAGATTCCTAAAAGCAACAGCTAACCTATGTTCAAAAATACACCAATGGACCGCACCATGGGACCTGAATTTGGTCCTCAGGGCTATGACAGAAAAAACATTCGAGCCACTGGAGTCAATCTCGCTCAAATGGCTAATCCCAAAAACAGTATTCCTTCTGGACATCTGATCCGCCAGATGTATGAGTGAGCTACAAGCCCTATCATGCAGACCGCCGTACCTAGTGTTCCATGCAGACAAAATTGATCTCAAGACAATCCCATTTTTTGTTCCTAAGATAAGCACACATTTTCACATAAAACAGAACATTGAAGTACCGGTACAGTTGCCGACAGAAGAAGTAGCCCTAGACCCTAAGCTTCATCTATTGGTTACGAAAAGGGTAATGACAATTTACATCAACAGGATATCGACTATTTGCAGCTCAGACAGACTATTCCTGAGCACACAAAGTCGTAAAAAAGGACAACCAGCCACTCAATCCACCATAGCTACCTGGCTGAAATCAGCAATCACAGAGGCATATAAAGCTACCGATCACACTCCACCAACCAGTATCAAGCCCCACTCTACTAGAGTGGTTGCCACTTCATGGGCCGAAAGGAACATGGCAACAGTGGAGGTGATTTGTGTGGCAGCCACATGAGCCTCAACACACACCTTCACTAGACACTACAGGGTAGATGTATCACTAGAGTCAAGGTCAAACTTTGGACAGGCAGTGCTGCTTGCAGCAAAAACAGACGCTAACTAAATGACTTACTGAAAGACTTATTACCCACTCTGTTTGCGTGGCACTGCTTTTTACATTGAAACCCACATGTGAGGAAGGTGGAGTGCCTCAGAGATTATCCCTCACAATGGTAGTTTACTCACCTGATAAAGGTGATTGTGGGGTTATACATCTCCGAGGCACTCCACAACCCACCCAGAGAAACAGTCTTAATAATATGGATTGTAAATAATCTGTTTAAGTACAGATAGCGATGCATCCATTGGGTTCAGTAGCATGTACTAAGTAAGCATTAATCACCGACAGAGGAGGGCTCTACCGTGGATTAATGCCCTGCTGGGGGGGACATGAGGCCGAAGGCCGAGTGCTTCCAACCACCCAGCGGGCATTAATCCACGGTACAGCCCGCTGCTGGAGGTGATTAATGTACTTGTAACATGGCAAGTGCGAGAGGAATATTGTGTGGCCACTATTTGCGATTACAGTACACAACCTTTATGTGAAAGAAGTATTACTGGATGGTACAGTATGCACCGCTTGTTTCCGTATGGTACAGTGAGATGATGTGAGAACATGCGCATTCACGCCTCCTGATAGACACTTATTTACATAGTGTCTGGTATTTTAGAGTTCCGAGCAGGAGACTACTGCTATGTGTCAGAGACAAAGTGCTCTACAAACCACTGATTCCTACCGACCGTTTTAATGCATCCTGCTTCACCGTGACATCCCGATTGTGTACAGCAGCAGTGCACTGTGGGTGATATCTTTGCGTGACTACAGTCACAGTAGAAAACATTCATATAGTCAGGTGTGATTGTCTCGCGCGGCTATCTCTCCGATTTTTTCAACAATTCTAAGTCAGATACAGACATAGACGTGGGGACAACACGGATGTTTTCAGTTATTCTGCTTGCTGTGCGGCGCTCGGTGTGGTCTTTCTATCTCTCTACTCATTCAGAGTTTCGCTATGTGAGGTTGTCGTTCTGTTCGGCACACTGTGTTGTTGTACGCCCCACACACAGGCACACACACTGTGACAGAGAAACAGACATCACAGCACCTGCTACTTCTTTCTGTCTTACTTTTTGTTTTGTGCGATCCCAATGCTGAATGGGCTCTACGGTAGCATTGTATGTGTCGGCTGCTAATTCTTGTCCCAGTGTTGCACCATGCGGCTGCTTCTGGTAGGGCGCCAGCGGGCTCTACTGCTGGGTTAATCAATGCTCATTTTGCATCACCTGATGCATTTCAACCAATGTCTGCTCTCCATTTCACTATGCTTTTCTATGCCATGTTACAATAGGAATTAAACAAGGCTCTTACAGCCCAGAAAACACGAACAACTTGCATTCCTTGTCTAATTAACTATATACATCACTCTGAAGTTAAGGTACTAACATTTTGATTATGTATACTGCCTACCAATCTAGAAATATTCACTCCATAGTAGGTACAGCATTGGAAGAATTCAAACTGATCCTGCAGGGGCTGTACCACAGGGAAAAGGAGTCAGCCTTCTTTGAAGTCACATGTGCATCAAGCAACCTATCAGGTGGACACAACCCATGTGTAAGGAAGGTGGAGTGCCTCAGAGATGTATACCCCACAATCACCTTTACCAGGTGAGTAAACTACCATGACTTGTGTCCTGGCCTTCTCTGCCCCTCACTTCTTTTTCACGGCTTCCTTCTCTACCCTTTTGTCACTGCCTACCTTACAGCAGTTCTGACTTTATACCAATTTTAAAAACCTGCACTGCAAATAAAGTCTCCAAAGCTGTATGCTTAAAATGACAAAAATACTTCCCTAAATATACAAAATGCTAAATATTTCTACTTGCTTTTGTTGTACTTACTGTTATCTATTGGGGTGTTTTGATTCTGAAAGATCTCTGTAAACTTCCTTTGTTACATTAATTTATTGGAAACCAAGTAAAGTGGACTAAGACCTCAGTTCCATTGTCAGCCATTATCTGAATTACAGAAACTATAACATATTAGGATATGTACATGACTGTAGACCATACTACATGATTTGCACAGATAATAATCAGCACCATACATTAAAGCATTTACATACTGAGATGCATCTGGAAATAAGCCATACAGCTTAAAATACATTTTTTGGTAAAACATTTGAAATAAATAATTAATCAATAAATAAATAATGGTTTACAATGCCATTATTAAAACATGTGCAGTTTGGCTCATTTTGAGAGGCAGGGAGTAAAGAAGTACATACAACACAGTGCCTGTCCTCTGTATACTGTCCTTGTTTGTTATTACTTTTATCAGCTGGCATCTGGATGACACCTTGGTTTTTATAATATTACAGTGTATGAGGGGTAGGACTGTAGTGCAACATGCTTGGCACACACATCCTGACACTACAGCCCAGAGGGAGAATTGGAGGAAAAAGATGCCAGGCTGCCCACAGCCAGTGCCACCCACAGGCTCTGGCACAACCAACATGTAGGCTATCCACCCATCATGGTTCTGAGCAAGTGATGGATAACTCATTAGTTATATTATTCCAGCTTCTTCCTAGCATTTACTTAATTTAATTGTATTAAAGTTTTGAATTATTGTACTCAGCATTAAGATTCAGTGTTGCAATCTTCCCCACAGATCTGTTGATATTACGCATAGATGTCTGTTCATCTTGTGATGTGTGTCTATATGTAAGCCCCCTCTCATTTTGCGAGAGGCTTATGCTCCCTTTAGGGACCCCCTTCCTTGTTACTGCTCCAGAGCTTAGGGATTTGTTAGTGCTCTGGGGGCAAAATTACTGTTTGCTGCCATTTGGTGACAACAGACAGCAGGGTTTTAGGGATATAAATGGGCAGGAACAGGAAGTTTTGGGGGTGGTTGATTCCCGGGTGGTAGAGAGGAGACCGATGGGCATGGCAGGGCAGTGCAGTGCAGCCCCCACTTTAGACAGGCTGGCTCACTCAGCAGTGATGCATCAGGACCCTGGGTGTACATCCGAGGGAGAGCATATGAGACAGGCAGCTGCAGCTGTTATTTGTTGGGTCCTGGGCTCTGGGAAGTGGAAGGGAGAGAAGTGGAAGTGCATGATAGGTAGGCCTCAGGGTCTGGTTAGGCCCCAGTAGGTTGGTAGTGTGCCTGGGTTGTTGAGGTTGTGGCAGGGCCTCTGCATGCCGGTGTGGCAAGGCAGACTAGGGTCCCACGGGTTAGGGGGCCTGGGGAACCTCCACCCATCTTGGGGCCTGTTTTGGAAGGACAGGCCTCAGGGCTTCTGGTTTTTAGCTGAGTGGGCAGTGGAGTGCCCTGGAGGTGTATTTTCCCCCAGTGCTGGTTGTACACATCGTTCAGCAGAATGGTCGAAGAGAAATTATGGCTATGCAGGAGTCAAACCGTACACCCTATCTTACGCCTTGTTGCAGGACCTAAAAGGGAGTTGTGGTGGTCTGGGGAGACCAGGCAGACTAGGAAAGCGACCTGGCAGGAGAGAATGGGGGTATGGTGCAGTGGGTTTGGCTGGTACTGCACCATCCGTGTCCCTGGAAGGCCAGAATAGAGAGTCAGGGAACAGTGTGGGGAGAAGCTGCTTGCTTCCCCAGGTTAAAGGAAAAAATGAGTACCCACTTGTTAACCAGAAGGAAGCTCTGTTTGGTACTTACCAGTGCCTGTGGAATCGGAGGAGCTTCATGGTCCACGTAGATGGTTGCTATCCCTGAGGAGAATATCAGGTCTGTTGTTTTATGAGCTATTTAAGAATCTCGCTGCGCCTAAAGAACTGCTATATACTTCTGACTGTACAAAGTTAGCCCCATGGAGCTGAGGTTTGAATTCAAGTTACAAATGAACCCCGCAGCCCATTTGAATCATTTTGGGCACAGGAAAAATAAAGTGATTGGATTATAAAAGAATACATTGGAGTTGATTCCGTTTGTAAATAGGGAATGCATGAACTTTATATCCCCAATGTTTTAATCTGCTAATGAGATCTTTTTCCAGTGGGTTTTATTCTAAATCCTGCATCTCTGGTCCCGGGGTCGGTGGGGGTCCTGTGGCAGAAGAGTGAAGATGCCCAGAAGCCGAGGATCTTCATTGGAGTTTTGGGGTGCCCTATGTTTCATGGCCATAGTCCCTGAAGTTTTCCAGCCACTTTGAAGATGTCTTCAGGTGGGCCCACATGTTTATTACAAGCTTTGAACCTGTGGGACTTGTCTAGTGAGATTTCTCTGCTCTACTGTGTGCCCCCCTCCCAGACCATTGGTTTGCTCCTGGACATTGGGGAGGGTTGGGCCACATATAGAACAAAATGGAAGAATTTACACAGGAGCACAGGTGCGTCCTGTTGATTTATAGCTTTCGATGTATGCATAGTGAATGCCTTTTCATGATAACTTTCTTTTCTCTAGTTATTGTTAAGAAAATACTCTGTTTTTGCTCCTATATAGTACGCTGCTCATGATACTAACATTTATCACAGCTGTTCACTTCTGTGTAACTTAAATAAGTCTGGTATATATTAAGTTTAAATAATAAAATAAAATAAAAAATAATTAAAATACGTTTTGAATTGCTGCTTGTAAATCATTTTGTGATAGCTAAAATGCTATTGCATTGTCTTAAGGTTTAAAAAACCTTAGTGCGCTTGTGTATGGTTGGGAGTGAACCACAGAAAGCAAACATTAGGATATTTATTCTCTCCACGTATCCATTTATAGGATGTTACACACTTTTGTTCTTGCAAAATGCCTTTTTTGTATGCCCCTCTAAGCACATTATATGTCTGTTTTTTCTGCCTCCCATCCTACTACTCTGCTATGTACATGGTCTTCCATACCATAAACAGCCACTAGAGAGAGACATTGCACCATCCAAATCACTGACAGCTAAAGCTAACGTCTGCTTTTTGCATTTATTTATTTATTTAGCTTTTGTTTACCGGGTAAGTACACTAGACAAGTAGTATGCCTATTTTCAGGAACGACCCGGGAGAGCACAAAACATACAGTATACATACATGGCAACATTGGAGAAACAGCATGATACAGTAAAAAACAGCTATAACAACGCTTGTATAAGAGCAGAGATACTGCCACACATAGTACAAATTGTTACAGGACATCTTTTGCACAGTAAGGGAAAACTACATGCAACAAGCATTTGTCAATGCCGAATGTTTGCTTGCTGGCATTGGCAGTGGTAGTGTAGAAGTTACAGAGCTGCGTAATAGGAATGGCAGTGAAGTATTGAACTGAAGCCAACCCCTCCACCACCCTGCAGAGAGTGACAGGCATTGGGGTGTGCGTTTGGTCATCAGGCATAACGGCCGCCATTCACCACACCCCACCCACAAAGACACTGACAAGTGTCACGGTGTTCCTTGGGGCTTTGGCCCTTATGCGCAACTCATTTCAGTAGAAAATATGGTGACATGGGTGCGATGTAGGAGAATGGGGTGAAGTTTGGGGTCGAAGAGTCCAAGGCATACCTCGATGCCTCTCACTGACTGCAGGGTGTGGAATAGTATGAGCATCACAGGCAAGAATCCCAAGTCACACCCCTGATGCCTGTCATTCTCTACAGGGTTGGGCGTTATGGTTGGAAACCCTAATACCTCAGGCATTCGTTGGTATTTTCACTCCAAATTTTCAACATGTTTTTTTTTGTGACCCCACCTCATGAACAGGGGGAATATCAGTTTATTAGGCGAAAGCTGCTTATGCACAGTGACTACGGCATTTAGCACCACAGGTGGAAAAACATTCCGAACAGGATGTAAAAAATGACAGCTGTACTGTTCATGGGGAGGTGTAAAAAATGGCAATGTTGCAAATCTGTAGTAAAAATATTTAAAATGGCAAGTCACGAGCATACATAGAAACCGCGGGTAACCATTGGCCACGTAATATAATTAGGTTGGGGATTTTTACAGCAGATTGTCAACTCAGGCATTTTGGTGCCTCCGATCATGAACAGTGTCACTGTGATTTTCTTTATCTGTGCCGAACAATGATTTCCCACGCACTACATCTCTGTGCTGAAAGTGTGAAACACACTTCAGCCATGTTGTGAAAAATGACAGCTGTACTGTTCATAAGGAAGTGTGGAAAAATGCCACTGGTGAAAATCTGGACTGAAAATATTACAAAATCATGAACTAACGAGGGTGCGTGGAAACTGTGCAATGCTCACTCGTAACACAGTCATTTTATGGACTTTTGACACCAAATTTTCAACATAGCCATTTTAAGACCTCTGCTCATGAACGGTGTAACTGTGATTTTCTTAATCTGTCCTAAACATTGCTTTCGCACACCAACAGCACCATTGTGTGCCATATGCTGGCTAAGCATTTAGGTGACATATGAAAAATTGCAGCTGTACTGTTCGTAAGGAAGTGTAATAAAATGGCAATGTTGAAAATCTGGAGTGAAAATATTAAATTTGCAAACTTACGAGCATGCATAGGAACTGTGCAACGCACGCTCGTAAAACAGTCATTTTTAGGAATTTTTTAACCAAATTTTCAACATAGCCATTTTAAGACATTTGCTCATGAAAAGTGTCACTGTGATTTTCTTAATTTATCCCGTACATTGATTTCGCACACCGACTGCACCATTGTGCGCTACATTGGCGGAAACACGTTTTGGGTGAGATGTGAAAATGACAGCTGTACTACTCATAAGAAGGTGTGGCAAAATGGCAATGTTGGAAATCTAGGTAAAAATATTGAAAATTCGCACGACCTTACGGCGTGCGGCGTGGGAACTTCATAGCATAGCGCTTCGTAACAGTCATTTTAGAATTTTCACCAGATTTTCAACATAGCCATTTTAAGACCTCTGCTCATGAACAGTGTCACTGTGATTTTCTTAATTTGTCCCATACATTGATTTCGCACACCGACTGCGCCATTGTGCGCTATATGGGCAGAAACACATTTTGGGTGAGATGTGAAAAATGACAGCTGTACTACTCATAAGAAGGTGTGGTAAAATGGCAATGTTGAAAACCTGGGTGAAAATATTGAAGATCGCGAACTTACGAGCCTGCGTAGGAACTGTGCACGCGCTCCAAAACAGTAATTTTTGGAATTTTGGCACAAATTTTCAACATGGGGTTTTAGGACCCCTTCTCATGAATGATGTCACTGTCATGGCGTTATTCAGGCCGAAGGGTGATTTCGCGCAGTGACTGTGCAGTGACTGCGAAATCACCCGCCGGGCCTGAATGCGCCTATGACAATGATCATTCATGAGAGCGTCCCAAACCCGATGTTAAAAATTTGGTAAAAATCAAAAAAATACCTGAATATGCAACAAAGTTGAAACCCCCTATCTAGCCCATTATACAGCTTACCGCATTTCCTCAGTTCGCGGTCGGCTTTGAAGAGTGCAGATGTTCCGGGTCCACCGAAGATCGTCGCGACCAGGTCCGGAGGTAAGTATGGGGTGAGGGTGTGGGGAAGCAGGAGTGCGCGAGTGGGTGGGTGCGGGTTGTGGGAGGGGCCAGGGAGACTACGTGGGACCGTTTTTTCTTTACAGGTTAAAACAAAAAAAAGACGGCGGGGCGTTTGTCATGCTGGGGTGGGCTTCCAGCGTGCTGAAGATAGTTGGGGGCATTCAGCCGGCGGGGGATTGGGCACCCCCGTCGGCCTAAGCATCGATTGCCACGCTGGGGTGGGCTCCCAGCGTGGCACTTAGTACTTGGGGGGGAGTGAGGACAGTGGAACTGGCGGGGATTGGACACACCCGTTGGCTATATCATTAGTTGCCACGCTAGGGTGGGCACCAGCATGGCATTTTGTAAGGCTTTGGGGGCGGGGGAATGCAGCACAGCCGATGGGAATTGGGCACCCCGTCAGCTGCTGGTGTGTGCGATGCGTGCGAGAGTGCGCTTGCGCCTGCGTGGGCATGTGTGTGGGGAGCTGCGCACGAGCAGGTGATATCTTATCGCTGCTCACTCAGCGTAGCTCCCCCTTTGAACTGTATGCCACTGCATTTTGGAGCTTGTCATAGAGAGCTCCAGCATGCATTGGCTTACAGGGGCCGCGCCTGCCAATACACTGACTGAATTGGAGGAGGAGGTGACACACCTCCGAAATCTCCGATGATGGCACTGTGTTTCTTGCACATGCGTGCAAGCAAACATAAAAATGATAAAAATGCATGTTGTGCATTGTTTTGTTTTTTTCCTTTGATTGTTTCTGGCATTCTGTTACCTGCGTCTGTGGCAATATTTTTTGTTACTTTTCCCTGCCAGGTTTATGGCCCCAAGGTGGGGTGGGATACTGTCTTCTTTTATTGCCTTTTTTATCTGTTTGGAATTTTCCCAGGATGCCTCCCTCTGAGAATAATGTTGATTACACCTAAGACGTTCAAAGGTGTATAGGCTTTATTATCACCCACTGACAGCACTTTACAGAGAAAATTGTCACACATCTAGAATAACAATTTTGGAAATCTGATTTTGGTTGTGGAGGGAGGGCAAACATTTTTTTAAAGTGGCTGGCTTTTACAAGCAATAGGCCAGCCCATGGGTGCAGCAGGCGTGCTCTTTCTTGTGATGCCGTGACCCGGGTTGGGAAGCGAGCCTGAGTCATCGGGGGCCAGCTGGGGGGGAGGAGGACTGAGCGTCCCAAAGGATGCTCTCCTCCTCCAGTGAGGGAGGTATGCATGCTCCACTGTAGTACTGCCACCTGGGTGACCACAGGTGGCAGTGCAAGAGGAGCCACAATGGGTGGATGGGTGCCTCCTGACTGGAGAGGTTGGCACGAGAGTGTGCTGATGTCCACTGCAGTCCTAGGCTGCAAGGCGCCCTGGTGGGGAGAACAAGGACCCCCCCACCTGCAGAGTGAAGCTGCCTCTCCTCGCAGGCCCCCCACCTGCTCACTGGGCTTCCGAGCTGCACCTGAGCTATCCTCCTGGGCTTGGGGAACCTGGGGCGGGCTCCGCCAAAGGAGGTAAACTGTGGGACATTGAAGAGTCAGAAGGTAAGTCTGAGGGACAGAGCAGGGAAATGGAGCTGGAGAAGAGCAGGCTGACAGGGCAAGCTGGGTGTCAAAGGGGCATAAAGTGCAGTAAATCAAAAACTCTCACAAGCAACTGCAGTTGGATGTGGTGACTAGATTATAACTAGGATCCTGGGTGCTTAGTTCTAGTCCTAGGTCTAACTGACATCATTATTCCCAGAGGCATTCTGGGAAAATTCCAACAGATCACAACAATGAAAGAAGTTGGCATGGCTGCCTGCAGGTGCCATAAAACTGGTAGAGAAAACTAGAAGAAAATCCTGCCACAGACACAGGTAACAGAACTCCAGAAACAATCAGAGAAACAAAAACCAAATGCACAATGTGGGTTCTTATCATTTTTGCATGTAGTTTTTCTTTAAGTATAAGGAGCTTATGAGAATACCTCATACAGAGTAACACAGTAATTTAAGGTTGGAAGGGAGTCTAGGTCCATCAATTGTGCTCCCCCTTCATAGGCATGGACCAACAAGTGTGCTGTGCAAACAGATGCTAATTCAAAGGGCTCTCCCCACCCTCCCTACTACCCAGGGTACACTGTAAGTCTCATGGTAAGCAGTGATTTGGCCAGACTTACCTTGAAAGTCTGTTCTATATTTATATCTACTGTCTCCACTGGTTGATTCTTCCATATGTTCACCACCTTCTGGTTTAAAAAGTTCATCACAACTTTATACTTAAGTTGAAAACATTGGAGCTTCTAGACATGTCCTCATGCCCTGCTGGAACACACCAGAGCAAACATATAAATCTGTTCAACATTGTCGCACAGTACCCCACACTGACTCAGGGTCACACAATTAATTAGTAGTGAAGTGATTCAAACCTGGGTCCACAGATTCACAACTGTGAACTTTACACACACACACGCACACACATTCAGTGTCACAAATTAGATGTCTCACATTACTGCTGTCCTTTTTGCCTCCCTGGACACTGTTGGAAATAGCATGTTTTCACCCCTTGATGGTTTTCCTGGTTCAAGAATTGGATAGCACATAGTGGTCCCAAGGTACTATAAATAATGCCCCCTTACGCAGATTGCATATTCTGGAGGACAGAGCGTTGTTCAATGTGGCAGTACCTGTTTGATTCCCACTAGCTCAGTTATTTTCTGTCTCATATGTCTGACCTAGTCTGGAACATATACCTAACCACTTCCTGTACAGCAGCTCCTTCTCCATTTCATCCAGTGCTTGCCCCTTACTATCTCTAATAGCCTCATCCTCTTCCCCCTCTCGGGCTTGCTTTCTGCCTTTTTCCCCTAGTATCACAGATAGCCTCTTCCTCTTGGCCTATCTGTACCTTCTGCCCTAATATTACTAGTAGCCTCCTCCTCTTGGGCTTGCCTTCTACTTCTTGCCCCATCTCACCAATAACCTCCTCTTCTCTGGCTTTCCCTCTGCCTTGCTGAATTCATAAATTGTGATATGACTTTTGTCATTTACTGTATCATATGCCCATGCAGTGAAGTCTATGTAGGGAAGACAACATGCCCTTTAAAACAAGGAATACAGGAGCACTTGGGGTGTATCAAGAGAGCAGAGCCGGAATGGACAACCCCTTAGCTTGTGATTTTAAGAAGACACATAACATGAGTCAAAGTGACATGTATTGGATGGGGCTGGAGTCTGTTAAACATAGGGACATACAAACCTAGAAATTAATGGCAGCTAAGGACCACTTGGCCCACCTAGTCTGCCCATTTTCCCTACCTACTGTAAGACCACTGACCACACTGGATCTCTGGCTTTATCCCCCCTTTCCTAACCGCTAATGTTCCCTTATGCCTATCCCATGCATTTTTGAATTCCGGTACTGTTTTTGCTCCCACCACCTCAGATGGGAGGTTGTCCCATGCATCCACCACCCTCTCAGTGAAGAAGTACTTTTTCATGTTTCCCCTGAGTCTGCCCCGCTCTGGCTTCATAATGACCCCTCCCTTGTTCTTGAACCCCTTTTTCTTAGAAAAATGCTTCCCTCATGTACCTTATTTATATGCTTGAGGTATTTGAAAGTCTCTATCATAGTCCTCCTCTCCCTCCTTTCCTCCAGGGTGTACATACTGAAACCCTGTAGTCTCTCCTCATAGGGCTTTTGGTGCAGACCTTGTACTATTTTAGTTGCCCTCCTGTGGACTGCCTCCACTATGTCTATGTCCTTCCAGAGATGTGGCCTCCAGAACTGGAAACAGTACTCTAGATGAGGTCTCACCAATGATTTGTACAGCAGTATTACCACCTCCTTCTTTCTGCTGGCGATAGCCCTCCCTATACACCCCAACATCCCATTGGTTCTACCCACTGCCTTGTCACACTGCTTGGCCACATTTAGTTAATCCGATATGATTACCCCCAGGTCCCTTTCCTCTTTGGTGGTCATCGGTACCATGCCCCACCCCCCATCTGTGCCCCAAGTGCATGATTTTGCACTTTTACGCATTGGATCTTACTTGCCACTTTCCTGACCACTTCACAAGCTTACTTAGATCCTTCCTAATCGTAACACTACTGGAGGGATTAGTCGAAGTGGTTGCTTCAGAAAGAAACCTAGTGAATGTTTAGACTGCAAAGTCTGAGACTGCTGGATTTAAAGGAGGAAATGGACTTTAAACCCTTTATTAATTAACAGTCCAGGGTCATCCTATTGGGAGCTGCTTAAGACTGTGGGTAAACAGAGATTAAATGTAAGAGTTCTCATAGAAACTGTCTGTATGGTTCACTCCAGCAATTACCTTGATTTAATATCTTAATGTTTGTCTTTTATTTGAGATATCATGGAGGTTAAAATAAATTGTATTCAAAAAACCAAGGATAGAAATATGCAGTGATGTTGGCAAAAGCAGCGGCTTCGCTAATGCGTGAAATGAATTTCATTTTTGCAAATATGAAAGCTAATGTCACTCTGACCATCCTCTGATGTATTCTGGAACTCCCCAGCTTAAAATGCTGCTTTAAAGAAACATAGAAACATAGACTTTGATGGCAGATAAGGACCTCTTGGCCCACCTAGTCTGCCCATTTCCCTACCAAGAGGATAAGCTGCAGATCCTATTTAACCAACAGCCTATTTCTTCCTACCCCCCACAAAAATTGCCTTATGTCTGTCTGTCCCATGCATTCTTGAATTTTCCCACAATTTTAGACCCCACAACCTCCTCAGGAAGGCTGTTCCATGCGTCCATCACCCTCTCTGTAAAAAAAAAATACTTCCTCACATTGCCCCTGAGCCGTCCCCCATCTTCAGATTGTGTCCCCTTATTCTTGCACATCTCTTTTTCTGAAAGATGCTACCCTCTTGGACTTTGTTGATTCCACTGAGGTACTTAAACATTTGATCATGTCCCCCCCTTTCCTGAAGGGTATACATATTAAGCTCCTTTAGTCTCTCCTCATATGGCTTCTCTTGCAGACCCTGCACCATTTCAGTTGCCCTCCTCTGAACTGCCTCCATCCTGTCTATGTCCTTGTGGAGATAGGGTCTCCAGAACTGGATGCAGTACTCCAGACGGGGTCTCACCAACTGTCTGTACAGGAGGATAACAACTTCCTGTTTTCTGCTGGTGATGCCTCTCTCTATACATCTCAGTATCCCCCAGCCCTCCCTACCACCTTCTCACATTACTTGCCAACCTTAAGGTCATCTGATATGATTACCCCCAGGTCCCTTTCCATTTTTGTTGTTGTTACTACCCCCCCCCCCATTGTGTAATCTTCCCCAGGGTTTTTGTTTCCCAGGTGCATTGCTTTGCACTTCTTTGCATTGAATCCAAGCTGCCATACTTCTGACCATTCCTCCAACCTTTCCAAGTCCCTTTTCATCCTTTCCATGCCACTTTGTGTATCAACCCTGTTGCAGATCTTTGTGTCATCTGCAAAGAGGCATACTTTTCCTTCCAGTCTCTCTGCAATGTCACTTATAAAGACATTACAAAGGACTGGACCCAGTACTGAACCCTGCGGTACCCCACTAGTAACCCCCCTTTCTTCAGAGTGGACTCCATTTATAATTACCTTCTGTGTCCTGTTGTCCAGCCAATGTTTTACCCAGGCTACCACCCTGGGACCCACTCCAAGGCTGGTTAATTTGACTACTAATCTTCTGTGTGGACTGTGTCAAATGCCTTGCTAAAGTCTAGGTAGGCCATGTCCACAGCCCCTCCCTGATCTACTACTTTGGTCACCCAGTCAAAGAAATCAATTAGATTCATCTGGCATGACCTTCCTGCTGTGAACCCATGCTGCCTTGGGTCCTGTGCCCCACTGACTTCTAGGTACTTAACAATTCTTTCCTTCAGAAGTGATTCCATCACTTTCCCTATCACAGAGGTCAAACTGACAGGTCTGTAGTTTCCTGCCTCTGTCTTGCTCCCACTTTTGTGAAGGGGACTCACATCAGCCTTCTTCCAGTCCTCAGGTACCACACCATCCTCCCATGATTTGTTATAGAGGGTAGTCAGTGGTGTCACTAGTTCTCTCCTTTATTCTTTTAGAATTCTGGGGTGAATTCCATCTGGCTCCATTGCTTTGTCCACCTTCAGTTTTAGGAGTTCTTTCAGAACCTTTTCTTCTGTGTAAGGACTGGGATCGACCCCCTATCAAGAGTGCTTCTGTTAATTGGATTAGGCACCTCCCCCACTTCCTCTTTTGTGAATACTGAACAGAAGTATTCATTTAGTATCCCTGCCTTTTCACTGTCACTCTCTGCCCACCCACCATCCATTCTATTCAGTCTCACTATCTCTCCCTTTGTCTTTCTATGCTCCCTGATGTACCTATAAAAGGTTTTATCCCCCTTCTTAACCGAGTTGGCTATCTTTTCCTTAGTTTGTGCCTTTGCTATTCTGACTACCCTCCCTACTTCCTTCTGCCTTAACTGTACAGTCCACTGTCCTGCTCCTTCTGTGTTTCCTTATACTTCCTAAATGTACTCTTTTTCTCCTTAACCTTCACCGCCACTTCTTTTGAGAACCATAGTGGCTTTTTCTTTCATTTTGATTTATTTGCTTCACACAAAGGCTCGTTGCTTCTGTGATGGCAGTTTTGATATTTCCCCACTGGTGCTCCACCCCTCCTTCTAGCCCGTTTGCTAGTGCTTTTCTAAGGCACTCTCCCACCTTGCCAAAGTCAGCCCTCCTGAAGTCCAGAATCCTGACTTTTGTATGGCTTGACTCTGTAGCTGAGTTTATCATGAACCACACTCTTTGGTGGTCACATGTTCCCAAATGGCTACCCACCTCTAGATCCAAGATCCTCTCACTGTCCCCATTTGAGAGTACGAGGTCTAAGATTGCTCCCTCACGAGTAGGTTCCCTTGAGGAGGTTTGGCAGTGTGGCAGGATATAAATTGAACTGCAGCAAAATAGAAGTTCTCAAACTAAATGATTCTCCCTCCTCTCAGACAAAGGCGGACTTCCCATTTCAATGGGATCTCCAGGGGTCTAAAATATTTTGGGGTTAAACTAACCATCAGCCACTCGGAGATATTTTCTTAACTACACTCTGTTGCTGGAGAGTCTAAGTAGAGACCTGGAGACTTGGACAATGGTCCCCCTTCCACTCATACAAAGGCTAGAGGCAGTTCGGATGGTGCTGCTCCCGCGGTATCCCTCCATCTATGGAGTCCACAGGAGTTTTTTTAGAGACTTGAATAGAAGAATTTCAGTTTTGCACTAGCAACATCACAGACCATGGATTAAATATTCAGTCCTGCAATTGCCCAAGTCTAGGGGAGGGCTTACCCTCCCAGACTTCATCCATTACCACAGAGCAGCCCAGCTGAAGACAGCAGTCTATTGGTACCAAAGCAATTACACCGTACGATGGAAAGATTTGGAATTGAGGGAGGAGGACCTCTCCCTCCCGAGTGGGTCAAACCTTCCTCTCACCACCTAGTCTCCATGAGCAGGAGGGACACCTTAACCCCTATACCAAAGTCATTCTCCGGGCCTGGATAGAGACTCTATCATTGAAGGGCTTGGCTCCCTGGAGACTTCTCCTTTATTCAGTCCCTTACACTGAAACCTTTACACCAGCAAGGAGGGATTTAAAACTTCAGGAGGTGGGGATTTCCTCAGGGAGGGGAGGTTCTGCCATTCGCCACATTGAGGGAGCAGCACGGGCTTCTCCCTCATGATAGATTTTGGTATTTTTCAGGACTGTGAATATCTTAAAACATAAATAAAGACTCCACTTCATTAAGAGGGCCTCCCTCAAATGTCAAGTTCCAGTGCAATGGAACTGCCATAGGACAGGCGCAATCCCTGGACTGTAAATGCAACCTAGGGATCACTTATAAGCTGCACTGTGTCATCATGTGTCACATGTATCATCGACATGTGTAGAGGATATGAGGAAAAGAACAAGCGGGAAAAGGGGTTCATGGGAGGAAAGGTGCAGACTAAAGGTTCCACCAAGTACAAGTTACACAGAAGCATAGTATTTGTCTGCAGAAAAAGTTCACACAGCCTACCCAGACTGCAGAGATGGTCCCTGCCTAGTTTGCTTCCACAGACCCTAACTGATTTCCAGCAACCTTTTCTCCTCTCCCCTGCCTATTCACTAATAGTCCCCTATGTCCATCCCACGCATGCTTGATTCCCCCTACTGTTTTCGCCTCCACCACTTCTGTTGGCAGACTATTCCTGCTGTCCACCACTCTTTCAGTGAAGTAGTACATCTTAACATCCCTCATTAACTTTCCCCTTCCTGCTTCACTGCATGCCCTCTGGTCTTGGTGCTCTTCCTCCTCTAAAAGAGACTTGGGCAGAGGGGGTGGAGCACAAGGGGGAGGAGTGGCCTGACTTTAGTGGGGTTTAAAGAACTTGGATAGAGGTTTTATAGAACATTAAGCAAAGTGTACTTGTTGAGCAGCTGTGACAGGGGGGACTACTGTGCTCAAATGCAAACTGGATGATTATGTTGACAGACGCTGCCATTTAAACTAAACAAGGGGGGAGGCCAGGGGGAAGCCATGTTGATGAGGTGGGGGCGCAAAAAGCTCTACCCACACAGCCAGAGGGTAAGGGGGCAAAACATATAGGACAGGAGGAAAGAGGGGAGTGGAGGGTCATGTGTACAAACACCAGAAGTCTGGGCAGAAAGATCCCAGATCTAACAGCTAAAATGGTGGAGGAGGGCCTTGACATAGTGGGAGTAATGGAAACATGGTGCCAACAGGAACAGGGATGGGAAATGGAGATACCAAGGTGCAAATTGTTCAGGAGAGACAGGGTGGAAAAGAGAGGGGGAGGTTGCACTCTACGTAATGGAGAGTATCAGGTCATCAGAAATGCAGGGTAAGTGGGAAGATGCCGAAATACCCTGGGCCTCGTTGTCGGTGAGGAAGGGGGAGATAGTGCATATGGGAGTGGTGTACAGACCCCC
Organism: Neoceratodus forsteri; assembly: GCA_016271365.2. Lineage (NCBI taxonomy): Eukaryota > Metazoa > Chordata > Ceratodontiformes > Ceratodontidae > Neoceratodus > Neoceratodus forsteri. The sequence continues at coordinate 1,189,888,016 of CM028130.1, read as the reverse complement.
GGCACAGCAGGAATCGGTGGATAGGAGCATGGCTGACAAGTTTGTGAGAATGGCGGCAAGGGGGCATGGGGAGTGGTGCTGATGGGGGACCTGAACCTACCGGACATGGACTGGAGCACCCTTTCGGCTGCTTCAACCAGCAGCAGCAGGAAAATGTTGGACTCCCGGCAATTGGCCCTCCCAAATCAACTGGTCAGGGAGCCAACCAGGGTAGGAGCTACTCTTGATCTAGTCCTGATGAATGGGGATAGGGTAGGAGATGTATCGGTGGGGGAACATCTTGGTACAAGTGACCACAACATGGTCAGGTTTAAAATAAGGAACACTGCAGAAGTTCACCGGTCTAAGTTAAAGGTGCTGGATTTCAAGAGGGCAAACTTTGGGAAAATGGGGGGAAATAGTGGAGGGGGCTTTGCAATGGGTGGAGGATTTGACAGAGGTGGAGGCAATGTGGGGGAGGATAAAAAAAGCGATTGTAGAGGCCACTGACATCTGTGCCAACAGAGCTAGTAAAAATAAGAGTAGGAGGAAACCTCTGTGGCATACTAGGGAAGTGGCAAAAAAGCTAAGGACAAAGGGAAAGCCTTCAGGAAGTTCAAGAAAAACACAGGCGGAAGTGGACTGGGTAAAATACCAGAGTGAGCCAGAGAAGCCTGGGCAGAGTAAGCGGCAAAGGCACAGACAGAGAAGCGAATAGCGAAGAGGGGTCAAAAAGGGGGATAAGACTTTCTTTCAGTATGTAAATGAAAAGAGAATGACTGGGCAAGGGATACTCCAGCTAAAAGCAAACGAGGGGGAGATGCTACAAGGGGACAGAGAGAAAGCGGACTTGCTAAATAACTTTTTTTGCTTAGTGTTCAATAGGGAGGAAGAAGATGAAGGCACCAGAGCAGGAAAAGAAATGGCAGGGAAGGGGGAAGTGAAGATGAGGCTGTTTCTCGTGGAGGAAATTTTGGGGGAACTAGGCTGCATGAAGGTGGACAAGGCAATGGGGCCGGATGGGGTGCACCCAAGGGTATTAAAGGAACTTAAAGAGATACTGGCAGTACCACTGACTGCACTTTTCAATCAGTCCCTAGAGACTGAGAAGCAGTTGTTACAGCAATATAGTAGCTGCTATTTTTCTGGAAAGAAAAAATCATTTTTGGGATAAATTGTGTAACTTAATTCTTTCTGATAACTGAGACAAAAAAAGACAATCAGTGCCAGACTAGTAAACTTACAGATGCTTTATTGATGCAGTGAAGGAATCTGCCTGAGATCCTCAACATTTTGCGCGGCCACACTTTGTCAAGAAACAAGTGCTCTCACTCACAGCCAGTGTTTAAGTACAGTGCAATTAACGTTGCGTATCTGGCTACATGTATCTGTACATCATTTTGTGTGGGTAGGTCTAACCACAAATTTAAAGAGAGGGTGGGGGACCATGTTATAGTCATTAATAATGGTAACTTGCACCACGCCACTGCTGCCCACATTCATAGTAAGCAAGATCCCACTATGCATAAACGGTCATCTGTGGGGATAGAAAAGTTTTCTTGGGGCCAGAGGGTGGGGGTCTGGTACAGACCCTTTTCTGTAGGGAGGGCTTCTGGATCCACAAGTTGGGGTCTCTGGTGGCTGGGGCCTCACTGCTAACACTGAATTAGCTTCCTTCCTGTAACTAAAATAGTAACTGCTGTGATGCTTTTATACTTTGCTATGTCTGTCTGGTATGTTGTTATATGTTAACTCTTTGTTTCCCTTTTCTTCTTCACAGGTGTTGGATGCATATATAAATCATGTAGTGGTTATCGACCAATTCACATGAGCATCATGCTATGATCGTGTGTAGACAAGCTAAATATGAAAGACAGAATGTTTAAATGTGTCCTTCCTGATGTTATCCTTCTCACCCCTTTCCCTTTGATTGCACTGTACTGGTCGTGGGTGAGAGTCCTTGTCTCTTGACAAAGTTCATCTGTGCAAAATGTTGAGGCTCCAGCAGCAGAGGAACAGAAAGATGGGCCCAAGTGCAGATTGTAATTTTGGGCCCCCTTCCCTCGAGTTTTTTTTTTAGCCCCTGTTTACACCCCCTCCACTCTCCCTCAGATATCAAGGAATATGACACCTAGTTATACACATTAAACATGCTATTGCCAGTTCAAGTGTTCAATACTTCATAACAGTTAAGTATCAAAATGGTAGCATCTGGGACTGTGAAACACTATCCGGAAACAAATAAAAGTAATATTTCTATTCATCTATTTGAATCGCCTTTTACGCACCTTTCAATCTGCAAACTCGTCAATGACCTGCTGTAGGTTGATTTTTCTGGCTCATTTGTTTTCAATACATAACCTTCCCAATCCACAAAGTCTCTTTTGTTGCATGCTACTCTAGTTCTTTATAAATTTAAGTTTTGAAAATTAGCGTTCAGCACTGGCTACTGCTACTGGGATGGTGAGAAACAGCAGAAGTACAGTGCAGTCTTCTGGAAAACTGGATGCTAATGCACTATTGTCAGCAATTAACACTTTTGCCAACTCTTTCACCTGCTGACTGTTTTGAGATTTCAGATTTCAAACAAGATCTGAATGACAGTAACTGCCCAGGAAAAGCAGGAGAAATGTCTTTGTTGAAATGATGGGCCTGTTTTTCAGCTGCTTTATACAGATCATCATCAGTTGCTGAAATGAACGTTCTTGGCTAGATTATGCTGAATCTATCGGCGACAGCCTGTAAGCTTTTAAATCAATTTAAAAAGCCGTGCATTTATTATACTGAAGCACCTGTAAAACACATTTACTTTGAAAAACTTTCAGAGTCGGCAAGTCTTTCATCTTCAAATAGCTCATCAAAATTACGTTTTACCTTTCTCATGCTCGTTTCTTCAAACTTGACTTAATGTAATTGCTAAATTTTTGGCTTTATTGAACTCATTTCAAAATGTAACTAGATCTTCATTGGCTTTGCAAAGTAAGTTTGCTGCTTCGTAAAGGTCTGTGTCTTAGATTGTAGCAGTTTTGACACAGCATTTACCGTTTCCAGAATCTTTGTTTGGAGCACAATGAGAAAAACAAAACATTTTCCACTAATTTCTTTAACACCAAAGCCTCATTGCACTCATCAGCATCTTGGCTGTGAAGAACTATTTTTGTGAGTGCCTTCATAATATCTAAATACTAATACTTCAGAGAAGGTGTGATTCATACCAGAATGACCATCGGGTAGGGCAAAGCTTTTTCAAAGTAATGCTGCTGTAAAGCTCTGAAGTGGAAACAAATGAAGATAACATGTCCTAGCATTTTCTACTGTGGCTGAGAAAAGTGTATAGTCTTTCCATCACATCATAAAAATTCTTCACTGCTGGTATTCCTGTAACAGAAGCATTCAGTGTGAGATTTACGTTGTGAGCAATGCAGTGTACCTATGCAGCATTCGGTTCCTTCCGGGATATTCTTGCTTACACATGGCGGGATGTTTTTCTGTTTGTCCTTTATTTCCATTTGAATAAAATCTATGTAAGTTACTTAAATTTTAAAGTTTTTTTGGGCATCCCTCTTATGGGGTTCTGTGTGTGCCTGAGACCTTGTGGCTGTTTTACACACCACTCATATTAGAGGCCCCATCATACCCCTGACTGCGACATTTAGATAAATGTAATCCTTTCTGTTCAACGCAGCTGATTATTTTCTCAAGTCCACTGGCAGACTGATCACAAATTTTCTGCAAACCCAGGAAAGATTTGTTGATATTTTTTTTGTATTTAGCTTTTTATTATTTTCAACAGTTCATGACAAGCCAGGGCCAGCACTACCTGAACTTAGGTTAGATAAGCTTGCCTACCTCTGTCCCTCCCTCCCCCTGGCTGCTGTCCTCCCCTTACCTTATTTAACCTGTGTCCTCTCCCTCTCCTTCTCCACAGCAGCTCACCCTGAGGCACAAGGAGGTCGCGAGGGCCCCCTGAAGCTGCCCTCCCCCCAAAATGGAGCTCGCTCAGCAGGTACGGAGATGCTTACTGCAGCGCAGAGGTGCTTGAAACTGCGGCCACTCGTTCTCGGCTAAACTAAAGACTGTTGCTGAAGGTTTTGGCACCATATTTCAAATCTGGACTGTTAAGTGTCAGTGCAGGAGTGGAGATAGTTTTATTTAATTAGATTTTTCACCTGCTGCTGTAAGATGTGCTGATTTGGGAAACTGTATTAATTAAATCAATTATTTTAAAGTAGTAATTTTTTCTGATTTAGAACATACTTTAATTTAATCCAGTTTAGTCAAGCATTTTCCGATTACTGCAACCTAGCACTGTGGCTTTGAGAACTTAGTTTTAATTAAATTAATTTAGTCAGTCACTTCTGATTTCTGCAAATCTAACAATGTTGTCTGCCACTGTCCCTTCGATCTACACTGCAGCATTTTAGCCAGGGCCAGCACTACCTGAACTTAGGTTAGATAAGCTTGCCTACCTCTGTCTGTCCCCCTGGCTGCTGCCCTCCCCTTACCTTATTTAACCTGTGTCCTCTCCCTCTCCTTCTCCACAGCACCTCACCCCGAGGCACAAGGAGGTCGCAAGGGCCCCCTGAAGCTGCCCTCCCTGAAAACGGAGCTCACTCATCAGGTAATGGAGATGCTTACTACAGTGTGGAGGCGCTTGAAATTGTGGTCGCTCACTGTTAGTTAATAGCCAATCACTACCCTTTCAGCCTGTAACTCCCCTCATCATCCGCTCTGTCAGCCCACCTCATACACACCCTTCCCACCCTGGTCGTACCCACTAAACAGCTCCCTGCATCCCAGTCCTTACACACAAAACTTAAATTACTCAGGATAGCACTGCTCCGGCATGCACTCCTCCTCCTCCTTCTATTGGGAAATGTGCATCCCAGCCCTGGGACATCTGCATCAGGTGTCACTCTGGTGGGCAGGTCTGGTAGCCTACTACTGGCCTCCCTCAACATCTGCAGCCTACAGAAAAAGTTCACACCTCTCCAGGGCTGGATCGCTCAATACTCTACAGACATTCTAGCCTTATCCAAGACCTGACTCTCCAAAGACATCCCTGATGCATCTGCCACCCTTAATGATTACTCCATTTAAAGAGCTGACAGACTAAGCAAAATGGGTGGTGGTTGTGCCTTTTACATTAGAAACTCCCTACATGTCCTTCCAGTCTCCTTCCCGCACACACATGATGCCCAAACCTTAGCCGTTAAGCTACTCCTTGGCAATCCTGGTAAGACACTTTACATTATGGCAGTCTACATCCCCCCACATAACCAAAAGTCTGCCTTTGACTCACTATTGCCCAGCATCACACACCTCCCATCCAATAGTGAAGTCATCATATTGGGAGACTTCAATGTGAATTGGTTATCCCCTACATCTTCCTCCTACAAAGAGTCCATTCTGTCTTATGACCTTACCCAGGTTGTCCAGTCTATGCGGTACCCCGCTAGTAACCCCTCTTTCTTCAGAATGGACTCCATTTACAATTACCTTCTGTGTCCTGTTGTTCAGCCAATGTTTTACCCAGGCTACCACCCTGGGACCCACTCCCAGGCTGGTTAATTTGACTACTAATCTTTTGTGTGGGACTGTGTCATATGCCTTGCTAAAATCTAGGTAGGCCATGTCCACAGCCCCTCCCTGGTCTACTACTTTGGTCACCCAGTCAAATAAATCAATTAGATTCATCTGACATGACCTTCCCGCTGTAAACCCATGCTGCCTTCTGTCCTGTGCCCCACTGGCCTCTAGGTACTCAACAATTCCTTCCTTCAGAAGTGATTGGATCGCTTTCCCTACCACAGAGATCAAACTGACAGGTCTGTAGTTTCCTGCCTCTGTCTTGGTCCCACTTTTGTGAAGGGGAATCACATTCGCCTTCTTCCAGTCCTCATAGCCACCATCCTCCATGATTTGTTAAAAGGGTGGTCCAGTGGTGTCACTAGTTCTCTGCTTAATTCTTTTTAGAATTCTAGGGTGAATTCCATCTGGCCCATTGCTTTGTCCAACTTCAGTTTTAGGAGTTCTTTCAGAACCCTTTCTTCTGTGAAAGGACTGGGATCGACCCCCCTCTCCAGAGTGCTTCTGTTAATTGGATTAGGCACCTCCCCCACTTCCTCTTTTGTGAATACTGAACAGAAGAATTCATTCAGTATCCCTGCTTTTTCACTGTCACTCTCTGCCCACCCACCATCCATTCTATTCAGCCTCATTATCCCTCCCTTTGTCTTTCTATGCTCCCTGATATACCTATAAAAGGTTTTATCCCCCTTCTTAACCGAGTTAGCTATCTTTTCCTCAGTTTGTGCCTTTGCTACTCTGACTACCCTCCCTACTTCCTTCTGCCTTAACTGGTACAGTTCTCTGTCCTGCTTCTTCTGTGTTTCCTTATACTTCCTAAATGCTATCTTTTTCTCCCTAACCTTCACTGCCACTTCTTTTTGAGAAACATAGTGGCTTTTTCTTTCATTTTGATTTGTTTATTTGCTTCACTCAAAGGCTTGTTGCCTCTGTGATGGCAGTTTGAATATTTCCCCATTGTTGCTCCACCCCTCCTTCTAGCCTGTTTGCTAGTGCTTTTCTAAGGCACTCTCCCATCCTGCCAAAGTCAGCCCTCCTGAAATCCAGAACCCTCACTTTTGTATGTCTTGCCTCTGTAGCTGAGTTTATCGTGAACCACACTGTTTGGCAGTCACTTGTTCCCAAATGGCTACCCACTTCTAGATCTGAGATCCTCTCATTGTCCCCATTTGAGAGTATGAGGTCTGAGATTGCTCCCTCATGAGTAGGTTCCAAAACTAGCTGTTTGAGGCATGTCACCTGAAGGGCATCAAGAATGGCCCTGCTTTTGGATGTGGCTGCCACAAAGGTGCTCCAGTTAACATCTAGCATGTTAAGGTTCCCCATCAACAGTATCTCCCCTTTCTCTGCCATCCTAAGTATGCCTTCTATCATATCCTTGTCCATTCCCTCCCCCTGACATGGGGGTCTATATACAACCCCTGTGTGGACTGTGGTGCCATTTCCAGTCTCTAAGGTGACCCACAGTACCTCCTCTCCTCCCTGTTTACTCTTTTGTTCAGTTGCTTTTATCCCTTCCCTTACATAGACAGCTGCTCCCAGCCCCTTCTGCCCTCCCTGTCTCTCCTGTAGGTTGTGTACCCTGGTATGTTAACATTCCAGTCATAGTTCTCTGTATACCATGTTTCTGTGACTGCTACAATATCCAGGCATCCCTCTTCCATCAAAGCCACCAGTTCAGGGAGCTTGTTGCCCAGACTACGGGCATTGGTACTCATTACCCTCCATTTCTTGATGGCCTTACCCCTTTTTGCCCCATCCCTGTCCTTATTGCATTTGTCACTTTCTCCATTTACCCTTGCGCTTCTCCCTATTGACATCTCTATGTTGGTGTCCACCTCACTAAGTACCCTGATATTTTGGAGGGGGCTAGGATTTCCCTGCTCCTTTCCAGTGCCTCCCCCCTTGGCTAGTTTAAATGCTTGTCATTGAAGTATTTAAACCTATCACCTAGGATCCTGGTTCCCCTCCTGGACAGATGCAGGCCATCATGCCAGTATAGGCCTGCATCCCTCCAGGTGGACCCCTAGTCCCCAATGAAGCCAAATCCCTGAGCTCTGCACCAGTTTTTCAACCACTGATTGAATCCCATGGTGTGGAGCACCCTAGCCTCACCTGTGCCGTAGACAGGCAGCACCTCCGAGAAGGTTACCGTGACACTTCTCTCCAGTTTCCCCTATCACACCTTGGGATACAGGGAGATATGTTAGATCCTCCCCGTTAGTTTCTATATCAGTATTGCCCATCAAATTTGTATTGTTTCAAACTCTCCCTCCCCCTGTCTCCACTCTTCTTCAACAATGTGCTGTAAGTGATTCCCCTCCTGTCCCCACCGTTTCACATTCCACTCTTCAGAGACCTGTAACTTTCACCTACTGCTCACATCTGACTCCTTTCCCCACCTGTCCCTCCTATCTCCTGCCAACTTCTTCTCTTCCACCTGTGTACATTTCTAAACCCCAGGAATCTGTCCTCTCCTTTTTCCACTTCCCAGCCCAGGGCTCTCCTATGGCCCCACTTACCCCTTTTCAATGTTCCTGGAGAGATCCACTTTAAAACACCACTTGTCTGGAAGAGGTCCATCTTTTCCCAGCATTGATGACTAACCCAGGGGACAAAGACGTCTCCAGTGTGTCTGAAAGAAAAGACAAGACATGAGAGATGGAGTTAGACTACCCCCAAGCAGCCTGATCAGCCGTGTGTTAGCTTCTTGTGGCAGGCAAATCCACACCCTTCCCCTCCCTCCCTTGTCCATCGCTAATCTTCCCCTTCATCTCAGCAGACCCTCCAATAACATTGATAGTCCCCAAGCAACTCAAAGCCTCCCAACCCATTTCAAGTCTGGACTCTGCGAGCTAGCCTGTTCCCTCCTGTCTAATGACCCCTCCATCCATCCTTCTTTCCCTCAGACCCCGCATTTTGCAGTCCACATTATATTGCCTGTGTGTAATCTGTCCAGTTTCCCCCTCTCCACATGGCCATCTTCCAGACCCACCACCTGCTGCTCGATCCTGGCCATGCGGCTGCAAAGTTGGTTATTTTTCCCCTCTCTTCTCTCTCAACCATCCGGAGTTACTTATTTCCATGTTTCCATGCAACATCTGGTTTGTCCACCTTGAGTCTGAGTCCAGTTCAGTCTGTATCCAGATCTAAACAGCTTGTTTGTCTGGAGGGACAGAGCCAGCAGTCCATGCCAGTCTTCAGTCTCTAGTCTCTGCTCCTTCCCCCAAGTAAGCCCGCCAACATGTGCAAAAGCCATCAAAAACTCTAGTCCAGAAATTGCAGCCCACACACTCGCAAAGGCCATCACTAATTTAGATCCAGGAGTTGCAGACCACACCCTCACAAAAGCCATCAATAATTTAGATCCAGGAGTTGTGGCTCATCCATTCGGGTGACCACTCCAGGGTTAGGTGTTCATCTCGACTGCCACTTCCCAGCTGATCAGTTCAAAGGAAATTTAAATATCAACAGAAATAAGTCAGAGACCTTACTTGTTTACTATTGCTGCAGCTTGCCTTTCAGTGCCCTTCAGCTGCTTTGTGAATTGCTTAACCTGGCCAATCTTGCGAAATGTGTTGGTGGCTCCCTCCTTTCTGATTTTTACCACCACCGGGTACAAAGAACTGGAACTCGATCTTTTTTGCTCTCAGCTCATCCAGTATTGGGTTAAACAATCGGTGCCTCCATTGTAGTCTCTGTGAGAAGTTCTGGTGCATGAAGAGTCTTGCTCCTTCAAAGATAACTTCTCGTTTTTGTTTAAATCCAAACCAGGGAGCCTGCCTATCTGCAGAATTGTGTAGCCAGAATATCACCTGCCTCGGCAGTTCTTCAGCCATGGGCCGTGGTGGCAGTTGTACCACTCCCCTTGGGTTGCAGTTCCAATAGTTCCAGGAGTACTTTGTTGCAGAATTCCTCTGCCGAGTGACCCTCCTTGCCTTCCGGTAACCCTCTTATGCAGAGTTTTTTTCTCCTCTGGTAATTTTCCTGGTACTCTAGCTGCTCACGCAGTTCCTCCATTTCCCTCCGCATCTGTTGCACCACCTCTGGGACCCGACTCACCAGTTCTTCAGCATGGATATCCTTTCCTCCGTGACCATGATCCTTGACGCCTGACTGGTAAGTAAACTGCTGGCAGTTTCGTATGTTTGAGTAAGTTGTTCGGACATTTCATTCAGTTCATCAGTCAGTACATCTAATTTGGGGTTAAGTGCTGCCATAACTTGCTCCGTCATGGTGCGGCTCAGTGCTTCCAATTCTCACACTGAAAGTGTCACAGTGCTCTGGCCTTCCTGCATTGCAGCCAGTGCTGACTTTTTGGCTGATTTAGCTGCATTCCACACACCTTTCCCCAGATTCTGCATCAGATATTTGTCCATTGTATCTTTTCCTATCGATTTCTGTACTTTACCCATTATATCTTTAGAGAAAAATCACTTGTATTCGGTACCTTAGTACCTTGTGGAGACAGAGCTCAAGGAGAGACGTCTACCGCGTTAGCTGCTCATTAGGACCCCCCCGATTCATTGATTTTAACCTCGGTTGACACATCCCTTCATCCCTTCAGTTGTTACATACCGAAAAATTTAACTCAGTTGGTCAATCTTCGCAATATCTTGGGTGGTATTCATTATTACAGTTCAAATTCAAGTTCAATTTTTATTGCTTGGCAAAACATAGAAACATAGACTTTGATGGCAGATAAGGACAGCTTGGCCCACCTAGTCTGCCCATTTCCCTACCTAGTTGATAAGCTGCAGATCCTAGTTAACCAACAGCCTACTTCCTTCTACCCCCCCACTAGAATTGCCTTATGTTTGTCCCATGCATTCCTGAATTCTCACACAGTTTTAGACCCCACAGCCTCCTCAGGAAGGCTGTTCCATGTGTCCACCACCCTCTCTGTGAAAAAATACTTCCTCATGTTGCCCCGAACCACCACCCCCCGTCTTCAAATTGTGTCCCCCTGTACTTGCACATCTCTTTTTCTGATAGATACTACCCTCTTGGACTTGTTGATTCCTCTGAGGTACTAAAAAGTTTCTATCACGTCCCCCTTCTCCCTCCTTTCCTCAAGGGTATACATATTAAGCTCCTTTAGTCTCTCCTCGTATGGCTTCTCTTACAGACCCTGTAAAATCATACAGATGGACCACAATAGTTCAAACATATAAAAGGCAAAGTCTGTTACTGAAAGAAGTATTTATTTATTTCTTTTGAAAAAGGGAGAACAATGCATTTAGTTTCTCATTGAAATATATTGGGCTCCTAAGTAGCTGGCAGTTTCTGACATTACAATACTAGAATTCTACTGAATTGTTTTACTAACAGTGTGAAAAGCAAAGGTAAAAACCCACTTGTTTCACTGCACTAACATATATTTTATTATAAAAGTAGAAAGTAATTACTAACACATTAACACACAATAAATAAAATGGTCATTTGTCTATTTATTAGACATAGATACCTGCAAGCTCTTAGTAGGGATATATATCTTAATGATGGTTGGGGCCTTTAGATGCCCCTATGTTTATTGTGTTTGCTTTTATGTAATTCTTTAATTACCTTTTCATCATTTATTTGTATTTTGCAAACTACTAGTAAAAAAAACAATGGACTATTTGTATTATGATGTTAGAAAAGCTTTACTGCCAAGGTTGGCAGTACATTTCAGTGGGAAACTGTTAATCTGTTTCAGACTTTTTATAGAGAAATAATGCTTTCTACCAACAAAATATTATATATGTAATAGAAATATGTGATTTTTTTAATAACCTGTGATCATTTACTATGATTTAGCAGGTGGCATTTTCTTCCTAAACATATTTTACTTGGAAAGAAGAAAATACAATCCAATTATTGTTAAAAAAAGTAAATTCATACAGCTGGTAAAAATAATGCAAACATGTAAAGGCAAAGTTTGTTGCTAAAAGATGTATCTATTTCTTTCCAAAAGATAAAAAAAATATCTTTAATTTCTCATTGAAATACATTGGGTTCCTAAGTAGCTGGCAGTTTCTGACGTCACAATACCAGAATTCTAGTGAACTCTTTTTACTAGCAGTGTGAAAAGTAAAGGTGAAAACCCACTTATTCCACTACATAAACATAAGGAATAATGGATGGGCACCCATACATAATGAACCTGTGTTTTCATTCAGGAGTTAAGATACCAGCATATAGACCACAAGAGTGAAGCTCAAGAGATCCATACTGGTATCTCAGCCCTGAGATGAACACACTAGGTGAGTTGTGTATGGGCACCGATATTTTATTTCTTATAATGTATGGTTTAAAGCATGGTGAAAGCCAATCCTTGCCAAAAAATACAGATGCCTCAAACAGCACATACATAACTGCACATACCTTACACACTGCCATTTCTCTGGTGGTCTTTCCTCACAGTCTTGTGTCCTCTCTCTCCCCCTTACTCCACAGTGCTAGGCTACCATGATTAAAACACAGGTTCTGGTCAGAGACGAAATGGCTGTGGAAAGCTTTTGGGATGCTTTTACCCATTATTGCTAATTAATTTCCACAACGCAGATCTGCTCAGAGGCAGTTTCAATGTGGTCTTTCTTTTACACATATTTACAATATGTTTTCCTAAAATATGCCTGCTGATTGCTATATGTTTAGCCTCAATAGTTCACAGAAGACATGTGTAACCCCCCTGTTACCTGGGGTTACTAGAATCCAATTAAGACCTAGTGGTAGGCAGGGAAGGCAGCTTGTGAAACTCCAGTTAAATGGATTTCACACTGTTTCATTCTGTTCTCAGTCTCATCTGAGACTAAGGGATGACATCATTTATAATTCTCAGAATTCTCAATATCTGTTCTTCAGAATTAAACACCTTCTGACCGCAGACGCAAGAAGACAGCTTGTTCAATCAACTTTTCTCTCATTAATCGACTATGCTGACATTATCTATGGCCAATGCTCTATCTCACACCTTGCAAAACTGGATGTCCTGTACCACAGAGCACTAAGATTTATAACTGGTCTCCCATCCTCCACACATCACTGCTCTTTATATGCAGCTGTAGGGTGGCCTTCCCTTCAATATAGATGGTGTAGAAATGCAGCACTCTGGACATTCCAAGCCCTTACCAACAAACTCCCAGATTACATTGTTGCCTGCCTCCCCCCTGAGCCCAATCAGTAGCTATGCACTAAGAAGCCACTCACTAATTTCTCTGAAAATCCCCAGGATCAGTACCCACTTTGGCAGGGCTGCCATAAGCCATGCTTTGCTTACACTTTGGAACAGGGTACAAAGATCCTTGAGACTCAGCTCTCCTGTCAGTTTTGCCCTGTTTAGGATCATTTATGACAAAACATTCACTGAAATCTGTAAGTGTTTCCATAGTTCCTAGCTGTCCTGCTGATGGTTCACTCCATATCCTTACCACATCCAGTCACGAACCTAGTTCCTCCCCTCCCTATTTTAATCAAGTCCACTAGTTAGCTGCCATAGTGGCCCTCAGCATCCAAGGCACCACTTCTCCCATATTACTCTCCTGTCACCGTTTAAGCGTAACATACAGACCTCATTAGAGGCCCCTATGCAGACCAGGACCCTCACCCAAGTATGGTAAATGGTCACTGAGGGCTGAAATGCAAAGAATTGTACTCTCTGATGGAGACTTGACTAAGAATGACTAAACATACCACTTCAACTTCTGCATACATGGAGTCTGTATATACCACAGCAAAGTTGAGTGATGCATGTATGTTCCTACAAGAACGCTTGGAACGTATATCGTGCACCTACCACTTTTCTGTAAATTTGTAACTCTTTGCACATGTTGTACTTTGTATTCTCAATCTATGTATGTATAACTGTCTTGGACAACAGCAGGTCCATCTTGTAAATGAGCTTGCTCAATGATAATCACCTGGATAAATAAAGATTTGATTTGATTTGATTTAGAACTGTCACAGCTGTATAAGCCACAATGGAATGTTGCAGTTGGAGGTTAGAGTAGAACGTTGGGGAATTTGAAGTCAGTCTGAGAGAGAGTCTGTAGAGTGCAGCAGAGGTGCTCTGCTGAGTGCAGGCCCTCAGAGCTCTAAGCTCTGTTAAAGATCTACTTTTGTTTTTAGGTGTGCGCTTCCACCTGAAGAGGAACACAAGAACTGCATATTGAAGTGGTAGAGACTGCTTTCAATGGTTCAGGGCCCCATTCCTGCAGGGATTGGGGGGAAGGTATCAGCCTGCATCCAGGGACAACCCCCTTGGTCTGGCTAAGGGAAAGAAGCTGCTTGTTTAAGTTCGTGCTGAGGCACCAGAAGCTCTGGAAGAGAGTTTCTTGAGGAGGAAATGCCTGTGGGGCACTTGCAACTGAAGGGTGAGTTCGCTCTGCTAAAGGGCCATGTGTTTTCACCTGCATCAAGATGAAACTAAAGGGACTGTTACTGTGGGGTCAGGAAAAGACAGTCAAGTACAGTTTGGAAGATGTGGGGATTGGACTGCTTAACTCTGTGGGGGGTCTAGAGTAATGGACAAAGCCACTTAATAAGTATGTTCAAGTCCAGCACAAATGGGAAGTAAAGGCAGTACACTGAATGTGAAATACATTTAAAAGAATCTACACAGCAAAGTGTTTTAAAGGATGAGGTGTTACAGTCCAGAGAAATGGCCGGGTATGAATTGTGGGAGCGAGACGTGGGAGACGACCCCCCCCATCGGAAGTAACCAAATTCACCTCTACGGATTTGCTCTGGGACACCTGTTGTTTTCTCTCAGGTACTTGGCCAGTGCCTGAGGGAAGTACCCAGACATGGGATTGATGAGGAAGATTCCCTTATGGAGCAGAAGTGCTCATAGGTGGTATAGGGAGCCACCAGTAAATGTTTCCATGCCATATGGAAAGTGTCCAAGTGGCTGGCAAAGGAGCCAAGCCAGGGAAAACCCAGAGTAGTGTGCAAGTTCAAGCTGTGTACCCAGTGTGTTTCAGAGCCTGAGGGCTAAAGTGATGAGGATGTGTTCTGGTCTCCTTTAATCTGCATTACCAGGAGTGTAGCCCCATGGGGGGTCCATCTATGCTTTATTTATTCTGTTGGATGAGAATAAAAGCCACACTTTAGAATCCCATGGCTGGTATTGGACATTACAGTTATTACTTCCTTTGTCCGGAGTTATGTGGGTGCCCCTGTGCAGAGTAGCCAAACCTAGCCAATGTGCCGAGTGACATATTCCTCCCGAACCCAGCCCACCTGGTAGAGCTGTCAGATAGAAACAGCATACCTGGTAGGGGTTACACATGACATCTTATTTTCAGTGGGGCTGTACCTCTGCACAATATTATGCTGCATTGCATAAAATCAGAACACATTGAAAACAATATTTTACATCTGGACTAGGCTACCCTGAATAAAAACATTATATAAATGGTAAAATCATGATCCCACTGAAAACAAGATATTGCATCTAATCTAGGACATCCTGAGTAAATACAGTGCAAAAATGTGTAAAATGAAGATCCCTATGACAATGAGATATAGCATCTCCCCTGTGCTATCCAGGATACAACATACAGGATAAGAAATATTTAAAGGAAATCTACTGTAAACTGATAACTGCACTTCACTGACTTAAACAGTTTCTTTATTGTTTTATAACATATTAGATTGTAGTATTTATTTCAAATGTTGTGGCCATGAGGATGGCGTGTACTGTGTGTGTGTGTGTGTTTGCTGTAGCTCAAAATATTTTTCCCCAAAAGTATAGTAAAAAATGCCTGCTGATTGATATATATTTATCCTGAATAGTTCACAGAAGACCTGACATATGTCTGAGACAGTGCTTATCAGCTAGTGTCTTAAGAGGTTACAAAACAGTGTAAATTGTTTTAGATTCATTTGCCGGGAAAGGGTGACATTTATGAGGTATGAATGTTCCTTGAAAGACAATACCTGCCCAACTGAAGCTATTAGCAAGAAAATGTTTAAATGCTAAGTATTTAAATGTACAAGTTGCTGCATTTCGAGGGGGGTAAACAAATCTCCAGTTTAATAGGCAACCAATATTTAACAAACTATTTCAGTTTTGTTAATGGCCATCTGATAGGCAACTTGGAGTGTTGTCTCCAACATTCTAGACATAAGAAAGAGAGTATTTTATTTCAACTAACATAGTGATTCATAAGTGTGGAAAGATATATTGAAAACTCCAAAAATGTGATCCACGATCCTCCATTTTTCTAGGCACAGACAACAAGCTGACTGTAGACTCCACCCACCCACAGCTGGGTGAAATCTGTAATGGAAAATGGAAAACATCAGCTCAGCAACCCACTCGCTCTTGCTGCAGCACTGTTACTTAAACAGCTCAGTACAACGTGCTCAGTATGGCAGCTGCAGAAGGACATGCTCAATTCCAGCACACTTCTGGAATGCAAATCTGCTCTGCATTAAAAAACAGAAAAAAAACTATAAAATAATAAATAAAATGTATAAAATGAATGTATGTGTGTGGGGGCATGGGGGTGGGGGGAGACACCATAATCCAGAAGTATCTCACTTGCTCACTCTCTCGCTCACCGGAGAGTCGGTACCAGGTATTGGAGGGGTCATTTGCATATGGAACATGCGCAATAAGGGGTTTTGCATATGAAACATGCACAGTATGGGGGGGTTGTATATGGAACATGCACAATAAGCCAGGGCCAAGTAGTTCACAATGCTGAGCTCACAGATATAAGTGGGTGCTAGAAAAATATAAGATAATGAAATGAGCATAAACCAGCAATCCAGACTTCTGAAAATTCAGTGAAAGTAATATATTGAATATTAAAGTGAATACACACAAGAAAAAAAATTTTGAACACACAAATAGCACACAAAGACCCGGATATTCAGACTGCTCCAGGCTGTGGTGCAAGCCTGGGTGTAGTGCAACTTGGCTGTGCAGGAGCGTTGACTGGGCGATATTCAACAGAGCTGCACCATGGTACAGCATTGTTGAATATCGCACCCAGGCCACTCACAGTCTGCATGGTGCAGTGGCACTGTGCCAGCGCAAGTGGCCAGAGTGGAGTAGGGGGATGCTCTAGCGTAAGTTCCATTGCGCTATGCGCAACAACCATGATATTCAAAAGTGCACATGCAAATGGGGCTATAATGTATGCAAGGTGCAAATAGGGCCATTTGCATGTCATTATGGCCCCAATTGCATGCAGATGCGCCAATCCCTTGCGACTTGCACTTGGTGCACTGCCAGGCAGCAGCCATCAGGGACCGACGCCCCCTGCACAGCATGGCAATGTGCCCTACAGCCTGATTGCGGGCTTCAGTAAACATAAATCATGTCCTATATCCCTGGTGGTCCAGTGGACCACTGTCAGTCTGATCGCGGCATTTGTAATAATAAAGTAAAGTCCAATATCCCTGGTGGTCCAGTGGACCACTCGCAGCCCGATCACAGGCATTTGTAATAATAAATTAAAGTTCAATATCCCTGGTGGTCCAGTGGACCACTCGCAGTCCGATCACGGGCATTTGTAATAATAAATTAAAGTTCAATATCCCTGGTGGTCCAGCGGTACCCCTTCCCCACCTGCCCACTGAGCTCCACCGCTCGCTGCCCTGGTCAGCAGCGGTGACCCACCTACCTGCCCTGGTGCCCCGACTCGACGATCACAGGTAGGGCTGCGTCGCCCATTGGTCCACAGCATGAGCCAATGGGCATGCAGCCCATACTGTACTACACATTCCAGATGTGTGAATGGATCCATAATACAAATGCCCTCAATCGGGCTGTGAGTGGTCCACTGGACCACCAGGGATATTGGACTTCATTTTATTATTACAAATGCCCGTGATCAGGCTGACAGCGGTCCACTGAGAGAGTATTGTGGCTATTATTTAAACTAATTGATGTGATTCAGTGAACGACTTAAACCTAAGCAAGAAATAACTTAAAATCTAACTGACATACTGATAACATTCAGTTCTTTGGGGGATAGTTTGTGACCAGGGTACTACCTGTAATTCCAGCTTGTGAATAACTGGGCTTTGAATACAGATCACCAGCACCCATTATTGCAGTCAAGACCACTGCATGAGGTGGCTTGACTTGCGAGTGTGCTTTTTACTATATTTTAATTCCCTTTTGGGTTCTACAGTGCAGTGTTAGCTTCAGAAGAGGAGTTGAGAACTTTCAGTCGGCTCAGTATAAAAGCCGTGAGCAGAGCGAACGGGGCGAGCTCATGCGGGCTCACGCCAGGTCACTTGCGGAGATGTGCACAGTGACACATGTGTCTCAGCGCATGTCGGCTGTGTCCGCAGTGGACGCAGGGAACAAGGGGAAAGATTTGGGTTCTTGTTGGAGCAAAGGGCTGTTGGACTACACAACTTAAAACAAAGAAACAAAGGTATAACACTATAACACAGAACAAATGCAGTCTCGATTTACAAAGTGCATTAATTGTTTTATGTTTGTTCAGGAATAAGGAAACATAGAGAATTATGAATGTAGCAAATGTGTGTTGATAGGTGAACTAATACAGGAAATAAATGACCTAAGAAATAGGTGGGAAACTAAGCACAACATAGAAACTCTTGAGAAATGTATTGATACTGTTGCTAGTGATTTGGGTACTGAAATAGAAACTCTGGAAAAGGAGGGGGAAAGCTGGGCTACAATTAAAAACAGTAAGGCCAAACGTAGAGGTAACTAAGTATATAATGTTGTACCTCTGGAACTGAAAAATTCCTTTTCAGTCCTGTATATGGACCAGGCCCAGGAAATCAGTGATGGTGGTCCCATAGAAAGCGATAAAAGGGAAACTGAATCTCCAGTTCTAACATCTACCAAACCCCAGCAATAAAATTCAAATTCAACGAGGTACAATGATACAGTTAATCACAACATTGAGCAGTTAGATTAAAAATCAAGGGAAATTATATTATTAGGGGATTCTACAATAAGGGGTACTGATAAAATTGCTTGTAAAGGAAGGAATAATAACACAATGGTTAGCATGTTTGCAGGAATAAAAATTTAAGGGCTTAAACAAGAAATAGAGGGATGTATGGGGCAAGCTAAACAACCGTTGGTGATTCTTCAAATAGGAGTGAATGATATTAAGTCAAGTAAAAAAGGGAATATTTTAGAAAAGTATACTGATTTAATCCAGGAAGTGAATAAATACACCACTGATATCATTGTATCTGGTATCCTACATACTTATGGAATGCATCAACATATCAATCATGATATTGTCTACTAATTGTAGGTTGCAAAGGTTATGCCTTGAACATAAAATAGAGTTTATTGAAACAGGTTGTATTTTCAGAAATGGATCATTATATAAGAACGATGGACTTCACTTAAATAAAATGAGTGAAAGAGTTCTGGGAAATACATATAATAAAATCATCGAGAAACATTTGAACTGGAAAAAGTTGGGGAAGGGAAATGTATTAAGATATATCCTGTTACCAGTAAACAAAACTTTCAAAATAAAGATTCTGAATCAGTAAATTGCTTATTATCAAATGTGAGGAGTTTGGATAGCAAATTCGATGAATTTCAGCTTCTTATGAAGAATAAAAACATCAAAATAGCAATTCTGATGGACACTTGGTGGGAGGAAGACGATACATAGGATAAAAATATAATAGGATTTAATATCTATCACAAATCCAGGATACATAGAAAGGGTGGTGGGGTGGCAATTTATGTTCATGAATCTATTCCTAGTATGGAAATACATGATGATAAATTAAATATTGAACATTTATCTGTTAAAATCATGCCATAAAATGCTCCTAAAATTATGTTAAGAGCTATGTATCATCCTCCTTCAGCAAATAAGGAACTGGATGCAGAAATTCCAAGCTATCTGGACCACATTGATTCAGTTGAAAATATTATTATAACAGGAGACTTTAATCTTCCGGGCATAGATTGGGTAAACCAGACACCATTCAGTATAAATGAAAGGAACTATCTAGAAAGTTTTAATTGATTGGGCTTGGAACAGCTAGTCTTAGAAAATACAAGATCTAATAATATATTGGATCTTGTATTGTCAAACATGGGACCCAGATTAATTGTCACTGAGATTGGATCTCCAATCTCAAATAGTGATCATCACACTGATTTCTTTCAATTAAGTGAATTACCTACCTAACAGGGTAGTAATATAAATATTCCTAATTTTAAAAAAGTAGAGTTCCATAAAATCAGACAGGCATTACTTTCATGGGATTGGAAATCAGATTTCACTGGGTCAACGTTGGATGTAATGTGGAACATCTTAGTGGATAAAATTAGAGAGATTGCAGATGTAAATATACCATATACAAGTAAAAATTCTAAAATGGGTGCTTCCCCTAAATGGCTAACCTGCAAAATAAAAAGACAGATAAAAGAAAAACATAAAATGTATAGATTAGCCAAACTTGATGCAAATTTAATGCCAAAGTATAAGGAACAAGTCAAACGTGTAAAGAAATTAATAAAAGATGCCAAAACAAATTTCAAAATAAAATTAGCGACTAGAAGTAAAAATACCTACAAAGCATTTTATGCATACATAAATAATAAAAAAGGGAACAAACAATAGGCCCTTTCAAGGACGACAGTGGCAACTTACTAAATGATAAGGAAATGGTTGAGGTACAGAATCAATATTTTGCTACTGTATTTAACCCCAAAGATACAATAACAACTAATACAAAATACAACATAATAAATGAAAAACAATTTAAAATTAATATAAAAGATGTTTTGGACAGATTAAGGAGAGTTAAGATTAGTAAATCCCCTGGACCGGAAAATATTCATCCTAGACTGATTTATGAAATAGCAGAAAAATAGCCCACCCATTAACCTTTATTTTCCAAGAGTCATTGGATACACGGGAAGTTGTTAGCAAATGGAGGGAAGCACATGTGGTTCCCTTCTTTAAAAAGGGAAATAAAGATTCCCCTGAAAATTATAGACCAGTTAGCTTAACATCTACCTTGGGGAAAATTTTGGAAAGCATAATAAAAGATCATATTCAGGATCACATGACTGAAAAACAACCTTTTTGATTGCAGCCAACATGGATTCACAAAATCACGATCACGTCAGACTAACCTATTAAGTTTTTATGAAAAAGTTAGCAGTTTTTTGGACCATGGTAGGTCAGTGGATGTAATTCAGTTAGATTATTCAAAAGCTTTCGACAAATTACCACATGAAGAATTAATTAAATCTCTTCTTTTGCTAAATATAAATATGATTCTTGTAAACTGGATATCAGAATGGTTGGAGAATAGGAGGCAGAGAGTGGTGATAAATGGGCTGTTATCTGATTGGCTCTCAGTGTCAAGTGGGGTTCCCCAGGGTTCAGTGTTGGGCCCCTGCCTGTTCAACATATATATATCATCATTACAATATAATAAGGGAAATGTATGGATAACCAAGTTTGCTGATGACTGTAGAGTAGAAGCAGTAATAGATTCATCTTCAGACTATTTTGGACTTCAAGAAGCTCTCAAATACATTGAAAAATGGACAGTAGATCATAAACTCAAACTAAACGAAGATAAATGTATTGTCCTACACATGGGCAAGAAGAATTTGGAACTCAATTACACTAACAATAATAAACAATTAAAACAAGTGACACAGGAAAGAGATTTGGGTGTCATTATACAAAATGACCTTTCTTTTACTGCCCACTGTGATCAAACTACAAAAAATGCTAACAGGGCTCTAAACTATATATTGAGACATACAGTGAGTAGAAGTAGAGAGGTCTTGATCTCATTGCATGGTTCATTGGTTAGAACTCACTTGGAGTACTGTTCCCAGGTCTGGTCCCCTTACACTAAAGGTGAGATGGTGAGAGTGGAGAGAGTACAGAGAAGGGCACCCCGATCAATAACGGGACATAAAAATATGTCATATGAAGAGAGGTTGGACAATTTGGATCTATATTCCTGGGCTTATAGAAGATGGAGGGGTGATATGATTTTAGTCTATAGATCATTCCAAGATAATATCCTCAGAGAAGATTTAGGACTTGAATTATATGTTAGATATTACAATACTAGAGCTCACTGTAAACAAATTAAACAACAGAAGTGGAAATCGCAAAAAAGAAAACAGTGGTTTAGTCAGAGGGTGGTATCTGGGTGGAATTATCTCCCCCATGAGATAGTAGTCCAACTTTAGATATTTTTAAAATAAGACTAGATGATTACAGTAGAACCAAGTCTATAGTTTATTAATTGGTCCCCTTGTTTCTAATACGCTTTATAGCAAGCAGACAAGGATGAAAGTCTATATACTGTATATGCTTTGTGACAACTATGATACTATGATAGGTGCCTGCTGGCCTGCCCTGAGGCTGGGTGAAACATAGAAACATAGAATTTGACAGCAGATAAGGACCGCTTGGCCCACCCAGTCTGCCCATTACCCTACCTAATGGATAAGCTGCAGATCCTAGTTAACCAGCAGCCTACTTCTTCTTACCCCAACCCCCCAGAATTGCCTTATGACTGTCCCATGCATGCTTGAATTCCACTACTGATTTTGACTCCACAACCTCCTCCGGAAGGCCATTCCATGCATCCACAACCCTCTCTGTGAAAAATACTTCTTAAGTACCTCTGAGCTGCCCCCCATCTTCAAATTGTGCCCTCTTGTTCTTGCACACCTCTTTTTGAAAGATGCTACCCTCTTGGACTTTGTTGATTCCTTTGAGGTACTTAAAGTTTCTATCATGTCCCCTCTCCTCCTTTCCTCGAGGCTATACATATGAAGCTCCTTAAGTCTCTCTTCATATGTCTTCCGGTGCAGACCCTGCACCATTTTAGTTGCCCTCCTCTGAACAGCTTCCATTCTGTCTATGTCTTTGTGGAGATTGGGTCTCCAGAACTGCACACAGTACTCCAGATGGGGTCTCACCAGCTGTCTGTACAGAGGATAATAACTTCCTGTTTTCTACTGGTGATGCCTCTCCTATGCATCCCAGTAACCCCCAACCCTCCTTCTGCCTCTCACATTGCTCCTCCACCTTTAGGTCATCTGATATGACTACCTCCAGGTCCCTTTCCATTTTGTTGTTGTTAGTATCTCACCCCCATTGTGTACTCTTCCCTGGGTTTTGTTTCCCAGGTGCATTACCTTGCACTTCTTGGCATTGAATCTAAGTTGCCATACATTTGACCATTCCTCTAACCTTGCCAAGTCCCTTCTCATCCTTTCCACCCCACCCTGTGCATCAACTCTGTTGCAGATCTTAGTGTCATCTGCAAAGAGACATACTTTTCCTTCCAGTCCTTCTGCAATGTCAGCTTATAAAGACATTGAAGAGGACTGTCCTATACTGAACCCTCGGTACCCCACTAGTAACCCTCCTTTCTTCTGAGTGGACTCCATTTACTATTACTCTCTGTGTCCTATTCTCCAGCCAATTTTTACCCAGGCTGTCATCTTGGGACCCACTCCCAGGCTGGCTAACTTGTATATTAATCTTTTGTGTGGGACTGTGTCAAATGCCTTGCTAAAGTCTAGGTAGGCTATGTCCACAGCCCTCCCTGATCTACTACTTTGGTCACCCAGTCAAAGAAATCTATCAGATTTGTCTGGCATGACCTTCCGCTGTGAATCCATGCTGCCTTGGGTCCTGTGCCCCTCTGGCCTCTAGATACTCGACAATTCTTTCCTTCAAAGTGATTCCATCATTTTCCCTATCACTGAGGTTAAACTAACAGGTCTGTAGTTTCCTGCTTCTGCCTTGCTCCCACTTTTGTGAGGGAATCACATCTGCCCTCCTCCAGTCCTCGGTACCACCCATCCTCCCATGATTTGTTAAAAGGGTAGTCAGTGGTGTCACTAGTTCTACTTAGCTCTTTTAGAATTCTGGAATGAATCCCATCAGGCCCCATTGCTTTGTCCACCTTCAGTTTTGAGAGTTCTTTCAGAACCCTTTCTTCTGTAAATGGGCTGGTATCAACTTCTGTATCCAGAGTGTTACTACTGTTTGTTTTATGTACCTTCCCTCTTCATTTGTAAATACTGAGCAAAATATTTGTTTAGTATCTCTGCCTTTTCACAGTCTCCCTCTGCCCACCCTCCCTCCCCTTTATTAAGCCTCACTATCCCTCCCTTGGTCTTCCTTTGCTCCCTGATGTACCTATAAAAGGTTTTATCCCCCTTCTTAACTGAGTTGGCTATCTTTTCCTCGGTTTGGGCCTTTGCTGTTCTGACTGCCTTCCCAGCCTCCTTTTGCTTTAACTGATACAGTTCTCTGTCCTGCTCCTTCTGCGATTTCTTGTACTTCCTGAATGCTTTCTTTTTCTCTTGAACCTTCACTGCCACTTCCTTTGAGAACCATAGTGGTTTCTTACATCGTCTTGTTTTGTTTATTTGCTTCACACAAAGGCTTGTTACCTCTGTGATGGCAGTTTTTATTATTCCCCATTGTTCTTCCACCCCTCCTTCCTGCCCATTAGCTAGTGCATTCCTTAGGCACTCACCTATTTTGGCAAAGTCAGCCCTCCTAAAGTCCAGTACTTTTGTCTTTGTATGGCTTGACTCTATTGCTGTGTTTATTGTGAACCATACTGTTCGATGGTCGCTAGTTCCCAGATGGCTACCCACTTCTACATCTGTGATCCTCTCTCCATCTCCATTTGAGAGAATCAAGTCTAATATTGCTCCCTCTCGAGTAGGCTCCAGTACTAGTTGTCTAAGGCATGCCCCCTGTAGGGCATCTAGAATAACTGCACTCTTCGAAGTGGCAGCTGCAACTGCACTCCAGTTAACATCTGGCATATTCATATCATCCATCAGCAATATCTCCCCTTTTTCTGCCATTCTAAGTATACTTTCTATCATTTCCCTGTTCATTTCCTCCCACTGAGAAGGGGGTCTGTATACAACCCCTGTGGTATTGTGGTGCCATTGCCTGTCTCCAAATTTACCCACAGTGCTTCTTCTCCTCCCTGTTTACCCTTTTGTTCTGTTGCTTTTATTCCTTCCCTTATGTAAAGAACTACTCCTCCTCCTCTTTTACCCTCCCTGTCCCTCCTGTAGACAGTGTATCCTGGTATGTTTATGTCCCAGTCATGGTTTTGTGTGTACCATGTTTCTGTGACTGCCACGATAAGGACCTCTGGTCATCTTTTTCTCACCCCAGTGAGCGAGACTGCAACCTTTCTACAAGAAGTGGTGGAGACCGCTGAATACAGGACCCCTGTGGGTCATTCCTGACAGAGAGAATGGGACTGAGAAATTTCAGTGTTTCCAAGGGGCAGTCCCCTAAGGGTCCAGAAGAGTATTCAGCTGCCCAAGTCAGAGATAAAGCTATGAATAAGCAACAGGGAGAAATGTGTTTTCTCCACCACTCTGATGTCTGTAACATGAGACAAACAAAACCATGAGCACAGAAACAGGTGTTAGTGCCCAGATACAAGACTAGACTACACCACTCATGGCCCCAGCCTCAACACTACTATGTGCTGAATGTAAAGTAAATGT
Organism: Neoceratodus forsteri; assembly: GCA_016271365.2. NCBI lineage: Eukaryota > Metazoa > Chordata > Ceratodontiformes > Ceratodontidae > Neoceratodus > Neoceratodus forsteri. The sequence continues at coordinate 1,189,862,953 of CM028130.1, read as the reverse complement.
GTGGATGCCTTTAACAATCTGGTGAGACCGAAGGATCCAAATTTGTGTAACCCCAAAGGGATGGCAGAGACTGGCTGGGGCTAGGGTGGACGGACCTTCACCTGAAATTTCAGTCAGGGTTAACTGGTCACTGGAGTGGCACAAGGTTACCCTGCAGATGTTAACTAAGCCCATCAGGTCAGGAGGATGTATTTTTACAGTAAGTGTGTGGCAACCCTCAAGAAATAGACACTTATGGGAAGTAAATGTCCATGTGGATCCCTTAGCAAGAGGGGTGGACGGTCGATGTTTTGTACAAAAGTGGTGTCCATTTAGATCCCTGGGACAGAGGGATGGACTGTTGAGATTCTATGGAAGAGAAAATGTGAGAATGCAAAAAATGTTGTTCTGGAGAAAAAAGAGCTCTTGCGACTGCCAGTGTCTGTAAAGTACAGTGACAGCCTGGGGGACCACCCTTTCTGTTTCTATCCTGTGTCAGAATAAAGCCACACTCTAAAATCCCAGTTCTAGTAGTGGACATTCCATCTGTGCTTCTCAGTGTGAGATTATTTTATGGGCCCCCTCAGATAGGGGACAGCCCAGCCCTTGCACCTCTCTCCCTGAAGCTGGTGTAAATATAAATGTTATTTTGCACTCTAACCCCCACTCTCTTTGATGCCGAGCCAGGTATTTGCCCCATTGCCAGGTGTGATGCCTATTGTATGCTAACCTGTGGTTTGTTGCCTTATCTGTGGCACAAGTTAGGGAGTCCTGGTTTCAAGACACTGCTCTTGGCCGGTTTAAGGGTTGCAATAGCAAAATAATACTGACAAAATAACACCGCGACCAATACATATTAAACTCAATTTAATATTCAAGTACACATAAATCAGTTGCATTTATAATGCTACACCATTTAATAATTAATATGTGATTTCTAATCAATTTTATCGTTAATGCCATGAAGCTTTAATGTTTTTAATTTAAAGATCCACATGAATTCCGTTCTGTCTAGTGCCAGAGATCACATTGTCTCAGCAACCCACTCACTCAGGCCTTCTCAGATTCTGTTTGATACTATCGTTATCAGTCCTTTTTAAAACTAAAGAGGGGTTTATATATAGTGATTGGGTTTGTATGGTGGAATATTTTGTATTTATGTATGTGTAAATAACATTTTTGTGTTTTGTACGGCACTCAGAGCCTCTGGGATTGGGCACCAGAAAAATAACATTTGCGTTGCCTTGCCTTGCCACTCATGCTGCACTGCCGTAACTTAAACAGTACAGTACTGTACCCGATCAGAATAGCGCTACTAGTGCACAAGCAAAGACAATGCTACTCTGAACAGTGCTACCATGAACAGCGAGAGGAGATTTACAGTACTTACAGTAAATGCTCCTCAGGGCACCATCTATGGTGCTGCCACAGGACAAGGGGAAGAGAATTCAGGAGACTGGCCGAGCTGCACCTGTGGCATGGAAGGGTTAAGGCATGGAGTATCTCAGTGGGGGTAGGAGTGGAGGCCAAGGTTCTAATCCTGGTCTCGCTCACTTTTGCTGAACAGGACTTTTATGTTTTTACAAGGGGCAATGGAAATGAGTATTCTACAGCCCTGCAAATTCTTTCTTTCCCTGTGATCCACTTCCCCCCGGAGTTGGGATCTTTTAGTACAGAGCCCCTTGCAAACTGAAAACTGGTGGCATTTTTGCAGGCATGATTGTTGCCTGTGCTGTTCTTGCTGGCACTATATTGATCTAGTGCCGCGCAGTACAATGTGCTCAGTACGACAGCTGCAGAGGGACATGTTCACTTCCAGCACACTTCCGAAATACAGTTCTGCTCTACATTAAAAAAAAAAACAGAAACAAAAAACTATAAAATAATTAATAAAAATAACAAAATGTTATGTCTGAGTGTGTGTCGTGTGTGTGTGTGTGGGGAGTCATAATCCAAAAGTACTTCACTTGCTCACTCTCACTCACCAGAGAATCAGCATGGGCACTGGGGGAGGTTCAGTGCATATGGAACATGCACAATAAGGATTTACATATGGAACATGCACAATAGGGGATTACATATGGAACATGCACAATAAGGAGTTTACATATGGAACATCACTATGAGGGGGATCTACATATGGAACATGCACAATAAGGGGGATTTACATATGGAACATGCACAATAAGGGGGATTTACATATGGAACATGCACAATGAGGGGGATTTACATATGGAACATGCACAATGAGGGGGATTTACATATGGAACATGCACAATAAGGGGGATTTACATATGGAACATGCACAGTGAGGGGGATTTACATATGGATCATGCACAATAAGGGGGATTTGTATATGAAACATGCACAATAAGCCAGGGGAAGGAATACAATAGGGTTATTGACTTGTGCAATTTCAATGCACAATAACCCCAAACCAGACACTATATATATTTTATTATATAAGTAGAAAGTAATTACTAATACAGTAAAACACAATGAATAAAGTAGCCAACTATCTATATATTAGATGTGAGAACCGGCCTCTTTAACACATGGGCTATAGCCCTGTTTTCCTCATGGTTTAACTTTATTAAATTCTTATCACCAATGTTCCATGACCTCTGAACTGTGGTAAAACAACATTTCAGCTAGGATGAATTTCCATCCTGAACAAGCCCTCACCATACACTATAAATATTTATCCCAAAATAACATGATTTATTCACCACTGGTGTGGTGTATATTTGTTAATCTCACTGTTTTACCTTCAGATAAACATTTATCTGGAGGTTAGATATACCACAGTGACTATCATTTACCTAAGGACCAATCAGAGAGCAGCTTTCAAAATGCTGAAGACATCACAGTAGCCTTGTCCTGTCCTGAAGCTAGCTGCTGAATTCAAAGAGAAACAGTTAACTCTACACAAACAGTTGATTTAAAAGGTATAACTTATAAACTGATGTTGTATAAATCAAATATGCAACGGCCTAACTCAAAATATACAACTTATTTCCATTTGTGAGGGGGCAGGACTGTCATAACTCATGAGTGGCAGAGAGGCAAGGCAAGGCAATTCACTTCACTGTATATGATGCTTATTCCCAAGGGCTCTGGGTGCCTTACAGTACAACAAGACAATATACCAGGCCCAAAACTCAACATAAATAGATGGGTTTTTAGGTGGGATTTAAATAAGGTCAGGGAAAGAGCACCCTTCATCTCCTGGGGAAGGGCATTCCATAGAATCGGGGCAACCACACTGAATGCTTTGTCTCCCAAGGACTTAAGACAGGATCTGGGTATAGACAGGAGGCTTGCCTCCATTGACTGAAGTGAGCGGCCAAGAGGGTAAGAATTCAGGATGTTTTTCAAGTAGCATGGAGCCACACCCTGCAGGGCCTTGTAAGTTAAGAAGTACACCTTGAAATTGATATGCCACTGTACTGGCAGTAAGTGCAGAACACGGAGAACCAGCATGATATGCTAAACCGGGAGGTACCAGTAACAAGCTGGGCTGCTACATTCTGGAGTAGCTGCAAACAATACAACAACCTTGTGGATTATCTATGGTATAGAGCGTTACAATAATCTATTCTAGACTTAATTAGGACATGCACCAGGATCGCCAGATCAGCCAGTTCCAGAAGCTGTTTGATCTGGGAGTTGTTCTGGCAATGGTAGAAGCCACTGTTGGCAACAGCTGAGTTAGAGGGTGGAGAGGGTGGTAGGTAATGGGGGTAAGGGGAGGGGGCAGTGAGATGCCTGCCTAGAGCACCAACCATTCAAGAGTGGAATAGGATAGGGAGGCTAGCAAAGGAGGGAGGGAGCAGGGAATACTGGTACACCTTAGTACCAACGATCTGGTGAATCAGCCTGTGGAGATAGTGAACAGGGACTTCCAGAGGCTGTGGGACAAACTAAAGAAGCACTTGGCTTCCTCAGCCTTTTCAAAGGTTCTTCCTATCTGAGGTGGGAGAATGGTAAGGAGAGAATAAGGGAGGTAGAGATCAAGGAGTTCAAAGGGTGGTGTAAAGGAACAGGGCACTGCTTTTTGGGGGATTGGGAGGGCTTCTGGGACAGAAGACTCTTCAAAGACGATAGCCTTGGCCTGATAAGGGAGAGGACTAGTGTGCAAGAGCAGAAGTTTGACATTTATATCGGCAGACAGTTAAACTAGTGTGATGGGTATAACCTCTCATCACCTACAAGGGACTCTGGATTTGTTTCTGGTTTTCTGAGAACTGAGAATGCTATGGGCTGCAAGGAAAGGCAGACAACACTTCTGATGCAGCAACTGGTTTTAATCAAGGAAAAGTGCAGGGGTCATGGTCAACTTTTGGGAGTACTGTAACTGGCACACTGGAGGTACTTTACTTGAAGATAACTACTCTATGGCAGCATCAAGATTTCTAAACTGTATAGCAGTATTAATGAGCAGCTCTAAATTGTATGACAATATCAATTAACTTTAAACTCTGTAACATAATTGAATTCTGAACTCTGTACCATCAATGAATTCTAAACTCTATAGCATCAGTGAATTTTAAACTCTACTACCCTGGCCAGGGGTTACTAAAATACTGTTGGGCTAACTGTCATTGCAGCTGCAAAGGAACTTGCTAGCAAAGGGGTGCATCTGTATGGAGACTTTCAGAAAATGAATACACCAAAATAGGACCAAATGTGCAGTTTCCTGGGAAAACAAATAATACTTTATTTCCACGGAGGGGGCCAGTAAAGGAGGCTCCTCATCCCCAAACTGACAAATTGGTAGCCTGGGAAAGGGCGTCCCAGACTGCCAGGCTGCATGTATTGGTGGACTTTTCTGTCCATGAAAGGCCATGGCAGACTGCTGATCAACATGGAAGAAGGGTGCCCAGTAAAGATTGCCCCAGACTACCAGGCTGGATGCACTTATGAACTTCTTGATCAGTGGATGGTCATGGCAGACCACTAATCAACAAAGAAGAAGACTTTTTACAGGACTCTCTGGGCACTGGTAGGAGGTCAGGTCAGACCACCGACTAGGGTCACCAGGGTACTTGAGGAATCTGAAATACTGGTATCTTGCAGCTTTCATCATTCTTGATCTTGCCACTTTCATCGTACTTGATCTTGCAGCATTTGTTGAACCTGAAACATAAAGTTTCCACCCTGCTGTACATTGAAGCCCTCATTATTGAGCTGGGGCAGCTCCTAATCTTACTTTACTGGTCCTTATTGGGGTAGGGATGTAGCACAGAAGAGTAACTGAGGGTGGCCTGTCCTAGCTACAACTAACTCTAGCTAGTACAGCTGCCCACTTTTGTAATCCACCAGGCTTGCAGAGGAGCAGTTCCTTTACATCAGCAGAGGAGATTGATTCTCAGTAGTTCAGTGACCAGGGTGCACAACTCATCAGCAGTTCAGTACAGCAGTAGTGAAGCAGGACACACACACACACACACACACACACACACACACACACAGAAAGCAGTATAGCTGACTTTAGTATAGCACAGTTCTTGCAACAATATTTTGGGCAGTAAACAAATTACACAATTCAGAGACACATAACACAGTTCTGGGGTAATTAGCACAGTGCTGGGGCAATTAGCACAGTTCAGGAGCAGTTAACATCGTTCCAGGGTAGCTAGCACAGTTCCAGGCAATTGGCACAGTTCCAAGGCAAATAACATAGCTCTGGGGCAATTAGCACAGTTCCAGGGCACTTAGCATAGTTCTGGGGCAATTAGCACAGTTCTGGGGCAATTAGCACAGTTCCAGGGCACTTAGCATAGTTCTGGGGCAATTAGCACAGTTCTGGGGCAGTTAGCACAGTTCAGGGCAAATATCACCATTCAGTGACAAATAACACAATTCCAGGGCAAATATCACAGTTCAGTGGCAAATAACACAGTTCCAGGGCAAATATCACAGTTCAAGGATAACTGTCACAGCTGCGGAACAAATAGTTAAGTATTGGTAATCACTGGTTCCAGCTACTGTCAGCACCCAATGATATGCCCTGGGGTTCCTTTATACTGTTCTGTTGCCCTTTCCCTGGGCTGGCCCACTTCAGCTCTCGGGCACCTCTATGTGTGGTCCGGAGGTGGGAAGTGTTAATAATAATAATAATAATTTTATTTATATAGCGCCTTTCACTATATCAAGGCGCTGAACAGATCAATAAAAACATCAACACACAATACAAACCACAAAACCATAAAAATTATAAAATATGTTCTAGAAGCATAAAAAATTACAATAAAATTTCACACACTAAACTGTGCATTTAACTTTCCGAGAAGGCCATTCTTCAGAGATAGGTTATAGAGATAATAAACCCCCTCCCACCAATGCAACCTCAGCCACTAAAAACAACAAAATTCTGGGCTTACTAGTTCTTGTTTAATAGCCCACCTGGGCTACCTTTACTGTGCACTAGGACTTAGCTCCATCACTGGGAGGCTAAACACTGAATATTAATTTATGTTAATAGTGTCTATCTTTTCACGCTGGCCCTGGGAGCCAAAAGTGCATAGGGGCCACCCCTGCCATCTACTCCCTTGCTGGATCCTAATTTGAATAATTTCTGGTGTTCCCAAAACTGCCCCCCTAACGATCGAGTCCCCCACCACAAATTGTTTCCTCTTCCATTGAGGTTCTCTGCCTCCCACCTTTGGGCCTCCATGCTGAAGGATCCCCACATCCTCGCTTGCCACTTCACCAGGAGCCTTGTCCTGGATGTCCCATCCCACCAGACCAGTGAAAGACTTGTGCAGTGGCACCTGCTAAGGAATGTGTCCCCTTTTCCCCACCCCCACTCAAAACCAGAAGAGAAAGGGAGGATATTAGAGAGACCTTCAAGTTCCTGGAAGGAATTAACAAGGTAGACTGTGAGGAGCTATTTACCAGGAACAGAGAAGACAGGGCAATCTGTCATGAGTGGAAGTTAATGGGAGCAAAAACAGTCAGGGATCCTGCACTGAGAAATGACAATGCTTTAATGCATAAATGCAGTGGAGTTAAAGTGCACAGACATAGCTACAGTCCACTTATTATCTCGGCGCTTTGGGTAAGAAACCCTTCATTGGGGTGGGGGCACGGTTAGTGGGAGAAGTGATGTCATTAAATACAGAAAAGTTCACGAATAAACATGACATTAAATTGGTGCTCATTTACAGTACACATAATAACAGATTAAATAAAAACCAAAAAAGTTCATTATAGATAGTGTATCTACCAGTTCACATAATAGTAAAGTACCTGAAATAGTACACTCTTATATTCAATGTCCATACTTTTTTTGCTTATTGCACTATAAAACTGGAAACATGTTACTTATCAGTAAACAGAAAGATGGAATAGTGAAAGGCTGCTGCAATCCAGTATGGCTCATGCATTTTGCAAACACCGATCTAGGATAGACAAGAGCTGGAAGAAAGTGAATACCTGTAAGAGAACAGATAATTCACAGTAAATATTTAACATGACCATTCATTATTATGTTCAAATATTTAAAAAATTCAAAAGACTCTGTTTCTATCACCAAGAAAACCAAGAAGAAACAGAAAAAACTAAATAAAAATTCAAAATTATTAATATACGTTAGGTTGTCCACCAGAAAATTATTTCTCAGTATGGCAGTAAAACAATTTATTTGATACTACAACAAACTATAGCAGGAGTTTTATATAGCAGATTTCATGAAACCCATATCAGGGTCACCATCAAAATGCACAATTTACCACGCCAGTGCAGTGGAAAGATTCACCGCTGCAACGCCGGCAACCCGGGTTCAGGAACAGACTCGGGTGTCGGAGGCCTGACTGGGGAGAGAAGGCTTGAGTGTCCAACTAGTGCTTGCCTTCTTCTGAGGGGGGGGGGTCTGTGGCCCGGCACTTGCTGACTTCTGGTGGAGGCTGGGAGAACAACAATGAGGTGGGGCTTTGTTGCCTAGGAGCATGACAGACATCGGCGTATGCCCTGACGTCAGTGGCATGTCATGCTCCCATGGGGAAAAAAGTGGAAAAAATGCTCTCTGACTGACTGGATGATGGTCACCAGCCCCCACCACTGCAGAAAGCCCCAGACAGTAGGACCACCTCAGCAGCACCCTGACCCAATCATAGAGTGCTCTGCCCACCCCCATTGGTGCCTTCTCCCTTGGAGGAGGGGGACCCATCCGGTGAAGGGTTACACCTGGTTACCCGGGGTAGACTACAATCTGAGGTGGTGGCTGACAGCAAGGATGAGAGCTGGCGGGGTCCATGGTGGTCTGAAGGAGAGGCCGGTCATCGCAGGAAGGAGGAGCAAAAAACAAAATGCACAATTTACAACAAAAGGGTGGTAAGTAACATGAGTACCCATTTTAGTCTAGTAAAAGAGGCTTAATGTACCACTGATCACTTAAGCCTAATACATACATACATATACATAGATGCATAGATACATAGATGTTGATGGCAGATAAGGGCCTATGGCCTCCATAGTATGTCCATTTATGCACGTAAGTGTGCTTCTTCAAGCTTCCCTAGAACCAGGTTGTCCCCTTCCCCCGACTACCAGGATCCCTGATGCCTATCCCATGCATTCTTAAATCCTGTTGTACCCCCTACAAATGGGGGTTCCTAAAAAGCCTCCTAGGAGCTTGCCTAAGTACCCCTGCCTGCTGGCGTTCAGCGTTTAAGCCGTTAGAATGGCACTGTTAGTGCTGGTAGAGCCTCCACATACTGTCTCTCTAAGAGCTGTCTGCTTGCAGACATAATTAATGCTTTTCCAGAGGGCTGATGTTTCTCTGCTCAAATTATGCCTGAGCTGCGCAGTAATCGCTCCATTTTGCAGTCGCTGGAAGCGCAAAGGGAGCCCATCTGAAAGATGTAACTGTTTGCCTGTAATCATTTAAAGCATTAGTAAAATTGTAGTTTGTCTAACCTGCCTTTATTGCAGCTGGGACTCTTTGTGTGTTGCCCCTCCATTTTGGACCTAAACTGCTGTGCTGGGCCAGTTGGGTTTAGGGGAGCTCTAAAATGGAGACTGCTTGGACCAACTAGAATTTGGACTCTCTCTGGAGCTGGTTTACAAGGGGAATGTATAGCTAGTGATTCTGGGAAGTGTAGTTTGGATCTTGGCACCTTTTTGCACCAACAGAGGGAGCTCGGGAGTGATTGACAGCTGAATCCACCAACTGGACTTGTTGGAACCTAAGGGAAATGTCCTGTACTGAAGCTGGAGAGTTAGATTGTTGTTGCCAGTGAAGAACGAAGGAGCTATGTGCTTCTGCGGTATATGGTTTCATGCGGGAAGCATGTGTGAGGCCCTGAGGTTCTGCCTGCAGCCGTGGTAAGCAATAGTCGGACTGAATCCGAGTTTCTAAGAAGAAGGAAGCCTGAAAAGTGGAAGCCAGGCTCACCCTGTAGAAGACTGGAGATATTGCTGAATCGCGCTCGGTCTGTCAGGAACTGAAACTGCTGTGTGTTCTCCCGGGTATTTTGCAGTAATTGCAATCAGGATCGAGGAGCAGCCTGCCTGATATAGTACTTTCCTTTTACATATGAATGTGCATGCAGCTTGTGAGGAATCGCTATTTTGTGTCCCCTGTATTGTGTGCTGTGTGGTGAAGCTGGGAGCAAACCCCAGTGTGTCTCAAACTAAATCCATGGGCTATCAACTGCCTAGAGGTCCAACCACAAGGATCCTGTCTCCATGTCTTGCTGTTTCTGGCAATCCAGAGAATATCCACCATCCGGTTCTCAACTTGGGTGTTGTGAGTACAAATCAGGGTATTCCCCTGCAGCCTGTTATCAATCACAAGTGTGTCACCTAATTCCTATTGTTTCACTCTTCATGGACTGAGCCATCTGGCTCTGAATTACAATTGGGTGCTGTACATGTATTTTCTTCTACAGGGCCCCATCCATCTGCACCTGCCGGCCAATCCCAGGCAATGGACCTGGCTAGCCCCCTCCCCATCCTGGGTACCTAGTGAGTGACATTTTAGACCATATATATATATATATATATATATACACATACATGTGCACAGTACTGTGATTTGAACTTTGCCAAAACTAATCAACCTGATTGCCCCCTCCCATGTTACTGTCCCCTAAATAAATCAGATTTGTTGTTGTTATACTATATACTGTCTGTGGTGTTGGTACTTATGGAAACAGTATTTTGTTGTGTATGTTGTTTAACCTTATTTTACAGGGAGTCCTCAGAGACTTGCTGCAGAATCAGTCTTGAGGGTAAGTGGTATCTATATGTGTGAAAGTGTTCATATGTGGGGTATTGGGAAGGTAACTGCCATGTATTGTGTGGGCCACTAGTGGAAAAAAAGGGTGGTCACAGTGTCCCAGAGGGCTGTACCTGAGCTAGTTTAATGACTACTAACCCTGACCTCTGGGTAGAGGCACCCGTCATAGAACCTAGGCCCCTTAACCTGTCACTAGCCCGACAGGCAGGGGTAGTAGCCCTTGAGATAGCGCCAACTAGGGGTTACATCTTGGAGGCACCGCTGGGATTTGCATCCCCTAGTGACCACCTTTGCGAATCACTGTAAAAAAAATAAATGGGTACCCCAACAGAAGTGGCTGTGCACCAGTTAGTGGAGTGGTGTACTGGGGAGGAGATCGACCCCCAAAATGCTATGCTTATACTGGACATTCCCCTGGGTATCAATACGGACACTGTACAGGGAGTACTTTCCAAGGTGGAAGGTTTACAAAACCCTGTGGTGGTGGGTCGACATGCTGATCTGCTCACCCACACTTTCATGGCCCTAATAGAGTATAAGGACCCCATAGATAGCTCCAAAGTGCCACAGACTATTACCCCAGAGGGAGTCCTCACTGTCTGGAGAGTGATAACTAAGGACAGTAGAGACCCGGGGATGAGTCTCCCCACTATCTGAAACTTTTGAGGAGAAATTTGCTAAATTGTTGCTGGAGGAAGGGAAAACTGTGGAGGACTTGAAGAAACTATTCTTGCCACCTGGGGGTGTTCCTCCCCCAACACTCTCTCCTGCTCCAGCACCCATTATGGCTCCTCCTTCTATGCCCATGCCAATGCTGGCCCCTATGCCAGTATCTGCCATTTGTCATGACTCCTACAGAAGGTTGAGAATCTTCTCGGGCACCCTCCCAACCTCCCAGGGGGAGGATGATTTGGAGACCTGGATAGACTATGTTGCCCCTCTAGTGTTGGAATGGCAATGCTCAGAAGTAGAGAAGTGAAAGAGATTAAGTGAGAGCCTCCAAGGTCCTGCCTTGGCTATCATCCATGCCAAATGGGCCAGTAACCCTGAAGTGACTGCACAGGACTATCTCAAGGACTTGGAGAATGTGTATGGGAGCCCGGATTCAGATGAGGACTTGTGGTGGAGGGTGAGAATGCCCAGCAGCACCCTGGGGAATTGTTGTCTGTGTATATGCCTCGACTTGAAAAATTGCTGCAAGAGTGCCTCAGAAAGGGTAGTTTGTCAGCAACTTCACTGGACAGAACCAGGCTGGACGAATCCTTAAATCTGCCCCCTTTTCCGAACTGCTGTTGCTTCAATTACGCCTGGCCAACAGACTGGAATCCCTACCCTCCTACGATGAGCTAATGAGAGAAATTCAAGGGGTTGAGAAAAGGCAACCCCGGGGGGAAATTGCACCAATAGGTGCTGCTATGACACGAGTGACTGAGGATGATCCATCAAGTGAAGCTCAGGGGCAGAGATTGGCAGCTAATGAGTGCTTTGAGAAGGAAAAGGACTTCCCACCCTGGGATGAACTGTTGAGGGAGTTCCGGGAGGCCAAAAACAGTATCCTTATGAAGGCCCCCCCTGTGAGTACAGGCTCCGATCCTTATCAGACTGCATCTGCTATGGGGTTGGGGGTGCCTACTCCGGCACCTCATGTTGACAACTGTTCAAAACTTAATGTCTTGACTATGGAAGGGAGGGAATTGATGAGATGTCTCCAAATGCTCACCACACCACCGACCAAGGCGGGACCAAGGTTTTCTGTTAGAAGTGCCCCCACCCAGCTCCCAGTGTGATGCCTCGCCCATCTCAATCTCCGGAAGGTATGTTTTGCTATAATTGTGGGAAGGATGGGCACATGAAGAGAGAATGTAGGTCCCCAAAAGACACAGACAAAGTTGCATACAGGCTACAAGGAGAGCTTCGGAGAACAAATCAGTGGTTAAGAGATGCACAAAATGATCGCAGTGAGGGTTCCAGAAATGCTAACTCACATCCTTCTGTGGCTAGATCATCTACCCGTGCCCTTGCTACCGCCTCTCCAGACTAGTCCAGAATAGTGGGCCCTTCAGTGGAAGCTACAGTAAAAGTGAATGGTGTGCCCACCAGAGCTGTGTTGGACAGTGGCTCCCAAGTGACAATTATGTTCCAAGATTGGTATCAGAAGCATTTGTCTGATGTACCCTTATAACCATTGGAAGGACTGCATGTATGGAGGTTAAGTGAGAAGGCCTACCCCTACTCTGGATATATCCGAATTTGTCTGTCTTTCCCCCACCTCAATGCTGGAGTGGCAGAGCAAGTAGAGACCCTGGCCTTAGTGTATCCCCCTACTGGTCTGTATGATGGGGTTCCTCTACTAACTGGGACTAATGCACATATGTTTGGATGATTGACGCAGTTGTGTTCTGAAAAACAGGGGTCACGGACTGGTAGAGCTTTAAGAATTCTGGCCTTGATCAAGAAGGCCTATGAGATGCAGACAGTTGCTGAAACAGTGGAACCAGAGGAACCAGTTGGAATTCTCTGGAAAAAGGATCCTGAGTCTCTGATCCTGGCACCAAATGCCCAGTGTACCTTACAAGGGGAGGTCCATATCAAAAAGGATGTCAAGAATAAAATATTAATGCTGGGTGCACCAGGCGATGGAAAATTGCTGGAAGGATTGCTGGTCAAGTCAAGTATTTTGCCTGCCAGAGCCTGTGCTTATGCCAGACGGGTAATGGTCCAAGTTCATAATGTATCTGATAGAGAGATTCGAGTGAACAGAGGTTGCACCCTGGCTAATGTACATTGTGCAGATACTGCAGTGCTACCCAGTAACAAGTGTTTGGGGGAAAATGACAGAGTGACACCCGACTTATTTGATTTTGGTGACTCTGTTGCCAGCCGAATGGAAGATGAGAATCAGTAGAAAGCTTGCCCAGAGAGACCAGGTGTCTTCTTTAAAGGAATGGGATGTAGGATGTGTGCAAGGAGCTGATCACCATATCTGACTGCATGGTGAAGGCCATTTTGTGAGAGATCTCGACGCCTGGCACCTGCTGACATAGATGATGTGATAGAGCATCTGCAAGAGATGCTTGCTGCTGGTGTAATACAAGAATCCAGAAGCCCATATGCTTCTCCTATCATGGTAGTGAGAAAAAAGAATGGGACAGTGAGAATGTGCGTGGATTATCGAACTCTGAACCGGCGGACTATCCCTGATCAGTATACAATGCCCCGCATTCAGGATGCTTTGAACTGCCTGAATGGTAGCAAGTGGTTTCAGTGTTGGATCTTTGCAGTGGATACTACCAGATCCCGATGGCCCCAGAAGACCATGAGAAGACAGCCTTTATCTGTCCGCTTGGCTTCTATAAATTCATGAGGATGCCTCAAGAGATTTCCGGCGCCCCAGCCACTTTTTAACGATTGATGGAGCATGCAGTGGGGAACATGAACTTATTAGAGTGCCTGTTATACCTAGATGATGTTATTGTGTTTGGTAGCTCACTGGAGGAACATGAGAGCAGATTATTCAAGGTGTTGGATGGACTGGAAGACTTTGGCCTTAAACTGTCTATCAATAAATGTCAGTTCTTCCAATCCTCTGTAAAGTATGTGGGACACATAGTCTCCACCGAGGGAATAGAGACAGACCCGAGTAAAGTTGAGGCCTTGACCACCTGGCCACAGCCCCACAATCTAAAAGAACTGCAAAGATTCCTGGGATTCTGTGGCTACTATTGCCGTTTCATCAAGGACTATTCAAGAGTGATTCGTCCTTTACTTAATCTCACTCAAGGTTACCCTCCTACCCACAAAAAATATAAGAGGTCGGTTTCTTCTGAGCCTGAGAGAGTGTATTTCTGTCCCAATTAAGTTTTTGGGGCCTGATGGACACCTGATTGTGAGGCTGCTTTTCATGAGATTGTATATGAACTTACCCATGCCCCTGTCTTGGCCTATGCAAATCCAGCAAAACCCTATGTCCTACACACTGATGTTAGCTTGCAAGGTTTGGGGGCTGTGTTGTACCAGGAGCACGAGAATGTCCTGAGACCAGTGGCCTTTGCCAGTAGAATCCTGACCCCATCCGAAAAGAACTATCCTATACATAAGTTAGAGTTCCTAGCTTTGAAGTGGGCCATTGTTGACCAATCCCACGAGTACTTGTATGGGGCTAAGATACTAGTAAAAACTAACAATAATCCTTTGACCTATGTACAGACTTCAGCTAAGTTGGATGCTACTGGCCATAGGTGGCTCTCTGCATTATCTACATACAACTATGCTGTTGAATACAGAGTAGGCCTGAACCACATAGATGCTGATGCTCTCTAATAGAGGCCTGCTCCCCGGAATGACAGGGTCAGACTGTCAAAGCCTGATATTCGAGCACTCTGCCAGAAATTTGACAGGGAGGAACAAATGTCCATGGACGCAGTGGACTGTATGGTGGATTGTTTGGGACCCTCTGAGAATTGCATACCTGCTGCTTATTGCCACTTTTCTGCAATAGACATTGGTGCACTACCTCAGCTGGACAATGACAGTATTCAGCGGGCCCAATCCCGAGATCCCATGATCAAATCAGCTCTAGAAGCCCTCTAAGCAGGGAAAGATGTATCCGAGTTACTCTCTACTGATTTGAGAACTGCATTGTTATACAAGGAAGGTCCTAAGTTGAAACTGATTAATAGACTGTTATACAGAGAAACAGTAGACAGAGGGGGACAAATAGATAACAGCTAGTTTTGCCCACTGCCTTTCGAGACTTGGTGCTGAGGTCCCTACACAACCACATGGGGCACCTTGGCATAGACAGAACACTAGACTTGGTAAGATCCAGATTCTATTGGCCTAAGATGGGGGCTGATGTTCAACAACACATCTGAACATGTAGTCGCTGTCTACAGAGGAAAGCTTTGCCCCAGAGGGCTGCCCCCCTAGTTAACATCACCACCAGCACTGAAATAGAGCTGGTCTGTATTGACTTTCTGAGTTTGGAGCCAGATCAAAGAAATATCAGTAATGTGCTGGTGGTCACTGACCATTTTATGAGATATATTCAAGCTTTCCCCACCAAGGACCAGAAGGCATCCACTGTGGCCAAAGTACTTACAGAAAACTTTTTTGTTCACTATGGGGCACCACATAGAATCCATTCTGATCAAGGGAGGGACTTTGAGAGTCATCTGATCAAAGAGATGCTTTCTCTGTGGGGATTGCGAAAGTTCAGAACCACCCATTACCACCCCCGGGGGACCCACAGCCTGAACATTTCAACCGCACTTTGCTAGATATGTTAGGCACCCTCCACCCAAAGGACAAGCCTAGATGGAGCCAACAAATTAGCACCCTAGTACATGCCTATAGCTGCACCAAAAGTTATGCCACTGGGTTCTCCCCCTATCGCCTGATATTTGGAAGAGAAGCCTGACTACCGGTAGATGTTTGTTTTGGAGTTTCTCCTGATGTGGTTTGAGCTGATGACCATTTACAGTATGTGTAAAGGTTAAAAGCCCAACTAAATCATGCGTACCAACTGGCTCAA
This sequence comes from Neoceratodus forsteri, assembly GCA_016271365.2. Taxonomy (NCBI): domain Eukaryota; kingdom Metazoa; phylum Chordata; order Ceratodontiformes; family Ceratodontidae; genus Neoceratodus; species Neoceratodus forsteri. Next base: position 1,189,847,195 of record CM028130.1, on the reverse strand, counting down.
ACCATGGCTGCCAAAAGAAATCTGGCCAACAAGGAGAGGTATGATAAAAAAGTCAAAGCACTGGAACTCCAGGAGGGAGATCGAGTGTTGCTAAGAAATCTGGGACTGCATGGCAAACACAAGATTGCTGATCAGTGGCACCATCTCCCCCACATTGTGGTAGGCAAACTAGATGATCTGCCTGTGTACAAAGTAAGGCCTGAGAATAATTCAAAAGATGTTAAAACAATGCATAGAAATCACTTATTGCCCACTGGACAAATCTTGATCGAGTCTGAGCCCCCAGAAAGTGTTCCCTCTGGACCAGTGACTAGAGCTGCTGCTAAGCAAAGCCAAAGAAAGTCTGCACCTATAGATGCTGAGTTAAAGTGTTCTCTACAGCAGATCCAAGTTGAAAATGACTGTCAATCCATGTCAGAGGAAAGTGAGCGCAACTTTGGATACTACCCCTCTTACGAATGGAGTCAGTTGTTTCAGGGCAACCCCTTAGTCAATTATGGAGAGGAAGCTGGGCCTTCTGGACTGTCTAAGCCCCCAGCTTTGTCCCTGGAGCCAATGCTCCCAGAAAGTGAAGTGCAAAGTATCAAGTCAGATGACATGGAATCCCTGTGTATGGTTGAACTGTATGAGTTTTCAGAGGAGGAAAATGATGAATTGGGACAGACTGGTGATATACCAGAACAAGAAGAGTGTGTTGAGTGCCCTGATAGTTCACTGCCAGTGTCAGAAAACTCCCCATGTGAGCCCAGTGTTGTGGACTCAGAGACTGCAACTCCTGGAGCTGAAAGTGCCCCCAGTTCTAGCCTCTCTACCCCAATGAAAGTTTCTCGGACAAGTGAAGACACTGCTGAAAGTGGGGATAAAAACACAGAGACTGTCATGGTTCCCCCTAGAAGGACTGGTCGAGCTGTGAATCCTGTAGTGCGGTTAAGCTATGACTCCCCTGGAAGGCCTATGGATTTGCCTCTCAATGTAGTCCATAAGTGAGTGTATGTGACCCCGAGCTCATTGCTGAAACTGACCATAGGTGCTAACTCCAGATTACTTGTCTTGCCCTCTAAGCCTGGTGCCCCTGCTCCATCCAGCCCCAAGATAGTTGATAGGGAAGGGCCCCCTCTTTTCAAGTTTCAAGTGCAGGAAGTAATGACCTGATTTTAAAATGTTATTGTATGTATAATGTGGTAACATGTAGTAAGCTGTGAAATACAGAATAAGTGCATGTGACCAAGAGTTAACATATGACTGTGGTTTAAAGAATGCAAACCTAACTGTTAGTGATGTAAATGTATTTAGTAGTCTTCTTTAAAGTGTTATAAGGGTAACTACTTGATGCAGACGCCAAGTTCTTTTCAGGCCAGGAAGGGTGTAACCCCCCTACAAATGGGGGTTCCTAAAAAGCCTCCTAGGAGCTTGCCTAAGTGTTCCCCCTGCCTGCTGGCGTTCAGAGTTTAAGCCGTTAGAATGGCACGGTGAGTGCTGGTACAGCCTCCACATACTGTCTCTTTAAGAGCTGTCTGCTTGTAGGCATAATTAATGCTTTTCCAGGGGGGCTGGTGTTTCTCTGCTCAAATCCCACCTGAGCTGCGGAGTAATCGCTCCATTTTGCGGTTGCTGGAAGTGCGAAGGGAGCCCATCTGAAAGATGTAACTGTTTGCCTGTAGTCATTTAAAGCAGGGTTTCTCAAATGGTGAGGCCAGCCTCCCAGGGGAGGCCCCAACCTGTTCCAGGAGAGGCTGAAGCAAGCCTTAAAATGTACTATATTTAAATATCAAGTTTTGGATGCTTCATGTGAAAGGATGCAGCAAAATGAAAGCGAATAATGGCATACAAATGTATGTACAAAATGGTTAGCAGGAAAGGCACACTCAACAAGCACTTGTTTCTTGGTATGACATGGGGGAAATACAATTCTTGGAAACTATGCAAAACAACATTCAAAATAATGCAAATGAATAGGAATAAGGTAACAACTGACCGATTATACTGGCTTCAGAAAAGCACAAATACAAAGACTAAGCAGAGAGATACTAGGAGCAAGAGCAGGAGGGAGCAAAATGGTCCCTGAGAATGTGTTTAAGGGCAGGGTAAAACTGACAAAGAAAGCAATCTGACTCATGGAGGTATTGCAACGAGGGGTAAATAGAGTCCAAAAGTCAGAAGTGTGGCGTGAGTAGGCTGACTTGGGGAGGGGGGTTATAGAGAGGGAGAATAATAAGTTCAATAAAATGAGAATAAACTCAACTACTAAAATGCACTTCGTTGTATTCTTCATGTAATGTGCAAAGTATGATAGTTGTTTTCACTATAGCGAGGCCCCAAATTATTTCTATATGAGTGGGAGGCTCAAGATGTTTCCAAGGCTTGGGGGGAGGCTCACTATAACAAAGTGTAAGAACGCCTGATTTAAAGCATTAGTAAAAATTGTAATTTGTCTAACCTGCCTTTATGGCAGCTGGGACTCTGTGTGTGTTGCCCCTCCATTTTGAACCTAAACTGCTGTGCTGGGCCAGTTGGGTTTAGGGGAGCTCTAAAATGGAGACTGCTTGGACCAACCAGAATTTGGACTCTCTCTGGAGCCGGTTTACAAGGGGAATGTAAAGCTAGTGATTCTGGGAAGTGTAGTTTGGACCTTGGCACCTTTTTGCACCAACAGAGGGAGCTCAGGAGTGATTGATAGCCGAATCCACCAACTGGACTTGTTGGAACGTAAGGGAAATGCCCTGTACTGAAGCTGGAGAGTTAGATCATTGTTGCCAGTGAAGAGAGAAGGAGCTATGTGCTTCTGTGGTGTATGGTTTCTCACGGGAAGCATGTGTGAGGCCCTGAGGTTCGGCCTGCAGCCATGGTAAGCGATAGTCGGACTGAATCCAAGTTTCTGAGAAGAAGGAAGCCTGAAAAGTGGAAGCCAAGCTCACCCTGTAGAAATTGCTGAATCGCGCTCGGTCTCTCAGGAACTGAAGCTGCTGTGTGTGCTCCAGGGTATTTTGCAGTAATTGCGATTGGGATCGAGGAGCAGTCTGCCTGGTATAGTACTTTCATTTTACATATGAATGTGCGTGGAGCTTGTGGGGAATCACTATTTCGTGTCCCCTGTACTGTGTGCTGTGTGGTGAAGCTGGGAGTGAACCCCAGTGTGTCTCGGACTAAATCCGTGGGCTATCAACTGCCTAGTGGTCCAGCCACAAGGATACTGTCTCCATGTCTTGCTGTTTCTGGCAATCCAGAGAATATCCACCATCCGGTTCTCAACTTGGGTGTTGTGAGTACAAATCAGGGTATTCCTTTGCAGCCTGTTATCAATCACAAGTGTGTCACCTAATTCCTATTGTTTCACTCTTCATGGACTGAGCCATCCGGCTCCGGATTACAATTGGGCGCTGTGCATATATTTTCTTCTACAGGGCCCCATCCATCTGCACCTGCCAACTTCGAGCAGCGGATCTGTCTAGCCCCATCCTGGGTACCCAGTGAGTGACATTTTGGACTATATTATATATAAATACAAAATCACACATCCCCCACAATACAAAGCATCATGGGCTGCATATGCAGATCACCACAGAATGTTATGCTGGTCCTACCAGAGACTCATCAGTATGCCTCGTCTGTTTGACACCCCAGTGGAGATAGACCAGCTACCCCTGGGGTGCTGGTCTATTCACTGAGGGCTAATCAACAAAACAAGGTAGGACTTAAACACGTGTCTATGTCTTCTGTTAGCACCCTTGCAAACTGTGTGAGAGGCCTTTCGCACCATGCAATTCTGCTTAAAGTTGGACCAGCATAACATTCTGTGATGATTTGCATATGCAGCCCATGATGCTTTGCATGTGGGGCATGTGTGATTTTTATTTTCTTGAAACTTCTTCCCAGCCAAATGCCCTTTGAGTAACCCTTGCCTCAGTGTTTATGACGGAGGTTCTTTGTCTTTATATATATATATATATTATATATATATATATATATATATATATATATATACATGTGCACAGTACTGTGATTTGAACTTTTCCAAAACTAATCAACCTGATTGCCCCCTCCCGTGTTACCGTCCCCTAAATAAATCAGATCTGTTGTTATACTATATACTGTCTGTGGTGTTGGTACTTATGGAAACAGTATTGTATTTTGCTGTGTATGTTGTTTAACTTTATTTTACAGGGGGTCCTCAGAGATGTGCTGCAGAATCAGTCTCAATGGTAAGTGGTATCTATATGTGTGAAAAGTGTTCATATGTGGGGTATTGGGAAGGTAACTCCAGCGTATTGTGTGGGACACTAGTGGAATAAAAAGGGGTGTCACAGTGTCCCACAGGGCTGTACCCGAGCTAGTTTAACCACTACTAACCCTGACCTCTGGGTGGAGGCACCCGTCATAGAACCTAGGCCCCTTAACCTGTCACTAGCCCGACAGGCATGGGTAGTAGCCCTTGGGATAGTGCCACCTAGGGGTTACACTGTAATAATTTCTGCTCCCACTGCCTCCTCCTCCACCCTCTCTTTGAAGAAGTACTTCCTCATATTCCCTCTGAACCTCTCTCCAGTTTCATCCCATATCCCCTTGTTCTGGAGCATCTTTTTCTTTAAAAATTGTGTTTTCCTGCACATTGTTCCTCCCCATGAGGTACTTATATATCTCAATCATATCCTATCTCTCCCTTCTCTCTTCCAGGGAGTACATCTTTAGATCCTTCAGCCTGTCCCTATAGGTTTTGTGATGTAATCCGTGCACCATCTTGGTTGCCCTCCTCTGAACAGTCTCCACCCTGTCTATGTCTTTACATAGGTATGGTCTCCAGAACTGGACACTGTACTCGAGGTGTGGCCTCACTAATGTCTTGTATAGTGGAATTATGACCTCCCTTTTCTTGCTGGTGATACCCCTGCCTATGCATCCAAGCATCCTGTTTGCTTTTTCTGCCACCTTGTCGCGGACTCCCTACCTTGAGGTCATTAGAGATGATAACCCTCTAGCTACTTTTCCTGCTTGGACCATTCTATATACCTCCCCCTGACCACTAACTGATGTGCTATTCCTACATTTTTGTGCCCCATGTGCATTCTTTTGCATTTCTTTGAATTAAATCTCAACTGCCACTCCCTTGACCAGTCCTCAAGCTTCTGCAAATCTCTCCTCATTCTATCCACACCCTCCAGTGAGTCCACCCTGTTGCAGAGGTTTGTGTCATCAGTGAACAGGCAATTCTCCCTTCTAGGTCATCTGTAATGTCACTGATAAAGGTGTTAAAGAGGACTGGACCCAGCACTGATCCCTGTGGCACCTCTCTGATCATCTTTCCCTCTGCGGAGTGACAGCCATTTACCACCACCCTCTGTGTCTTGCTATCCAGCCAGTTCCCCAGCCACCACACCACTGTCCTACCCACTGCAATGTTCTCCAGCTTGTTTAACAGCCTTCTATGTGGCACAGTGTTAAAGGCCTTGCTGAAGTCCAGGTAGGCCACATTCACTGTAATTGGCACTTATATTTTGTGCCTTTGGATCTCTCTTGTTTATTATATAGCTACACTGTACTATGTGTATCCTTTATTTTTATCTTTATTTTATTACATAACTACTACAGTATGTATGTTGTATGTAACCTGTCTGTACAGGACCTCCTTGTAAATGAGCTTGCACAATGGAGTCTTCCTGGTGAAATAAACTCAAACTTGAACACTGCCCCTCCCCCAATCCACCTCCCTTGTCACCCAGTCAAAGAATTCAATGAAGTTAGTCTGGCACAACCTCCCTCCAAAAAACGTGTTGCTTTGTGGCAATCAGGTGTTCCACTATTCTTTCATTCAGTAGTGTTACTATGATCTTCCCCACTACTGAGGTCAGGATGACTGGTCTGTAGTTTCCCACTTCCTCTCTGTTCCCATTTTTGTATAGGTGACTACATTAGCTGTCCTCCAGTCTTTGGGTACCTCTTCTGTTTCCAGTGACTGGCAGGGTGGCCAGAGGTTCACCAACCACATCTCTTAGCTCCTTCAGCACCTGGGGCTATACTCCATCTGGCCCTGCAGCTTTATCAACTCTTATTCTTTCCAGTTCCTTTAGGACCCTTTCCCATGGAAAAGGACTTGTATCCATTTCCATGCCCTTCATACCCCTTCTACTTCCTCCTGGCCCATTACCTGCCCCCTCCTCTGTAAAGACTGAGCAGAAGTATCTGTTCAGTATGTCTGCTTTGCGGTTGTCACCTTCCACTCCACTCCTGTCCTTCCCTTTCAGCCTCATTGTCCCTCCCTTTGCCTTCCTTTTTTCACTGATGTGTCTGTAAAATGTTTTGTCCCCTCTAACTACAGATTTCATAATATGTTCCTCTGTTTGTGTTTTGACTTCCTTCACTACTCTCTCTGTTTTCCTTTATTTTTCCTGACACCTCTCCCTGTCCCCTTCTTCCTGTGTAATGGTTTAACACTTTTGAGTGTAGATCCAGAAATGTTCATATTTTAATAAACTGTTAGTTCTGTTTCCACCTTTCTTAGGTGTGGACACATGCTTGATTCCTATTTCTTGTTTCTTATTCCTATTTCATTCTGCATTGGAGTTATAACATTCTAAAAAATGTACCCCTACTGGAGGAGTATCTTGTCTACCATTTTCAATCGACCTTACATACTCCTGTATCCTCTGTTTTAGAGGTCAGACAGTTTGACCCACATAAATTAGTTTGCAAGTACCCCATAGCACATATACTGTAAAGGGGATATTGCATGTTATTCATTATCTTACTATAACTTTCATTTTCTGTGCTACAGGGTGCTGAAACTGGTTGCTGGAGGATGCATATTTGCATATATTGCAATGGTGGCATTTATAAAAGATCTTTGTGGTAGCCAAGTTCTATTGCTTTCTGCTGTTGGGTCCCTGTATAGTCTACTGTATACCACTTTGTACTTTATGTTCAGTACCCTCCTAAAGACACCCTTGATTTTGCTCCTACAGCCTTATGTGCTCTCTGTCACTAGTTAAAATGGACCAATTCTTGGTACAATATTACCCACCCTCCAAGCTAAGCCATTGAATTCTGTATTTCTATTTTACGAAAATGACAGGGTTAACATCAATTCTTTCTTTCTCTGTTGCTTTGACAGGGTCTAAATCTAAGAATGTCTTTCTGCCTAAAGTGTTTTTTTTTTACAGTTTCTAGAAGTGCTTTATCATACCATCTTTCCAAAAAAATGTGATTCTAACTCTGCTGTTTGTTGCAGGAACACCTCATCAGTACTACGGTTTCTGTGTAATCACAGCATTTGGCTATATGGAATGAATTCCTTAAGCTTTGGGGATTGGGCACTATCTGCCCTTAATAATGAGTTAGTGGCTGTGTTTTTCCTGAAAGATTCAGTGGTTATTGTCTCACCTCTCTTACTGGAAAGTTTAAGATCCAAAAATGCAAGTTCTGCCTTACTTGCTGAGAATGTGAACTTTAAATTACGATCATTATCATTCAACCATCAGATGAATTCTAGGATCCTAGCTTGGTGCAATTTCCAGATGCATAAACAGTCATCTGTATAGTGATACCAACATTTTATGTATTTTTGAAATAGATTGACCTGAGGATTACAAATCCTTAACAACTCCCACCATCCTAGAAATAGGTTTGCATAGCTGGGTGCCATACTGGCCCCGAACAGCTGTCCCACACACCTGTAAAAAATGCTGATTTTCAAATTCAGAGGCATTATGTTTCAAAATAAGATCCAATGCTTTAATTATAAAGTCAATGGGTATGTCTGAGATGTCACTATAGTTCTCTAAGAAGAATTTGCATGCCTGAATAACATGTTCATGCCTGATGGACACATAGAAACATAGACTTTGCCGGCAGATAAGGACCGCTAGGCCCATCTAGTCTGCCCATTTCCCTACCTACAGGATAGGCCGCAGATCCTAGTTAACCAACAGCCTATTTCTTCCTACTCCCCACAAGAATTGCCTTATGTCTGTCCCATGCATTCTTGAATTCTCCCACAGTTTTAGACCATAACCTCCTCAGGAAGGCTGTTCCATGCATCCACTACCCTCTCTGTGAAATAATACTGCTTCATATGCCTCTGAACTACCCTCCTTCTATCTTAAATTGTGTCCCCTTGTTCTTGCAACTCTCTTTTCCGAAAGATACTACCCTCTTGGACTTTGTTGATTCCACTGAGGTGCTTCAAAGTTTCTATCATGTCCCCCTCTCCCTTCTTTCCTCAATGGTATATAAGCTCCTTTGGTCTCTCCTCATCGGCTTCTCTTGCAGACCCTGCACCATTTAGTTGCCCTCCTCTGGACTTGCCTCTATCCTGTCTATGTCCTTGGAGATGGGGTCTCAAAGTGGACAGAGTACTCCAGATGGGGTCTTACCAACTGTCTGTACAGAGGGATAACAACTTCCTGTTTTCTGCTGATGATGCCTCTCCCTATACATCCCAGTATACCCCAGCCTCCCTACTGCCTTCTCCATTGCTTGCTAACCTTAAGGTCATCTGATATGATTACCCCAGGTCCCTTTCATTTTTTGTTGTTACTACCTCCCACCCATTGGTATTCTTCCCTGGGTTCTTGTTTCCCAGGGTGCATTATTTGCACTTCTTTGCATTGAATCCTAGCTGCCATACTTCTGACCATTCCTCAACCTTGCCAAGTCCCTTTTCATCCTTTCCACGCCTCCTTGTGTATCAACCCTGTTGCAGATCTTTGTGTCATCTGCAAAAAGGCATACTTTTCCTTCCAGTCCCTCTGCTGATGAAGACATTAAAAAGGACTGGACCCAATCCTGAACCCTGCGGTACCCCACTAGTAACCCCCCTTTCCTCAGAGTGGACTTCATTTACAATTACCTTCTGTGTCCTATTGTCCAGCCAATGTTTTACCCAGGCTACCACCCTGGGTCCCATTCCCAGGCTAGTTAATTTGACTATTAATCTTTTGTGTGGGTCTGTGTTAAATGCCTTGCTAAAGTCTAGGTAGGCCATGTCCACAGCCCCTCCCTGGTCTACTACTTTGGTCACCCAGTCAAAGAAATCTATTAGATTCGTCTGACATGACCTTCCCGCTGTGAACCCATGCTGCCTTGGGTCCTGTGCTCCACTGTCCTCTAGGTACTCAACTATTCTTTCCTTCAGAAGTGACTCCATCACTTTCCCTACAACAGAGGTCAGACTGACAGGTCTGTAGTTTCCTGCCTCTGTCTTGGTCCCACTTTTGTGAAGGGGAATCACATCCGCCTTCATCCAGTCCTCGGGTACCACACCATCCTCCCATGATTTATTAAAAAGAGTAGCCAGTGGTTTCACTAGTTCCTCCCTTAATTCTTTTAGAATTCTGGGGTGAATTCCATCAGGACCCATTGCTTGTCCACCTTCAGTTTTAGGAGTTCTTGCAGAACCCTTTCTTCTGTGAAAGGACTGGGATCGACCCCCTATCAAGAGTGCTTCTGTTAATTGGATTAGGCACTTCCCCTCCTCTTTTGGAATACTGAGCAGAAATATTCATTCAGTATTCCTGCTTTTCACTGTCCCCTCTGCCCACCACCGTTCATTCTATTGAGCCTCATTATCCCTCCCTTTGTCTTTCTCTAAACGATGTACCTATAAAGGTTTTATCCCCTTCTTAACTGAGTTGGCTATCTTTTCCTCAGTTCGGGCCTTTGCTATTCTGACTTCCCTCCCTGCTTCCTTCTGCCTTAACTGGTACAGCTCTCTGTCCTGCTCCTTCTGTGTTTCCTTATACTTCCAGAATGCTTTTTTTTTCTTCCTGACTTTCCAGCCACCTCTTTTGAGAACCATAATGGCTTTTTCTTTCATTTTGATTTGTTTATTTGCTTCACACAAAGACTTGTTGCCTCTGTGATGGCAGTTTTGATAATTACCCATTGTTGTTCCACACCTTCTTCTAGCCTGTTTGCTAGTGCTTTTCTGAGGCACTCTCCCATCTTGCCAAAATCAGCCTTCCTAAAGTCCAGTACCCTCACTTTTGTATGCTGACTCTTTAGCTAGGTTTAACGTGAACCACACTGTTTGATTGATGGTCACTTTCTCCCAGATGGCAACCCACTTCTAGATCTGAGATCCTCTCACTGCCCCCGCTTGAGAGCACGAGGTCAAGATTGCCCTCACGAGTGGGTTCCAAACTAGCTGTCTAATGCCTGCCACCTGTAGGGCATCAAGAATGGCCCTGCTCTTGGATGTGGCTGCAGCAAATGTGCTCCAGTTAACATCTGGCATATTCAGGTCTCCCATCAACAGTATCTCCCCTTTCTCCGCCATTCTAAGAATGCCTTCTATCATATCCTTGTCCATTCCTTCCCCCTGACATGGGGGTCTGTACACAACCCCTGTGCAGATTGTGGTGCCCTTTCCAGTCTCCAAGGTGACCCACAGTGCCTCCTCTCCTCCCTGTTTACTCTTTTGTTCAGTTGCTTTTATCCCTTCCTTTACATAGAGAGCTACTCCTCCCCTCTTCTCCCCTGCCTGTCTCTCCTGTAGGTTATGTACCCTGGTATGTTAACATCCCAGTCATGGTTCTCTGTGTACCATGTTTCTGTGACTGCTATGATATCCAGGCATACCTCTTCCATTAAGGCCATCAGCTCAGGGAGCTTGTTGCCCAGACTACGGGCGTTGGTACTCATTACCCTCCATTTCCTGATGGCCTTACTCCCTTTTGCCCCATCCCTGTCCTTTTTGCCTTTGTCACTTTCTCCATTTACCCCTGCCCTTCTCCCTATTGACACCTCTATGTTGGTGTTTGCTGCACTTACTACCGTGATTATTTGGGGGCTAGGATTTTCCTGCTCCTTTCCAGTGCCTCCCCCCTTGGCTAGTTTAAAAGCTTGCCAATGAAGCATTTAAACCTATCACCTAGGATCCTGGTTCCCCTCCCGGACATCATGCCAGTATAGGCTTGCATCACTCCAGGTGGACCCCCAGTCCCCAATGAAGCCAAATCCCTGAGCTCCACACCAGTTTTTCAACCACTGATTGAATCCCATGGTGCGGAACACCCTAGCTTCTCCTATGCCATAGATGGGTAGCACCTCTGAGAAGGTTACCGTGCGTGCTACTTGACTAAGCCCCCTCCCCAATTCCACAAACTCTTCCTGCACTTCTCTAATCCCTTTCTTAGTCAGGTCATTTGTCCCTAGGTGGACAATGACATCCAGCTCCCTCCCTGTAGCTGCTCTGGCAATCCTGAGGATTCTCTCCTGTCCCTCAAGCCATGGCGCCAGGCAGGCACCTTACCTCCCTCTCCTTCCTCCCCAGTTCTACCTTCCTAACAATGGAGTCCCCCACCAGGAGTTGTTTCCTTCCCTGCAGGGTCCCCTGCCACCCTCCTGTGGGTCTCCTTTGTGGAGGTTCCCAGCATCCTCCTTGGTCTCCACTGTGGTGCCTCCATAGAGGAACCACACTTTGCCAGAATGGCATAGGAATGTGGAGAGGTACAACTGGAGGGATGCCCTCTGTTCCACCACCCTCACCTCCCTGAGCCCACTGTGGTTCAACCGCCTCTCTTCTTGGCAACCTCTGAGGCAATGGCAGTGGCACTGGTGGTCCATGGATGGAAGAGGAGGTCCCACAAATCCTGGCCAACTCAGCCTGGAGATGAGCAACCTCCTCCCTCAGCCCAGAGAGGTGCCTGCAGATGGGACAACACCGCATCCTCCAGAACATCTCCGGAAGACTGCTGCTCACAGCCACTGCACTGCACCACTCCAATCATGTCTTATTTCTGGCCCCTTAACTGTTTACAATCCTTACTCTTTCCTCTGTTTTTTTCCTCTCTCTCCTTACTTTCTGCCTGTCGCCTTTAAGCTCCTGATTGTCCTGTTCTGAGACAAGAATATCCTATATTTCTCAGTAGACCACTTACTTGCTCAGAGGCAGACTTCCAGCAGCTAGAGGGGCTGGATAACTACTCTTGCCCTTCAAGGATGGTGGGTCCTTGGTGGTTCTGTGATCACTCACTTCCTGCCCCTAAACAGGAAGTTCCTGTTGTCAGTCAAATCCTGTGCCTATAAAATGAAGACAGCTTTCGGTGGGTGGGTGTAGGGGTAGAGGGGAGGGAAGAGACTTTTCTCAATGCCCAACCACACAAAATCATCTTGCCATATTGAAGAATCAAACTTTTTCAATGTGTCTGTGTAATATCTTTTAAATAGGATGGCAGGTTTATGACATGTTTCTACAGGAAACAAATCTATGAAATGTTCAAGATTTTCACAAATAGAACCATTTCTGGACACAATCTGTCTTCCAGGGGGATTAGTCATGTATCCATCATGTGTCCATGTACCTTTGGCAAAATATAAAATCCCGGTACCACTGGATAGTCTGTCCAAATAAGTCTGAATTCTTCTTTACTAATGCTGCCATTGCAAATGGGATCTGTGAGAATCTTGTACGGTTCCTTGTTAAAGAGCCACCGACACCTCAGGAAGAACTTTAAAGAGCATAATATTTGAATACAAAGCAGCTTATATTTCTCATTAGCTCCGTATTTCTTACCTCCATTATTCATTACTGCGGTCAGATGCATGAAAACAGAAGAGTTTTTCCCTGAGGGTTCATCAGCTCCTATTGCTTCTTCCCAACCTGATGTCATAATACTATGCTTGTGACATCACACTTATCCCCATAGCAACAGACTCTAATGTCACAACAGAGCTTTATGATGTCAAGTAGGGAGTAAGTTATAGAGGCAGATGAGCTTTAAGCGATAAAGATCCTGTTTTTGTGGGAATTTCTTCAGTAACAAGTAATGAAGAGGATAAATCTATGGATGATATGTGAAATACAAGCTGAACTGTGTCCAACTATGATGTTTTCCAAAGTTTTTTCAAGGGCATCAGATGCTCTTTAAAGGTCTGCTTCAGGTTACACTGTAGCATTTTATAGTTAGCAACATTGCTTAATAAAGACATAACTGTCTTTATATTGTTTCCTATTCATAACAACAATGTTGCCCCCTTTGTCGGCCTGTTTAATCACAAGATTGTTGTTTTCTGGTAACTCTCTCAATGCTGACACTTCGTTCTTTGTTAAATTAAATCTTCTAGAGGGTAGTGCATGTGTTCAACATTTCCTGTCCTTGATGTGTAACAGTCTTTTCATAAGCAATAACTGCAGAATTTGTAGTAATAGGAAGAGAAGTTGACTTGCTTTTGAAGCGTGATTTCCTTTGAAGACTTATGTTTCCAATTTTAAAGTGTGTCCTCATAGAGTTTGTAATGTCTTGATCTTCAGTGTAACTGATGGAGTCATTATCAGTCTCCAAAAGAATCTGCAGGGAGTCTTCATGTAGTTGGTCAAGGTCGAAGTCCAGTTCTTGATTATCTGTACCATTCAGGTTGTAAGTTGCTCCAGTCAGTAAATTCAAGTCCTCAGCTGCATTCAAGTCCTTTTCCTGTGTATAACCAATGGCGCTATCTCCACTCATGGTAGCCTGATTCCTTGAAAAAAATAATTTTAAGCACATTTTCCTGAAAAATTTTCTATGGTCCATAATGGCTTGAAAATGGGAGGTTAATGGGAGGAAGGTTTAGAAAGGATGTAAGTGGGCGTTGCTAGCAGCCAAGCTGAAAACAGCTGTTCATCAGTGCTCTGCAGGCCTAGCATAAAATTTGACAATAACCTGATTGAAAGTGAGAATCTGTATAGAGAATTGTGCTCATCAGATCTAATAGACATCTAGGATCATGAGGATATAATTTATTTTCAATAAACTTGGTTGAGAAATTGCTGTGATGGTCCGGGGAAATAAAGCGGGCCTAAGTGGCGAGGGAGCTTGGCAAAAAGAGCAGCACCAGGGGGCTGATAAGAATTTAACTCCCATGGCAGTGGAATCAAAACAGGGCCAGCCATCGAATGCAGCACTACTGAAAGCAATTCAATGCATCAATAGAAAAATAGAAGATTTCACAACACAAATGAAGCAGCTGGATATGAAAGTAGATATACTATCAGCAGATACTAAGGGAGCTACAAGTATGGCTGATAAAGCCTTATCTGTCTCACCAGGACTTGTAAAAGAGAATGGGCTGTTTTGGAATAGGCACTAGAGAACATAGAGAATGCCATTAGATCTGCACATATTAGGGTGCTGGGACTGCCAGAAGGGGCTGAGGGGGGAACCCCCAGAGTGTATCTCCAACAAGGGCTGACAGATATCTTACATCTGCCAGAAGACTGTGAGATTGTAAAAGCATACAGGATCACTCCACATGGTGGGAGAGGCTGGACAGACGTTAGTGCTCCTTACCCTCGGACACTCTTGGTGGTTTTTTGATCATCCCAAGAACGGGACATTGCATTACAAGCTGCTAAATTCTTGAGCCCTCTGGAGAGGGACAACAATTGAATACATATTTTCCCTGATCTGAGTTATGCCACCCAGATGAACTGGAAAAGTTTTGATGGGATACGGGCATGTCTAAGGGAGCTGGGTGTCCACCGTATGTTACTGATGCCAGCAAGCCTGAAGATAATGTATGGAGGAAAGTCTTTTCAATTTTCAGAGGTTTCCAAATCAGCAAAACTGCTAGCAAAAATTGAGCACCAGTTTAATGCCCGAGGAGAAGACTCAGATTCAGAGGGAGATTAAAATGTTGAAGTACAGTATGGATGGAATAGGCTGTAAGGTAGGAGGGGAGTGGAGAACTGGCCCTGGTATTATTGATTATCACACTGTTGCTCATTTTGTGTGGAATGGAGAGTTGCTGTTAAATAGGAATTTATTATTATGGGCAATTGTTTCCTTTTAAAGTTTTGCATGGTCAGAATGGCGACGAGAATAACCTTGCCACCTTCAAACCGCAGTTCCCTTTCTCCACCTTCTCGTCCTCCCCCTGAGATTTGGTGCCTTCAATGCAATCCTGAATTTCGACCTTGGACTTTTGTAAAAAACGTTTATTACAATGATGTCAGGTTACAAAATGCTAGGCTTCTCACTGTAATTATAGGTACTGGGTCCATGATAGAATATCCTCAAAATCTCATACCTGACTAAGAAGTGGGTAAGATATCTATCGCATGTGATTGTGCCAATCTCTTATATATTCACTTTATACAGATCAGAATGTTTTTTCCCTACCATAGTTGTAGGATGCAGTTCTCTGTTTGGAAAAAAGTTTTAATGTTTATTAACACTTGTATAGGTTTTAAGGGAAAGAGTAACCGTTTAACAAGGTGAAAGACGTTGTTACATTATATTAGATTTCCCTGTTCTTGGCAGCAGTCGCTGTATACTTAAAATGCTAAAGAAATACATCTTAATAAATGAAGTTACTCTTATCTAATGATATTAATTCATATGCATTTCCCCAAGTGATATAACAAAGTTCGGGGGCTTCCAGAATCCTTTACTGTTAAAATGATGTAACTA
Organism: Neoceratodus forsteri; assembly: GCA_016271365.2. Lineage (NCBI taxonomy): Eukaryota > Metazoa > Chordata > Ceratodontiformes > Ceratodontidae > Neoceratodus > Neoceratodus forsteri. Next base: position 1,189,831,815 of record CM028130.1, on the reverse strand, counting down.
CAGCTATTGCTGGAATATGATGTATGCTTGCCTGAAGGGTATATTGCATGTAATGTTTTACATCTAACTCAATAAAATATAATTAAATAAAAAAAAGAAATGATGTAAGGAAGTATTATTTTACAGAAAGAGTGGCTGAGCCATGGAATGGTCTACTGGCATAGGTGGTTGAAGCCAAAACTATACATTCCTTCAAACACAGCTGCAATAGAGCCAAGGGATAGTAGCTACTCAGTGGGAAGTGGGGGTGGAAACACAGATAACACAAGGGGAATAATGTAAGCGAAGACCCTACAGAGACAATGGATCCTGGGATATGACAAGGTAATATGGGCAGACTGGGTGGACCATTGATCTTTTTCAGCTGTCACTGTGTTTCTACGTTTCTATCACATGGCTGGCTGGCACTGGTGCTCTTAAAATAAACAACAGCTACTTTGTTGTAAATGCCAAATTGCTGGATCACCTAATCCATCTGCAGCCCACCCTCTCCCATATTATCAGTTTGCTGACTGACATGACCCTGTCAAAGATGAGGACAGGCATGGCCCAGGGCACTCCTGTGTCTATGGGTATAACAACGTTTCAGCTCAGTTCCCTGAATTGCTTACAGCATCTCTGAGGATCGCCTTTCCTGACCTGTGTTGCCCTTTCTTCCCAAAGCACGCCTTGTACTGGACTTTAAAATTCATGCTGGTATGCTGACATGGTGCCCATAATGTTCAAGGTAATAAACTGGCTTGGGTCCAATGGACCAATATCCCTAACTGCAGCCTGGTGCCCAGGAACTTTGCATGCCCCCACACCTGGCAGGCCAAATCAGCCAAAGTTCTGCTTTCACTATGGCACTTTGTAGTCATCTCCCTGAGACAGCCACTTATGTGGCCACAAATGTCCAGCTATACCTTATTGGGGGCCCTTCCCACACTCTCAGAGACACTCTCCTACCTTAACCCTTAGAGACTCGCCCCTGATGTGACTCAGTGTGCAGCTCTGGTCCTAGTACAACTGCTTCCTCTAACTTCTTTGGATGGCCTTGCTGCATTCTAATCAATGTGACCCTTCCCATTCACAATATTTTCAAATTGTCTCCTAGGGAATCCTCTTCTGGCCCACAGCTCATTAGGTGGCACTCCTTGGGAGCATGTCCCTCTCCTGTGATTCTCTTACCCTCCTTGGGATTCCTCTAATATTCCCACTCTTGGGTTACGAGTTTGATCTCCCCTCTTCAGTCCTTGAGTTGAGAAGCATCTGAATGTTGAAGGCTTATCCTGGCCAAGCCAGGCCCCATATGTACTGTGCAACACCCCTACACAAGCACAGTGTCTGGACCTCATGTCAACCCTCCATATGTACTAGGGGTAACAAGGAACTCCCATACCCAGATGGGATCCTGCAATGGGAACTGCACTCCACTGGCTTGTATCTCGAGTAGCCATCTGATGAACCACCTCTTGGGCCCACCCCTCCAGGAGCATTTCAGTACCCCTTAACTGCATCCAACCATAGTGATGACGTGCATGACAGACTCCAGAGCATCCCCAACCCACTCCTAGCCCCCTATTAGGGCATTGTACTGGTCCCTCACCCGTTGCTCGAGGGTAACTGCCAGTGATGGCACCTGGGCCATGAAACTCTTTTCCAAACATCTCCTGGGCTGTTTAGCCCTTCTACTTCTATACCACACTGACTGCCACCCTAAAATACTTACAGCCCAGGCCACAGGGCCCAATTCATAACTCTAGGATCCTCCCACAGAGTACAGCGCAGAGGCACCATATCTCTTTACAGGGCATGCCTAGTGATAACTCTGCTCCATCGCATCTGAGGGGGAGGGCATTGCACAACAGAATTATAATTAGCTTGAAGCCTTGTAGAAATTTTATACAGGATGTATCACAGGACCTATGGATCCTTTTTACTCAGAGCTGCCCATGATTATACAGCAGCAGCTGCCATCCTCTCTCCACATTCCTGGCTTGATGTACTAGCTCCTCATGCTTGCAGAGTGCATCACACCATTGACTCCTCTTCCCTCTCAGTCATCACCTTCCTTGATTCTACCATTCAGCTATGCTGTCCCTCAGGGATCTTACTGTCAAGAGAATCAGATGAGTGAGAGATGGTGAACACACCAGCTGCTTACTGTCATCAGACAGTGATGATGGGCTTGGTGGCTCTCAGGCCTGTCTGGCATGATTGATGTGCAGGTCACTATGGCCTGAGTGGAATAAAGTATTTTGGTCTCTCACTCCTCTCTCGATCATGACTACAAGGCAACTCCCTCACAACCCAACAAGTTTGTAGCTTACAATTCAGGATCAGTCAATCAGGTCACATCAGTCTTGTGTTCAGCAGCTCCTCAGTCACTCAAAACTCACACTTCTCCCTGTTACTAAGGCCTGTGCAGTGCTGGCTCACACTCACAGATGATAGGTTGCCTCTTCAGAATGACAGTAATGCTCTCCCCATGCTGGGTAAGCTCTGTGTAGCAAAGCCCAAGTGGACAGCATTCCCATTGGTCATGGTCAGATGTCAGTCACAGGGGATAGCTTGTCTTTCAGCTCCTTGACATCTGATTGGGTTCCTCAAACAAGGGGGAATTAATGAAGTTCTCCTGTAGCCCATGAGCCCTCTGTTTGCTCTGGAACGGGTTCTGCTATTTAATTGGTTGCTTACCCTCCTCGAACCTCAGTTAGCAAACTGACAGGAGCCAGGCATGCAAAAAATGATGACAGCCATCATTCCCAAAGGCACAATCTCCAAAATTCCTTTTTAAACACGGTCCCTTTCTGGTGCAACCAAATTACATATGCAAGTATTTTAAACACCTGGCTGCACTGAGGAAAGGACATAAAAATATTAATTATATCAAAGATTGAAAATGTTTAAAATGTGCATGTTTTTTTCTTAAAAGGGTCATTGCATATCAATTTTGTTTTTATTATTACTAAAGGGCAAGAGTTTACTGAAGTGTGTTGTATTTTAACAGCTCAACATATGTTCACTTTATACTGTAGTTCAAAAGAACAAAATTTAGTTTTTTTTGTTTAGGTGAATAATTATCAGTTCCTGCAGTAGGAAAATAAAAGAGCCAAGCCAGTATATTTTAGAGTGCATTACACACTTTTTACATTAATGTGCCTGTCTCAGTGTGAAGAGCGCTAAGGATTTTCATTTGTTGGCCAAGAGCTCTAGTAGGAATGAAAGAGCAGGAAACAGTTACGGCTGGTACCACCAAGCTGTGCCTTTCATGTGCTCTAAGGGAGCATTGTAATTGTCATTTTAATGCAGAACGTATAGGCTTGACCAATAGGAAGTAGTGGCGTGACCATCAGAAGTCTCACCCCATTCTTTGGAATATAAGTGAGTTTCTATATTGTGATAAACTCATTAAAGGGACACTACCCCACCCAAACTGCCCAGTTTTGGTCATTAATAACTAAAGAGCCAAATACCACAGAATTTAAATTTGTGTTTAGTTTTTCTAAAAAAGATCTGTTCAGAAGATGTCTTACAGCATCATCATTCTGTAATACCAAACTGATTTTGCTTAACCAGTTGTAATGAGTGTGCTGTCAGTGTCAGCACAAATGGAGTGCCATGACTGGGCTGTTTTCTAAAAATATTTTTTAATAAGAAAGTGTTTACAAAAAAACCAAAAAAAAACCCCACTGTATTAAATTAGTGACATGCCTAATGCTGAGTTACAGTAAGTGAGGGCATTACCTTGGTTAAATCTCCCAGGAGCAATTTTATTCTCCCCACTCTCATAGCAAGCAAACATTTGATACCACAATGCCCCCCCCCCAAAAAAAAAACCCATGCAGCTGTAATATGTCCTGGCTAATAGAAGTCCTTAATACTGAAGGGTTCAGGACCACCTCTCCTGCCGTTGCCCCAAGCTGTTTTAGTAATAGTGTCAGGTGGTGAATCAATTGATCCCTAGAATTCTACAGGCCTCAGTCATTTCTGGGTTACTGTGGAAGGCGCTGTGGAAAACCATCTAACACAGACGTACACTTGCCACAACTCTGTCCTCTGCAACCCAGAAAATCCAAGGGCTTGCCCCACTTTCAGAATGAATCACTGCACTTCAAGCCTGGATTATCAAAATTGCTCAGGGAAATGGCAGAAGAGGGGCCCCATGCCACTAAATATTGAGGAGAAGGGGCTACCATTAGCCTTGGTTGTGTGCAGTCATGTGAGGGACAGTAGGGAGAAGAAGGAGGAGGGAGAGAACTGGAAGCAGATTGATAGGAGTGGGAAATAGAAAGGAAAGGAGCTAGAAATAAGGTGAGTAGGAATAAGAGCTAAGAAACTGACTGGGAGGTTGGAAACACGGTATGTGATGAGAAATGGAAACAAGAGGTCTGGAAACAAGATGGGTGCAAGAATAAGAGCTGGAAACTGGGGGAAGGGGGCGGGAAACAAAGTGGATAGGTGGATGAGAACTGGAAACCAAACCAAAAAGAAGTTGGGTGTGAGGAAGAGCTCTCTGTAAATTGGGGAACTGGAAACAAAGTGGGTAGGAAAAAATGAAAGCTGAAAGCGAAGTAAAAACAAAGTGGATGTAGGATGAGATCTGTAAATGGGTTGGTAGGGGGCAGTTAGAACCAAAAAATAAGGTAGGTGTCCAAAGCTAAAAAGGGAAGATAAGATTTGACAGTTTGAGAATATGAAGTTTGGAAACAAGGTGGTAAAGTCAAAGCTGGAAATGAAGGGAGGGTAGGGGTAATGAAAGCTCTAAATAGTTGGGGTGAGAGCTGGAAAATAGGGTATGAGAGTTGGCAATAAGAGTGGGATTGAGAGCTGGAAACAAAGGGAGAAGTAGGAAGTTAAAGAACAATGCAGGCATGTCAAGTTATGACCTGTTTTTGTACTGTGAAGTACAAATTAAGCAAGGGTCTTAATGTTGTTAGCTGCCGCCTCTTTAAGAGCACTTAGAACCTGATGTAACAATTTGTTGCACTGCCTGGCAGTGCCGTGCATGCCTGTCAGTCAGAGAACTTAGTCAGTCTGGGGCTAGACCTCAGGAACAGAACATGTCTGCAGTACAGAATAATCCTTTATTCTTTATTTTATGCGTCTGTCAATTTATTCACATGGTTCAGCAAGGGGTCTTCATCAGCAGCAACCAAAGGGTCTGGCAGACCACAGAGAAGGTAAGGGTCTTTTAGTGGCAGACCAAACCAAAATGCCACACATGGTGAAGAATGCAGCCCGTCTTCTGCCCAGACCCCATCTCGCTTGCCTGCATCGCTGGTTCCCCATGTCATCACCCCAGTATGCCTGGACAGTGTGAGTACTACTTTTACCACAGCCTTTGCAGTAGAGAGAAACACTGAACTGTCTCCTGGGTATGCAGCAGCCTGTAGCCCTACTCTAGCATTGTAGGCTGTGAAAAAAACAAAACTGTTGCTCATTAATAGCCAGCTGCTCAATGAAAGCACTTAGCAACCGAAGGGTCTGGCAGACCACAGGGAAGGTAAGGGTCTTTTAGTGGCAGACCAACCCAAAACACCACAGTACTTACTGTTTCTTCCTTCTTTTGTCTGTGGGCCTCAGTCCTCCTTCATCCCTTCCATTAACTTGCTCTAAAACTGCTGGAGGGTCCTGGCTAACACCCATCTCTCTCTATCCATTCCTTCTTTGACAGATGCTTGCCTTGTCTCTTGTGGCATCAGCATGGCAAGCAGTCTTCGATATAATTTTATAAAAGTTTTACTCTTTTAGGTTCTATGGAGGTGATGCTCCTACAGCATGGAGGAAAGACATTGTGGCTAGGCATCTTACAGAGGTAGCTTAGGCATGAGGGGTTCCAAGCAAAATTCCTTACAATCCCTCAGAGGTTGCACTCAATTGAGAAAGGGAACATTGTTTAACCAGGAGTAGCACACTAAGCTGATGCGACCTGGGAGCACAAGAAAGTTAAGTGACTTGCTCAGGATCACACAGTATGCACCTAGGTGGCTGTGGGATTCAAACCCAGGTCTCCAGATGTGTAGCTCAGAGCCTTAACCCACTGCGCTATACTGCCTCCCTGCAGAGAAGCATTTGGAAGGGATACAGTTTCTAAGCTTTTCTTTGATAACACATGAACACATTGTGCTTAACTTGATCAAAGCAGGTGGACAATCAGTTGATTTATATAAGACATTAGACAAAGGTCCTTAAAGTTATTGTCTCATTAGTCCCCCTTTGCTTTTTCCAAGAGGGCCCTCCTGAATCAAGGGAACCCTCATCTGGAGCGGATGTGGGTTGCCATATGGGGAACCCCCCATGAACCATTTTTATGTTTGCTTGCATGCATGTGCAAGAAACATAGTGGCATTATCCGAGTTTTCCAGAGGTGTGTCAGCCTCTTCCAATTCAGTCAGTGTGTTTGCAGGCAAGGTGCAGTTAAGCCAATCACTGCTCCAGCTGTCTATGACAGCTGAAAATGCATGGCATACAGTTGAAAGAGAGCTCCGCTGATGAGCAGGCTCCCCCCTCAACATGCCTTACGCATATTGCGTGCTGACACGTTCCCCACCCACGCACATACACTGGTATAGCCGATGGGGTGCCTAATCCCCATCGGCTCCAGCCCCAAAACAGTGTTACAGCTGCCACGCTGGGAGCCCACCCCAGCATGGCACTAGCCCGAGTGGCCGACAGAGGTGCCCAATCCCTGTTGGCTCCAGCCCCAAACATCCTTTTCCAGCTGCCACGCTTGGGAGCCACACCAGCGTGGCAAATGCCCCGTGTCGTCTTAATCATTAAAACCAAAAACTGTAAATAAAAATGGTCCTTCACAGTCTCCCTGCCCCCACCCGCACCCATCCACTGCGCACCCTACCCCACACCCCTCACCCCATACTTACCTCTGGAGTCCGGCGCGATGATCTTCAGTGGACCGGGAACACGTCTGCACTCTTCAAAGCCGACCGCGAACTGAGGAAATGCCGGTAAGCTGTATAATGTAATAGATAGGGTTTTTTCAACTTTGCTACAAATCTTGGGCATTTTTGGGAATTTTTGCACCAAATTTTCAACATGAGGTTTTTGGGACCCCTTCTTATGAATGCTGTCACTGTCATGGTGTTATTCGGGCCCAAAGGGTGATTTCGCAGTCACTGTGCGAAATCTCCTTTTGGGACAGATTAACAAAACGGCACTGCCAGTGTTCACAAGGTGGGCTGTCAAGAAGCCTATTTTGAAAATTTGGTGGAAAAATTCCAAAAAATGACTGTTTTACGAGCGTGCGTTGCGCAGTTCCTACTCACGCTCGTAAGTTCACAAATTTTCAATATTTTCACTCCAGATTTTCAACATTGCCATTTTACCACACCTTCTTATGAGTAGTACAGCTGTCATTTTTCACATCTCACCAAAAACGTGTTTCCGCAGATGTAGCGCACAATGGTGCAGTTGGTGTACAAAATCAATGTACGGGACAAATTAAGAAAATCACAGTGACACTGTTCATGAGCAGAGGTCTTAAAATGGCTATGTTGAAAATTTGGTGAAAAGAATTCCTAAAAATGACTGTTTTACGAGCGTGTATTGCGCAGTTCCTACGCACTCTCGTAAGTTCGTGAATTTTCAATATTTCACTCCAGATTTTAAATATTGCCATTTTACCAAACCCCCTTATGAGCAGTACAGCTGTCATTTTTCGCATCTCACCCAAAATGTGTTTCCGCCCATGTAGCGCACAATGGTGCAGTCAGTGTGCGAAATTAATGTACGGGACACATTAAGAAAATCACAGTGACACTGTTTATGAGCAGAGGTCTTAAAATGGCTATGTTGAACATTTGGTGAAAAAATTCCTAAAAATGACTGTTTTACGAGCATGCATTGCAGAGTTCCTACGCACGCTCATAAGTTCGCAAATTTTCAATATTTTCACTCCAGATTTTCAACATTGCCATTTTACCACAGCTCCTTATGAGCAGTACAGCTGTCATTTTTCACATCTTGCCACAAGCGTGTTTCCACCCATGTAAGCGTACAATGGCGCAGGTTCGCTGAGATGCAAATCAATGTATGGGACACATTAAGAAATCACAGTGACACTGGTCATGAGCAGAGGTGTTAAAATGGCTATGTTAAAATTTGGTGAAAAAATTCCCAAAATGACTGTTTTAGGGCCGTTACGTACTTCCTATGCACGCTGGCAAGTTTGCGAGTTGTATATTTGCACACAGATTTTCAACAGTGCCATTTTTATGCGTTCCTTATGAGCAGTACAGCTACCATTTTCACATCTTGCCCAAAATTTGTTTCCGAGACATGTAGCGCACAATGGTACAGTCGGTGCGCGAAAACAATGTTTGGGACAGATTAAGAAAATCACAGTGACACTGGTCATGAGCAGAGGTCTTAAAATGGCTATGTTGAAAATTTGGTGACAAAACTCCATAAAATGACTGTGTTACGAGTAAGTATTACGCAGTTTCCACGCACCCTTGTAAGTTCATGAATTTGTAATATTTTCAGTCCAGATTTTCACCAGTGGCATTTTTCCACACCTCCTTATGAACAGTACGGCTGTCATTTTCCACAACATGGCCAAAATGTGTTTTCATACTTTCAGTGCAGAAATGCGTGGTCACTGTGGGAAATCATTGTTCGGGACAGATAAAGAAAATCACACTGACACTGTTCATGATCGGAGGTCCCAAAATGCCTGTGTTAACAATCTGCTGTAAAAAATCCCCAAACTAGTTACATTACTGGTGTGCATTGCACAGTTTCTATGCACACTCGTGACTTCACCAGTTTTTTTAAGATTTTCAACATTGCCATTTTTTACACCTCCCCATGAACAGTACCGCTGTCATTTTTCACATCCTGTTTGGAATGTGTTTTTGCACCTGTGGTGCCAAATGCCGTAGTCACTGTGCAAAAGCAGTTTTTGACTAACAAACTGCTATTGCCACTGTTCATGAGGTGGGGGTCACAAAAAAACATGTTGAAAATTTGGAGTGAAAATACCAATGAATGCCTAAGGTGTTAGGGTTTCTGACCATAACGCCCCACCATGTAGAGAATGACAGGCATCAGGGGTGTGACTTGGGATTCTTGCCTGTAATGCTCATACCATTCCACCCCCACCCACACCCTGCAGCCAGTGAGAGGCATCAAGGTGTGCCTCAGACTCTTCGGCCCAAACGTTGCCCCATTCTCCTATACCGCACCCATCTCACCGTATTTCCTGATGGAATGGGGTGCGCATAAGGGCCAAAGACCCCAAGGCACACTGTGACATTTGTCAGTGTCTGCAGGGTAGGGTGTGGTGAAATGGCCTGGTCGTTATGCCTGACGACCCAAAGGCACACCCCAATGCCTATCACTCTCTGCAGGGTGGTGGTGGGGTTGGCTTCAGTTCAATACTTCGCTGCCATTCCTATTATGCAGCTCTGTAACTTCTACACTACCAATACCAATGCCAGCAAGCAAACATTTGGCATTGACGAATGCTTGTTTGTTTTCACTTTCATCACATTTTCTGAGCCTTGACAGAGAAACCCTCCCAAGCATGGCTTCTACTGCACAAGTAATGGTGGTAGAAGCCATGTTAAACTATTAAAAAAAAAACACTGAACTCTTCAAGTTGGAGGGCTTAAGACTATGAGGATTACTTATAGAAAATAAATCTAAGGAAGTTTTATTGTGAATATAACAAAATGAGAATAATAAGGATCTGTCAAGAAATGTCACTGAATCAATATTGCCCAGCCTTTGTTAATCAGTTTTTAATAAAGTCTTTGACATGGTGTAAACAAATTGTTATTCTGATGAGGAGCCTTTGTAAATGAGCATTTCTGTTCAAAGGTGTATTTCTGAACTTTGAAATAAATAAATAAATAAGAAATAGGAATTCCTGTGATGCATACGTAAAGAACACAGATTCAAGACAGAATAAATAAGTCAAGATACTCTCTTAAGGCTGGAATAGAGAGTACTTATTTTGTATTCTTTTGCTTTGTTTTGTTTTTGCATCAAAAATTTTGGGGCTGATAAGAATCAGGAAGACAGATTCCATAATGATTATTAAAACTCCATTGACATCCAAGGTTAGATCATAAAAAGCAGAAAATACGTCTAAAGAAGAAAGATTCTTATTTTGACTGAATTGAGAAGCCTCACATACAGTATATTTGCCTCTTAGTATTGAGCCACATTTATCCTGAGGAAGTAATAAAGTCCTGAAACATTGGCTTTAGCACTGTTTGTGGCAATAATATTTAATTTATTTATTTATTTGCTTTTGGTAACCGGGTAAGCACACTAGACAGCCAGTGCCTATTTTCAGGTGCGACCCGGGAGAATAACAGGGTAATTACAAGGGAGAGGATACATGGACAACAATTACAATCAGGAGCATTGGAGACAATTACAATCAGGAGCGGGCAAACTCCAACAATGAAGCAGAGTAGTAGTTACAGAGATAACATTTTGTCAGAATGCATACAGTACAGAATAAATTACAGATAACAGATAGATACACAGATAGTTAATGTATTCAGGAGCAAAACATTTTGTCTGGTGCGTGCGGTACAGAATGAGGAGAAGTCATGGTATTGTATGTAGACAACCACAGGGTACAAAACATACTGACCCAGGGGCTACAGGGTGGTGAGAGACACCACCCCAGGGTGAAAGGCAGTAAGCGGCAACCTGAACCAGTAGAGTACTGCACTAAGCCAGCAGCAAGGGAGGGTGGGAGAGCTAGGATGGGGAATAACACGGCAGAAGAGGTCATGGGGCAGGGCACAGGCAGGTAGCAGCAGGCTTCAGGAAGTGCCAGAGGGAGGTTTTGAAGTAGGAGTGGGAGGGGGAGGCTCGGACCTGGGGGGGGAGGGAGTTCCACAGCTTGGGTGCGTGAGAGGCAAATGCCCTGTCACCAGTGAGGGTGCGGGTCCTAGGGACTAGGTGGGTCTGGGACACACAGGACCTAAGGTGGTAGGTGGAGGAGGCACGTTTCAAGGGAAGGGCGAGTGAGGCAGGGACGGAAGTACACATAATGTTGTCGATGAAGTTGCCCAAGGAGTATGTCCGGAATTTATCAGGGGGGAGCCAATCAAGACGGGAGTAGAGCTCGCACCGGTGGGTAAGTCGGGGGGCCGAAGCGCAAAGCGGCATATGTTGTTGTATGTGGTATCCCACTTAATAAAATATGAAACGGCAAGTGAACACTGTTTGTTGTTCTTTCTTGTTAGTATATGCAGCAACACTGAAGGAGTTTGAACAACATTGTATTTAAACAGGGCTGTAAGATGACCTACCCCTTATACACCTGACCTTTGTCATGCCTAAAGATAGGACAGATTTAAATTCCTTCATGGTCCTTGCACATACTACCTATTATGCATTGCATTTGGGAATATGTGCAATGGTGTACTTTATTAAATTTAGGTGTTGCTGCCTATATGCTTCTTGCATAACCCTTGCCCATGTGCTTTGCACTGGGCCTTTGTTTGCAACCCAGCTTTCACCCCGTCTTATTCGAGCCTGGTTACTAAATACAGCAGCTAAATTCCAAATATCCTTGGAGGTGGGACATTCCAAGCTTCTGTTCTGTACACATGGACTGGACAGCTGGGCACATGCACAACCAGTGAACAAGATGGCTGTTTTGGTTCTTGGTTCATCAGCCCTGTCAGTGAATCCATCAAAATCTTACATTTTGGGCAGTTGATTGGGACTCCTAAATACACCTCCCTGACTCCACTCTCTTCAAGTGATCAAGTCCACACTGTATTTTTAAGGTCCGTGGTCATAGACTGTAAATCTTGTTGTCGGAAACAGCGCCTCACAGAGCTCATTGATGAGTGGGAAAATGGTGATGGCAAGTGTGGCTGCAACCCAGACTACTCAGACTACCACCAGTAGTACAGACTTGCTAGAGATCAGTCATGCTTAGGGATGTAAGTTTGTCATGGATGAGGTTTTAATGACTCATTGTTTGTTCATGAAATCATTAGTAAACAGTAATAAATGTTGTGGCACTGTCATCATTGCTACGTTCTGATGACACTAGTGAAAGTCATGGAAGTCCTGAATAAAGATCACATGTCATGGACTCAATGACGTGTATGACTGCCATGACAAACTTACATCCCTAGTCATGCTTAAAATTCTCATTCAAGACATGCCTGACATTAGAGGAAAATGTGAAAGAGCAGGGTGAGAGAATGGAAATGCTGGAGAGTCATGTAGCAGACAATGAGTTGGTGTATAACAGAATGGGCATTAAAACATCTATTCAGAAGATGGCTGGCAGTATAGCCTAGAGGTTAGAGGAACGAGGTGTGAACGAGCTTGATACATCCAGCAGACCAAACCAAAGTTTTATTCTCACAACCTCCATTTGCATACTGTATGACTCTGAGCAAGTCACTTAACTGCCCAGTGCTCCCAGGTCGCCCCTGAAAACAGGCACTTGTGCCTAGTGGGCCTTACCAGGTTACCAAAAGACTAAAATAAAAAAAAAAAAAGAAAAGAACATCGCTCAGTACCTGGAGCAACAAATTTATCATCTGTGGACAAAGATGGAGGATCTGGAAAATCGCAGATGCCACAACACTGTCCACATTGTAGGCATTCCAGAGGGTACTAAGGACAAGAGTGTCTGCAGTTTTCAGTCCACCCTTCCAAACACATTGGATTATTACTGGGACTACTAATTGGAAACTGAGAGGGCTGACAGGCCACTGGGACCTCACCCAGGGAGAGGTGCCCTCCGTCACATCGTGGCACACTTTCCCAGGTACAACATCAAGGAATGAATATTACAATTGGCTAGAGAGTGTGGGGCACTGTCTTGCAATGCCATAGAGTGTACATATTTCAGGACTTTTTGAAGGACCTCACCAACAGGAAAACATTTGGACCAGTGAAAAAGGAGCTAAAAAAGGAACTAGAAAAGAGGAATGTTGTGTTTTTCCTGAAATATTCAGCGACACTACAGATACAGTGGGGAGCAAGTGGATTGCCTTTAACACCCCGCAGGAGGTGAGCCAACAGCTAAAACCAAAGGACAGAAGACAGAAAAAAAATGCTGTGATAAACCCCCAGAGCAGTTTGATAATCGGGCACAACTGGACTTGAGGGACGCCTGGACTAAAGTTGCAGGACGACTAGGGTTGGAGTACAGAGTTACTGGCAAAAAAGAGTCCACTCACAGGTCCAAGGCAGAGAAAGATGACAAACAGTGAAAACAAAAATACAGCATCCAAGGGGCAGAGATCATACCCAGGGAGGAAAACTGGCTCTCATCAGGGTAGATTACAGAGCAAGGGTTCCAGGTATTCATCCACTGGTTCTAATCCACCATCCTTGGAACAGGAGCTGCCCGCTGACAATTTTGGTCTGGGTATCAATGCTAACCTAGAAGGGTATGATCAAGCAGACATGCACATTACATTTGCTACACTACCAGAAGACACCATCTCTCTCAGACCAAGCTGGGCAGTGACAGTGGAGGTCACTGTGGGCTATGTGGAATTACGGACATGTATATCACCTCCCCCCCTCCCCTGAAGGACCTAGGAGCAGAGTACTGAGGAACTTAATTGGACTGTTCTACAAAATGGACATCTAACATGCTAACTCTTTTACTCTTTGTTCCCATCCATTTACTAGGAACTGGGCACTAGGGTGTTAGTGCCCACTGTCCCAATCAAACTGTGAACAGGGTATGGGAAACACCTATGGTTATTATTCTTTTTTGGAAGAACAGCCAAGGTAGGTGGGCTTAGGGCCCTCTGTGCAATTGGGGTTTGTTGCGGTGGGTATGGGTAACTTCTCCAGGCACTAGGGTGGCTAGTAATCTGGAGCAAACTGGGCAGATACCCTCCCTCCCTCTCCTGCTGTTGTAGTCCACACAGTGAGTTTTGAACCCACAGCATAATCCTCACCTACCAGAGTATTTTCATCCTTTTATTTTGAGTCTTAATTATTGGCCTAATAGTCTGGGGTGGTGTGAGATAGTATTTTTCCTCTATGGTAGTATCTCCCCATGGTACAACTTTTTGTTCCTGTCAGATTTTCAGATAATCCCTGCAAGCGACCAATGGAAAGTGGCATTGGTAGTTTCCTACCCAACATGATCCTAACAGGATAAGTGAGCACATGTGCCAGACCTTTGTGAGGGAGACAAACGTTCACAGAGGCTCCCTCATGACTATTCAAATGCAGAGTGACCTTTCCTTTGTGAATATATGCACTTTTGTGAGGGAAAATGAGCAGACCATGACACCCTCCTAGGGCCTTGGCATAACTTTCTTGGTTGAATGTTCTTCAATGGTGGCTATGTCCACCCATGGGGTGGTGGTGAATACTGCCAGGTACTAAGCGAGGTGAATGTGTTTGTTACATGGGAGGGAGGGGACACCCTCACGGTCACCTTTAAAACAGACCAAGCACTAGGGCATCTCAGAGTTTTTTGCAGAAGTAATCATCTGAATGCTCTGTGATAGAAATAGACTGCCTTCTAACTGTGCCGCTCCTGCTTCTTTTGCAATCAGAGGGCAGAGGATGTTTCAAAGTGGGAGGAGGGTGGAAGGGAGCAAGGAGGGTTGGGGCTTATAAATTTTACCTGGATGGCTTATTGCAGGTGAAATCGCCTCGCTGTAGTTTCACCACACCACTGACATTCCTCAGGGGGCTGTCAGGAGAGTACTCAGGGGGCTGTCAGTCCTAAAACCACAAAGGGCAGTGCAGCAATGGTGAAACATGGATTGGGATCTCTTGGGTTAACTGACTCACATAAGCCTTGATCATTTGTTACAGAGTAAGGAGTAAGTACGCAACCCTTTTTCCCCCAGGACATTTGACAAGGGTACTGTGGTTGGTATATTCAGCTTTTCCCTCCTGCTGTCAGGGACACAGGGATGCATGCCTAGCCTGGACCAGGAGGACAGTGCCCTCCTTTCTTTTCATTATCCTGGAACACACAAGATACAATCTGCTGCAGTGACCACTAAACCCTAATCAATACAATCATACATGTCTGAGCAAGCCTGGTTTTGGTGGAGGATCCCTCCCCTATGGTTGCTTGATGGTTGTAGTTGGTGGTGTGGTGAAACAGGGACAAGTGTTTGATTATAGTTCTCAGTGTGTTCAAGTGCCAGGCTTGCTAAATGATGTGGTATGACCCCACCTTCCTCTTTCTATGCCCCCTTTTCTATTTTATGGGCTACATGAAGGGGGTCTATGAGGGGTGGAGGTGGGAGGGTGGTGTGATGTAGAGGTTCCAATTGAGGTTGCTTAAAGTGGTAAGTGAACTGATTTAGGTAGCCAGGCTGGGGGTGGAAGGGAGAAAATATATTCTTGCCATGGCCAGTGCAGGAATATTTGGGTCCGGCTATGTGCTGAATACAAGGATCACAGGGGTAGGAGACAAAGGGGTCACTCTCCATGAGTGGACACCCTCAATACTAACTTTAGGAGAGTGGAGGTGTTTAGATATGTTGTAGAATGTTATAATGCATGTCATGTTATGCATGAGCCTGTTATGAAGTCTGACTCTGTCTCTCATATGGGGCTAGAAAAGTGCTGTTCCTGTTTCTTAATGTAACCCCTCCAAAAATTGGGTGGGCTTACCTTAGTTATCTCCTGGACACTGCAGTACTGTGCCCTGCCCGGAGAGTTCCCCGCTAGTATTCTGCCTTTAAGAGCCTGGCTAAGTCCACGCCCCTCTAGCCGACACTCGAGGCCGCAGACACGGACCCAAGGCCTTTTCTGAGTCGGCAACTGCACGCAGCTTTTTATACCCCCACCTCCACTGATTATTAAATACACGTAGCTCCCACCGGCTGATAGTCCATGCCTCGGGCGCATTGCCTCACCACAGAAACTTAGCTCGTGATCCCCTCTTCTGTCTAGCCCACAGGATCCAACTGTCAGCGCCTCACCTTACTAAAATGCATAGGCTCTCCTTGGCTGTGCCTTCACCTCTAAATATCTTTAATGCTATCAAATTCGGGTCGACCTGTATTGGAAAGCTACTGATAAGTGGCATTAATCCAGCAACCCCACTGGCCTCTGGGCTAATTGAGTGTCTCCTTTTTTGAGGTACCATCATGTCGAGCCCTATATGGCTCCTTATACTGCCCCTTCTTCTGCTGATACCAGCTGCCCAGCATTGGACACCTGAACTACCATCATGCTTGGTCTACAACGGCACCTTGTCCTGTATACCACACGGCAACTTATCCTTTAATTGCCTCCATGATTCCAAGTACCAATACCTAGAACCCTGCTCTTGGACCACACATTCCAGTAGTACTTATAACACTCCCCACCACAAGGCCCACCTCCCACCACTCAGACTTCTATCTCCTCCCCGCCTATTGCATTAGGGGTACTAGTACTTGTTACAACAGGTCAGCTCTTCTATGGTGGCTACTTTCCAGTCCCTAAAAACATCAGATCTACTAGACAGGAGAAAAGTAGGAATTACAAGCTTATAATTGGCGCTCTTAAAAAAATCCTACTTATCCTCCTGCTATGTTCAGGCAACGTAGAACTCAACCCTGGCCCCCCAGAAGCTATTGCTTCACCAGCAGAACTAGCAAATTTAAAAGGAATAAGCTTCCTGCATAGTAACGTATGTAGCCTCCTTAAAAAGATAACCTTAATACAAACCTGGGTAAATCTATACCTCTCCTGACATACTTGTGATTTCCAAAACTTGGCTTAGACCCAGTACCACTAATAGAGAAGTAAACATCCCCAACTATGCCTTGTTCAGAGCTGATAGGCATACTAGAGAAGGAAGGGTAGCTATCTACATTAAAAACAAATTTTCTGCCTTCTGCTTATCCTCGGCATCTGTCGCCAGTGAATTCGAATGCCTAATTCTCAAAGTGGAAATTACACAGACTACTGCACTCCATGTATTAGGATGCTACAGACCACCATCTGCTGGCCTACAGCTTGTGTCATATCTAAGTGACAAGTTGGGACAGGGGCTGCCAGAAACTATTATTTTAGGAGACCTCAACTTTGACTGGCTCTCTAACGCAGCTGCCCCCCTTGCATCCTTCTGTGATGAACATGGGCTGACGCAACTTATTACTGAACCAACATGGCCAAACGTGAAGAACCCCAGTAAAAGTACACTTTTGGATGTGCTAATGGTGAGCAAACCTCATCTCTTCTCCCATGCTGATGTCTTCTTCTCAGCCGCCAGCGACCATTGTTTTATTGTGGGAGTAAGATTCACCAACAACTCAGCACCTATCAGCAAGTTCTCTATGAAGAGATCCAGGTGCAACTTCAATGAACATGCCTACCTAAATGAGCTTAAGTACTCCCCTCAGTGGCAAGATTTCTACCTGGCCAAAATGATTATGTCAGCTTACAATATCTTCCACGACATTCTATCGAGGGCCCTTAATAAGTATGCTCCCCTTATTAAAGTTCAAACTAGGACCAAAACCTGTAAATGGTTCACCCCTCAGATCAAGTCCTTGCTTCTAGAAAGAGATAAGCTCTGGAAAAAAGTGCGCAGACTGAACACTGCAGAGGACTGGAACCAGTTCAGGAGACTACGAAATTTATGTACTAAAACAATCAGAGAATTGACGGCCACCTTCTTCAAATCCGAACTCGACTCTGCCACAAAGAGCCCAATCAAGCTCTGAAACACAATCAACGATCTGCTAGGCCACTCCTCAGGAAATTCACTCCCGACAAAGATCACCTCTGGCAACTCGACTATAACCGAAAAGATGGATATACTTGACGCATTCAATAACCACTTTGCTACTGCAGGCACGGCATTTGATAACTCTCCTGCAAACACACTTCACTCCCAGACTGCCAGCCATCTGCCTGAAACTCCGATAGCTTCGCTGCCTTTCTCGCTTCAACCTGCCTCACTGAAAGAGGTAGAGGACCTCTTGTTTCAGTTGGATACTAGAAAAAGTGCTGGGGCTGACACCCTTGACCCTTACTTCCTAAAAATTGCCTACCACGTACTAGCAATACCCGTCACCCACCTTTTTAACTTATCCCTGTCTCAGGGCACCTTACCACCTACATGTCATACCACTGTTCAAATCAGGTGACCCCAGCGATCTCAATAACTACAGACCAATTTCTCTCCTTCCGGTCCTGTCCAAGCTCCTACAGAAAATTTTAAATGCACAGCTGAGGACTCACCTTGAGTCTAGGGAACTACTAAACCCTATGCAGTCTGGATTCAGAGCTAAACATAGCACTATCTCAGCCCTCGCCAAAGTTACTAACGACTGGCAGCGTAATCTTGAGAGCAAAAACTTTATTTGTGCTGTTTTCCTAGATCTAGGCAAGGCTTTCGACACCGTCGACCATAGTCTGCTCCTCTCGTCCCTTCAAACCATAGGTGTGGACCCCTCCTCTCTGCGTTGGTTTACTGACTATCTTACAGGTCGCCTTCAACAAGTTAAAGCTGAAGGAGGTCTGTCCCCCTTAAAAACTCTGCAAAGAGGGGTACCTCAAGGTTCTATACTTGGGCCTTTACTTTTTGCAATCTACATTAATAACATTGACTACTGTATAAAAGAAGCCAACATCCATCTGTTTGCAGATGATACAGTTCTCTACATGAGTCGCCCCACACCTGAAGCTGCCTGCAATGATCTACAGTCAGAATTCAACCTTTTGCAAAGCCAACTCCTCCAAAAAAAAGCTACTCCTTAACGCCAAAAAAACTAAAGCGATGGTCCTCTTCCCTTTCATCCGTACAGTTAACCCTGTGTCCAGTGGGACAGTTCCCCAAATTACCACAATTCTAGGTGAAAAACTAGAATTTGTTACAAAATTCAAGTATCTGGGAGTTTGGATAGACCAAAGACTCTCCTTCATTGAATATATTGAAGACTTGCTAAAACGACTTTGGCAAAAGCTTGGTCTGTTTTTTAGAATCAACCAATTTCTCACCAGAGATGCCAAGAAACAACTGGTCCAATACATTTTTCTATCATTGGTTGATTACACTGATTTCCTCTACAGCCAATGCCCCAACTCTTACATGGCTAAACTGGACACATTCTACCATCGAGCACTGAGGTTTATAACGGGACTTCCCTTCGACATGCATCACTGCACCCTATATGCGGCAGTGGGGTGGACATCACTAAAGTTCAGGCGCCACAGAAACGCTGCTCTCTGGACCTATAGAGCCATCTCTAATAAGCTGCCTTACTATATCTCCTGCTGTCTTCCCTTGAGTATAATTGGGAAATAAGTGCTAAGAAGTCACTCAGCTATTACACTTAAAGTACCCAAAGCAAAATCCGGCTTTAGCAGGGCAGCCATAAGCTTCGTGCTACCTACCTTATGGAACGATCTACAAAAAAACCTCAAATTAAGCACTCTAATCAGTATAAATGCCTTCAAGATGCTATATTTCTGTACAATCAGAGAAGCATGTAACTGCTTCATCCACCCAGAACCAGTACCAGTGTCTGCACTGGTATATAGCCCCGTCTAGACCCAATTTTAAGTACTGACCCCCCAGCTTGCTCCTCACAAGCCTAAGTGTTCTCTCTCTTATCCCCTTGACTTATCAACACTAGGCCCATCCATCCCCTAATCCTTTTTTTCCCAACCTCGGATAGGAGCTCATTATCCCTGGGTTGTGACATCCTCCATGCCCCGTACTGTATAGCATTCAGTCCCGGGGCTCACACATACTCCTTTCCTCCATCCACTATCTCTACATCCCATTTTACCAACTCCTCTCTGTGCACCGTGCCCTCCTAGCCTTTCTCTCCTCCCTCCTCCCTTCCCCTACCTTTGCCTCTACCTGGTGTATATTTTTATTTATTTTTCTTCCGTTACTTCCTCCTGCAAACTTAGATAGCCTGCTTTATCTTCCTATAGACACTTCTATGTATGTACATACCCTGTAATCTGTACAATGTCTGTATAATTCTATGTACATATGAACTTTTTTTTCCCTTTCTGTGAACAGTATTATCTGTATTGCCTTGTAAATACCTGTCTTGACCTGTATATACAATTGTTCATGCTCCACCCAGGTCCAGCTTGCAAATTAGCTTCTGCTCAATGATGAACGCCTGGTTAAATAAAGACTTGATTAATTGATTGATTGACTTTTGTAAATGATAAATCCAGATGCAAAGTGTTGCTGTATTCCTGGTTCCTGCATGAATGTGAGTTAATGCCACTGCATTGTACCTTTGTGAGGAGCAGCCTGTGTATATGGTATATAGCCTGTGCTGATTCTGAGAGAACGGAGCTTGTGACCAGTTGAGCAGCACCCCAATAAGTTCCACCGCACAGTTACTTACCAGTACAAATGCAGTCTTATTGAATGTTGTGAACATTTATTTCTGAAGCTGAACTGTTATGTTTAAAATGAACTTTAATGCTGGGACAATATACATTCTGCTCATGCAGCCACCATGATGATACTTTGACCCCACTTTTGGGCCAGTTGATACTCAAGGGGTCCTAATGGGTTCTTTTACTATGGCTGCTGGGAGAAACTGTGAACTGTATGCTTGGCGCCCATTTTAACCGATCAAGACGCTGGAACTGTGACTGACAGCTTGGGTAGCCAGCTGGATACAGAATTGTTTTCTTCTTGAGATGGGAGAAATGGCTAAACAAGGGGTCTGCTATGAGCTTCTGTACTAAAAGGAGGCTCTATTATCAGCTTGAGGATTTTGGGGAGAGGCCTGCTTACCTCTCCTCGGCCTGAACTCCAGTCTGAATCATTGGGACTGCCAGGTCTGCAGACCCAACTGCAACTCTCCAAAAGGGAAAAAAGAAATGATTCCTCGGAGCTAAACATCCAGACTGAAAAGGGGTCAGAGTGTCTGAAGGATCCCCAAGCTGCATCTTGGTAAGAGACCAACCTGTTTACCACAGGGACTGTGCTTGAATCTAAAGCCTGGGGCTACTGGAATTGCCTTCAGTTCTGTTGTCAAAAGAGGGAAACTTGAACTTCTGTTTTGCCAGCTTTCATACCAAGGACTGTAGTTTGCAAGTGGGTAAGCTGTTCAGCCTATCTGAGACTGTACCAGAATTAAAACTTCTCATGCCAAACAATCACTCTGAGAAACTGTCGCTGCCTGGGAGACCAGTTTAGGGAGTCAGCTCCTGTGGAGAGAGTCATTGCAGGCTGTGGCCATCATTTGGGGAGAGGCCTTGACATGGGGGTGAGTCGTGCAAGCCCTGGCCCCTGTAACCTGGTCCCTGTTGAGACAGAAGAGACCTGCAGCCTGCAGTCATCAGGAAAAGAGCCAGTCCTCGAGAGGAACTAGCCTGGAAATCAGCCCTGTATCTGAGGTCCTGGTTAAGTGAGTATAACAGGATCTGACCTTGCAACACAAAATAAAAAGTGTTTGCCATCTGATTTACCTTTCAAGCTCTTGTCATGGTTTAAACTGTTTTGCAGGCCATCGGGCCTAGGGATTACCATTTTTCTTGGGTTTAAAGGAGATAGGAAACGATCTGATGCTGTTACTAACTGATAAATAAATGATAAATAAACAATGGCCTTCCTGTGTGTTTTTTTGTATTTTAAACGTTAAGAAGGTACATTTATTGATGTGCTCATTGTACTCAACAGACCATCGGCTCAACAGTGTGTGTTTTGGTACCGGAAGTCAGCACGTGGCAAGCTTTGAAATGGCCACGTCAGCAGTCCTATTTTTCCTTTTTAAGTCAACTCTGGATAGAAAGAGCATAATATTTTCAGAATCATAACACATACTCCGATTGTTTTTACTGTCTTTGTCCAGGAAAGGCACACAGCTACATCTTGTTGCTGAGTGTGTTTTGGGAGCACAGGGAGGTTAAGTGACTTGTTCTGGTCACACAATATACAAGTAGAGCATGATGGAATCAAAATCCATTCTGATGGATGAACGAAGCTTGTTCACAGCTCTTTGCTTTAACCCCTAGGCTGTACTGTCAGCTGATAATCATAAACATCCGGGCCAGTAGGTACACAGCCACATTTGCATCTTGTAAACCTGAGTTCACACCCAAAATTGTAAGGGAAATGGCTGTAAGAGGGAATGGAAAATGACAGAAGTTGGTGCTGTGGCAGCCCCAGAAATCTGTACTGACATGAACACAGACAGGGTTTAGAAATCCTGATACAGTATGGGGCTCCAATACCTGTTGGCACCACAGAGCCAGCCGTGAGAAGTGTAGTTTTTGATGATCAGCTGGCAGTATAACCTAGAGGTTAAATCAATCCTAAAGATAGATTATTTTTACAAATGTAACCCCCCTGCAAATGGGGGTTCCCAAAAGACTTCCAGGAGCTTGCTTGAATGCTCCAAGCCTGAATGGTGTTTGGCGTTTAAGCCATTTATCAGTGAGTGTTTTTAGAACCTCTGGTACTGTCTCTTTAAGAGCTGTCTGCTTGCAGACATAATTAGTTTATATGGGGGGGACTGTGTGTTTCTCTGTTTGAGTACCACTCAAGTTGCTGCCAATTCACTCCATTTTGCAGTCACTAGGAGTGCAAAGGGAACCTATCTGAAAGATGTAACTGTTTGCCAGAAATCATTTACAGTAATAATGAAATTACAGTTTGTCTAACCTGCTTTCTTTTGCAGTCAGAACAGTGCCTGCTAGTTCCCCATTCTGGTTTTGAACTGCTGAACTGGACCAATCAGTGTGGGGTAAGCTAGCTCTAAAATGGTGCCTTGGACGAATCAGAACTTGGACTCATAATCTGAGCCAGCCACAAGAGGATTGTATGGGCAGTGACTCTGGGAGATGTAGTTTAGACTTCAGTGCCTTTTTGGACCAACAGCAGCAGTCTATTGTGAGTGACAGCCAATCCAGTCAAGAACTGGGAGGAACTCAAAGGAAGTGCCCGGTTTTGTCGGTTGGAGTTTCAGTTGAGCTTTGGCAGTGAAGAAGGAAGGAGCCCTGTGCTTTTTCAGTGTGCAGTTTTAGTCAAAAAACGTGTGTAAGGCCCAGAGTTCCGGTCTGCAGCTTATGTAACTGCTTGTTAGGACTGAATCCGTCCTGTGAAAAGAATCAATGGATCTCTGAAGAGTAGAAACCAGGCTCACCCTGTAGAAGACTGGAGGAATTGCTGAAAATTGCACTCGGTCTGTCAGGAACTGAATCTACTGTGTGTTCTCCCGGGTATTGTGCAGTAATTGCGATCGGGATACAGATGCAGCCTGCCTGGTATAGTGCTTTCTTTTATATAAATGTGTGAAAAGGTTTGTGTACCTCAAGTGAGCCCTGCTGACATTGAAGGACCCTATCTTATTTGGAGGTCGTGAGTACTAATTCAGGGTCGCCCCTGTTGAATTGCCACATTAAATCCAAATGGAATTACTGTACTGCTGACTGTTTAATTTTCCTTTTCTCTGTGTGAAAGGGCCCCTACCAGCTGCCACGGTTTGGACTAGCCACTAGGGCTTGGGTACCCAGGGACAGTAACTGATAGGGATAGGCCTGTGCACAGAGCCATAGGTAGATTATTAGAGTGATAAGCTAATTAACCTGATTTCCCCCTGTCCTTGTTATATCCCCTAAATAAATCAGAGCTGCTTGTTTCAGCAAAGTTATACTGCCTGAGGTATTTGTCTATGTTAAAGTACTGTACTGTGATTGTTGCACTGTATCTCATTTCACAGGAGGTCCCAGTGCCGGAACCAGACCTGGGGGTAAGTGTATACTGTGAAGGTAATTCTGATATATTGTGTGGCCACTAGTGGGAAGAAAGGGGTTGCAGTGTCCCAGAGGGCTGTGACCAAGTTAGTTTAACTATTGCAAACCCTGACCTCTGGGTGGAGGCACCCGCCATTGGATCCAGGCCCCTCAACCTGTTAGTGGCAAATCAGGCAGGGGTAGTAGCCCCTGGGATAGCGCCATCTAGGGTTACATCTTGGAGGCTCACCGCTGGGATTGTGTGTCCTCTAGTGGCCATATTTACGAACCACTGTTAAGAAAAAATGGGTACCCGACAGAAGTGGCTGTGCACCGCTGGTGGAGTGGTGTACTGGGAGGAGATCGACCCCAAAATGCTATGCTTATCCTGGACATCCCCTGTATCAATACGGACACTGTGCAGGGAGTACTTTCCAAGGTGGAAGGTTTACAAAACCCTGTGGTGGTGGGTCGGCATGCTAATCTGCTCACCCACACTTTCCTGGCCCTAGTAGAGTTTAAGGATCCCATAGATAGCTCCAAAGTGCCACAGACCATTACCCCAGAGGGAGCCCTCACTGCTTGGAGAGTGATAACTAAGGACAGTAAAGACCTGGGGAATCAGCCCACCACTATCTGAAACTTTTGAGGAGAAATTTGCTGAATGGTTGCTGGGAGAGGGAAAACTGTGGAGGACTTGAAGAAACTATTCTTGCCACCTGGGGTGTTCCTCCCAACACCCTCTCCTGCTCCAGTGCCCTGAATGGTGGCTGAACCAATGCAGACTCCTATTTCTGCACCTGCCATTAGTCACGACTCTTACCAAGGTTGAGGATCTTCTGGCACCTCCCCACCCCCAAGGGAGGATGACTGGGAGACCTGATAGACTATGTTGCCCCCAAGTGCTAGAATGGCAATGCTCGGAAGGCTAAAAGCGAAAGAGGGTTAGTGAGAGCCTCCGAGGTCCTGCCCTGGCTACCATCCATGCTAAGCGGGCCAGTAACCCTGAAGCGACTGCACAGGCCTATCTTGAGGCCTTGGAGAATGTGTATGGGAGCCCAGATTCTGATGAGGACCTATGGTGGAGAGTAAGAAATGCAACAGTACCAAGGGAGTTGTTGTCTGTGTATGTCTCTCGGCTGGAAAAATTGTTGCAAGAATGCCTCAGAAAGGGTAGTTTGCCAGCGATTGAACTGGACCGAACCAGACTGGACAGAATCCTAAGTCTGCCCCTTCTCAGAACTGCTGTTGCTTCAGTTACGCCTGGCAAATCGACTGAATCCCCACCCTCCTATGATGAGTTAATGAGAGAAATGAGGAGTTGAGAAAAGGCGACTCGGAGGTACCTGCACCAACAGCTGTGGCTACGAATCGAGTGACTGAGGGTGACCCATCAAGTGAAGTTCAGGGCAGAGGTTGACAGTCAATGAGTGCTCTGACAAGGAAAAGATATGCCACAATGGGCGAACTGTTGAGAGAGATCCGGGAATTCAAAAACAGTCCCTTTATGAAGGCCACGCCTGCAAGTACGGGCCCTGACCTATATCCGACTGCATCTGCTATGGGGGTGGGGGTACCCACCCATGTATCTCCTGCTGATAACAGCTCCAAACTCAATTCCTTGACCATGGAAGTGGAGAAACTGACGAGATGTCTCCAAATGCTTATCACGCCGCAGACAGAGATGGCACCCAGGTTTCCAGTTAGTAATACCCCCGCCCTGGCTCCCAGTGTGGCGCCTCGGCCAGCTCAAACTCCAGAAAGTATGTTTTGCTATAATTGTGGGAAAGATGGGCACATGAAAAGGGAATGCCAGTCCCCAAAAGACACTGACAAAGTTGCATATAGGCTACAAGGAGAGCTTCGGAGAAGAAATCAGTGGTTAAGAGGTGCACGACATGATCCCAGTGAGGGCACCAAAAATGCTAATTCACGTCCTTTTGTGGCAAGGTCAGTTGCCCAGGCCCCCACTACCGCCTCTCCAGACTGGTCCAGAATAGTGGGTCCTCCATGGAGACCACTGAAAGGTGAATGGAGTGTCTACAAGAGCTGTATTAGACAGTGGCTCCCCAAGTGACAATTATGTTCCAGGATTGGTATCAGAAGCATTTGTCAGATGTACCCTTACAACCATTAGAAGGACTGCATGTATGGGGTTAAGTGAGGCCTACCCCTATTCCGGTATATCCGAATTTGCTGTCTTTCCCACCTCCGTGGCTGGAGTGGCCGAACAAGTAGAGACCCTAGCCTTAGTGTGTCCCCCACTGGACTGTATGATGGTGTCCCTTTGTTGATTGGAAACAAATGCTCATATGTTCAGAAGGCTGGCACAGTTGTGTTATGAAAACAGGGGTCAAAGACTAGTAGAGCTTTAAGAGTTCCTGCTTTAATTAAGAAGGCCTATGAGGCACAGAGAGATGCTGAAAAACAGAACCAGAGGAACCGGTCGGAATTGTATGGAAGAAGGATCCTGAGTCTCTGATCCTGGCGCCAAATGCCCAGTGTACCTTACAGGAGAGGTCCGTATCAGAAAGGATGTTAAGAATAAAATATTAATGTTGGATGCACCAGGCGATGGAAAATTGCCAGAGGGACTGCTGGTCAAGCCCTAGTATTTTGCCCGCTAGAGCCCATGCTTATGCCAGAAGGGTAATGGTCCAAGTTCATAATGTGTCTGAAAGAGACATTCGAGTAAACAGAGGTTGCATCCTGGCTAATGTGCATTGTGCAGACACTGCAGTGCTACCCAGCAGCAAGAGTTCAAGGAAGAATGACAGAGTAGCATACGACTTGTTTGATTTAGCGACTCCCCACTGCCAGCTGAATGGAAAGTGAGGATCAGTGAGAAGCTTGCCCAGAGAGACCAGGTGTTTTCTTTAAAGGAATGGGATGTAGGATGCGTGCAAGGAGCTGAGCACAATATCCGGCTGCATGACGAAAAGACCATTTCGTGAGAGGTCTCGACGCCTGGCACCTGCTGACATAGATGATGTGAGACGGCATCTGCAAGAGATGTTAGCTGCTGGTGTAATACAAGAATCCAGAAGCCCTTATGCTTCCCCATTGTGGTAGTGAGGAAAAAGAATGGAACAGTAAGGATGTGTGTGGATTATCGCACCTTAAACCGCGGACTATCCTGATCAGTACACAATGCCCGCATTCAGGATGCTTTGGACTGCCTAAGCGGGGCAAGTGGTTCTCTGTGCTGGATCTCCGCGTGGGTACTACCAGATCCCGATGGCCCCAGAGGACCTGTGAGAGACGGCCTTTATCTGTCGGCTTGGCTATGAATTCATGAGGATGCCTCAAGGATTTCAGGTGCCCCATCCACTTTTCAACGATTGATGGGCGTGCAGTGGGGACATGAACTTACTAGAGTGCCTGGTATACCTAGATGATGTTATTGTGTTTGGCAGCTCACTGGAGGAACATGAGAGCAGATTATTTAAGGTATTGGACCGACTGGAGGACTTGGCCTTAAACTGTCCATTGATAAGTGTCAATTCTTTCAAACATCAGTAAAGTATGTGGGACACATAGTATCCACCGAGGAATAGAGACCGACCCAAGTAAAGTTGAGGCCTTGACCACCTGGCCACAGCCCAAAATCTAAAAAGAACTGCAAGATTCCTGGGATTCTGTGGTTTGATCGGTAGCTTCATCAAGGACTATTCAAGAGTGATCCGCCCTTTACTTAACCTTACTCAAGGGTATCCCCAACCCACAAAAATACCAAAGTCAGCGTCCCTCAAGACTGAAAGAGTGTATTTTCATCCGAGTGAAGTATTTGGGGCCGCTGGACTCCTGATTGTGAGACTGCTTTTCATGAGATCATATATCAACTTACCCATGCTCCAGTGCTGGCCTATGCGATCCAAGAAAACCTTACATCCTGCACACTGATGCTAGCTTGCAAGGGTTGGGGGCTGTGTTGTACCAAGACACGAGAATGGCCTGAGACCAGTGGCCTTTGCCAGTAGAAGCCTGACCCCATCCGAAAAGAACTATCCTGTACATAAGTTAGAGTTCCTAGCTTTGAAGTGGGCTATTGTTGACCAATTCCATGAGTACTTGTATGGGGCTAAAAACTAGTAAAACTGACAATAATCCTTTGACCTATGTGCAGACCTCAGCTAAGTTGGATGCCACTGGCCATAGGTGGCTTTCTGCATTATCTACATATGACTATGCTCTCGAATACCGAGCAGGTCTGAACCACATAGATGCTGATGCTCTCCCGGAGGCCTGTTCCCCAGAATGATTGGGTCGATTGGCAGAACCTGACATTCGGCACTCTGCCGGAAGTTTGACAGGGAGGAACAAATGTCCCTGCAGGCGCAGTGGACTGCATGGTGGATTGTAGGAGCCTCTGAGAATTGCATACCTGCTGCTTGTGCCACTTTTCTGCAATAGACATTGGTGCACTGCCTCAGCTGGACAATGACAGTATTCGCGGGCTCAATCCACGATCCCATGATCAAAGCAGCTTTAGAAGCCCTCTATGCAGGAAAAGATGTGTTCAAATTACGCCCACTGATTTGAGAACTGCACTGTTATACAAAGAAGGTCCTAAGTTGAAACTGATCAATAAACTGTTATACAGAGAAACAGTAGACAGAGGGGACAAGTAGACAAACAACAACTAGTGCTGCCCACTGCCTTCGAGACTCAGTACTGAGGTCCTTGCACAACCACATGGGGCACCTTGGTATAGACAGAACACTTGACTTGGTGAGATCCAGATTCTATTGGCCTAAGATGGGGGCTGATGTGGAGCAACACATTCGAACTTGTAGTTGCTGCTTACAGAGAAAGCTTTGCCCCAGAGGCTGCCCCCTTGTTAACATCACCACCAGTGCACCCATGGAGCTGGTCTGTATTGATTTTCTGAGTTTGGAGTCAGATCAATAAAATATCAGTAATGTGCTGGTGGTCACTGACCATTTCACAAGATATGCCCAAGCTTTCCCCACCAAAGACCAGAAAGCATCCACTGTGGCCAAAGTACTTGTAGAAAACGTTTTTGTTCACTATGGGGCTCCACAAAGAATCCATTCTGATCAAGGGAGAGACTTTGAGAGTCGTCTGATCAAAGAGATGCTTTCTCTGTGGGCACGAAAGTCAGAACCACTCCTTACCACCTCCAGGGGACCCACAGCCTGAACGTTTCAACCGCACTTTGCTAGATATGCTGGCACCCTGCACCCAAAGGACAAGCCTAGATGGAGCCAACAAATTAGCACCCTGGTACATGCTTATAACTGCACCAAAAGTGATGCCACTGGATTCTCCCCTACCGCCTGATGTTTGGAAGAAGCTCGACTACCAGTAGATGTGTGTTTTGGGGTCTCTCCTGATGGGGTTCAAGCTGACAACTATTTACAGTATGTGCAAAGTTAAAGGCCCAGCTAACTCATGCGTACCAACTGGCTCAAACCATGGCTGCCAAAAGAAATCTGGCCAACAAAGAAAGGTATGATAAAAGGTGAAAGCACAGGAACCCAGGAGGGAGATCGGGTATTGCTAAGAAATCTGGGACTGCATGGCAAGCACAAGATTGCTGACAGATGGCACCATCTCCCTCACATTGTAGTGGGCAAACTAGATGATCTGCCAGTGTACAAAGTAAGGCCTGAGAATAATTCAAAGATGTAAAAACAATGCATAGAAATCATTTACTGCCCATTGGACAAATCTTAATTGAGTCTGAGCCCTAGAAGATGCCCCTCTGGACCAGTGACTAGAGCTGCTGCTAGAAAAGATCAAGAAAGTCTGCACCTACAGAAGCAAAGTTAAAGTGTTCCCTCCACAAGTCCCAGTTGAGCATGACTGTCAGTCCATATCGGAAGAAAGTGAGAGTGACTTTGAATACTATCCTTCTTACAAACTGAGTCAATTGTTTAGGGCAATCGCCTAGTCAATACTGGAGAGAAGCTGGGCCTTCTGGACTGTCTAAGCCCCCAGCTTCATCCCTGGAGCCAATGCTCCCAGAAAGTGAAGTGCAAAGCATCAGATCAGATGAAATGGAATCATTGTGCATGGTTGAACTGTTTGAGCTTTCAGGGAGGAAAATGATAGATTGGGGCAGACTGGTGATACACCGAACAAGAAGAGTATTTTGAGTGCCCTGACAGTCCACTGCCAGTGTCCGAAAGCTCTCCATGCGAGCCAAATGTTGTGGACTCAGAAACTGTAACTCCTGGAGCTGAAAGTGCCCCAAGTTCTAGCCTCTCTACCCCATGGAGACTCCCCTGACAAGTGAGGACAATGCTGAAAATGAGGCTCAGAGTGCAGAGACTGTAACAGTTCCCCTAGAAAGACTGGTCGAGCTGTAAAGCCTGTGGTGCACCTCAGTTATGATTCCCTTGGGAGGCCTGTGGATTTGCCTCTCAATGTTGTCCATAAAGGAGCGTATGTGTCCCGGGCTCATTGCCCAAACTGGCGTCAGTGCTAACTCCAAGTTACTTGTGTTGCCCTCTAATTATGGTGCCCTTGCCCGTCCAGCCCCAAGGTAACTGATAGGAAGGGCCCCTCTCTTCAGG
Source organism: Neoceratodus forsteri (assembly GCA_016271365.2). NCBI lineage: Eukaryota > Metazoa > Chordata > Ceratodontiformes > Ceratodontidae > Neoceratodus > Neoceratodus forsteri. The sequence continues at coordinate 1,189,801,633 of CM028130.1, read as the reverse complement.
TTTCATGTACAAGAGGTAATAACTTGAGTTATGGTACAATGTGTATGTAATACTGTGTAAAGAGTGACGTACTGCAATATTTCAGAAATGTGTTCTTGGTAAAATGATATATTGACTGATGATTACGTGCGAGCCTAATGCAAATGTATATGGTTGCAGTTGAAACTTATGGGTACTTGCTTGTGGCGGACGTCAAGCTTTACCAAACCAGGAAGGGTGTAACCCCCTGCAAATGGGGGTTCCCAAAAGACTTCAGGAGCTTGCTTGAATGCTCCAAGCCTGAATGGTGTTTGAGCGTTTAAGCCATTTATCAGTGAGTGTTTTTAGAACCTCTGGTACTGTCTCTTTAAGAGCTGTCTGCTTGCAGACATAATTAGTTTATATGGGGGGACTGTGTGTTTCTCTGTTTGAGTACCACTCAAGTTGCTGCCAATTCACTCCATTTTTGCAGTCACTAGGAGTGCAAAGGGAACCTATCTGAAAGATGTAACTGTTTGCCAGAAATCATTTACAGTAATAATGAAATTACAGTTTGTCTAACCTGCTTTCTTTTGCAGTCAGAACAGTGCCTGCCTAGTTCCCCATTCTGGTTTTGAACTGCTGAACTGGACCAATCAGTGTGGGGTAAGCTAGCTCTAAAATGGTGCCTTGACGAATCAGAACTTGGACTCATAATCTGAGCCAGCCACAAGAGGATTGTATGGGCAGTGACTCTGGGAGATGTAGTTTAGACTTCAGTGCTTTTTGGACCAACAGCAGCAGTCTATTGTGGTGACAGCCAATCCAGTCAAGAACTGGGAGGAACTCAAAGGAAGTGCCCGGTTTTGTCGGTTGGAGTTTCAGTTGAGCTTTGGCAGTGAAGAAGGAAGGAGCCCTGTGCTTTTTCAGTGTGCAGTTTTAGTCAAAAACGTGTGTAAGGCCCAGAGTTCGGTCTGCAGCTTATGTAACTGCTTGTTAGGACTGAATCCGTCCTGTGAAAGAAATCAAAGGATCTCTGAAGAGTAGAAACCAGGCTCACCCTGTAGAAGACTGGAGGAATTGCTGAAAATTGCACTCGGTCTGTCAGGAACTGAATCTACTGTGTGTTCTCCCGGGTATTGTGCAGTAATTGCGATCGGGATACAGATGCAGCCTGCCTGGTATAGTGCTTTCTTTTATATAAATATGTGAAAAGGTTTGTGTACCTCAAGTGAGCCCTGCTGACATTGAAGGACCCTATCTTATTTGGAGGTCGTGAGTACTAATTCAGGGTCGCTCCCTGTTGAATTGCCACATTAAATCCAAATGGAATTACTGTACTGCTGACTGTTTAATTTTCCTTTTCTCTGTGTGAAAGGCCCCTACCAGCTGCCACGGTTTGGACTAGCCACTAGGGCTTGGGTACCCAGGGACAGTAACTGATAGGGATAGGCCTGTGCACAGAGCCATAGGTAGATTATTAGGTGATAAGCTAATTAACCTGATTTCCCTATCCTTGTTATATCCCCTAAATAAATCAGAGCTGCTTGTTTCAGCAAAGTTATACTGCCTGAGGTATTTGTCTATGTTAAAGTACTGTACTGTGATTGTTGCACTGTATCTCATTTCACAGGAGGTCCCAGTGCCGGAACCAGACCTGGGGGTAAGTGTATACTGTGAAGGTAATTCTGATATATTGTGTGGGCCACTAGTGGGAAGAAAGGGGGGTTGCAGTGTCCCAGAGGGCTGTGACCAAGTTAGTTTAACTATTGCAAACCCTGACCTCTGGGTGGAGGCACCCGCCATTGGATCCAGGCCCCTCAACCTGTTAGTGGCAAATCAGGCAGGGGTAGTAGCCCCTGGGATAGCGCCATCTAGGGGTTACACAAACAGTATGACATGTAAAGGTGATAACTCACTAGTTTCAATGCACATACAAAACAAGTATTATAAATGTAGAAAGTGTTGTAATAACACCTTAAAACACTCTTTAACAAAACAGCCAATTTCCTATTTAGCCTACAGTCAGTGGTGGCATTCATCTGTATCCCCTTCCCCAGGTCATGCTTGAAAATAGGCAGAATTTGTCTAGTGCGCTTACCTAGTCAACAAAAAACTAAATAAATAAATAAATCCTCAGTGACATCATTTCCTATTTGTAGAAATCTGGTGCAATGCAACCACTCAAGTGAGGGAATCCAATTATGAATTATTGGAAATCTGCATCTAGTTGAGTTCTATCCTCAGCACATTATGCTAACCTAAGGTTTCACAGTAACAATAGTAGTAACCTGTCTTGTCATGTTAATGTTGTAGCTACAAGGCAGACAGCGCACAACAAACAAACAACCTGTAAGCAGCTCTCTGTAGTAACTTCCAAGTTAATAATTAAATATGTATCCCATTAACCTTACAACCTCTAAAACTGACAGTTAACAACCTGTTGATGGAGAAAGGCACTGGTGCAATACAATGTGCAAATGTTTAACAAGTTCTGCATGAGTTCCTATATTAGTGAACAGGCAAAGTCTCAAGCTGGAAAAAGGTTACTGACATATTTTGCTGCACTACCTATCTGTCCTCTGAGGATGTTGTCATGCAATGCTCTGGAGACTTAGTAAAGATTAACTAGTTTTATTAGAGCACACTACATCAAAGTCCTTACAGTTAAAGCACATTTCTGTTCACATGGCTGTACGTGTACTTCTCAGTGTCTCTCTGTAAAAGGTCCCTCTGTACAGCACTTACCAACACTTTGGTTCCACCTATACCAGTACTTTGGTTCCACCAAGTGGTGATACATTAGAACACTCTGGCACATATCACCACATCTCCCCTTCTTTGAGTTACTAACTAGATAACATTCTTAAAGATGAATATTCTTGTTGCAATTAACATTACAGTTTCTCTAACATTTCGAAACACATTTCAAACAACAGTTAAAGTAACTTTTTTTCAGCTTGCGGTACTGAGAAGTCTATCAGTTGCCCCACATAACAAACGGAGGATTATTCTGCCCCTTTAAGTCTGTTATGTCTATCTATACTAGTCTCTGTCACGTATGGGCTTCTTGATTATTCTCCCACTCGAAGTTTTCAGCACAGGACTCTGAGGTTGAAAATCAGTAGTTGTCTCCTTTACTGGACTTAAAACATCAGGTAAACCACCTTGAGGACCTGTTTCAGTCTATAGTCTTACTTCAGTGGAACAATTGATATCTTCCAAAACTTCCTAGTCAGGTCTAGTTTCCTTCTGAAATACTGCTCTTGGTTCTGGGACAAACTATAAATGTCATCTGTTCCTTCTGGACGTGCCTCTCTGTGTTTTCATGAGATAGGATTTCGGCATCTGCCACTTCTCTCCCACTACAGCTGGTACAGTCCATCCCTTCTCTTTATCCAGTTTAATTCTCACCTGGGCACCTGGCTGTAGTTCTGGTAGCACTCTTGTGGAATGTCTTTTACCAAAATGGGCTTTATATGCTGCTTTTGCAGACTTGTCAGCATTTTGAATTTGTTTTACGTTTGGCCAATGTGGCCTTAGGTTAGTCTCTAGCATAGAAACTGGCGTTCTCATCTCTCTTCCAATAATTCGCTGTGCTGGGCTACATTTTGTTGCATTAATTAAAGTGGCTGTGAAGCTCAGTAAAGCAATAAATAGATCAACCTGCTTCAAAATTCTCTTAGCTGTTTGTTCTGCCCTCTCAACCTCACCATATGCTTGTGGATAATGTGAGCTTGTTGTAACAAGACAAACATTATACTTATGCATCAGCTTTTGGAATTCAGTCCTTGTAAATTGTGGACCATTGTCTGTAACAAGCTCATCTGGGCATCCCCACCGTGCAAACATATTGTTCAAGGTTCCACTATGCCTCAGCGACAAGAAATCTGTCAACCATCAGCTCAGCGATGGCACAACACCGGTCGCTGGGGGAACAAGTGTTTTCTGTGGGGGGGATTGCCCCCCCACACACCCTAAAGATGGCTAACTCCAGTCGGAGCTAGTTCGGGGAGGGGGGCAAACACCCCAGCGGCAACAGTGTTGGGGAAACATGGAGACCATCACAGTGAACTGCCAAAGATGTCACTGTGATGGTCTTCGAGGTATTCCCTTTGCTGTGCTGTCAGTATACAATTATTCAAATGGTTTATGCTGCTGGAGCTTGAAAGGTCTGGTATATAAGCAATTTCCAAATATCTTAAAAAATAGTCTATTGTAACTGAATACTTCTGTCCCTCCAGCTCACAAATATCAGCACCTGTCCTCTTCCATGGGCGGTTTGACAATGGAGTTGCTATTAGTGGCTCCTTGCACTGAGTTGGCTTGTTCACCTGACAAAATTCACATGCTGCCACTGTCTTTTGGATATCATTTCCAATACCTGGCCACCAAACAGACATCTTTGCTCATTCCCTGCATTTGGTAATACCTCGATGCCCTTCGTGGAGCCCTGTTAGCATGTCTTGTTGCATGTTTCTTGGAATGACTTTTCTGTCTCCATTGAGCAGCAGTCCATTGGATTCTGTAAGGCTGCTTCTCACTAGAAAGAAAGTTTTGACACCATTAGGTACATTCTTGAGGTACCTTGGCCATTCACCTCTGACAAAATGCAATACGGTCTGGAGTTCTGAATCTCTGGATGTACTTTGTTTAACTTGTTGCAGTTTTGAACTAGACATTGGTTTTGAGCATTGTATGGATTCTTTGTTTTCCTGGTTAAACAATTTCCCCTTTCCCCATTCCCTTTCTCTTTGTAAGACTTGATGTCTTCAGTCCTAGTATAAACTTCTGAGTCTATGACAGCCATTGGATATCTGGATAGGGTATCTGCTACCACCATCACCTTGTCTGGCACAGGTTCCACTTGGGGATTGTACTTCATCATTCGCATGAGAAGTTGTTGACCCCTGACTGGTACCCTGTCTAAGTCTTTACAGTTTATAAGTGGTACCAATGGTTTGTGATCTGTCTGAAGCTCAAAAGAATCTAATCCATACAAATACTTTGCAAACTTTTCACATGCTCACACTGCTGCTACAGAGGGACAAAGGACACAGATGCACTTAAAGATTGTCATCAGGAACTTAATAACCTTCATCCTACCATAAAGTTTACCCTGGAGTATTCTACCACCAATGTTAATATTCTGGACACCACTGTCACCATCAAGGATGGAAACTTACATACATGCATTTATAGGAAGCCAACAGACAGACAGACAGAGATACTTACACAAGAAAAGTAATCACACAAACCACACAAAAAAATTTGTCATGTACAGTCAAGCACTTCGATGTCACTGTATCTGTTCAAATAAGGATGACAGAGATACACATTTGACTATGTTGAAAAACACTTTTATTGAGCAGGGACACTCTTCCAGAGAAATTGACAGGGCAATAGAACGTGCAACACAAGCGCCAAGACAACAACTACTTCAGTATAAAGAAAGGACAGCTACCAACAGAATACCCTTAGTAGTCACATATCATCCAGACCTTGAACTTCGGACTTCGGACTGTGTGGTTACATCACAAAACAGACAATTCAAGGTACATGGGAGTTATACATGTACATCACAACATGTTGTTTATTTCATTCAATGCAAGAGATGTCCACAAACAGGTTATGTTGGAGAGACAAGCCAACCACTCCACACTAGGATGAACTCACACAGACATAATATTTATTTATTTATTTATTTATTGAAGGTCTAGGAATTACAACCCTTTGAGTCAGAGACTCATTTGCAAAGGCTCCACGTCGTACATAAATGGGTTAGAACACAGTATTACATGGAATACACAATTTAGACACAACTCAAGCAAATAATGACAGTAACCTTCAGAAAGAAAGATAACAATTACACAGACAAGGAACATCATCAATTGTGAAGCAAAGGTGCATTAATGTTTTTCCAGGTTTCATCTGCAGTCACAGCTGGAGTTTGACATAATGTGATTAAGTAGCTTATGTTTAAAAGGCCCAAGCCTGGGAATTGTTAAGACAGAGTCAGGGATTGAGTTCATCCAGAGTGGTATTAAATGGAAGATGACTGAAAAACCAGTGGGGCAACACTTCTCTCAGCCTGACCACTCAATTTCAGATATGTCAGTAATGGCCTTAAAAGTAAATCTCAAAAGTACACAACTGAGACAAGCTTTTGAGATCAGACTTATTTTACATCTCAAGATGGTAGCAGATGGGATGACACAGACTTGGGTTTCATGGCACATTATAGGACTTAACATCCGTAGACCTTTTCTTCTTAGGACTGACTTAGGACTTTATCACGTGTGTGTGTGTGCATGTGTGGTGTGTGTATGTGTGTGTGTGTGTGGTGTGTGCGTGCGCGTGTGTATGTGTGTTTAGGGGGTTATGTGAATATGGCAGGTGTGGGGTTTGCTGCCACATTGAGGTAGGCTTCTTGTCAGATACATGGAGTTACAGTGTGTTATTACTCTTAGTTCACACACATAATGAATATTAATTCCTTCTTACTATTTACCTTCCTCCCGGGAGTGGAGTTGATTCCATTGGGTCTTATTCAGATGCCTTAGCCTGTCATTGTACATACAGCAGTGTTATAATATACTGTCACATTTCTGAACTCTGAACATATTGGGGTGTGAGATCTCATTTGCATGGGTGTCCTTGACAGCTCTAATTATATTAGGCTGATATTGTAGTGATTTGTGGAAATGTAGGAATGTTAGGACTATTGTCTTACATATACTGTATACTATACATTTACTTCTAGTTACCTTACCCTGGGGAGGGTGTCAGTTTTATTTCATTGTGGTTCTATTCAAAATCCTTGGACTGTTACTGCACAGATAGTAGTATGCTTACATAGTGTCACATTTTTACTCTGTACATATTAGGATACATGATCCCTTTTACTTGGAATTTCATGACAAGTTGAATTCCTTTGGGTAACAATTGTAGTGACTGATGTGAATGATGGTGTATTAGGAGTGTGTGTGTGTGTGTGTGTGTGTGTGTATCTGTATATATCTCCTTAAAACTAGTTAGCTCCCCCCCAGATATGGGTGTGTGGTGGTGAGGTTGTGGGGGGTGGAATTTAATTCCTATGATTTCTTATTCAGATTCCTTAGACATTTTCGGTACATCAAGTTGTTATAACACACTGAGAATTTATTGACATCTGTACATATCAGGCTGCATGGTCTTAATTTCTTGGTGGTCCTTGACAAGTAGTTTTTTGTTTGACACTTATACTGTCAATTGATATTATTATTTATAAACTCCTGTGACTACACTATAGGCTTTTGAAGTTTATGGGACATAATATCTATCTGGAGAGTATAGCTGGGTAATGGGTCCAGCTAAGTTTTACATTTCATACAGTGTGTAACTATTGATCTCTTTAAGAACGCTTTACTGGTTACTCTTTGTAAGTTATATTATATAACTATGTAGAATTCACCTAATCTGGTATTCGGGTAAGTCATTAAAGCTGCCATTTGTGATATGAGACCACTGATCTCTCATTTAAAGATGAAATAAGGGCATCAGTAATGCAGTAATCAAGACACTCATTAAGTCATTAACTCGGGATGTGACAGATTCCACCAGTCTGCCCCTAAATTCTTTGCTGCCATCCGCTTTTTTAATCTAGCCTGGCTTGCAATTATTGCAGTGTCCGAAGATGAAATCTGCAACAGCATTCCAATATTTATTCTGATATTTATTTATATTTATGCCTGCTTTACCTGTTAATTCATTATTTCTTTTAGTCTTTATGTTTTAACTGCATTTTTCTTAATTAAAAATCAACGCGTTTTAAAGTAAAAATTGTTGTTGTGTTTTCTGTGCAAAAATGCATTTCTACCATGCAGTCACCATGAAAAACTGCCTTTTTTTTACCCTGAATTCATTACAGCCATAGTTTATATATATATATATATATATATATATATATATATATATATGCTTCTTGTAGTCCTATCTTGTGGTGCTTGTTTTTAACTTACAATTTTATTATTATTATTACATTTTGGTGACCGGGTAGGCCCACTGGGCCCCGAAGGTCCCTTTTTCAAGGGCGACCCGGGATCACAATACTAGTTATGATACAGAAATAAGGACAGAAAAGAGAACTTTTGTATACAATATCTGTTACAATATGAGGAAGTTACAGGAATCAGTGAATACAGGCATGGTTATCATCATGACACAGTTTAAATAGGTGAGTCATTGCATGTTGTTTATTCAGGAGGTAGCATATGACCCCAGGTGAACAGATAGTTTGAGTCTTTAATCCGTTGGGGGTTGCTTTTCAGTAACTGCATTCTTATACACATTGTGACACTCATAATTTGATTTAAGAGCCCTCTTCTCAAGTAGTTGTTATCTTATTCTGAAAGTATCTGTAAGTCAATTTAATTTATATGCAGTGGAATTCTTTGTATGTCTTCTGCACTAAGCACCTCTGACCCTTAAATCCTCTCAGCTGAAGGTGAAATTGTACTGTTAAGATTCTCTGACATCATCTTCTGCTTTTTTAAATGAGTATTTTGAACCAATGGGGATTTTTTTCTGCCTTTTTTCTGTATGATCTGGGTTTTAAAAGTATTGGCTTTTCAAAGTAACTGTGATTACGCTTCTGATAAAGGACTTGTTGTTCCAAAAGCTAAAGCACTTTGTTCTTTTTGTTGCATCTATGTTGGTCCAATAAAAGGTATCAAATCATTTGCTTCTAGATCTGTTCTTACAAGAGCTAATATGACAAATACTAAATCTAGATTTCACACTGCTGCTAGGCATTCCTTTTCAATCTGTGCATAGCGAGTCTCAGTATCTGTCAATGCTTGGGGGCAATAAGCTACTGGTTTGTGCTGGCCATTATGATCTTGTAACAATACTCAACTTATGCCATAGCTACTAGTATCAGCACTTACGATTACAGGTTTCCTGGTATCATAAAAAGTAAGTATGGGTGCTTCGGGTACAAGTTGTTTCACCTTGTTAAAAGCACTTTCTGGGGGGGGGTGGCTAGCCATCAGACATGGCAGACATGTGCTAGTTAGCTCCTCGGGGCATCATGTCTAAATTTTACTCTAAAGCTTTTAATTGTCTAAATAACTCAAAGAAAATCATTGTTTGTTTCCCTTACTATCCGTGGCATCGGGTAAAAATAAAAATCATCAGGGGAAACTGCATTTTGAAGCTGCAAACTCGGTGCAACCAGGAAAGTTGGCTGAGGCCACTCCTAAACAACAGGCCTCGAGCTCAGAGACTGCAGGAGCCACTGAATGGTTGGAGATGGAGGCGCTCACTAAATCACTAACATGAGTTCCTTCGACGCTGCTACAAATGCAGCAAGAAATTAAGTCAGAGTTTTTTAAAGGAAAACTGCACCCTCATATCTTCTAAATGTTATTTGTATCCATGTCAACAGACAACTCTTTTCATGTAGCTGTTAAAGATGAAGGCAACTGCTTCTGTCGGTTTTCATACTTCATTGTAGGCCTTGTTACCATCCTGGGAGGGTCTATTTCATGGTTGTTGAAATCTCATTGTCCCTGAGAAATGCATTAGCATATGAGAACATGATGTCAGATCGACCATTTATGTCATGTATTTCTATGCTGAAATAACAAATATCCTGCAAAGCTCTGGAAACACATAAACCAAATGGAGTTTACCTGCATTACAACTCAGATAGTTTGTAAAACTTACTGAAGGTAAATGTGGTATTTCACACCTTCTTGCAGCTTGTATCTTTTATGATTAATTAAGCAGACAGGCTGGCATACTGGGGAGTTTAAAGGGTGATTGCGCATCATGTTCTCATATGCTAATGCAGCTGTCAGGGACAATGTGATTTCAACAACCACAAATTGCCCCCCCCCCACCGGATAGTAACAGGGCCTAGTATGAAGTGTGAAAACTGACCAAAGCAGTTGTATACATATTTAACAGCTACATGTAAGAGTTGGATGACATGGAAACAAATAAAATTTAGACGCTATGAGGGTGCAGTTTTCCTTTAATATAACTGCCCAACTCACCCACCTCCAGGGAGTAGTAACGGGGCTCTCAGCGACTTCTGCAGAGCATATGACCCAGATCACTGAATTGGAACAGAGAGTGAGTAACTTGGAAGACTCTTTGGCAGAGGTCTCGGTGGAAAGAAATGGGCTCAAGGCTTCTCTGATCTGCTCATGAGGGTTGATGACCAAGAGAATCGATCGCGGAGATCCAGCCTCTGCATTAATGGTCTGCCTGAGGGGGCGGAGGGCCAGGACGCTGCTCAGGGCCTGTAGAAGTGGTTGGTGTGGCAGCTGGACCTTCCAGAAGACCATGAGAGGTTCAAAATTGAACAGGCACACTGTGTTCTGTGTCCGCCTAAGCCTGGTGAACGGGCGAGACACTGCCTGATCAAGTATCTCCGCTTCACGGATAAAGAAAAGATGCTGCAGAGGGCCAAACAAGCAGGGCCTGTTTTGTATGACAATTCAAAGGTGTACATCTGTCAGGATTATAGTAAAGATTTGCAGAACCAATGCCAGAAGATCTCTCAGATAAAGAGAACGCTGCACAACCTTGGATGGTCTTTTAGTTTTTGCCACCCGGCTCACTTGCAGATAGACCACCCGGGGCAAGCGCCACCTTTTTTTGAGTGCCCTAAAGCCACTGAAAAGTGGGTTGCTGATTAGGAGACCAGGAGGGATGGGGTGCAAGCTGATGATACCTGACTGAAGTTAACTATTCCCTTCTCTTTTAAATCTATTCCCTGGGGCTCTTATGTCCTTAGTGCACAACCCTGAATTGACTTTGTGGTTTTTCTGGCTTAGTTCTTGTTGTGCTACCTGATGTTGGAGATTTATGCGGGCACTGGGTGGCAGGCTGCTGCACCTGAGCTTTGGCTGTTTCATGATTCTGCTCGAGTTAGGCCTCCTGACTGTGTCTGGGGACATGGGTACCGGTGGGAAGGTTTGGAGTCTTAATGAGGGGAGCTGTACTTTCTACATCTGCTGTGGAACTGTGCTGTATATACTCCTCAGACTTGTTGCTAGAATCTGACTCACTGCCATTTTGAATACTTGCAATGAGGCTGCCTTTAGCAGCTCCTTTCCTGTTTACTGCATTGAAATTCTGAAGTTCCTGTTTTATTTCAAGCCTGTTACAGCTTTTGCTATATAATGGCATAGTTTATATGATGCCCCTATGCTTCTTAACAAAATTAGGTTATTCCCTTTCTGCCAATTGTTTGTAGTGGGGATCTTGGCAGGCTATGTTTTTTCCACTGGTACTGGGGGAAGGGCCTAGAGGATATTTCCTATGGGCTTCCTCTGGGAGGGATGTGTGAAGGTGGGTTGGTTAATGGGGGGGCAACAGTTGGGGATAAAGTTCAGTGTGTTTGAGGAGTTGCACACAGGGGGGTCGTGGGATGATGGGTACAGTGTTGGGGTTGGGACTGGTGGGAAACTGGGGGCTAACCCTGGAAAGCTAAATTATTCTGTCTTTGTCTCTTCATCTGGGTTGGCTCCGGCATCCTCTAGTGTTCATTTGTATTGCTCTTTGGGGAATTTAAGTGGTGTGAGGGAGGCTTGGTGGGGAAGAGGTACCTTGGGGTTACTTTTGGATAATAAAGCAAAACAATGTGGTTCAGGGTGAACAACTATCTGTGACTGGTTGGGTTATGTGTTTTCCAGGTGGGTGTAATGACAAGTGATATTAAGGTGGTCACGTGGAACATAAATGGCCTTAAGACCATTTTAAAGTGAAGGAAGGTCCTGGCGGAGATGCGTAGAATGAAGGGGCAAATGATGCTGCTCCAGGAGACCCATTTTTCAGCACTTGAAGCCCAGAAGACTGCTACCTTTATGAGGGGGGATGTGCATATCTTCCATATATTCATCAAAGGTCAGGGGTGCTTCCATTTGGTTTCCCCGGGGTTTCCAAGTGGGGGTGGTAGTGGACTCCACTGGTGGACACCGCTGGTTGTTATGCGCTAACAAAGGTACACCTCCTTGGGGGTAGTACACTCCTGGTCGGATCCATCTATGCCCCAAATATGGAAGACCCCAGATTTTTTCAGCATCTGGCATTGGACATGTCCCAATGGAATGGGGTCTGGGTTATCAGGGGTGATTTTAACTGTGTGCTCGATGCAGTTCTAGATCATTCAAAAGCAACCATAGCCCCAATGTCTCAGAATGCCAGGGTCTTGGAGCAGCTGCAAGGGGATCTGTGACTGGTAGATGCATGATGCCACACCCACCCAGTAGGTAGAGATTACAGTTTCTTCTCCCATGTCCACCAGTCATATGCACAAATAGATAAACTCTTAGTCTCTTCCACCTTACTAATGGGGGTTGGGGAGGTAGGCTATCTCCCCATTTTGGTATCTGACCATGCCCCTCATTGCCTTTCCCTGAAGTTTTCCAGAACTCCTCACCCCGCTTGAAGTTGGAAGCTGGATCCAATCCTTTTGAAGGACAGAGGATATGTTGAATATATGGAGAGGAGTATACAGGAGTTTCTCTTTCATAATAGCAGGGGTGACATGTCCCATGGGACCCGTTGGGAGGCCCTGACTAAGTGTACATCATATAGGCCCATTTCTGTGTTGATAGCTGACCATAAGATTCTGGCTAAGGCAATGGCCACTCAGTTGAAGCTTGTGTTACCGTTGTTGGTACATCAGGATCAAATGGGATTTGTAAAGGGTAGACAAGACGAACCTTGAGTGTAATCTATAGATGGGGGTGGGTGCAAAATTCTCATGGGGCAGCTGTGGTAGCATTGGATGCAGAAAAGGCTTTTGATCATGTGGAGTGGGGCTACCTCTTTGGTAGGTAGTGTGGGGTTGGGTCCGAACTTCTGTCATTGGGTGCACACATTATATACTCTCCATCAGCCCAAGTGGCAGTCAATGGCTGCCTGTCTAGACCTTTTGTTTTGGAGCGGGGCATGCGTCAGGGGTGTCTACTGCCCCCATTGTTATACATTTTGTCATTGGAGCCTTTGGCAGTGGAGCTATGTGTGCAGGCTGATATAAGAGGTTTTTTGGGGGGCTCCAAACATAAGATCGCCATGTACGCAGACGATCAGCTCTTGTATTTCCAAAATCCTGCACAGGACTTACCAGCCACCCACCAGCTTATGAGGAAGTTTGGGGCCATATCTGGCCATAAAGTTAATTGGACAAAGAGCAAGCTGCTCCCAGTGTGAACCCAGTATGGGGCCCAGTTAATAGCTAATTTGGGGGGTCTGCAATTAGTATCTTAGATAAAATACCTGGGTGTCCTGCTCTCGGCTTTGATTGGGTGCCTTTATGCTCTTAACTTCAAGCCCTCCTTGCTAAACTGTCCGGGAAGTGTGACCGGTGAATGGCACTTCCCTATCTCTGCTGGGTAGGGTGGGTGGGTGGGTGTGATAAAATGACCATCCTTCCTAGATGCTTATATCTGTATTAAGCCCTCCCCATTAGGGTTCCACAGTGGCACTTCAGACTCCTCCATGCCTTATTGCATAGATTTTTGTGGAGAGGTGGCAGCGCTAGAATTTGGAGGACAACGCTGCACCAACCGTCTGAGGGGGTGGGTTTACCTGACTTCAGGGCCTATTACTGGGCAGCTCAGTTGGCATTTATCCCTCATGGAACTGGGAGGGAGTCATGTGCCTGGTTGAGCCTGGAGGAGGAGATGCTGGGTGGCAACTTTAGGAACGCTCTCTTGAGTGGTGCATTGGTTTCTCTGACCGAGCAGTCGGTTAAAAACCCCTTCACCAACACCACCCTGGGGATTTGGGTCCGAGCCCACTGACATATTGGCTGGCAGGAGGGTGTCTCTTCATATGTGGGCTTGGTCTTTGCAGCGCGAAGGATGGGGGGTTGCTCTCTCCCACTCATACAACGATTATGGCAATGGAAAAGGGAGGGACTGATATATGTGGAGCAGCTGTATGGGGGGGGTCTAATTTGCAGCTTCCAAACCCTCTGTTCAAGATGGGGCCTCCACCCTGGGGACTTCTTTGTTTATCTCCATATCCGTCAGCTGTTTGGGACCACCCTGTCGGCTGTGGAGGGGTGGGCCTCACCCTCACCATTTGAAGAGTAGCTTTATAGGCCTCAGCCTGGTTATAAGTCACTCTCGATCTTCTATCACACCATAGTGGGTGAGAGTGCAGGCATATCAAATGTGGGCAGGCTCCGGTGGAGTGAGGATCTCATGCTTCCTATTGATTCTTACACCTGGACGTTGGCCTGCTGTCACTATCTGGACTGCTCATACAGTAATAGGCTCAGGCAGGTTCACTTGTATTTTCTGCACAGGGTTTACATAACGCCAGTTAGACTGCATGCCATAGATAGCTCCAGACTGGAAGCTTGTCCTAAATGTGAGACAGAGACAGGGGACTTTCTCCATATGGCCCTGACTTGTGCAAAAGTTGCTCCCTTCTGGCATGCCTTATACAAAATTATGTCCCAGGTGCTTGGGTACACCCCCTCGAAGTTCCCCCTTGAGCTCTTACTCGGTGCGGATCCAGTCCATCCCAACTGGAATATTAACAACCCTTTATGGGCTATTGCCTTAATTAATGCTAGAAGGACTATAGCCCAGGTGTGGATGTCCCTTACCCCTCCTACAATCAGTAGCTGGGCGAACAATTTACTATCTTGTATGGTCCTGAAGAAAGTGCAGATGGGGGCTCTGGGTCGTTTGAACCAATTCTATGCGGTTTGGCAGCCCCTGACTGAGGCGGTGGAGGGGGGATTGTTTTCAATGTAAAGAGCTGGAGCTTTTACCCCCTTTCTCCTCCCTGTCTCTTTCCACTTCTGGGTTAGTTGTATAGTGTGTTGCTAGGCACCTCACTTTTAATGGCCGCTGTTTATCCCCCGTGACCCCTTACACCAAACACTTGATTTATTTTTGTTGGAATACTGCTGTGTCAATTTATGAACCTGCCTAACTGTCATTTATATGGACTATGCCTCTCCCGACCTGTAAAGTGCTGTGCTTTCTTTTTAAGTTAACAACCTGAACTTAGTTGTAACTAAATCCACACAATGATGATATATATATATATATATATATATCTTGTTAGACTGTTCAGCTGAATCTGTAATTGGACATGCTTGTGACTATGTATCTGCTATATGTAATCTCCCAGGAAGTTACTCTGTCTTCTGTTTACCTTGAACCGCCTAATAAAGTATTTTTGAAAAAAAAAAAAAGTACTTTCTTGCATATGGCCCCAATTCCACATTGTCTCATTTTTCAGAAGTTCATTCAGTGGATGTATCACTTCTGATAGGTTAGGTAAGTACCTACCCAGGTAGTAGATAATTCCTAGAATTCGCCGTAGCTCAGGAACAGAACTGGAACCCTTATTTCTTTGATGGCTCTTTCTCAGGATCTCGACTTATGCCGTGTTCTTCTGTCCTGTGTCCCAATTAGTTTAGCTGCTTCTGATGCAGTAAGCATTTCCCTTTATTCAGATTTAAACCAGCAGCCTGGATTGTTTCCAGCACATGAGCCAAGCGAGTGTTGTGTTCTTCCTCTGTACGTCCATATACCAGAATGTCATCCATGTAAGCGACTACCTCTTACAGGTTTTGCAATAGTTCTGTCATTTTCCATTGGAAGATCTCTAGTGCACTAGCAATGCCAAAAGGAAGCCTGCGAAAATAGTAGTGTCTTCCAAACGGTGTAATAAAAGTAGTTCACTTGGCACTATCCGGATGCAGAGGAATCTGCTAAAATCCACTTGCTGCATCAAGTAAGAAACCACTCTGGCACCAACTAATCTTGAAATAATGTCATCAAACATAGGAAGACATAAGTTTCTCTCTCTGGTCTGCTTTATTTAACAGTTTGAGGTCAACACATATGTGAACAGTTCCATCTTTCCTGGCTATTGGCACCATGGGCACGCGCCATTCTGTAGGCTCTGTAACCTCTTCAATAATACCACACTGTGCTATTCTATCCAGCTGGTCTTTCACTTTAGGAAGCATAGGAATTGCTATTCCGCTGGCTGCCTAAATACTGTAGGGTATTACTCCTTCCTTTAGTGTGATTCTGATGAGAGCACACTGTAAGAGACCTATTTCCCCGAAGGCACCTGTACATTCTTCCTCAAGTCTGCAGACTAATCCCATAGATACTGCAACATTGTGGCTCAACAGGTTATTGACCGGCAAACCCCCAATCACGTATGCTCTGAACTGGTACTCGGTGCCTTTTTATTCTGATTTGGCTATAAACTGACCCATACAGTTAAGTTCGACTCCCGGACTTTCCAGAATAGAGGTGGTGTGCTTAAACTGAGGAGGTTTATTTAAAGTCAGCTAAGCAGATTCAGAAATAACACTTGTGTCAGCTCCAGTATCAATTTTAAATTTTACTGTGGTACCGTTAAGTATGAGACCAACACTCCATGGCTCACTGATGTTGTCATAACAGGTAATTGTCCTGAGAAAGAATGATTCAGTGTCACTCTTTTCCATGGATATTTCTCTCACACTTTTTGTACGATACAGTACTACGTGTCTCTCTGATGTTCTAGTCAGATGAGATTAGTGCAGGATCAGAGCACTACTGAACCAGTGAGGTCTGCAGCCTTTTCAGATCTTACTATAGACAGGTGGGATAATTACCTATCCTGTAGCAGTATAGCTTATTTCATAAGCTGAACAGTGTTTTAATTGTGATATCGCTTTGTGAAGCTATATTATTATTATTTTTTTTGTTTTGTTTTATTGTTTTGTCAATGAAAGTCTGCTTATATGTTATGGTATGTATAAATACATTTTTTCAGCCTGGCAAAGTTAGCCATGCTGCACCAGTGTGCTGTGTCTGTGTCTTTCCAATTCCACGAGCTCCTGCACTGTAAATGGTCCCTCTGTACAGCACTTCCCAACACTTTGGTTCCACCTATACCAGTAATTTGGATCCACCTAGTGGTGATACATTAGAACACTCTGGCACATATCACCACAGATGTGAGGTACGAGTCAGATATTGGATGTACCAACCTTGCTAGAAGACTGTCCCTAAGTTAAAATGTTAGGCCAGCCCGGTGGTGCTAAGGGTTGAGGCGCCAGACGCCACACTTCGTGCCACGCCAGTGACCTGGGTTCAGGAATGAGCTCAGGTCATTGGGGGTCAGCTGGGAGGGGGAGGGTATGGAGTTGGATTGAGCTGCTGGCAGGCAGCTCTCCTTTCCCAGGGAGGGATTGGGTGCATCATGCAGCATTAGCAGCTCCCAGTGGAAACTGAGAGCATCACAGGTGACACAAGCACATTTTAGGGGTATGGGGCTGACAGTGGACATCCTGCAGGCGGGTGTGGGAGCACGCCCACACTGGATATCATTGCACATCTGCACCCCCTGGGACCACAGAACAAGGAAAATGGCCACAGCACCCAGGAAGGTGAAGATGGGTCCAATGGTCGACCCCCATGATCACAGTTGGATCTGCTCTAATCCTGCCTCCAGAACTCCTCCTCATCTTGGCCACCCTACTAAAGTCTTGATAGAGCACCAGTGGGAGGTAAGGTGGTCCCACCTTGGGTGGCTCAGAGCCAGGGGGGTTGGGGCTTTGGTAATGAGGGTAGAGGTATCCTGGGATGGCAGCATGGTGCAGAGAGACTTCAGGTGTAGTAGGAGTTGGCCAGTCCCCATGACTACACCAGACAGAGTCCTATGGGACCAGTGTAGGAGGGTAAAGAGAGT
This sequence comes from Neoceratodus forsteri, assembly GCA_016271365.2. NCBI lineage: Eukaryota > Metazoa > Chordata > Ceratodontiformes > Ceratodontidae > Neoceratodus > Neoceratodus forsteri. The sequence goes on along the minus strand of CM028130.1, from coordinate 1,189,783,957 downwards.
TGAGGGGGAGGCAAAATGTCAGAGGAGGAATCTTCTCTGTTTGTGAGCCATCCAAAGTGACTTGAGAGTGTGGCAGGTTGGCTCATGGGACTCCAGTCAGAGTACACTGAAAGTGAGGCAGTACAAAGTCCCTAGATTGACAACAAAGGACAGGAGCCAATTAGAAGAGACAAAGATACAGGGTGAGTGTGCCATTTCCTCCAGGGGTGAATCCTTAACAGTTTCAGGTGCCAGGGTCCTGTGTGGTATTGAATTAGAGTTGGACGAATACCTGTACTCCCTGCTGCAGCTCCTGGTTCACCTTTTGGGATTACTTTTACATTTCTGTTGCAACCCATAGCTAGAAGATCTAATCAGAGGTTTGCTTTTCCTTGAGTTCACAGTGCAACTGTGCTCCCAGTAACATGGCTCAGCAGGCAGATGCTTAGCCATTAAGGCATAAGTGGGGGAGGAGGTGGTTTTCTGAAAGACGCCGAATTAGAAGTGGTAGAGTGCTTGTGCTGCTTGATCTCAAGCAAAAAAAGCCTGGGAGTCAGCAGAACTACAGTATGTGAACATTCTGTGGCTCAAGCATGGTTTGGATATGAATTTGGAGGGTGTTGAGGAGAGTCATCACTAAACAGACCTGAAGAACAGGGATACTTGAGAAGAGAGCAAAACAGAGCTTGGAATCTAAAAGAAAATAAGGTTTTGATGAGAGATAGAGTAGTAGGGGTCTCCCCTCAAGGTGGTCACCTGGGGTTCTTGTGAGCCCACTCCAGGCTTCCAGGTGGTGAAGGAGAGTAGCCTTGGGCCATACAAGCAGAGCCACAAGGGGGTCAATGAGAAGGTATCTACCTTGCCTGATAATGTCATAAGCTCAGAGCGAGGACACATACAGTATGTGTGCTGAGTGTGACCAACCAGGTATGTGTCTGTTCCCTGTGAGGCCACATACAAAGTGTGCCCCACAGTGTGTTGGAGCTGAGGGTAGGCTGTTTAGAGCCTGGGGACAGTTTTCTTGTAAGGTCAGGTCTCCTTTAAAGGGTAGGTCATTGGACCCCTAGAACCTATAGGGTGGGTCCCTGCACCCATGTAGCACAATGCCTGTGCAGTCTTGGAGATTTGAAAATGACTACATGCATATAGTATCTACACTGGGGTGTATGTTATGTCAGGGACTATGGATTATGTAGTGAAGGCTCCTGGTAACCTAGGCAGCCCATAGGAAAATCCCTGTATAATGTATCCTGGAACATGTATATATTGGGGTACTCCACTTTTGGCAGCCCTCCCTCAGTCGTGACAAACTCCCCCTACAGGAGCTCATGCCCTATCTCTTGTCCATTAAAAGCACAAGGGGCATTTCATTTCCAAATCTCCCTGAGTCAACCTTCTCCCCAGCAACAGCCAAGAATGCAACTGCTAGTATGCCTCACTATTCTTTTAACCCTTTTTTCCACCTTGATGCTTCCCTCCTCATTACACTCTACCCACAGAGCCCATGACAGACTATTAAAAAATTTTAGTACAAACTGCCTAAAATCAACATCGGCCCCATCATCCCCTCCGTTTGAAGACTGCTACTGTAAATCATGCTTTGAGCCACCATGGCAGTGCAGCACCTACCCCTCCCTCCTCCACTCACTAATCTACTCCTACTAACTAGCAAATACCCTAAGAGAACTAATGTCTGCAAAAGTTGTTCTCTTGCCATGAAACAACTCAGAATGCAGGCACCTCAATTGATCTGGCTGCTCCTACTCTTATTCGGGAACATACACCCCAACCCTGGGCCCAAAGACATGAATACTAGTATGTCTGTGAAACAAAGTCATCTGTGGATTGCTTCTATCAAAATATGCAGTTTGTCAGCCAGATTTGATTTGCTACAAGTGTGAATAACCTAACAAATCCCAGACATCTTATCCGTGATTGAGACCTGGCTCACCCCAAAAACACTTGATACTGACATCCATCTAAATGGCTATAACTCCTTTCGATTGGACAGAATTGGCAAATGGGGGCTGTGTCATTTTAAAGATCACCTGCAGGACCAGGCCATCTCTCCTATGAAATCAGGCAGCAATGTACAAATTCTACCTGTCAAAATAATCCTTGGGACCCATGGAAAGGGCATTACTATAATCTCCACCTATATCAAACCCAAGGAACAGGCTGCAGGTTCTAATGTGCTCATTGAATACCTCTCTAACTGCCGCCTAAACTCAGAGGTAATTATGGTGGGCGACCTCAAAATAAACTGACTGTCCCCTGATGCTGCATCTTACAGAGATGCCATCACCTCCTTAAACATCTCCCAGCTTGTTGAAACTCTGATGCATACCAACTACTGCTTCAGATCCAGTACCCTGTTGGACTGGCTACTGACTAATCACCTGGTATGAATCACCCAAACGGACATTCTTCCTGACACCATAAGTGACCACTCCCCCATCCTCTGCACCTGGTCGAATAAGTCTTCAAAACTCCCAGCTAAAGAGGTGACTACCTGCATCTTGCAAAGAGGGCTACTTGGTCCCCTAAAAGAGCACCTCTGCCAACTTGATTGGTCCCCATCTACTCAATAATTGACATTGACAAGGCATTAGACAATTTTTTTATGACTTTTAACTCAGCCTACGATATCTTTGCACCCCTCATCACTAGGAATTTCAGAGGTTCCCACAAGACGTGAATAACTCCCTCACTCATTGATCTCATATATACCAGAGACAACCCCTGACATAAAGCCAAATGCACGGGTGCACAATCTGATCTCCAAACCTACTGTGCAGCCCATAATAATTGTACCCAGGCCATTCATTAGGCCAAATCACACTTCTTTAGGACCAAATTAGACAATTCCTGGGGCGAAAGACCACAAATTTTGGGCAAACATAAAAATGCTAACAGGGAGTCCTAATAGATCTCCTTATGCCCTGCTAAACCTAAATGGAAATATAACCCAGGACCCAAAAACCACTGCTAACACTTTTAACAGGGCCTTCACTGACCTCCATGAAGTGCTCTCACCTAACTACCTCAACCCTGTCGATAAAGATCAAAGCACAACATCAGCTGTCTCTACCCCTAACCAGGGTACCCCTGCCCCACCATTCTACCTCAGGGTAATCAAAGGCTCTGAAGCCAAAAAATATCTATCGCAAGTACTTCGCAAATCCAGGCACAGTAGCAACGGCTTAAATGTGAAACTACTAACGCTCACCTTAGATGAGATCCTGGCCCCCTTAACGAGAATTCTTAACCTCTCACTTATCACTGGTCAATTCCCCAAACTCTGAAAAGCCACAATTCTAACACTAGTTTTCAAATTTGGAGACAGGACCATATAGACAAACTACCGGCTAGTTTCAATCTTACCCCATATCTCTAAAGTCTTGGAACGCATAGTCAATGACCAGCTAATCGACCATCTCGATAAGTATCAACTTCAGTGTAAAGAACAGCATGGTTTTCAAAAGCTACACAGCACAACTGCTCTTGTAGAGTTCACTGGATTCATATCTGACTCTCTGGATCATGGGCACTTACTGGGGGCTACTTTTATTGACCTCATTAAGGCCTTTGATACAGCTAATAATAAATTCTTACTAGCCCAACTACGTGAATCTACCATGTCCTCCACCTCCCTGAGTTGGTTCTGCAGCTATCTCACCGACTGGGTTGAACAGGTTAAAATTGGCAAAACCCTCTCTAACAGACAAAATACTAGCATAGGTGTTCCTCAAGGGTCCATACTAAGTCCTTTACTGTTCAGTCTTGTTCTAAACAATCTCTCTTAAGTATGCCTAGACAAAATCCTGTTATATGTGGACAATGCTGTCCTCTATTCTAGCCATCCTGACCTCAATTCTCTTGAGCAGTCTTCAGAGGAACTTAAAACTTGTTGAAGACTGGTTTACCACTGCATGGTTGCTACTTGGGGGAAGGGAACATTGTTTAACTAGGAGTAGCACACTAAGCCGAAGTTTATTTCCAGATGCGACCTTAGAGCACAAGGAAGTTAAGTGACTTGCTCAGGATCACACAGTATGCACCTAGGCGGCTGTGGGATTCAAATTCAGGTCTCCAGATCTGCAGCTCAGAGCCTTAACCCTCTGTGTTATACTGCCTGCTAAGCATTACTCAACTTAACTATAAGAAAACAAAAACAATGTTTTTCACCTCCTTTGTGACAAAAATAAATTAGCCTACCTATCTATCCATAACAAACAAAATGAAATTCTTGAGATGGTGCACAACTTTGAGTACCTTAGGGTTATTCTGGACAGCACCTTATCTTACTCTCTACATGTCGACAATGTCTCTAAGACAGTATGCAGGAAAATCACACAGCTGTATAGGCACAGACATTGCCTTACTACCAATGCCCTTAAACTAGCAATAACCAGCTCAGTGCTGTTATAGAATACGGCCTCGTTGTCTGCAGTTCAGCACCTGAAACCACCCTGAAAAGAATTGTCCTTGCCCTAAACAAGTCTTGTAAGCTAATCCGGGGGGTTCTGCGCCTAACCCACACTTGTGGCCTATTCACACTTACAGACTGGCTGAACCAGGACAACCGTATCCAGTATCAACTCTGTCTCCTGGCCAAGAAAGCCACCCTTGGTCTTACCCCTCCTGAAGTCCAGTCTATGCTATGCCAGTAAGCCCCTCCCAGGCTGACCAGAGGATTTCACAGCACTCAATACAAAGTCCCCTTTCGCTGCATGACCTAAGGGCAACGGTCCTTTGGCTATCGTGTGCCAAAGTGACTAAAATTACTCCCAGGTGACCTCCTCGTCGAACCCAAGTTAGGATCATTCAAACTAAAACTCCGTTCCTACCTCACCTAGCAAATGACTTGCTCATGCTCCCAATAACAAAAGTTGTTGGCCTAGGCTGCTGAACCTACCTCACCAGCACTTTATACCCATGGCCTGTCTACTGACCTCTCTCTCCCTCTCCCTTTATTGCCCAACCTGCTCCTTACTTGTCACCCTCCCTCCCCCTCTTAGACTCTCCTACCACCTCTCCCATGACCCTGTCTCCCACTCCCCTCTATATTACCTCTCCCCCTGCTTCCCCTTCTATTCTTCCTCCTTCCTCCCCCCTCCCCCACACAGACCCTACCCTTCATCTACTATATCTACTAAACACCCTCCAACCTCCCCCCCTCTCCATTCACCCTGCTCACTGACAAAGGGAAACTTGGCTTCTCGTGTTCCCTGCCCTGAATCCTCCCACTCTTTTCCACACTCCTCTCTATATCTAGCACCATTTTTTCAGCTATTCTGAATACACTATAGCCTCACAGAGTGGAACTACTCCTGCTCTATTGTTATTGATGTATTTACTCTCATCTGTGACCTATTTTGTCACCCATAGATGCTTGTTACTTGACTGTATGATCTTTACTGTTCCTGTTTATGGTTTAACCTAAATACCCTTGCCTTGACTGTGTGTATCCTTAAGTGTATTTTTCCTACCCAATGTAGAACCTTTGCAAATAAACTACTAGCTCAAAGGTTGTAATGCGAGACTTGAATGAATAAATAGACAGATAGATAGATAGATAGATAGATAGATAGATAGATAGATAGACAGATAGATAGATAGATAGATAGATGCATATCCCTCAGGGGACTGAACTACAGTATGTGTATAAGCGGCCAATAAAATATTATTTGTGCTGACTCTATCTCAGTGTGTGGACAGTGGCCTTATTAATTTGTTGCCCTGTATGTTAACTATTCAGCTGTTGTTAGGGACCTTTCAACTAGACATATAAGAACCCTGGCAGATACCCCATCCAGAGAGTGGGATCCGCTGTAACTGATTTTTGGGCACTAGCAACATGTTCTTTTAAAACTCTAGACTCTTAGCCAGCCTTTGTCAACACCCTATATGGGAAATTCCTGAACTATCCTAATAATTAACCAAGAGGTCATTGTATTGTCACAGGGGTAAACAATGGCAGAAAGGATTAGCATTTGAGTATGTAATGTGCTGGATAGAAGGATGCAGGGGGCAATATATTCTTAGACAGTCAGTCATCACCACTTCAGGTATCCCCCCCGCCCCCCAATAGCTCAGAACTAGCTAGTGGGATGGAAAAGGAGAACTTGCCAAAGGGGAACCAAGGGGTTATTAAACAAAAATAAAACAACAGTAATTTATCCACATTTCTTTTTGCATGTTTGTGTGAAAACATCATATGCATCAAGAAATCCTTCTTGAAAATCAACTTTACCAAGCCCTTAGTAAATCACTTCAAAAATATTAGATCTTCATGCAGTTTGGAAATAAAATTGTCAGTATTCCTAATTTTGGGGAAGAAAATGTTTTCTTCTTCTCATCCTGTACTTATACTCCCTCTGCACAGTGATCCCCTTCCAACTGACCCCCCAGCCATTGTCACCCAGCCCCACCATCATCCCTTGCCACAGGACTGTGGCAGGTGCCTGGGGAGAGGTGAGGTGCTAGGTGCCTCTGCCCTCTGCGCCACTTGGCCAGCCTTTGGGGAAGAAAACTTAAAAGGTATGTTCAGCACTTGTAGTCCCAGATTCCACAGTCCAGCCTCCAGAGCCAAAAGGCCCCATTGTTTTATAGGCATGTAGTCCTACTGCAACTAGTGCTCTCTTCTGTTCAAAGAGAAGGTAATACTGTATCTAATTAAAGTGTCCCCTATTTTTACCTATTGCTTTTTAACTAGGGCAGTGATGTTCTGTTTTATATGCTAGTTTTACTCAGCCGTTGCTGGCATGGGACCATTAACAGTTCACAGCAGGGTTCCACTGATCACCGAAAGAGAGTAGAGTCAAAGTCATGAACTGCCAGAGCAGCTCTGCAGTTCATGACTATGACTCTTATCTCTCTCTTTCAGATCAGTAGGAACTCCTGCTGTGAACTGTTAATGGTCCCATGCCAGCAACGGCAGAGGCAACATATAGGCTGCAGACAGAGAGAGACGGTGCTCAAATGGCATGTAACTCCATTCACTACAGAAGGAAATGATTTCCTTCAACATGTAAACACAGAGGGATTCCAACCTGATTACCTAGAATCAAAGACAAGATAATCGACTGGAACAGCATGTAAACCTAGTGTATATGAAATAAAGAGGTGTCCTCTGGCTGTGATCCCACTTCTTGCATCTGTTTCTGTTTTTATTAAAAAGCAATTTTCAAGTATATGGGAACACTTCCTGTCCCTTGGCCCATGTTCAGAAGGAAGCCATAGCCCCATCCCCCCAATGCCGACTGTCTTCCCCCAGGGTTTGCCCCACCCCAGCAGGGCCCGCGGAGGTACTCCAGGCCCCCACCGAAGACAGGATCCAGTTCTGATCAGCACCATGGCTAGTCAGGAAGTGGGATCTGTGAACCACTCCTTCATCTAGCTGGGAGATCCTTTGTTTCCACCATTTTTCCTCTCTCAGAGGTGGGGCATGCAATGATGCCAGTGATGGTGCTTGCATGCTCCCATGCACGTCCCATCGGGCATCTGCCCGCATCTGCCCACCGCAGACAGCATCGGTGTGCCAGCCCCCAGCCTCCACTAGGGACCAGGCAAGCATCGACAACTGATCGCCCCTCCTCCCCGGAGAAAGAGAGCTGTCCCTGGGATGCTCGATCCTTCTCCTCTCCGGCCGACCCCCGGCGACCCGATCACACCATGAACACAGGTTGCTGGTGTGGCAGGAGGTAAAACAGGATGCCTCAGACCCCACACCACTGGGCCGGCTACAGGAACACTTTTTAAACTGCAATACTCAGACACAATCAACTTATATTTTATTATCTATATTTCTCACTCCTCATTCTTTATTAATGAGGACATTTACATGAAAACAAGGTCTGTGTCTCAGATGTCATCTAATTTTCCTGCTCTCTCAAATCCCACTAAACACACAATTTTATGTCTGTGACATCATAATCTGTTGCTGTGGAAATACGGTAACTTATCTCACCAGCAGATGATTATGGCTTCAGTGGTGGGGAGATCACGGCTGCTGCTTTGATTTCAGCAAAACATTCAATCATGTTGACTGCAACATATTCATTTAATGAAAGCACTTGAAATCCATCCTGCATTAATTCATTGGGTAGCATCCTTACTGAGGGAAATGGATGCAAAGAGTCAAACTACATTAGATAAAATCATTTTGGTGTGAGGTGATGGGTGGAGTACCCTAGGAAACCAAACTTGGCCCCCTGTAGTCTGTATTGATGGTAAGCAATATTAGTACAGAGTACGTGGATGAGACTACTTTGCATAGTTCTCACTCCAAACATCGAGGTTGGCCAGCTCCCATTGGATCTGGATTTGGTAGCAGAGTGGATAGATTTGAACTACATTCATATTCCGTAAAGGGTTTCAAAAAATTGAAGTACTCACAGTATCACTTCCCAGATATAAGAGTATTCAGAAATGTAATACAAAGGGGATTGTGGTTGAGTCCCAAAGTCTGTTAGGAGTTATAATTTGTGAGGACTAGAAATGGGATCCTCATATTGAGTGGACAGTAAAGTAGGTTAGTAATAGGGTTTGTAACTGTAAGGTGTATTACTTTTTCAAGTACTTCTCCATCCTTGCTAGTGACTGCACAGAGCTTTCTGGAACAAGTTTCCAAAAGTAACAGAAAGTAATAGAAAAAGTAACTTACCCAACACTGCCCATACCCCATCTGGCTGCACCATCCTGCTAGCCATTGATTAAACTCCTTGATCCTCTGCCTCCTTGCAGTACTCACTTTTGGCACAGGCCACACCTTTGAAAAAGCTATAGATTGAAAACACAGACTGCAACAAAACCTAGCAAGCTCCCTGAATCTTACCTGCACCTCCAACAGACTATTCCCCTCCAAATCGTTTGTCCCCAGGTGGAACACCAGGTGTGTTTTCCCATCCTGTTGTTTACCCCATAAGGGAATATGGTGTATTACCTCTAGAGCTGTCATACCTGGCATGCACTCCACCCAAACTGCACTTCTCCTGCCTCCCCGCCCCCCCATCTGATTCCCTTTATTATTGAGTCCCCAGTGAGTAGGACCCTATCCCCCCTTTTCCTTCTGTTTATTCTTTATTTCATTTACCTTTCTCCTAGCTTCTGACATCCCTTTTACCTCCCTTTTCTCATCATCCCCTTTGCCTGTCTCATCACCCTGAGCTCTGACCTGTTCCTGTGCCTCTCCCTGCTGTCCCTCTCCACTGCCGCTGTCTGCTGTTCTGCTCTCCACCACTTTTCTTTCAGTGATCACTACCCCCTCTTGCATGTGTTCCATCATATTTCCTTGTTGAGCGTGTAACCTCATCCTTCACCTCTTCTATTTCGCCCACTAGACCGGTGCGTGCTGCCTTTCACCCCTTGGAGCTTGACCCTTTTGAGGGTGTGTTCACCCCCTTGCCCTTCCACTTTTGTTTACTTTCCTCCTGGTTCCTTCCCAAGGAGGCATCCCCCTTCCCCCTACCTGCAGAACTTTCCTTTGTTTTTGCTTCTCCAACTTCACATAAGTCCTCCTCCTCCTCCTCCCCTCCCTTCTCCTGCTTCTGTTCCTCTTCATGTGTCCCCAGGGTAGCAAATCTGTTTACATGCTCTCTGCCGACTTCTCAAACCCCTCTAACTGAGACACCTCTCCATGCTTTCTTCCCTTTTTCTTTCAGTGCAGGCCTAGCACCTCTGTACCTTATCTCCTGCCATTCCCCCTGGTCCCTCTTGGCTACCTCCCACATTTACCTGAGCAACCTGCTGCCATCCTTATGTCCCCCTTTACCCCACCCTCCCTGCTTGTTTACCCTTTTGTTCTCTTCCAGTCCTCTTCCCTTCTGCCCTCATCATTTGTTGTCCTTGTTTGTAGACTCCCCGCATCTTCCCCTGTGTTCTGTCTTCTACTTCCTCACCCCTTGTTCTTGCTACAGACCCCCACCAGTCCTCCCCTCTGTCCCTGTCCCCTTATCCTGATTAGTGTCCACCTCAACCACCCCACCTGCTCTCTTAGCTGCACAGTCTGTCTACATACCATGCAGCCCCTCAGGTTCCATGCTATAGCCAATGCAATGGCCGTCCCACATCCATTGCTCCCTATCACCCTCCCAGTGCTGCCTCATGCTCTTGCAGCCTTTACAGCCCATGGACCGTACCCAGGACCTTCCTGCCCTCCATTCACACTACCCCTCCATCTTCACCGCTCCTCCATTTTCCCATTATTGTTTCCAAATTCTCTTAAATACCCTCCAATAATGCTTAAATACTGAGCTGTTCACAGCATGCAGGTTACAGTTTCCACAGTCCCAATGCAGTTTCCTCTGGATGCCCTATCAGAAAAACAGTACCTACAATTTCAGTATCTTAGATGCAATTCCTTGTGTAAATGTCCCTCCAATGACCTTTCAAAAAACAGCACCTACAATTACAGTATCCTGAAAGCAATTTCTTGCTTAAATGTCCCTCCAACCAATGAATCCTTTGTCCCAAAGTTCGCCTTGCTGTCACTCCGTTTGTTTTACCCTCCTGCCCCCAACTGATAGGTGAATCCTCTACTGGGAGGGGCCCAGAAAGACCATTCAGTAATGGAGGTGGTGTGGGGAGGGTGGGTGGGAGAAAACACAGCCCTCCGATCCTCCGTGGCCCCTTGTGCGTCTCTGCTCACCAACAGTTCTTACTTACAGCTCCTCTGTTGCTATGTGATGGCTGGGTGCAGGCTTCTATAGCCCAGCCAGCTTTTGAAAATGAGCACCCTTATTGGTGATTGGCTACTGCTCCAGCAGTAACTCAGTTCTGCAGCTCCTGCCACCAACTGTCTTGGCCACAGCTCTCCTTGTGCTGCTCCGGCCACCAACAGTCCTGATGGGACTACGGCCACTGAAAAACTTCCCCGGCTCTGCAATGGGGATGGCAATGGCTGCCCTCAATCCTCCGTGGCTCCCCTTGTGCAGCTTCAGCAACCAACAGTTCTTGCAGCTCTTCTTTTGCTGTCAGCTGGCTAGGCACAGGCTTCTTATAGCCCAGCCAGTTTTTGAAAATGCGCACCCTTATTGATGATTGGCTACCACTCCAGCGGTAGCCCAGCTCTGTGGCTCCTGCTGCTGACTGTCCTGGCCATGGCTCCCCTTGTGCAGCTCCAGCCTCCAACAGTCCTGATGCAGCTATGGCTGCCAAAAACTTCCCTGGCTCTGCAATGGGGATGGCAATGGCTGCCCTCAACCTCTGCGGCAACGGCCGCCCTCGATCCTCCATGGCTTCCCTTGTGCAGCTCCAGCTACCAGCAGTTCTGACAGCTCCTCTTTTTCTGTCTGCTGGCTGAGTGCAGGCTTCTTATAACCCAACCAGCTTTTGAAAATGCACACCCTTATTGGTAATTGGGTACCGCTTCAGTGGTAGCCCAACTCTGCAGCTCCTGCCACTGACTGTCCTGGCCATGGCTCCACTTGTGCGGCTCTGGCCACCCACAGTCCTGATGTGGCTATGGCCACAAATAAACTTCCCTGGCTCTACAATGGGGATGGCAATGGCTGCCCTCGATCTTCTGCGGCTCCCCTTGTGCAGCTCCGGCCACCAACAGTTCTTACAGCATCCCTGTTGGACAGAGCGTTGCTGTAAATATTATTTTAAGCATCAGCACCCTAGTGGAAGCAAAAAAAAGGTATAATAATCTCCAGCCACTGCTATTACATTCACAGCAGTGGTGGTGGTATTTACATCAATAAATGGGTTGGAATACTTATGAAGCCTTGTACCCAGTCAATCAGGATCAATGCAACTTCCAAGTTTGGCAATATACTTTGGCAGGGATTTAAAACAAAAGTATAGCTCAGAAAATGATGATTATAGCAGTCTTTGACTCTGACATTGGCATGGCAAGGTATGTGGGAACAGGAACAGGAACAGGCTGCAGATAAACTTTGCTGGTCACCTTTAGGTGAGGGTTGGACCCCTCCCCCACGGGTCCCTCCAGAATGTAGGATGAATCTTGTGCCAGGGTACTACATGCACACTGCTAAATGCCAAAAAAGAGGTGCCTTTCAGCACAGCATCTTTCTTTAGAACATGACTTTGTACCTGCAACAGTACAATGTTGTCAAGTACTCACAATACAGTGAGCCCTCGAGCAAAAGGGAATTTTAGCATACTTTGAATACCCAGCTCGATTGAAAATGTAGAGCATGGAAGGATTCATCGCCTTCCAGGCCTGGAGGCAGCAACTAAATTTTTGGGATCCCTTGGCATAAAGCCGGACAATCTACAGAAACAATTCAAGGTGCAAGATCTGCAGAACAGAACATGGAAACAGTGAGAACAATCCTGCAGATCCCCAGTGAAAGCATCCACAGCAATCTGGGATTCAGTCACATCCCATGCTACTAAGCCTATACCATCAACAACAGCAGACAAAACTTCACCCACAGCTGCTCCGTCCATGTCTTCTACAGCCACCTGAGCACATTTATACTACTGTACAAACATTCACAAGCATTGGAGGCTTCATTCTGAGTAAACATTAATAAAATTACTGGATGCCGACTCTGACTATTTTTCTCTCATTGGACCCTCTCTACACAGGATTGTAGACATTTCTCCCAATCCTAATATCAGTTGGGGTGTGAAAGTACATGCTCAGGGTCCAGGGGGTTGGACAGCGGAGCTAAGTACATGAGGGGGAATCTTGTGCCACGGAGTGGGGGATGCTCTGGGGAAGTCTGACCCATCTTCTGACTAAAACATAACCCTGTATGCTGGGATTGGATGGGAAGGTAGTCACTGGCCTGATTCTTGAACACAGACAGTGAACTAAAGCCCTTCAGCAAAAACAATTACCAACTCTACAGCCCATGAGCTAAATCACCTAGGTGGTGAGGTGAAAGCCTAGTAGTGAGGAGGCATGCTCATGTAAGGAGGAGGTATGTCTGGAAGGTGCCATTTTAAAAGAGCATGAACTCATGTTATAAGATAATGGCATAGGTGACTGCACAGAGGAGGGGATCTGCCCATCTCAATGATCAGTGGAAGGCCCTTGCTGAAAAGAGACCCTTACTTTTTTGAGTTTCACTTCGATGAAATGCACGGTGGTCATACTGGAGGGCATTAGTGACCCCCCCACCACCGATTCAGCCTGACAAAAACATACAGCGACAGAAAGGGCAAACTGAGATCTTTACAGATTGGCCTGAGTTTGTAACCCAAAGACGACAACTTTTGTTGTAATAGCAGGGCAGGAGCCTTGAGCCCCACTAAGTCAATCAGCTTGGTCTTTTTGTTTTTTTGTTTAAAGCTATTGTGTCATCAGAAGACAATAAGGGAGGGGGTCGTAGGTCCCCTGGGGATTTCCTTGTCCATGCAGTGCCAGGTGTGTCATCTTCCTCCATAGTTAATACCTGCCTTTTATGGCTTCCTGACCTTGGGGTTGTGCGGGGGGGGGGACACTCCCCCTGCTGAAGTGCTTTACCTGCTGTCTCCTCTGCTTCTACTAGGGAGCTGGGGGCTGCCTTCAACTAGATGACAATTTAACTTGAGCTTGATTTGTGAGCCAAGTATGAGCTGGTTCTCCCTTTTTTTGTTTTCTTTCACAACTACTCAAGCTGTGGAACTATAGTGTCTCACTCCTATAAGATCAGACTGAAACACTTCTCTTAATACCACAGCTGTTACTACTCTTCAGCCTTGACTAGATTTCTAACCCAGGCTGACAGGGTTTACTTCTGTGTTTATGAGAATCTCTGGTTTTCATTCTTAGGAGGAGTACTAGGCCATTGTCCAAATTTGGCACTTCTAACTGTCCAATGGGGAGCAAATGGTTGCAGTGCGAAGTTTTACTTCTACTGGGATCCCCTTCTGGCAAACTGTGTACACTGGCAAGTCCACAGGTTTTTCTGTGACCACATAGGGCATGTTGTCCCACTGATCTGCAATTTTATGTTCTGCTGGCAACCTCAAGTTCTGGACCGAGACTCTGTCTTCAGGAAGTAACCCTTGATCTCTGACATGTTTGTTGTATATTGTTTTCTTTGCCAAGTTTCTCTTAGTAGACAATTCTGCAGTTAGCCTGTAGACATTGTCCAATTGCTGTTTTAGCCATTGAGCATCTTTAGTGTAAGACTCTACATTGCCTCCATCAGAAGACATTCCAAATGCAAGGTCCACCCAAGAGCCTGGCCTCCCTTCCAAATATGAGCAGATATGGGGATTTCCCCATGGTATCGCTATGAGTACAACTGTATGCATGGGTAAGCATGCTCACTTGTTGACACCAATTCCATTTTTTTACGAGGGTCCAACGCGCCCAACATATTCAACAAGGTTCCATTGAGTCTCTCTGGTTGTAGATCACCTTGAGGGTGGTAAGGAGTAGTATGTGACTTCTTAATTCCTCAGAGAGAAAACAACACCTTGATCAGCTGGCTTTCAAATTCCTGCCCCTGGTCAGAATGAATTTTAGTTGGCAGTCCATAATGAGCAAAGTACTTTTCAACCAGAATCACGGCTATGGTTGTGGCCTTGTGGTCTTTTGAAGGAAATGCTTGGCATACCAGGAGTAGTGAATTCTCACCACCAGGATGTTGGCAATGTTCTTTTTGTCTGGCTCCAAGCTTGAAAAGTCAATACAAACCAAGTCCATGGGGGATCATGTAGTAATGTTCACCAAAGGGGCTGCTTGGGTGGGCAGCGTTTTCTGCTGTATGCATCTCATACACTGTTACAATAGTTATCCACCTCCATGCTCATCTGGGGCCAATAGCACTTTCTTCTAACTTGGTCCAACATTCTGTCAATGCCCAAGTATCCTAGTTCATCATGTAGGGCTTTGAGAGCCAGTTTCTAGACCCTGACTAGTAGTAACAATTGGTTTAGGCTCCTCAGCCCTTCATTGCTCTGTGGCTCTCTGTAAATGACACCTTTGTGCACTCTCAATTCACTCCACTCTCTCAGTAGCAGGGAGGTGTCAGAATGATTAATTTTGACAAATCCTGGGCTTTTTCATTGTTGGAGGGTTTTAACAATGTCTCTGATTGCAGGATCCTCCATTTGTTCTTTTCTCCAGTTTTCTGGGTTCATTTGTGGGAAAGTGGGTTTCCTGAGGGACATTACATAGTAGGTCAGAGGTATGCAGTCTGATGAGGTGCCCAAGTTGTCTACCAGGCAAGGTAGTTTACTGGAGTTTGGTAATTCTTCATAGTCATATCTTCTGCACAAAGTCTGAATGGCAATCTCTGGAATTCAAATCTATTCAGGCTCTGACACCCATGAGTGGGGACTTCTGAATAGCACATCAGTGTTGCTTTTTCTGGGGTGATACTTCACACAATAATTGTATGTCCAGGGGTAGACAACCAGTGATGGCCTGCAGTGTCCATCTTTGCTGTCATCAGCACATAGGTGAGGGGCTCATTACTGATGTGAACTGTGGTGTGGGCCCTGTATAGATACTCGTGGAATTGATCAACACTTGCCCATTTGAGTGCTAAAAACTCCAGCTTCTGGACTGGGTAATTTCCTTCTGAAGGCAACAGACTGTGACTGGCATAAGCTATTGTCTGGAGCCCTTGTGGATGTTCCTAATATAGTGCTGCTCCCAAACCACTGAGACTGGCACCTGTGAGAGGCACATATGGCTTTCTGGGGTCTGCAGAAGCCAATGTGGGGATATTGGTTAATTGTCAGATTATCTCTTCAAATGCTTCATCACAAGCTCAGGTCTATCTGGGGCCAAAAGTTTCATGCACTCTGTAGTAAATTGTTCCAGGAGTGAACTGTGGCTCCCTCTTGTTTATCTGGTTGGCAGGAGGATACCCTTAGTCAGGTACTGCAGAGGCTTGATGATCTCGGTGTAATATTTAATGAACCTGCAGTAATAGCTAAAGAGTCCCAAGAAACTCTGCCGTTCTCTCAATTGGGTGGGTTCCAGCATGGTCATGATGGCCTGGACATAGGATTAGTACAGATGCCATCTTGGCATGTGACCCACGTACTTGACAGAAGTCTGGAAGAACTGGCACTTATTGACGGACCTTGATGCCATACTCTTCCAGTCTGACAAGCACTCTGAACAGTCAAGCTTCATGTTCATCCAGGGTTCTCCTGAATACAGTAATGCTGTCCAGGTAAACAAAGCATTCCAACAAGCTCATATCACCCACTGCTCTCTACATCAGCTGTTGGAATGCGGTTAGTGCACTTGAGATCCCTTGAGGCATTTGGAGGAACTTGTAGCACCCCAGGGGGCCATCTTTTCTCAATCTTGTGAGGTGGTGGGGATTTGATAGTAGCTAGACCTCAAATCTATCACACTGAAACACTGACTTCTGGTCAGACAATCTAGGACATCTTGTACTTGCAGCATTATGTATTGGTCAGGTACAGTTCTTTTGTTTAGATTATGGTAGCCCACACACATTCTGATAGCCCACTCTTCTTCCAGACAACCTCAACTGGTGATACATAGGCACATCTAGGTTCCTGAATGATATCTGCGGCCATCATCGCCTGAAAATACTTCCAGATATCATCTATGTCTGTGGGGGCCAATCATCTCAAGCTCTCCCAAAAAGGGTTTCTCATCAGTGACCCTGATGTGGTGCTGTACACCCTGGGTGCATCTAATGTCTCATTCCTCCAGGAAGATAAATTCTGTACAATGTGCCAATTTCTTTCAAATTCTGTTCTGCCACTCTGTGGGCAAAGAGGGGTCTACAAACTCAAGCAATGAAGGATCCAACTGCACTAGAGCTGGGCTATCTATCTTTTGTGGCTGCACTTCCAGATAGCACACTAGAGCTTGGTAAGGGTCTGCCCCCTTTGGATGGTCACTGGTCTGTTACATTTGTCACATGAACTGTTACTTGTCAGATACATGCATGAGCTTTAGTGGGCAGTATGCTAGGTTTGACTATGAGCTCCTCTAGCAAACCAGCTTCCTCTGGGCCATCCAGCATTAGCAGCTGATTGTGACAGGATCCTTTTAGGTGCAATACTCCATTGACAGCACATTCTGCTTTGCGAGGGTAACACCACTTCAGATCAGTCTAGGCACTAAACAGTTCCCACAGATTCATCTTCAGGTAGGACAGGGGCTTGTAAATGTAAACATATTTGACAAGTCCATGGAGAGGCACTGGTGCTTTCCCATGTCAGGCTTCAAACTCTTTACATAGCTATCCCAGGTGGTGAAACGTATGGGCATTGGTTCCTACATGACCGAAATCTCTCAGTACATACTCGTCCATGGGCACACCAGAGCATATGTCTCCACATCAGTAGGAGTTCCAGCAATGTTCACAGGGAAGGAGATCAGATGTGAATCAGGTCCAGATGGGGGTGTGAGGTTTCAGTGAGACCCCACACGTCCAAACCTTCAAGTGGCTCCAACTTTGCATGACAAATACTTATTGTAATAGTCTTCGAACACTGTTATGATTAGGGAACTATTATTTCAAAGGCTATGCCTGTAGTTCATTGGACAGCAACAACCAGCTACACCCATGTCCTGAGCTATTTAAGCTAGCTTTCTCCAGCCTCACTCAGAAGCAATGATTCTTTGCTACAGCAGGAGGCTCTGCTTTCTGTTTGGTTTATGACTCCAGCGACTTTCTATGTCAGTATTTTGTTTTTGTGCCTTCTTGGCTGCAGTTTGTGCTTCTCTCAGTCAACTATTCCTGCTGCACTCCTATTCTCATGTACCTCTTGTGTTACCTTTTACTCTGGTTCTTCTGTTCTAGTTTTCACAGTGTCCTGCTTTATGTCATTCTTTTGACCCGTGCTATTTCTGTGTCCCATTTTTGCTGTTTCTTCCATACCATTTGCAATCTCCCAATTCAACTACAATCCTTAAATGCTTTCAGTTGGTTACCAGCAAGGCAGCATCTCATTTTTTGTGTTCTGGTGGTTTCATTAGTTGTTCAGTTCAGCAGCATGCTGCTTCCTAGTTTCCAGTTCTCATATGCTCCTGTTTTTCCTAGCAGTTTCATTCATTGTTCTCTACTGTCTCAGCCTTCCTGGCCTGTAGTGCATCAGCAAATAACACTTACCTCTGTTATGGAATTTATTGGCATGCATTCATTATTCAGTCTAAGCACGCATCATTTAGTCTCACACAATGTATTAGTTGTCATCTGATGTCTCAGTTAGTCATTCAGCCTTGCCTATGTTTTGTTTCTACTTTGTGCTCATTGCCTTCAGGCTTTGCCATCAGCATTCAACTACTCCTGCACTCGGACAAATGCCAGCCACAACCATAGATAGCTTCCAAGACTCACTGCTCTTTATGCTGATGGTCTCGCTCTGCTTCCTTGAAGTCCACATCTTAAGGATGGGCCCCTCCACTTGGGCAGGGACCTTCTCTTTCTGCCCTTCGGGTGAGAATGTCTTATGGTCTGGGGAAGCCCAGGGGAAAGCTTTGTCCATGCAGATTCAATCAAAATCAATCAATCAAAATCTTTATTTAACCAGGCAAACATCATTGAGCAGAATTGCAGAATTGGGCAGAAATGAGATGCTGCCTTGCTAGTAACCAACTGAAAGCATTTAAGGATTGTGGGTAGCTGGTCCATTCCACTGGGGTGTCAAACAGACGAGGCATACTGATGAGTCCTGGTAGGATGAAACACGTGTCTATGTCTTCTGTTAGCACCCTTTGCAAACTGTGTGAGAGCCCTTTCGGCACCATGCAATTATGCTTAAAGTTGGACCAGCCTAACATTCTGTGGTGATTTGCATATGCAGCCCATGATGCTTTGCATTGTGGGGGCATGTGTGATTTTGTATTTTCTTGAAACTTGGCTTCCCAGCCAAATGCCCTTTGGGGTAACCCTTGCCTCAGTGTTTGCGCACAGAGGTTCTTTGTCTTTTAAATAGTTTTTTATTTTAATGGGTTCACCACAATATATCCAAGGCACACTGCCTTAAGGGTAGCTGGTCCATTCCACTGGGGTGTCAAACAAACGAGGCATACTGATGAGTCCTGGTAGGACGAAACACGTGTCTATGTCTTCTGTTAGCACCCTTTGCAAACTGTGTGAGAGGCCTTCCGGCACCATGCAATTCTGCTTAAAGTTGGACCAGCATAACATTCTGTGGTGATTTGCATATGCAGCCCATGATGCTTTGCATTGTGGGGGCATGTGTGATTTTGTATTTTCTTGAAACTTGGCTTCCCAGCCAAACGCTCTTTGGGGTAACCATTGCCTCAGTGTTTGCACACAGAGGTTCTTTGTCTTTTAAATCATTGAGCAAGCTAATTTTCAAGATGGACCTGGACATAGAACAATAAGACAGTAAAGGACATCATGGTTACAGCAGTACCAGTCAATGAGAGTTGAACTGGGGTAAGGACAATTAACAATATAATGACAATCAAAAAAGAAAGAATCTGAGAACACAGCAATAGAACCACCACATAACCGCTGCATATATATATTTACATATAGACCCTGACACTGAGCAGGGGTAATCATGGAAGGATACATGCTAGTTGGGGATGAGTTATCCTATAGGACGGCAACACTCACTAATATGATAAGCTAGGGTGGTGTAATGAGAAGGGCAGGAAGGGTAAGGGGGAGGAAGGAAAGAAAGTGGTCAGCAATTACCCTTGGAATGTACAAGTTGAAGAAAAAAGGATGGAGAGGGCAGAATCGGAGATGGCAGAATGGTGAGAGGACAATAATGGCACAATTATAATACATGGTAAGATGGAGGACATCAACAACTGGAGAAATGGCAGCTGTCAATGGAAGCAGTTACAGACTTCCTTGAAGGAGTGATTGTAACTTGATTTGAATGCTGCTAGACTGATCAGGCGGAACAGTTTCAGAGTTTCTTGCAACTTATTTCACAGTAGTAGTAGCATACAACTTATGGCAGACTGGCCAAACCATGATCTGACCTTGGGCACAGCCAGAGAAATATACTGAGCACTTCTCAGCCCATACTTAGATACGATTCTCAGTGGTAGACCATCTAAGATATAAGAGGGTAACCTCTGAGTGATGGCACTATAGGTCCACACAGCAGCATTTCTCTGTTGTCTAAAGCTTAGGGAAGGCTAACCCACAGCTGTATATAGAGTGCAGTGGTGAGTTGAGTAAGGGAGATCTGTGATAAACCTCAAGGCTCGATGATAGAGTGTGTCCAGTTTAGTTAGCATGGTAGTAGGACCTTGACTATATAGAAAGTCTGCATAGTCAATCAGGGAGAGGAACGTGGTTTGCACCAATCTCTTCTTCACATCCTTGGTGAGAAAGTGCTTAATCCTGTAAAAGAGACCAAGTCTCTTTCTGAGTTTTTTCGACAGCTCCTCAATGTGATCAATGAATGAAAGTTTGTGGTCAATCCAGTCCCCTAGATATTTAAATTTGTCTATGAATTCCAAAGGTTCACCAAGTAGGGTGGTAATCTGAGGAAGCATTCCAATAGCAGATGGATTTGTTGCATGAGAAAGGGGTGAAAAAAGCATAGCCTTAGTCTTTTGGGCATTTAAAAGTAATTTCTGATTTAGGGGCCATAGCTGCAATTGACTGAATTCCTGTTGAAGATCACTACAGGCTGATCCAAGAGTAGGTATGCTGACATAAAGCACAGTATCATCAGGGAAGAGGTAGAACGTACTTCTGGTTTCATTACCTTTAAAACCCCGCACTAGTGAGTGGGGCGAGCATGCGTGGCGCCGCGCACAGAGACGGGTGCAGAGACACATGCATCTGCACGTGTCTACCATGTCAACTGGGGCAAATGGGCATAGGGCCCTATCTCCTAGACCGACAACAAGGTAATAATAGACTATAAGGTCTTTTTACTGTTTAGTTCTACACATACATTAAATCATTATAAAACCATGAAGAAAGCAAATAAAATGTGTGTATGCTGTTCAATGTACACAACAGGTAAACATACACCCAACTTTGTCTGCGAGAGATGTATCCTGGTACAAAATCTTCAGGAAGAAATCTTAAGATTGCAGCCTAAAGATAATCTTAGTCCTGAAATCAAAGCATTAGAAGACCACATAGACCAGATGTCAATACTGGTTGAAACTAGCACATCTATCACAAAGAATATAGATAATTCACTTCCCCAAAAATGTATTCTAAAAGAGGACCCCATAACCAGTCTAATAGAACAACCAGTTACATTCTCAACACCTGTAACACACACAACAGAGAATAACTGGACAAAAATTCTTCACAAAAAACACACAAAAAAAATATAAAAATCTTTCAGAAAATAATGATGAACTTCCACTACATAACTCTTTTGAAATACTGACGAACCAAACAGACAGAGAGGCTGACATGGTTTTGGCAAATAGTGGTCACACACAACATAAAGAAGAAGACTCAAATACTTCGGAGACATATCAAAATAATAATACCAAACTAGAAACAAGTTCCACCCCACCTAAGAAACACCTAACAAATTCTTTAAATGTATCTTCACTAACTGAACCACACACCAATCAAAGACAAGTAGTTGTATTGGGTGATTCAATTATAAAATATTTAGATAGAACAATATGTAATCCAGACAAAGAACACCAAATGTACTCCAGCTTTAGGGGAGCAAAAATTGCTGACATTACATCAATGGCAAAATCAATATTATCTACTGCTGGCAAAAATCCACTAGTAATTATTCATGCAGGGACGAATGATATTAAGGTATCACAACTATCAAAAATCAAACAAGGTTTTGTTACGCTAAACAATATATTATCAGATCTTGGTTAAACTGTCTGTATTTCCAAAATACTTCCCATCCCAAGAGCCACTGGGTATATTACCTTCAAAATAAAAAACTTGAATGAATGGCTCCGTAAATGGTGCTATAAACAAGGCATAAAATGTCTAACACATTGGGAAGAATTTGAAGAAAGACCTGCATTATATTGTTAGGATGCATGGCACCTAAGCAGGAAGGGTAGTAACATTCTGGGCCAAAAAATAACATCATACATCAACTCTCATTTAAACTAAAAAATAAGGGGGAGACTGGGAACGCTTCCCAGCCTCTTATTAAAAATCACTGTCGTAATACAAACTTCACAGCAAATATTCTTACTTTAAATGCAAGATCAATAAATATTACCAAATATGCAGAACTAGACATTTTAAACAAAACTTTAGACTTAGCAGTAGTAGCAATAACAGAAACATGGGGCAATACAGAAAAAGAATGGATGGCAGAACTCCCTGGTTATAAACACTACTTTAAACATAGTCAAAATTCAAAAAACGGAGGAGGGGTGAGTCTTTACATAAGAAATGACATACATTCCTATGGGATAGAAGCTAATCTACAAACAGAAAGTGTATGGGCTTACATTCAACCAACAAATACTGATAAATTACTTATAGGTGTATGTTAAAGGCCACCCACATCTGATCTACAAACTACCAAAATTTTGACTGAAGAAATAAAACAACTGGCAAACAAAGATACAGTACTTATTATGGGTGACTTTAATCTCCCCACTATAAACTGGGTTACTCTTACAGGAACAAATCAATATGAAGAACAACTTACCACAGTCATTATAAACCTTGGCTTTAAACAGATTATAAAACAACCTACCAGGGGAGATAACATTCTCGACTTAGTAATAACAAATCTAGAAACACCCATATATGATACTAAAATTTTAGCATCCTTAGGAAATAGCGACCATATGTCCATAACCTTTGCTATAAAATTTCTTCTTCAACCAAAAATAAATAAAATTAAACTAAAACAATATCATAAAGCTAATTTTGACTAAATAAACCATTCTATAAATAAAGTCAATTGGGAAAAGACTCTTCTTCCTTTAAACACCAACGAAGCATGGGATTTTTTAAAAGACAAAATAACACAATTAGAAAAGAAATACATACCTGAAAAAAATAGGTACAATAACAAGGGAAAGATTCCACAATGGTTTAATAAAAAAATTAAAACATTAATTGCAAAAAAGAAGAAATTGTTTAAAAAACTTAAAAAAGCCCCAAAAACTTCAACCAATTCAATTTTAATAAACTACAGGGAAACACTCAAAAAATTAAAAAAACAAATTATTATTGCAAAGCGTAATTTTGAATTTAAAATAACGCATACAAAAGACTGTCAAAAAGCTTTATATACGTACCTCAATACAAAAAAAGGTTGTAACAAGACAATTGGACCATTAATAATTAACAAGCAAACCATAGCATCGGATCAAACAACAGCAACTGAATTAAATAATTATTTTGCATCAGTCTTCTCCAAAGAAACAACTTTACCTGTTATTCCAGTAATATCAAACTCCGAAGTAGTAACTATTTCAAAACAAGAAACTTTGACAGTTCTAAACACTTTAAAAAACATACTAGTTCAGGACCAGATAACATATCCTCAAGATTTCTACTAGAAACCAAAAACAATATTTTCTTACCTCTAATGATAACCTACAATAAATCCATTCAAAATTCAGTAGTACCTAGGGATTGGCGCACAGCCATAGTTACACCTATTCATAAAAAAGGGTCCCAATCTAAAACTGAAAATTACTGTCCCATTAGTCTAACATCTGTTCCATGTAAACTAATAGAAAAAATCATTAAACTGAAACTAGAGAATGAAATGACAACTTTAAAGATTAATTATATTTACCAACATGGATTCAAAGTAGGTTACTCATGCACCACAAATTTAATTTCATTCTATAACTACATTAGTCATAATTTAGATTGCAATATTCCAATGGACGTCATTCTACTAGATTACAGCAAGGCGTTTGATAAAGTTTCACACACCATAATAATAAACAAACTTATTACTTTGGGAATTTCAACTCCATTAATCTCTTGGATAAATCAGTGGTTAAGCAAGAGAACCCAATGTGTGAGAGTAAATGATGTCCTTTCTGATGACAGAGATGTGACCAGCGGGGTGCCGCAGGGCTCAGTACTTGGGCCAACCCTATTTAACATATTCATAAGCGATATGACTATCTCTCCCAGTAATATAATGGTAAAGTTTGCGGATGACACCAAGCTTGGAGGGATGGCCATTAATCAAAGTAACAAAATCGGGCTTCAAGTAGATCTGATGGCTATAGAAAAATGGGCATTAACAAATAAAATGTATTTCAATTTATCTAAATGCACAGTAATACATCTCAGAAAAAACAATCTGGTCCAAAATTACTACTTAAATATTACTGTTATTAGAACTTCATCAGCAGAGAAAGACCTAGGGATAATAATTAATGATAAATTAACTCCATCAACTCATTGTACAAAAATAGCAACCCAAACAAATGCATTATTGCATAGAATTTCTAAAACGTGTGTCACTAGATCTGAACTTTGCTTATTATCCCTCCATAGAGCTCATATAAGGCCCCATCTGGATTACGGTTCTCCATTCTGGAATCCCTACCTGAAATCAGACATAAACAAAATAGAACAAGTCCAACGCAGAGCCACAAAGCAACTGCCACACCTAAAAAACTTGGACTATTGTTCTCGATTACATAAAACAGGATTACACACACTTGCGCAGAGACGAAGTCGAGGAGATTTATTACAATTATTCAGAATTCTTGATAATCAAGAACAAATGAGATCATGTGGTATTAAATTTTCCACTAGAAAAACAGTAGGTAGACTTCACAATACACAATTAGAAGTAGCAAGGGCTAAAAGTAACAAAAGAATTAATTATTTCACAGTTAGAACACCTAGACTGTGGAATAAACTACCACAACAGATAGTTGATTCTACAAACATTACAACTTTTAAAAATAAATTAGATATATGGATGTCTGAGCAAAGATTGGGTTAATGTTCCATGTATGTGGAGGACAATCCTGATGGGCAACCCGCCTTCTTTTGTCCAGAACTATCAAAGTGCCAAAGGTGAATGTTAGCCTCTTTGATGCTAGCATCAATTCTGTTGATGTAAGTTGCGAAATGCAGGGGGCCCAGTATAGACCCCTGTGGTACACCTCTCAGAAGTGGTTTTAGCAGAGATAGTTCCCCTTCTGCTTTTACCTGTTGGAATTGACCAGTGAGGTAGTTAGAGAACCATTTCAGTGCCAGGGAGTCCAGTCTGATATTCTGAAGAGAAGACAGGAGCAAGCTATGGTCGACTGTGTTGAAGGCCTTACTTAGGTCTAGAAAAACTACACAAATAAATTTCTTTTCATCCAGCTTACACTGCCAATCATCTGTCACCTTTGCCAATGCTGAGATGATGCTGTGCCGTGGTTTGAAGCCTGATTGTAGGGGATTCAACAGGTTAGATGATTCTAGGAAGTTCCTAAGCTGCAAACTCACTACTTTCTCCAGCAGTTTAGACAGGATGGGAAGCAGAGAAATAGGTCTATAATTATTTAGGTCACTGGGATCTCCAGATTTGAAAAGAGGTACCACATGAACCTTTTTCCAAATGGGAGGGATATTTCCTTGTGAGAATGATAGGTTGAAGAGGTGCGTGATTGGCACCGCTAGGACATGAGTACTAATCTTCAGAAAGAAAGGGTCAATAAGGCCAGCCCTGGCGCTGTTCCTGTCATCTAGCTGTCGTAGTAATTCTTCCACCTCTTTCAAGGTTACAGGTGTAGAGGAAAGGTTGCACCATTGTCATAAACTTTGTAATCCTGCACACCCAACTGAGTGTGGAGGTTGCTTGCAGGAGAGGAATCAAAAGCTAGACCTGCAGTGGTAAAGTGATTATTGAGCGAATCGAGGATAGTATTCCTGTCAGAGACTGTAGTGGAACCAATTGTGATTTTTTTTTGGAAATGAATTTGCAGATGTGGAGCCTTCTAACTCCTTTAAGGTTTTCCAGAATTTGGAAGAACGCTTCTTGGAGGATTCGAGTTCAGTACGATAGAAGTGCGCCTTGATTTCACTGATCACCTTAGTGCACATATTCCTAGGTGTCCTAAAAAGGGCCCAGTCCTTCAGAAGTTTGGTTTTACATGCAAGTTTCCATACCCAATCTCTGTTAGCAATAGGACCTTCAGGTCGGCAGTAAACCATCGACAGGATTTGGCCTTGACCCTGACTTTAGTAACTGGTGCATGCTTGTCCAGAACCACTATAACGATATTTTGGAAAATGCTATGTGCTGTGCATACAGATTTTGCAAGGTAAAAGTCTTGCCAAAGCAGGGAGTCTCTCAAATCCAAGGTGAAAGCGTGAGCATTGAAGTTTCTTCTGCTTCTCTTTAGGGTGGGTTCATCAACAGAGGGCGGCTTAGGTGTAGCCCTTACACAGGCAATAAATCAATGGTCACTGATATCAGAGAACAGGACCCCAGCATGGGAGAGTAGGTGTGGTTTATCTACTCTAATGAGATCCAGCAGTGTACTGTTAATAGGGTTATTTTTATTGGGGCGGGTAGCTTCAGATATCAGTTGAGACAGGCCTAGGGAGTCACAGATAGATTTAAGGGGAGTGGAGGCATTGGATGTCCAATCAAGGTTGAAGTCACCCAGAATAATGAACTTGGATGACAGTGACCCCAGGGAGTTACTTAGGTGGGACAATAGTTGAAGTCCCGCAGATGGGGGCCTATAGCATCCTATTATGCCGAGGGAGATCTCATGTATGATCTCAACCTTGAGAGTTAGGCATTCAAACTTTTTCTGAATTGTAGTTGAATCAATGATGGTGGCAGAAAATGTGATTTTAATATATATGGCAACTCCTCCTCTAGACTGTCTGTCTGTTCTAAACAAGGAATAGGAAGGAATATATACCTCCTGATCCATAGTTCCGGGCTTGAGCCACGATTCGGTAACCACCAAAACATCGGATGAGGTATGACAAACCCATGCCTGAATAGACGACATTTTTTAGCAGACTGCATGCATTGACGTGCATGAAACTCACACCGTTATGGCTCACTAGATCAGCATGGGAGGAAATAAGTGCTGGTGGACCAGGATTAAGTTCAACATTATCTGAGCATAGGAGTAGCATAAGCAGCAGTTTCCTGAAGGCTTCCAAGACATACTTAAGTGATCTAGACCTTTTATACTTGTGAAAGTTAGTAGGTGTAGTTAGGGAGTCCTTGCAGTGGTAAGCTGGAGGCCTGCAGCCACAAAGATGAGTAGTCTCACAGAAAGCATCGATGGAGATAAGGAAAAGTGGGCAGGCAGAATGCCTTCCCATGTTAGGACAGGAAACGTACCAGCCTGCCGCAGTGTTTGAATAACCAACTCCAACCTAGCAAACCCTGGTGTGCACCTGGGCCGTTCAGAGTAATTGTAGGTATTCTGATCAGCTATGGGCGAAAGGAGATTGGGAGCACCAGAATGAATGAGCTTAGGATTCAAGGGGTGGTACATATAGCGTACAAGAAGGTAGGATACAATAGTTAGAAATAATGCTGCCCTCATCTTGAAGTGCTATCCCAAGAGATACTGAGATGCTTGTATAAACGTGGCCAGGAAGATCCAAGGGGGACAAGTCTAACAAAATCAATAAAATTTAGGATGTACCTTTAAGAAAATAGTATGGACTGTAATAACCACTCAGGATACTATAGCCTCAAGTGGGCGTGGTTACGGTGTATTTAAAGGTGGCCTGGGAGGGAGTGGGGGGGATGGGACAAAAAGGACCTGGAGGGGTTTAGATAGAGTAAGAGAACGAGGGAGGGTTCCAATTAAACAATAGCTCAAAAGAGCTGTATTCACGGAATTAAATCGGAGGTGTACTGCAGACAGTAAGTGAGGTGCCAGCTCTGACTGCTGGGGCCAGGGGAACAAAGCTAGCTAAACAGTGGCAGTCTCAGGGGACAAAGAAGGAATTACAAATGCAAGCACCAATTTCTGCCTAGCAATCAATACATTTTTTCTTCCAAATTAACATCCACACTATTGCAATGAAATAGCAGGCTTAACAGTACATTAGAACCAGAGCTTTAGGAATGTACAGGCTGTGGCACTTCTGTAAGTAACACACTAGTGCAGATCAGTACTTGGAGACTGCGCTCAAGAGAATTTTATAACTAAATTTAAGGGCAGAAAATACAGGGGGCAACAGAGGAGCACAACCAGAAGGGCAAAATAGAGAAAAAAGAAATTAACACGGCAGCTTTACTTTAGCACAGTTAGATTACAATTTAGTGCTAAAGAGTTGAAAGTGCTGGGCAAGTCCGGCCGACTAATCTGCAAGCACCACTCTGATGAACAGCCAATCAGCTGCACACCATGCGACGGCACCAAACATAAAGTGAATTGAGAAGGTGCCCACGGCTTTGGGATCGCCGGTGCTGTGTCCAGTTGCCATACCTGATGCTGGGACCCTGGGTTGGGCTTGAGGGTAGCTGGCTCCACGCCCTGTGGGGGCACTGATCTCAGAGGTAGGATCATGGGATGCGGTTCAGCCCAGCGGGCTTCTGAGGACCCTGATGCTGGGACCTGGGTTGGGCTTGAGTGTAGCTGGCTCCACGTGCCATGGAGGGCACTGATCTCAGAGGTAGGACCACAGGATGCAGTTCAGCCCAGTGGGCTTCTCAGGACCCAGATTAACTCAGCAGCACCTCTTGATGTAGCATTGAACACTTTAGCTGCCAGAAGGTGGAGCCTCTAAGTCCACAGTGGCTCCTTTAGCTGTGCAGACCATATCTGCAGCACCTTCAAAAGCTTTCCCCAATATAACTGCCTAAGGTTCACTTGGTGTCCACCTACTTCCCTTCCCTTCTCTTCTCTGCCCCTTAGGGTGAAGATCATACAATTATGCAAGCCCCAGCCCCTCAAGGGCCCACCTTCTATGCCTTACCCCTCAATGGTTTGGCTTCTTCTATAGGCCTACCCTCAGTGGAGGCCAGGTGAATGCCTTTCAATGCTTGTTGCTCTCATCCTTCTCCCACCTTGGGGGTGGACCTCCTTAGCAGGGAGCCTCCTTTAGCTACAGATAATCGACTTGTGACACCCCTTAGTGTTCCTGTAAGAAGGATACAGTAAGAACCCTTCATCTAAAAATTTCCCCTTGAATAATGTCTCTAAATTGCAGTAGCCAAGTCATCACTAATTTTATCCTTAGCCTGGAGGGAAGGCGACCAAGGCCTAGGATCCCAAGTGGTTTCCTCCTCATAGGGTTTTGTACCCTCTCCTTCATGCTAAATGTAAGAAAAGTTATATCTATATTAGTATAGTGTTTGCAACCTAGTAGTTTTCCACTGTGAGTTGGGGTTGGATAGCAGTCCTCTTTTTCATACTGCTGTTTCCTCTCTCCTTACGGAAGTCCTGCCTCTGTCTGCTATCAGTTTCCAGCTACTGTCAGTCATTGCACAATTCAGTATCTGTCTATTATCAGTCATCACTAGTTGTTGTCACTCTGTCCTCACTTAGGCTCTGTGTTCACCACCTGTTGCACAGTACTTTTGGGCTTCTTCCTAAGGTACATTTAGCCTAAAGGAATTATGTTCCTGCAGTGCCTCTAGGGGTAGAGCCCTCCTCAAAAAGGTTCCTTCGCCTTCACTGTACCCTGACAGGGTGGTAGTTTTCCGTGGGACAGAAAGTGCGAACAGCCAAGCCATCACTATTTTTATCCCTAGCCTGGAGGGAAGGCAACCAAGGCCTAGGATCCCAAGTGGTTTCCTCCTCATAGGGTTTTGTACCCTCTCCTTCATGCTAAATGTAAGAAAAGTTATATCTATATTAGTATAGTGTTTGCAACCTAGTAGTTTTCCACTGTGAGTTGGGGTTGGATAGCAGTCCTCTTTTTCATACTGCTGTTTCCTCTCTCCTTGCGGAAGTCCTGCCTCTGTTTGCTGTCAGTTTCCAACTACTGTCAGTCATTGAACAGTTCAGTATCTGTCTATTATCAGTTATCACTAGTTGCAGTCACTCTGTCCTCACTTAGGCTCTGTGTTCACCACTTGCTGCACAGTACTTTTGGGCTCCTTCCTAAGGTACCTTTAGCCTAAAGGAATTATGTTCCTGCAGTGCCTCTAGGGGTAGAGCCCTCCTCAAAAGGATTCCTTCGCCTTCACTGTACCCTGACAGGGTGGTAGTTTCCCATGGGACAGAGAGTGCAAACGGCCAAAGTATCCATGTATAAGAGTCAACAACACATTAATTCAAATACCTTCAGACTATCAGCAGCATTGCACTAGAATAACTTCTTACTAAGCTGCATACACCCATTGAACCAGGACTACTCATGTGAGCAGTCCATCCACTCAAGTGTCCACATCTGCAGTAGAATCCACAATCACATCCCAGTTCCTTGACACTTTGGCTTTGGTATCTGACAAATTGGTTTTGACATGACTTGTAGCTTTACCAATGGTTGCTGGTAAATGACCTGTTCCCAGGACATTAGAGAGCTCCTCTACTGTGGACCCGCTGAAGATTAAAGACCTGATGGGGTTCTTGGCTAATTTCTTAAGGAGTAGTTGGTCGACAACCCTCTGAAAGCTGCTTTTTGACTGACACTGACTTTTGATATGTCCCTGTTGCAGTGGTAGCATTAAACATTCTCTTTATGCATTTGCAATTGAGGGGTTTGAGCCAGACAGTTCAATGGGTGCCCTCCCTCCCAGTCAGGAGTCCTAGGTGATTGCAGGACTTGGCAGTTCACTAATTCTTCCATCATTTTCTTCAGCTTTATCAATTGACCATGTACTTCCTCAAGTGAGATAGCATTTGATGCTTACACTGTATTGCTCAAGCAAGTTGACACAACATTACATGAAACAGGCATGCTGGAGACTAAGGGTTCAGGCCCTCCATTATGAAATTAATTGGCATGCATTCATCATTCAGTCTAAGCATGTATCATTCAGTCTCACACAATGTCCTAGCTGTCATTTGATGTATCAGTTAGTCATTCAGCCTTGCCTATTTTTTGTTTCTACCTTGTGCTCATTGCCTTCAGGCTTTGCCATCGGCATTCCACTACTCCTGCACTCAGACAAATGCCAGCCACGACCATAGATAGCTTCCAAGGCTCCCTGTCCTTTATGCTGATGGTCTCACTCTGCTTCCTTGAAGTAACATCTTGAGGATGGGTCACTCAACTTGGGCGTGGACCTTCTCTTTCTGCCCTTCAGGTGAGAATGTCTTATAGTCTGGGGAAGCTGCCATGCAGACTGACTCAGCAGCACTTCTTGATATTGCACTGATGACTTCAGCTGCCATAAGGTGAAGCCTCTAAGTTCACAATGGTTCCTTTAGCTGTGCAGACCACATCCACAGCACCTTCAAAAGTTTCCCCCCAATACAGCTGCCTGTGGTTCACCTGGTTTCCACCTACTTTTCTTCTCTGCCCGTTAGGGTGAAGATCATAAAATTATGCAAGCCCCAGCCTGTCAAGGGCCCACCTCCTATGCCTTACCCCTCTATAGGCCAACCCTCAGTGGAGACCAGGTGAATGCCTTTCAATGCTTGTTGCTCTCCTCCTCCCCCCGCCTTGGGGGTGGGTCTCCTTAGCAGGGAGCCTCCTTTAGCTACAGGTATTGACTTGCAGCACCCCATGGTGTTCCTGTAAGAGGGATACAGTGAGAACCCTTTATCTAAAAATGTCCCCCTGAATTTGGTCTCTAAATTGCAGTAGCCAAGCTATCACTAATTTAACCTATAGCCTGGAGGGAAGGCAGCCAAGGCCTTGGATCCCAAAGGTTTCCTCCTCATATGGGGTTTTTCCTCTCCTCCATGCTGAAGGTAAGAAAAGTTATATCTATATTAGTATAGTGTTTGCAACCTAGTAGTTTTCCATTGTGAGTTGGGGTTGGATAACAGCCCTCTTTTTCATACTGCTGTTCCCTCCCTCCTTACAGAAATCCTGCCTCTGTCTGCTATTAGTTTCCAACTACTGTCAGTCATTGCACAGTTCAGTATCTGTCTATTATCAGTCATCACTAGTTGCTGTCACTCTGTCCTCACTTAGGCTCTGTGTTCACCACCTGCTGCACAGTACTTTTGAGCTCCTTCCTAAGGTACATTTAACCTAAAGGAATTATGTTCCTACAGTGCCTCTGGGGTAGAGCCTTCCTCAAAAGGATTCCTTCGCTTTCACTGTACTTTGACAGGGTGGTAGTTTCCCATGGGACAGAGAGGGCAACCGGCCAAAGTATCCATGTATGAGAGTCAACAACACATCAATTCAGACTATCAGTAACATTGCACTAGCATAACTTCTCACTAAGCTGCATACACCCATTGAACCAGGACTACTCGGGTGAGCAGTCCATCCACTCAAGTGTCCACATCTGCAGTAGGACCCACAGTCTCATCAAAGTTCCTTGACACTTTGGCTTTGGTATCTGACAAATTGGTTTTGACATGACCTGTAGCTTTACCAATGGTTGCTGGTAAACTACGTGTTCCCAGAGCACCAGAGAGCTCCTCTACTGTGGGCCCACTGAAGTTTAAAGACCTGGTGGGGTCCTTGGCTAATTTCTCAAAGAGTAGTTGGTCGACAGCCCTCTGAAAGCTGCTTTCTGACTGACACTGACATTTGATATGTCCCTGTTGTGGTGATAGCAATAAACTTTCTCTTTATGCATTTGCTGTTGAAGGGTTTCAGCCAGAGAGTTCCATGGGTACCTTCCCTCCCAGTCAGGAGCCCTAGGTGATTGCAGGACTTGGCAGTTCACTAATTCTTCTATCATTTTCTTCAGCTCTATCAATTGACCATGGACATCTTCAAGGGAGATAGCATTTGATGCTTACACTGCATTGCTCAAGCAAGTTGACACAACATTACATGAAACAAGCGTGCTGGAGACTAAGGGTTCAGGACCCTGGTGGGTGGGCTGGTCATATTGGGTTGAACTAGCACACATTTCATTTCTTGAATCAGTCTCTGTAGTTCTGTGACATCAAGGGGACCCCTGCTTTTCAACACTTGGACACTGGTGGTGAACGTAAGCTGGGGTCTCCATTGTTCATCTTGTTCCTTAGCCTCTCTAACATCCTGCAGCAGGACTTTGTGGGAGGGTGGATCAACCAGTCTCTCTTTTAAGTGTAACTTTAACAGCTGTAACTCTGAAAAGCAGGTGGCCTTTAACACTTGTTCTAGTCACACCAGGTTCAGGTCCTTGGACTCTATTCCACCTGTGTGGTACACTTTTTGCAAGGCCTTTTTGAGTCAGTGTATATATGTGATGAGGAACTCCCCCAGCATTGTTTGGCAATCTTAAACTTTCAGTACAAGTCAGGATTCTATACTTCCAAACATTCTGTCTGTGACGGCAAGGTAGTCATCTGCATTGACCTCTGGAACTGTAGTACACTCCACCGTTTTGTACTGGTAAATATGTGAAATCCCGCTTTATGGGATTGAGCCGACACCCCCACAATAAACGAAAGAACAGACTAAAGATTTTTGCTTCATTTTGTATCCAATGCAGATTCTCTGCCAATCTTTTGTATTTTTCTGTCTCAGTGCTTTGCCATTCATGTAGCATTGGGACAGTATACCCAATCCAAGTTTCATAATCATCTTTTCCAGTGGGTGTGGGGATGATGCCAGAAAAGTAGGCATCGGTAACAGTCTGAACCAACAGGGAGAGCCAGCATAGAATCTTTAGAGGTTACCTGAGGAGGCAAAAAAGTCTGTACATCCTTGAAGGTCTTCCCTTCATTAGCCAACAACAGTTCTAGTTTGGTCTTGAAATCCTCAGCAGAATTCATGCATGGTGAATTAATTTTTTGACTGACAGGACTTCATCACCACTCAGATCTCTCGAGATTCTTCAGGCATCACTGTGTCAGGCAGATTCATGGCCCCTAAGTCCTTCTCAGTTTCCACAATTAGGGTTCTAAACTAGGTACTTGGTTCTCAAGTCACGGTCTGAATTTTCATTTTCCCACAGTCTTTCAGAACCTTCTCTTTCACTTCATGATGGATCCCTTGTCCCACTCCTGAGACACATTTTTTACCAAGAGTATTCTCTGAGGGTCCAGACCCTCAAATGCATACCAGTCCTCTACCTCTTAAAATGCCATATTTACTTTCAAAGACATTTTCTTGGGGGGTGG
The DNA here is from genome assembly GCA_016271365.2 of Neoceratodus forsteri. Taxonomy (NCBI): domain Eukaryota; kingdom Metazoa; phylum Chordata; order Ceratodontiformes; family Ceratodontidae; genus Neoceratodus; species Neoceratodus forsteri. The sequence goes on along the minus strand of CM028130.1, from coordinate 1,189,750,026 downwards.
CAAAAGTCTCTGAAATGCCACAAGTTGTGTTCAGATGTTTAACAGAAGATTCCATCAGTGCCCCCAATGTGTGGCACCAGATCAATGGGATGGGGGCTCACTTCCCTTCCTGGTGACTGTACAGGGCCCACCAGGTTGAGGGGATTGGGTTTGTTTTCTCTCCTGTAGTGGGGGAGCGTGCATCACAGAACAAATAGGAAATAGCACAATGCTCCACCCAGAGAGAATAAGTGGGCCAGATGTTGTGTGCACTATCGCCCCCGGGCTGCAATACCTACCCACTTCCCTACATTTGACTGGAATACTCCCGGGGACCAATAAGACAGTCGTTGTCTTCACCAATAAACACTTCAATCAGGTTACACAAAGTGAATGCACACACAGCAGTGAAATTCAACAAATGAACAGTGCTTTTTGTCAAGAATACAGGCCTGGAAGCTGGAGGAAAAGAGGGGGTTAGGCAGTTGCAAGTCACTTTGAGCACTCCCAGCATGCAGCAATGCTACCAGGGAGCCACTGTACTATGGGTCACTACTACCCCATCAGATCCCACACAAATGATGAAGCACCCCATGTTGTCGAGGCACATGTCAGGAAGCATAGGAAAACCAGGAGCAGTTTCAAAATTCACAAATAACATTTTATTTTTCTCAATAACAGTAAAAAAAAAATATTCAGTATAACTATTTACAAAGGCAGTATAATTCTTTGCTTGGGAACTTGTTAAGAGAGCCTGCTTCTCACAGAATGTTCTTGTAAGTTTACAGAATGTCCTCGTCAGTTTCATTTCTTGCAGGTGCAGCAAAACAGTACATCGCATCCCAGAACTTACCTCTTGTTCACAACTCTACAAAGGGCATAAAGACTGCATCTCAGGTTAAACCTTTGAGTTCCAAATAGCTTTTTGCAATCATTTCAGTTTTCAATCACGTGATTTTCAATCATGTCAGTGTCAGTGGCTCAGTGGGTTGCACACTCACCTCTGGGGCTGGGAGATCAGTAGGCTGTGGGTTCTATCCCCACACCAGGCACTTGGATTAATATCCCAATACAGACACTGTAGTGCAGCATGAGGGGGTGCTGCACTCCTGAGGTGCCATATTTCAGATGAGACATTAAACTGAGGTCCCATCTGCCTGTTCTGGTGGTTGTTCAAGTGAATGTTAAAGATCCCATGGCACTTCTCGAAAAGAGTAGGGGCATTTTTTATTGAAAAATTCAATACAAACATCTTGATAATAAAATACATTGCATAATGTATAAAACAAGTAAAAAAAGGAAAACAAGTCACATGAGTAACAAAAAGTACAATGAGAATATATAGAAACCAAAAATTCATACCCCACAAAAAAGCAAGACATTTAAAATTAAATAAGAACCAATAAAATACTTAAAACAAACAAAAAAAGAAAAGAAAAGAGTACCAAGCCACAATATATGGTACTCATATCAGTGTAACCTACCAGTGTTCCTTTCAAGAACTGCCTGAAAAAAAAAAATACTGATTGATACATACACAGTGGGGAGACACCTATTAACACATACTATAACTTTTTATCATAACAGCTGCTTTAATCCTTTCCACATAGATATACAAATGCTTTTAGCATAACTTTTTGTATCTTTACAATAAACCTCTAAACAGGCTGATTCTACAAGCTTACTAATAGCTCAGTGAGTCATTCTTTGCTGTTGGATGACATACCTACTTCAGGCCTGCCAGAGGTAAAACTTTAAGCAGGCAAAAAAGACCTCAAGAGTTCCTCTGTCATAACTTGCTAATCTTCCTCTATTTTGGCCTAATACCAATTGACCATATGTCAACCGGTCGAGCATGGTTAAATTCCATCTATATGAAAGAAAAGACCACAGATGCTTAGGATACTCACATTCTAATAAATAAACATGTCATTGTTTCCTCAGGTGCTAGACAATTAGAATAAGGGCATCCCCTTTCTTCAGTCGCCTTATGCTTTAAGTTCCTTTTAACGTTAAGATGCCCATATGTAGACAACCACAAATTATCCCACATTCTAAGGGGTATACGAGGATTATTAAGTTGTGAAACTGCCCAGTTTATTTGGGCTGGTGCACAAAATTTAAAATCTGGACTAGCGGGGCAAATTTTTAATAAAACAGCATCATATAATTGCTTCCTGGTATACCTAAACAACATCGTTTTTGTCACCTGACAAATACACAGTTTTTTTAATGTTGATTTCATAAAGTCAGGCACCTTCATTCGAGGCACAAGTTTAACTGGTTCACCTTGTCAGGTATGAAAAAAAGCTTGCGTTAAGGTTCTAGACCATATAACCTCCCCCTTCCTACCCCCCAGTGGTTGTAATAATCTTTTTATATTGTGTATCCAAAAAAATAACATGAAAAAAAAACAAAGGATTTAACATTCCTACTCCACCATTTTGTACTGGTAAATATGTGAAATCCCGCTTTATTGGATTGAGCCAACACCCCCACAATAAACGAAAGAACAGACTAAATATTTTTGCTTCCATATTGAAAGGGATAAGGTACACCCAACTCACATGTATTAGTAATGGAACTAAAAACTGTTAAATTATAAAAATTATTTTTTTTCTACATAAGCCAATTTTTCCATTTCTCCACCCGCCATTCACAATTTTGGATGGCAGCTGTCCAATTTTTTTGAACCATATCCCCTTCCCCAATATATAATCCTAAAATCTTAATTGGTTCATTAGATAAAGTTATACCAAAAAGATTCTTATCTAATACAAGTGTTCCAATATTAATACTTCTACTTTTATCAATATTTAACATTGCACCAGAAACCCTTCCATAAATCTATAATTCCTGTATGACCTGTGACACATTTTCTTTGGTACTCAAAAATAAACAAAGATCATCCGCATAAGCAGATACTTTTAACCCCTCAGTCTGTCCTGGCAGATGAATCCCTTTAATCAATATATTCTTCGAAATATGTCGTATACAAGTATCAAAAACCAAAGTGTATAGTAAGGGGCTCAGTGGACAACCCAACGCACTCCCACTGTAAGTCATAAGGGAGGCCCCAGTGTCTCACCTATCAAGGGAATCAAAGATGCTTGCCCGTAAAGTGTTTGACTCCTTTGTACAATCTGTTTAGGGATCCCGTATTGTTGTAGCACTGTCACTAAAAATTTATGTGATACCCAGTCAAAGGCCTTGCTCTGATCCAATGAAATCAGGAATCCAGGTTGATTATTTTGTTTGCAATAGGCGTAACAATCTCATATAAGAATAAGACTATACTGAATTTTTAAACCAGGAAAACTGCATGTTTGTGCTGGGTGTAACCATCCTGGTAGATGAGTCTGCAACCTTTTATGAATCAATTTTCCTAGAATTTTCCAGTCGGTATTAGGTAAACAAATCGGCCTCCAATTTTTAAGCAAAGTCCAATCTCCTGCTTTAAATAAGAATTTTACCAGGCCTCGTGCAAACCCAGCCCTCATTATATTATGATCCACAATCTCACTATGTATCTGTAGTAACATATCTACCACCTCTTCCTGAAAGGTCAAATAAAATTCCAAAGGTATACCATCCTGACCTGGTGACACATTCTTTCGCATCCCGATTAAGACCTCCAGTACTTCTTTTATAGTAAAAGGGTTATCTAAAGTTTGCTGAGATAGAGTCGGAAGCCTAGGCCTTACTGTAGCAACATAATTAATAATTTCCTTTATTTCAGTCCAGTCAGTAAGGGTGTCTAGATAGTCCTGTACAATACATCTCAAGTCCTGTGGGGAAGTTTTAATTAACCCCTCGGTATCCCTTAAAGCTGTCACACAGGAATTCTCAACCCTGGTTTTGCATGCTATACATGGATCATCTTTTGGGGATTTAACTGTACCATGCTGCAATGCAGCTCCAAGTGTAGCAGCCCTGTCATATTGATAGGTCTTCATTTGTTTTTTTACCTGCATGATTTGAGAACTATAATCATTACATGCTGTATTAACACGAGAAAATAGATACTGTAAATGTTGTTGTAATGATAAATATTTTAAAAAATCTGTATTTTGTTTTTGTGAGCCATAATGTTTAAACCACCTCTGTATTTCTTTTTTGGTGTCCTCCCACCATTTTCCCTCTGTATCATATAAACAGCGGACAGTACCCCATGCTTGTAATAATTCCTTAGTTTTAGCCTTTACCAAACTACTCTGTAATACTGCAGTGTTTAACCACCACCCTCTCTCTACCCTGTGTGTTAGCCGTTGAAAAGACACATCTATTGTTAACAAAGAATGATCCGAGAATTCCATTGGCATAAGATCCATAGACTGAAACTGAACATTGGGTGACAATACCAGTAATCTATCCAGGTGGCCAGCTGCCCTCTAACATAAGTCTTATCCACCTTATGGGGCATTTGTAAAGTTGCAGCATCACGTAAACCAGATGATGTTTTTAAAACATTCTGGAGGGCATGTGTATCATAGTAAATTTTCTTTCCTGCTGCTGCTACATTGGGGAAATCTAAGGGGCAGTTAAAGTCCCTGCCTAAAAAAACTTGTCTCGTAGTTGCCAAATAAGGTTGCAGTAGTTTAAAAAGTTCTACCCTATCTGCTTTACCTTGAGGTGCATACACAGTTATTAATCTACAAGCTTTTCCTTCCTTTCCTTAGGATATTCTTGTCTCAGAACAGGACAATCAGGAGCTTAAAGGGCACACAGGCAGAAAGTAAGGAGAGAGAGAAAAAAAAACAGATGAAAGAGTAAGGATTGCAAACAGTTAAAGGGCCAGAAATAAGACATGATTGGAGTGGTGCAGTGCAGTGGCTGTGGAGCAGCAGTCTTCCGGGAGATGTTCTGGAGGATGCGGTGTTGTCCCATCTGCAGGCACCTCTCTGGGCTGAGGGAGGAGGTTGCTCATCTCCAGGCTGAGTTGGCCAGGATTGTGGGACCTCCTCTTCCATCCAGGGACCACCAGTGCCACTGCCGTTGCCTCAGAGGTTGCCAAGAAAGAGGAGCGGTTGGACCACAGTGGGCTCAGGGAGGTGAGGGTGGTGGAACAGAGGCACATCCCTCAGTTGTACCTCTCACAATTCCTATGCCATTCTGGCAAAGTGTGGTTCCTCTATGGAGGCACCTACAGTGGAGACCAAGGAGGATGCTGGGAACCTCAAAAGGAGACCCACAGGAGGGTGGCAGGGGACCCTGCAGGGGAAGGAAACAACTCCTGGTGGGGGACTCCATTGTTAGGAAGGTAGAACTGGGCAAGGAAGGGGAGAGGGAGGTAAGGTGCCTGCCTGGCGCCATGGCTTGGAGGGACAGGGAGTGAATCCTCAGGATTGCCAGAGCAGCTGCACAGGGGAGGGAGCTGGATGTCATTGTCCATCTAGGGACAAATGACCTGGCTAAGAAAGGGATTAGAGAAGTGCAGGAAGAGTTTGTGGAATTGGGAAGGGGCCTTAGTCAAGTAGCACGCATGGTAACCTTCTCGGAGGTGCTACCCATCTATGGCATAGGAGAGGCTAGGGTGTTCTGTACCATGGGATTCAATCAGTGGTTGAAAAACTGGTGTGGAGCTCAGGGATTTGGCTTCATTGGGGACTGGGGTCCACCTGGAGTGATGCAAGCCTATACTGGCATGATGGGTTGCATCTGTCCGGGAGGGGAACCAGGATCCTAGGTGATAGGTTTAAATGCTTCATTGGCAAGCTTTTAAACTAGCCAAGGGGGGAGGCACTGGAAAGGAGCAGGAAAATCCTAGCCCCCCCAAACAATCACGGTAGTAAGTGTGGCAAACACCAACATGGAGGTGTCGATAGGGAGAAGGGCAGGGGTAAATGGAGAAAGTGACAAAGGCAAGAAGGATAAGGATTGGGCAAAGGGGTAAGGCCATCAGGAAATGGAGGGTAATGAGTACCAATGCCCGTAGTCTGGGCAACAAGCTCCCTGAGCTGGTGGCCTTAATGGAAGAGGGATGCCTGGATATCGTAGCAGTCACAGAAACATGGTACACAGAGAACCATGACTGGGATGTTAACATACCAGGGTACATAACCTACAGGAGAGACAGGCAGGGGAGAAGAGGGGGAGGAGTAGCTCTCTATGTAAAGGAAGGGATAAAAGCAACTGAACAAAAGAGTAAACAGGGAGGAGAGGAGGCACTGTGGGTCACCTTGGAGACTGGAAAGGCACCACAATCTGCACAGGGTTGTGTACAGACCCCCATGTCAGGGGAAGGAATGGACAAGGATATGATGGAAGGCATTCTTAGAATGGCAGAGAAAGGGGAGATACTGTTGATGGGAGACCTGAATATGCCAGATATTAACTGAGCACATTTGCTGCAGCCACATCCAACAGCAGGGCCATTCTTGATGCCCTACAGGTGGCAGGCATTAGACAGCTAGTTTGGAACCCACTCATGAGGGAGCAATCTTAGACCTCGTACTCTCAAACGGGGCAGGAGAGGATCTCAGATCTAGAAGTGGTTGCCATATGGGGACAAGTGACCATCAAACAGTGTGGTTCATGTTAAACTCAGCTACAGAGTCAAGCACACAAAGTGAGGGTACTGGACTTTAGGAGGGCTGACTTTGGCAAGATGGGAGAGTACCTCAGAAAAGCACTAGCAAACAGGCTAGAAGGAGTGTGGAGCAACAATGGGAATTATCAAACTGCCATCACAGAGGCGACAAGCCTTTGTGTGAAGCAAATAAACAAATCAAAACGAAAGAAAAAGCCACTATGGTTCTCAAGAGAGGTGGCTGTGAAAGTCAGGAAGAAAAAGATAGCATTCCGGAAGTATAAGGAAACACAGAAGGAGCAGGACAGAGAGCTGTACCAGTTAAGACAGAAAGAAGCAGGGAGGGAAGTCAGAATAGCAAAGGCCCAAACTGAGGAAAAGATAGCCAACTCAGTTAAGAAGGGAGATAAAACCTTTTATAGGTACATCAGCGAGTGTAGAAAGACAAAGGGAGGGATAGTGAGGCTGAATAGAATGAACGGTGGGTGGGCAGAGGGGGACAGTGAAAAAGCAGGAATACTGAACGAATATTTCTGCTCAGTATTCACAAAAGAGGAGGGAAGTGCCTAATCCAATTAACAGAAGCACTCTTGATAGAGGGATCGATCCCAGTCCTTTCACAGAAGAAAGGGTTCTGCAAGAACTCCTAAAACTGAAGGTGGACAAAGCAATGGGTCCTGATGGAATTCACCCCAGAATTCTAAAAGAATTAAGGGAGAACTAGTGAAACCACTGGCTACTCTTTTTAATAAATCATGGGAGGATGGTGTGGTACCCGAGGACTGGAGGAAGGCGGATGTGATTCCCCTTCACAAAAGTGGGACCAAGACAGAGGCAGGAAACTACAGACCTGTCAGTCTGATCTGTGGTAGGGAAAGTGATGAGTCACTCTGAAGGAAAGAATAGTTGAGTACCTAGAGGTCAGTGGAGCACAGGATCCAAGGCAGCATGGGTTCACAGCAGGAAGGTCATGTCAGACGAATCTAATAGATTTCTTTGACTGGGTGACCAAAGTAGTAGACCAGGGAGGGGCTGTGGACATGGCCTACCTAGACTTTAGCAAGGCATTTGACACAGTCCCACAAAAGATTATTAGTCAAATTAACCAGCCTGGGAGTGGGTCCCAGGGTGGTAGCCTGAGTAAAACGTTGGCTGGACAACAGGACACAGAAGGTAATTGTAAATGGAGTCCACTCTGAAGAAAGGGCGTTACTAGTGGGGTACCGTGAGGTTCAGTATTGGGTCCAGTCCTTTTAATGTCTTCATCAGTGACATTGCAGAGGGACTGAAGGAAAAGTATGCCTTTTGCAGATGACACAAAGATCTGCAACAGGGTTGATACACAAGGAGGCGTGGAAAGGATGAAAGGGACTTGGCAAGGTTGGAGGAATGGTCAGACGGGTGGCAGCTAGGATTCAATGCAATAAAAGTGCAAATAATGCACCTGGGAAACAAGAACCCAGGGAAGAATACACAATGGGTGGAGAGGTAGTAACAACAACAAAACAGGAAAGGGACCTGGGGTAATCATATCAGATGACCTTAAGGTTAGCAAGCAATGTGAGAAGGCAGTAGGGAGGGCGGGGTATACTGGGATGTATAGGGAGGCATCAGCAGCAGAAAACAGGAGTTGTTATCCTCTGTACAGACAGTTGGTGAGACCCCATCTGGAATACTGTGTCCAGTTCTGAGACCCCATCTCCGCAAGGACATAGACAGGATAGAGGCAGTCCAGAGAAGGGCAACTAAAATGGTGCAGGGTCTGCAAGAGAAGCCATATGAGGAGAGACTAAAGGAGCTTAATATGTATACCCTTGAGGAAAGAAGGAGAGGGGGACATGATAGAAACTTTCAAGTACCTCAATGGAATCAACAAAGTCCAAGAGGGTAGCATCTTTCAGAAAAAGAGACATGCAAGAACAAGGGGACACAATTTAAAGATAGAAGGGGGGCAGTTCATGGGCAATGTGAGGAAGTATTATTTCACAGAGAGGGTAGTGATGCATGGAACAGCCTCCTGAGGAAGTTTGGGGTCTAAAACTGTGGAGAATTCAAGAATGCATGGGACAGACATAAGGGAATTCTTGTGGGGGGCAGGAAGATATAGGCTGTTGGTTAACTAGGATCTGCGGCCTATCCTGTAGGTAGGGAAATGGGCAGACTAGATGGGCCTAGCGGTCCTTATCTGCCGTCAAAGTCTATGTTTCTGTGTTTCCCATAGGCCATCTAAAATAAATAGATGGCCAGGAAGGAGGTCGACTAGTTTCTGAAGATGGTCCCCTGAAAGAGAATCCCAATCCCATCTGCCTGGTCTAGGCCAAAAGACCAATAAGATGGTTCCCACATCCATGCTTTCCTACATTGGCTAACTGAGGCAGCAGTGCTAAGCCAAGTTTCCTGCAAGAAAATCATATTTAGCACTTGCTGATGTAATGAATTAAATACAGCCTTCCATTTGCCCACATTTAGAATACTGCACACATTTCAGGTAGCAAGTGCTAGAGGTTCCAAAAGAAAAACAGAACAAAGTTATCAGTACTGAGTATCCTTTAGATGTTTCTTTTTTTCTTCATCTTCCTTCCTTCTCGTCTCTCACTGGGTGGCAGAGATTTAGAAGAAACATCAGATTCAGAACCCTCAGTGTCAGTTCCTCCCCAGTCCTTTTTTTTTCCATAAAAATATCATATTTATTACTGAGAACTGTTTCAGGTATTAAAGAAGTGCGCAGCAGAGCATTTTATCTTATCATTGGAGTAGTCCAGGGAGTTGGAGTGGGGGGTGGGGTTGGGGGTGGCATCTCATGAGACTTGTCTAAAGTTTCTTTGAAAGAATCTTTATGATGCTGTGTGGTAGGGAGGTCAAAACCCTGCCCTCTGTTTGAGACTGTGGTCCAATATTCAAGTGTACCGTAGTGTGTTCCTGAGGTGGTGCAGTCTTCTTGGGGACTCCTTGATGACCCTCCATGTGGTCCTTTGTTCCTGTTGCTTCTGTATGAGTAGTCCCAGAATCCTTGGGGGCTTTATCAGACTGTTCCTCTGTTTGTCTCTGTGCTTTTCTAATGAGAGCATCTTGATTCACCGCATCCTGTCTGTTATGCGCTGCCCATGGACATTTGTAAAAAACGTGACCTCTGCCATCGCATAAGTTACATCTTGCCACATTCCTGCATTCAGTACTAATATGTTTATATTCACCACATAAAATACATCTCAGTTTATCACATGAACTAGCCAAATAAGTACGTTCACCACATTTATGGCAGGCCTTTGGCTGTCCCGCATAGAAACACACACCATGATACCTGCCAATAAAAAAAACTGTTAGACAGGTGAAGAATCCCAGATTCATTTTGTCGAAGTTTTATTTTGAAGTGCCATTCCCCTGTCCAGAAAGACTCCGAATCAATGATAGGTTCAGGGGCACTAAGGACATCACAACGCTTTTGCAACCAGTGATGAACATCACCAATATTGACATTTTCAGTACGAAACGACTGTGATTTTCTTTATGAGTGGTTTAGTGAGAGGAACAACCAAAAATGGTGTCCACAGTGGAGAAAACTTTTTTTGATATGTAGTCCAGAATTTATCCAGCCCATGAGCTGTGTGAAAATTAATATCAAAATTCTCCTCACCTGATATATGAATCAGGGCATGTACTTCAGAAGGTACAAAATGTAAAGAATCTTTAATGAGCTTTTTCCCTACATATTCCCTGTCAGGGAACAGTTCCAACCCTCCTTTATAGCAAATGCAAACTGCATGTCTACGTTGAATAGGGGGTGGTTCATTGAATAAGTCTGAAAATCTGAGAGTCCTTGGTGGGGGTTGAGCATTGTCCCTTTGCCCTGAATTGTGTTGATTCTCCTCATTATCCGCTCTGTGCTCCTCTTGCTGGCCTGTACCTGCTGATGTTCCTTCTTCCCCCTCTGCAGTCTCTGAATCCATTGTAACATCCTTACTACCATGTTCCTTTTCTCCAACACCCCGTTCCCCTTCATTTCGTGCTTTAGGCAATGGATTAACCATATCCTGTGTCCCCGCTCCTTCTTGATTTAATCCTAGTGGCTCATTACTCTGTTCAGTTTCCAGCATTTGTACTTTTTTACTAATCGGACTCTGTGCCCCATTACTCCTGTCTCCCTCCACCAGTTTAGGATTTTCACTGTTCCCTTCAGAAAACATGTTTTTACCATTTTCTTGTAACAGCCTAGAGTTTACAACATCATGACTTAACCCATTCGCATCAAGAATGCTCTCCAAATGAGAGTCACCCTTTCCCATATTCTCTTCCTGCAAAATGGTACTTGATTCAGTACTATGCTCAGCACACAATTACATTTTCATTGCAGGCAGGCCTTCAGAATAATCATATAAAGTGACCCACTTACTGGTAGCATCCTGCTGCCAATCAGCTTGTTGCAGGGCCTGTTCCGGTGTCCAGTCATCATCAGGCACTCCTGGAGAGCACACTGCAAATGCCTCTTTCAGTCGCTCCCTGGTGGTTTGTTTATGCTCTGAAATACCAACGCTGGTATTATACCTTGGAGCAGCCTGGTCCTTTTTGGACAGTTTACTCTTCCATTTTTTGTTCCAAGCTTCCTTCAAGTCCCGTTCCATCTGCTGCCTATATCTCAAACCTGTATCCATTGTGCTCTGTTTCCCATCAGGTTTGTCCACAGGTTTCAATAATCCAGTGTCCATTTCCACCTCATTTGCAAGGTGGAATTCCTCAGAAGCCATATCAATCTCCAAATCTCCAGTATCCAATACTCATGTAGTCACAGAAGAACAAACCTGAACATCATGGGTAGTATTTTCATTTTTTTTTTTTTTACTTTGGAGCACCTTGCCCCATTTATACCCCCTCCTATACTCCCTCAGTGCTCCACTCCTTCAGGCATTGCTCATGTCCCTCCTAGGTCCGCTACCATGGCGTCTGTCTCTAGAGTGCCCGGTTACTGCTTACCTCCTCCTCCTCCTCCTGATACTCGTGGAGTACCTGCACGGTGGAGATCTGCCAGTGGGTTCTGGACCTGGAGAGCTGTTGGAGCTGCCGTCATCTAGGCTCACTGAGGCTTTTTGCATTTTTCTGTGGTTCCCAGCCCCCTGAGGACACCGGTGCAAGGACGCACATCCAGAGAGGCGACGTGCTGATGCACTTCTTCTCCCAAGTGCCTGACAGCGTCCCCCCTTCCCGACTCCAGTGAATGGAGCCACCAGAACCCTGGAGAGCCCATGCTTCCACCATCTCTCTCAGGATGCAGGTGCACAAGGCACCCCCTGATAACCCTCCCCAGAGGGAGGAGAGCATCCGTTCGGATGCTTAATCCTCCCTCCCCCAGCCGACCCCCACTGACTCGAGTCCGTTCCCGAACCCAGGTCACCGGTGCAGTGCAAGGTGTGGCGTCCAGCGCTCCAACCCTCAGCGCCATTGGGCCGGCGTATGGGTAGTAATTTCCATTATTTTCCCCGTAGTAATTACAGGACCTTTGTTCTCCTGGGTATTCACAGCTGGGAGGGAGAACATCTCCTCAGCCAGTAGCACCTTCTCCTCCACTGCCATTCCAGGGTCCTCAATGACAGGAAATGGGCCAACAGCACCCCCTTCCCTTCCTAGGGGAATTTCCCTGGTGCTCTGGCTAAATTTCCCCCATTCACTAAAAATACCACCAATAGTTAAATCTGGTTCAGTTTCAGTTGGTTACCATCTGTATCCCCCTCCCCCCAGTCGCCCCTGAAAAAGGGACTTCTAGTCTCAGTGGGCATACCGGGTCAACAAAATTCAATAAAAAAAAAAAATAAATAACATTTCAACAGTATTACTATATACAGTTTTAAACAAATGTATCACAGTTTCACACACAGTTTTACACAGAGATTCATGTGTATTTTTTATAACTACAGATATGCAAGGGGGAAGAAAGGACATAACAGCAAGGGAAGGCAGAGAGATAGCGAGAGGCAGAGAATTGTGAAACCATCTACGTGTCCAGTCCCTAGGTCTCACAAGAAAATTTGGTTGTGTAACCAGACAAGAGACAGAAAAGGAGAGGATTGAACACACCCTTGCATTTAAACTCTTTCTGCATAATAAATGGGGCAGGACCATATTCAGCCCTGTCACAACCCACCCAATCAAGAGCCACAAAAGAATGAATTATACTATACAGGGTGTGGTAAACTCTTCAGCTGGTACGAGTAATAAAACTATAAATTCCAGTATGACAAAACAACCAATGACACTGAGTAACTAGGCATTGTACTGAAGTCCCAGTGCAGGCCTGGTAGCTGTGTTGCCCAGGTTCTTTTGGTAATGCACTTGATGAAAATTAGCAAGCTTGTAATTTAGCCCTCAACAGGCCATAGTGTGCTAGCACAATTTAAAGAACTTGAAACCCAAATGGAAAATGCGTGAAAACCAACTTGAAATCCAAATGAGATGATCGTACAAAAGGCCCTGGCAAGGAATACCAGCACTCATGTGACCCATGGATGCAACAGCTAAGTCAATTACACAAACACGTGCCTTATTGCAATTATAAAATGGGTTCCCTGATTTTTTTTTTTTTATTTTAGGACCAAGCAACAAGGTTCAGAAAGTTCAGCATTTCTAACCTGCGCTGTTGTGCCTGGATATCAGCATGGTCATGTGACTGGATTCCACCAGTCACAGTACATTATTTCTCTTATCCATTTTATAATTTGCAATTTATTATGTGCCCCTTTAGTGTGCTGGCTCCCATGATTTTATTGCAGCCCTTCTGGGCTGCCATCCAGTTGGATTAGTGGGGTCTTGAGTGCACCGGATATGGTGTTAGGCAGCTGTCAGCAGGGAGAACAGAGTGCTGGAGAGGAGCCCCTTGAAGGATGCATGCCTGCTTGAGAAATGGTGGCTATCTGCCACATGGTGCTTTGTGGTGCCAAAAAGAAGCAGCAATCTTGTTGTTCCCAGTCCCATCTGCCAAGATCAGGGGACTGGGACGGAAAAGTGAGGTTGCAGCCACCTAACACAAAACGCAGAAGGCACCGATGATGTCTGTGCTGTCATGCTGTCTCCCACCGCCACACATGCTGTCAAGCGGAAGGGAGCCAGCAGCATCAGCAGGAGCTTTGCAAGGCTTCGGCAGGGCAGAGGCAAGCATTCCAGGTAAGCCCTCTCCTTTAGGAGGAGGTTACATGTCTTATTACTTACACCTGTTTTCCACTCTGAGCTGCCAACTTTGATATTTCTAATCCCCCCCCACCTCTGTCTTGCAGAATATTACACTGAAAATCTTTGAGTCATATTTTTTCAAAACTTGTGGTAGATTTGTGGAAATTGTTCAAAGTTTTTCTAGCCCAAACACCGTGAATAAAATCCTGTCAGTCTGATTAAGAGATTAAAGGTATTGCAGTTTCCAATGGCTATTTCAAAAGAAACTGTACTGGGGCAAAATAAATGAGGAGATAATGTGGTCACTTTGGTATAGAAGACTGAACAGAGAATCGTGACTCAGGAATTCATAGGTTCAAATCCCACTAAAGTCACAGGCTCATGGGTGATCTTTAGCAACTCACTTGGACTTCCCTATGTTTCTGTCCTCTCTGTCAAACTGGGTAGAAATCAGGACTCCACTGAAAATGAGATGTTGCCTCACTGTTGAGCTATTCTGGGTAAACACCTTCTATACCAAAAAAAAACCCGCTATTTTAAAACTTCTAATACTTTTCAAAAGATTTACTTTGTTATTTTTCGCTTTCTCTTGAGAAAAGGCTAAACAAGAAGTTGCAATAAATAAAAAAATTAAGTATAAAAGGAGTGCATTTAAAATACTAATGTTAAAGAGCCCACAAAACCTCAGAGGGAATTCTAAAAAAACAAAAAGACAATTACGTTTGTTTTTTTTTTGCGGCTGGCATCCCTTGCATCCGCCCATACCCATATTGGACTCCTCCCCCGCCACAACCTCCACGGCCGCCAACCGCCCTGGCTTGCCCCCACAAGGCGGGACCACTGAAATGACCCTCCCCCATGGAAACTCATCCAGGTTACCGGCGGCATAACCAATGCCGGCGGTGCTCCCTGGACTTACCCTCCCCCGGGTGGGGCCGCTGGGGTAAACTGACTGATCGAACACTGTCCTGGTCTGAACCAGGAGGCACGACGGGTGCAGCAGAACTGGGGGGGCGACATCATGGTGGGATCACTGGCCAATTTTGTGATGCTGATCTCCGAGGGCAATGATGTACAGGCAATGTCTGCCCAACCCCCCATAACTAATGGCGCCAGCCACGACGAAACCCCCAGTTTCCACCTGGGGTCCATAAAGCACCAAACACTCTTCCCCCTGGAGAAGGACAGCCATCTTCAGGATGCTCACTCCTTCTTCCCCTGGCTGGCAGTCTGCCTCCTGAGTCCATCCCCGAACCCGGGATGTCAGTGCCGCAAGTGGACGCCTTGCTGCTGCACCAGTGGGCCGGCTTTGGACAGTTAAGTTTTGATTTGCCATAGTATCTGCATTTTGCATCCACCTTTCTAAAAAGGATCACTATCCATTAGACAATATCTGCTTTGGAGTATTTTCTGCATATAACATCACAAACCCCAAACTGTTGACATCATAATAATTTCCATAGCAACAGAAGTGATGATGCCCAAACTAAAGCAGAGGATTATGATGTCAGATGTACACAAGTAGTCAAGGCAGTTGAACTCTAATGCCTAGTGGTCATGGTTTCAAATTATTGTGCATAGTTGAAGACAAATGGGAAGTTTATATACGAAATATAAGCTAATGTATTTAAATGTTACTTTTCCTAAAGCATCTCCTGAGACATGTGGCCGATCGTTAAACTTTTTCTTCTCATTATAATTTTTAATGATTTTAGGCATTAAGTAATAGCTTGCAATTTCTCTTGCTGTCATAACACTCTTGTGCAGATTTTAAAGATTGTTGCTACTGTATGTTTAGTGCATATGAGACAGCTGTGGTGAGGTCTGAGTAGTGACACAGCCAGAACATTTAGTGCCGGATGAGAGCTTTCCTATGCAGGAGGAATAACTGAGCAACCAATGTTGCCTCAAATACAGGCCTGGTTCTGAGACAGCCCACAAAGCTCCTCACTCTCATTCTGCTGATTGTCCAGCACCTAGTGAGACAGCCCCTGCCTCTTACAGCAGGTGTTGGCCCCTACCAGGCATGGTCGGACTCCAAGGCAGGCACCCCCAATCAGACAGGCACTATTTCTGAGGCAGGTGGTGCCCCTAGAGAGACAGACCCTGCCTCTGAGGCAAGCATTGTGCCTCCTAGGGCAGGCTCTGCCCCTAAGGCAGGCATTGCTCTGACACAGAAATAGACCCTGCCTCTGAGGCAGGTGTTGCCCCTTGACCAAAGCAGCTGCTGCCTCCAAGGCAGGTGTTGCCCCTACCAGGAAGGTCCTTCCTCCAAGGCAGGCATTACCCCTGCACTCAGAAGGCTTTGCCTCCAAGGTAGGAACTGCCCCCTAAACAGAGACATTTCCTGCCCCACAGGCAGGCATTGCCCCTACTAGGGCAGTCCATGTCTTCAAGGAAAACACTTCCCCTATTTAGACAGGATCTTGACAGAGATGGCCCCTGCTTCTGAAGCAGGCATCCCTCCTTGCACTACCCAAATGCCCCCATTCCACGTATTGTTTGGCAGTGAAGCTCATCTACCAGCGGATTTCTGTTTTGGAGTCTCAGCCAATGGTGCATCAGGGAAGCTCTACTTAGAATACACCATGCAATTGCATCTACAGTTGCAAAAAGCATACCAAATTGCCTCTAAGACTGCATCCAAGAACAGCCTTGCAGGCAAAAACAGGTATGTCAAACAAGTTCGACACCAGATATTATTAAGTTGGAGACTGTGTACTTCTGAGAAATTTGGACCTACAGGTAAAACACAAAATTCAGGACCAAAGAGTGCCAGAATCCTATATCATGCTTGAGCAAATGCCTAGCTTTCCAGTCTACAAAATTTGCTAAGGACAAGGTACAGGCCTAGAAAAGACTCTGCAGAGGAACCATCTCCTACCCATTGGAGAGACTGTGGCTGAGCCTGCACCCAAAATGGAATGCCCAATAGCTATGAGACCTAAAACTTGCAGTCACACCCACCAGCCAAGAAGTGGGACACCTTCACTTAGGACAAATAACATAATTGCAACCCCTGAGCAAGAGCCAACTGAAAATATTTCTGACAACAGTGATTATGACAATTTGTGTTGCACTGTTTTACTATAGCAAGGTGACATCCGCCTCGCCGACATCCCTGACAGTGACAGCCATAATACTGAGTGTTGGCATTGCACTGTCGTGGATGTCTCGGTGTTTCTATCGGGGGCCCCTCCCAAACCCCCCATGTAGGGGGCTCTGCCCAACACACACCTGGTCTCTAAGGATACAACTCCAAGTTGGAGTTGTCTCGGGGGAGGGGGCGAAACACCGGGCGATGCAGTCCTGGTGTCAGCAGAGACCATCACAGCAACCTGAGGTATTTGCTGAAATCCTGTCGCTTTGATGGTCTTCACTCTTGCAGTGTTTCCATGCGGTTGGCATACCACACTGGAGTACCTGGATTGTAGAAATACAGAGCCATCAACTAGCACCTCTCCAGTTGAGCACTTGGCAAGCCATGGTCTTTCTCAAAATCTGACCCAGATGCAGCAGCTTTTGTGCCAGAGGAAATGGCAATTGAGTGACTTGATCCAGACATGGACAGCTGTGTGGATTTGGACCCGGAAGAACCATACCCAGAGACTGGCTTAATTCCTGTCATTCCTGACAATGCCCTTGTGCTGAACACAGATCTGGAAAGGAGATGTGCAAGCTATCCCTGAGGAAGAATGTTATCCAGCAAGTCAAGTCGTGAGCCTAACATATTATCAGGCTCACCCATGACACCCCAGTGCTTCTTCTGACCTTCTCCATCATGTGGCCCATACGTTTATAGCACCCACTGCATGTGCCTTGCCCATTTTTCTCAGGTACCATTCAGAGATAAAGTTCAATGATGGGGAATGTAAGGGAATGTTGCCAATAAGTTTCATCAACTCTTTCATTTGGATAGGTAGGCATCAATTGTCAAAAAGGAAAAAATGTGATGCTGTGTAACTATGTAAAATATGCTGATTAGGTAGGTATCAGGTGTTAGAACTGTATATTTTATTGATATGAATACTCATGCCACTGCCATTTGGACTTTTGAACAGTACGGACATGGTCTTGGTGAGGGATCCAAAAGTCTGTCAGAAGGTGTGTGTAAGCCCTCTCCCCCAATTGGGAGCTTACCTGTACTCCTTCCTCCATGCCCTCTCTTCTTTCTTCACTTTCCAGTACCCCAGGACTGCTGAGGTGGGAGCCAGCAGAGTACAGCAGCTGCATCCTGGAGCCCTGGCAGGATCCAGACCAGGCCTCCATTTGCAACTTTCACGTCTTGAGCCACCCAACAGCATGCACAAAATCAGCCCCAGGACTGCTGTGTTACTGCTCAGACTGGGTGGAGGAGTGCCATTGGGTGCATTTGGTGATTTTCCCTGACCTTGCCAGCATCAGGTGGGGAACAAGGACAGTTCTTGCCACTGGTGTTCATGCTGCCATGCATGCGCGACAGCACCCGAATGGAGCCGTAGCTCCAATTATTAAACCAGGCAGGGAACAAGAAAATACTCAGTGCACATGTGCACCATCATTGGGATACTGGGGCTTAAAGACTGCCTCCCACATCTGAGCCCCAATCTGTAAAATGGCCAACGTGCCCATTTAATCAAGTATCTCCCTGGCCTCAGGACTGGCAGCAGGGCCAGGGCAAGGTACAAGCTGCACTCTACAAATTAAAATAGAACTGCAGCAAGCTGTTAAAGGCAGCATCAGCATGTAAACAAAGATGGCAGCCCCCATATCTACACAGCTCTACAAAGACTTCTGGGAAGGAGTCAGAGGTCGGTGCAAGATTTGCTCACAAATTTTAGCCAATCGGGAGCCTGCTCCCATGCAAGCCCAGTACAGCTGGGTCAACATTCTAAAGACTGTGTGCCTGGGAATGGAGCTGACCAATCAGGCATCAAATTTCATACCATATAAAAGGAGCTGTTCCCAGAGACTGACGCAAGTCAGCCAGACTGCCAGAGTGAATGACTGTGCACTGAAGCATGGGCTGTTGTGCCACTGTCTGTCCACGCACTGTAGGCCTGGCAGACCTGAGGAGTCTGGAATTCTAGTGAGCACTGTCTGTGGGAATATAAACAGCAGTTTTAAACAGACTACAGAGTGAAGCCAAGTTGGGAGTTGGGGGTTCCCTGCCCCCACCACAGACTTTACCCTCTGGAGGACTAGCTCTTGCACCTTCTGCAGCTGAAGAAGGCCACAGCGTTGTTCTAGGTCCCAAGACCTATGGCATCCACAGAATCAGAGCCTCTGAGAAAGAAAAAAGTGAAAATGATGCAAGACCACCAGTGACCCTGGGCAAGCCTGCATCCCAGCCGGGAACAACCACATAAGTCCTACTTGTCCCAGCAACCAACACCAGAGATATCATTTGAGGCATCAGACCATGAGTAAACCCTGTGGTTTCGGCCTTGCAACTGGGAAGAAAGTGTACTGTACCACAGACTGAGGGAGAAGTCCTGGGTTGGACTTTGCCCATGTGAGAGGCCCAGGCAGAAGACCTGTGGAGGCCACCCAGCCACTCTTCCTCTTTGGATTACAAATAGGGGCCTTTTTAAACAGTTACAGTTCATTATTCTGCAACAAATGTTTTTTACCTGCAATAATTTAAAGTGTGCCACCAAGGTCTACTCTGCTAGCAGCATCTGTGACCCCAGTGTGATACCCACTACAACCCAAAAACCTATAGAGCTCTCGACCATGGCCTCTGGGGGGAATTAAGACAGGTGCGCCCACATTGGGGGTTTAAGAAATGCCAGAATGTGGACAGATTCTGTGGGGCAAATTGTTGAAACTGTTTTGTTACCGGCATAGAGTACAAGTGTTTTACTGCAAAAAGAGCTTAAGCACTCCTGTTATTCCATTGCTCCCATTTATCCTTCTGCCCCTTGTCCTTTTTGTTCCCTACCTTTTAATATAAGTTATTCATTGAATTGTTTTTCTTGGCTTGGGGGTTGTATTGCTTTACTATGTCACTTGTTTTGGGGGTGGGACTGTGTGGGCAGATTATGCACTGTTTCCTGGGGGCAATAGCCTTGTGCGTCTGCATCTAAGTACCCCATATTGCATTTGCCATCCCAGGTGGTGGCACTGCACCACGTTAGGCCCGTGTACCCAGTGTATGACTACTTTAGAGGACCCAGACCAGCCCCCTCGGGAGGTTGTGAGAGGTGGACCCTGAGAGCCCCAGGCTTCCTGCCACATACCCAGCCACCTGATTCAGTTTGTTCTCTTGACCCATGTCAAAGGCTTCCATAAAAGACTTCATTTTGTTTCTGTCACTGCAGTTATTTTTCCTAATCTTCAATCCACCACTACAGATCCAGACACTGCAAGACAAACTACTCCACATTTATGAACTGGTCCCTTCCTTCTCCCCCAAACTATTCTGCACAAAAAGAAAACTGTTATCCTTACTAAGATGCCTCAATTTTGCGATGAAGATTATTCCACAAGACAGAAATCTCATATCCCTTCTTGTTGTGGCACAATCAGTTATTGCTCTGGATTATCATCTCACCATCACTGCTTCCACTCATTCAAACCTTATCACGTGGTCACACTTTCTCTCAAACTAGAATGTCTTATCCATGTTTTGTAAAGATTTTGCTCCAGGATTGATCATTTCACTGTTGTAACCCCAACCTATGGTTTCACAGTGATTCGTGGTGCATCTTGGTTTGATTGTCCATGGTCATCAGAAATGTGAGATATTTCTCATTTTGAATCCCCACCTTCCATGTTTGAAATGTATCCTGTTGTAACAGTGAGTCTCACCTTGGGTCACCTTCAGAACAATCAACTTATTACATTCTGTTCTGATAACCAGTAGCCATAACTATCATAAATAAAGTTCAATCTTCCTCCCCTCCATAATGAACTTCCTGAGAAAATTAACATGGACTTCTTTATTGTACAATTTCAGAATTGATTGCATATGTACATACCTGTTCCTGCTAATTTTCTTGCTGATTGTCTCTCCTGTTATCAATTCCAGTGATTCAGAGCTTCTCATCCTCAAGCCGCAAAGTTGTGACTCTTTCTCCATCATTCCAGGAGCTGAAAATGACTTTTTACCTCAACCATGCTAACTGAAATTCACTCACGGAATCTGAAAGGCTTCTTATACAACTGCATGGATTCTATCATTTGTGCCTTCTAAAGCATACATCCTCTGATGCATTTGGTTCTGCACATACTTACCTTTGCATTATCCTGCTCACAAGTGATTGGCCTATCAGCCACATCATATTGCTCAAAAGCAACTGGCCTGTCTGCCACATTATACTGATCACAAGCATTTGTCTTGTTTGATCACACTGATCACAAGCATTTGTCTTGTTTGATCACACTGATCACAAGCATTTGGCCTACATATGAATTAGCTATTCAGTTTACCTAAACACTATCTATCCTAGTTTCACTAGCTTGCCTTATCCAGTCCAGCAGAAATCTACTCTGCAAGGACTGCCCGCAAGGAATCCGATAGGCCATGCTCTATATTGCAGACTAACGGATCTCTTACAAAATGGAGTCTTCAATTTATAAACCACTCAACACTTACAAGTGGTTGTGACTTTGGTCTAATTTGGATTCGATTCCTCAGACAAGGGGAATTTACATCCTTCTCAACTGTATTCAATTTGGCTATCCATTCGTCTTATTTAAGTCTTAAGAAAGCATCTTCAGATAACTTTTTCTTTTCTCTATCAAGATCAGAAAGAGACTGGAGTAACAGAGGAATCCATATATCATATTATGCTACAATCTCATCATGGTTTCCTATGGAAATCTTTAACCAGTTCCAGACCACGGACAGTTATCCCAATAACATACATCTCTTCTGACTATTGAAATTATGCCATCATGACTAATGCCTGGTTTATCTATCATGTCAGACTCTTGCTGTCACCCATGGGCCTTGACTCAGCTCAGTTTTCTGACCATTTCTTCAGGACTGGAGCAGCCATCTCAGCAGCCAGAAAGAACATTATAGCTCATACCATCAAAATCATGGGTTATCATTATGAGACTTCTTCATCCCTCTTGTTTTGTGCAATACAGATTCAAATCCTGGACTTAGCCAAGCTTATCAACAGCTAGCCTCATAAATTCTTAGAAGCCTGGAGGGAAAGTTTACCCAGTAACTTTAGTTGCCCAGGGGTTTCCTCCATGAGAGGGGTTCCTCCCCTTCATATTATTGGGTATACTCTGTGAGTTGGAGGAGGACGTTCATTTACACTCACTTTGGTCTTTACGTTCATTTAGCTACCTGTTTCATTTAGCTTCAAGAAAAGCTACCTATTTTCTTTAGCTTCAAGAAACAGCTCCAGGTAGCTCTACTGGGGGTGAAAATCCAGAACAGTCAAGCCAAATAAACATCTAAGTTGTATTGCACAAGCTCATACATGGCTGGCAGCCATGCATTAAAGATGGACTCTGGTGGTTTACAAAGTACTAGTTTGACTCACCGTTCCGTAGTTCATGTGGCCCCATGTCAAAACACAGCAGAATTTAAGTAATAATTGATTTGCATAATAAAATATTTGGAAATGTGTAGTACCGCACTGTACCCGCGAGCTGCAGCCACCCGATTTGTCTCTCCGACCGGAAGTAACGCACTCTCCTGAGGTAGCCACTAACAGCACTTATTTGGGTCTAGCTGTCAGGCACGGGAATGTTCATAGGAGGCGCATGAGAATTGTACTTTTTCTATGTATTATTTGTGGAGAGGCTAAATGCATCTAGGTAATTACCTTGCCTAGTGCTGGACAGTACTTTATTTTACACAGCAGAGAGCATAGTTTGCTGTGGCTACCGTTTCCTTGTTATTCAGTGTGTCATCTGCATTGTGATGGTTTGACAGCTCAGCTGTTATCTGTGTGGGCAGAATAGGAGTTATTGTCGTGGTTTGTTATTTTTTTTTGATTGTGTGCTGTACTAAAACTATTATTTACATGGTTGTAGTTAATAGCTGACACACTGCATTGTTTATCATGCATAATATTGCCATCTGTCTGTCATGATGCAACGTGTGTGACGTTTCAGTCCATGTTGCATTATTCTGTGGCTCACAAGTAATTGTGTTTTAATTTCTGAGGTGCATTACTTTCATATGTAATACTTTATCCCATGCTGCCTTGTGTACGGGTTGTAACTGAGGTGACAGTTATGATAGAGGTCACATTTCCTCTGCTAATATCAGTGTGTGCTGCTGAGTACTACAGCTGATTATGTAGTGCAATGTAATTCTTAGTCCTGATGTGTAGTGTGGTTTCTGTGTCACTGGTTTGTCATGGTACCATGTTGTCTCACCCATAAAAGTCACTGCAGTGTTTCTCATGTGGTATTTATGCCACTGTACCTTACTGTATTGCTACCTTACTGTATTGAGACATTCACTTTTCTGTCTCAGTTGTTATTGACTTTTGTGCTACATTGATAATTGCTACCTTTCTTCCTTTGCCATTTCTTGGTATTTATTTTCGGAATAGTGTAACGCATATGTTCTCATCAATTATTTTTTACAGCATCCTCAGAACAACTTAATAAGCATTACTTTATGCAATTGCTGGATAGCTGTGTTCTGTGCAGCTGTTTCTGCTTATAGTGGTCACACTGTAAACTTTTAATTCAGATTCATAGCTGTAGATACTGTAGTCATTCATTACACTTGACTCTCCTCAGTGTATCCTGTTTCTCCATAATGCCATCTCGATGTGTTGCTGCCATTTGTGGGAACACCCATAAAATGGGGTTTTCTTTGTTTACCTTCCCTAAGGATCTCCATTACCTTCGACAGTGGAACACTTTTGTGAAAACAAAGTGTGCTGACTGGGTTGGACCTAATGAGTTCGGTGTGCTTTGTTCGGCACATTTTACTGAGGACTGCTATGATCCCTCCATATTGCTTCAGTACAGGATGAAGTTTGTCAAGTGCACTTCGGTTGCTGCCTACGGCTGTGCCAATAATTCATTCACCACCATGCACTCCGAGTGTTACTTTGCAGGTTGCTGAATCAATGGTTGACATGCTATGTCGTACCTGTGGCAGCAGTGAAGGATCATCACATTCAGAACCAAGTATTAAAGGGAAGAAGATTGGTGGAGCGTTTCATAAAAGACAGTTGGCCGAGGTCAGTATTGTCATGCTCTTCTTTACTTTCCATTTTCCTGTGGTAAGTGACAGTGTGTTCCTTTGTGGGAAGAAACATATCTACTGTCATGGAACATGCAGTCTATTTCTGTGTGTGTGTGTGTGTATGCATACGCATGTGTGGTTGTGTGTGTGTGTCAGTGTGTGTATCTGTGTGAATATGCGTGCATGGATATGCACGTGTGTGTGTTTTTCTGTTGCTGTGTCTCTGTGACTGTATTTGCGTATCTATGTATTTGAGTGTGGTTCTGACTCTATGTGTTGCTTGTGAGTGTGTGCCTGTTGTGACTGTTCAGTACTGGTAAAGTGAAGGTATGGTTCTGGTGGGTGCAATCATGTTGCAGCATGGACATGCTTACTGTGACATAAAACACTGCGGTTTGGTCCTCCTTGCTGTAAGCTCGGACTAGGTTCAAATCCTGGGCAGTGAATCACGGGACGGTATGCTTCTTGCTGCAGCTACTGTGTGTGTGTTTCACTGTGTGCACTCTCACACCTGCATGCTTCTGTATAAGCGTGTGTTTGCGCTTCTTTGTGTGATTCTGTATGTGTGTCTTCCTGTTTGTGTATGACTGTGTATGTGTGTCTGAGCTTTTTGGCGTGAGTTTATGTATACATGGGTGTGTGTGTGTCTGTTTCTGTAATCTTTTTCATGTGAGTTTCTATATGTATGTGTGCATGTGTCTCTTGCTGGTTTGGACTGACTGTGTGTGTGTGTGTGTGTGTGTGACGTGACAGTGTATGGATGTAGATGACTATCAATGTACGAAATAGTATGCACATCACTTCCCCCTCCCCTCGGTCCTGAAGTAGGTGATAAAGAAATAATCCAACCTGTGTTTCTGTACTGTTCTCTGACATCCTACCATACAGTATGGAATATTATACAATGATGTGTGAAAATCCTGTAACCTCATTGGTGTAAACATGTCAGATGACCGTGGGTAAATCTAGTATAACCCACGGCTGAGGGATGTCATTTATAAACAACATAATTAAACATATTTTACATTTATTTTACACATGGGTCCATTGTAAAATCGCAGTAAGGCACTCCAGGGCATGAGTTATTGGATGATTTAACCACATGACATACCACACAAGGCGTGGGGAAATCTCCAATAACCCACACCCTGTTGTGCCTTATTGCTTAAATAATGCACAATCATGTTGCCATAGTGTATGGTCCTCCTTTGTGCACCTTCAACTGTAGCAGAGTTGCAATCTGTTACATTGCACAGTAAGGTGGCTAGTGTTACATGGGCACATGAATGTGGATTGTTGTACTGTGTATGTTGGATAAGTAACGTTTCTGACCATGTATTATTGAAAGTATAGCTGCCTGCTAATACTCTACATTGTGGCTACCTGTCTACACATGTGTACAGCCTGTGAGTAGCAGGCACATTTGGGGCAGTTTTACCATAGAAACATAAACATAGAAACATAGAATTTGATGGCAGATAAGGACCGCTTGGCCCACCCAGTCTGCCCACTTCCCTACCTGATGGATAAGCTGCAGATCCTAGTTAACCAGCAGCCTACTTCTTCCTACCCCAACCCCCTAGAATTGCCTTATGACTGTCCCAGGCATGCTTGAATTCCACCACTGTTTTTGACTCCAGCCTCCTCCCGGAAGGCACGTCCATGCATCCACCACCCTCTCTGTGAAAAAAATACTTGCAAATTACCTCTGAGCTGCCCTCCCCATCTTCAAATTGTGCCCCCTTGTTCTTGCACCTCTTTTTGAAAGATGCTACCCTCTTGGACTTTGTTGATTCCTTGAGGTACTTGAAAGTTTCTATCATGTCCCCCCTCTCCCTCCTTTCCTCGAGGCTATACATATTAAGCTCCTTAAGTCTCTCTTCATATGTCTTCCAGTGCAGACCCTGCACCATTTTAGTTGCCCTCCTCTGGGCAGCTTCCAACCTGTCTATGTCTTTGCGGAGATTGGGTCTCCAGAAGTGCATGCAGTACTCCAGATGGGGTCTCACCAGCTGTCTGTACAGAAGAATAATAACTTCCTGTTTTCTACTGGTGATGCCTCTCCCTATGCATCCCAGTATCCCCAGCCCTCCTTGCTGCCCTCTCACATTGCTTGCCCACCTTTAGGTCATCTGATATAACTACCCCAGGTCCTGCTCCATTTTGTTGTTGTTAGTATCTCACCCCCCATTGTGTACTCTTCCCCTGGGTTTTGTTTCCCAGGTGCATTACCTGCACTTCTTAGCATTGAATCTAAGCTGCCATACATTTGACTGTTCCTCTAACCTGACAAGTCCCTTCTCATCCTTTCCACCCCACTTTGTGCATCAACTCTGTTGCAGATCTTTGTGTCATCTGCAAAGAGATACTTTCCTTCCAGTCCCTCTGCAATGTCACTTATAAAGACATTGAAGAGGACCGGTCCTAATACTGAACCCTGTGGTACGCACTAATAACCCCTTCTTCAGAGCGGACTCCATTTACTATTACTCTCTGGGTCCTATTCTCCAGCCAATTCTTTACCCAGGCTGTCATCTTGGGACCCACTCCCAGGCTGGCAAACTTGTATATTAATCTTTTGTGGGACTGTGTCAAATGCCTTGCTAAAGTCTAGGCAGGCCATGTCCACAGTCCCTCCTGATCTACTACTTTGGTCACCCAGTCAAAGAAATCTATCAGATTTGTCTGGCATGACCTTCCGCTGTGAATCCATGCTGCCTTGGGTCCTGTGCCCTCTGGCCTCTAGATACTGACAATTCTTTCCTTCAGAGTGATTCCATCATTTTCCCTAACACTGAGGTTAAACTAACAGGTCTGCAGTTCCTGCTTCTGCCTTGCTCCACTTTTGTGAAAGGAATCACATCTGCCCTCCTCCAGTCCTCGGTTACCCCATCCTCCCTTGATTTGTTAAAGAGGTAGTCATGGTGTCACTAGTTCTACCCTTAGTTCTTTAGAATTATGGGATGAATCCCATCAGGCCCCATTGCTTTGTCCACCTTCAGTTTTAAGAGTTCTTTAGAACTTTCTTCTGTAAATGGGCTGGTATCAACGCCTGTATCCAGAGTGTTTCTACTGTTTGTTTTAGGTACCTCCCCCTCTTCCTATGTAAATACTGAGCAAAAATATTTGTTTAGTATCTCTGCCTTTTCACAGTCACCCTCTGCCCACCCTCCTCCCCTTTATTAAGCCTCACTATCCCTCCCTCGGTCTTCCTTCGCTCCCTGATGTACCTATAAAAGGTTTTATCCCCCTTCTTAACTGAGTTGGCTATCTTTTCCTCGGTTTGGGCCTTTGCTGTTCTGACTGCCTTCCCAGCTTCCTTTTGCTTTAACTGATACAGTTCTCTGTCCTGCTCCTTCTGTGATTCCTTGTACTTCCTGAATGCTTTCTTTTTCTCTTGAACCTTCACTGCCACTTCCTTTGAGAACCATAGTGGTTTCTTACATTGTTTTGTTTTGTTTATTTGCTTCACACAAAGGCTTGTTACCTCTGTGATGGCAGTTTTTATTATACCCCATTGTTCTTCCACCCCTCCTTCCTGCACATTTGCTAGTGCATTCCTTAGGCACTCACCCATTTTGGCAAAATCAGCCCTCCTAAAGTCCAGTACGTTTGCCTTTGTATGGCTTGACTCTATTGCTGTGTTTATTGTGAACCATACTGTTCGATGGTCGCTAGTTCCCAGATGGCTACCCACTTCTACCTCTGTGATCCTCTCTTCATCTCCATTTGAGAGAACCAGGTCTAAGATTGCTCCTCTCGAGTGGGCTCCAATACTAGTTGTCTAAGGCATGTCCCCTGTAGGGCATTTAGAATAACCCCACTCTTCAAAGTGGCTGCTGCAACTGCACTCCAGTTAACATCTGGCATATTCAGATCACCTATCAGCAATATCTCCCCTTTTTCTGCCATTCTAAGTATACGCTCTATCATTTCCTTGTCCATTTCTCCCCTGAGAAGAGGGACTGTATATAACCCTGTGCAGATTGTGGTGCCATTGCGGTCTCCAAATTTACCCACAGTGCTTCTTCTCCTCCTTGTTTACCCTTTTGTTCTGTTGCTTTGATTCCTTCCCTTATGTAAGAGCTACTCCTCCTCCTCTTTACCCTCCCTGTCCCTCCCTGTAGATAGTGTATCCTGGTATGTTTATGTCCCAGTCATGGTTTTGTGTACCATGTTTCTGTGACTGCCATGATATCCAGATGTTCCTCCTCCATCAAGGCCACTAATTCAGGAAGCTTGTTACTCAGACTACGGGCAATGGTACTCATTGCTCTCCATTTTATGATGGCTTTACCTTCTGTTGCAGCATCCCCACTGACCTTTCTACCTCGGTCTTTTCTCATTTAGTACCCTGTTTGTAGGAGGCTGGGATTTTCCTGCTGCTTATCAGTGCCTCCCCTTGACTAGTTTAAAAGCTTGCATGAAGCATTTAAACTGATTTCTCAAAAGACTTGTTCCTTCCTGGACAGATGCAGACCATCCTGCCAGTATGAGCTGGTGTCCTCCAGGTGGAACCCCAGTCCCCAATGAAGCCAAACCCTGTGCTCCACACCATTTTCAACCATTCATTAAACTGCATGGTACAAAGTACCTAGCCTCACTCATGCCATTGACAGGCAGCACCTCTGAGAAGGCTACTGTGTGTGCTACTTGTCTTAGGCCTCCCAATTCTACAAAGTCCTTCTGCACTGCTCTAATCTCATGATGAGCCAAGTCATTTGTCCCTAGGTGGACAATGACATCCAGCTCAGACTCCCGTGTAGCTGTTCTCGTGATCCTGAGGATGTGCTTCCTGTCCTTCCAAGCCATGGCACCAGTCAGGCACCTTACTTCAGTTTTCCCTGCTCCCCCCAGTTCTATCATCCTATTAATTGAGTCCCCCACCAGGAGCTGCTTCCTTTCCTTGTGGTGTCCTCTGCCTCCTTCCTGTGGGCCTCCCTTGTGACAGTTGTCCTCAGCCTCCTTAGTCTCCTCTGTGGGTGCATCCATAGGGGAGCTATGCTCCCCTAGAATGGTGTATGGATAGTGGAGTGGAACAACTGACTGGGTGTGCCTCTGTTCCACCATCCTCACCCTCCCTGAGCCCACTGTGGTCCAACTGCTGTGCTTTCTTCGCAACCTCTGAGGTAGTGGTGGTGGCTCTGGTGCTCCCTGGATGGGGGAGATTCCCTTCCTACCATCCAGTGTGGCCTGGGGGAAGGTTCCCTTACTACTGTCCAGTGTGGCCTGAAGACTGGCAACTTCCTCCCTCAGGGCAGAGTTGTCTGCAAATAGGCAGCATCTCAGCCTCCAGAAAGACTCCCAGAAGACTGCTGCCCCACAGCCATTACATTGCACTACTCCCCACATGTTTATCTACTTTTTTTTTGTGTGTGCGTGTGATTGGTTTGTTATATAGAAATATATATATTATACAATGTGTATGCTCATATTGTCTGTGCAGTGTGCTAGAGAGGATATGACAGTGATGGCAAAGGGTGTGCATATCATTTTCTTGATGCTGTAAATCTGTGTGTAACTGGTGTACTGCAGTTACGGTGCCTACATGCAGTAGTTCTGTGGAACATTTGTCATGTGAACTGCATAACAACATGTGTTACTACTTACACATGTTCACTTCAGACATTAGTGTAAAATGACATGACTTCATTTCGCTTGGATTTACCCTTCATTCCCAAGATAATTCGCCAGTACGAGGACATTACCGATGTGGATGACACTACTGGTCTGATTTCCATTGATATTGATGTGGCGCCAGACATTGCTGATACCTGTAATCCAGCAGTTGATGTCACCTCAGATATAACATACCATGAAGTCCAGGAATACAGTGAGGTGTCAGGAACTACTTATGTGTCACGGGGCACTCAGAAATCCTTCAAAAGACCACCATATAAAAGCATAGGTAACTATCATGTACTATAATGTTGTGTTTTTCAATGTCCATCACAAGAATTGGGGTATAAAGCTGCGTAGTGTATTGGGCACAGTATTTGTAAAGTCAATTTCATTATACACCCTCAATAAACAAGCAGTGATATTTCCTTGTTACAAATGTGATAAATTTAAATTTCAAGTACAGTACTGTCAGGGTGAGTTGTAAAAAGTTAGCTTTCCACTGTCCTTATTAATCAGTGCAACTGTCAGAAAACATTAGCATGTTAAGATTGCTACACATGGGTTCTATAAAAAAATATTAAATGAATAGACCTGATGGAATCACTACAGTAAGTGGTATGTATTTACCATGTGTTGGTCAGCTGCTGTACTATAAAACGTGCTGTACCTGTGCCAAGCTTTATATACAGACAGCATATAACTCCACTTTTAGCTGGCATTATTCAACGCATTGTGGTCACTGTTCCACCATGTGAGCCCGTTGTGGTAGTGTGACCTTTTTTTACATATTTAAAGTGCGTATTGTTTAAAGAGCAGCAGCATGGCACCCTCGTCCACCTGTACTTGACAATGGAAGACTTTGCCATCCACATTTTCATGAAGGCTGTCTTGGCCTTTGTACTACCGTGACACCTCTGCAGTGCTTATGAGTTTCTGTGGACATGGCAGATGTATATAATACTGTTCGGACGAGGTAGCCTGTCACCATGGGTACTTTGAGTACTTGTGGTTTTTAGTCCCTGTATGCATTATGTTGTGCAAAGGCCATACAGACCTCAGGCATTTGGTCATAATGTCACATGACATTGTGACGCATGGAAAAATCATGCTGACAGAACAGTTCTATTTCTGGCATGTGGTAGAGCCCCCCCCCAAACACCCCACGATAAACATTCTCATCTCCAGCAGGTGTGGTGTGGAATTTGAGGACTGCACAAATAAAATAAATATTTCAATTTTCTGGGATCAGAAATAAAACACGTTCCCAGAATCAATGCCTGTGTTCCTGCTGCTGCTGTGCCTCATTCCATTGAGACATGGCAGCTGCTCGGCAGAAGACAGTTCCAGCAGAGGTCTTGTACTGTGCATGGGATATTGAGAATGCTGCAATACCACATATATCACTATGCGTGGTATTGCACCATTGTCTTACCTGGTCAGTGCTATTCTGTGTTACCTGGGACGTCGTATGCTATGAAGTGTACCACATTATTACCTTGTAGTCATAACAGATAGTTTTTGGTTACTGTTATCACATGGCCCATGCTGGTTTTGCACACATCGACTGCGGAATTGAACGGTGTCACATGATAGTCGATGGTATCATAACAATTCACAGTTTCATGCCTCACCAATGTTGTACATGGTCAGCATGATGTAATGGAGATACGCATGGTACAGGTGGCACATGTACAGGATTGCTGTCTCATTTCACGAAGTGCCAAGGCATGCAGCAAGCACATCATGGTTACTGCTCAACAAAGACATGATGTTGAGTCTTCATATTGTGTTTTGTACATGACAAAAGAGTTGCACATGGTGTCAAAGTAATATATATTGTGATATTTCGTATTGAAAAATTACAGTCATGGTGACCACTGTCAAAATTCTTAATGTGTATTATGCGCTTGATATCTCTTGTCAGCCATTCAGTCAGTACCAAAGTATAAGGATGCAAGTGTACAGACAGATGCCAAGGTACACCACCTTTCACATCTTCACCTGTACCTGGTTCAGAGTCCGAGTCAGACAGTGAGCCACTTCCTGATGCTAAAGATGTCAGCTGTGTACCAACCAGCTCAGATAGTGAGTTAGAGGTAGACATAAGTAATCCAGAAGCGAGGTAAGATATCGTTGAAGTATTGTAATAAACAATGAACTATTACAATACATTCAGAATTTCAAATGTGGCACCATGACATTAGATGAATAAGGAATACCCATGACTGATCATTTGAGTACCTGGCTCAGTCTGTTACTGGGTAACACCAACATCTGTGCAGCAGTTCACAACACAGACGGGTGTGCATAGGACAGATGGTCACGTAATCATACCTGAGTACTGGTCGTGAATGTGCCTACTGTGTTTCAACACAAGGTAGTTGCAGGTTATGTAATTCTTGTACAGGAACAGTAAACGTCAATACTGCTTACATCGGTTGTGGTCAGGGATCACTGAAGAGAAGGATGTGAGGGTCATAATAATGTGCAGCATGAAGAACTCTTTTTAATGCTGGAGTGCATGAGATACAGGGAACTGGAGCCTTCAATTTATTGCATGTGGTCTGACGTGTAGGTGCAAGGAGGTCATTTCTCCAATGTACAGGTGCATAGTCAGGCATCAGTTGTCATACTGCATGCAAAGTTGTACATCATATCGGAGGAGAGATATCAGTGTGCCAAATGCAATATATGGCACAAACCCTGTGAAACCAACATGTCATGCAATGCACAACATACTAAGTAAGGCTGATTTACTTCAGTCTGTTCACGTTCTAGGACAGATGGTATAGGTGTAATATTATTGAATCCTGCAAATATTTGCATGTGAACAACCAATGTGGCCAGATTGGCTGTTGTGGATGTGGTCATTGAGGGACATGAGGGTGCACGTGTTAACACTGGATGTGTTGCAGGTTCAGGAGTGAGATGTGGAGGCATTTCTTCACTGAAAGGGTAGTGTGGAAATGGAAAGTTGTACCACCGCATTTGGTGGGTTGATGGATGGTGTGGAGCTTCATCCGAGTATTTGAATGTGCATTTCATGGTGCAATGATTGACTGGCTGGTTAGACGGCAATGAACACTTCCATTATGTTAAGGGCACTGTTTTGTGGAGGCAAAACTGCATTCTGGGGTGCTACTTGATCACAGAATCACACTTGTTAAACTGTGATGGCTATTTCTTCTTGCCACCAAACTTGGACGTGCATCCCCATGACATGTGTGGAAATGCGTCTTCAAAGCATAAGCATAAAGGAGTACACTTCTGTGGTCCATGATCCACATGCAGGCTGTGTAGTACACATCAGCATGGCATGCTGCTCACCCTGGCAATCAGTGTGCCATTTCTGCCCGCATCTACATTGCACAGCCAATACATCAGTGAAGCACTTTCAATTGTCACACATACTCCAACGCATCCACTGTCTGTTTCATGGCCGCCACATGCGGCAAGACAGTGCAATTTACATAACACACAATAAGACCCCAAGCCATGACAACCCACCACGCCATCAACAGTGCCCCCTTTTCCCAGCAGACATACATCCCCACACACACACGCAATGCACCTTCACCCATCCCACTCACACTTCCCTGAATCTGTCCCACCACGTCGTGCAGTATAACACATCCTCCTACAACCATGGCAGCTCCCCAACAGAGCACTGTGCAAGTGACAGGCAATGTGCATCCTGCATGCCATTGGTGGACACTATTGACATGTGGGCCTGTAGTGTGAACTTCAATGTATCAGCAATGGGCCGCAGGATGTACATTGCTTGACAGTCGCACACAGATCTGTTGGTGGTAAGCTGTGGTGGTATAAGGGTGGGTTGTGCTGACCGCCGAGGGGGAGATATGCAGGCATATGGGAGTGTGGTGGTTAGTGATTGTCTTCTTGTGGTGTGGTGTGTGATGTGTGCTGGGGAATTGGGGAGGCCGGCTTCCTGTAGATTTACTGGTCAATGGGTATGGCTGGCACAGGTTTTGGTTTTTCTGTAAACTGCAATGAATTCCCACATGTGCCGAGTGTGTAACAAGAATGGGGAAAGGTGGTGTGTCCTTACTTGTTGTGTGCAACAGGAAGCGTCATCCCGACAGGTCATGCTGTCCAAGTTGTGCATCAAATTGTCCTTCCAGGGGCACACCTATGTGTGGATGGCATGCAGTTGCCCCTAGATGGAGTGGTGGCTGTTGAATGGTTGGGGCTCCCACTGGGCACCTCACCCATGACAGGTTGTGTGGCGCATTGAGTGCAGTGCATTGCTTCATGCCACATGGAATTGTTGCCATGATGACATGCAAATGGGACCATTGCACCTTGCTTGAATAATACTCACATTTGTTGTGCAGTTACCATAACAGCAGCAAACAATTGTATTGATATTTCCATGTGTACTGACAACCGCATTGTAGAAATCATGTGTCAATGATACATGGCACACAGATGTCAGATTTACACGTTACATGTAGAAACACTACCTATGCAATGGTTAACTTATTAGCAAGTTATATAAAAAGAGAAAGAGTGATACAAGGCATACTGTGCTACTGAGTTCCTGCCATGTGCGCCAGACAGTCAGATGGTGAAAGAGAAGTGCACCATTGATGCATAACACTCAGTGAAAGTACATCACAGTTACGTACTTATTGGTCACAAGTCAATATATGTATTCTGCATGTACAGTTTTGCTGCAACACTCATCTCATTTCTGCTGTCCCTCATTAGGTTATCACAGGCAGAAACATCTAAACCAACCAGTGAGTGGCAGTGGCAGGAAAGAAAGTTTCTAGTGTTCGAGTCATGCTTACTACGGTTGTTTAGCATCTGTGTGCAGTGCCAGTCAGCAAACAGTCCAACTGTGACTAAAATAAAGAGAACATTCATTGTAGTACAGCAGAGTTGTTCAAATTGTGGCTATGAAAGAACATGGTCATCACACCCTCTCATTGGTGACTATCCAGCAGGAAATGTACTGCTATCAGCAACTACTGGGTTCAGTGGAGTGTCACCACAGAAAGTACTGAGGATGCTGCGACATATAAGGATTCAGTGCATCTCAGACCCAACTTTCTCGAACTTTCCAAACACTTTGTGCAACCAACCATCCATGATGTGTGGAAGAGAAGCAAGGAGAACATTGTTTCCAGTATCGCAGCACAGAATCCCAATATAGTTCTGTGTGGTGACGCAAGATGTGATAGTCCAGGGCACTCTGCCAAATATGGCACTTACACCTTGATGGAGATGGAACACCGAAAAATCATAAGTGTCAGTCTTGTTCAGGTTAGTATTCATCACTGATGTTGTCTGTACAGGAATTGCCGTTTACAAACTGTGGCATACACAGGTTTGTCATCTTTTTTTTTTCCTTTCGGTTACTGCTACTGTGACAATGCAAAGGGTGTGTCAAAGTGTTGCGTAAAATGGCTCATGCTGGTGACCCCTCCCAATGCCATGGATGATATCTGTCCATCAGTGGCAATACAGTGCCCACCCCACTGGGTCTGTAAATAGCCTCCCTGGTGCTGTATTGGCACCCTCACCCGATCCCTACTACCCTCAACCGGTAACCCCCTGCCCCAGTTCATAAATGAGATTCTGCTACCAGCACAGCCCTCCACACACCGTGACATCCAGCCACAAAATGACCTGTATGGTACATGCAGTGACAGTTCATTCATCGACCAGATATGGTAGCGTATGGATGTGTGTGCAAGACAGGACTGACAGGTATGAACTGTGGGTGTTAGCAGAACTTAATGTGCGAGCTGTGGAGTGTCGGTACAGCACCAGGGAGTCTATTTACAGTGACAGTTTGGAAGTGGAGGAGTGGAGCTGTACATCACCAGGGAACACACATTGGTGAGTGCTCAGGTCAGATTGCACAGTTGCACAGAGTGGACAACCGTCCTGTTACATGTCTAAGTAGTGTTGCAGCAGCGCTTTGGTGGTGTGACACTACTTGGCACATAGTTTATGGGCAGGTTCTTAAAAATTGGGAATTGAGCACTATGTCATTGTCGCTGTGCCACAAACCCCCTAACGCCATGGTGCTCCCGCTTTCATGGTGCAAGGCAGTTGGTAGCACAGTTTGTCGCAGGCAGCCTGTTGAGTGAAGCAGGCTTCATTCAAAAATCAGTCTGGTATCTTACCTTTGTGAATGGTGGCTCTTGCATGACACTTGCTTGACGCAAGTACTGTAGCTTGCATCGCATTACGGTGTTTGGAACTGTTGCCGCATATGTAGTAGTGTATTGCCTGACCAACAACTGTGAAATATCCATGGCCACCTGTTTAAATACCAACTTTACTTTATGTTTTGATAAAATACAAGCCATTTACAGTCACTTTTGGCTGCACCACTTTCCCATATCTTTTTGTACCGCACAGCAATGAGGTGAAGAGTGCGTATCACATGGATCTAGAGAGCCTAAAAAGGGGGCTACAAGATATCAAGCACTGTGGTCTGCATCCATACACCCTAATCATGGATCGACATCCCCAGATACAGAAGTACCTGTGTGAGAATGAACCATCACTTTATTCATCAATATGATGTGTGGCACTTTGTAAAAGGTGTATATTTAGCATTATGTTAATCAACAAAACTTAGATATTTACCACCGCTTGTTCCACAAAATGTACCCTACGGTTGCATTCGCACATCATATCTCAACTGTACTGTCCCATCACTTTCTTCCCTCATGTCCACCTCATACCTAGGAAGTCCCACACCTCCAGTCTTCAAGCTTAGCATTCACATAAGTTCTGGAAATTTCCCTGACCCACTACTCCCATCCTCCATATTAATCCTTACCCCCTCAATATAACAAACCTTTAATTCATCCCAATGTGGTAAATTGCTCCACACTCCTTGACATGGGTAAAATTATAACCAAATAAATGAAGTCCCTATTTTCAAATGTTACCTCCTTGTTGGGATAACTAAGACATTGGAGTCATACACTGCACAAAAGCAGTGCGAGAATATCTGGGAGTGGATCCCCAGTATTAAAAACATGTTATACTGGATTCCAAGATCGACACCAGATGGAAATGGTGAACTGATGCTTGCCAAGCTGGAATCCATCACCAACCATATACAGGGAGTTCACCACCATGATAACTCGCTGTTTCCAAACTGTGCACATGGGTCACTGGATGACACCATTCGGAAGAGGAAGTGGATGACACCCCGTAAGAACCTTTTTCATGTTTCACCGTCATATGAAAATGGCAACATTACATTGCAGTGTACATAGCTCCATCAATGTATTGTCAAGACCGTGGCAGTCAATCCACATTCGACATTATAACAAGTGGCTGAGAAATACAGCTGTCTGATTGGTTGCAAACGTTAGATCATCTCTATCTTAATCTTTCATTAACATACATGTATAGCCTAGTAATATGCTGAACAATGTGTCCCACTATTTCCAAAACATTGTTATTATAATAGCAATAAGGCACACACAGGAGTTTGGTTAATGGTAACTTGATCACCCTCTAATTGCCATTAAGCACTGGGATCACCCTCGTGCCACATTACACTGGCTATGTGAAAAGTAACCGACCTTTAACATAACCCTTGGTCGTGGCTATTGCTGGATTTCTGATTGCCTATAATTTCTGTGCAAATCCTTGAACAGATAACTCGTTCATATCCTGCACATGTTAAACAACTGGTTCATGTTATAATAGCTGTAATGAAGTTCATGGCATGTGTAGCACTGTGATTAACACACGTCTTCTGTTGTCATCAGTTCTGGAAAACAATGCAAGTCATGTGTAAATCACACAGCACAGGTCCTCTGCTGCTATAGACCTAAACTGTCAAATGAAAACATTACAATTAGGTTGCAATGAACACGTGCAGTGCAGAAATAAATTGATTCCAATTGTCTCAATCAGATGAGAAAGCATATGAGAAAGTTGAAATGGCCCTTGGCACAGCCATGGTGAAACACAATGTCAAAAAGCTATCCCCAAACCATTAAACCTCATCGTTGGAAAGCTTTCACAGCCTTGTGATCTAGTACGCACCAAAAAGTTTAGCATACAGCTACAAAGGGATGTACACAAGGTGATCATTAACTTTTCTTTCATATACCTGACATGTCATTTACCATGTTCAGTGTGGTTAAAGAAGTACTGTGCTTGAAGCCGTACAAATGAAATACATTCAGTGGGAGTGTTTTGGGGGAAAGAAGGAACCGCCACTACAAAGACAGGGTAGTGGAACCATGGAATGCGCTGCATGGGGAGCTGATGTATGGTAGTACTGTGGAAATGATTCAAGAAATGCAGGGACACTTACAGAGTAAGGTTGCATTCCCGAGCAACAATGGGAAATGGAGGACCTTGTAGGGATGTAGTGGATGCTACAATTGGTCACTAGTGAATGCAGTGACCATACAGCGCAGTTGATAAACAATAGGGCATAATCTGATGTCTTCATAGTATATAATACTATATTATTTGTTAACCATGTACTGCAAAATGACACTTTTACATGTGTGACTATCAGTATTATAAGAAATAAATTCAACATATAGCAAACTTTTTGCTATTATTAAGTCTAATTGTTTTCACCTATGTTTCATGTATTCACAGAATGCTACTAGCAGCCATTCACTTCAACAGCAACTCGGGCAGAGAACAGGCAGTGTCTGCTGAAGGAGAGGCCTGCTTCACTGTTGATATACCAAAGTACAAAGGTGGTGCAGGAGTGGTCAGACCCAAAAAAATGAACACATCTTATGGTAAACTTTAAATTTTATTGACCAAAATCAGTCATTTCAGAACAATGAATCACAGGTAAATTACCTGGTACTGAATAGGTCTTGTTCAGCAACCAACAATGTTCCTGTAAAGTCATGAATAATACTGCAGCCGAAATATCAATGGACACATGTCCAACTAAACTGTGAATGATACCACGTATTGTATTTGTTGCTGGCAGAGCTGTGCCACTGTCTATGTGGTGTTTCTTTCACCGACAAAGGTCACAACAAGGGAACCGCAATACCAATACTGAGTAACGCAGAGGTCACAGTCAATAACAAGTAACTCAGCAGACATGATAGAGTGCAGATGTGTTGCATCGCATAGTGCAAAGACAAACTTGCACAGTGGGTGATTCAATGTATACAACTTGTTGAAGTCCTAGTCAGGTCCTACTTCACACGGAGGCATGGCACGCTATGACATGGACGTTTACTTTGAAATTATATTCCACAGATAAGGTATTGGTGTTCATAGTCCAACTTCTTATGTTGTACTGTGCTGAATGATGGCCAAACTTTACTTCAAAAGTTTGGATTTTTTCTTTGCTGAATGGATCGTAAGTGGTGCCACAGAATCGGTCATCAAATAACTTACAGCTCCCGGTACCCT
Organism: Neoceratodus forsteri; assembly: GCA_016271365.2. Taxonomy (NCBI): domain Eukaryota; kingdom Metazoa; phylum Chordata; order Ceratodontiformes; family Ceratodontidae; genus Neoceratodus; species Neoceratodus forsteri. The sequence continues at coordinate 1,189,711,183 of CM028130.1, read as the reverse complement.
GCACTGCACAACAACTTCGGTACCAGTCACTCGATTACATTGTGACGTGTGACCAGAGAAAGTTCTGGGCTGGGCAAGCACCAAACAACTGTATGTTGTCCATATTAAGTGACTGCTTCACTTTTCCACTCAAACTGTTTAAAATGGCTCAGAAGATGCTTCAAAAATAGCCACTATTAAGTTGGATTGTGCTCTCTCTCTCCCACGCACTTGCCATGGCTACATGTCACCATATCAGATAGCACGTGGTTGAAATTTTATTTGCTCTTTCTTCCACTCACCCCTTGGGTCAAACTCCTACCCCTGCCTACTCATCAGCACCCGAGTCCATTTCCGAAGAGGGGTCGTCAGTGGGGTTGCAGTTTTTGAGGACCCCACCACAGCACGAGGAAGCTGTAAGGGATAGTCTGGCAGATGCTTCAGTGCCAGTTACAATCCGTTCAACAAGAAACTGCAATCACAGTTCAGTAACTATTTTTGCTCATGTCGGCTCACTCAGCTAAAAGGTAGTGGGCTATGAAGACAAGTACATGATAGCATTTGTTTGCATCATCACTGCAACATTACAAAACAACAACCTGTGTTTATTTGTGGTAAGCAGGGTGGGGAGGAAGAAAAGGTATCTTCAAAGCAACCGTCCCTTTCAATATACATAGCATACTGTTTTCATTAGTATTATACACTTAGTTCATGATGGTATGTCAATATTTGAGACGACAGATCAACAACACATTGCCATATGAAGTACAAAACAGTAAGTAAATACAAACTGTGCTGTATAACTGTTACTCATGACTGTTTTTTCAATTTCAGCATTTGTGGAGGACATGCTATCAACCCTTGAAAGTGCTGTCCAAGCGGGCAAACCAAAACAAGAGTGGTATAACAAGGAAGTCCCACCTCCGCTAACTTCTAAATTTCCACCAGTGAAACATAGAAACGTAGAAGTTGACGGCAGATAAGGACCACAAGGCCCATCCAGTCTGCCCATTTCTTTTTCTACCTTATAAATGTGCCATCGGCCTTTGCTCTGTCAGTGGCCTATCTATTCATAGTCATTTGTATTTCTCCCTTATGCCTATCCCATGCCTGTTTGAAGCCCTGCACTGTATTCATAGCCACCACTTCTTGTGGTAAGCCATTCCATGCATCCACCACCCTTTCTGTGAAAAAGAATTTCTCACTTCCTCCTTAATCGGCCTCCCTCTAATCTCATGCTGTGTCCTCTTGTCCTGCTATTTTTCTTATATTTAAACATGTTAGACTCTTTCACCTTGTTTATGCCCTTAAGGTGTTTGAATGCCTTGATCATATCACCCTCTCCCTCCTTTGCTCAAGGGTATACATATTGAGCTGCTAATCTGTCCTCATATGTCTTCTGATGCAGTCCCTGCACCATTTTGGTTGCCCTTCTCTGGACTGCCTCAATTTGGTTAATGTCCTTGTGAAGGTGTGGCCTCCAATACTGCACGCAGTACTCCAGATGGGGCCTAACCAGTGTCTTGTACAGAGGGATTATTACCTCCCTCTACGACTTGTGATACCCCTACTAATACACCCTAACACCCCTAGCCTTACCTACTGCTTTAGAGGTCTGCTTGATGATTTTAGGTCATCAGTGATGATGATGCCCAAGTCTCTTTCTTCCTTTGTGACTGCTAGCAACTCCCTCCCAGCCTATAGGTGGCTTCAGGGTTTCTCTTCCCTATGTGCATGATTTTGCACTTCTTTGCATTAAATCCCAGTTGCCACTCTTCTGACCATTCTGCTAGTTTATCCAGATCTCTTCTCATTCTGCCCACCCCATCTGGATCATCTACTCTGTTGCAGATCTTGGTGTCATCTGCAAACAGACAAGCCTTTACCCTCTAGTCCATCTGCAAGGTCACTAATGAAGATGTTGAAGAGGACTGGCCCCAGGACTGATCCCTGAGGTACCCCACTTGTGACTTGCATCTCTTCTGACTGTATACCATTTACCACCACTCTCTGTTTTCTGCCCGTCCAACCAGTTTGCCACCCAGTTGACCAACTTCTGACCCACCCCGAGCCTACCCAGCTTATTTATCAATCTTCTATGTGGAACAGTGTCAAAAGCTTTGCTGAAGTCAAGGTAGGCAACATCAACTGCTCCCCCTTGGTCCACCACTCTGGTTAGCCAGTCAAAGAAATCTATGAGATTAGTTTGACAGGACCTTCCTTTTGTAAACCCATGCTGTCTTGGATCCTGTGCCCCTATGGATTCCAGGTGTTGCACTATCCTTTCCTTAAGGAGTGCCTCCATAATCTTGCCCACTACTGAGGTAAGACTGACCAGTCTGTAGTTCCCGCCTCCTCCCTGCTACCACTCTTGTGGAGCGGGATCACATAAACCCTTCTCCAGTCTTCTGGGACTCTCCTGTGCTCAGAGACTCACTAAACAATTCTGCTAATGGCTCTGCTAGGTCCTCCTTTAGCTCCTAAGTACCCTGGGATGTATGCCATCAGGTCCCATTGCCTTATCCACCCTGAGCTTAGCAAGCTCTTGTAGGACCCTTTCTTTTGTGAAGGGAGTAGTGCTCACCTCCCTCCCCCCTGTGTCCATGATGCTGAGCTGTGGGCCCTGCCCTACCTTCTCTTCAGCAAATATTGAGCAAAAGTATCTATTTAGGATAGATGCCTTTACAGGGTCCTCCTCCTCACATGCTCCCTTTTCTCCATTAAGCTTAGCAATACCCCCTCTGGACTTTCTCCTTTCACTAATGTATCTATAGAAAGTCTTGTCACCTTCTTTACTGTTCGTGCTAGTGTTTCCTCAGTTTGGGACTTTGCCTGCCTTACTGCCTTACCTGCTTCCCTTAGGGCAGTTTGGTATGCCTCCCTATCTTCATCCCGCTGTGTTCCCTTTATATTTCCTGAAGGCCAGCCTTTTGGCTCTGACCTTTTCTGCTACTGTATTTGAGAACCAAAGTGGTTTCCTTCTTCTTTTACTTCCTTTTCTGTCTAACAAATGGGATGTTGCTTCAAGTATTGCATCCTTAATGCTTGCTCACTTTGCCTGTACCCTCACCTGTGTTTCTTTTGCCAGGGCTAGCTTAACTCTGTTGGCCATCTTATCAAAGTCAGCTCCTCTGAAGTCCCATATTTTTGCCTTGGAATGGGATGATTTAGATGTAGTAGCCAAATTGAACCATACCATGTGATGGTCACTGGCCCCCAGGTGACCTTCTACCTGGAGATCTGTGATCCCTTCTTTGTTAGTCAGTACTAGATCTAGGATAGCTCTGTCTCTTGTGGGTTGCTGTACCAGTTGTTTGAGGCCCTCCCCCTGCAGGAAATCCACTATGAGTCTAGTTCTGGCAGATGTTCCTGATGGTATTGACCAATGTGTATCCGGCATGTTGAAGTCTCCCATTATCAGAACCTCCCCTTTAGCTGTCATGTTTTGTATATCTTCTAACAGTAATGTGTATATGTCCTCCCTCTGTCCCTCTGTCCCTCAGTGGACAAACAGATGGCCACTGAATGCTGGAAAAGAAACCGACGATTCCATAGTGCAGCTGTCCGGGTCAGTCAGCATGCAGAAACTCCACACACTGTTCAGATGGCCACGTCTCCCTTATCCGGTTCACAACACAGGCTGGCAACACCACTCTAACTTTCCTTCCCAACCAGCCCCAACACCAGCGGACGAAGCTGCGGTAGGACAGGAATCTGTGATGACTGAAAAAACAAATATAAACATTGTTCAGTAATTGAACTGTAATGATGACATATTATACAATGGCAAAAAAGAATCCTGGTCTCTGACTGGTCAGTTTAGAACTGGACCCATGGAGTTATCCCAGCATGACGCCGCAGGTCTAGTCTCACCACTGTGAACCAATATGGATGATGACCAGCATGATGATGATCTCTTTTTTGCATCTTCTCTTGAGAAACAAAAACATTTTTTCACACTAACAAAAACATTCTTTAAAATTATTTTGTTGTTTTATATATAACAACAAGCCATTGTATAATAGGAAAAATGCACTCCAGGGAGTGTGTCATTTGGGATAACGCCACGCCTGGGGCATTGGATGCACTCAGCCTGCGGCCTTGTGCCCAACCCCCCCAGGCGTGGCATTATCCCAGCACGACACACACCCTGTCGTGCATTATTCCTTTAACATAAACCATTGTTAAATGAAATGTCCAAACTAAGGTATTTGGCTTCATAGCCCAATCCGTTACATTGTCTGCAGCTGGCAGGAACCAAACATTTACTACAAAATAGCTAACTTCTTCTTTTTTAGTGGATCATAAGTGACATAGAATCATCAGACAGAAAATCCCTTACAGCTTATTGCTGCCCCCCCATGTCCCTACTCCGCATACACGCTCTGTGACATTGTAACGTCTGACCAGGGAGAGCACAGGAACGAGGTCCATTTAAGTATGTAGGTGCTATTTGTCAGGGTTTTTCTTTTTTCCCCATTGCAAAGCATATTAGGAGAAAATTACAGCAGTCAGTTAACTAGTACGGACCATAGTAGTTAAGCGACTGCTGTCATTGTCTCTTAAGATGCTTTACAATCGCAGAAAACTTTATTACAAAATAGCAGCAACAGACTTACAATGTCCTCGTCCACGCACTCTCCCACCATAACGTGTACCCACATTGGGTCGGAGGGCGTGTACAACCCATCAGAATCAAGCAAATAAAAGGACCAATTTATACTGTCAAATATGTGGCTGTCCAATAAACCAGCCACAGTATGGTGATTTCTATATTATGACAGGTGGGCAAGACTACTGAAGCACAGAATGAGGAGCAGACATGACCACTGACATGAACAAGGGCAGAATAATCCACAGTACAGTAAGTAGTCAGTAATGTACTCCACAGTGTGTGTCGTGCCATGATAATGCCATGCCCTGGGGGACTGAAGCAGGAGGATGCTGGCCGAGTACGTTGAACACCCAGGAAGTGACATTAACCACGCACAACACACAAAGTGTAGTGTTTGCTATAATATGCATAACACAGCATGTACACAATTGAAGTAATAATGACAGCAGTGACTGCATGAGTCATACGTAGAATGGCATTTATGAAATGTCAGAAAATGTGGTGCTGTAAAGCCATGCAATAAGACGAATGACAATATGCTAAACATGACTCGGTATTGCAACACCATTGCACGATTCTCCGCCAGCTTCAGAATTACATCTGCTGTGTCCGTTGCACACATAATTAAAAAGTTACTGTGTCAGCCTGGTGGTGCAGAGGGTTCATGAGCTGGACGCCACACCTCGAACCACGTCGGCGACCCTGGTTCAGGAATGGATTCGGGACGCCGGGGGTCGGCAGGGGACGAAGAGGATTGAGCATCCAGAGAACTGCTCTCCTCTTTGAAGGTGGGGAAGTGGGTCACCTCACTCAACGGCGGCTCCCAGTGGAGACTGGGGGCACTGTTCAGAGTGGTGCAAGAAGGGGAACACTAGACAACCGGAAAATGGCTCACTGTGTTCGCCGGATGACGGCTCACCCACTGTGCAACAGCACCAGAACCTCCACGGACCACGTCCTCCTTAGCAGCACTTCCGGGGGCCTAATTAAGAGTGCACTGGGTAAGTCCCTTCCCGTTGCCTTCCTCCCTTAGAGGAGGGGGACCCGTCCAGTGATGGGATACACCAGGATACCCACCGGGAGCCGGCTGCGATATAAGGGATCGAGGTGGCCCCGGAAGAGGATGTCCGCTGACTCATGGAGTACAGTGGAGCCTGAAGGAGAGGGGAACACTGGGGTGTGAAGGTGAGTAAAAACAGATTAAAAAAAAAAATTAATGTGTTTCACTTCAGTTTGCAGAGAATAATTGCATGTCATGGATTTTTCATGATTCTCTGCAAAGTCAATCAATTTCACTATACGTTTTAATATTCTTTAGGAAACATGCTGTTTCACAATGAGTATAGATTGTTTTATTGCACTCTGCTAATGAACTTTGTGAACCAACTTATATGTCACACAGCAACTGCATGTCTACATATCCAATTATATGACAAGATTGGTACTGTACCCATAACTGCAAGCTGATTACAGCACACTGTTAATATCTATTGACAGGATGAAATATTGTTGCAATGATGTCTTGTGGGTGGTAAATAAAGGAATAATGACTGACTTGTTTGGTGGTATGCTGATATACGATCCCTCTTGTGCCAGTTGTGCCCCAGTCCACAGGCCCAGGGCATCAAACATCAGAGAAGGGATTTTGCAACACCATAACACCCACAGTGTCATGCATTATTCCTATTATTCAATGTTTTGTTGTTTTTCTAGAATAAAAAGTTATCATTTTAAAGAAACTTTTTTATTACTGTGTTATAGTGTATTTCTTTGTTCATAGAACATGACAAACACAGACACATAGAAACACGGAAGTTGTCAGCAGATAAGGACCGCAAGGCCCATCCAGTATGCCAATTTCTTTTTCTACCTCATAAATGTGCCATTGGCCTTTGCTCTGTCAATGGCCTATCTATTCATACTCATCTGTATTGCTCCCTTATGCCTATACGATGCATGTTTGAATCCCTGAACTGTATTCATATCCACCACTTCCTGAGGTAGGCCATTTCATGCATCCACTGCCCTTTCTGGGAAAAAGAACTTCCTCACATTACCCCTTAATCGGTCTCCCTCTAATGTGATGCTGTGTCCTCTAGTCCTGTTATTTCTCTTATATTGAAACATGTTAGACACTTTCTCCTTGTTCATGCCCTTAAGGTGTTTGAATGTTTTGATCATATCACCTCTCTTCCTCCTTTGCTCTAGGGTATACATATTGAGCTCCGTTAATCTGTCCTCATATGTTTCCTGATGCAGTCCCTGCACCATTTTGGTTACCCTTCTCTGGACTGCCTCAGTTTGGTTAATGTCCTTGTGAAGGTGTAGCCTCCAGTACTACACGCAGTACTCCAGATGGGGCCCAACCAGTGTCTTGTCAAGCAGGATTATTACCACCCTCTTCCGACTTGTGTTTCCTCTACTAATACACCCCAACATCCCCCTAGCCTTGCCTACTGCTTTAGTGGTCTGCTTGGTTGAATTCAGGTCATCGATGATGATGCCCAAGTCTCTTTCTTCCCTTGTGACTGCCAACGACTCCCATCCCATGTCAAGGCAATATCATTATGAAAGCAATGGCGATGCAGTACTGTGAGGTAAGTCATGCAGTGCCTCACCCAGCGCCAACAGTGGGCCAGCACTGTGCAGCGCTGCTCAGTAAAAATCTGGAAAGGTACAAAATTGGTCTATCGCTGATATAAGAAAAGTGAACACATTACACAATTAAGAGGAATTAATTTGTGCTGGCCCAAATAAACTTGACTTACAAGTATCCCCACTATTTACATGTAGTGGCAAAGGGTACATGACTCAGTTTATGTAGAAAAAAAATGAGCAGATTTCGTTCTCATTCACAGGCAGGCCTTCATTGTTGTGGTAGTGTCTGTATGTGGCATGAACTGTCTCCAGAACCCATATACTTAAGCAGACTTCAGCAAATCCAGGGTGCTCAGTGATGCAGGAAGGTACATCAGAGTCAGGTACAACATTGGGGATATCAGTCATCTTTTCAACTACTCGATTGATCTCTTGGCAGCAGCGGCATTCAAGCTCAGTGAGCATCACTACACAATTGCCACAAGTGCACCTTAAGAAAAACAAGAAACGGAGACAAATGTCAGTACTACATGTAATGACAATTGACATTATTTATTATTTTTGCCATTGACACATTACAGTGCCATTGCATGGATGTCCATTCCCTGTCCACATAACACTTAGTTGCTAAAACCATTCTGGGCATTGCCATTAGGGAAGTGCCATCCAGAACTTGTTACCTACAGTCATGCACCCACGGACTATGGGCAACATCCAAGAACAGTCGAATGCACATTGGATGCTGACTCAGTCCATGTCTCCAGGTACAGCATACCATCACATTGCCTGGGACACACTACTCAGTGTCTGTGTGTATGTGTCTGGGGGGGGGGGGAACCTGACTCACAGACACAGTCATACCATACATTATTTAAGCAATACGGCACGACAGGATGTGGGTTATTACAGGATATACTACAGTCATGTGATGTGTTTTGACCAATGAGGTTACAGGATTTTCATACCCCGTTGTATAATTATGTGTAACGTGCTGGCAGGTACATCCCACATGTACTGATCACTGTGTGTATGTGTCTGTGGGGGGGGGGGGACCTGAGTCACAGCCACAGTGAGACTGTACATTAGTTATTTTTATACAATGGTGTGTGAAAGTCCTGCAACCTCAGTGGTTAAAACATGTTACATGCCCATTGGTAAATCCTGCATAACCCACGGTTGAAGAATGGCATTTATAAAAAACAGAATTAAACACATTTTAATTTTATTTCACGAGTCCATTGTATAATCGCAATAATGCACTCCAGGGTGTGAGTTATTGGGCGGTTTAACCACTTGTTAGGTGGTTAAATCACTCGGCTGTGCCTCATGACACACCACACAAGGAATGGGTAAATCCCCAATAACCCACACCCTGTTGTGCCTTATTGCTTAAGTAACGTGCTGGCACGTACATACCTCATGTACTGTCCACTGTAAAAATCTGTATGATGTGTGGTGGTGTGAATCCTACATCTAGGCTGGTTGTGTCAGGGTACAGACCATTTCAAATGGCCACTGCATACTATCACATTGCTTGGGACGCACTACTCAGTCTCTTTATGTATGTGTCTGTGGGGGGAAGGCAGTCACAGCCACAGTGCCACCGTATGTTACTTATTTGTAACGTGCTGGCAGGTACATCCCACATGTACTGACCGCTGTGTGTACTTGTCTTGGGGGGGGGCTGGAGTCACACACACGGTGCCACCTTACATTATTTATTTGTAACGTGCTGGCAGGTACATCCAGGGATTTACTGAACTCTAACAATTGAGTAGCGTTTTGCTCATAAAAGTGCAAAATCTTTGTGAAAATGAATAGCTCTTGCCTCACTGTGTTTAACAAACACAGCACTTCTAGAATATCTATATAAATACTTTCTGTACAGTTAGTATAGTCCCAAGAAAAAAACTGCTAATCAATTATTTAGAACCCTGACATCCCACATATACTAACCACTGTGTGTATGTGTCTGTGGGGGGGAGGAACCTGAGTCACAGTCACAGTGCCACTGTACATTACTCATTTGTAACATGCTGGCACGTACATACCTCATGTACTCTCCACTGTAAAAAAATGGCCACTGCATACCATCACATTGCTTGGTACACACTACTCAGTGTCTGTGTGTATGTATGTGCCTGGGGGGGGGGACCTGAGTAACAGAGACAGTACCACTGTACATTAGTCATTTGTTACATGCTGGCACATACATATCTAATGTGCTGTCCACTGTTCAAAGACTGCCACTGCAGACCATCACATTGCTTGGTACACACTACTCAGTGTCTGTGTGTATGTGCCTGGGGGGGACCTGAGTAACAGAGACAGTACCACTGTACATTAGTCATTTGTTACATGCTGGCACATACATATCTAATGTGCCGTCCACTGTTCAAAGATTGCCACTGCAGACCATGACATTGCTTAGGACACACTATTCAGTGTCTGTGTGTATGTGTCTGGGGGGGGGGAAGGACCTGAGTCATAGCCACAGTGCCACCGTACATTACCTCAGTTAGTGTCCACTGTACAAAACAGTATGATGGCTGGTGGTGTGAATCCTGCATCTATGCTGCTTGTGTCTGGGTAGAGATAATTGTAAATAGACACTGCATGCCATAACATTCCATAGAACACACTACTCAGTCTATGTGTGTAGGGGTTGGACCTAATCACAGCCACAGTGCAACTGCAGACCCTCCTACTGTACCATTTTTGCCGCTACAATGCCACATTTGTAACACTGGTACTGGATCCTGCCTAGTTTGTACCATGTTCTGAATTTTCAGCCGCCTCTGTCCTGCTTCAAATTTTCCCCCCAAATGATCTTTTGTGTCTCTGCTCAGTTGCCATCAGTGCCAGCTAGAGGAGTGTCCAATGGTCCCCAAGGTAACCATGTCCACTTACTTGAATCTGGTTGTCAAAAGATACTGTGGCACTGCCGGCAGAGGGGCAGGCACTTGACATCGACTGCTTGACCCCGGAAGCAGCTGAGAGTGCTGCAGCCTTTACCCTGTGACACTTGACCGTCTTGGCGGGCATGACAGTCAGACTGTCAGTTCCAGGAGAATAATCACTGGATAAGTCACTGTTGTTGTCTGTCTTCTTGCTCCAGCATACTCCAAGCCGCAAGCGCATTTTGTGCCAATTAATTATTTTATTTACTGGTGGTGCACAGAATTCATCAATGCAGGACCACAGCTCCCCAAGTAGTTCTGTCACTTGTGGTGTGTTGGGGTGACTGCAGCTCCAGGGTACAGCATGCTGTGTAACTGGCTTGGCAGGACTCAGAGTTTTTTACAGTGTGGCCAGGACAACCGATGACCAGGTGAGTGGAGAGACCCACAGCGGATGATCCTCTTGCCCCAACACTCACTAGTGGTTACTTAAGGGCTGCATAGAGAGCTCAGCAGGCAGATTACAGAGACACAGAGCACCACTGCTCATCAAGCTGCATAAGGTATACTAAATGCAATCTCATTTGGGATAAAATTAAATTGACAGATCAGTTTAAGTGAATTGCTGAAAGTTCTGCCTCTGGGGGTCATTTATTGTCCAACTATCATTGGCCCGGGCATGACCAAGGAGCTTGCATCATCTATGTATCTGCTGTAGGGAAACCTAATGTTATTGGGGCACATTGGCATTCAGGGGTTAACTAAGTGCTTGCTGCTGAACCATAGCACTTGGTGCATTTGCAATGGTGCTGTTTCATGCAGTTCAGCTTCCTGACTGACCAACAAGGAATGCCCGGCTTATTTTACAAATTGTTTTGTTTGTTACACATTTAAACTTTGCTGAAATTATACTCAGAAGTTATGTGTGACAAATGTGGGGACAGTAGTCATCCCCCCCCAACCACAACACAGAACTGTACATAATTTCATCTGACAAATGTTGGATGGTCTGCAACTGTAGTGTGTATTTGTTTTAAGGTGCTAGCATGTGAAATAAATAGATAACCCTTGACAGCACAAGAATGTCCATGTTTCAGGGGACACATTAGGTCACAACTGTCTGATTTTTACACAAAGGCACTGACAGAACAGTAAGGTAAAGGAATATACACCCACCATGAGGTAGAGTCAAGACGGCTCTCTGATTCAGAACTGCTGGGACTGGAGGATGTGACTGACTCCTCGTCACTGCACAGCGGGTCCAAACAATATGGATCTTCGGTGACAAGATCAGAGGCATAAATCTCCCTCTCGTCTGATGAGCTGTAACTTTCTTCAGTGTTAGCCATTACTGCAGTCCGGACAGGCGGCTCAGGAGAAGACGTCACACGCACCGCTGAGCTCAGACCGACGTGATTCATGCACAGTGCTTGCACTTCCAGTTTTTCGACTAATTCTTATTAAAATTAAAAACGAACAATACTTTTTTAAAGTTATTTCACTTGCAATTCTGCTACTTAGGGAACATGAAGTCCGCTGACAAAAGCAAGGTATGTTTACCAGAGTCCCTCTTTAAATTGAAAAGCTAGCCTGTGGTTTGATGGAAAGCTGCCAGACTCCTACCCCAGCACTGCATTAACCCCTAATAGACACACAAACACTGCCTAGTGTTTTTCACACCACCTCCTACCACTCCTCCTTCTCTGACACTCTTTACCTGGAGTGGCTCTTTTAGCTATGTATTTCCTTAAGCCTCAAGAGACGGCTCTTGGTACCTCCACTGAGGGTGAAAATTCAGAGGAAGAGTCAGACCAAATAAACATTTAAATTACATTGCACATGCACGTACACAGCTGGCAACCATACACTGAACTAACAATTATTTAAAAACTGTTCTTCAGTTGGTTCTAGTTTCTTGTGAACCTTGTTCTGCTGTAGGTAAAGAGCAGGACAGTGTGTGTGTGTATGTTTGTGTGATATGTTTATATTTGTGTGATGTGTGTGTTTGTGTGTACTTCCTTTTTACATTTATTTTATCATTATTCAATTAGAGAAGACATTCCATTTTATAAACATCTAAATAAGCCCTTTGTAAGATTCAGATGAAGATACCAGCACTCAGCTTCACAGTCACAGCCAGGATAGAGCCTTACTGCACACGGTCGTCATGCACCTCGGGCCAAAACAAATGACTCAGTAGTTCTACAAGAAAACTCAGTTTTCCTTGGGCCCAGAAGTTCATTCTGTTGGTGTTGTGTTGTACTTCTGCTTGCAACCATGGTTACAGCAAAGTTGGGTGTTGCTACAATAGGATTACAAATACAAGATATATGTACCAAATAAAAATATAAAAGGACAATGCATATGGGAACAAAAACAACCTAACAAAAACCTGATTAAACATACACATAAGATGAGCATCAAGGGTGTCGGGAGCCCTGAAATGGAGTCACGCTCCCCCCCCCCAGTTTAGGGTGGTTCCCCCAGAATTTTTCCACCCTTGTCTTTTTTTTTGCCTGCACTCACTGTGGCAGGCAGCAGCTTCTTCTAGTGCCTGGCTGACTGAGTGAGAAGGGTGATCGAGTGGCATGTGTATCCATGGCACCATTGGTGGTGGTGCTCACTTGCTCACTCCCACTCAGTCACTACCCTGACTGACTGTCATTTGTGTAGTGACTGAGTGTGAGTGAGTGAGCAAGTGCCACGCCGCCACTCGCTCACATTGTTCATTCAGTCAACCAGGCACCAGGAGACTGGAAATGCAGAAGGCAGTGCAGGTCACTCAGATAGTTAATAGGCTTCCTGCTGTCATCTGCCAACCTGCCCTCCTCTCTTCCAGTCTCACCTCCTAGTTACTCACTCTGCCCTCCTCCTACATGCGGAAGAGAGCAAAGGTCTGTGCAACATGAGTGGTGGGTGGTGTGATAATGTCTAAATGACAGTCAGATGGACTGTCTGTGTTCATCCTCTGCTTCTGATCATCCTGACTAAGTCAGTCACATGATGGAGGGGAAGCTGCTCAGGAATCAGTTAGAAGACAGCTTGGGTTCAAGGGTTGGGAGGGAGGGAGAGACTGCTGTCTCCAGATATGGAGAGAGACTCTGCATTACATCATCATCATTTTGAGCTTAGTACGAGCAACAAACACACTAATCAATGCTCAGAGAGACTAGAGACAAAACCAAATTAAAAAAAAAAAATCAAATAAAATTCATTTCAGTGGCAGCACAAATTGCAGCAACTTGGGTTTGCCCTACAGTAGCAGATATAGTGGCAGTTCCTTTCTGATTTATTTAAAAATAAGCTGAAAAAGGGAGGGGGGGAGAGAGAGAGAGAGAGAAAGAGAGAGAGAGAGAAAAAGAGAGGTGAGAGGAAAGGAGAGATAGGAAGACTCAGATGACACAGCTGGCCCCTGCAGCCTGCAGGTCTAGTTTGTGCTGAGCTTCCTAAACAAACTTGTGCTGTGATATGATCATTTTGATTTATTGTATATGGAAGGAAAAATATTAAGCTGATTAGCTGAGTAAAAAGAGAGAGAGAGCAAAGAAGGAAGGAATGTGAGGGGGGAGGGAGGAGAAGAGACTGGAGACACACAGTGCAGCACTGGAGAAGAAGGGACCAGGGATAGTGGTGACACACTGCCGGTGCTGCAGACTGCAGCAGCTTCCCTAGACTGCAAGGGAATTTCTTCTAGCCCTAGTCCCAGAAAATACAACAGTAGGGTTTGTTGGCAGTCAAACTGCTTTATTGCTTACAGGGTATTTCTCCTACCCCAGAAAATAACAGCAGGGATTGCTGGCAGTCCAATTCTTTATTGCCTACAGGGTATTGCTATTGTCTCCTTAGTCCCTGACCCAGAACATAAATAATAGCCGGGTTTGCTCAGCTGGTACAAACTACTTTATTTCCCACAGGGTATGTCTCCTACTCCAGAAAAAAAAAGGATTTGCTAGCAGGCTGAATTGCTTTATTGCCTTCAGGGAATTTCTATTTTCATATAGATCCTAGCCCCAGAATATAAGTAACAGCAGGGTTTGCTCATCTGGCACAAATTGCTTTATTGTCCACAGGGTATTTCTCCTACTCCAGAAAACAAATAACATCAGGGTTTTTTGGCAGTCCAAACTGCTTTATTGACTACAGGGTATTTCTATTTTTTCTTCGGCCCTTGCCCTAGAACATAAATAACAACAGGAGTTGCTCAACTGGCACAAATTGCTTTATTGCCTATAGAATATTCTACCAACCCCAGAAAATAAAGAACAATGGGGTTAACATGCACAAATTGCTTTATTGCCTACAAAATATTTCATCCTAAACCAGAAAATAAATAACAGCAGGGTTTGCTGTCAGTTTAATCGCTTTATTGCCAACAGTCTTGGTTTGAGGTTGGATATATCCCCACAAAACAGTAAAGGCAGGGTTTGCCTTTACTAATGGCTTTATTACTTACAGGGCATTTCTTCTTCTAGCCCTACAAAATAAATAACAGCAGGGTTTGCTGTCAATAATTGCTTTATTGCCTACAGGCATGTACTACAGGGTATTTCTTCAAGCCACAGAAAATAGCCTGTTTTCTGTCGCTAGTTGCTTTACTGCATACAGGATATTTCTTCTAGCCCCATAAAATAAATAACAGCAGAGTTTGCCGTCACTAATTGTTTCATTGCCTACAGTCTCACAATATTTCTTCTCTAGCCCCAGAAAATAAATATCAACAGGGTTTTCTGTCAGTAATTGCTTTATTGCCTACCGTGTCTGGGTATATCCCCAGAAAATAAATATCAACAGGGTTTTCTGTCACTAATTGCTTTATTGCCTACAGTGTCTGGGTATAGTTGCACTTCTTGCAAACATTTTTCCCTCTCCCTTTGTCACAGCTATGTCCCACATATCTGGAAGACTGCCAAGACTACCTGTTTTCAAAAAAGGAGACCGCAAGAATCCCTCAAACTGTAGGCCTATTGCCATATTGCCTTTTCTCAGCAAAATCCTTAAGAAGCTCGTAGCCACTCAAACCATTGACTTCCTGCAGAAGCAAAACCTTCTCACGTTTGCACAGCATGGTTTACGCAAGGGTCATAGCACCACCACTGCTTTACTCAAATTTATGTTCGATACTCTAGCAGCCATGGACTCAGGTCTCCTAACGGGGGCAATTTTTATACACATGACTAAAGCATTTGACCTTATCCTATCCTTCTCACTGCTCTAAGATCACTAGGCTTCTCACCAACTGTGACTGCATGGTTTGACAGCTACCTGACAGATCACACTCAACTAGTTAAATTTAACTCCACCTTGTTGGATTATGCTACCATAAATATTGGTGTGCCTCAAGGATCTATTCTCAGTCCCTGCTTTTCACCATCTTTATGCAACCCCCTATCAATGCGGGTTCCCAAAAAGTCTTCCATGAGTTTGCCAAAGTGCTTGCTGCCTGGCTGGTGTTCGACGTTGTATCCGTTAAGTGTATTCCCAGTGAGCGCCTTTAAAGCCTCAGTGTACTGTCTCTTTAAATGCTGCCCGATTGGAGATATAATTAATCTGAATGGAGGGACTGAGTGTTTTCATGCTCAGGTCCTACCCGGGCTGTCGGTTAATTGCTTCATTTCTGCCATCGCTAGTTGTGCAGAGGGAGTCCTGCTGAAAGATGTAACTATTTGCTGGAAATCGTTTAGCATAATAATGATAATGTAGTTTGTTCTAACCTGCCTTATCTGCAGCAAGAACTGTTCTGTTTGGCTCCACCATATTGGTCCCGAACTACCGAATCGGACCAATCAGTGATAGGGGACTCTAAACTGGAGCCTGCTCATAGGGACTGTATGGACCCAAACCCATGGGATTTGTAGTTCTGGACTGTTGGCACCTTTTGCTACTGAAAGGGGAGCGCGTGTGTGATTGACAGTTGTGCCAGCCAATCGAGCCATTTGGATCTGGGGAAATACTGCAAGCTGTCTGCTGGCAAGCCAGATTTGAGTTGGGAGTCAAGAGAGAAGCAGCCTGTGATAGCCGAGCAGTAAATTGCGTAGTTCGAGTGGGAGAATTGTGGAGAGGTCTGAGTTGAGGCCTACAAGTCTGCTGTTACCCTGAGAGGAAAGGAGAGGAAAGAGAATTGTTTCGGACTAAATCCGAGCTGTATGCTTTTGAGCAAGCTGCTGAATTGAGACCAGGCTTAACCTGTAGAAGACCAAAGATTTTTGCTGAACGCAATTGGCCTGTCAGGAACTCCAGCTACTTTTGAGCTCCCAGTTTGAGCAGTGACTTTGTGATTGTGACCGAGGAGCAGTTGCCTGGTACAGTAATACTTTGTTACATATAAATGTGCTGTGTACTGAATGGGAGTCATGGTTTAAGTCCCCTTTTGTGTGAACTGTGTGCTGACTGCTGGAAGCAGGGGCGCCAACAGCGTGGGTGCTCGGGTGCTTGAGCACCCACAAAGTTTATATGAGCACCCCAAAATTCTTGTCCTTCACCTTGCTTTTCATTTCCCCACTTCCCTGCCTGCTTGTCTGATAGTCTAACGACCAACGTCCTTAACTTTCACCGTCGGCCCCCGTGGTGGCAACCTGGCACTGGTGCAAACAACTCACCTTGACAGCTGAGTTGCTGAGAGGTACTATGCTGAGTTGCTGCCTGATGGCCCGTGATATATGTTAGAGCTTTGTACAGGACAGCAGTGTGAACTTGTATCACTGAACAACTCACTTTGACAGCTGAGTCGCTGAGAGGTACGGGTACTATATGCTGAGTTGCTGCCTGACAGCCCGTGGCATATGTTAGAGCTTTGCACAGGACAGCAGTGTGAACTTCCAGGGGTCCAATTTCTTGCCATTTCTGCCTGCTCCTCTATGCTGAAAGCTGTTGTCAGACATCTTCTGGCTCAAAGCAGCTCCCCACTTGTTTTGCCACTTTGATCTTTATCTGTCAGCTGTGCTACAAAGTGCCATACGATACTGTCACATTCCAGGCCAGATTTTTGTGGATTTGTCCTCAGTGTAACTCGTGTTGCTGCTGCCATTCTACTTTTGAAGTTAGCTTTCCTTTTAGAATATCTGTCTTCATTGTCAGCTAGCATTTGAAGCAAATGCTGTTTCCTAAATGTCAGCTCCAACTCGAACTGCTGCTCTGTTGCCAGGATATCTTTGTCCATGGCAAGTCCCATATCAGACTTAACTGCCATACACTCCATCTCATCTTCTGGGCTCTCCAATAGCTCCTTCCTAGTATCAGTCATCATTGCTGAAACTGCCTTATTGTCCTCTTTCAATGCTTGACCAGGGGTGAGGAAGAACCCCCAGCCAGCTGCTGTTTTCCATCCTCATCCACTACACCGGAATCCTCCATTTTGGAAGATGGACCAACAGTACCCACCTCCCAAAAGTAGGGGAATTTTCTCAGGGTCCTAGTCACATTTCCCCCATTCATTAAAAATCAGCAACAGCTTAACCTTGTACAATATCAATCGGCTTGCATCTATATCCCCTTCCCACCAGAAAAATGCTGAAAATAGGGAATGTTTTCTAGTCCTCCTTTCCTGGTTAACAAAATCTAAATAAATAAACACTCTGTATCCCATAGTGCTTTATAAGAAATTAATTTGTTTTTTTTGACCGGGAAAGGAGGGCTAGAAAATATTTTCCTGTTATCAGTCTTGTCCCATGTTGGAGGGGGGAGACACAGGAAATACTGATTCATTATGAAACAGGTTAAGCTGCTGGTGGTTTTAGTGAATGGGGAAAATGCTGCCAGGACATTGCAGAAATTCCACTATTTTTTTCCAGAAGTGCCATGGGATAGCTGATGTCCACCTCAGCAACTGCTATACCAGAACAGACAGAGAGGTCCATGGTTTAACATTAGAAAGATGACACCTCATGACAGCGCAGTGCCCCCCAAAACACCATAACGGGGCATCAATATGGTTACCTGTAACCAAAGTGGGAGAGAACAACTTGTGACATAACCAACACCACTTCCTGCAGCAGCTGGTGCTTTCTGGAGGCCCCCCTTCGCCTTATCAGCCTCTCAACTTACTCACCACTGCCTACTTTACTCTGACCTGAACTGGCTGTCACCGAAAGACCTCCGGGCTTATTCCCTAGGGTGTTTTATTGACTCCCTTACTCGTCCACCTTGTCCGGACTTTCTGGCTGACTTGCTTAGCCCAGTCTCACAATCCCATACCCTCAGGTCCTCATTCATCCCTATGCTCTCAGTACATCCCTGTGCTACCAAAATGGGAGAACAGGCATTCTCCAACTTCGCTCCTAAGTTCTGGAACTCGCTCCCCTTGCAAGTTAAAAATTCCACCTCCCACCTTGCTTTTAAGCGCTCGCCGTTCTCTCACCTCTACACCCTTGGTAGCTGTAAATGCATGTAGATGAAACTGTCACCAAGTCCCTTGGCTGGGTTGCAGTCCATGTATTACTTACCTGATGGTATTTTTATTTATTGTGTTTTATTTATTGTGTTTTATTTTATTTATAGTGTTTTATTTATTGTGTTTTATTTATAGTGTTTAATTTATTGTGTTTTATTTATAGTGTTTTATTTACAGTGTTTAATTTATTGTGTTTTATTTATAGTGTTTTATTTATTGTGTTTTATTCATGGTGTTTAATTTATTGTGTTTTATTTATAGTGTTTTATTTATTGTGTTTTATTTATTGTGTTTTATTTATAGTGTTTTATTTATTGTGTTTATTTTATTTATAGGGTGGAATATCCAAACTGCGCCCAAAAAGTTCGCAACAGCAGGAGCAAACGCAAGTCACTTGCTCACATGCGCAAGTGTCGCGATATTCAAACATGGAGCAAGGCCAATTGTGCAAGCAGTCAACGTCTGAATATTGCACAAACTGCATCATAGCGCAACCAGGAAGGGGAAGCTGAGCAGAAATGATGCGCCATAGCTCAACAAGGCTAGCCCAGCTGAGCAGTCCAGAGGCGCCATACCGCAAGCAAAGAGACCCCCACAGCATAGCAATGGAAGTGCACAACCAGGGAGGTAGGCAGGGGCACACCACCCATGCCACAGATGGGCACAGGGACACACTGCCGAACCAACAATGTACCCCCACACCCCAAGCACAGCATAGATGGGGGAGGGATGGAGCAGCCACTGGGCCATGGGGACAAGCAAACAAAGCACATCCCGGCCGTGCTACTGCAGCACACCTACTGTCAACCTGAGACTGGCACACAAAGGGGGCGGAGCACCCCAGTGTCCAGTGGCTCCCCTGTGCACAGCACTCCCAGCACCATGACCCCAAGACACTACCCATGCGTGAGTGACCAGCACTGCAGGAATCCCCAGGCCCCTCCGGAACACTGCAACCTCGTGAACCACAGAACCACACAAGCCAAACCCACCATGACCACCCAGCAGTGGGTGGCAGCCACAGCAATACTGACTAGAAGCCCACCCACACCAGAGACACCGCCTCACACACATCACACACATACCGCTGACCATACCACACCTGATGCCATGTACACCACTGCAACTGAGCACCTATAGCCAGCTGCAAATCAGAGACCACCACAGTATTCATATCAAAATATATATGTAATAAAGATGCATAACAAGAACAACAAACAGTAACATAAGTACAAAGCAGGGGTGGGGGTATGGGTATGAGGTAGGGTGGGTAAGGGGCAGGGGTGAACAACTGGGAGAGGGAAGGTGGGGATTGCCGACATCTGGCTACCGCCTGGCAGCCTGCCCTCCTCCTTCTGCCTAGTGCTGTGCCCATGGCCTCCTCCAGCGCCGCATGCCATGCTGCTGTAGGTTGAGGAGGATGGTATGCGAGTCCATGGCCACTTGAGTCAACCTCCGCACGCGCTGCTCCAACATGCGCAGGATCCGGATACCTAGGACAAGGGATCAGAGTCAATGGCTATGACTGTCCACATCCCTGAATGCCACCCATCATGCATGGCATACAGCCAAGTGCCCCGCTCCTGTGATGGACTGCACCCACCCACAGTGACCGTGCACAAGACATGCCCAACCAGTCAACAATGGCCATATGTACCACTGCACACACACACCACCCATGTCCAGCACACCACAACCAAGGCTGATCAGTGATGTGGCTACGTGGTGGGATGCTAGTGCCACAGCCATGTGCCCAGTGCATGCATGGACCACCAGTGATGCACACACACACACATGCAGTGCCACTGGACAGTGATGACTGTCACATGTTGCGTGCATGGTAGTGTCGTCCATGGAAGGTGTCCGTGCCCCTCCAGCATGCAATAGCATCCATGATGTAATGACACTCACCCTCATCAAGCCGCTGCAGCAGGTGCTGCTGTGGCTGCTGCTGTGGCTGTGGCTGTGGCTGTGGCACACCTCCTCCGCCAGCCACCCTGGCACCACCATCCCAGGCCTCAGCCCATGCCCGCCTCTGCTCTTCCACACCTGTGGGAGACAAATGAAGAGAAACACATCAGTGAGATCCCAAAGCAGACAGCCCCTTGCCCCATTGAGTGTGCCTGCCCACACAACCAGACCCAAACAGCACACACCTGCAAACACCCTCACAGCAAACCATAGCCCAACCCACCCCATGTGCAGATCACATTACACAGTCACCCATGCGGACAATACCGGTGCATACACAGCACACCCACCTGGCCTGGGCACAATGCCCCTCCTGGCATGCGACCTGAGGCGCTCAAGCAGAGCACGCTCCCTCCTCCGCAGGTCACTGTAGCAGTGCCTGCACTGCTCAGGGGTCCTCCTCCACCCAGTGGCCTGCTCCAGGGCAGTGGCGACCTTTTGCCACACATGGGTGCGTGGCACCTGCAGGGCACTCCCTCAAACAGTGAGCCATGGTGAGGCTCCACCACAGCCACCAGGTTTGCCAATTCAAGGCCCCATTGTGGTGCTCTCCTCGTGCCATTTTCAAAATGTACAGTGGCAATATGGCGCTCGACGCGCCGTTACATGGAAATGTTGCGCATACAACTCCATCACTGCCTATCACGCTGTTTGGACAGCGCTTATCCGTCCACATCGC
The DNA here is from genome assembly GCA_016271365.2 of Neoceratodus forsteri. Lineage (NCBI taxonomy): Eukaryota > Metazoa > Chordata > Ceratodontiformes > Ceratodontidae > Neoceratodus > Neoceratodus forsteri. Next base: position 1,189,690,055 of record CM028130.1, on the reverse strand, counting down.
GCTGTCACTGAACAGCGCGATAGAGCCATACACATGCCAGATGTACAGCGCCAGGGGGCAAAGGTTGGCCACAGGGTCATGGGTCAGTGGTGCAAGGCCACGCACAGCGCCATCAGACGTCCACACGTCCTGCATGATCAGTCACCTGCGTGCCAGTGCCACAGTGGACTATTGCGCAGTACTGCCACAGCGCCATATGGTGACCAGCGCTGTAGTGCCACTGGCACAATGGTGGCCGTGTCCTGAATTGCTGATCGCACACAGCACGTCATCAGCACGGCAGACGCCTGCGTAAGCTACCTAGGCATGCGCAATGCAGTGTACCACACAGTCACAGAAATGCGCCATTGGCTTAGCCGGCTCAACCGTATTGCACAAAGCACAATGGCGCGATATTCAGCCGACACATGCAAATCATCTGATCAGCCATTCAAAGGTGCAGTCGTGATTAGCATGTCATTAAAGTTGTGCCACTCCTAATTTGCATGCATTGCGCTATAAATACGCGACATTGGGCTGCGCTGGCCAGATTCAGTTACTGCAGGTGAGAGGTGAGTTGCATGCTGTGTGATGTTCTGGCCAATGGTCATGGGATAACGCTGTAGACTGCACAGTGACAGATGTCCACTTCCACCCATACAGACCGACATGACCGAGCAGAGCCAAGGTGAGGGTGAGGATGGTGGGCGAAGGAGGAGGCCCAACTTCACCATGGCGGAGACAGAGGCCCTCTTCCAGGCCAACCTGGAAGAGGAGCCACTACTGAGTGGATGGCGGGGCCCCCGTCAGGCCCGTGCAGCTGCATGGGAGGGGGTAGCTCGGGCAGTGAACCTGCACGGAAGCCACCAGCGCTCCGTGCAGGAATGCAAAAAGAAGATGGGGACAGACCGCAGAAGGGTGAAGGAGAAGGTGGCAGTCCTCAGGGCGGCACGTGCTGCTGGCTGGTGAGGGGCCAGCCAGCGGTGGCGGAGCTGACCCGGCTGAGGACCGACTGGCTGCATCAATGTAGTGGAGTGCTATAGAGGTGTACCAGGAGGTGGATTCCAGACAGGTGGAAGCCCATCACTGCACGGTATGACATGGTGGTGGTGTTGGGGGGGGAAGGTTGATCACATGCACTAACATGTCCTCACTTTCTGTTACAGATCCTGTTCGTCTGCAGGGGACGGTGGTGGTGGGACCATGGAGTGAGGAAGACCTGCCAGAGGTGGAGGAGGGTCCATCCATCTCTGTCGCCAGCCGGCTTGCACTGCACCAGCATGCACGCCTGGCTGCCACCTCTGTTGTCTGTGACTCAGGTGTGGGGGTGCACAGCCTGTGTCTCAGCAGTCTGGCATGCAAGCATGCCAGCACGCTGTGACTGTGGCTGTAGCACGTACCTGCACCATTGATGATGCAAGGACTGCAATGGGCAGTGACACGTGTGTGTCCCATGACGGACACACAGCAGGCCAGCACGTGCCCCTGGACCTAGCTGGTTCCAACATGTGTGCAAGCACGTCAGCACAGTCCCAGGCTGTGCCTGTCCGCACCGGTGGGGCAGCACCAGTGGCTGTGCAGGTCTCTGGCACTGTTGCAGCCACAGCAGTGGAACGAGTGGTCCCTGGGGCACAGCAGTTGGAGGGGTAGCAGCAGCAGTCACCCACCAGATCTGGGGGTACAGGGTCCAGTGGTGACACATGCACACCGCCTGTTGACTTGCCCACACCTGGTCCTGGTGAACAGCGCCCACCCTCAAGGGGTGTTGAGCATCAGGCCCTACCATACCCTGGGGGACAGAATGCCGATGTGGCACAGGACCCATTGGACGAGCACACCTGCCTGCTGTGGGCATCAGTAGAGCAGCAGATGCGGGTTGCAACGTGCGTGGAGGCACTGTGCGTGGCTGTGGAGTGGAACAGCAGGGACAATGCATTGATCCTTGCAGAGATGGTCAGACTGCGGACGGATGTGACTGCCGCCATTGACAGGCTGACCCAGGCAGAGGTCTCTGTCGTGGCCGCATTGGGCACACAGTCAGGTGCTCCTGTACCACACACCCTACACTGTACGCTCTCCACTCCCCATTCCCGGCATCGTGCGACACCCAGACTGTTGACGCCGGGTTCTGCTGTGGGCATCCCAAGCACACCTGGTGCAGGTATGTTCTGCATGCTGCACACCCCTGTGCGGACAAGGTCGTGATCTTGCAGTGGGACCCCTGGTGGTCCATCGGTGCCACCCCATGTGGCCCATGATCAGCCTGCCAGTGCTGCTGGGACACGGTGGGGCCACCCACGCATCCGCGGTGGCCGTGGAACAGTGCAACATGACTGACCTGTCTCCCAGTGCGGGCCCTGTCTGGTGCTGCCCTGTGTGCAATGTGTGTCAGGGTGGGCAGTGCACTGGTGGGTGCCCTGCCCAACACGCCGACATGCGGACCACCTGCACAACCACCTGACTGCTGTCTACAGGTGCGTGTGCATGATGATGCCTGCATTGTACTGTACACCAAGGTGCAAGGGTGCCCAGCATCTGACACACGTACTTGGACAGTACAGGTGGTGGGGGTGGTCTGTGGATCTGGGTGTTTGCCATGTCTGTTCCTGCTCTGCTGTGCACCTGCCCATGTACGCTTTGTGCCTGGTGTGTGTGTGTGTGTGTGTGTGTGTCCATATGACTGTTCACCCCTCCCTGATGGTGTGTTCATGTGCCTGGACCCTTACACTCCCCTTGCCGTCATGCACCCCTGGTGTGTTACCCTGTGTGCCTGTGGGTTGCGCCTGGACAGTGTTAGTTGCACATGGCCCTTGACTTACCTGTATGCGTGCATAATGCTCCTCCGTGATGGTGTCCCGGTGCAGCTGGGCCTGCGGATCAGTCGGGGGTCCCACCATCAAGGGGCTGCTCATCACCATCATCACCGGCGCCCGCTGGCGTCCCATTGCTGTCCCCTCCTCGACCTGTATGGCTATCCCACAGTCTTTGGCCATGTTGTGCAGGATACAACAGGCCAGGAATATCCCACAGACCTTTGAGGGCTGTACTGTAGGGCACCACCGGAGGTGTGTAGGCATCGGAAGCGTGCCTTAAGCATCCCAAACACCCGCTCGATGATGTTGCGTGTGGCGGCATGTGCCTCATTATAGCATTGCTGTGATGGGGTCATGGGGCACCGGTACGGTGTGAGCAGCCAGGGACAGAGTGGGTAACCACTGTCACCTGTGTGGAGATAGTGGAGATAAGTTTCATGTTCAGGTCTACATTGCCCATATCTCTGTGTGCCACTACCATGGCACCTGTGGCATTCCCACCCTTGCCCCAATTTTGCAATTCCTACCTGCGTACTCACCCACTAGATAGCCTGTGGGGATGTCCCCACTCTTGAATCGGTGGCACAGTGTGGACTGATACCATATGAAGGCATCATGTGCTCCGCCAGGGTGTGTGGCACAGACATTGATTATGCGCCCAGTGGCATCACACACTACCTGGCAGTTGACACTGGAAAAGCCCTTCCTGTTCCTGTATGTTGCCCCATCGGGGCCAGGTGGCATGCGAATAGCCACACGGGTGCAGTCTATGGCCCCTAGCATGCCAGGCATATGTGCTACCCTGTGGAACTCCTGCATGTTTGCTGTACACTCTGCCGCGGTGCTGGGGAAATGGATGTACTCCGCAGCATGTGGCAGCAGTGCGCTGAGGAATTGGGTGAGAATGTGTGATGTGGCCGACTGTGTTATGCCTGTGGTGTCCCCTGTCGGCCTCTGGAAGGTACCCGTGGTGAGCAGGCACATGCAGGCTGTTACCTTTGTCTCCACAGACAGAGCGTGACTCCGTCGTGAGGGTGCCTGCATCACATCACTGCACAGCTCACAGAGCCGCCTCACTATTGCCCTGTTCAGGCAGTACCGGCCCACAATCTCTATGTCTGAGTACATCTCAAAGTTGATGCGGGCACGGTACTGCCTGTTGGGGGCATACCGCCGACGAGCCCTTCCATGGCCACGTCTCCCTGCAGCATGCCTTCTCACCCCCCTCATTACAGATTCCATGTGGAAGCTGGCACTGTCCATCTCCCTGGCTTGTGTCCCCCCCCGGCTGTTGTTGTTCTGTTACCCCCGCTGTCCTGACTGCTGCCTCCACTGCAGCGGGTACACCTACTGGCCTCTGCAGTCTGTGGCCCTGCACACCCTCCCTTGTCCCTCTCCTGTGCACTCCCAGGCCTGAACTGTTTGCCACTGTCTCCCTGTTTCTCCCTGCCTCATGTGGCTTCCCTCTAGCATTCTTGTGCCTCTTCCTTGAGCCTTTTTATTTTGGCTCATTTCCGCTGTGGCACACCTTCCGGCTCATCTGCTGTTGTGCATTGAGCAAGTCTTTGAATATCGCATTGCGCTCTTTATGCATGGGTCCACCCCCTTCGGTTGCGCATGCCTTCATTTGCATTGCGCTGTTGCTCAGCCTGTTTTCAGTGGCGCAACTGCCTCCTGCTGAATATCGCAGAATGGCGCAATTTCGGACTTACGCATGGGCTAACCCTTTTGAATATCCCACCCAGAGTGTTTTATTTATTGTGTTTTATTTATAGTGTTTAATTTATTGTGTTTTATTTATAGTGTTTTATTTATTGTGTTTTATTTATAGTGTTTTATTTATAATGTTTAATTTATTGTGTTTTATTTATTGTGTTTTATTTATAGTGTTTTGATTTATTGTGTACTGGATGGGCTACAGACAGAAAATGTGCGAGCTTATCCACTAGCCTTTTCTCACGTCTTATTGTGCCCGTATAATTTGTCTACCCATCCTCTCCCATGATGTATCTCAACCTGTATTATACTGTTTATACTATGTTGTTCTTATTATCTATGAACTTGTACAATTGTGATTACCTGTATTCTGTCTTGTGCTCTCCCGGGTCGTGACTGAAAATAGGCAGGATTGTTGCCTAACGCACTTACCCGGTTACCAAAAGCTAATAAATAAGTCACGTGGTATGCAGCCACCAAAAGGGATGTAAACAACATACCAAAAATCAGATGTATGAAACCATTATGCTTCCCGTTATCACAGAACACTGCAAGGAAGGGGCCACCCCACATCACTGCAACAATGATAATACCATGCTCCCTAGCAATTAAACATCCATTTCATTTGTGTATGTAAAGTTTATTGAAGTGTTAAACATGCAATACAAAAAAGTAGATAACCAAGGAAATGTGGGAGGGGCAAGGAAAGGAGTAACAGAGATGAGATTGGGGGGGCACTGACATTTCCCTTTTAAATTGCAGTATGTGCTGGTACATGAATGACATTGTGAATATCTATTTCAAATTCACTCATGATATAACTCAGACTATCAGGAACTAATGAACAGTAGAAGCTTAAGATGGAATCCACAATATTATTGCCTAAATGCAGGCTTGGGTGGCACTAGCCAACTCTTGTTTAATCTTGCATTTCCTAGGTTACTGCACGCTGAAACTTTTGTACATCGGCACTCCTGTTACAGTAATTCTGATGAGACTCCTCTCATAGTGACACTTCTGTTACAGTAAAACTACTGTTATGGTTCCACTCCTTTTGTATTGTTACACCTATTGTAATTGTAGAAAGCTGCAATTGTAAAGAAGGCTTTAGTCATAGCACTGCTACCTCACCCACTGTAGAAAAGAAAATTAGTTTGTGGAATTCAGAAGGGTAATTAGGAACACAACTGTTAGAGCAGAACATCTTAAGCAAGTTTTATTTCTTGGAAACATTGCTTGGGAAGGGAAATATAGGTAAGTATAGTTTAAGCATTGATCCAATGTTAATAGTTATGTAATATATGGATAAGCCTCGATAATACTATACTAAGTTATACAAAAATGTCCCAGTAATACATCACTACTCTCAATAATACTATCCTGAAAAGTGATAATACTATTGTTTTTGCTGATAATACTTCAGTTCAAAGGTAATCTCCAACTGTAGAATTATCAATGGATCCATATATTACAAAACATAACAAAGATAAGTGTTTTACAAGGCAGTAATACCATCTCGAGGTTTTGGGGACTTTGGGACCTCTTGAGCTTTGCTCTTGAGGTTCCATGTCCCCAAAACCTCTTGATGGTATTATTGCCATGTAATACACACTTATCTGTCTATTATTCTATTTGTAATAACCAAAGCTGTTTTAATTTAAACATTTGTAAATTTGTCTTTTTTGTAACCGCTGTTTTTTCTCCTACTCTGATGGGCCTAGGTCCTCTTCAGCTTATCTACAAGTTCCTGTCCAAGATCCCACTGGAGTGGTGTCTAGCCCCAGCTCCCACTATCTGACCCCCTCCTGTTGCTCCCTGGACTTACCCCCAGGTAGGGTGGACTGATGACCACCAGGTAGGAGGCATTCAGAACATTCACAAGAGCTGAGGTATTGATTGAAATAGACAAACAAACTGAACTCCCCACTGACCTTCTTTAGGAGCATTCATGGGTGTCTAATGTACTTCCGCTGGCGGGGCAAGAGAGATCGCACCAAACAGAAGATCCTAGAGAGACCACCAAGAAAGGAAGGTTTGGGCCTTCCAAATTTTAAAATATACTACCTGATTTCCCAACTGGCCTTGCGGAGGCCCAAGAGTAGTGCAGGACTGTTGGGCACCTGAAAAGGGAGGGTGCTGCAGGACTTCTGCGGCATGTGCGCACCTCAGCACATGCATGTCTGGCATGTGCACCCCAGCAATGGGGATGGGAAGGGAAGAAAATGAGGAAAAACACCCTGGGCTGTGGGTGATGACCAACCCTCTGCAGGCTCGGCACCAGGCAAGGGCTCCACCACAGCCCTGTGGCAGAGGGCGTAGGCCAAAAAGGTAAATCCTGGGAAAGCCAGGGTGATGGAGCTGGGAGGGGGGATCGGTTTGAAGAGGGGCAGCCAGAGGAGACCGGTGATAAAAAATCTATATAGAAAAAAAAAGGAGGTAGCATAGAGTAGTGGTTAAAAGCACTGAGCTGCAAACCTGGAGAATTGGGTTTGAATCCCACAGCCACCACTTGCATACTGTGTGACCAAGATACAGCCACTTAACTTGCCTATGCTCCCAGGATACACTTGGAAACAAGCATCAGCTTATTGTATCTTTCCTGGCCAAAAATTGTAAAATAAAATAAAAACAAAATTGGGACCCATATAGTGGGGGAGGGCTGGCCTTTTTCTGGCAACTGAATTGAAAATACGAACTGCAGACCTCTGATTTCTTTACCTAACTGCAGGTTCAGCAAATGCTCCTGGCTGGACCGGGGGTTCCCTCTCACACCCCAACCACTCTGTGCTTGAGAACATGCTGCTGTGACTGCAGAAGGGGAGTAGCCCTTTGAAAAATCTGCACCATGTTATGTCCCAGCCAGGCTTGATGCATGATCTAGGAGTCCAAGAGAAATGGGAAAAGGATGTAGGCCCTGCCAGGATCCAACTTGGTATTGAGGATGGCCAAGATATGTTTTAAGAACTCTTTCTTTTTCTCCCCTATCACCCCTGCCTTGGCTCTTAAAGCCCTCCTGGCTCTCAACCCCCAGAAAGGTGGGAGCATTGATGGGCTTGATCCCAAGCTCCTACACCTCTCTGCACTGGCTATTGCCTTGCCCATCTCCTCGCTGCTCAATCTATCATTCATTCTTGCCTCAGTCCCGGATACCTGGAAGCATGCAACTGTTACTCCCCTTCCAAAACAGTGTAACTCCTCCTCTCCTGGAAATTTCTACCCAGTCTCTCCTCCCAACCTTATCCAAACTTCAAAAATACATAGTTCTATCTCAGCTCTCCCCTTTCTTCGACTCCTCCTCCTCCTTTTTCACCCCCTTCCAGTCTGGCTTTCGCAAACATCACTCCACCACTTTCTCTCTCCTCAGGCTCACTGATGACATCCGTTCTAGCATAGAACAAGGCCTCCTCACTGCCGCCATCTTTGTTGATCTAGCAAAAGCTTTTAATACTGTCTCCCACCCTCTTCTCCTGGACAAACTGAAATCAGCAGGTCACAGAGGGTCTATCTGACTCTGCAACCAGGTGGTTCAACTCCTACTTTGTAGGTTGATCTCAATCAGTGAGAACTGGAGACTCCCCCATCCATACACACTGGTGTTCCCAAAGGTTCCATCCTTGGCCCTGTGCTCTTCTCCATATTCCTCAATGACCTCCCCTCAGCCTGCTCCTCTGCATCCATCCACATCTACGAAGATGGCATGGTCCTGTTTTCCTCTGCCTCTGCTCCATCAGAGTTAACATCCAGGCTTCAGCTTGATTTCAGCACAGTCCAGAAATGGTTCAGGGCTAATCAACTATCCCTTAATGCTAAGAAAATGGTCTCCATGTGTTTCGGTACAAGACAGAGGCTTTCTAGACTCCCTTCACTCCCCACCTTCCTCACCCTCGATGGGGGAAAAACTGACAAAGTACCCTCATTTAAGTATCTAGGTGCCTGGCTTGACTGCCACCTTGGTTTTTCTCAGCACATAGATGCCATATATAAAAAATTCCACCCTAAGCTTGGTGCACTTTATAGGAACAAAAGCTGTATCCCTATATCTTCCTGCTGGGACATCATCACTAAAATGATCCTCCCCATTTTTGATTATGGCAACTTAGTCTATGGTGCTGCACCTAAATCCACCCTGGCCAGACTGGATCACCTCTTCCACTCCTTTTGCTGTTTTGTCTTGGCCTGTCCCCTGGACTCATCACTGTTCTCTGTACATTGATTTTTCCCTTCCTTCCTTCCTTGAATGACCGCTGTCTCATCCACTGTGCCTCCTTTATTTCTAAATTCTGGTTTGCTTTGCTCCCTCCTTACCTCAGCTCTCTCTTTTCCCTATGCCCCTCTCCACATACTCTCTCCATAACTCAGGTTATCATGTAGCTGGCCCATTGGCAGTGAGGGTTGAGATGCTGGACACCACACCTCGCACCACAACGGTGACGTGAGTTCAGAAGCGAGCTCGGGTGCCGGAGGTCAGCAGGGGAGGGCAAAGATTGAGCACTCACTGGGCTGCTCTCCTCTCCCAGGGGAAGGGCTGGGGTTTGTCTGTCATTCCGGTGGCTCCCGATGGATATCAGGGGCACTGCAGAACATGGACAGCACATTCAGCAGCATGACTGACATTGGCAGGGTTGCCGCGCGCCATGACATCAGGTGTGCACCACGTAGGGGAGAGGGAGGACGGGGAGCTCACCAGAACAAAGAAAAAACAGGCTCTGCGAGGGTAGGTGATGGCACCTGACCCCCATGCCCACCATTGGATCCATCTCTCCTAGCCTTCCAGTTCCTCCACCTGGGCCCTCACCTGCAGCCAGGGTCTGTCTCTAAGAGCACCCAATGAGGAGGAGCGGCTTAAGCCAGGGGTACTGGCTGTGGGAGATGGGGGGGAGAGGAAGCTTAGAGTTGAGAGGACCTCAGGCAGGCAGGAACAGGCAGGATGCCTGAGAGAGAGGCTCCACAGGCTGTGACCAGAGGGAAAAAGAAATGTAAAAAAAAAACAAAACTCAGGTTATTGTTCTCTTTTGCTCCCCTCTTGTAAATCCCTAACTGGCCAGTCTTGTTTCTCCTTCCACCTGCCTAATCTTTGGAACTCCCTTCCACTAATAATTTGTTCTGCCATGTCCAAACACCCTCTTTCCTCTCTTCTCCAAGACCACACTACCCCCTCCTGTAAATGCCCATAGTCCCATTGCCCTACACTTCTTCTTATTTACCATACCGCTATACTTCTTGCCACCCCACCTCATCCCCCCTTCCTCTCCCCTTTCCCATTCACTGTTTCCTCTCACTCCCTTACTTCTTTCTCACTCACTCCCACCCCTAAGTAATCACCCTTTCTACCCATTCCTAATCCTCTACACTCTATTCCCCAACTCTACCCATCATAATCTGTTCTCTTCTCCACTCTGTTTTACTTCCACCACTACTTTACCTTTTAACCCCCAGCCTCTGTTTCTCACCCTTCTCTACTTACTCTCTCTCCTACCCTTTCCTATTTTGTGACATTATCTTTTTGTGTGTGCAGGGCACTTCGCACTTCTGATGTTTAACCTGCATTATCATTTGCTCTGGTAATGTATATTATTGTACATACTGTGTATTGTTGTATTGTTATTACTGGTAATGCATATTATTGTACATAGGGGCCCGGATATTCAGACTGCACCAGGCTGTGGCGCAAGCCTGGGCGCAGCACAACTTGGTTGCGCAGGGGCATTGACTGGGTGATATTCAACGGATCTGCGCCATGGCACAGCATTGTTGAATATCGCACCCTGGCCACCCGCAGTGGCATGGCGCAGTGGCACTGCGCCAGCGCAAGTAGCCAGAGTGGAGCAGGGGGATGCGCTAGCGCAAGTTCCGTTGCGCTATGCTCAACAACCATGATATTCAAAAGTGCACATGCAAATGGGGCCATAATGTATGCAAGGCGCAAATGGAGCCATTTGCATGTCATTATAGCCCCATTTGCATGCAGGTGCGTCAATCCCCGGCGACTTGTGCCTGGCGCCCTGCCAGGCAGCAGCCGTCGGGGACCAACGCCCCCTGCACAGCGCGGCAATGTGTCCCACTGCCCAATCGCGGGCATATGTTGATGTCAAGAAATGTCCAATATCTCTGGTGGTCCAGTGGACTGCTCGCAGCCCGATCGCGGGCTTCAGTATGAAATAAATAACGTCCAATATCCCTGGTGGTCCAGTGGACTGCTGTCAGCCTGATCATGGGCATATGTTGTAATAGAAAATGTCCTATATACCTGGTGGTCCAGTGGACCGCTTGCAGCCCGATTGCGGGCATATGTTTAAAAGAATAACGTCCAATATCTCTGGTGGTCCAGTGGACCACTCACAGGCATCGCGGGCTTCAGTATGTAAAATAGTGTCCAATATCCCTGGTGGTCCAGCGGTACCCCCACCTGCCCTACAGGCCCCCCACTCCCCCGGTCCAGCGGCGGTGGCAGCACCCACCCGCCTGCCACCCCTGCCGCCTGCCGACCCAGCGCCATAGGTAGGGCTGTACACCCATTGGTCCACAGCATGAGCCAATGGGTGTGCAGCATATTCTATGACACATTCCAGATATGAATGGATCCATTCACATATCTGGAATATACAATCGCACGGCTGCATGACCATTGGCTCACGCTAGGACCAATGGGCATACAGCCCTACCTATGGTGTCAGTCGGCGGGCGTTGGGGTGGCAGGCAGGTGGGGTGCTGCCACCCGCCGCTGACCGGGGGGGAGCGGGGAGGTGGGGCTCAGTGGGCAGGTGGGGGGTACCACTGGACCAACGGGGATATTGGACGCTATTTTACATACTGAAGCCCGCGATCGGGCTGCGAGCGGTCCATTGGACCATCAGGGATACAGGATGTTTTCTATTACAACATATGCCCGTGATCGGGCTGACAGCAATCCACTGGACCACCAGGGATATAGGACGTTCTTTATTTCAACATGTGCCTGCGATCGGGCATGGGGGGGCGTCGCCTCGGAGGTGCAGCCGGTACTCGGGTGGCCACCCACAGGTGGCAGCTGCCATATTGCGCCCTGCAATATGGCAGCTCACCTTCTGGGTGGCCAGCCGTTGTTCCTTTTGTTTTTGGCTCACCTGTGTGCAGCACCAGTAGGGGTTGCGCATGCATGGACTCAGCATATCCCGGGCTGAATATCGGAATGTGCGGAGTATGCATGGGCATGCCCCCCCCACCTGCACTGCATACATTACTGATGTGCTCCGGTGCATTGGGATTTGTGCCAAGCACAATCCCCATTTGAATATTGCACTGGGGCGCAACACTGTTGCTCCATGAGCAACACTTTTGAATATCCGTTCCCCTGTGTATTGTTGTATTGTTATTACTGGTAATGTATATTATTGTACATACTGTGTATTGTTGTATTGTTATTACTGGTAATGTATATTATTGTACATACTGTGTATTGTTGTATTGTTATTACTGGTAATGTATATTATTGTACATACTGTGTATTGTTGAATTGTGATTACTGTGCTTCTACTTGTTTGTATTTATCTGCCACTCCCCCAGACGCATCTGGAAATGAGCTTCATGGGTCAGTATATCTTTCCTGGTAGATCTCTTTATAAATAAGAATGATAGACTCCAATAAATACAGTACAATTTTCTGCATATAATATACTTTACCCCAGTAATTGCCCATAAGATAGCACAACCTCAGACCTTTGCCACAAATGTAAAGTGGAAGTAAACATGTTTATTCACCTTAGCTTGTACTGCCCTGTGGGGCTACGAGATTCTTGGGGTAGGAAAGGTCTATCCTGTCATAGAGTTTAACCTATAACTATAATATCACAATGGAGGCAATCCTTCCAGACTGCGGCCCTAGGAAAGCAACTTGCAACTGTGCTACAACAGCTGCATTGGGAAAGGGGTATTAGAATGTTTAAAAATGGAAAAGATGCAGTACACAGTCTTTAACGACCTACAATGCTATCACAAGGTCTGAGGAGTGAAGAAGGAGGAGACGGTGATAGTGAGTGATCTGAACCTGCTGGATATCAACTGGGACATTGCAGCGGCCAGGAGCACCAGAGGTCAGGCCCTGTTAGATACGTTGCAGGACTGCCTGCTGGTGCAGCTAGATAAGGAACCCACTACACAGGCAGCCATTCTCAATTTGGTGCTCACCAACTCAGATGGTGGGTGGAGTAAGGGTAGGAAAGCTACTGGGTTCCAGCAACCATAACTCCATTTGGTTCAGGATGGCCCTTGGGACCAGAAAGTCCCCATCAGAAACTGAAGTCCTAGATTTCAGAAGAGCAGACTTCAACTGGATGAGGGAGTTCATCCAGACAAACTAACCAGAGTCGACAGTATTGGAGGTGTAGGGGAAAGATGGGGTGCAATCAAGGGGACCATTCTTGAGGCAGCAAAGTCATGCACGAGAATTGTTACAAAATGAAACAGGTACACAAGTCCAATATGGTTCTCAGAAAGGGTCAGAGAAGCAGTAAGGGCCAAGAAAAAGGCTTTCACTAGGTACAAGGAAAAGCAGGGGGGAGGAACGGGGAGATTGCCAAATAAAAACTACAGAAGCAAAGAGGATGGTTAGGTGAGGCAAAGGCAGATATGGAGCTGCGTGTTGCAGAGGGGGTCAAGGGTGGGGAAAAATAATTCTTCAGATATATTAAGGAAGAAAGGTAAAAGAGGGAGTATTGTTAGGCTACGGGGGTACTATAGGAAGATAAACAAAAAGCAGTCATCCTTAATGATTATGTCTGCTTTGTTTTCATAAGTGAAGACAGCAAGCCCATGCCTGAAAGAGGCATCAAGGCAGCTGTCAGGGGCATTCCTGAAATAAGTCAGTCAGTACTTACCAGAGAAAGGGTCCAGGAGAGACTTGAAGCCCTAAAGGTAGAAAAAGCCACAGGACCAGATAGGATACACCCAAGAGTGCTCAAGGAATTCGCTACAGAACTGACTGAATCCTTAGTAGTGCTATTCAATAGCTCCATTCAGACAGGGGTAGTTCCAAAAGACTGGCGGGTAGCAGACATAGTCCTGCTACACAAGACATGGGGGCAAGGAGCAACTGGGGAATTACAGACCTGTCAGCCTTACTTCTGTAGTGGGTAAACTGATGTAGTCACTGATAAAAAAGGACCTTGTGGACTACATAGAGAGCAATGGTCTACAAGATAGTAAGCAGCATGGGTTTGTGGCAGGAAGGTCTTGTCAGACCAACCTGATAATTTTCTATGACTGGTTACCAAAGGTACTAGATAAGGGCCATGCTGTGGATTTACTCTACTTCAGTTTCAGCAAGGCTTTTGACTTGGTGCCATGCAGAAGGTTGCTAAAGAAGCTGGAGGACTTGGGTGCTGCTAGGGACATAGTTAGATGGGTAGGAAACTGGTTGAAGGAGGGACAGCAGAGGGTGGTGGTAAACGGGATCAAATTGGAAGAGTAGCAAGCACAAATAAACCGGCACCAGGTTTGTAGGTAGAAAACGGAAAAATATTTTATTCAAAAAAATATGCAAACATGCTTAAACAGGCAGTGTAAATAAATACATAAAGAGAGTGCAGTGTTGCCGTCAGGCGACCCAACTGGTTTAACTCTTTACTTCTTCCGAAGTTACCCACACCAGGAAGTGGATCCCTACTTGAACAATTTGGGATCTTAAAGATACAGTGCTCTATTTCTGTTCAATTTTTAAAAACATGTTTTATAAATGTATGTATTCTTACCCTATAAAATACATAAGATAGGTACCCACTTATTAGCATCAATTCTCATGCTCAGGTGTGCTTGTTTCATTTGATATAGAGGCTCCTTATACAAACATTCCAACCAAGAAGGGCTGGAGGCATTATGGTACTGGCTTGAAGAGGGTCCAGACTTTGACCAGGACCTGGTAGACTCCCTGTGCGAATGTACAAGCCTGGTTTTACATTCCAACACCTTCATTTTCCAGGATAGTTTATATCTGCAAGTTAAGGGTAGAGCTATGAGAGCTACATTTGCTCCCAATTATGCCAACGTGTGTCTTGGCCATTGGGAAAAGAAAGTGATCTATAGCCCCAAGACCAACCCTTACTACCATGAGTTGGATCTCTGGAGATGATATATAGATGACATTCTCCTGGTATGGAGGGGAAGCAGGAGTGAGTTGGAAGATTTTGTGAGGTTTCTCGATAGCACATATAAACCTGAAACTTATAGTACATGCAAGTCAATAAGAAATAAACTTCCTAGACCTGGAGGTCATGAAGCTACAAGATGGTACTGTAAAAATGAACCTGTATAGGAAAATGACAGACAGGAATATAATACTCCATGCATCAAGTTGCCACCCATGTGGTCACTAATATTCCAAAATCCCAATATCTAAGAGTAAAATGTAACTGCAGTGATGAGCGTGACTATCAGAAACAGAGGGAGTTAAGGAAGAGATTCACACAAAGGGGGTATACTACCCAGGTCCTGAGAAAAGCAGAGGAATAGGTAAATGAGATCAGCCGTGAGTGCCTATTGGTGGAGAAAACAAAGGATACAGTGAAGAACAAGCACTGAGCTTTATTACTACCTATGGCAGACATTCAGGTACTGAAAGAAACATTACAAAAAATTAGAACATCATATGCAGTGATCCAGTTCTGAGAAAACTGTTGCCCTACTCCACCTAGGTTTACATACAGGCGAGCTGCTAACTTAGCTGACACACTAACACATAGCCTCCAACCACCGGAATCAGGTACAACAAGGAATTGGCTTCCACCAGTACCACAGGGAAGCTTTACCTGTGGAATATGTAAATATTGTACAGTAACAGAGAAAACTAGTCATTTTAAAAGTGTAAATGCCAAGAAAAGTTTCTAGATCGCTAAGTTTATTAACTGTGACTCCACCAACATGGTATATTTAGCAACCTGCAAATGTAGAGCTTTCTGTGTGGGGAAAAATGAGTCGCAGTCTTAAACTTCAGGTGGGGGAACATGAAATAGCAATCATACCCAGTGATCCAACAAATGATCTAGCATTACATGTACACTCACAACATGACCCCAAAAAGCATACATTTAAATACAGTGGGATAGAAAAAGTTATGCTGGGCAGAAAGGGAGGCAATCTGCAGGAGTTGATATCGAAACGGAAGTTAATGTGGATTGTACAGCTTGGTGGTCATTATCCTCCAGGTTTAAACGACCACCTAGAAAGGGCATTCCTAATGAAAAGAAATTGATTGTGTACCTGAACTATGTGTTGTTAATATTATCTGCTACTGTGTTTAAATAACTTTTTCTGTTCCTATTTTCAGATACCTGTGTCTGTTGGCAATACTGAGTCTCGAAGTAAGGAATCAGGAGGTTTGACGGGCCATCACAAAGGTGGAGCACCATTCCACCAGATTGATATGGTGAAATCTACAGTACAGGACTGGGTAACTTGGGTTATGGGCTTCATTTACTGCAGCTATGTGACAAGCCTAGTACAACTATAGTTACAAAGAAATCACAGAAAAGTGTTCAATTTGAGAGGATTTAACAGTTCACCTGAGCATGCAAATTGATGCTAATAAGTGGGTACCTATGTATTTCATAGGGTAAGAATACTGTGTGAGCATATATATATATATATATATATATATTTTAAAAATTGAACAGAAATTCTCCCTGGCTTAGTGTTGTAGAGTGCTGAGGCAGCAATGCCTTACCTACTGCTATGCCGGAGACCTATCTTCATGGTAAGAGCGGGTCACTGGGGGCCGGTTCCCTCCCGGAAGGGGGTGGGCCTGGAGACCGGTGCATGCCTGGCCCTTAGCGGCAGTTAGGGGCTGGCACACCAGCTCAATAGCTGCAGGGGTGGAGGCAGAGCAGACATCCGGTGTGCCTCATATAGTAGTGTGCGCAGCTCAGCCATTGCCATCACTGCATGCTGCTGTGCCACACTCGGGGAGGAGGAGGAAAAATGGAGGCAGAAAATACCGACTGGCGAGATGATGCCGGTCCCCCACAGGCTCTGCACCTGGCCAGCTGGCATCTCAATGCCATGAGGTGAGATCAGGTGGATGCTGGGGTGACAGGGCTGTGGAGACTGGTGTACAGTAGCCAGTCAGTGGCAGGAGAATAAATAAAGAATATGAAAAAAAAAGTAACAGAAATAGAGCACTGCATCTTTAAGATCCAAAACTGTTCAAATAGGGATCCACTTCCTGGTGAAGATGGCTTCTGAAGAAGCAAAGAGCAAAACCAGTTGGGTCACCTGAGGGCAACACTGCACTCTTTGTATGTATTTATTTACACTGCCTTTTTAAGCAAGTTTGCTCATTTTTTTGAAATAAAGTATTTTTGCTTTTTTACCTGCAAACCTGGTGCTGGTTTCTTTATGCTTCTTAGTCTTCTGGTTTTGACTTGGCTCAGCTGTTTGGAGTCAAACTGGAAGAGACAGATGTCTCGTGTGGGGTGCCACATGGTTCTGTCTTGGGATCTGCCCTTTTCAAGATGTTCATCAGTGAAATTGGAGAGGGCATTCAGGGCAAGCTGTGTCTTTTCACAGATGATACGAAGCTCAGCAGTAGGATAGATAATGATAACGGGACCAGGGAGATGCAGAGGGATCCACAAAGGCTAGAGAGGCGGTATAGGGTCTGTCAGCTGAAATCCAATGCCAAATAAATGCAAGGTTATTGATCTGGAAAAAAAAGGAGGACAGAGTACTGGAGGGAGGGGTTAAACTGAGTACCACAGCAATGGAAAGGAACCTGGGAGTCCTAATTAGTGACTTCCTC
Organism: Neoceratodus forsteri; assembly: GCA_016271365.2. Taxonomy (NCBI): domain Eukaryota; kingdom Metazoa; phylum Chordata; order Ceratodontiformes; family Ceratodontidae; genus Neoceratodus; species Neoceratodus forsteri. The sequence continues at coordinate 1,189,672,781 of CM028130.1, read as the reverse complement.
AAACAATCAAGCCAGTGTAACAAGGACTATAGTAAGGCTAATAGGATGCTGGGTATATCAGAAGGGGGTACTGACAGCAGGAAAAAAGGAGGTACTACTACTACTACCTGTATATAGGTCACTGGTGAGACCACACCTGGAACACTGTGTTCAGTTCTGGAGTCCTCACCTAAGGAAGACAGGGACAGACTGGAGACAGTGCAATGCAGAGTGTCCCAGATGATAGAAACATAGAAACATAGAATTTGACGGCAGATAAGGACCGCTTGGCCCACCCAGTCTGCCCATTTCCCTACCTGATGGATAAGCTGCAGATCCTAGTTAACCAGCAGCCTACTTCTTCCTACCCCCACCCCCTAGAATTGCCTTATGACTGTCCCATGCATGCTTGAATTCCACCACTGTTTTTGACTCCACAACCTCCTCTGGAAGGCCGTTCCATACATCCACACATATGTGGATGTATGGAACATACATGTATACATACATACATGATTCAGGGCCAACAGGCGGATCTTACGAAGATCGTCTTAAGGTACTGAACATGTACTTGCTGGAGAGCAGGCAAGAGAGGGGGGATATGAAAGAGGCCTTCATGTTCTTGTGGGGAATAAACATGCGGAACTATTTTGCATGAGAATAGAGTCAACAACCTGAGGTCACAAGAGGAAACTGGCGGGGGAGTTAGGAGGGATGTGAGGAAGCTCTATTTTACAGAAAGCATGGTGGAGCCATGGAACAGTCTGCCAGAGGATGTAATGGGGCCAAGACCAGAAACAATTTAAGCATGGCTGGGACAGAGTAAAGGGTTTGGTAGTTTCCCAGGTCAGCAGCAGTACAGAGAGGAGCAGCGAGGGTGGAATGCAGGGATAAAACCTTGCAAGGATAGTAGGTCCCAGGACAAATAGGAAACTCTAGGTAGACTGCAGGGACCTGTGGTCTTTTTTTGCCACGACTGTCTATGTTTCTGCATTTCATAGAAACACAGAAATATAGCATTATATTGCAGATAAGTACAGCTTGGCCCACCCTCTCTGCCCATTTTTTCCTACCTACAGTATCACCACAGATCCTAATTGGTCTCCAGCTCTTTCTCCCTCCTGCCCTTCATTTCCACTATGATAACCTCATGCCTATCCCATGCATTCTTGAACCCCACAACTGTCTTAGCCTCCACCACCTCTGTGGAAGGCTGTTCCAGGCATCCACCACTCTTTCTGTAAAGAAGTGCTGTACTTCCTCACATCTCTCCTAAATCTACTCCCCTCCTGCTGCATGGCATGTCCCCTTGTTCTTGAGCTCCTTTTTTCTGAAAAATACTTTCCTTCTGTACCTTATTTACCCCTTCTAAGGTATTTGAAGGTCTTTATCATATCCCCCCCATCTCTCCCCTCTTCTAGGGTGTACATATTGAAGTTCTTTAGTCTCTCATCATAGGGCTTTAGGTGCAGACCCTGCACCATTTTATTTGCTTCCTCCACTCTGTCTATGTTTCTATGACCATGTGAATGTGCTATACAAGTGGCTACCTATCTTCCCCTTTTGAATAGCAGAGGCAGCAGGCAATTCAAGGTGCACAGAAGGCAACTAGAGCAAAATGAGGGCATGGGGCCTGCTTCAGTTCACCAAAGATGCATCTGAACCCATCCATGTGAAGAAGTACAAGGCAGCTGTGGACACACATTGCTGGCTACCTGAGGGGGCTTTTGCCTGTGCTGATAAACTAGCCAAAGTAGACCCAGCAGATCAGTGTGCTGCTTACTGCATGAAATTTGTTGACATGCTCTTCTCATATTGCATCAAGTCAATATTAGTTTGTGATGGATGTGCCTTGGCTTCCAAAAGAGATGTGGAAAAATCTTGTAGAGAGTAAGCTGTTCTCCATTTCAATAGGAAAGCAGACACTGTACTGTCATTTTCTCCTCAATTACCACTTACCTCTCAGGACAATGAATATGCCCTAAAATGTTCGCTGTCAAGCTAAAAGTACCTCTGTATAAGAGTCTAATGTCTATGCCTGCTATGCATGACTTACAAAACACTGTTGACTTAATGGGCTGTCTGAATGCCTTACTTTTGCATCATGTCACTTCATTTTGTATTACGACACTTATGCGCTTGTACCTGTTCCACTGTCATGTTGTGTATTTTTCTGTACCCAGGTCATGCCTGAAAAAGGCACTTTGGTGCACTTACCCAGTCATCAAAATAAATAAATATAATGAAACAGAATAAATAAATAACTTGTTGCAAGGCATGGTCGGAGTCCCTTGATGCTCCAGGTGCAGGGCCAAGCCTTGGATGTGAGTAACAACACAAAGGAGTAAGGAGTTTTCTTCTCAATCTGGTTTAATACATTATCGTTTTACCTTGTTTGCTCCTGTACCATAGGCTGAAACTACATTAATTATCTGTTGCTGTGATCTTTAACTTCTATGTGTTTATTCATTTTGTTGTCACTAAAAAGATTTTACAAATAAAGTGAACTCCAGCGCAGAGAGTTGCCTCAGAGCTTGACACTTTTTTACTTCTTGCTGAGATACAACCCCTCATTGGTTGCTCTGACCTCTGTCCTCTGACAAAACACTATAAAAGCACCAACTTGCACTGGTTGTACTGCAGCAGTGTAGTACAGTGGATGTGGTCCATGACTATAAAGCAGGGAACAGGGCTCAGCTCATGCCATGCATTTCAGCATTTTGTATTCCAGAAATGTAATATTTTAAGTTCTAATTTCCCTGGTATGGTGATCTATGGTTGTATGGCATTACAACAATAAATTTAAAGGGACAGCGTTGTATGGCAAAGAATATGTACAGCTGGAAAGTGCTGCCTCTGAGGCAACTGAACTGTCTGCCTCAGAGGCAACTTCTCCTATTTGTACCTTGAGTGACACATAGAGCAGCGAGTGTTGCACTCGTAGTCTTCACATCAACAAGTCAGCATGGGGGAGCATGACAATGTTATTTGCCCAGTGCCCCGCCCATTTTCCAGCCCTGAACTCTCTTCCTCTGGACCTGCCCTTCCTTTCTACAAAGTGTGTGGCCTACAGCACCCCTTCACCTCACCCTCCCCTGAGTTTGATAGCCCACCACTGAATCCCAGGGGACATATCTCTAACTCTTTCTCTCTATGGTATCCCCTCAACTGTTGAACATACATAAACAGGGACAAATGAACGACATTTGATGAGATCTACTTTTTCTGGTATGGAAGTCCAAAATAGTCAATTTGGTTGAAAGAAATTATATTTTACCTGTAATATCTTGTTTTACACCAACATACTGGGCTCTTAGAATGACGACTGCCAACATGTTGGACCTCCAAAGTATGCTGATCTGCAAAAATAAACTAGAATAATTTACAAATTTTGAGCCATGACAGTTTTTAAATTCTACCCACCATCACCCGGAACATAATGAATTCACTGAATCCCTGTGCCCTACATTTTGTCTTTTTTGCCCCTCATACTATCTCATCTTTATCTAAAATTGTGCTCACTTGTATTGCCCAATGAGATGCAGCATCTTAGTGACATGAGGGTCCCAGAGAGACAGCAGCAGACAAACAACTAGATAGGGCAATACAAACAACAAACAGTGAAAACAGTACAATTTCTGCAAACTACAATGCTTGCCCAAAGTTTACAATTATACAGCAGGTTAAAAGCAGTGGCAAGTCTCTTTTAAGGTAGGACTCAACTGGTGCTATAAAATTAGGCAGGTTGGAGACAGCTTGAGTAGCTTGGGAAGTTTGCTTCAATCCTCTGAGTCTGATTAGGCCAAGGTTCATCATTTGCCAAAGTACCTTCCAGCAGTGATGATTTAAAAGTTTACAGAGGCAGGTTGTGCCAAGCACAGTAGCTGCTGTCAACAGGATTGGGGGCTCAGGGGCAACATAAGCAAGTATTTTTTCATGGAGAGGGTGGTGGATGCATGGAATGGCCTTCCTGAGGAGGTTGTGGGGTCAAAAACAGTGGGGGAATTCAAGAATTGTTAACTAGGATCTGCAGCTTATCCAATAGGTAGGGAAATGGGCAAACAGGGTGGGTCATGCAGTCCTTATCTGCCGTCAAAGTCAATGTTTCTATGTTTCTAGGACAAAAAGAGAGTGCAGCTGCAGATACTCTTATAAGCATATTTGTATAACAAGCTGGTCCAGTCATACTACCCTTGCATAGACATGCCAAGTCAGTTGGTAGTGATGGGTGAGGTAATAGTTGACAAAAGATTAGGCAAATCTACAAAGTTTATTCTACAGAACATCTTGGAACAGTAGCATAAACTGAAAGGTGGAGTATTTGAGAAGCATGCACAGTGTGCAGTGCAAAGTTTATAAGTAAGCAATAACACTTGACAGTGTGTGCAGTTATGCTGTAATGACCACATACCATGGGTGGGGTGTGAGGCATGAGGCATGAGGCATAGACAAGTGTCTGTACGGTAAACAGTATAAAAAATCTACATTTAGGCATCAGTTGGGGTTGAAACCCAAAGCCTCAAAAGTAGGGAAATATGGCCTAGGGAGAGTAGTGGTGTAGTGTTCCTCAGAGTTTGAACAATCATGTAATGCAGCCCAGATGGTTGTGCTTTTGTCTGCTGCCAGTCAGTGATTCTGCTGAAATGTGTGTGTGTGTGTGTGGGGAGGGGGGGGGCAGGGTATGTCTCAGTGAACTATTTGGAAGATCTTTTTTCCTGAGCTTTTCTGTAATTTTTCCTCTCCACTGAGAGAATCCACATGCCTGGCATATGGGGTGTGGGGCTGGTCCAGTATGAAATAAGACTTTGACTGCATGGCTGGTGTGTCAATCATTCACCCCTCCATTGAGTTCAGCATGAGGTTTAGCATCTGTGTCCTGTTGCCCACCTCTTGGCTAGTGTTTGCGCTGGGTTCTATGGCTGGTGCTCAATCGCAGAACGTTGCTCTACGGAGTGGAGGAGGACTGACTGGGAGTCAGGCTGGGAGGCAACCAAGGGAGTCATGTTGATCCCTGGAAAAATGTGGGGGAAATCAATAAAGGCAGCTAGGACCAAAGGCCAGGTGGTCAAGTGGGAAAAGCAGAAAGCAGAGAGAAACCCGTACAAAACCAGGTAAGGGCTCGACAAGGTACATGGCCCTGAGCTAACTCATGGCAGACACATTACTAGGGCATGTTTGAGGATAGACTTCTGGGCTGTTTTATGTAACTCTAGAATATTATTCTCCCTCAGAGTTCTGTTCCCTCACAGAGTCATGGTTGAGCCTTCCTTCTCCATTCCATCCGATGTCTGTTACAACTGAATTAAGCAATGTAGGGGTGCCCAGATGTTGTTTGCAAAACATGACAGAAGTACTGGAGTCACACCTCAAGGTCAGACCTTGAGTAAAGGGATTTTTGTCATACCAATGAAGCATGCTTTTAACATTTGCAGGTTTTTAAATTATACTTCAGTTAAATGCAATGGAAATGATATGACTGGGTAAATGACCCAACCCCATTTAAATTTCAAATATTATTTCACTGACATTTGTTTTCTTATTTTTTGCAGGTTAAAATGTGTTACTTTCTTATAACATTGTCACTAGTGCTAGATTTTGGCTCCTTTGTTTTTCATTATTATTACACAGTTTCTATATACAGCTTGAATAATGTTGCCAGAATCTAAGTTTTTGTTAATTCTGGTTTTGTCTACCCCGGAGCAGTCCACCCTTGAATGCACAGATATCAACCATCGTGTGAACAAATAACATCCAAAACGCACTAGCAATAAACTTAATTTTTCTCTTGCAAATGGATTTGTTTATACTTATGATTAGCAGACAGGAAAACTCCAAGGGAAAACTATTGCACGGAATATGTTATCTCTTACCTGTGCAGTGTTCTAGTCTATTTATTTATTTATTTTTTGTTTGTTTGTTTATTTATCTGAATTTTGGTAACCGGGCGGGCTCACTGAGACAAGGTCCCTTTTTCAGGGGCGACCATGGGAAGGGGTAACAAGTCAAGTCAAGTTTATTAAACATATGTCTATAAATATCACTTTGTTACATATAAAAAGGGAGTCACACATATCAAACACATTAAAAAACATCTGTTAAAATTCATATCAAAATCTTCATTTGTTTTATAATTACTGCACAGATCTTAATCATATAGCGCCTATCCTTACAGTAACCACAATATTTTATCTTTAGCACTGCCTAATTATTACCTCCTATAGCCATTTTTACTAGCTGCATACCATATCACAGATTGTGCAAATTTTGCAGTGGCAAATATTATTGGTTCAGATGTTGACTTAAGTAGTCTAAAAGTCTTAGCCCATACGTCTTCTTCCTCTCGACATTCCCTCAGTGGCAAAATTAATTTGCTCCTTAGTTTGTCAAAAACAGGGCATTCAGAGATTATATGCAGTATCTCCCATTTACTATTTTCATTGCAACAACATGATGTAGGGACTACTACTCCACTTGGTATACAATTTATCCCCGCGTTCACTTCCTCTATCCGAAATTTATATAAAGCTTTTCTCTGATTTACCTCAGAATCGAAGATATTTTTCTATCGAATATACATTTTTAATATTTTTATAAATCTTCCCTTCTCCACATTCATGTAGGGCCTCCAAATCTTGTGCAGCCGCAACATCAACCAGTCTTTGAATGGCCTGACTCTTGAGTAATGACATACCTCTATGTGAATACAGGATATAATTTCTCTCTAAGCCAAGTTTATTTAAGGCATCATTAAGCTTAGAAGTCCACATCTCTGCTCCCATAAGTGTTTCCTCAGCTTCCTCAAGAAATGAGAGGCTACACAGATTAGGTACATTGGAAGTGATTATTCGAAACCAAAAATGCACTGCTCTTTTTTGTATCCTTGTTTTAATAGCATACATTCCAGTCTCTGCCCGAATCATGGCACTATGGGTATACATAGAAACCCCCAGAAGTTTTTTAAGAAACTGATTTCGTATTGCCTCTGGATAGTTTGTTACACAGAGAAATCCCCATATCTCTGAGGCATATAAAAGCTGTGCATTAACTTTTGTCTCATAGCACCTTACTTGTGCCACATATGAATTTTGTGCATACGTATTGGCAAATCTACCTATTGCCTGCAATGATCTGGTTGACTTTTCTTTTATCTTACAGAGATGTGTTTTCCAAGTCAGTTTTTTAGTAAACCAAACTCCAAGGTAGCAAAATAAATTTACCTACTCAAAGTTTTTATCTGCTATATACCATTTATTTGGTTTTGAATTAAACAGTCTCAAAGACCAATATCTTTGTCTTTTCTGTATTTAGCTCAAGATCAATCCCCTCTAATGAATTTATAACTGATCCTAATGCTCTTTTCAAGCCTAACAGGGTTTGAGAGGGAATAATTGCATCATCTGCATTTAAAATAATTTTTACTGGTAGATGTTTTTATTCTAGGTGGGAAAGCCTAGACTTCTCACAATTTTTCCACTATAGTTTCAATATAAATATTAAAGAGTGTTGGTGCAAGCAGACAACCTTGTCTAACCCCAAGCTTAATATCCATGGGGTCTGTACAGGCTCCATCTTTGCTGTATCTTATCGCTAAATTTTAGTATTATTATGGAGCAACTTAATTAAGTTTTTATTAATCACTAAGTTTTTAAGTAATTTCTTCTCTATCCCTTTACTTTCCAGGCACTCCCAGAAGAAATTTCTATTAACACTGTCAAATGCTGACTTAATGTCTATGAATGCTGCATACAGTTTCCCCTTATTCTTTCTCACACATTTATTTACTAAATGTACCAGTGTGAAAATCAATTCTAATGTAGATCTCTGTTGCCTAAAGTCAGATTGGAATATGGATATTATATTCTTTTCCTCAACCCGTATCTCCAGTCTGGGTAACAGAAGTCTTGAGAAAATTTTGGGGGTGATACTTAATAGTGTAATGGGTCTATGCAAATACAAAATCACACATGCCCCCACAATGCAAAGCATCATGGGCTGCATAATGGGTCTATAATTACTTGGCTCATCAATTCTACCTTTCTTATGTATAGGAACAACCAGACCCATATTCCAACTTAAAGACACTCTTTCTATCTTCGCTAAATAATTAAACATTGGCATCAATAATTTTGCCCACCACCCTGGGTCTGAATGGTATATCTGTGCCTCTATTTCATCCATGCAGGGGGCCTTATCTTTTCTTTGTGGTTTTATTGCTATAACTACCTCTTCTATAGTAAAGTCACGCCATACTTCCTTCTCAGTAGCATTACCCTCTATATTTCCATTAGTACCAGTTACCACTTGCGCTGTAGGTTCTTGATCTACTCTGAATATCTTTTTAAAATGTGCTATCCGTACTTCTGGGGAGATGTGTGTCTCTATATTTAATCTCAGATTCCCCGTCCCATGTGCTACTAAGTTCCAAAATGTTTTTGTGTCCTTTTCCACAATTGACTCCTGAAGGGCCTGCCAAAGGGCGTCTGAGTATTTTTTATTATTCATTAGAGCCCTATATCCTTGTCTTAAGTAAATATAGGCAGTCCTATTTTGTAATTCTTTTGTTTTTTTACATCTTCTTCCCTGCTTAACCATCCTTGCTTTAGCTTTCTCACAGTCTCTGTCAAACCATTCTGCTGTTCCCTTTACCTTGTTCATTTGTCTTATACTTCTATATGTATTCGGCTTCCTTAGTTCAGCTAAGACTATCCTCTCACACCCCTCAAAATACTCACTCTCATTTTTTACTTGTCCCACATGTTCTTCACACCCTTTAATATCAGCATCAAAAAATTCAATACTTAATCTTTTTCTTTGCTGGATTACAGTGTCCTGTATAAGGTTTTGCACCCTTACTTGTGTTTCTAATGTCCATTTTATTCTCTTTTTATTAATCACTAACATATTTTCATTTACCTTATTCATAGTTTGTATATTCTCTTTTCTCAAATCCCAGAGAGGGACCGGGCTAGGTGTAGTATTAATGGGAAGTGGTCACTATCCCACACTTCTAGTATTTCCAGCCTATTTACCTTCTCAAAGGAATATGCATCTATTATAAAATAATCCAGTACACTACCTCCCCTTTTACCCATATAGGTGCATTTTCCCTCTCTGTCTTCTAAAGAGCTTCCATTTAAAATTCTCCAACTTGTGTTTTTTAACACATTCAGTAATTCTTGACTGCACTTACTAATTTTGAGATCCAAAGAGGACCTTATAGGAATTCCCAATGCATCGTCTAAATTCCAGTTGTTACAGGGTTCTTCCAGTAAGGACCCTATTCTTGCATTCAGGTCTCTACTCAAAATTATAGTAATTCCTGGAAATTGCAGTTGCATATGCAGTACAGTCTCCTGAATAATTTCCATTTTTCCCTTATAGTTTTGGATGTCATATCATTAGGTACTATATATACATTTAATATTATACATATAGTTTTTCCATTCCTAAATAGGGCAATTCCTAATATATTATGTCTCTCATTTTTTACCACATGTTTAGCTTCTACCCCAGTCCTGTCCTTACCAGCATATATATTCAGCCCAAAGGCCTTCCATATGCTGACAATTTCTGGGCAAGCACTCCCCAACTTCAAAAACCCTCAAATAGATGTCCCCTTGGGCTGGTTGCCCAAGCCTCTTGTAATAAAATTATTGAATATTTAGAAATTAAATTCCACCATCTACTATTTTTCATTTTATCCCCCAGCTCTGCAATGTTCCACAATATCACCTCCAGGCCACTGCCCTTCAGTTGGGGAGTGTCTCTCCTTTTCGGCATCTGTCAATTCAATAACACTTCTGGTTCCAGTGGGTAGAATCTGTTCCTGCTTATTACTCCTGTAGACCCAGAATACAGATCTATTACAGAACTATCCCCACTTTCCAGAATTAAACTACTGTTTATTCTGGGGCCTCTGATTTTCCATCCTCTAATTGTTCTTTTTGGGGTCCCTTGATGTCCACAATTCTGGGACGGGTATTGCTTTTGTATAGGTTCCAAATAGTCTGTTATTCTTTTCTGGATCTGCATTTTCTTTATCGGGGTAACATCCTTTCTCTTTTTCCTTAACTCAATACCTTCCTTATTTATTGTATTTTCTTCCTTGCCCACATCTTGCATACATACAGTTGTTTCTGCCTTTACCCCCATTTTTTTAAAGTCTAGATTCACATCCAGGATCATCTGCCTTATACCAGTCTTCTGGGTAACCAGGCAAACTCATCGTTTTTCTTTCCCTGTGTAATATCTATATACTGATGCAATATCTGTCCATTTAAACATATTCCCTAACAGGCCATTGCAGATGTTAAATATTGCAATCTTAAGTGTCACTAGATTTTCATTCTTTGGTTTTGGGATGCCTCTGAAAAAAACATTGGGTTAATTAACCCTTTTCTAGTTTTCTCCTCTTTTATCTCTGCAGCTGTTATCTGATTACCCAAGCCAAATCTTCCATCCTTATCCTTTCCAGAGTCTCCTTCCACATATACTGCAGTGAGACTATTTAGGATTCCATCTCTTTCCACTCCTATCTGCCTACCTTTCTCTATGCCTTTTAATTCCCCAAGATCAGAGGGCATATATGTCGGAATTAATATCCCGTCATCTCCTTCTAAATATACTTTCCTCTTTCCTATTCCTTGTCTACTATCTAGTTTTACTATTTCCTACTGGGATAAATCCTTATTTTCTCTGTTCTTTTCTTTTACCACTTTTATTTTTACCTTCCTTTTTCCTCCTTCTCTAGATTTTGATTTGACTAACTGTTGTATTTCAATTTCTTCTTTTCTTCCCAGTGCTTCTGTTATCTCTTTTATTGACTTTCTTGCATTAGCATTCTCCTTGACACCAATTCTCATATATTCACCTATTTCCTTCCTATAGCCACTTTTTGGCCTATTTTGACTCAGATTTTCACTTAACATACCCACTTCAAAGGTGTCCTTTTTTCTGTTATTCTTTAACAATGTCACTATCTCTAATAACAATTTATTACCATGTACAATTTCTGCTATTATCTCTTCCAGAGTGTTACCATACCTACCTCCCACTTCTGCAGCCATTTGATCATGCCCCTTTACTATTCTAGCATATGGTTTTGCTGCTTTTTCTCTTTCAAATTCTCCTAACAAAAAGGAGGAAGGTGAGCTTTCATATTTTTTTTGTTTGCTTTCACATATATGGGTCAGATCAGGAAGGCACTTAGAAGGTGGGTCTAACAGCAATCTATCAGTATATGGAGTCAAACTGATTCAGGAAGGACACTGATCTTTCTTCATAAACTTTTTCCTGTACTGATTCAATTTCAGACTCTCCCCTAGTTTCTTCTTCAAGTTGACTCACATCATTACATTCACTAATCTCCTTACTTGCCTCTTGACTCATTTTCCCACCCTGAATCAGGCCATAATCTTTCTGTTCTTCCAACTCCTTAATTTGCTGTATTAACGGATGCTCTGTCATTTGCGTATTAATTGTCTCCTTAAAAGGTGATGAGGTTAAAATGGACTGTCTTGGACTCTGAATTCTCAGGTCCTCTCTCTCTCTCCCACCAAATCCCCCTGGTTTTCTGGCCGTACTATATAACCAGTAATTTTTTTTTCTCTTTGCTACTCATATTGCTTCTATTTTTCTTTAATTCTGGTTTTCTCCCCTTCATATCTTAAGCAAGGCAGGAACTAACCCCCTGCACACTGTAACAAACTTTAACACAGAGTATTTTACACAGATATTAATATATCTCTTATTCCCCACAGCTGTACACCTTCCACGTGTGCAGCTGTCCCTCAAGATCAAAACAAGAGCCACTTATTCTCACTACAGTTCAAGACAACTAGTGTCACTCAAAAATGTCCAAAGTCCAGTAATTCTAAATATCTTCCTCCTTCTTCTCTTCCTTTCCTCCTTTCCTTAGAAAGTCTCTTCTATATGGTAGATGAGGATGCACATAAAAAGGGATTTCAGCTGTTAGATAATTTCTTCTTGTTATTTCCTTTTCCAAGTTTGTCCATCTAACAGAGGTCAGTCTTAGACTGCAAGGTAAATGAAGTACTTTAAAGATCTCCCCAAGACCATCCCGTGTATATCTCTTGCAAGGCACTAAGAAAACAAAGTGAAGAGAGAAAGAGAGGAGACAACAGTCTGAAAACTTTTCCCTTAGGCACACATTATCTATTACTTTTACTTTAGTCAAAACTCAGCTAGCCATATAAAAAAAAATAAAACCATTCCTATATTCCAATATGCTAGTAAACAGCTTCCCATTTTTATTTATTCCCTGACTCTATCTACCTATCGGTGAAATATATAAACAATATGAGGCTTACCTTTGTAGGTGTGTAAAGGATTACAAATTTCATTCTCCTGAGAGATTTGGCTGATGTTAGCAGACCTTCCTTCTGTTGTGCTATACACCGCACACCAAATTAGAAGCCTAATTCTCTTCTAAAAGTATGGAGAACGGACCGCCAAATTAATCAATAGGGCACACACTTTCCCCCAAAATCAGGGAGTGAGTCAATACTGTGTCACTGCTCTGATATACAGCAGTAACAGAAAAACAAAAGATACCACACAAACTCATAGAGGCAATCAAATAAAGCACCCCGCGCTCACGAGTCACAGTACACAAAAAGTGGGCTAATATTAACAAAGCTTTTAAGATAATAGTTTAGCTACATATGATGCACTGCCTACTGCTCCATTTCAGCATCTAGAGAGCTACCATGAGCAAATGGTTTCAACACTAAAACAACTAGGCCAAATGAGCCCTTATGTCAGCTGATTTGTGATGCAGAGTCCATCTGGCACCAAAATTTAAAAAAATCAGCCAAACCTTTTATTTAAATATCTTTTTTTCCCCTTTCTTTTCTCTCTTTCCCCCTTTTAAAAACAAGAAGTCAACAGACACAGATACATGTTCTCCCAGTATAAAAAGAGAAAAAAACACAACTAAAAATGCTAGAAAAGTACATTCATAAATACCCCAGATCATTCAAACAAACTCGCTGTTCTGAATACGTAAACTAAAATACTTAGTGCTGGGGGGGAGCGGAGCTAGCAGCCCACCCAGCAGAATCAGTTTTCTGGAGCTCCCTATCTTTGAGCTATATAATTTAAAATAGTGTACTTTTCTGAGCCTAGAACTGATTATCAGCCACAGAATATTGAGAAAGGAGGAGATTCTGCATTTGGATTACTACAATTGAAACGCAAATGGGGCATACAAAAACGAACAAGCAGGACTTTTTTCTACCACGCTCCTCGACTATCAAACCACCAGACAATCCACCAGGCCTGATGCAAGCCTCGAGTTCTGATGTTAGTGGGGCTACACTGACGACTCTCTAAACGGCGGTACAAGTACTCACTAAAACAGTCCAACAAATGGACCAAAAGCTGGACAACTTCTCTGAAAGATTCATCACGATGGAGCATGGACTAGATGCTTTGGGGGAAACCACAAAGTCAGCCGAATCCATGGCGGAAAAGGCCTTAGCCGCCACAGCTACATCGCTAAAAGAACAGGCTGCCCTTAGAAGCCACATGGAGCAGCTAGAGAATTCCGTGTGAGCCGCAAATGTTCGGGTTCTCAGTCTGCCAGAGGAGTCTGAAGGAGAGTCCTTATGATTATATCTACAATCCTGGTTGGAAAGTTTGACTGAGTTGGCAGATTTCAAAATAATTAAAGCCTACCGTATCAACCCTAGATGACCCTCAAGTGGACTGGTAAACCCCCAGACTGTCCTCTTAACACTCCGCTCCTTGGGTGAAAGAGACTTATTGTTGGGAGCCCTTAGAAACAAAGGCCCAATTCATGTGGATGAAGCCCGTGTACTATTTTTCCCTGATGTCTCATATGCTACCCGCATGAGAAGGAAGGCCTTTGATGGGGTAAAGCAGCGCCTTCGAGAAATGGACATCTCCTACTCTCTTGCTTTCCCTGCCCAATTGTGCTTCATGATCGATCGACGTCAATACAGATTTACAGATCCTAAAGAAGCTGGGGACTGTATCTAGAGAATATTAGCTAAAAGACAACGAGAGGAACGCTTTTCAGACAGGGAAGAATCAGAGGGGGACTGAACATGTTTCAAGGACAGTGAGCCTCATATATAAATTACCTAGTCTGTTCTTTGTTTAAAACTGTCACCTTCATAACATCAAATGATATTAATATCTGCATAATCTTGACAATTGTTGGACTAGAGTTCCTAAAAAAGACTCAGGTATGTTTGGACATTTAAAAGTTTTTCTTGGATTTACCAGACTCCTCTAATTAGTATTCAGGGTGTTAAATTTAATTGCTTCATTTACAGCTTAGTTTAAATGTTCTATGCTCAGTATATGAAGGAGAGAGGGGTGCCTTTTGCCTTATAACTATTGATTATACTTAACAATGTGGCAACATCCAGGAGCCCTGTCGACTTGCTCTTATATAAGAGGATGCCAGTATTAGGTACTCGAAGGGCATGAGCTGGTCTTGGTGAGGGGAAAATCTTTCTCTATAGGCACCAGGTATATTTCTTTTCATTATGTACTCGAGGGCAATATCCCGGTTTGCTGTAGGCAGCACCTATAATCTCCTTTGCACATTAGGGGGCGCTCCAGAATGGAGATCTTTATTATCTAAATGATGATAAAATTAATATAAGACCTTTGGTCATTTAACCTGTTGACGTTTCTATTACTAAATAACCTAATTGGGGCATTGGCTGCAAATATAGCTCCTGAAATTAAATAGAATTGATGCTGACTTTACTAATGACGAGGTATACCTCTAATGCTGTACCAACCGCACAGATAGTCTTTATCCTAAGTAATGTATTACTTTACTTGCCACATGTATACTTATACAGGAAATGAGTATTATGTATGCTTATGTACTAAAATTCCATAAATAAAAAGTTCAAAATACTTAGTGCTACCCCAGATTTCAATAATAAAACTGCCAAGATTTAAAATATGGGCAGGCAGTACTAGCTTTTAACTTAACTTTGTCTGTAGCGATGTCCTAGAAAAGGGGAAGATCGGAGGTCAAAGATCTGCAAAAAGATCTTTTCTTTAATACAAATCAGTTCCTTCTTAACACTGCCGTACTGACTGGCAATTCAGCTCCTTTGGTGCAGCTTCTTCTCCCGGTCCCAGCCTTTCCGAAGGGCCTCTGCCTCAGGTCCACACTGAACTCAGGGTGAGCACATCCCACAGCGGGCAATCTTTCTTCAATACTCCCCCTCAGACTTTTGTTTTTTCCAGCGGGGCTTCACTCTGGAAAAGAGGCAGAGAAATGGGAGAGAGCCGCATGATGAGGGAACACAATAAGGTCTTCTGGTAAGGAGACAAACGTTGTAAGTAACGCTGGCTTACCTTTTATAAAAATAAAACTAGTATTGTCTCCATGCTTCTCACCCTTTCTCCAAAGGATAGAGAGCATGTAGCGTTCGGTCACCTCCTTCAGTCAAGTCAGCAACTGGGAAGGGGTAACAAACGGGACAACAGGTAGGTGTGCACAGACACCTTACAAAAAAAATTACACAATACAATATACAAGCGCAAGTAAAAGGTAGTGTGCGCAGACACTCCTTGACTGTTAGCAAGTAAGGCAATGACAATGAAGTGGATAGATAACAGTAGGCAATAAGCAAATGTTAAGTACAAACCACATAAATATAAAACAAGTTCATACTGGTGAAGTAGATAACTGTCTACTCGTGTAGCAAAAATAGTATGGATCTTAGCTTGGGTAGAATAGGGTAGGTGGGGGAAGGGAAGGGAAGATAGTGGTGTAAGAGACGGGGAGATGAATGGGAAGGCTAGGGGGTTAAGATTAGTGACAACTACAGGTAGGGGAAGGGAAGAAGATTTCCTTGTAGAGTCTCTTAAAGTGGGGGAGAGTGGTACACAAGAGTAAATTATGTGGGAGCTTGTTCCATTTTTGACTAGCAGCAACATGGAAGGATCTGTGACCTATAGCTAGGTGGGGTTTGGGAATGTTTAATATGGGAGATATGAGGATCTAAGTGTTCTGGAGAAGGGTTTCAGTGAGAGGAGATTCAAGAGGATGGGAGGTGAGGGGAGGTGGATTAGTTTAAAGATAGTACATAGTACAGGGAAATCCATTTTCACCTCAAAGGACGGCCAACTTAGGATGCGGAGAACATCGCAGTGGTGGGCCCGGGAGCGGGAATGTGCAGCGAAGAGGGCAACTCTGTGATAGGCTTGCTTAAGTTTGGCCAGGATGGGGGTTCTGGCCGAGTGAGTGCTAGGTGCCGCATAGAAGAGCCCAGGGAGGAGTGTAGTTGAGGCAATGGTCTTTCAAGGATGGGTGAGAATGTAGGGTATTAGTGCATACTCTGAAGTAACTGTTTGACCTTGTGTAAGTGATTTGCACACTTTCTATGCTGAAGCAACATATACAGTATGCATTTACATTGCCTCTTGTTCCTTTCAAAAGAAGTGAAAGGATTCTTGACCATGAGGTCACAAGGATGTGCAAATCATGCTTACACAAATCTGTGCTCTGAGTGCTGGTCTACAGTCATGAAATGTAAACCAAGTTAAAGACAATCATATACATATTTGTTTTACATAACCATCCCCTTTTTGCCTAAGGCAGTGCAGAACTGATAGGTTACCGCACTCCTTTAGTACACTTTCTTGTAAAGGGGGGCTCCCTCCATGGTGACTGTAAGGGTGCAGCCGGGGCACAGCTTACACTCTGCAGCCTGACAGTATGAGCTGTTTACAGTCCCCTGTTGCAGTTCATGTCACCTTATAAACTGATAATCTGGGTCATAGCTTGGGAGCTCGGTGCGGGACAGCCTGGCCCTGGTTCGGGCAGGGCTAAGGGCTTCAGTTTATCCAATTAATGTAGATAAGGTATTGCATCCTGGAAACTATATATACAAGCCTTGTCCAAAGCCTGTCTCAACTCAATCAGTTGTTGAGTCAAATAAAAATCCATTGAACCAAAAAGAAAAAGAAGGGGGGTGGGTGGAACCTGAGGTCAAGGGAAGTTTATTGGACAGGGGAGGTTGTAATGAAAATGTTGACAAGGGCTCATGGATTAACTTGAATTTAATATTTACTACTGGCTTGGCAGCCCACAGCAGGGACTGTTTTTTTGAGGCATGGGTTTGGGAGTCATTTTATTTGGGGGGGGTGGAGATGGGGCTTCAGAGAGATATTTGTAAATGTAGCAGGTGACCTTTCGTGTGGCTATGCCCCCACCTCATGGTTATGGAGTTCAAGACCCAGCCAAGACCCAGCTCACTTTGGGACTGAGGATGCACTTTGTGGTCTAGGGGTCGGTTCCATGTGAGAATGGCAATCGCGGAATAGCGATTGCTATTTGGGCAAGTCTACATCGCCGAAAATGAATTTCGACGTATGTACACGATAATGAACAACAAGAAGGTGCCTAATCTCTATAGTAATGGGGGGGCTGTGCCTCCACCCCCACTAAGGTTTCTCAGCTCTGGGGGAGTGCATGTCAAGGGGCTATAAAATATGAGCAAAAGAAAATGGACCCGACACAAAAGCACAGTTGCGCCCAGAACAGAACTGGCACCCTCCCATCCCCAGTCTGCCAACTACCCACCACGTCACATGGTCAGCTCAGCAGCCCACTGCCACACTACACCCCACAAACCCTCCCTCCCCTTCCGCCCATTGCACAGCACGGTCCCTCCCCCCACATGTGTATACATAGTGACATCCCATCACTATATTCACCTACCCCCCATCCAGTTGCTATCCTGCCAGGTAGCCCTTCGCACAGGCACCATGACTGAGTTGCCCTTTTTGGAAGCACTCAATTGCAGTCACCCTGTACACGGGATACCTTGGGGTCTTATCAGGGTTTTATCAGTCCTGGCAGATAGTTGCCACTGAAACAGCCAGCTTTCAGTCCCCAGTTAGTGAAAAAATCCAGAGAAGGAGCACTGGCTGGGCAGTGACTTGTCCAGATTTTTATTTTCTGTCTGTTAAGCCTCCCCACTTTGCCACCCTCCTTCCCAAAACATGAAGCCCTGAAGTGAAGTAGTGACTCTCGCAGCAGGGAAGTTTGAGAATGTGTGACTTTTCTGGGCCCAGGTCACAGCCTGTGTTGTGTGCTGCTTATAGAGAGACAACCAAATTCACTTTAACATAGTGTAACCCCTCCCTTCTTGCCCCATCTAGGGTCATACTTAACAATCTTGCAGATGGTCAAGAAAGAAAGAAAGAAAGAAAGAAAGGAAGAAAGGAAGAAAGGAAGGAAGGAAGAAAGGAAGAAAGAGGGAAAGAAGGAAAGAAAGAAAGAAGGAAGATCAGGGTAAGATGCAGTCCATTGACCTAGGCCCAGGACAACCATAAAGCACTAGCCATTATTGTACTTAAAACCTCCCCCTCCTCCCCCTTTTGAATTTAACCAAAATAATTTCAGGAAGAATAAAAAAAACAACTTTGATTGCTGTTCATATGGTGTACCCAGGATATTACATACAAGTTGCCAACAAAATTACCAGGCTACAAGTTGTATCACAGGGATCATCAGGGTCAAACCGGAGGAGGGGTTTGTCTTTATGTCAGGGAGGATATAGCTTCCTTCAACTCCCTCAGTACAATGAACTAGAAACCCTATGGGTGAACATTCAGAATAAGGGACAACCCCAGCTGTCGGTTGGTACATGTTATAGGCCCCCATCAGCAAATACTGACTATACTTCTCTATTTTACAGTCTAAAAGGAATCTGGAGTTCCGACTGGCTCACTCCAAAGACAGTTACAAATCCTTGTTTTCCTATCTTAACAACAAAAAAGGAAATAGTAGATATATGGGCCCATTAATACTGTAGTTGAAAACTCTATTATATCCTCAGACAAGGAAATTGCTGACGCCTTTAATGAGCAGTTTTGTTCTGTCTTTTCCAAAAAAGGGTTTTTTTACATTTGACCAGCATATAGATAGTTCTTCTATAGTCTACTCCATCTCTGAAGCTGATACACTCAAAGCCTTGCATTCACTAAAAAAGACATTAAGTCCAGGACCTGATAATATCAATCCTAGATTTCTGCTGGAAACAGCTGAGGCTATAGCAAAGCCCTTAACCCTTATTTTTAACAAATCACTCCACGAATGTCTTATTCCCCAAGACTTGTCTAACACCACAGTCATACTGATCTTTAAAAAAGGTAATCATTCTAAGTCTGAAAACTGCCGTCCTATAAGTGTAACATCAGTTATATGTAAATTAATGGAGAAAATTATCAAAGACATTCTGAATAAAGAAATAATCTCTAATGATATCATTGACTATACACAGCATGGATTGAGGCAGTGGTATTCCTGTACAACTAATCTGGTTTCCTTTTATAATTATATAAGTGAGGGACTTGATTCTGGTAATCCCATGGATGTAATCCTGCTTGATTATAGCAGGGCATTCGACAAGGTGCCACATGATAAACTTATAGATAAAATGCTTAATTTAGGATTTTCACAGATGCTAGTTAACTGGATTACCTGTTGGCTGTCCAACAGAAGACAACAGGTCAGAATAAATGGCATTCTTTCTGACGTGGGGAGTGTGACCAGCGGGGTGCCTCAGGGTTCGGTCCTTGGACCGACTCTAATGTATTTATCAATGATATGCAGGTTAGTGCAGGCAATCTCCTTTCAACATTTGCTGATGACACTGAGCTAGGGGGAACAGTAAACACTGACACTAACAGGTCCATTTTAAGCAATAACCTGAAAATTATTGAACAGTGGGCAACCTCTGATGGTATGATGCTCAATCCTGACAAATGCACAGTATTGCACTTTGGCAAAAATAACTCTTTACAGACCTATCTCCTAAATGGTACCCCTCTGAAAGTTTCAGTAAAGGAGAGGGACCTTGGGGTTATTGTCACTAACAAACTGTCCTCATCTGACCAATGCATTAAGGTAACCAAAACATTGAATGCATTGCTCACCCATTTTAAACATACATTCGTATCCAGGACCGAGGAATGTATCATTCCTCTTTATAGGACCCATGTAAGTCCCCATTCTGACTATGGGTCTCCTTTCTGGAACCCTTATCTTAAACAAGACATAGATAGGACGAGAAAATTCAGACGAGGGCAGCAAAAATGGTTCCCCGATTGGCTAATAGCAACTATTATGTTAGACTGCAGGAAACTGGTCTCCACTCACTTCAAACTAGACGAAGCAGAGGTGACCTGCTCTTTCTGCATAAAATCCACACATCTCATGACTTGATGAGACAATGTGGTCTAAAATTTTCTCAGAGAGAATATTGTTCCATGGCTGCATAACAAACAGATTGATGTGGCCAAATCTAGAACTGATAAAATATTAAATTATTTTATGGTTAGAGCCCCTAGACTGTGGAATGGTCTGCTGCAAGATCTGGTTGATAGTAACTCCTTTCACTCTTTTAAAAGAGGTCTAGACCAATGGATACAGTCCACTAACTTCAGGGAGTAAAATTCCCACCGATGTGGTGGGGGACAATCTCGATGGGCTTCGGCCTTCTTTTGTCCTCTAGAACCAAGTAAACCAAGTGCTGTTAGGTTTCGTTTCTAAAATAAGTCCACAGTGCTTCACAGAATGAACTGTTAACAAAAGGTATAAATATCTTTATTAAGAAACAAACATCCTAAAAACATTTTAAAAAGCTTTCAGATACATTTTTAAATATTTAACAGCATGAGCATGTGCTGAAAGAGAATTCCAGTGCCTTGTGGCCGGTGTGGGGGCCACAATTGTCTCCTTGCATTCGGGTTAAAGGGGGGTACACTTTTGGAACAACAAGGACAGAGGGTATTTTTGAAAAGTAAAGATGAGCATGGGTACCACTTTTTATGAAGAATGCCACCACAGGGGATGCAGCTTTGGCATTACCTTAAATTCTACAACCTCATCCTTTCTGTAAGCATTGGTATGTGAGGACCTGGAAACACAAAGATACAGCTAATGTTGCATAGCACAATTTTCCAAACTCTGTGGAGCACCATGCCACAGATTCATCAAGAGACCAGGGACTTTTTTTTACCCTAACTTTGCATTTCCCTATTTTTGAGTCTTTGTGTTTCAACCCTAACCAATGCCTACATGTAGTTTTCTAATGAGTTTTGTTACTTTTTTTAAAAAAAAAGGAAATATAATAACCAATACACATTACGTTGTATTGATAATGTTGTCAATACTTTAAATGACAAGCAGTACTGGGTGTTCAGTGCTATTCCCTGCCTTTATCCAACCTATGCCAAGGAGTGCCTGGAGTACAGCAGCAACACCTTAAACCACCCCTATGCTAAGCAGTCCCTGACATCCAGTAACACCAGACTCTTCCTCATCTCGCCACAGTTCCAAGCAGCCTCTAGGATTAAGTGGAACCCTCATCCGTCACCGTTCTCTAATTCAACCCATCCCTGGTATCCAGCAGTACCCCCTAACTTATTCTGCTACAATCACTCCATGACTTTTACTGACACACCTACCTTACTGTGCCACAAACAATAAGTCACTGGCATACTGTGGTATCCCCTGCCTCACCATATTCTGAACCATCATTCCCAGGCATTCAGTAATTTCTCCTCCCCAGCCTGCTCCAAACCAGTAGTCCCTGGCAACCAGTGGCACCCCCTCCCATACTGTGCCCCAAACCTCTAGGCCCTGGTATGCAGTGGTATCCCCTCACCCTGGCCAAAACCAATAGTCCCTGGCATCCAGTGGTACCTCCCTTCCTCATCCTGCCCCCAAATCATTAACCTCTGGCATCCAGTTGTTCCCTCTCTTCATCTGACCCCAACACATTGGTCCCTAGCATCCAATGGTATCCTCCTCTAGCACCATGCTCCAAAGCAATAATCCCTGGAATTCAGTTGTATCGCCTCACCTTGTGCCAAAATATAATTTCCTGGTGTCCAGCGGCACTGCCTCCCTCAGCATGCCCACCCCCACAGACGGCAGACAGCAATAATCCTCCTCTCACCTCTTTAGTCTGAACAAGATAATCAAGATTGCAGGTATGAAATCGATGACATTTGTCTAACATCAGGAATGAAACATGTCTATCCTTACAAAATGCAGAAATATTGTGCACAGTGATTGCCTTGGAGATGGAACAGAACTTCAGAGACTAATCAAGCAACTGTATGGTAATCATGCATCCTCTGCTGCCCAGTTGACAGATCAATTGCTTCGCTGAAGAGACCAGATGCCTCGGAGTTTCACTCCATATCATTTCAAGAAACTGTATCATTTACAGTGTTTTTAAAGTCATTTAACTACTCTGGTGCAGTTCTACTTCTAATTTTTAGTTATTGTCAGTTCTGATCACTTGAGGAGCCGATAACGGTACTAATTACGCATTTCTGCAGACTGCAAAACAAGGGAACCACGCAAACTATTTAACTAAGTTCTAATTCAGATTTTTCTCTAAATCTACTCTTTCAGAAGCAATAACTTATTTTTACACAATTTAATCCCCTTCATATGCATTCTAAAGCCACATGGAGAGCAATCTCTGTTTCTTGGGAAATTTACTCTATCTTAAAAATGTTATCCATTGGGGGAAAAGAACAAAATAAATAAAAGTAAGATTTCTAAAGGCAAGCTGGTGAGATACCTCCTCAGAAAGTTGTGGCAACCCTGACTGAAGCAAGACTGACAAAAACAGACTTCTCAGAAAATGAGAAACCTTGTTAAATCTCCACAGAGACCCCTCAGAAAGCGGGGGTAACTCTGATGACTGTAAAGTAGCTAAACTGCACCAAGATCATAGTGGTGAACCTCTGACAGCAGGGCTACCAAGAAACATATTTCTAGTGTTAAGGAGGCAAAGCCCAAGGGATTAGCTGAACCACTGCAGAAAAATTCTGCTGCAAAGAAGAACCAAAATAAATGTGAAGCCCTCCCCACTCCCAAATAGTCAGGCAGTGAAGGTGCTGACACAGAAATTCCTGATGAAAGGTAGCCTTCTGTACAGGATAAGACAAATGTGGCAGTTTATTAAAAAATGGAAAATGCGGGTACACTGGATAGAGTGCAGACCTCTATGGATGAGGTAACATTACCTAGATTATCAGAGGCACAGCAGTAACAGCTGGGGGCAGAGATCACCGAGGACAAGATTCATCTGACCATTCACAGTTTGAAGAGTGGTAAGGCAAGTGGGTCAGATGGTTTCCCCATTCAATATTATGAAGCATCAGCGGTTACCTGGTTGACTCACTGTATACGGTATTTCGGTCGACCAGGGGGGAGAGGGCACTGCTTGCCTCCTGTTATGAGGCAGTAATTTGTGTCCTACCAAAACCAGGCAGGGATCCCACAGATTGTACCTCTTATTTCCCAGTCTTGGTACTGAACTGTGATTTGAAAATTATGGCGAAGATCCTGGCAAGTTGCTTGGACAGTGTTCTCTCGGAGTTGGTCTACCCAGACCAGACCAGCTTTGTTAGAGGGCACCTTTCCTATCATAACATGCAAAAGTTGTTGAACGTGGTATGGGGGCCTCTCAGCATTTGGGAGGCACTTTGGTACTTTCCATGGATGCGGAGAAGGCGTTCGATTGAATAGAAAGGGACTACATGTTTGAAGTGCTGAGCTGGTTTGGTCTGGGGGACAGCTTCATGGAACTGGTCCGGGCTCTGTACAGGTCTCTGGTTGCGTCTGTGTTGGTGACCGGCTTCCTCTCAGACAAGTTTTCTTTGTTCAGAGGTATGAGGCAGGGTGCCCCCTCTCCCTACTATTATTCACCCTGGCTATTGAACCATTGGCAGTCAGCATCTGGAACAACCGGAAAATAAAAGGGATCTTAGAGAAAGTTGGCCAGCCGCATAAGGTGACACTCTATGCAGATGACATGCCCCTGTATGTCACGGACCCACAGGAATCCATCCCACCACTTCTGGACATAATTGCCTGGTTTGCAGAATTCTCAGGGTATAAAATTAATTTGGAAAAATCAGAAATAATGGCAATGGGAACGGACAGAGATACGATGAGGGACTCCACATAGGGGTTGAAAGAGGTCTCTGTATCTTTCAAGTATCTGGGAATCTACGTGGGTAAGGACTTAGGAACCCTGTACCACCTTAACTATACCCCTCTCATTAAGGCTAATGAGGAGGAGCTGCGTAGATGGAGGGCCTTGCCCATTTCATGGCTAGAGTGCATCAACCTCATAGATATGAATCCCTTGCCTAGGATATTGTATGTTATGCAGATGTAGCATGTGGGTCCTATAGAATGGACATGAAGAAGTTGGAGAGGGCCTTTTCAGACTTTATTTGGCAGGGTAGGCATCCCTGTACCAGCTTTCAATGTTTAAAAGCAGATGTTAAAAATGGGGCACTCCACCTCCCAGACCTCAGGAACTATTATTTGGTGGTGCAGTATAGGTATGTGCAAGATTGGGTTAATAGGCCAGAGGAAGCAGCCTGGCTAGATTTGGAGGAACGGGAATGCCCAGAGAGATTATCCACCTATTTAGCTAGGCAGGGACATAAGGTGTATGCTGCACTTGACTGGCCTAACCTGCTGGTTGCCTCGGTCCTGGAGGGTTGGAGACAATTATGCTGCCTTATAGGGGCTTGGGAGAAGGAGACCCTGTTGCCTCCAGTGAATGGGAATCCCTTTTTTACTCCCAGCCTGGGGAACACGGGGTTCAGGGAGTGGGAGATGAGGAGTGTAATGTGTGTGGGGGATATCCATAACAAAGAGAGCATATGCTCCTTCAGTCAACAGTGGTGGGGGGGCACTGGTCTTCCGCATACACATTTCTTTTGTTTCCTGCAGGTCAGGGCCTATGTGGGGGGCCTGGGCCGGGAGCAGATGGCTGCCTTGCAAATGGAGCAGATGGAGCATGTCATTCTGGGTGCCTGAAAAGATTCAAAGGGCCTTATAGTGAAGGTCATCTGATATGGGAGGCGGCTCTTCCTGAACCCTGCCCAGAATACATGGCTTTTATGAGAACGGGACTTAGGAACATCTCTACAGGATGAGCTCTGGTTGACTATCCTGAGCTTATATAGGGGTATTCTTATTTGCAATAAATATAAGGTATCTTTTTATAAGTTTGTTCATAGAGTTTACTGCCCTCCCCTGATAGTACACAAGTTCAATCCTGCTGTGTCACTGATATGCGAGAGGTGTGGAATGGATCTAGGCTCTTATTTCCATTATTTCTGGTCCTGCCCTGTCCTGCAGACTTTCCGGGGGCAGATAGCATAGAAAAT
This sequence comes from Neoceratodus forsteri, assembly GCA_016271365.2. Taxonomy (NCBI): domain Eukaryota; kingdom Metazoa; phylum Chordata; order Ceratodontiformes; family Ceratodontidae; genus Neoceratodus; species Neoceratodus forsteri. The sequence goes on along the minus strand of CM028130.1, from coordinate 1,189,647,563 downwards.
GGAAAACTTGATGGGTCAGCAGCTACTAGTGACTCCCCTCCTGTTTCAGTTTGGTGTGGAGGAAGTAGGGCCAGATGATTGGGAAGTGCTGCCATGTTGGGCACTGGTGCTCCTAATATTGGCATGCCACTGTATCTTAAATGCATGGGTCTCTTGGAACACACCTACAGTGTTGCAGTGACGTAATCTGGCCATATAGATAGGATGCTCCTCTCGGTCCCCAGGGTCAGAACAAAGGCGGGGGGGAAGTCTTTTGCTCTTACTGCCCCTACTTTATGGAACTCCTTCCCCAAGGCATCCAGGAATCCACCTCCACCTACACCTTCCGCACCAGGCTTAAGGAGTACCTGGCTACCTTCACAAACTGTAATTGCTAGGATAAGTACTCCAAGGTCTTCTCACTCCTTGATTCGCTTGCACTTGTAATACAACCTCAATGTATCCAGGTGACGCTTGTTATGTCCCTTGGTGTTCACTATCCCGTGTAATAACGTATGACTCTTGTTACTTTGATAACGAATGACTCTATGTTATGTACCTTGCTGTTCACTATCCCGTGTAATAACGTATGACTCTTGTTATCTTGACTCTGGCTATGTATTTTGTCAAACCAATCCCATGTCATGTTTAATGTAACCCTCAGGTCGCCCCTGAAAAAGGGACCTTTGGGGCCCAGCGGGCTCACCCGATTATCAAAATTTAATAAATAAATAAATAAATATAGATGTTGACCCTTGAGTGACTGTCCTACATGGTAGCGGAGAAAGGCGAGAAATGTTTTCTTGCATGGGACCCCTTTTTGTCTTTTCTGTCCGTGGGGAGGCCCAGCTCTTGAGAGTTTGGCCTTCATTTGGACATGGGGATGGGGGTGGGGATTCCTCTGCTTGGGTTTGAACAGATGCCCTTACCTGGAGAATGGATGTTACTGTACCTGCTAGGCAGACAACCCGCCTGTGCAACATAGTCATCCTATGGTAATTTTATTATGGAATTATAATATGCGTTATGCCATTTTTATTGTCAGCTTTAAATTATTTTATTTAGTTTTTGTTGAACGGATAAGTGCACTAGACAAATTCTGCCTATTTTCAGGCATGACCCAGGGGAGGGGGTTACAGATGAATGCCAACTGACCTTGGACCAGATTAAGCTGTTGGTGGTATTTTGAGTGAATGAGGGAAATTTGGCCAGGACACCGGGGATATTCCCCTACTCTTTTCGATAAGTGCCATGGGATCTTTAACATCCACCTGAACTAGCACCAATCCAGGCACATGTCTTAGTGATTATGCTGAATAAGGTAATGCATTGGACCCTTGCATATAGTTGTGATGACTTGGAGTGCTCTTTTATAGCTGTTTTTTTTTCTTTCTTCTGTGGGTATCTTGTTTGATGTTATTGTCCTAGTGTTTGTGAGCATTTTTTTTTTTATGGTATTTCTTTCCAGAGCTCCGGAGGCACGCCCACCTTCTGCTATCCCCCAGCACCATCCCCTGAAGTCAGACCCCCTCCCTTGTGCACCTATGACTTACCCTTCATGGTAGGGTGGTGGGGAGCGACTCGACCCACCTCAACGGATGATTGCCAGGGAGGTGCCTTCTCGGGGGTGGCACCGTGGGGACAGCTTCATTAACCAGGGCTGTATTTTCCATTTTTCTCCCCTATGGGCTCACGGCATGCAATGACACCAGCAATTGGGTGCCCGCACACTCCCATGCATGCCCCAGTCAAGTGTCTGTCGCGTCCCTCCTCCCCATAGCATGCAGCTCCGTGCCATCGAGCCCCAGCTTCCGCTAGGGGTTGGGCAAGCACCGGACGCTGGATACCCCCCTCCCCGGATATGGAGAGCAGTCCATTGGATGCTCAATCCATCTCCTCTCCGCTGACCCACGCCGACCCTTGCTTGTTCCTGAACATGGGATGCCGGCGTGGCACAAGGTGTGGCGTCCAGCACCTCAACCCTCAGTGCCACCAGGCCGGCTTGTTTATTAAAATTTGAACATTTTAATAAAGAAATTATGCAAAAAAAAAAAAAAGTGGAAAAAAAGACAATTAGAGATTGTCTCAGTTTACAGTCCACTAGAAAGTGAGGCTGCATCAGCCCTAGAGGGTGGACCAGCCTTCCCAGATGAAGAGGGTGAGGAAGACACTGGTTCAAATCCTAAGCCCCTTTGGAATTACTCCTCTTATTCATCATTTATATGACAGATTGGAGAAATGCTGACTTTACATACAAAGGAAACAGGCTGATAAAGAGGAAGCTCAGTTTATGAGTATGCTGCAAAAATTCTTAACACATAAGGCCTTTAAAAGATGAACAAGACTCATAAGTAAATACATTGCCAGTGATGCAGGGGTAAACTGGATTTTCCTATTTCCAGGTGTGGGAGGATGTTAAACAGGGACAAAAGACTCATTATGGAGCCCTGTTTGGACATCTAGAGGAAACTGGGCTGTGTGTGAGGGGGGATTTTAAGACATGGTGGGGAAGATGAGACTCAAATAAAGGAATGCTGATATTAATGTGGGTAGAGAGAAGGTCTACTCCTCGCCTCAAGCCACACTCCGTGGCTGAACTTCCCTAGGAGGGGATATTATATGTAGCATTACGGGGATGCTATTAGGGGCTGCAATTATGTTTCCTTAGGCAGCCCAAAGTAGAGGTTTGAATTATCCTTGTTATGCTCCTTTCTTTCCTTTCTTCATACGATGGGGATTTGGGGGGGGGGGGACGCTGCGTATATGAAGGGATCCTCTCAAGGCCCATGTTCTTAGCCCACAGTATAGGAGGTTATATATAGCTGCTGAGTCAGTCAGAACTAACAGACCCAAAAGGATCTAAACACACCAAGCTTTGTGCAAGGGGAGACCTAGGAGGTTGGATCCAACTGTTGCCTAACAAATGCTACTTTTATAAGTAAGGCATTTGCTTTGCAGTGTAAGAAAAGTAAAATGGAGCAAGGGAAGGGGGGAGGTTCAAGGATTTAACTAACAAACAAACCATAGTTTTGTCTCTCTGCTCTGGGTCATCCTTCTTCCTAGGTCTGTCTCAGGTGGGAATGCCACTGGGGAATTTCTCACCTGGAAACACACTTGGCTGGGGGACGCCCTCAGAGGGCAGAGTCATAGAGGAGTAAGGAGATAGAAGCAAAGAATTTACCTTACTTACTGTATGTGTTTATGTGATTGTACGTGTTTGATATTGTTGAGATTGTATTTGATGTTATTGTTCAAAATTCAGTTTTTTAAGACACACAGAGACCCACTTCTGGTCACATCAAGGGGCTGCTGGGGTAATATATGGTTGCAGTGCTAGAAAGGAAGACTGGCAAAGGTGGGGAGGATCTGTGTTGGGTAGGGTGTGGCCCTTCTCCTGACCCCCATAGGTAGCATAAATGTCTAAGAAACTAACAATTGCTCCTGGAATGTCCAGGGCATCTCCTCTCCAGTAAAACATAAAAAAATCCTCAAGAAGAGTTAAGTACATGCCGCCATGCTGCAGGAAATGCACATAAGCTCTTCAGAGCATGATAAACTGGTCCGGGACTAGGCAGGTCATTGCTATGCAGCTTACTAAAATGGCCATAAAAGAGGGGTAGCGGTGCTCATTCATAAAAGCGTGGCCTTTGTTGAAGAGGGAGTAGTCAGGAACCCAAATAGAGGTCAATATGTGTTCCTGAAGGGCACGATCCGTGGGGAAAAAGTCACATTGGGGAATGTTTATGCACCAGCAGTCCATGACCCTGTGACGTGTTCCTGAGGGGGCACGATCCATGGGAAAAAGTCACATTGGGGAATGTTTATGCACCAGCAGTGCATGACCCTGTGTTCTATGACCAGCTGCTGGTGCTGCTGCAAACAGAACAATTCCTGAATCTGATTTTGGCAGGGGATTCTAACTGTGCTCTGGATCCTCAGACGGACAAATCCAGAGGAGACAAAAGCACAAACCCAGCTCTGGCCCAGTGGGGGGTTGGTCTGAATGAGCTGGAGTTCCTCGATGTGTGGAGGAAAGCTAACCCGGGAGTCAAAAAGTATATATATTTTTCAAACCACAAAGGTCGTGATCCCGCAGAGCACCACAAAGTACTTTATTTTAACAAGGAAAAGGCCACTATCCAGAATTACTGTAAAGGTGCAGCACCACACCACTCGCTTCAATGCATTTGCTTCAATGCATTTGTACTGAGGCAAGCAGTATGGCACTGCACCTTTACAGTTTATAGAGCCCCCCTGCATCTGCCATACTTCTGGGTAGCGGACTTTTCCTTGTTAAAAAAAGTACTTTGCAGCGTGAGAAAAACGCTGCTTTTCATATAAATAGCTAAACCGGGAGGTAAGCCTTGTGGGAGCCCCATTTGAAGACAGCTTTCCTTTAAAGAAAGGAGCTGGTTTGGCTCTCTTTTTCTCTAACCAAAAATTCTACATGTGGGATAACAAGCCCAGCCCTCTGTTGGCACAGTTAGCCAAGGGGCAAAAAGGTCCCAACGTAATACCCACTATTAAGACAGAGAAAGAGAGACTTACTGGTAAGGGGGAGTAGATAAGGGAAGCCTTTGCGCAGTTCTGCTTTAAATTGTACCAAATTGAGTGTCAGAACAGGGAGGAGGAGGAGGCAACTGCATTTTGGCTACCTTGGCTCTCCCAGCTCCCTCAGAGGAGCAGGTTGCTCTGAGAGGTGACAGCAGTGGTGGTTGGATTGGCAAGGGGTAAGGCAGCTGGTCCGGATGACCTCACCATGGAATTTCATAGGGTGGCAGGAGATTTGATATGGCAGACCATGTTCAAAGGTTTCAGGAAGTAGGGGTGGGGGGTTGCCCAGGTCATGTGGCTTAGCGACAGTCATACATAAGGAAGAGAAGGACCCTACTGACTGTGTGGCCTATCAGTCAATTTCACTGTTGAACTGTGACATCAAGATTCTGGCAAAGGCACTGACACACAGACTAGAAGAGGTGCTGCTGGATCTCATGAAAGAAGTTCAAACTGGCTTTGTCAAGGGGGCACCACTCCTAGCACAATGTCAGGAGGCTGTTGGATGTCCTTCAGTGGGGGGGCAGACATCTGTGGGGAGGGGGCATGTGTGCTGTCCCTGGACACCAAGAAATCCTTTGACAGGGTGGAGGGGGGCTATATTTTCAGGGTTATGGATGTAGTTGGATTAGGGGAGCAGTTTATTAATATGGTGAAGTTATTATATTAAGCCCCTACAGCTAATATCCTGACCAGTGGAGGGGTGTCAAGAGAGTTCGAGTTAAGCATGGTGATGAGACAGAGCTGCCCCCATCCCCCCTTTTGTTTGCCTTGGTGATTGAGCCAGTGGCAGAGGCCATCTGTACCAGTCCTGAGGTGGTGGGGGTTGGGAGAGCCTGGGGGACACCGCACAGAGTATCACTCTATGCAGATGATGTGCTATTGTTTTTGACTAGGGCAGCTACTTTGATACTGGCTGTCACAAGGACAATTGAACAATTGTCCACCTTCTCATGCTATGAAGTAAATTTTGGGAAGTCAGAGTTCATGGTAATAGGGGTAGTGCAGGAAAGGATACATGGGGGTCTCAACACAACTTAAGTATCTGGGTAATAAAGTGGGCCCAAATTCTGTATGACCTTAATTATAAACCGTTCCTGGTGATCATTAAAAATGACCTGAGGCACTGGCAGGGATTACCTATCTCCTGGCTAGGTCATATTAACCATATTAAGATAAGCATCCTGCCCAGGGTGCTATACCCTATAGAAATGCTCCCCGTGGGGTTCAGCCGGAGGGATCTGAGAAGTCTGGACAAGCGGTGTTCGGACTTTGGTGGGAAAGAGACCGAGGGTGGGGTTGACACACCTGAGCCACACAACCAGTAAGGGAGGCTTAAAATTCCTGGATTTTGGACTTTATCACTTGGCAGCCCAAATGCATTTGTTAACACAGGTGGTGAAGGGATGAAAGGGGGAAAGAAAGATGGCATTAGAAAGAACAGCGATAAAATCACACATGACTGCATATTTAAACAATGCTGGTCAATGAGAGCTATCAGGAGTTCAGGTGTGGGAGCACCCTTAGAAGAGCACCTGCTTAGTGTATGGGACAAAGTTAAAAAACATGTTAAGGCAGGAAAGGTGAATACTATTCTTGCTCCAGTTGCTGGCAACCCTGAATTCCTGCCAGGCCTGGAGGATCTTGGTTTTAGATGCTGGGAGGAGAGGGGGATAAGGTGTTTAGGAGATCTGTATGACGGGGGGGATTTAAAACCTTTGCTACAATACGTGAGCAGCTAGGCATACCTCAAAACCATAGGTTTTGATACTTACAGGTCAGGCACTAGGCACCCCGAATAAAGAGGCTTCCCCACAGAAACTCTCCTTTATATGGATTAGAAGCATGCATATTACAGAATAGGACCAACCCGAAAGGAGCATTAGCAAGAGTCTACTAGCTGTTATGGGACTGCTCCCCGGACCTCTTGGGCAAAGTTAATTTGCAGTGGGAGAGGGATTTGGGGCATCAAATTCCAGATACAGCATGGGCTACCATTTGTGAAACGCATATGGGACTCTTACTATGCAATACGTTTAATGAGGCCCAGTATAAATTTTACACAGATTAGTGTAGATAGTGAATATATTTAACACTGGAATGTCCCCTATATGTGGGAGATGTGCAGGAGCCATTGCAACTTACTTCCACTATTTCTGGGCATGCCCACAGTTAAGGGGTTTCTTGACAGGGATAGCACAGGGAATCATAGCAATCTAGGGAATCCAGATTAGGGACAAACCTACGTCCATGCTGTTGGGGGCAGAATCACAGTAGGAGGCAAAGGGACCTGTGCCCGAGAGTAATGTGCGTCATGCTGTTGATGGCATGAAAATGTATCCAAAAAACATGGGTTTCACATGCCCTTTCCACTAAGGCCATGTGAAAGGAGTTACTTAGGGGTGTTTTACCCATGGAGTACCTGACATATGAACTAAGGGGATGGGGGACAGATCTGAGGCACAATGGGGCCCCTGACTGACACACTATCACCTCTTGAGGCTGTCATATGTTTGATAGACCAAGAGGGCATGGTAGGGGCCTGTCAGAAAAGCAACAGAACTGTGCTGGGATACAGGGGAAAGTGAGGAGGGGGATCAGTCTGTACACATAGATAGTACCATAGAGACTAAAAGTTAATGGAATAAATTTCATCGAAAAAATGGTCTGTGAATTTGCTTAGTGGAAACTGATGTTGATGTTTTTCTTGTTTAATGTAGTTATATTGTAATTGTTGTTGTGATGAAATACTGACAACATTGTCGGAACTTTTAGTGGAATGCTTAAGAGAATGAGAAGTAACATGACAGTATAAGAACATTATTAATGTAATTATTGCATATTATGGTATGTATGAATGTAGTGTCTCATTGTATACTATGCAAAAAGATTCAATAAACAGAAGATTAAACAAGAAATATTTTATTAAACCCATCTATGCCGGCCCGGTGGTGCTGAGGTTTGAAGTGCTGGACGCCATACCTTGAACCATGCCAGCAACCCGGGTTCGGGAATGGACTCGGGTTGCCAGGGATCAGTGGGGGGGACAGAGGATTGAGCTTCCTATTGGATGCTTTCCTCTGGGGTGGGTTACCAGGAGTGCTTTGAGCACCCGATGCTCCCTGGGGATGGTGGAAGCATGAGCTTTCGGGGGCACTGGTGGCTCCTTCAAGGAGCCGGGGAGGGGAGGACACTGTGGGCGCTTGCGACGGCATGCGTCAGCACGTCGTCTGCTGGGACACATGTTCTTTGCTTCGGCGGCCTCAGGGGGGTCTAAGGAGGAAAAAAATTGGGGAAGATGTGTACACCCCAGTTCCCCTTGCACAGATGAAACCAGGGTGGGGTTGCCTAGAGGATGCCTGTGCGGACAGAGTAGGAGGGGGTACGATGCCTCCTCCGAGAGCCGTGGGAGCCAGGCAAGTAAAAACAAAAAACAAAAAAAAAAATCTACAATTTTGGTATATGATAAAAAAACAATTAAATGTATTTGGTCCAGAAAGAGGGTTTAGGATTTGTATATTCACATCTGAACCCAAGGGTTTAATCCCAAGAGGCTGCCTGTGAAAAGCAAAGACACATTTCAGCACACGACTTTACGATAAAGATTGTAACAGAACAGAGCATTTAATTAAAAAGAGCTAGTCTTCCTCAACTTTGATCCTAAGTCAGACTGCTATTTTGGGCTACTTAGTTTGCTATTGGCAAGCATTATAAAATAACATTATGCCTTTCTACAACAGTTTTCCTAAATGGGAGAAAACTCAGCAGTCTCAGATAGTGAATTCTGGAAGCAGCCAAAAACTGGTTCAAATGGCTGTCATGACACAGTCTAACAAGTAGTACTAGCCAACTCAGTATCTTGGCTTTCCACAAGCAACCATCGCTCATTCGTTATGGGCAGCTTTACGGATGACATCATCTACTCCTCCAGCACTTGCTGACCTCCTCCAGCCTGTCCCCTCTGGTTATCAGTTGAGGTCCACTGAGTCCCAGGTGCTGATGGTTCTGAAGACTCACTCCCTTGCGGGGGATCGAGCATTTGCAGCTCTTGCCCCAAAAATCTGGAACCTCCTACCTCCTCACATAAGAACCGTCCCCACCCACAGTTGCTTCAGGTCCTCCCTTTGGGATTAACTAAAACAAGCCTCAAGCTGGCTCTGTCCTCTGTAGTCCCTCCCTCTGTGAAGTGCCAGAAATTAAAAAAAAAAAAAAAGATCCTGGTTGCGGGCGTGCACTTATTCCAAAAATAAATAACAAATAAGCAATATTCACAAATATTGTTGCTGCTGACACTGGCTCTAATTTTTCCTGGCTGCCCTCCCTGGGTTGTTCTGCCTCATATTGAACTGCACTAAAATTGTTCTCTGCCTGTTACCTGACTGTAGATGATTGCTTATACCTGTCTGTACCTTGCCTGACAGTTGGACCCAAGCCTTTGTACTTTGTTTTGACTGGTCCTGCTTGCTTGTATTCTGACTGTACCTTTGTACCTTTGTGCATACCTCTCAACCTTTTGTCACTGAAATGAGGGACATGGACATTTTTGGACACTCAAAATGAGGGACAATGAGGGACACAGACACTCGGAATGAGGGACACATCCTCAAACATGGAGATACAAGTTCAGAACACTGTGAAAACCATAGTGTTTACTTGTACAAGGTTTATTTTGGGCTTAGTATTTCAGAATATTTAGAGTTTTTGCTTTAAAATCTGAATATACAGCACATTCTCTCTGTGGGCAGCACCTTTTCCATGAGGGACAGATGAGGGACAGAGCAATTTTAAGGGGCTAAATGAGGGATGTCCCTCGTAATGAGGGACACTTGAGAGGTATGCCTTTGTGTAACTTGATGCTAGCCTCTGTACTGTTATTGCTTGTATCTCTGTAACTCTCCCGGGTCGCACCTGAAAATAGGCACGTGACTGTCTAGTGTGCTTACCTGGTAAAAAAAAGCTAAATAAATAAATACTAGGTGACATGCAAGGTTAAGAGCAACAGATTTATCCAGTGACAAGCAACTAAAAATGTACAGTTACGCAAGAACTTATCATAACAGTAGATCTTCGAGAGGATCTCTTGCAGCAGGCCACACCTATGGAACTACTGCTGTCAGGCACTAGGACCATCTGTAAACTTTTCGAGCTAGCAGTCTATCAGGGGGTCACCCACACTGTGACACCCTCTGATGTCAGCCAACCTTACAAGAGTGGGCCGCCCCGCGCTCCCCCCCCCCCATTTCTCCTGCTGGAGACCAGAACAAAGTGTCACCTGCTAAGGAACCGAGGAGGTACCAAAGGTTCCCGCCAACACAGAATCATAAAGGAGTCCACAGCTTACAAAAAGTTCTGCCAGGTCCAGGGGGAAGAAGGGTGGGATGGTATAGCCTGCTGCAAGATTTCCTCTCAAAGATCTACTGTTATGGTAAGTTCTAATGCAACTGTACTATCTTACTTCAAGGTATTTCTTGCAGCTGACCACACCTATGGAATAAGTCCCAAGCAGTTCTGACATAAAAGAAAGCAGTCTAGGTGGAGAAAGCCTCGAATTTAGGAAAGGAGGCCCAAAGAATGGCTAGGCCAAAACTAGCCCTGCGCTGAGAGGCAATGTCCAGACTGTAATGTTTGGTAAAAGTGTGGCCAAGGCCGGCCCGATGGCACTGGGGGTTGAGGCCCTGGACACCACACTTCGCACCACTCTGGTGACATGTGTTCGGGAGAGAGCTCAGGCCGCCAGGGGTCATCAGAGGAGGAGAAGGCTGGAGCATCCACAGACAGCTTGCCTTCTCCTGGGGAGAGAGGGTTGCAGAGGTCAGCAATTGGGTGCCTCCTAGTGGTGGCTGGGCGGTACTGAGCTGGCAGCCTGGTTTGAAGGAGAGGTGGAGCATGTCAGACATCGGCTGGTGCATGCACGGGAGTGTGCATGCGCCTACCCGAACATCATTGCATGTTCGCGCTCGCTGTGGGAGGGTTTGGGGCAGAACTCACCAGAACAAGGAAAAACCTTGAGGTGGTGGTAGATGACGATGCATCCAGGTTCCCATGCCCACCACCTGACCTCGCACACCTGGGTCCCAATCCTCTGCCCCCGCACCGAAATCTGGATGAAATTAGATGTCTGGAGTGCCTGAGTCATGGCAGCCCTGCCGTGGGTGGGTGCAAGCCAGGGGGTCTCTCGCCAGGTAAGATCAGTGTCAGCGGAGCTCCAGGAGAGGACCCAGGGTGGGGGGGGGTTCAGGTGATGTCTGAGAAAGGCCATCACCTCAGTGATAGGAGGGAAAAAGAGTCATAAAAAAAAAGTGAGGCCAGAATTCCAAGTAGCCACTAGACAAATCTCTGCAGCTGAGACATTCCTGAAACATGCAACTGAAGCAGCCATACCCCTGGTGGAATGGCTCTCGATAGCGCCAGGAAGTTCCTTACCCTACTTCCTGTAACAAAATGTACTACAGTTGGCCAACCATTTGGACAAACAGTTCTTGGAAACAGGGGTGCCCTCTTTCCCAGGGGTGAAAGAAACAAACAACTGTTTGGACTTCCTGCAGTCCTTCGTATGGTGTGTGCAGTAATACAAAATTCTGTGCACATCTCAAATGTGGAGCAACGCTTCCCCTGGATTGGCATGCTCTGGGTAATAAACAGGCAGGTGGATGGCTTGATTCAGGGTAAACTCAGACACCGCCTTAGGAAGAAACTTAGGGTTCATACACAAAGACACCCTGCCTTTGTGGAAAACCAAATAAGGTTGTTTACACATGAGCGCCTGTAGCTCAGAAAGCATTAGAGCAAAAGTAATGGCAACTAATAATCATGCCTTCCACAACTGAAAGCACAGCTCGCAATTCGTGGCAGGCTCAACACAAAATTCAAGTGCCATGGAGGGACGGGATTGAGGAAAGGAGACTTTGGGTGAAGGATGCCTCTCAAAAATGAATGTGACACCTCTAGCTGTGCCACCATACAACCATCAATAGGCGCATGGAAAGCAGAGATGGCAGACAAGTGCACCTTAATAGAGGAGTACCTAAGAGTGGAGTCTGAGAGGGATAACAGGTACTCCAAGACCTGATTTACCTGACATGAAGCAGCCCACAATGCAAAGTACTTCCACTTCATAGAATAAGTGGCCCTAGTGGAAGGTTTCCTAGCCACCATGAGGACATCAAACACCTCAGAAGACACCCCAAAAAGGGCTATGGCTATGTCCTCAGAAACTTTGTATGAAGGCGAAGGGACCTGAAGTCCAACTGGACCAGGGTGCCCCGGTTCTGGGACTGTAAACAGGTACACAGAGGCAGAGGTACTGGGAGTTTCACTGCTAACAGCTGTAGCAAGGGGAACGAAATCCGATGAGTCCAAAAGGGGGAAATGATGAGTCCAAAAGGGAGCAATGAATGTCATTGTGGCCTCTTCCATTTGGAGCTTGATTAGAACCCTCTGAAGCATTGGGAAGGGAGGAAAGGCATACAGAAACCTCCCCTTCCAAGACAGGAACAACATGTCTTTGCCAGAAAACTCTAGGCCCTGGATGAAGTGAGCAATAAAGTGGCAGTTTTGCATTGAGTGGGGTCGCCAAAGGGTCCAACTCTGGAAGACCTCATCTGTCAAAGAGGTCTTCTGCTACCAAGGTCAGGAGCTACCTCTCATGCATCTTTGACTGTGACCGGCTTAGGTCATCTGCTAGGATGTTTTGAAAATCTGGAACATGAATGGCTGAGAGTTCTAGGCCGTGGTCTAGAGCCCAATACCAGACTTGCATTGCTTCCCTGCAGATGGGATACAAGTGAGTGCCCCCTGGCTGTTTGTTGATATAGTGGACATCACTGATGTTGTCTGTCTGGACCAACAGAAGGCTCAGAGACAGCTGGGTCTAAAAAACCTGAAGAGCGTAAAGAGACACCCACATCTCCAGAATGTAGATGTAGAGTGAGGACTCCAGCTTGGACCATGTCCCGTGAGTTTGGTGGGGCCCCAGGTGATCTCTCCACCCCATCTCTGAAGCATCTGTGTTTAGAATCAGCTGAGGGGAAGGAATAATGAAAGGAATCCCCCTGAGTGGGTTGCTGGGTTCCATCCACCAGACCAGGACTCTTTTCACCATGGAAGAGACCAGGACCTCCTGGTCCAGATCGTATGACCACTGGTCCCACTAGACTCTCAGTGTCCATTGGGGAATCCTCATGTGCAATCTGGCCAGAGGCACTGTGACTATGGATGCTGCCATCATGCCCAAGAGTCAGAGGAAGGCTCTGGCTGAAACATAGCAGCTGTAGAACAGCAAACAAGCCTAGGCTAAGAGATGATTCATCCTGTCCTGGGGGAGGAAGGCCATGCCCTGAGCCATGTCCAGGGCTGCCCCAATGTACTGAAGTCACTGACAGGGCATCAGGATGGACTTGGGCAAGTTGACTGTAATGCCCAGGTCCTGGAACAGGCGGATGGTATGTTCCAGGGTCCGTAGTTTGCTGTCCTTGGATGAAACTTTGAGGAGCCAATCATCCACGTAAGGGAAGACATAGAGTCCCTGTCTCCTAAGGGCAGCCACAACCACTGCTAAGCATTTGGTAAACACCCAAGGAACTGAGGACAAGCTGAAGGGCAGGGCCTGGTCCTGGAACTGGAAATGTGCCTCCTGGAAATAATATCTGAGGTACTGTCTGTGGGAGGCACATATCTTGATGTGAAGATATGTGTCCTATATGTCAAGAGAGCATATCCAATCGACCTGGTGCAGGAGAGGCAGCAGACTCTGGAGGGTTACCATCCTGAACTTCTTGTACTGAATGAGGAGATTTAACTTCCTGAGATCCAGAATGGGCCTGACGTTGCCTGTCATTTTGACATAAGGAAGAAATGGGAGTAGAAACATAGAAACATAGACTTTGACGGCAGAAAAGGACCGCTAGGCCCATCTAGTCTGCCCATTTCCCTACCTACAGGATAGGCTGCAGATCCTAGTTAACCAACAGCCTATATCTTCCTGCCCCCCACAAGAATTGCCTTATGTCTGTCCCATGCATTCTTGAATTCTCCCACAGTTTTAGACCCCACAACTTCCTCAGGAAGGCTGTTCCATGCATCCACTACCCTCTCTGTGAAATAATACTCTCACATTGCCCTGAACCGCCCTCCTTCTACATTTAAATTGTGTCCTCTTGTTCTTGCAAGTCTCTTTTCTGAAAGATGCTACCCTCTTGGACTTTGTTGATTCCTTGAGGTACTTGAAAGTTTCTATCATGTCCCCTCTCCCTTCTTTCCTCAAGGGTATACATATTAAGCTCCTTTAGTCTCTCCTCATACGGCTTCTCTTGCAGACCCTGCACCATTTTAGTTGCCCTCCTCTGGACTGCCTCTATCCTGTCTATGTCCTTGCGGAGATGGGGTCTCAGAACTGGACACAGTATTCCAGATGGGGTCTCACCAACTGTCTGTACAGAGGGATAACAACTTCCTGTTTTCTGCTGCTGATGCCTCTCCCTATACATCCCAGTATACCCCCGCCCTCCCTACTGCCTTCTCACATTGCTTGCTAACCTTAAGGTCATCTGATATGATTACCCCAGGTCCCTTTCCTGTTTTGTTGTTGTTACTACCTCCCCACCCATTGTGTATTCTTCTCCTGGGTTCTTGTTTCCCAGGTGCATTTTTTGCACTTTTGCATTGAATCCTAGCTGCCATACGTCTGACCATTCCTCCAACCTTGCCAAATCCTTTTCATCCTTTCCACACCTCCTTGTGTATCAACCCTGTTGCAGATCTTTGTGTCATCTGCAAAGGCATACTTTTCCTTCCAGTCCCTCTGCAATGTCACTGATGAAGACAATAAAAGGACTGGACCAATACTGAACCCTCGATGTACCCGCTAGTAACCACCCTTTCTTCAGAGTGGACTCCATTTACAATTACCTTCTGTGTCCTGTTGTCCAGCCAATGTTTTATCTAGGCTACCACCCTGGGACCCACTCCCAGGCTGGTTAATTTGACTATCAATCTTTGTGTGAGACTGTGTCAAATGCCTTACAAAGTCTAGGTAGGCCATGTCCACAGCCCTCCCTGGTCTACTACTTTGGTCACCCAGTCAAAGAAATCTATAGATCTGCCTGACATGACCTTCCCGCTGTGAACCCATGCTGCCTTGGATCCTGTGCTCCACTGACTTCTAGGTACTCAACTATTCTTTCCTTCAGAAGTGACTCCATCACTTTCCCTACCACAGAGGTCAGACTGACAGGTCTGTAGTTTCCTGCCTCTGTCTTGGTCCCACTTTGTGAAGGGGAATCACATCCGCCTCCTCCAGTCCTCTGGGTACCACACCATCCTCCCATGATTTATTAAAAGAGTAGCCAGGGTTTCACTAGTTCCTTCCTTAATTCTTTTAGAATTCTGGGTGAATTCCATCAGGACCCATTGCTTTGTCCACCTTCAGTTTTAGGAGTTCTTTCAGAACCCTTTCTTCTGTGAAAGTACTGGGATCAACCCCCCTATCAAGAGTGCTTCTGTTAATTGGATTAGGCACTTCCCCTCCTCTTTTGTGAATACTGAGCAGAAATATTCATTCAGTATTCCTGCTTTTTCACTGTCCCCTCTGCCCACACCAATTGCTCATTCTATTCAGCCTCACTATCCCTCCCTTTGTTTTCTCTATCGCTGATGTACCTATAAAGGTTTTATCCCCTTCTTAACTGAGTTGGCTATCTTTTCCTCCGCTTGGGCCTTTGCTATTCTGACTTCCCTCCCTGCTTCTTTCTGCCTTAACTGGTACAGCTCTCTGTCCTGCTCCTTCTGTGTTTCCTTATACTTCGGAATGCTATCTTTTCTTCCTGACTTTCACAGCCACCTCTCTTGAGAACTATAGTGGCTTTTCTTTCGCTTTGATTTGTTTATTTGCTTCACACAAAGGCTTGTTGCCTCTGTGATGGCAGTTTTGATAATTCCCCATTGTTGCTCCACACTCCTTCTAGCCTGTTTGCTAGTGCTTTTCTGAGGCACTCTCCATCTTGCCAAAGTCAGCCCTCCTAAAGTCCAGTAACCTCACTTTGTATGGCTTGACTCTGTAGCTGAGTTTAACGTGAACCACACTGTTTGATGGTCACTTGTCCCCAGATGGCAACCTACTTCTAGATGTGAGATCCTCTCACTGCCCCGCTTGAGAGTACGAGGTCTAAGATTGCTCCCTCACGAGTGGGTTCCGAAACTAGCTGTCTAATGCCTGCCACCTGTAGGGCGTCAAGAATGGCCCTGCTCTTGGATGTGGCTGCAGCAAATGTGCTCCAGTTAACATCTGGCATATTCAGGTCTCCCATCAACAGTATCTCCCCTTTCTCTGCCATTCTAAGAATGCCTTCCATCATATCCTTGTCCATTCCTTCCCCCTGACATGGGGGTCTGTACACAACCCCTGTGCGGATTGTGGTGCCCTTTCCAGTCTCCAAGGTGACCCACAGTGCCTCCTCTCCTCCCTGTTTACTCTTTTGTTCAGTTGCTTTTATCCCTTCCTTTACATAGAGAGCTACTCCTCCCCCTCTTCTCCTCTGCCTGTCTCTCCTGTAAGTTATGTACCCTGGTATGTTAACAACCTGGTATGTTAGAACCCCCCTGCCCTGCCCTGCTGGGCTTCCAGCATGGGTTCTATGACTCTTTTTCTAAGCAGGGACTGAATCTCCTCCCACAGTACTGGGATGTGGCCGGGGGGGGGTAAGAAGAAGGAACTGAGGGTCTCTCTGGGGGCCACTCTAAGAGTTCCAGAGTATGGCTGTGATCTGTGAGCTGCAGCACCCAACTGTCCCCTGTAATCTCCATCCACCTTTCCTGGTGCAAGGAGAACTGACTCCATACTGCCTCCAGATCCACTGGAGGGGGGGTGGGCAATGGAGTCAGGCTGAAGAGGAGGCTATGGCCAGCGCCACCCCTCCCCCTCTGAGACCCTTGCTGTGGGGGGGGGGGCTGGCAGGGCTGGGGCAGCCTTACATTTAACTGGCTTGGAGGACAGTCAGGTTTTGTGGAAAGCCCGATGAAATGGCAACCATTGGGCACTCTTGGGTATGGTGTGGTACATAGCGTGCATAATGTACACAAATGCTCACAGCCTTGGAAATAAGATCCCAGACCTGCAGGCAATAATGTCAGAGGCTAAACTGGACATAGTAGCAATTAGTGAGACGTGGTTTACCAGTAACCACACTTGGGAGACTTCAGTACCTGGCTATGTATTGTTCAGAAGAGACCGAGTTGCAAAAAGGGGGGGAGGAGTGGCCCTGTATGTCAATGAAAATATCAAATCTACAGAAATTCAGAATACACATAAGGAGCCAGAAGAACTGTGGGTCACCCTGTAAACAGGAAATAGGACAGCCATAAGAACTGGGGTTGTCTACAGGCCCCCAGACCAGGGGGAGGACATAGACACATTAATGTTAGAAGATATACAAAACATGACAGCTAAAGGGGAGGTTCTGATAATGGGAGACTTCAACATGCCGGATACACATTGGTCAATACCAGCAGGAACATCTGCCAGAACTAGACACATAGTGGATTCCCTGCAGGGGGGGCCTCAAACAACTGGTACAGCAACCCACAAGAGACAGGGCTATCCTAGATCTAGTACTGACTAACAGGGAAGGGATCACAGATCTCCAGGTAGAAGGTCACCTGGGGGCCAGTGACCATCACATGGTATGGTTCAATTTGGCTACTACATTTAAATCATCCCATTCCAAGGCGAAAATATGGGACTTCAGAGGAGCTGACTTTGATAAGATGGCCAATAGAGTTAAGCTAGCCCTGGCAAAAAGAAACACAGGTGAAGGGGTACAGGCAAAATGGGCAAGCATTAAGGATGCAATACTTGAAGCAACATCCCATTATGTTAGACAGAAAAGGAAGTGCAAAAGAAGAAGGAAACCACTTTGGTTCTCAAATACAGTAGCAGAAAAGGTCAGAGCCAAAAGGCTGGCCTTCAGGAAATATAAGGGAACACAGCGGGATGAAGATAGGGAGGCATACCAAACTGCCCTAAGGGAAGCAGGGAAGGCAGTAAGGCAGGCAAAGTCCCAAACTGAGGAAACACTAGCACGAACAGTAAAAGAAGGTGACAAGACTTTCTATAGATACATTAGTGAAAGGAGAAAGTCCAGAGGGGGTATTGCTAAGCTTAATGGAGAAAGGGGAGCATGTGAGGAGGATGACCCTGTAAAGGCATCTATCCTAAATAGATACTTTTGCTCACTATTTACTGAAGAGAAGGTAGGGCAGGGTCCACAGCTCAGCATCATGGACACAGGGGGGAGGGAGGTGAGCACTACTCCCTTCACAAAAGAAAGGGTCCTACAAGAGCTTGCTAAGCTCAGGGTGGATAAGGCAATGGGACCTGATGGCATACATCCCAGGGTACTTAAGGAGCTAAAGGTGGAACTAGCAGAGCCATTAGCAGAACTGTTTAGTGAGTCTCTGAGCACAGGAGAGGTCCCAGAAGACTGGAGAAGGGCTCATGTGATCCCGCCTACAAGAGTGTAGCAGGGAGGAGGCAGGGAACTACAGACCAGCTCAGTCTTACCTCAGTAGTGGGCAAGATTATGGAGGCACTCCTTAAGGAAAGGATAGTGCAACACCTGGAATCCATAGGGGCACAGGATCCAAGACAGCATGGGTTTACTAAAGGAAGGTCCTGTCAAACTAATCTCATAGATTTCTTTGATTGGGTAACCAGAGTGGTGGACCAAGGGGAGCAGTTGATGCTGCCTACCTTGACTTCAGTAAAGCTTTGACACTGTTCCACATAGAAGATTGATAAATAAGCTGGAGGCTCGGTGGCTAGAAGTTGGTCAACTGGGTGGCAAACTGGTTGACGGGCAGAAAACAGAGAGTGGTGGTAAATGGTATACAGTCAGAAGAGATGCAAGTCACAAGTGGGGTACCCTAGGATCAGTCCTGGGGCCAGTCCTCTTCAACATCTTCATTAGTGACCTTGCAGATGGACTAGAGGGAAAGGTTTGTCTGTTTGCAGATGACACCAAGATCTGCAACAGAGTAGATGATCCAGATGGGGTGGGCAGAATGAGAAGAGATCTGGATAAACTAGCAAAATGGTCAGAAGAGTGGCAACTGGGATTTAATGCAAAGAAGTGCAAGATCATGCACATAGGAAGAGAAACCCTGAAACCACCTATAGGCTTGGAGGGGAGTTGCTAGCAGTCACAAAGGAAGAAAGAGACTTGGGCATCATCATCACTGATGACCTGAAATCATCCAAGCAGACCTCTAAAGCAGTAGGTAAGGCTAGGGGGGTGTTACGGTGTATTAGTAGGGGTATCACAAGTCATAAGAGGGAGGTAATAATCCCTATTTACAAGACACTGGTTAGGCCCCATCTGGAGTACTGCGTGCAGTATTGGAGGCCACACCTTCACAAGGACATTAACCAAATTGAGGCAGTCCAGAGAAGGGCAACCAAAATGGTGCAGGGACTGCATCAGAAGACATATGAGGACAGATTAACAGAGCTCAATATGTATACCCTTGAGCAAAGGAGGGAGAGAGGTGATATGATCGAGGCATTCAAACACCTTAAGGGCATTAACAAGGTGAAAGAGTCTAACATGTTTAAATATAAGAAAAATAGCAGGACAAGAGGACACAGCATGAGATTAGAGGGAGGCCGATTAAGGGGAAATGTAAGGGAAATTCTTTTTCACAGAAAGGGTGGTGGATGCATGGAATGGCTTACCTCAAGAAGTGGTGGCTATGAATACAGTGCAGGGCTTCAAACAGGCATGGGATAGGCATAAGGGAGCAATACAAATGAGTATGAATAGATAGGCCACTGACAGAGCAAAGGCCGATGGTACATTTATAAGGTAGAAAAAGAAATGGGCAGACTGGATGGGCATTGCGGTCCTTATCTGCCGTCAACTTCTATGTTTCTATGTTTCTATGTACGTCCAGAGGCTTGTAAATTAAAGAGGATATTCTGTACATCAGCCCTAAACAATTCATATCCTCTGAAGGAGGCATTAAGGATGGACACCTGCACATCCCAAGCAAACCCAGACACCCTCAGCCAGGAGTGATGACAGAAGCAAATGCCAACTGCCGCTGCCCAGGTCGACACATCTACAGCATCACAAGCTGAACATAGGAGGTATCAGCCAACATCTGCTGCAGATTTGAGGGCCTGAAGGAGCTGTTGACTAGCAGGACCCTCTGGCAGAGATTTGACTATCTCCAAGATTTGGTCCTACAATGCATCCTGATATTGGTTTATGTAGGCCATATAATTGTTGGTCCAAGTGGCCAGTGTAGCTGAAGCAAAGGCACGCTTTCCAAAGTGGTCCAACCTGTGGGATTCCTTGTCCAGGGCAGGTAACTCATGTGTTTTGACTGCTTGGTGTGATTATGGGCAGCGTTAATGACCACTGAGTCTGCCTATGGCTGCTCCCCAAAGAAGATCTTCCCCACTGTAGTCCTGTATAACTTATCAGCCTTCCTAAGCATAGTGGGAATCAGGTTCAGATGATGCCAAGCTGCCATGGTGGCATACTCAAAAATGTCAGTCAGAGGAGAGACCATGAGGGGAGAAGAGTCCAGCAGATAAAGGTAAGAGGACAGCCAGTGTTGGGATGGATCTAATTCCTCTGCCTCAAATTCCATGGCCGACTGAATCTGCTGCACAACTCCACTGAAAGACGGGTCATCCAGGGGGACTGAGGTATGTATTTTGGGGTCTCGTCCCCATTAGAGGAAGCCATGGAGGGAGAGGGGGAAGCCCGCTCATCCTCATCCTCACCAGACTCCCTGGACTTGTCAGGAGGTAGGAGGTCTGGGCAGTATTCTCCCTCATCTCCCAAGTGCATGGGAGGCATATAGGGCATAGGATGGCAAGGAACAGGGTAGAGTTCCCTGGAAGTGTCTAGCATCAGGTCATGATGCAAGGGTCCTCTAGGGCCCAGGTCCTATGGAGGAAGGAGCTGCACCTGCATAAAATCCTATAGCGATGACAGTATCACCGGAAAGTCTGCTGTCACCGATGTCGGGTAACCAGGCAGTGTCAGTTGCAGAGGGACCAGCTCTGGCATTGGTTGTGGAGGGGCCAGTTCTGGCATTGATTGTGGAGGGGCTAGCTCTGGCAATGGTAGAGAAGCTGGTGTAGGCACAGGCAGGGGCCAGACAGACATTGGAGGAGGGAAAGGCCTGTGTACTGGCACCAGTGCCGGTGCCGGGTAAGGAGGAGCCAGCATCGGCCGGAGGGAGATGTCCGTCATAGGCACCTCCATAGATGGTGAAGGTAAGTAAGTTATTGTGAGGGAGACACTGAGGAAGGCATAGGCTTCACAGCCGAGGAAGAGATCTCTGGACCCACAGAGGGCACTGGATGGGTGGTGGTAGAAGACCCAGAGCTCACCAAGCCCATGCCAAAAGAAGAGGAACCAGTGAAGCCTCCTGACTGCAGTCCTACAATGAGAAGGGGCATAAACAGCAGGGGCTGGGGGGACTGGGAGGATCCCACCAATGAGGAGCCTCCGCCCAACAAAAAGAGGCTGGTGAGAGGCACTGCCAACGGTAGCCTTGTGGAAGAACATACAAATGTGCCAGCAGAAACAGACCATTCAGTCTATCTAAGTCTGCTCAAGTTTGCAGCTAGCACCCCTAGTTTGCAGCTGCCCCACCCCCTCCCTTTGTCATCCCACTGCCACCCCCTACCTTCTCCACCCTCACTCTTCCCTGTTCCCTGTCCCATGCACTTTTGAAGCTGTTCACTGATTTACATGATGCCACCCATGCTGGTAGTGCATTCCATTTTTCTACCACCCTCTCTGTGAAACAGTGTCTCCTCATTTCTCTCCTAAATCTTCCCTCCTCTGTTCTTAGCCCATGCCCCTGGGTGTCCTTCCCCCTCCTTAGCTTAAAGATTCCATCTGCCCCATCCTTATTGATTCCCCTCAGATACTTGAATGTCTCTATCATGTCCCCCCTGTCCCTTATATCCTCCAGGGTGTACATATTCAGGTCTCCCAGCCTGCTCTCATAGTCTCTCCCCTCCATTCCACATACCATCTTTGTTGCCTTCCTCTGCACCCCCTCCAGTAGCCTTATATCACACTTTAGGTATGGTCTCCAAAACTGCACACAGTACTCTAAGTGTGGCCTTACCAATGACCTGTAGAGGGGCAAGATCACCTCTCTTCACCTGGATGAAAACCTCCTCGCTATGCACCCCAGCATTTTGTTTGCTTTTGCAGCCACTCTCCTGCACTGGGCAGTGTTGTTCATGGTCCCTGTTATTATTACTCCTAGGTTCTTCTCCTCCTCAGTGATCCCCAGCTTAACCCCCCCCCAGCCAGTATTCTCTCTCCTTGGGTTCTTCGCCCCAAAGTGCATAACCTTACACTTCTTTGCATTGAACCCTAGTTGCCACCTCTCTGACCACTCCTCTAGCTTACTTAGGTCCCCCTGCAGCTGTTTCCATCCCTCCCTCCCCTCCCTCCCTCCATCCATCACTGCTCCTATTTTGGTGTCATCAACAAACAGACTTACCTTGCTCACCACCCGTGTCCAGTGTCTGATATGAAGAGCCCAAATAATATTGCCCCCAGCACAGAGCCCTGTGGCACCCCACTCATCACCAGCCTTGGAGTTGCGAGCTCCCCTCTCTCCACCACCCGTTGCAGCCTCCCACTCAGCCCGCTTGTAATTCAGTTCATCATTTTTGCCCCTACCCCTACACCAGTTAGCTTCCCCCCAAGCCACCCATGAGGCACCGAATTGAAGGCCTTGCTGAAGTCCAAGTAAAAAACATCCACCATATGACCCTTATTCAGCTCACCTTTCACCCAATCATAATATTGTATCAAGTTGGTTTGACAAGACTTCCCTGAAATGAACCCATGCTGTCTCACATCCTGGAGGCCATTGTCCTCCAGGTACGACACCAGTCTTTCCTTTAGTATCATTTCCATGAGTTTGTACACTATGGAGGTGAGACTTACAGGACAGTAATTACCTGGTTCATCCCTTGGCCCACTCTTGTGTAATGGTACTACATGTGCCATCCTCCAGTCCAGTGGCACACATTCTGACTCCAGTGAGGTACTGTACAGATCTGCCAGCAGCTCCACCAACACCTCCGCCATCTCCCTCAGTACCCTGGGGTGGATACCATCTGGCCCTGCTGCCTTGTCTACCTTCAGTGCCCTCAGTCCCTCTAGGACTCTACTTGCCTCAATTCTTCCATGTGCCACCTCCTCTCCTCTGTCCCCACCTCCCAGCCCACAGTGGTAGCGGTCCTCCCTTTTCTTCCGGGAACACTGAGCAAAAGTATTAATTCAGTGCTTTTGCCTCCCATTCATGGTACCCACATAAGGCCAAGGCCACAATGGGTGGGGTCACTATGCCAGAGAGGGTATATGAGGCAGAAGAGATTGCCCCCAAGGAGGTGACCACACCCGTCGTGGTCTTGGCTTTATGTGGGGACCACAAATGGGAGGCAGACCAGGATTTCTCTTGGTACTTTTCCTAGTGCTTATGCTTGCCAGAAAATAAAGGAAAAGTGAAAAGAAAATGGCAGTTGACTGAAGCTTGTGGCAGTACGACGTGCATTGGTCGAAAGTAGGAAAAGAACTGAGAGTGGCGTGGTGGCTGCCCACTCTTATAGGGTTGGCTGATGTCAGAGGGTGACGCCGGAATGGACAGCATCCTGATAGACTGCTAGCTAGGAAAGTTTCCAGGTGGTCCTAGTGCCTGGCAGTGGTAGTTCCATAGGTGTGGCTTGCAGCAAGAGATACCCTCGAAGTAATATTAATGATTTCCCTTTGATGGCACATCCATATTGAGTGTTCAAACAAAGGATCATATGAAAAAGGTTAATGAAAACAAACCAACTTTTAAAAACCTAACACAGATGGACAAAAATAAGGCCTACATTTGGTTATACTTCATACTAAAGGAGAGGCATGGGAAGGGGCCCATAAGACAGACAACTCTTCCAACAGGAATACTCAGTTCCAAGTGGTGTTCCTAGAAGAGGTGGTAGGACTCAATCAGGTCCTACTTCTTCAACTCAAGTTATGATTAATCCCTGCGAATTATGCCCAATCCATCACAATCCATATGCCAGTGGAGGAGCACTTTTCTTCTTATCTTCAAGAATGACTTCAGTTCCAAAACATTTCCTAAACTGAAAACCTCAGAGTATTCAAATCCCAATTACCACAACAGAAGCCATTACTTGAATTGGAAGAACAAGAACTCCAGGAGTTAAATGCAATAGATAGGTGCCTCTTTCTCAGCTGGGAAATGGGTTATTTTCAAGATGCTTCTTAAAATGAAAGAAAAATGGAAAGTGGTGGCCAGTATAAGACCTCAGATCTCTATAAACAGGCACATAAAGAAAGAAAAGTTCCAAATGATAACACTGCCAACAGTAATACAATTATTGCAGAAAGGACTGTGTACAGTAGATCTAAAGAATACATATTTCCACATCCCAACAAGACCTAGTCTCAGTATCTAAGTAGGAAATAAACAATTCCAGTTCAGGATGATGCACTTTGGATTCATCACAGCACCAAGGATATTCACAAAATGCCTGTCTGTAGTTGCAGCAGCTCTTTGAAGTAGAAATGAAACAGTGTATCCCTGTCTGGACAACTGGCTACTCTGTAGAAAGACAGAAGAGGAGGCACAGCATGCCGTTAAAGAAGAAATGTCCACTATGCAGAGGTCGGGGTTCCTCCTGAACTTAGAAAAATCCCAGGTAAAACCAATGCTGGTTTTGAAGTTTATGGGTGTGGAGTTGGACAAAAAAAGGTAAATATGACCTTTCTGCCAATACAGAGAGCTGAGGCATTAATCTATTATTCAAAGTGTTTTCAAATAAATTGTTCCTTGGTGGTTAAAGTCTTTTTCAGACTAATGGGTTGCATGTGTTCCACAACATCGATGATAACATTAGCAAGTTTGCAAATGAAGGGTATCCAGTATTATTCAAAGGATTACTGTAGACAGAGATCTACACCACTACACAGGCAAACTCATTTGACACAGGAGCTGCTGAATGCACTGCATTACTGGAAATAAACAAACAACCTCAGAAACTGGATCCCATTTCTCCATCCACTGACCACTATTATCCACATGATGGATGCATCCTTTCTGGGCCTGGGGGGCTCTGGTCAGTATATGGTGTACAGAGTGCACAAGAAAAGGTGGAGCACATCAATCTTGTGAAACAAAGGGCTATGCTCCTGTCACTCCGTCCTTCTCCTCTCTAGTTATGAACCAGATGGTACAGATAAGGACAGACAATACAACTACGATATGTTACATAGACTCAGAGGAACCAGATCTTCAAAGTTTTATATAGAGGCGTACACGGTCAAAACAAATGTGACTGCAGTCCAGCAAGCAGGGAAAGACAATGTTCTTAAGTTATAGACACCATATTTCACAGAAGGGGTTTTCCACAAATATATTTTTCTTCCTGACAGAACAAAAAACCACAGTCGTTCTAGTGCAGATCACAGCTGTGGATACAAACCCAGTGGATGGCCTTAAGTCTGTTATGGAAGGGAAAATTATTTTATTCTTTTCTCCACTTCCTCCAATACAGAAAGTATTACTGAAATGTCCTTGCTTGACTGGATCCTAGTCAGCCACCCTGACAGGGTTGTCTCCTGTGCAGTACTGCCTGTTTTTTTTTTTAGTGACCAATCTCCAGTCACCTGCAGATGGTCAGTTAAGGTAACCAAAGGGGAGCCCTTCTCCATCAAAGCCTAAGTTTTTCAAACCCAGGAGCTCCCTTATTTCTGTGCTCTACTACCACAAGTAGACTGGTCCTTCCTGGCAAATACTAGTGATGTGAATGCTGCCCTGGAATATGTCATACTTCATTCAAATAGGATATGTGACATTGTTGCCCCTTACAAGAACATTCTTAGGAAAGGCAACTCCCAGTCCTAGTTTACTCTAGCCATTAAATCCTTGGCCAGGAAGAGTGACAGAGCTTGGGCTTTTGTAAAAAGAATTTGGTCAATGTAAATACTTCCAAAAGTACAAGGAGCTGTGGAAAACTGTAAAAGTCTGCATTAAGGCGGCTAAAGTCGATTACCTCAAATCCCCCAAAAATAACCTCCTTAACCATCCTAAATAGCGATGGAGTGGTACCAATGAAATCCTGGGCAATGCAAGAAAACCTTTGCCCAACTCCATAGTGGTTGGTGGTACCACAGTTGAAGGAGACAAAAATATTGCTGACTCCTTTAATGATTTATCTTCATATATACCTGACCCCAGAACTCACCCCCTCCTCCCCCCACAGTTGGTGATACACCTGTCCTCCCTACCAGACCCAAGTTCTATTTCAAAAGGCTGACTTGGGCTGATGTGCATGCCTGCTTAGTTAAGACCAACATTACAACTCGACTTGGCCCTGACAACATAGATATGAAGCTGCTCAAGCTAGCGATTAGGGAAATCACCTGTCCCTTGCAGATTATTCTCAACTCATCCTTTTCCTCTGGCCAAGTATCTGAGCTTGGGAAAAAAGCCTGTGTGACACTGGTACTCAAAGGAGGTAATAATAACCTACCCTCTAATTACCACCCAATCTCCATTTCTACCCCCCCCCATCAAGAATCTTAGAGAGGATAGTGAATGATCAGCTCACTCAATAGCTGAGTCATCACAAGCTTCTGGCTAATGAGCAGCATGACTTTACAAAAATCTACAGCACTATGACAGCACTCCTGGAGTTCACAGACTCACTACAGTGTGCCTTGCATAAGGGAGAAATGGCCAGGTCCATTTACAAAGACCTCCCCAAGACCTATAACCTTGTAAACCATGCCCTCCTCTGCCAGAAACTACTTAACCTGTACCTTTCATACGATGTGGTCAGCTGGTTTAAAGGCTATCTGGCTGATAGAACCCAAGCCGTAAAATGTCGCAGTGTACTTTCAGATATTTGACCTGTCACTGTAGGTGTTCCCAAGGGGTCAATCCTTGGACCCCTCCTCTTCTGTTTATTCATAAATGAATTATCTGCTGTTTGCTGGTCTATGAATGTATTACTTTATGCTGACAATGCAGTCATTTACTCTACTGACAAGTGCATGGAGAAACTGCAGCAGAGGCTTCAGTCTAACTTTAACACCATCCAGGAATGGTTCATCTCTAACTTACTCATAATGAACACCAAGAAAACTAAATGTATGGTTTTTGCCACCCATAACAAGACTCCCTCCTATGTGGTATTAACTATTACATCTTCCTCTGGAACCCACCTTGAGCAAGTGAAAACCTTTAAGTAACTTGGGGTTACCTTTGGCACTGCATTATCCCTTGCTGCTCATGTCAACCTTTTAGTTAAGGCTGTCAACTCCAGACTAGGGCCACTCTACAGGCATAGAAACAGTTTTCTACCAGAGATTAGGAAACTTCTGGTACAGTGCTTCATTGCCAGCATAACTGACTATGGTATTGTGGTCTAAGGCTCTGTGAGTGACAGTGCGGTATCCAGAGTTGGGGGTCTCCTTAACAGAGCCTGCCACTTTGCACTTGGCCAAAAACATGACACCCACACCTGTGTGCTATATAGCAGCCTGAACTGGCTTAACCTGGACTCAAGGCTGCACTATCACACCTGGTCACTGGCAGAAAAGCTCTAAGAGACTTACTATTCTACCTGACTGCCCTTCTGACACCAGCGGCCTCGGTTCGTTCCCTCCGGTCTTCCTCTAGGGACCTCCTGGCGATTCCAAGTACAAGACTTAAAACGGCCGGCGACTGAGCTTTTAGTGTCGCCGGCCCTGTCCTGTGGAATTCGCTTCCGCCTTTGGTGAGGGAAGCCCCCACCAGTGGAAGTTTTTAAGATTCGCCTTGAGGTGTATTTATTTCAGCAAGCTTTTGTGGATTTGGTATGAGATTACTGTCACTGTAATCCCTGTCTTGTGTGACTGTAAAGGGTTTAACAATAGTGGGGTGTATGTGTTTCATTTTATAATTGGATTTTATATATGTATTAATAGAGTGTTTTTGAATTTTGTACGGCGCCCAGAGCCTCTGGGATTGGGCGCCTAGAAAAATAAAATTTACCTTACCTTACCTTACCTATTCCCTGGTCTACAGGCCATGTTCAACTCTGTAGACCAAAAATACTCTTCTAGGGGTGTGGTGTGATGCACTCCACTGCTCCTTTGAAGAAAACCTCCCTTGGCCAAGCTACTTTCTCGTACTGTTTAGCTAAGCTATGGAATGACCTGCCTCCCTCACTAAACACTGATTGCACTTTAAACCTGTGTAAATCCCAACTTTTCTCTCCCCCTCACCCTACTTGGATCTTGCAGCTGCTACCGCTATCTTGTCTATTCACTATGTGGCACCTTACTTGATGTGTTACCCTATTATGGCACCCATGTATTGATTTATTAGTGTGGTAGCACCAATTGTATAACTATTTCTTATCTGCACCCATTAGTGTTTACTGTTGCTAAACTGTATTCTTACTGTATTGTATTGTGCTGTATTGTATTGCATTGTGTTGTGTTGTATTGAACTGTACTAAATATAGTACATGCAAATCCCCTGTATTTGTTGTCTTCTGCTGTATCTGACTCTAAACCCTTTAAAGACAGGCCCTGCCTAAAGGGTTTTATGCTAAATAAATAAATAACAAAGATTTTGATAGTACCAGATTGGGCAAAACAACTTTGGTACTCTCTTCTAATGAATTTCTCTCAGAAACCCCAAACATCTATTCCAGTAAAACAGGCTCTCTTGTCCATTGCATATGGAGCAGACTTTGCCTGAAAGGTTTGTTCCTGAGCAACTAGAATTTAATGAGCATTGAGTCTCACAGAAAGTGATGGAAGTTTTAAAAGAAGTGAAAAAGCCTGCTACCAGGAAAACTTACAGTTCGAAATGGAAAAGATTTACACATTTGGTATCATGGTAGATCTGTTCAGCCTGCTGCTGATGACATTCTTATGGTATTGGAATATTTAATAGCTATAAAAACAAGTGGCACCGAAAGGTGCCTCTGACTGCAATATCTGTGTACAAGTCAGATAGCTATAAAAAAACAGATTCAGTATTCAAGAGATTTTTCAATGGTTTAAGCCATTTATATCTTCCACTAAAAGAGTAGCCTCACCATGGGATATGAACATGGTGTTACCCACAGTTAATGTGCCTGCCTTCTAAACCCATGGCATCTTCAGAATTGAAATTTCTGTCATGGGAAACTTTATTTCTGTTGGCAATCACCTTGGAAGAAAGGTCAGCCAAGTGCAAAGCACTCTGTATAGACCCAAGCTATCTAGTTTTCCAGAAGGATTAGGTGGAACTCAGTATGAATTCAAAAGTTTTACTGAAAGTGGTTTCATAATTTCATTTGAATCAATCAAAATCTTTACCTGTATTTTTCCCCAGGCCTCACTCAAACACAGGTCAGGACAGAATGCACAGCTTAGATGCTAAGAGAGCTTTCGGTCATTGTAAATTCAATACCGCTCAAATCTGTGTACTTTAAATCAATTGTTTGTAAGATATGGTGATGTAAATAAGGGTTATCCAGCCTTAGAAAGGACTATAGTTCTGTGTTTTGTTTCGTGTATTCCTTTCTGCTATTCCAAAGCAAGAACAGAAATCCTGGTTGGGATAAAAGTGCAGCAACAGCAGCCATAGAGGCAGCTGCTAGAGAGGTAATTGCAAAGGCTATGCCTGTCATTCAATGGTCGGAGCAACAATGTCACTCCCCCTTCAGGTCTTAAAAGGCCATTCCTCCTGGACTGTTCCAGGATTCATTTCTTCATTGCCCCACCATCCTCCCTTCCTCCTCCAGCGGCATGTCTCTGCTTTCCGTGGGCTTCTTCCTAAGCTACTTTTAGCTAAGGTAATCATTCCCATGGCATCTATAGGGGTGGAACCTTCTTGTAGGGTTCCTCACCATTGTACCCCTATAGGGTTGTATATCCCACAGATAGAGAGGCAAACAGTCACAATGTATCTAAGTCACACAAGCATACATCATACCGAGCTGTGTAAGCACATTGATCCACTGTTAGAAACTTATAAGACATCTACCTGGTCGTCTACACACAGACACACACACACACACACACACACACACACACACACACACACACGTTTATGTCCCACTGCAGTATGGATACCCACACAAAAATGGATGCTACATTTGGGACATCTGTCCTTCAAAACGTTTTCTCAAAGTATTCTCTGAAAAGGGTCCTCCCATGTTCCACGAAGAGTCTGCATTTTAGAAGGATATGTGTATTTCATTCCTTGTGTTAGAAGAAATATTATTTACTGTACTGCCTGCAGTTCTTCTTTGGGATGAAACATACTGTCCTCACAAATTCATCCCAATCTCTCCCTCTGATAAATAAGTGGGAAAGGTTCCTCAGAATCAGTTGTGTTTAGTTTTAAAAGATTCATTTTTTCAAAATGTTCCAAACAATTTTTTTAGATTTTTGATAGGTTTTATTACAAATATTGTTAAATGCAGTGATTGCTGCCTCTGTTGTTTCTTCAGCAATTGATCTGTCAATTGGGCAGCAAAGGGCACCAATACTTACACAGAGTGCTTAAATAGACTCCAAGTTCTATTCAGTCTCCAGGCAAGCACTCTGCAAGACTGCTGCATTTTGCAAGGATTGCACATCATCCCTTAGAAGAACTACTGTTACTGCAGTGAGTAATCCTTGCTTTATTGTCCTATATCCATGAAAATGAAATAGAAAAATGGCCAACCATGGAGTTGACAGGAGGGTTACTGCTCTCCATAGTTTGTGAGGGGGCGATTCAGTGGCACAGGATGTTGTTAGCTTTTATTAACTAAGATTTGTCTGACACCAGGGATGGGGTCCTGGTGTTGGCTTTGGGTTGGGAGGGATTTCACCAGTGAGCCACTGCGAATGCAGTAGCAATATTGGTTGCTTTAATTAAGAATTCTCTGATGCTGGGGCTGGTGTCCTGGGGCTGGAATCGTACTGGGCAAGTGTAGAGTCAGAAGGGTACCGCTGGCATGGGCTCTGATGACATATTTCACACACCAACCTAAAACTGTTATTGTGAGTGATAAGATGCATTTCTTCTCATGCTGTACTTGCTGCTTTAGATGTTTCTCTCTTTTACTGTTTACGCCTGTAAATATGTAACCTCTCTACAGATCAGATGTAAATTTGTTTATACTGCTGTTTATCTCTGCTACCTCTCCTTCCTCCCCCAGATGGCATCTATAAATGAAATTATTACTGATTAAATGTTATTATTAAAGATTATTATTGTATTGAGATTATTATAATTATTTAGCAGTTAAGTGCAAGTGCAGTTTGTCATTGAACTAGTCATAATCATCACTGTTATGCTGTGCTGTCTCTGTAGCTGCCTGCTGCAGGAACTTGTTCTTGTTCAGTCAGCTTTGCCCTTACACAACTTGAGGTTTCTTGTTTTGTTAGACAAGCTTTCCCTCTGGAATGTGCTCATTCACTCTGTCTCTGAATTGTAACAGCTACTGTAATTCTGTTGTATCATTTGTTGTAAAACTTGTAACTATGACCTGAAGCCTTTGTAAATGAGCACTTGTGCCCGAAAGGTATTATCTGAATCTTCTAATGAATAAATAACCAAACAAATAAGCATACAAATACTTACGTAAATATTGTATCTTTGTATCATTACCTGGTGAAACAGTGAGAGGGCTTTAAGCCCAAGGATCAATGTGGGGGAATAAGCTCCTCCCACTTCCCCTTCAAAAGCATGCCACTCGCAGCACTTCATGCTTGGAATCTGAAACTCGCCCTCCATCCTCCCCATCGACCTCCTTCTTCTCCGGCACTCTGTCCACCCTTGGGTAGGGCCTCTATTCCGTACAGCTACCCAGCTCATCTACCAAGGGTGGGAATAGAGAACAGCCACATCATAAATCAACATCAAAATACTTACAACTCATCACAAATGTATCACTAAGCACTACATAATTCACCAACATTAAATTTCAAATAAATAAGAGGTTTCTCACAAGCAGGGTTGGCTTTAGTCCTCCACAGTCCCAGCAGTCACTAGGCCCCCTACTCCTACAGGACCCCAGACAGAAGCTTTGCAGGTTACCAGTCTTTCAAAAGTCATGTTTGTTTTAATCTATGTACTTCTTTCCCTGTGTACTGTTGAAACATCACACAAGAGACATCACTGAGCTTGGGAGAACCTTCCAACTAAGCATCATCATCATCTCACAAGAATACTCACCAAGGTACACTCAATGGCCCCCAATGGATAACGCTGCTGGGGGTCCCCAGAAACATAAGGCAGGCTTTGCTCACAAGCACAGATCTGAATGGCAAATGAAATCCCGTCCCTCACAGCTACAATTTCAGGCTGGCACATGAAATCTCCTTGGTGCATTTTAGATTGTTCATAACTTTTTTATTTTCAGCATTTTTGTTCCCAAACCGCCCGAAAGGTACAATTTTGGAACAGGATTGAAACAACCCGAAAGTTTTAGGTTTAAAATCTCAGCCATTTTTTAGTTATTTGTTAGAGAGAAAAACTTTAGAAAACTATTTTTCAGGGATTTTAACAACCTACATGTAAACTGGCAATAAGGGACCCTTAACTGTACCTGGTAGTCATTGCCCCCCGATCCCCATCTGACCAGTACAGAGCAGGATACAAAATGTAATTTAAAACACTTTGCAGTAAGAAAGCACATGTCTATTAATAAAATGTACATAGGGAACAAAAGGCAATAGTAAGTAACACAAAGTGATAGGCAGCCCATAGGCAGAACTACTAATATGCAGTTCTGCAACATAGTTAAAAGGGCAATGGTGTAAACAGGTATGAGCTTCGTAGTCAAGAAATCATCCCGGACTCTCCCTGAAAATGGATTATAAAATCTTCACTAGGGGTTAGACTCGTTCTCAAGAACTGCACACCAGCCTCTACCCCAACAGTGCTGACAGTCAACATATCTATTATCTTTAACAGAAGGGTCTGCAACAGTCTAACATGCCTTTGGAGAAATGACCGCCCCCCAGCACCTCTAATGAGACATGGCACCTGTTGTTCGGTGTGTTGAGGTCTGGTTTGCCTCTGCATTGCGTCATGCTGTCGTGCTGCACCAGATCTGATTTCTATAACTGGTCCTTCACTCCTTGCCATCCAGTCACTGTTGCTTTCCACTGTCTGGTTGCTCGGCCTCTCCACTGCTTTCCGTTGTCAGGTCTCTCCTGCCAGTAGGCCCACCCCTACCTTTTAAAGACACTGCATACACTAACTGTAGGCCAATGTGACCACTAGTTAACTCATTTACTTTTGAGCTGTTTGAGTTTGGAACACGCACAGTCCACCCCGACTACTACTAGTCCCTGCATCTAGCTAACCATCAACAGCCCCTCTGCTCAGGATAATGTACAGTACAACTCAGGCCCTGCACAAAAAAAAAAATTAATTTACAGGAGAACCCAGGAAAACTACCCTGGTTTGCAAAAACAGGCCAAGCCGCTGGAAGTACTAACTCTAAAAGCCTCCTTTCAGATGCTCTGCCCAGCCTCACTTGAAAGGAGTCCACCACCTGCTCTTGCCATGCCTCACCATGACAGTTCAAAGTCAGGAGGAGAGAGAGTGAGCAAAGCATCAGGGCGCCTTTTATTCCCACTATCACCTCACTCTAATGGAGGTCTGGTTGTATCTGGCTGGTCCTGGCTGGCAGGAGGCCAGCCAATCACTGGGAGTCTCAGAATGCAGGCACACAGGTGGGTGTTTACATATAATCAATAGCTGAACTGAAATGTACCAAATTTGGTATGCTATGAGATCCTGCAACAAAGGATGTGCATGAAACTTTTCAGGTCCCTAGGTCCAAAGAGGAGCAAGATACAAGTGGCCAGTGGGTGATTAAATGTGAGGCAGAAAGCCAAGGTGTTTAGTTAACCACAGAAGCCAGTTATTCCATGTATACTCCCCCTAAGTGAATGTTATTATTCAATTCAGTTTATGCCAGCCCAGTGGTGTAGACGGCTGAGGCGCTGTGCCTTACCTCTTACCATGCTGATGACCTAGGGTCAGAGCGACCTCAGACATCTGAGGGTCAGCCGTGGGGAGGAGGACTGAGTGTCCTATGGACTGCTTTCCTCCTCAGGGGAGGGAGAGACGGGATGACTGCTGAGGTACTGGCTCCTAGTGGTGGCCAGGGCCTGGTGCACCCTCAGGGTTCACAGCGTGGGTCAGTGTGGGCTGACATCAAATGTGCAGTGCACAGAAGCATGCGCAGTAGAATCCTTGACATCACTGCATGCCCACACCATGAGGGGTAATCTCAGGGAAAAAATTGAATCCTCCAGTGCGCATGAAGGCCTGCTCTGATGGCACCGCAGCAGATGAACTCAACGTAAGCCCCCTCCAAGCCCGGCCTCCAGGTCTTCTGCAGTGTGCAGGGTAAGTACCCACTGTGAAGCGACCTGGAGAGGGTAAGATCAAGGGGTAGAGCTCAGGACTGTGGCCATTGCAGGGGATGAGAGGGCAAGCTGGATAAGGGGAACCATAGGACCACCCTCCCAGCTGAGGAGGTATAAAGAAATAAGATAAAAAAAATTATTCAATTCAGTTCAATTCAATTTATTTGTAAACCAGGTAAGTACATTAGACCAAAGGTCAGTTTGCAGGCACGACCTAGGTGTTTCATAAAAAATGCAAGTAATCAACTATTACATATAATGTCACACATCACTTACAGTGAACATGTAAAAAAGTGTAAATTATCTAAAAATATACATAATATATATAAAAAAGCAAAAATCATGAAAATTCATTCAAACATGTAGGATAAATGTCATTGTAGAAACAATCATTAACAGTCAATAACATCTGCATACGAACATAGAAACATAGACTTTTACGGCAGATAAGGACCTCTTGGCAGACCTAGTATGCCCATTTCCCTACCTAGAGGATAAGCTGCAGATCCTATTTAACTAACAGCCTATTTCTTCCTACCCCCCACAAAAATTGCCTTATGTCTGTCCCATGCATTCTTGAATTCTCCCACAGTTTTAGACCCCACAACCTCCTCAGGAGGCTGTTCCATGCATCCACCACTCTCTCTGTGAAAAAATACTTCCTCACATTGCCCCTGAGCCATCCCCTCTCTATCTTCAAATTGTGTCCCCTTGTTCTTGCACATCTCTTTTTCTGAAAGATGCTACCCTCTTGGACTTTGTTGATTAAACTAAGGTACTCAAATGTTTCTATCATG
The DNA here is from genome assembly GCA_016271365.2 of Neoceratodus forsteri. Taxonomy (NCBI): domain Eukaryota; kingdom Metazoa; phylum Chordata; order Ceratodontiformes; family Ceratodontidae; genus Neoceratodus; species Neoceratodus forsteri. The sequence goes on along the minus strand of CM028130.1, from coordinate 1,189,612,762 downwards.
TCCCCCCTCTCCCTCCTTTGCTCATGGCTATATACATTAAGCTCCTTTAGTCTCTCCTCGTATGGCTTCTCTTGCAGACCCTGCACCATTTTAGTTGCCCTCCTCTGAACTGCTGCCATCCTGTCTATGTCCTTGTGGAGATGGGGTCTCCAGAACTGGATGCAGTACTCCAGATGGGGTCTCACCAACTGTCTGTACAGGGGGATAACAACTTCCTGTTTTCTGCTGGTGATGCCTCTCCCTATACATCCCAGTATCCCCCAAGCCCTCCCTACCACCTTCTCACATTGCTTGCCAACCTTAAGGTCATCTGATATGACTACCCCCAGGTCCCTTTCCATTCTTGTTGTTGTTACTACCCCCATTGTGTAATCTTCCCCTGGGTTTTTGTTTCCCAGGTGCATTATTTTGCACTTCTTTGCATTGAATCCAAGCTGCCATACTTCTGACCATTCCTCCAACCTTGCCAAGTCCCTTCTCATCCTTTCCATGCCTCCCTGTGTATCAACCCTGTTGCAGATCTTTGTGTCATCTGCAAAGAGGCATACTTTTCCTTCCAGTCCCTCTGCAATGTCACTTATAAAGACATTAAAAAGGACTGAACCCAGTACTGAACCCTGCGGTACCCCACTAGTAACCACTCTTTCTTCAGAGTGGACTCCATTTACAATTACTTTCTGTGTCCTGTTGTCCAGCCAATGTTTTACCAGGCTACCACCCTGGGACCCACCCCAGGCTGGTTAATTTGACTATTAATCTTTTGTGTGGGACTGTGTCAAATGCCTTGTTAAAGTCTAGGTAGGCCATGTCCACAGCCCTTCCTTGGTCTACTACTTTGGTCACCCAGTCAAAGAAATCAATTAGATTCGTCCTGACATGACCATCCGCTTGTGAACCCATGCTGCTTTGGGTCCCAGCCCCACTGGCCTCTACATACTCAACAATTCTTTCCTTCAGAAGTGATTCCATCACTTTCCCTATCACAGAGGTCAAACTGACAGGTCTGTGGTTTCCTGCCTCTGTCTTAGTCCCACTTTTGTAAAGGGGAATCACATCCGCCTTCCTCCAGTCCTCAGGTACCACACCATCCTCCCATGATTTGTTAAAAAGGGTAGTCAGTAGTGTCACTAGTTCTCTGCTTAATTCTTCAGAATTCTGGGGTGAATTCCATCTGGCCCCACTGCTTTGTCCACCTTCAGTTTTAGGAGTTCTTTTAGAACCCTTTCTTCTGTGAAAGGACTGGGATCGACCCCCATACAGAGTGCTTCTGTTAATTGGATTAGGCACCTCTCCCACCTCCTCTTTTGTGAATACTGAATAGAAGTATTCATTCAGTATCCCTGCTTTTTCACTGTCCCTCTCTGCCCACCCACCGTCCATTCTATTCAGCCTCACTATCCCTCCCTTAGTCTTTCTACGCTCCCTGATATACCTATAAAAGGTTTTATCCCCCTTCTAAACTGAGTTGGCTATCTTTTCCTCAGTTTGGACCTTTGCTATTCTGACTACCCTCTCTGCTTCCTTCTGACTTAACTGGTATAGTTCTCTGTCCTGCTCCTTCTGTGTTTCCTTATACTTCCTAAATGCTATCTTTTTCTTCCTAACCTTCACCACCGCCTCTTTTGAGAACCATAATGGCTTTTTCTTTCATTTTCCTTTTTTTTTTAAATATCATCTTTATTTAAATTTTATAATATATTTACATACATGTCATCCAGGTCAGCGTGTATAACTTCATGTAGACATACATTAACAATTTCAGTGCAGGCATAAAATCTCAGGAAAAAAAAAACAAGAACAGGGTCTAAAGTCCAGGTTAAGCACAGTTCCAGGGGGAGGTAGTTCATAGGCAGTTCATCCTGGCCTTCTGGTAAAATGGTGGGTTTTAAGGTCTCCCAAACCCTTGATAGCTTTAGGTTCCTCTTGAAATAAGGAAACCGCAACTCCTCTTAGTTAAACTTCAAGACGCCCAATTCTATGTGTCTTAGGCACATACCCGGGGCACTGTCCCCTCTTACTTGTGCATCAGAGGCATCCTGAGAACACCCTCCCTGGCGGCAGACCAAGGGCCCCCAAGTCAACAAACCAACCATCCTCTCCTCCCCTGGAGGGAGGGGTGAGAGGGAAGGGGTCCTCCACCCGCCACAACACCTCCACTCACGGCACAAAGGTAGGATCCTTTAACATGTAGTATATCTGCCCACCTATCCCACCTGGTGGTGAACTTTCCTTCTTGGTTATTTAAGCTGTGTGTTATTTTCTCCATAGTGTAGATTTGTCTAGTAATATTCCACCACTCTTGTATCGTGGGTATCTTAGGTGTCAGCCACTGTTTCGTGATGGATTTCTTTGCTGCCGCAAGTAGAATAAGAAGTAAATAGCTAGTAATTGGACCATGCAGGTTTTGGGGTAACACAGAGAACAGAAACACCTCCGCTGTCAATTGGAAGTGGGGGTCAAATATCTCCTGAAAGTGGGCTTGCAGGAGCATAAGGTAAGGCCTCAGAAGTGGACATTCCCACATTATGTGGGTGTGATTTGCCCTCATGTTGCCACAGAGGCGCCAACAAGTGGCTCTGGCTTAAAATGACTCATGTTGATCAGGGTTCTAAAGTATCGAAATAGGCATTTCCATGTGAATTCTCTCCACACGTGGGAGCTGGTCACTCTGGCTGAGTATCTCCAAGCTTGTTGCCAATCCTCGGGTGTTATTGGATAGCCAGATTCTTGGCTCCACTGCAGATGAATGCTATCTGTGCATGTAAGGTTCTGTTCTTTCAGGGCTTGATAGTACAACGAGATCAGATGATCTTGTTTTAATGTTTTATTAAGGACAATCTGGCTCTGTATTAATGGTGGGAGCCGTTCCCGTTCTCAGAGCATATGGAGTAGGTGGTTCACATAGTGTCTGAGTTGCAAGTACCTATAGAAGTCCCTGTTTGGTAGATTATACTTCCTTTGAATTTCTGCGTAAGCCCACATTGTGCCCTGGGTCACTATTTGTCCCAAATATCTCAATTCTTTCCTCTCCCATTGCCAGAAACTGCAGTCTAGGTTGTTTGGGGGAAAATTACTCAGGCTAGAAATCGGGCAAATAAGCAGTAGGAAAGGAGTCAATTGATGGTTCCGTTTTATGCTCTGCCAGTCTCTCATAGAGGCCGTAAGCCATGGATTTGCAAGCTTATATAGGGTCCCATCTTCCCTGTGCTGGTACAGGGTTTTATGAAAAGTGTAATCATCCATCAGCGCTCGTTCAATGTCCAACCAGTGTGGGCTATTTGTTTTGGTTTGTCTAGACATCAAATACGTCATAGTTACCGCTTGCTGGTAGAGTCTCAGGTCCGGGAGACCCATACCCCCCCACCATCCCGGGGCAGAGTGAGAATTTTTAGGTATACCCGGGGCTTTTTGTTGGCCCAAATAAAGTTAGTAATGTAGCGGTTTATTTCCTTAAAAATTGTTAAGGGAAGGTGAATGGGAATATTTTGGAACAGGTATAATGCTCTCGGGAGGGAAACCATTCTAATTAGTTCAATCCTCCGTGCCAACCCCAGAAGAAGAGTCGCCCATGAGGTTAGATCCGCTTTAAGTTGTACTACAAAGAGGGCATAGTTATGTTTGTAAAATTCCAGGGGAGATTTAGGAATATGTATTCCCTAGTATCTTATTTTCCCCAGGTCCCATCTTCCTGGGATGTCTGTCCGGACTTTTTGTGTAGGGGAGTAATGAAAGGTGAGCATCTCTGTTTTAGTAAGGTTCAACTTGTGCCCTGACACCAAACCAAAGGAATCTAATATTTGCTTAACTACAGGGAGAGATTGTTCGGGATTTCGCGGGTACAGCAGAACATCATCCGCGTAGAGGGCTATCCGGTGCTCACTATCTCCCAGTTCCACCCCTTCTATTTCCCGCGCCTCCCTAATCTTCTGGGCCAATGGTTCAATAAAGGCCGTGAACAAAAGAGGAGAGAAGGGGCATCCTTGCCTTGTCCCTCTGTATAGGGGAAAGTAGGTTGAGTGGTGTCCATTCACCTTAACACACGCCTGTGGGGAGGCATAAATATTTTGGAGGACAGTTATTAAGGCAGAAGGGAAACCAAACTTGTGTAAGGTTGCATAAAGGAATGACCATGCCACCCTGTCAAACGCCTTTTCAGCATCTAGGCTGACAAGCACGGATGGCTCCCCTCTGGAATGCATCTGATGCACAACATGAAGGGTCCGCCTGATACTGTCGGTGGTGGTGCGGGACCAGACAAATCCGGTTTGGTCTTTGTGAATTAGCAGGGGGACCACCTGATCCACCCGATGGGTTAAGATTGCCATAAATAGCTTATAGTCTTGATTAAGTACCGATATGGGCCTGTAAGAGGTATATAATTGTGGGTTCTTGTCTGGCTTGGGGATTACAGATATTGTGGTGTAAGACCAACATGGGGGGGACCTCCCTCCATTACTGCATTAAATACATTAGGAAGGTTAGGAAGAATATGGGCCCTTACCGCCTTGTAGAACTCCGCCCCATACCCGTCTGGCCCAGGTGACTTCTGTGCCTTGGCATTCACGATGGCAGTTAACAATTCCATCTCTGTTATTGGGGAGGTTAGGGCTTAGTTTTGATCTTCTGTCAATCACGGTAGGGTGATTGATTACAGGAATTCCGCTATTTGTTGTGGGGACGCAGTGCTTTCTGGGGTGTATAGGGTCTTGTAGTATCTGGTAAAGGCTTCCGCAATTTCATGCGTCTTAGTGAGACATCGACCTCCCGTGGGGTGGCACACCGATAGAATTGTGGCCACTTTTTTTTGTTTCCTAATTTGGTATGCCAGTAACCGGGTAGCTCTGGGACCCACCTCGTAGAATTTCTGGCGTAGGAAGGTTATGGCTATCTCCATTTGCTGTTGAATTAACTGGTCCAGCTCAAACTTAGTTTGTCGCAACTGGGGGAGCACTGATGTATCCCCCTGATTGTGTGCCATTTGTAAGAAGTGAAGGGTATCCTCCAACCTAAGTTTTTGCATTTTACGCTGTCTTTCCCGTTCGACGGTATATTTTATTATATGTCCCCTGAGCACGGCCTTAATCGTATCCCAATACATAGCAGGTGTAGAATCCATAACCGGGTTATCAGCTTTTATCTCCTGAACTTTCTCTACAAGAAACTCGCAAAACTTCTTATAGTGTAGGTAATATGGATTAAGCCTCCAGAGTGTCCACTTGGGCTGCATCTCAAAGTCCCACGTGGAGATCTGAGGGGCATGGTCCGATACCGAGATGTCCCCAATTTGAATGTCATGTAGTGAACCTAAGTTCTCCACCTGTGTGTATACCTGATCAATGCGGGAGTAGGTCTGGTGAACCGTGGAATAATAAGTGTAATTCCTCGAATGGGGATGGAGCTTCCTCTAGGCATCACACCATCCCGCTTCGTTTACAAATTTCTTGAAGAATCTTTGGGTTGCTGACTGTCTCAGGGGCCTGGTGTTAGTGGAGTCCAGGTTAGGGTCCATGATAAGGTTAAGGTTGCCCGCCATCATGAGTATCCCCTTTGTTTTTTGTACAATTTTATCCAATAAAGGTTTAAGGTGGGTCACCAGGGTTCCCGGGGGGAAATATACATTGACCAAGGTTACAGGTTTGTCATTTAATGTACCCTGCACCAGCACCATGCGGCCCTCCTGGTCAGTCCAGGTAAACTTGGCTTTAAACGGGGTACTCGGGGAGATTATTATGGCCACTCCTCTATGCATCCCCATCTTGGCGGAGGAGTAAAAGACCTGTCCTCTGCTTAATTTGGCCAGTTTTGTGTGCTTGGCTGCATTCATATGCATTTCCTGCAAGTATGTCAGGTCCGCTTTGGATCGCCTGATAAAGGCTAGAGTTCTAGACTGCTTAATAGGTGACGCCAGTCCATTAATGTTTAGAGAGAGTAATTTCACCTTCGCAGTACCCATGTCGTTATTCGCAACTTCCTCTCTTGGTCAACCCTCCCTCCCCCAAATGGGGTCCCTGGTCTGCCGCCCCTGGAGCATACCCTCACCGAACACATTTGCTTGAGTCTGGTGACTATAACATCACAACATTCAGTACACAACAGTACATAACTACCATAGAACACAGTAAAAAACTTAACATCACACTTAAACATTACAATACTCATAACTTACTAACTAGTATTTCCACGAATCAGGAAATCCTGACCCTGTGGTAAGGAAAACCTTACCGATTGCCCAGAGTCCCTGGGCTTTAGCACTGTGCTACGCGGGAAAGGATGAAGAGGATAGGTGACGAACATAGGCCGCACCCATGATCCTCTGAGATCCCAGCTGCAACTTATGGGGAGAAATATTATTCTAAGTAGACATTTTCCCACCTCTGGTCCCATAACAGGGTATGGCCAGGGCCCAGTGGGGAGAAAGGGATAGGCAAGGGGCTAAAAATCTGCCCCAATGCACATAGGCCCAAGTCAAGCATGATGAATCATCCATCCGCTCAGCCCCTCATATTCAGCTGAAGGAAACCGATGAGCTCACACGCCACTCATCTGCAACCAACTGCATACAGTCAAGCTCCGGGGTCCGGTGAAAATTCTGACCCCATTCAGGTGGTCAGCCTTATGTCCCTGGTTTATTAAGAAGCTGCTGGTCTGGTGGGGTCAGTTGGCGCTGTTGTCTCCTATATACTCCCAGGAGAATCCCCCCTCCCGGCCCCCTCTAGGAGAGAAGCCGGGCATAGCAGGAGGGAAACCCCCTCCGCTTCACGGAGATTGATAAACCTCAGGGCCAGCTTCGTATTCCCCCCCACCCAGGCCGGCGGGACCCCTCTCCATGCCCAGCCTCAGCAGGCTAGGCCCCCATCTGTCTGTCCAATTCCTTAGGGGGGAGGGGTTATCCCGTCCCATACTTCACCAACAGACATTAGCTGCAGGCCTCCAGTGGCCAAGTCACCTGGGCTCGGTCAGTCTCTTCATTGCTCTTGCCTCTCAGGCATTTCCATACCCTTGCTTTATTAGGACACAGCTCATACCCCCCAGAGCTGGAATGCAAGGAACCCCCCGCAGGTGCCCAAGGCAAGGACTCCCCCATACACCCTCCGCCCCCCCAGCGGACAGCCCCTGGTAAGAAGGTGGGGCGAGGGGGGCGGACAGAGGAGGCGCCCCAATCTCCCCTCCTGGCAATATCAAGCATATTCTATCTTTCCCCAGTCCCTCCGCCCCCACCCCACCCTCCCCTGCCCCTCCCAACCATAGTGTCATCCAGCCAGTTCTTACGCCACTTAGTTATCTGTCAGTCCCAGTGACTGGTCCACGCCTATATGGGCCCTAAGATCACAGTCATGTGGTTGGTTATTATGTTTCACCCCATTCTCATCTCTCTTTACATCCCCATCTTATCCCTTATCATTCCTCCCTCCCTTCCACTTATGCACCCTCCCCTTGGTAGCTGCTGGGTTGGGGTTATAGCTGGCCGCAGCCTCCTACCATTCAACCCAAGCAGGACACACCTCTCCCTCAATCCAGCCAGGGCAGCCCGCACACCCCGACCAACTACCTCCACCCCCCAGCAAGCCTCCCCACCCCTGCCCTTGCTTCCCCTCTTCCCTGCAATTTCAGCCTCTCAATCTCGTCTACTCCCCGGAACCAGGGTTGGAAGTATACCTTCCTCCATGCCTCGCATTCAGTACCGTTTGGCATACCTAAGCTCGAGACACCATAACCCTCCGAACTATCTACTGCATCTCTCACCGCCCTCTGACCCCCTGATCCCCCATGGCAGGAAACCCTTACCCTCCCAGAAAACATCACCCTCCCTCTGCCCCCGCCTCGCCCCTCACCCCCAAGCCTCCTCCATACAGACTCCCACCCAGTCCTCTAACACCAACCATTCCACCCCTTCTACCCTTCAAGCAGCCAGTGTCAATCAGAGCTTCTCCCCTCCCTCTGAACCCCCCCAAAGACTAGGGTAAGATTCTACATTGCTTCTACACTGCCATCAGTAGGCCATCCCTCCTTAGTCTTTATAGCAAAGCATTTAAGGATACTTGCTGTCCCCTCATGTTTCTGTAGTGGTCTCTGACAGCTGTTGCTCCTCCGAGTTTTCTTGGGATGCCTTCAACACCCCGACAATCCTCTGAAGGGCCTCCGCACCCCGCCTGCATCTTGCATCTTTCTGCCCACTGTTCCACATCTTCTGGGCAATTTTGGAGCCTACAGAAGGCTCTCAGCGCACCACAGCCTGTGGTGTATCCATGTTTCTCCTTTTGAGCTCGGCGATCATCCCCTCCACAGATTCGAAAGCACGCGCTCCGTCCCGGAACAGAACCGTCATCTTGGCGGGGTAGGGAGTGCGGAACCTGATACCTGCTGCCTTCAATGTCTTCATCACGGGGGCATAAGCTCGTCTTCATGCCATTATCTCGGGGGCATAATCATTATCGAAGAAGAGACGTTGGGATTCGTAGAGGACTCTCCGCTTCCTCCAGGCCACTCACAGGACAGTCTCTTTTTCCTGGAACCTCAGAAACTTCATCAAGATGGTGCGTGGACGAGAGCCTGGTGGTAGCCTAGGCCCTAAGGTACAGTGCGCCCACTCCAGCTCTAACGTAATATCTTCCAGTAAGGGAAGCAGCTCTTTTAGGATCTTTTGCAAAAAGAGGATCATGTCTGCCCCTTCGGACCCCTCCGGGATCCCGGACAGCCTTACATTGTTTCTCCAGCTGCGACTTTTTGCGTCTTCGGCCCGAGCCCTCAGCACCTTGACTTCACTGTGGAGCTGTGCTATGGCACGCTCCGCATCAACCAGCCTGCCCTCCATCCCTGTAATACGGGCCTCACTGTTCTCCTGGCGCTGCTTCAGCTTCCCCAAGTCTGTTCGCAGGGCAGTTGCCATTGATAGCATTTCTCTGCGGAAATCCCTTATTTCTGCCAGCATCTGGGCCATTTGTTTTTGTAAAATGATATGGGATGCCTGCTCGGACACTACGGTGCTCCGCTGTGAGGAGATCGAGGCCCGCGAGTCCTCACTCTCCGACCCCTCATCCTGTGACTTTTCCTCATTCTGGTGGGCCAGGATCGAGTATTTGTTTTCCCCTTTCTTCTTTGGCATTTTATGCTTGCCCTCCAAGCTCAACGGTAGATGGATGGCAATGGATATGCTTCTTTGGAAGGGTTAATTTGGGATCGTTCGGGGAGCCACAAGTTCTAGGCTGCCATTCTCTCCATGATGTCACCGGAAGTCCCTTTTTCTTTCATTTTGATTTGTTTATTTGCTTCACACAAAGGCTTGTTGCCTCTGTGATGGCAGTTTTACTATTTACCCATTGTTGCTCCACCCCTCCTTCTAGCCTGTTTGCTAGTGCTTTTCTGAGGCACTCTCCCATCTTGCCAAAGTCAGCCCTCCTGAAGTCCAGAACCCTCACTTTTGTATGGCTTGACTCTGTAGCTTAGTTTATCGTGAACCGCACTGTTTGGTGGTCACTTGTTCCCAAATGGCTACCCACTTCTAGATCTGAGATCCTCTCACTGTCCCCATTTGAGAGTATGAGGTCTAAGATTGCTCCCTCATGAGTAGGTTCCAAAACTAGCTGTCTGAGGCATGCCACCTGAAAGGGCATCGAGAATGGCCCTGCTTTTGGATGTGGCTGCAGCAAAGGTGCTCCAGTTGACATCCGCATATTAAGGTCCCCATCAACAGTATCGCCCTTTCTCTGCCGGGCCCTAAGTATGCCTCTATCATATCCTTGTCCATTCCCTCCACCTGACATGGGGGTCTGTATACAACCCCTGTGTGGATTGTGGTGCCATTTCCAGTCTCTAAAGTGACCCACAGTGCCTCCTCTCCTCTCTGTTTACTCTTTTGTTCAGTTGCTTTTATCCCTTCCCTTACATAGAGAGCTACTCTGCCCCCTCTTCTCCCCTCCCTGTCTCTCCTGTAGGTTGTGCACCCTGGTATGTTAACTCCCAGTCATGGTTCTCTGTGTACCATGTTTCTGTGACTGCTATGATATCCAGGCATCCCTCTTCCATCAAGGCCACCAATTCAGGGAGCTTGTTGCCCAGACTATGGGCGTTGGTACTCATTACCCTCCATTTCTTGATGGCCTTACCCCTCCTTTTTGCCCCACCCCTGTCCTTATTGCATTTGTCACTTTCTTCATTTACCCCTGCGCTTCTCCCTATTGACATCTCTTTGTTGGTGTCTACCTCACTTAGTACCCTGATTTGTTTGGGGGTTTAGGATTTCCCTGCTCCTCTCCAGTACCTCCCCTCTTGGCTAGTTTAAATGCTTGCCAATGAAGCATTTAAACCTATTTCTTAGGATCCTGGTACCCCTCCTGGACAGATGCAGACCATCACGTCAGTATAGGCCTGCATCCCTCCAGGTGGACCCTCAGTCCCCAATAAAGCCAAATCCCTGAGCTCTGCACCAGTTTTTGAACCACTGATTATATCCCATGGTGTGAAGAACCCTAGCCTCACCCATGTCATAGACAGGCAGCACCTCCGAGAAGGTTACCGTGCGTGCTATTTGTCTAAGGCCCCTCCACATCTCCACAAATGCTTCTTGCACTGCTCTGATCCCTTTCTTAGCTAGGTCATTTGTCCCTAGGTGGACAATGACATCCAGCTCCCTCCTTTGTGCAGCTGCTCCTGCGATCCTGAGGCTTTGCTTCCTGTCCCTCCAAGCCATAGTGCCATGCAGGCACCTTACCTCCCTCTCCCCTTCCTCCCCCAGTTCTACCTTCCTAACAATGGAGTCCCCCACCAGGAGTTGTTTCCTTCCCCTGTGGGTCCCATGCCACCCTCCTGTGGGTCTCCTTTGTGGAGGTTCCCAGCATCCTCCTTGGTCTCCACTGTGGGTGCCTCCATAGAGGAACCACACTTTTCCAGAATGGCATAGAAATTATGGAGAGGTACAGCTGGAGGGATGTGCCTCTGTTCCACCACCCTGACCCTCCCTGAGCCCACTGTGGTCCAACTGCTCCTCTTTCTTGGCAACCTCTGAGGCAATGGCAGTGACCCTGGTGGTCCCTGGGTGGGAGAGGAGGTCCCATAAATCCTGGCCAACTCAGCCTGGAGATGAGCAACCTCCTCCCTCATCCCAGAGAGGTGCCTGCAGATGGGACAACATTGCATCCTCCAGAACGTCTCCCAGAAGACTGCTGCGCCACAGCCACTGCATTGCACCACTCCCATCATGTCTTATTTCTGGTCCCCTAATTGTTGTTTGGAATAGTTACTTTTTCCTCTGTTTGTTTATTTCTTTGGTTTTTTTTTCTGTCCCTACTTACGTACTGCCTCTGTGCTCTTTTAGCTCCTGATCTTCCTGTTCTGAGACAAGAAGTTCCTATATTTCTCAGTAGTCTCCTTACTTGCTCAGAGTCAGACCTCCAGCAGCTGGGGGCGACGAAGGGCTACTCTTGCCCTTTTAGGATAGTGAGTCTTTGGTGGCTCTGTGATCACTCACTCCCTGCTCCCAAACAGGAAGTTCCTGTTGTCAGTTAAATCATGTGCCTATAAAAGTAGAACTGCCTTTGGGTAGGGGGGTGGAGGGAAGGAGGGCAATATAGTCCCAGTAGAGAAGTTTAGTTATACCAGCAGGTCCTTCCTCCTGGTGTTCTGCTTGTTCTCTGGCAGAAGCTATCTAGGGCAGTGTTTAAATCTGGTTTTAACCTGGCTCCTTCTAGCTAAGCCACTCCCCCTACTTTGCAAATCTTTCTACACTTAGTTAATTTCACAGATAATTCCTTTCAGCCACCTGTGATAAGCACCTAGATAACTACACAGATAACACAGATAACAGATAACAATTCACTTCAACTAACTCTGACAAACACAAACTTTTTTTTTTACCCTAAATTGAAGGTTCCAGTACAAGAGTTCTAGCTCTTGGTCCCAGTAGAGAAGTTTTGTTATACCAGCAGGTCCTTCCTCCTGGTGCTCTGTTTGTTCTCCCTCTCTGGTTCTCTGGTCTCTCATGAGTGACAAGTGGCTTAGCAACTTGTTTCTAAAAATTTGTAGAGATGGGGCTAATCTAATCTCTTTTGGAAAATCATTCCATTTTTTAATGGCATAGTAAGAAAAAGGCTTTTTGTCCCACTGTTGTTTTACATAAATATGAGTAGGAATTTAGAACCTAGGATTTAGAAAGTTCTGTGGCAGTTAAAGCAGAACATGCCTTTTTTCTAGCTTTTTTCCACAGACTACATGGATAACCTATGTGGGAGCACCTGAAATGTGGATAGCCTACTGTGGGCATGTCCAGAATGTGGATAACCTACTGTAGGAGTGCCTAAAATGGGATTATAGTAGATTGTGGTATATCAAATGACAGTTTGTCTGTGTTCTGATTGGTTGACAAGAGATATTGGTCTTTATAGAATAAATGATGGGGAAGTGTGAGTTACAAAGTGTTAATTCAATCCTGAGGTTTATGCAACATAATAATTCATGAGGCCAAAGGCTCAGTAAATTCTGATGTCCATAAACCCCAAAACTGAATTGTCACGTTGTCACTTATTAACACAACAGATGTTGATGAAAATAGTCCCAAACGATTATTCCGAATGCAGTCTTCTGCTAGCATTGTGTCATGTTACACAATTATTTCTGGGGAAATTGTTAAATCAATAGGCGTTCACACTCAATCACTACTGGAGTGCATCCTCTGTAACTGGGAAGTATATCAGGGTATTTTCATTTATTTGTTTAAACTTTGGTGACTGGGAAAGACACATTCCAGGTGCAACCTGGGGAAAGCAACTTGACAAGTACAAACGGGGAGAGCACAGTCACAACATTATTTCAAAGTCAAAAGCAAAAATAAGGAACAAAAAATAGAGGCAATGTCATGCATCAATACACACCACAATCATTGAGTTCAAGCAGGGTAAGCAAAGCTGCATTATGTGTCAGGAGGATGGGAACAGAAGATTAGATAAGGGGGCGGATGCTGGGAGGGGGCAGCACAGGAACCAGGGGGAAGATAGTGCATCAAAGCAGACACTTAAGAGCTGAAAGCAAAGGGGAGTGGTGAGTGGTGAGGGGGAGCTGATTCCGGAGGAAGGGGAGACGGTAGGAAAAGGCTGATAGAACAGAAGTTGAGTAGGAGCCAGGCAGGGAGAATGAGCGAGTCCCTGGAGTGCAGAGGGTAGGAGAAAGGGCAGCAGGAAAAAGGAGGGAGGAGGGATGGGGGGAGTGTCCCAACCCAGTATTTTGCAATGAAACTCAGGCAGTGGGTCAGCCTTTGATGGGGTAGGGGGAGAAACAGGGAAGAAAAAAGAGCGCAATGATTCATGATGGGGGGAGATAGAAGTGAAGCAACAGTAGATAAAATGGGCACAGGGACGAGGTTATCCTTGCACTGTGCTCATACCCAAGGGCTCTGACTTCATCAGGCAGGAAGTGGGGACATTCTCAGACTCCCGTCCCTTTTGGGTGGTGTTAAGCAATGTCAGGTCAATTAAGAATAAGACCGCAGTGGTTGTCGATCTTGTTGCTTCTGTTGACTTGGCTTGCATCACTGAGATCTGGCTGGATGATAATGTGGGCCCTATTTTGGAGTCTGCAGTTCCGTCTGGGTTCTCGGTGATTCACTGCCCGAGAGTGGACCGTAGGGGTGGGGGGGGGTTGCTGTCTGTTTTAGACAGGAACTGTATCTCAGGGAGGTGCCAGTTGGGAGGCACCAACTCCTTTGAGTGTATTGTGGGTGCAGGTGCAGGCTACTGGACCCTTCTCATTTATCATCCACCAGGTGATGAGAGGGAGTTCCTGATGGAGGTTGCGGACTTCATCACCAAGATGGTATTGGAGTCCCCCAGATTGTTGATTCTGGGGGATTTCAATGCCTTTTCAACAATGAACCCTCACCATTTGGACAAAGCCTCCTCCAATTGATGGATTTATTGGGCCTGACATGGATTATTACCACTGCAACTCACGAGAAGGGGCACTCATTGGATTTGGTGTTCCACCTGAGGATGGAGCTCTCCGACGTGGAGCCAGTCAGTTGGTCTGATCATCACGCCCTGAGAGTCAGTTTTGCAGCCCCCCGAAATAGGCCTGCCCTAAAGGAGTTAGTGCAGTTCTGTCCTTTGAGAGGAGTTACCTCAGAAGGCCTAATGATGGTGCTTGACTTCTTGGGATTTCCAAAGGATAGCACTGATTATGGGCCCTTGGGGTTGGCCCATAATATGGCTGTTATGGGGCCTTGGATATCATTGCTCCAACTCATGTTCGCCCCCTTACTCTTTGCCTGAGTGCCCCCCTGGTTTAATGGGGAAATCAGTGAGCTGAAGAGGCAAGGGTGAAGATTGGAGAGACACTGGCGGAAAACTCGCATGGAGGTGGATAAACTTAGATTGCTGGATCATTATAAGATCTACCAATCAGCTATTTCCCATAAGAATGCAGAGTTCCTGTCCAGTGAAATTGCTACAGCGAAGAATGGGCCAGCCCAGCTATTCTGGACTGTGGGCAGACTGTGCATTCCAGCCTGTCTTCATCCCAATCGAGCACTGTCAAAAGTATAGTGTGAGGAGTTTGTGCAGTTTTTCACTGATAAGGTGTCCACCATCAGGGATGAGATCAACCAGTGCCTCCTACTGGACCTTACACTAATCAATCGGGTGGTACTAATGCCCAGTTGACTCGGTTCACCTTTAGCCATCCGGCAGTCATGGATATAGTGAGGATTATCCAGACTTTGCGGCCAGCCCACTATAGTTTGGATCTGGGCTCTACACGCCTGCTAGTGGGGTGTGTAGAGGTTATCGGCTCGGTCCTTGCTGGGATAGTAGTGGTTTCATTGGAGAGATGGATGTTGCCAGATCCCTTAAAGAAGGCGGCAGTACACCCCCTTTTAAAAGAACCCTTCCTTGATCCCAACTGCCCAGCAAACTACAGACCAGTCTCGAACTTACCCTTTATAGGGAAAGTTATTGAGAAGGTGGTCACCTTGCAGCTGGAGGACCATTTAACCAACCACAATATCTATGACCCTGTCCAGTCTGGCTTCAGGAAAAGGCACAGCACCGAGACAGCCCTGGTGCGGGTACTAAATGACCTTCTGATGGCGAGAGATCAGAGAACCCATTCCATCTTGGTTCTCTTTGGTCTCTCAACAGCATTTGACACTGTGGATCATGGGGTGCTGCTCGAATGCCTGTGGTTCTTCTGTGGACTGAGGGGGGAGGTTCTCAGTTGGTTTCAATCTTTCCTCGAGGGCAGATCCCGGAGAGTGGTGTCGGGGATTTACTCCTTGGCCCCTCACTGGCTGCCCTGCGGGGTTCCACGGGGTTTGGTGCTGCCCCCCCATGTTATTTGTGGTGTATATGCTCCCATTAGGGGACATTACAAGATGGTACGGGTTGAGTTTTCATTGCTATGCTAATGATTCTTAACTCTACATGTCTTTTGTGCCTGAACAGGAGTTAGACTCTGTCATGGTGTTTAATAACTGTCTACTGGAGATAAAGAACTGAATGAGTGCTAGTTGGCTCCCGTTGAACTCTAGTAAAACAAAGGTATTGGTGGTGGACCCTGGTTATAGGATGACAGGGGCATGGGTGAGGAAACCCTCAGGTTTATATCTTGGGGGGACCCCACTTATTGCCTGAGGCCAGGTGTGTAAACTGGGTGTGGTATTTGATGAAGACCTGACCCTGAGGGCGCAGGATTCGGCTGTAGTCAAATCCTCCTTTTACCATCTAAGGAATATAGTCAGGGTGAAACACCTGGCCCCGCCTGAAGATCTTCCTACCTTGGTCCACACCTTTGTCACCAGTCATTTTGATTTCTGCAACGCCCTCTACCTAGGGCTTCTGGGGATGGATATCTGCCACTTGCAGTTAGTGCAGGACGTGATGGCCAAGTTGTTGACTGGAATCCCTAGATCCAGTCATATAACACCTGTGCTGCGTGAACTGCATTGGCTACCAATACAGTGGCAGATCACCTTCAAGGCCGCACTACTGACCTATAAGTCCCTACACGAGCAGGGACCTCACTACCTGAAAGAACTCCTGTACTATTACTGTACCCCTCTCACTCCGATCCTCTGGTGAGGGACTGCTAGAGATTCCCAGGGTATCCCTGAAAACATTGGGAGGAAGATCTTTTGCCTTTATGGCACCTAAACTGTGGAAATCTCTACCTCGCCAGATATGGGAAAGCCTGACCATGGAAGGATTTAAAAAATCCTTGAAAACTTACCTGTTTAACTAGGCATTTGCAGGAACTCATTGAGTGATTGCTATTGTTTTATCTGTTTTTATATATAATGCTGTGATATTGTTGTAATGTATATTGTAAGGTGCCCTGAGCTTTGGAAGGGCGCCTCATACAAATAAAGTGTTACTTTACTTACTTTAGGAGAGCATCAAGCTTGGATAGGGAAATGATGGGGGCAGTACCGTAGACTACGTCGGTGTAGTCAAATATTGGAAGAATCATTTTTTTGACTAGCTCATGACAGATATGGAGGAGGAGGCTGTCTTTGTTATGGTACAAAATGCCTTATTTAGGTCAGAGTTTAGAGATAATGACAGCAACGTGGGAAGAGAATTCGAGACTGGGGTCTAGCCAGACCCCAAGGTATTTAAAAGCTGTGACAACTGCATGTATGGGGTCGTCTGGTGTGCAAAACACAGGGAAGGTCTGAAGTTTGTCCAGCTTTTGCCTTGTACTGAAAGTAATTGAGACAGTTTTCTTGATATGTGGAGAGCTCACTGGTAGCACACATCCATCTGCAGTATATAAGAAAGAAATAAGACACAACAGGGTGTGGGTTGTTGATTGATAAGAGCATACCCCCAGGTGTGTTGTTAGGGACGAGGCGCTTGCGCTGAGTGACTTCAGCGGCTGGGTAGTGTTCTTATTAATCAACAACCCACACCCTGAAGTGTCTTATCGCTCTTTTAAAATGGGTAACAACTATTTCTAAAACAATTAAACAAAACACTGAACACATTATTAAATATTTAATAACAGTATGTTATTTTATTTAAATATGGTGAAAAAACAGTCCCCAGACTTGAGTAGAGGAGTGGCAAGATTGATTGAATAGCAACTCATTGAAAAATGCTAAACCAGTGAGTTGGAGGGACAGCAGTGAATTATTCGAGCAGTTTGGATCTGCCTCTGCCTATGTAACTGTGTTTTCCCACCTTTCTCTTTGTTTATAAAGTATTACTGTATTGCCTACTTTCTTCTTCCTGTTTTTTTTTTTCTTTCTGTTTTTTCCCTTATTCAAGACATAGAATGTTTATCATGGAATGTTTACCATGGAATACAGGGATTCAAAATAGTGCACAGTTCCTCTGGTAGAATGGTACTCTCCTAACATACTATATACACACAGACAACAAAGGCCTGTTTTAGAGCCAGTGACTCAATTATCTCACTGTCAGGGCAAGCAGAAGAGATTTCCCTGATGAGCAGGTAAAGACAGAAGGGGGATTTTTCACTGTTAGTAAAGAAACAGTTATAATGAAAACTACAAACAATGCTTAATGTTTCTAATTTGTTTATGTGTAAGGAGACTGTGGTGATCAGGGAAACATTTAATTAATTTGTTTTATTTTTTATATAAGGTAGTTTTATTTTAGGGCCCAGTTGAAGGTTTTTACAATGTAAAGGTAGCAGCCATGTTTGTGATGGAAGATCAGTTTTGGTTGCAGTGGGACTGATGGAAGATAGTTCTGGTTGTAGAAGGACTGCTTTGCTCATTGTGTGATGTGGTTTAGGACCAGGATGACTGTGTATATATAGAGCTTTAATATACAGACAGCTGATGTCTCTTAGCCAATGAGATTTCTAGATTTTTTCTTGCCATTTTATAAAGTCAAGAAAGTACCACTGCTCTGCATGCTGCTGGATGGCTTCAAGGGCAGTTCCAGGAATTAATTCATAGGAATCATAGGAATCATATGAATGACACTGAGCTAATGGACTTGCATCCTATGTGCTCGCCTACTAAATTTCTAAACTCTAATTTTGTTCATGTATGCATCCCATCTAGATTTAGAAACTACGGTTGTTTGGCTAGCCACAATCTTGCAATGGTAGCCCATTCCAATCATATACAACTCTTTGATTGAACCACCACGAACTACACACTTTCTTTCTGTGTGGTGCTGTTAACTGCATGGGATGGGACCTAGTACTATATGTATGTAACCCCTTGTTACCCGGGGTTACTAGAATCCCAGTAAGACCTAGTGGTAGGCAGGGAAGGCAGCCTGTGAAACTCCAGTTAAATGGGTTTCACACTGTCTCACTCTGTTCTCAGTCTCAGCTGAGACTGAGGGATGACATCACCAATAGAACTTTCACAGCTGCATAAGCCACATTGGAATCTGCAGCAGAGGAGTTAGATAGAACGTTGGGAGTTTTCAAAGGGAAGTGTCTAGGTTCAGTTTGCCTTCAAGTAAGAAGAGTCAGTGTCCAGTTTGTCTTGAGCAAGTAAGGTGTGCTCAAGTGGTGGAGACCACTGTTCGGGTCTCAGTGCCCCCTCCCTCCGGGGGGGGTGTAAAGATCCCCATGCAGATTCCTGGGGCAATCCCCTTAATTCTGCCAAGAGGAAGAAAGCTGCCTGTTCAGTTCAGCCTTTGCTTTGGAAAGTTGGAAGATTTGTGATTCACCTGTGGGGCACCTGCAACTAAAGGGTGAGTGTCTGCTCTGACAAAAAGGGCAAAATGTTTTCTTCACCCTGGGACATGTGTGGGAATCTAGGAATTGAGCTACATTTTGGGAAGCCTATAGGACTAGGCCAAACAAGTGGAGTAGTGTCAAATGTTAGAATGCTGTGTGATTCAAGTAATATGTAGAGGAGTTGCGCCGGTTCATCTACCCTTTAATCTACATTCAGAAGTTTCAGTTTTCCAGAGAAATGGCCGGGTATGGGCTGTGGGAGCTGGAGGTGGGCAACCCCCCGGTCTTTAGTAACCAGGTCCACCTCTACAGATTTCTGCTCTGGTTGCTACTTTGCCTCATGCACTTGGCCAGTGATGGGGGAAGTACCCAGATGTGGGGTTGCAAAAGGGAAAATCTCTCTTGGAGTTGCAGACTATAAGTGGTATGGGGAGCCACAACAAGTGTAAAGAAGAATTCTCTTTTTGAGATGGGGAGTCATAACAAGTAAGGAAGGAATCTCTCTAGGAGTCGCAGACTCTAAGTGGTGTGGGGAGCCACAAGTGTAAAGAAGAATTCTTTGTGAGATGGGAGTCATAACAAGTAAGGAAGAAATCTCTCAGGAGTCACAGACTCTAAGTGGTGTGGGGAGCCACGACAGGATAATTGGTTCATTCTTCCAATGGACCGTGAATCAAGTGGCCAGCGGGGGAGCCGGGCCAGTCGGGCTGTGTACCCAAAGTGCATGCAAGTCCGGGCTGAGTGCCTGGTGGGTCTAGAGCCTGAAAACAGTATAACTGGTTCATTCTTCCAATGGACCGCGTTGTAGTCTCTAATCTGCATTACCAGGAAATGTAGCCCCATGGGGGTCTGTCTATGCTTTCTTTTGTTCAGCTAGTTTGTGAATAAAAGCCACACTGAAGAATCCCATTCCTGGTTCTGGACATTACAGTTATTGCTTCCTGTGTTTGTATTTACTTGGGTGCCCCTGTGCAGAGTAGCCAAACCTAGGTCCCTCTGTGCCGAGTAACCTCATCCTCCCCGAACCCAGGTCCCCACCAGGTACTTCTGTCAGCTACAACAGCAGGCCACCTGTCGTTTTGGCAAAAAGGTGGGGGTAAGGGGTTACAAAAATGGAGGCACCACTGGGATTTTGTTCTGGGAGGAAGGTGCTTGGGCAAGGGGGCTAGCGTTTTGGCTATCTGGCAGTGGGTAGCCCAAAAAGCTGAAGCAATTTCCTTAGTGTATGTGTTGCTGTGTGCTGTGAATCTTGTGCTGCTGTTTAAAAATGCCAACTGTTTACCAAGGAACTGTAAAGCCAAAGAGTGTGCCCTTGTCCTGCATCAAAATAGTTTACAGCGTTTTGCCTGCTTTAAAATGAACTGTTGTGAAGAAAAGTGTGGAAGACTAGGGGTAGCAACAGGAAAATTGTGCCCTGGACATTTGAAATGCTTTTAAAATGAACTGTTGTGAAGAAAAGTGTGGAAGACTAGGGGTATCAACAGGAAAATTGTGCCCTGGACATTTGAAATGCTTTTAAAATGAATTGTTGTGAAGGAAAGTGAGGAAGGCTAGGGGTAGCAAAAGTAAAATTATGCCCTGGACGTTGGAAATGCTTCCTGAGTGAATTGAGAGACTGCAGAGTAAATGGCTATGTTAAATGGCTGAAATGGGCTCCCGCCGTGGAATCAGTTGGAAAAGAAAAAAAGTTGCATTCTGCAGTTTAAATTTGCCTGCTCGACGATCGCCATGAGGAGAAGAGCCCTCGCGAGGAAGAAGAGGCTCATTTGCATGACGTCGTGTGGTTGGTCAGGCTGCAATCAGTCCCGCCCCTCAGCCAGCTCTACAGAGACTGCCCCAGCATTCGAGAGGGAGTGAGAGTGCAGTGCGTGTACTGGCAGTGGAGGAGCATCGCGGAGTGTTCAAAGCATTGTAAACAGTATAAAAATAGACTTTATAGTTTAAAATCGGGCTCAACCCGCTAATTGATCTTCAGAATTGAAAGTTTGGTGTTTCAAATGATGATCACTAGGACTGCCCGCCCATTTGTGTACAGAGGCCTTTAAGAACTGGCTGCAGGCCGTTTTTCCCCATCGCAGCAAGCTGCTACTGATAACAGTAAGTAAACATTCATGAAACTGCTCAAACAGTGATTTTCAGCCTATGCCATATAAAATGTGTGTGCAGCAGTGTAGTCGCTTTGCAAGTAATGACTGTGGAATGTCCTGCCAGCAAGTGCAAGCCTGTTAAGCCATTGACTGTGTGCATAGAAGTGAAATTAGCTTCATTTTAAAGTCTGCAGCCAGAGAGAGACTGTGGGTTGTAGAAAAGTGCAACACTAGTAAAAGCAGGCAATCCTGTGCTAAAAACCTGAAGCTTTTAAGAGACTGTGAATAAAAGAAATGTTTCTAGCATGTGAAAAGTCCAAGGAAAATCCTGTAAATGTGTTTAAACCAGATCAGAGCAAGTTGTGCAGTTTGAGTAAAAGTTATCAGTAGCTTGTGTAAATCGGGTGCGCAGTGGCTTGACCCAGATTCTAAATGTTGATGCACAGGAGTGCTGCCGCCGCCATTACAGGGTGGGTAGTAAAGCAAACACAGCAGCAGAGGAGCCATTTTCAGCCAGAGTGTGTTCAATAAAGTGGACTCTCAGTTACAGTGAACTTTTGTTTATTTTTCTGCAGTTATGGCCTCAGGACCAGCTCGCTACATCTGGATCATGCCCGGGTTGCAACAGCAGCAGTAAATAGAGACAGAGATATTGAAAAGTGGTGCTATGGAGGGCAACTGCCTCCTGATGTGGTGATTCCCAATTATCCAGTGCGGTATGTCAAATATGCTTGAGTGCTGGAAGGGACGCCTTCATGATTCCTCACTGTGCTGGATGCCTACAAAATATGGCTTGTATAAAGAGCCTCCAATTCGTTTGGCCCCCACATGGACAAAAATTCAGGAATCTGCAGTTGGCAGCACACAGCACCAGGCGAAGCCTGTGGAGGAAGGCCCCTCGGGGGAGTGTGGCACAAAGCTAGAGGGTGCAGAGTTAGAGACAGAACCTGAAGTTGAAGTTTTGGATGCTAAATCCCAGAAGGAAAGTTCGGATAAAGCATCAATAGACCCCTGGGTGGGGGGGCCTAGCCCGAGTCTCTTAGGTGAAGATGAGATGCAGGAGGCCTTTGAATGGGAGGTGTCGGCCTCCGCGCCTAGTGATGAGTGGATAGTCTCAGGGGTGAGAATGACTGCTCACTCCTGGGCTCAGATCCTCAATGAAGAGGAAGATGAGGGGGAACCTATGTGGCCTCGTGAAAAAGGAACGGGTACACAGCCTCAAGATCTTGCCTCGGAGGAATATATGGAAGAAAGTGGTGAAGCCACTGCCCTGGCTTTACAGGAGGAAGAAGTCAGGGATCCGTTTCTAATTTCCTCAAGGATGCGAAGCTGGCAGAACCAGGACTGGCCACCCCCAAGCCAGGCCAGCAGTCTCAGATTGACCAAAGCAAGTAAAGAGGAGAGACTGGTTCGTAGAAAGGCAAATGAGATCTATGGTATGACCTTTCCTACCTTTCCTCGAAAAGTCTGGGAAGAGATTGAGAACTGCAGGAAATCCTGGATCTGGGATGAAGCAATGAAAAGTGTGCACCCTGGGGCCAACCAGCATGTAAAGAATAGACTGTTCCACGAAAAGTACTGTATACCCAGTGGAAGAGAGGCAGGACACTGTTTATGGACAGAGTGAGAATAGTGGATGGAGAGGGACGTGAAATCTCCCACTGTGTGAATTATGTGCACCCAGACGGGGTAATAAGTGAAGCCCCTGACCCCCGGTACTATTGGCCTCAGTGCAAGGACCCCAGCAAACAAGCCCGCGGCCACAAAATGGAGAGCCGAGCAGTGGTAGTCAATACACTGCCACACCAGACTGTGAAGTGCCTTATTGATCCGCCAATATAAATATCCAGGACTCAGGTGCCCCATATTCATCAGTCTACAGTGTACTGTCCTGTCCAGCAACCATCAACTGGCCCACCAGATGACTTCAGATCCAGAGAGGATACCAACCCAGCTGTATCCTGTGCATCGCCTGGTAATCGGATGACGTAGGACCAGCTGTTTTCTTTTTGTTCCTGTTCTAAGGTTCCGTCTCCAGAGATGACATCAACCCAGCTGTTCCCAGATGTGCCCTCCTGTGGTTCCCGGAAGATGTCCGCCCAGCTGTATTGGAAGAAATGCTGCCAGGGAGAGTATTCATCAGAGGTGCAGGTTGGTGCCGAGTCTCGTACTACAAGTGGCTGGTAAGTCCGAACTTTTCTATCTTTATGACATTGCAGTACACACCCTACACTAACAGACTTCAAAATGTGTGAACTGTCCTCAAAGACCTCCCCTTCGGGACTTTGGCCTTTAGAACTGTGCTTCACCGGGCTCCGGCCCAGGAGAGACTCTTTATTGGACTAGCCTTGGGCCTTGTGGTCATTAGTTGGGATCTTTAGGGCACTCCATCCCCCCAAATGTGTATTGTAAATAATGTCGTTATCTAATGTAAATACTGTTTTTCTACCTTTTTTCCTAAAAAAAATCTTTTGGGATTCTGTAGTGTTTTGATGGTAAGGGTTTAGGTAGACTGTGTATGCAGATTAGGAGCGTGTGTTTTGTCTTTCTTTTTCATACAGGTGTTCCTGGGAAGACAGAAGGGAAGACAAGAAGAGGAGGAGGGGCTCATCGGAGTTCCTCATCAGTGCTTTATTGTTTAGAAATTTAAAGTACTGTGGTGTTATTGTTATGGTTATTGCAGTATTAACCCTTTCCTTCCACAGGTGTGGTTGTGGGGGTAGGGAGGAGGTAGTAATTGGTATTTTAATGGTGTGTGGTTGCAGGTTGCTCAAGGTCAGGGAGGTCCCCGGGTTGTTTTTGTTTTTGTTTTGTAATATTATGTTAGAGGCAGATAGGTTTTCCCTAGAGGGTTAGGGGGGATAGACAGGCTGTGGTCCTCAGTGACTATGGAGACTGCAGTGCTGATCTATCAGGGCTATGCTCTGGATAGTTCTACCAGAGCCACTAGGTGTCCATAGTAAGTGGATAGATTAGAGGCTGACATGTCAGTTACAGGCCTCTAGGCCCTTAGTGTTACCTGCCTGTGCTTGCACATGGTAGGAGGGGGCCTGATCACCCCCCTCCGCAGGTAGCACATAGGGTGGGATGGCCTAAGGCCGGGTAAATAATGACTGCAGACAGTAATTTTTCTGGTCAAGGGCGAGTGTAACTCCTTGTTACCCGGGGTTACTAGAATCCCAGTAAGACCTAGTGGTAGGCAGGGAAGGCAGCCTGTGAAACTCCAGTTAAATGGGTTTCACACTGTCCCACTCTGTTCTCACTCTCAGCTGAGACTGAGGGATGACATCACCAATAGAACTTTCGCAGCTGCATAAGCCACATTGGAATCTGCAGCAGAGGGAGTTAGATAGAACGTTGGGAGTTTTCAAAGGGTAGTGTTCAGTTCCAGTTTGCCTTCAAGTAAGAAGGAGTCAGTGTCCAGTTTGTCTTGAGCAAGTAAGGTGTGCTCAAGTGGTGGAGACCACTGTTCGGGTCTCAGTGCCCCCTCCCTCCGGGGGGGGTGTAAAGATCCCCATGCAGATTCCTGGGGCAATCCCCTTAATTCTGCCAAGAGGAAGAAAGCTGCCTGTTCAGTTCAGCCTTTGCTTTGGAAAGTTGGAAGATTTGTGATTCGCCTGTGGGGCACCTGCAACTAAAGGGTGAGTGTCTGCTCTGACAAAAAGCGCAAAATGTTTTCTTCACCCTGGGACATGTGTGGGAATCTAGGAATTGAGCTACATTTTGGGAAGCATATAGGACTAGGCCAAACAAGTAGAGTAGTGTCAAATGCTAGAATGCTGTGTGATTCAAGTAATATGTAGAGGAGATGCGCCAGTTCATCTACCCTTTAATCTACATTCAGAAGTTTCAGTTTTCCAGAGAAATGGCCGGGTATGGGTTGTGGGAGCTGGAGGTGGGCAAACCCCCTGTCTTTAGTAACCAGGTCCACCTCTACGGATTTCTGTTCTGGTTGTTACTTTGCCTCATGCACTTGGCCAGTGATGGGGGAAGTACCCAGATGTGGGGTTGCAAAAGTAAAAATCTCTCTAGGAGTTGCAGACTCTAAGTGGTGTGGGGAGCCACAGCAAGTGTAAAGAAGAATTCTCTTTTTGAGATGGGGAGTCATAACAAGTAAGGAGGAAATCTCTCTAGGAGTCGCAGACTCTAAGTGGTGTGGGGAGCCACAACAAGTGTAAAGAAGAATTCTCTTTGTGAGATGGGGAGTCATAACAAGTAAGGAAGAAATATCTCTAGGAGTCACAGACTCTAAGTGGTGTGGGGAGCCACGACAGGATAATTGGTTCATTCTTCCAATGGACCGTGAATCAAGTGGACGGCGGGGGAGCCGGACCAGTCGGGCTGTGTACCCAAAGTGCGTGCAAGTCCGGGCTGAGTGCCTGGTGGGTCTAGAGCCTGAAAACAGTATAATTGGTTCATTCTTCCAATGGACCGCGTTGTAGTCTCTAATCTGCATTACCAGGAAATGTAGCCCCAAGAGGGTCCGTCTATGCTTTCTTTTGTTCAGCTAGTTTGTGAATAAAAGCCACACTGAAGAATCCCATTCCTGGTTCTGGACATTACAGTTATTGCTTCCTGTGTTCGAATTTACTTGGGTACCCCTGTGCAGAGTAGCCAAACCTAGGTCCCCCTGTGCCAAGTAACCTCATCCTCCCTGAACCCAGGTCCCCACCAGGTACTTCTGTCAGCTACAACAGCAGACCACCTGTCGTTTTGGCAAAAAGGCAGGGGTGAGGGGTTACATGTACTTGTATTTATTTTAAGACCAGTAATGTCCCATAGGTCTTTGTTATTCCATGCCCTGTGTACCAAGCACATAACGCTCCTTTTCCTCCTTGCCTCCAAGGAATACATATTCAATTCAGACAAACGAGTCTCATAATTTTTACTAGCCATATGCTGTATTGCCCTGGTAGCTCTCTTCTGTACTCTCTCCAACAATACTATATCTTGTTTTTTGTATGGTGTCCAAACCTGGGCACCGTATTCCAAGATCAGTCTAACCAGGGATGTATACAGCGGCAACATAACAGCCCTACTTCTTGCTGCTATGTGTCTAAATATGCAGTTTAGTATTCTATTTCCTTTCTGGGCTATCTTTTGGCAGTGCACTGTAAAAGACATATCACTAGACACTAAAATACCTAAATCCCTTTCCTCTTCTATTGTTTTCAAAACAGTATTTCCTAGTTTATAAGATATTCTAGGGTTTCTTTTTCCCAGATGCATAATAAAGCATTTGTCTTGGTTTAGTGTTAATCTGAATAACTTGGTCAATATCTCCATGTTATTTATTTAGCTTTTGTTAACCGGGTAGGTACACTAGACAAGTAGTATGCCTATTTTCAGGAACGACCTGGGAGAGTACAGAACATGCAAGATACATACAGGGCAACTTAGGAAATACAGCTTATTACAGGAGGTACTAACAATTGTAGTAAAACATATACACAGGCAGTATTTACATCATATAACAGTAATTGCGTAGATTGACATTGGTGACAACTGAGATTCATCAGGAAAAGAAGCATTACCCTACAGAGGCTTGAAACAGTTACACACTGATGATAATTTTAAGTGCGACCACAGGGTGGAGTGAAAAGTCCCATGGGAGGGGGCCAAGCAGACATGATCAGGTAGGGAGTTCCAGAGTCTAGGCACGTAGGCAGCAAAGTCTCGACCCCCCATGAGAGTCCGAGTGGGAGGAATTTTGAGCAGTCCAGCAGACTGTGATCTAAGCTTGTAGGACAGAGCGTCCATATTTGGGAGGAGATCCGCCAGTCCCTGAGGGGAGCCAGCGGTGATCACCTTCTTGGAGAAGCATCCAACCCCAAAGTCCAGGTATTCAGCAGGGGGCAACCAGTGAAGTCTATCATAGAGATCGCATCGATGGGTGAGTTTGGGGACAGCAAGTGCAAACCGACATATATTGTTATATGCCGTGTTCCACCGGGCAAGGTGGATTTGAGGGGACCGGGCAACAGGTGGAGTCCGTAGCTGATGGAGGAAGAAGCACACCTCTGGCAAGCACCCGAGTCTCGCCCCCTGGGGTCAGGGTTATATTTGGCCCTATAGGCCATACCCAACTTACAGTGTGTACTTCTACAGATATTGAGGATATGACTCCCATGTCAAGTTGGGGGTCAGAGTAACTCCAAGATATTTGATGGAGTTCACCGATGGCAGCAGGGATCCCCATCACAGGTTATGTGGAGCGAGGAAGATGAGGCTTTTATCTTGGCTGCGGAGCCAAAAGCATGGCTCATGCTTTTATTGGTGTTCAACACCAGCCTGTGGTGAGTAACCCAGGCCAGGACTCTTCTGAAATCATCAGTCAGGCTCTGGTTGCTAACGACATTAGGGGAATGGGCTACTAGTACCAGATCATCTTGAGTAAAGTGGCTTGGCAGTGAGAGGTCACCAGTGGCAGTTTATTGATAAAGAGCGAGAAGAGGAGGGGACCCAGCACTGATCCCTGAGGACTCCCAAAGTCATCGCCCTGGGCTCCGAGAGGACCTTGTTGAAGCAGGTACGCTGCTGCCTATCCTTCAGATAGTCCATGAACCAGTTCTGGCATGGGAGGAGAGACCAACGGCCTTAGTTGTTCTCCAAGAAGGTCATGATTAACAAGGTCAAACGCTTTATAGGTCTATAAATATTGCACCAGACAGTTTACCTTGGTCCATGGCAGATCTTATGCTGGAGGTAACTGTGATCAGTGCAGAAGTGGTGCTGTGACCCTTTGAAAGCCGTAGAGTGCTCTGAAAGCAGTTCATGGGAGTACAGATACTCCGGAGAGTTGCTCAGCCACCACCTTTCCAGAAGTTTGCTAAGGGATGGAAGGATTGCAATAGGGCGGTAGTTGTCAGGAAGCTTAGGATTGCCCTGCTTCAGAACTGGAACTATCCTTGCTTCCTTCCATATGACGGGAATAGTCCCCAGCTAAGGGATAGATTAAAGATGTGGGCAACCGGAGAGGCAATGATGGGCGCCTAGTTTGAGAAGTCATGTTCCAAGAAATCGAGACCAGGGCAGGAATACTGGACCAGGGCAGCAAGAAGTTTCTGGACTTGGAGAACTGACACAGCCCTGAGATTAAACACACCCCGGTGTTGATCCGCTTGACTCGATGAGGACGGGATCGTGGGCAAGCCCTCCTGCTCGTTGAGAGTCGGGAGGTAAGGGCCGGAGGTCCAGAAGTGACGGTTAAGGAGTCAGCTATGGTCTGGGGATTATTGCAAGAGACGCCATTTAGGACCATATCCGTGACACCCATACTGGAGGATCCACTAACTAAGGATTTAATGTTACCCAGAACCTCCTGGGGTCTCTGGCGGAGCTGAGTAGCGCAGACTTGCAGAAGTCACTTTGCTACCCTAATAGCCTTCTTACACTGATTCCTGAGGTGCCGATATCTCTGGAATTTAGAGAGATCACTGGATCCCCTGGCCTGAGCCCAGCATTGGTCTCTTTCACGCAACTTGATTAGCAGATTTCCATTCAGCCAGTAGGTGGCCGTTCCCCTCACCCTCCAGGTGATCATGGGTGCGTGCCTGTTCTGGATGTCACCAAAGGTATCGATGAAGCAGGAGGCTGCTACTGTGGTGTCAGTGGCCTCCAATACCCTGGTCCAGTCAGTAGATCTTAACTCGTCCATGAACCTCTCTGGGTCAAACCTGGAATAGTTTCTAACTCGAATAATTTTGTGAGGGATTTTAGATGTTGGCAGGGCTCAGTGGATGTTGTCGATAGTTGCCTGTAGATCAGATGAATTTTGACTGGTATTCATTTCTGCACCTATCCTACACTCATCTGCAAATTTACATAGCCAAACAGTGCTATGGTTTATTTGGAGTGATGATACATATAAATTAAATATACAGGGGCCCAGCACTGAACCCTGGGGAACCCCACTAGTCACTTCTGACTGTTCTGAAAACTCTCCTCTGATACACACTCATTGGTTCCTATTTTTTAGCCATTTTTGGACCCAGTTGATTATGGTTGGATGGATAGTTAATTTTCTCATTTGTTGTATGAGTTCTGGATGGGGAAGCTTATCAAAAGCCTTAGAGAAGTCAAGAAACAGTACATCCACAGGAGTTCCTATATCTAGTCTGTCTATCACACCATTATAGAATGCCAACATATTTGTCTGGCAAGACCTTCCTTTTACAAACCCATGTTGAGAGTGGTCTATAAGATGTTTGAAATTTAGATATTGATTGATCTCATCCTTTAATATTCCCTCCAATATTTTTGAGGGAATGGCAGTGAGACTAATGAGACAACAGTTTGTGGGGTCAGACTTGTTCCCTTTTTATGTTGGCGCGCCTGCGCAGCCAACATCGTGGGACACTGCAGCTTTGGAGGCGGGGTCGCTGTTGGGTGAATGCAGGGCATGCACCAGTAGGTGTGTCCCGCATTCCCCAATCAGCCTGCATGCCGGCACCACACCATGCATACATAATGTGGTGAGCACATCTAAGAAAAGGTCTGCTGCAATCCGAGCAAAGCTCGTCATATGCAGCGGTCCTTTCTTGCCATGCTCGCTGCCATTATGTGCATGGTTGGCAGCCGGGCGCTTATTGCCGACACTCGGGGTGCCCAACCCCCGGCCGGTAACCCCTGCTTCCTTTTTGTGCTGACGGGGAGTCACTCCCTGTCGGCATAAGCCTCCCCACTGTTGAATGCTGAGGGGTGGCTAATCCCCTCAGCTCACGCCTCCTTTCTTTGTGTGCTGACGGGTGCCCAGTCCCCGCCGGCATTACTTCCTCCTGCCCCTGTTATAGCCGACGCAGGGTGTCTAACTCTGGCCGGCTACAGACACCTCCCAAATAGTTAGGTGGCACGCTGGGAGTCCACCCAGTGTGCCAAATTTCCTGCAAAGAAAAAACTGTCCCGCGATGGGTTTTTCCACTTTCTCCATAAAATGAAAACGGTCCTCGTAGTCTTGATGCCCCTTCCCCACCCGCACTCACCCACTGCACACCCTGCCTCCCTCACCCCTCCACCTCATACTTACCTGCAGAGTCTGGCGCGACGATCTTCTGTGGAACGGAACACGTCTGCACTCTTCAAAGCCGACCACGAACTGAAGAAATGCCAGTAAGCTGTATAATGGAATGAATGGGGGGTTTTCAACTTTATTGCATATCTTGGGCATTTTTTCGAATTTTGGCCCCATATTTTCAGCATGGGGTTTTTGGGACCCCCTCTCGTGAATTCTTGCACTGTCATGGCGTTATTCGGTCACGAAAGGTGATTTCACAGTCATTGCGCAGAATCACCTTTCGGGACCGAGTAAGGAAATGATAGTGCCACTGTTTATGAGAGGGGCTCTCAAAAAGCCTATATTGCATGTTTGGTGGGAAAAATCAAAAATGATTGTTTAACGAAAAGTGAAACTACACGACGCCATAAGTTAGCGATTCGCACTATTTTCATGCCAGATTCTCAACATTGGCATTTTACCACACCTTCTTGTAAACCGTACAGCTGCCATTTTTCACATCCATGCCGAAATGTGTTTTTGCACTTCCGGCGCAGAATAGTGCGGTTGCTGTGTGAAATCACTGTTCGGGACGCATTACAAAAATGACCATGACACTGTTCATGAGCAGAGGT
Organism: Neoceratodus forsteri; assembly: GCA_016271365.2. Lineage (NCBI taxonomy): Eukaryota > Metazoa > Chordata > Ceratodontiformes > Ceratodontidae > Neoceratodus > Neoceratodus forsteri. The sequence goes on along the minus strand of CM028130.1, from coordinate 1,189,582,400 downwards.
CCTAAAATGCCTGTGTTGAAAATTTGGTGACAGTACTCCATAAAATGACTGTGTTACGAGCGTGTGTTGCGCAGTTCGCGTCTTGGCCTATGAGATTCGCAAACTTATTTTACCCACATTTTCAACAGTGCCATTGTTTACACTCTCCTAATGAACAGTACAGCTGTCATTTTTCACATCCTGGCCAAAATCTGTTTTCACAGTTCCGGCGCACAATAGCGCGGTCGCTGTGGAAAGCCGGTGTTGAGACACATTATGAAAATGGCAGTGACACTGTTCATTAGCAGATGTCCTAAAATGCTTATGTTGAAAATTTAGGGACAAAAGTCAATAAAATGAGTGTTTTACGAGTGCACGTTGCGCAGTTTGCATGCACGCTCGCGACTTTGTGAATTTTTAATACTTTCACTCCAGCTGTTCATCATTGTCATTTTTCCATACCTCCTTATGAACAGTACAGCTGGCTGAAATGTGTTTTCCCATGTCTGGTGCAGAATTGCACAGTCACTGTGTGACTCTATTCATCAGCAGAGGTCCTAAAATGCCTATGTCGAAAATTTGGTGGCGAAAGTCCAGACAATGACTGTGTTGCAAGCGTGCATTGCGCAGTTTCCACGCACCCTTGTAACTTTGTCAATCTGCAATATTTTCATGCCACATTTTCACCACTGGCATTTGTGCACACCTCATTATCAACAGTCCAGCTACCATTTTCCACAGCCTGCCCAAAATGCGTTTCCACGGCTCTGCTGCAGAGTGGTGTACTTGCTGTGCAAAATCACCTTTTGGGACACATTAACAAACTCATAGTGCTATGCCTCTCCACCTCCACCACTGCCACTGCCAGCACGACAACATTCGGCATTGACAAATGCTTGTTTGAAAATTGGAATAACTGTTGCTGATTTCCAGCAATCAACTACTTCCCGTGTCCAAGAATTTTTGAAAAATATAAGTTTGGGGTGGGGGGCTATTGTTTTTGCAAATTCTTTCAATATTCTTGGATGTAGTCCATCGGGACCCAGAGATTTGTTTGGGTCTAATTTCCATAGCCTTGTTTCGACATCAGTGGTTTTTAATACTAGTCTGCCTTTTGTATGAATGTCTTGTATTTATACTGGACGAGGGTCACTTTTTTTTATTATATACTGTTGAAAAATAATTGTTTGCTAAGTTTGCCATTTCTTTATTGTCAGAAGCAGTATCCCCATTAGTTTTTATTAGAGGTCCTGTGCTATTTAATTATCAAACACGCCTCAGTGATGCAAGCATGGTTATCTCTCAGTTTGCTTTAATCCACTCTTGGTAATTGACAGGTAACAATAATCCATGTTTAGAAATGGATTATCGCCACCTGTCAATCACAAATAATGGATCATCACATTTGGAAAAGTGTTCCTGTCTGTGGATTATTGGCCTTATCCATATAATGTTTGGAGTTTAACATTCGGAGTGTTGGAGTTTAACATTAGGAGTGCCTGCTCAACCCTGTAGTGGCACTGTCACCTGGCGGTGTAGCCAGACAATATATGGAGAATACTGGATGGGCAGCTATGCAGAACCGGTGTGTTCTGCCACAGAGAGAGATTCTGATTCCCTCTGACTTTGAGAGCGAAGCTCGAGAGGTCCATGGGAATCAGAACCCCGCAGTGGCAAAACAGACTGGTTGTGCATAGAGTTGCTCATCCTGTATGTTTTATAGTGTATAGTACTGTGTGAAAAAATGTGTTTTGTGAGTTCTTTTGCTTTCAAAATGAAACTGACTCATGCAGTCTCTAGAGGTTCTAGAATGCTGTTCTACCACAGTAGGGTAGAACAGCATTCCATGACCTTGGAACTGTAGTAGAATAGCATTTTGAAAGGGATGGAATTATATACAAAACAACGTTGCACTATGCACTATAAATGTGTACACCATGACCTTGTTTGTTGCCCTTCCTGACACTATAACCACAATTTTTACACCATGCCACTGTTCATTCCATCCCACACTTACTGTACATACCACTGCCAGAGCCTGTTATGGTGTATTGTCCCTGGGATGGAAAGGCAATCTCAGTGGCAAACCATTCTAGTTTTGACTCCCATGTTTGACATTCCAGAATGGATCACCAGCCCTGTGCTGCACTGCACGAAGCAATGGCACCCATGCAAACTCTTGCTGTCTTCCTAAAATAAAATTGTACACCATGGAGTGCATGGAATGTCTTCCTACACCCATGCTGTCACCACAGGATCCATAACTCTCAACCTCTTGCCTCACAAATCAGGGCCAAGGCTTAACACATCAGGAACAAAGACCCCAAATCAAGGACACATCTTAAAAACTGGTGCTATTAAACTCAGAAATCTGACAGAAAAAGGGGATTAGTGTAAAGATTCATTTTCTGAAGAATAACAAGCCGTGTAACTTTAATGTATTACATTATTTTGTGCTTACAATCCTCACTATTTAGTCACAAAAACACATGTGTTAGGAAGGACAGAGGAAAATCAAGGACAGTTGAGAGGTATGGGCAGATCCAAGACTGGCAGGATATATAACTGATCATTGACTAAAATGACAATCCTGTGCCGGTCAGGAGGTAGATTATGGAGAGACTTTGAGCGGACTTTGCTCGAGGCGGGAGTACTGTTCAGCCCAGTTGTTTCTGTATGCTGTAAATGTCAATATTTAACCGCAGCTCCCTCCCTCCTGAGCATGGAGCAGCTCTCCCTTGGAGCCTGTGACACACGCAGACACATAGAGGGAGTTCACTTCAACTTTCAGAACAGCAGCGGAGCGGAGAGAGAGGCAGCAGCAGCACCATGACCAGTTTATAGAGCTCACTTTTAATTACCGCCTAGCCCAGCTACAGCTTCTTCCTCGCTTTCTTCTGACCTCCAGCCGCTTGGTTCCTCCGATTCTTCATCAGTCTCCTCTACCTGCGTTGTGTTCCGTGCCTGTGTGCTGTAGCAGTCATGGCTGAGTTCCCATCCAAAGTCAGTACCCAAACCAGCTCACCCTCCTCGCAGACCGGCGTGGGCACCTTTGCTCTGGGACCCGTCTCTGCCGACGTGGGCTTTCTCCGATCCTTCGTGGGACTCCTTATGATTGTCGAGATTGTAAGTACAGGGGCTGGGGATCTGGGCGCGCCTGCTACACCTGAGCTGGAATCGCGCTATGTGTGTTTGTGTTGGCAGGTGTATCCGTTATCTGCTATTGTGTCCTCCTCTGGTTATTAAAAAAATCGATGTCTTTATAATATAATCATTAATCACTCATACATAGTTGAAAATAATAGGTATCAGTGTGTACGACCGCCCCCTCCCAGCCGTATGTAGCTAGGATCGCGCCCCCAACAGGTTATCTCGGAGTCACCTGAACTCGTCTCCGCGTGTTTGCCATCAAACTCCCGGGGTGCTTCCTGGACAGCCTTATCAGTCTGTTTACAACCATACTGCAGGTAAGAGGAGAAGGGGCGGAGGATGTCTGCGGCTTCATGTGACTCTTGTAGGTGACGCGTTCTTGGGTCACTGTATTCGATTATCAGGCGATTCATTGCACCTAGCCCTAAAATGTCACACCTACTGCAAAATACTTTGTTGCTGGTAGAACTCCAGGTCAGTGGGTTTTTGAACCAGATGCCTACTTCTTAAAGGGGCACCGTCAACCCCCTTTGGATTCAAAGTGCCTTTAGTTTAAAAACATATGGTTGGTCATGTTCTGTAGAGACTGCTGCTGTAGCTGGTAGTTTGATTCTGACCCGTTCTTCTTTTTAACAGTAAAAAAAAAACAGACTGCCTTCCATATTGCTGTTACCACAGGGAAGGTTGTGTTTCTGCAGTGCTTGATCAACTCCCACTGCATCTCTACTGGACTTGGAACATCCCCATACAATCAGTCCACTCATGATGCAGTGGGAGAAGAGGAGACTATGTTATCATGAATGGCTGCACTGTTTGGTGGTGCTCCTAATCTTCAGAAAGTATGCAATAAAAGTAGATCAAGGGATTTAAAGCAAATCAAGGTTGGGTATAATTATACCATTAGCATGCATTTCAGTTCTACAAAAGGAAGCACATAAAACAACCAGCAACATCAATGAGTTTTAGAGAAGGTAACCAGTCATAAAATGTGGGTTTTAAAGTAGAAATAATATGATGCAAAGAGGGTTGACAGTGTCCCTTTAACATTTCATCACCCTAATGTGGAACACTGTTCCTCAACATGTGGGAAGATGTGGGGTACCTCATCAAATCTTAGACAGAAGGGAAGATCAGTTCTGTCATGTCCACAATGTTTAGTATTCGCTGAGCAACATAAAAAATGAATTTTTGCTTTAAAATCTTACTGTTGAATATATGACAGCACCACTCTCCATGTGAGACAGAGTCAGGGGACCTCTGAAGGGTCAGATGAGGGAAGTCCCTAGTAATAAGGAACACCTAAGAGCTAACAATATCTCTCAACTTCTGTGCATCTTGTATTGCTACTGTATGTATTTTACACTTGAAGGATAACAGATGACAAGGTATGTAGCCATAAGGGTGTATACTGAAAAAAAAAAAATTCTTAGACAATCAGAATGCAGAGTTACTGTACAGTTATTCTGAGATAGCTGGACAGTAGACTGAATAATGGGACAGTGGCTCTGCATTCTGACTGTATAAGAACTGTAACAGGACAGTGGCTCTACAGTCTGATTAGCTACTGTGTGTGTACTTCGCCAGTCAGACAGCAAGCTCAGTTTGCCCTCCCACTTCAACACACAGCAGCCAGTCAGAGATGTCTAGCAACACTATAGTGCATTTGTGAGAAACAGTTCCTTCATTCTTACAAAAGCGCTGTAGCGCAACAAATAAATTTTGGCAGTTTTTACATTAAAAAAATTTTTTTGCAGTATAATAGCGCTAATACCAGTAGTGGTCTGGGTTTCATTGGTAATAACTAGACCAGGGGTGTTAATAAACACCTCACCTCACCTTTGTCCTCATTGTTTATTATGCCTGGTCCAGTTTTTACCTCATAAACCCAGACCATTATGGTGTAATTGCTATAATAATAATACAGGCCTCTGGTGGTGGTTAGGCATGAGGCTTAGCTGAGTGCCACAAACACCTGAGAAGAGCATTATTTCCCTCATGACTGCACACCCTAGAGTTTGTATCCCACTTATAAAATAGGGTTTTATTTGTTAAAGAATATGAAGTTCAGATGAGGTGTGTGGGTGTCAGAAAATAATCAACGGTCATTTGACATGTTTCGACCAATGAGGTCATATCATTTTCGTGTTCCATTTTACAATCAAATTTACCTCACTCTGCAAAGATTTACTGATGTTTCTCATAATGTTAGAGCTGTTTCTGGACACAAAAACTATTTACAAATTAAATTAACTTTATAGAAACATTCCTTAACATCAATCACGTGGAGCCCAATATTCTTATTTTTCTTTAAACTCAGAATGTGTTACACATTTTGGCTATTTGTTCCATATTTTGAAGACCAGTGCTATGCATTTTAAAGGTGAGAGGTTGAAAGGTATGAAGGCAGCTGCATAATTTGAATGTCTGATCGTACCAAATAGTATTCCATTTGGTACGAAATGTAAAACTCTATAATTATGAACGTGCAGTGTACTTTGTACTGCAATGTACAGCTGGCACTATTATCACAAAATTTATAGAATCAAAAGCTTATTCTGCAATGCAGGACTAACTCTCCATATTAATTTGCTGGCTGCATCGAAAATGCACTTTGCTCATGCAGGTGAACTGTGAAATCCTGATAGCAGCCACTCACACAGCTAGCAGAACAAAATTGGAGCACAGAGGCAATGCAGCAGAGGCGATGGGGCTAAAGCCCACCAATAAATTCTATTTTTTCATTCAATTAGGCCATTGTTCTTGATCAATAATGACTTTATTCTGAACTAGTCTCCCCTGCACATTAGGGTCTAGAGCCACCCCTGCAAAGTAGAAACATGCAAATGGATTTGTGCAGGTTCTGTGTCATCAAGCATGTCTTTACAGTCAGGGCAAAGATGAGACTGTGACATTCATTCTGTGAGGATATACTGGAATATCACAAAATCTTAATGAACTCAAGAGACTGCTACTTAAAAGGGAACAGTCATCATAAAGGGCCCCACACCCAAGTGTGGGACTGGTCCTAATGTGCACTTTGAGTACAAAAACACATTGGTTTACTTTCTGTTTACTGTAGTATAGTAGAATGTATCCGACTAATTTTGTTTACTTGTAGGCAGACATCTTCTGTTACTACAAATTCCAGAATCCACTGCTGCTGACATTAGAGCAGTAGGCAGCAGCAGGAGATTCAGTAGTCTGTGATGTATGTTGGAGCTTTAATAATCTCTGATCAGATATTTTCTGGTTCTACTTTCTCCAAGGACTAAGTACAGTCCTCTGTGACTGTACGTAGCCCAGGGAGGACAGCAAGACCAGCAAACAAAAGATCAGTGCTGATGTAAACTCCAACATGCACTGTAATCTATTGAATTTCCCACTGCTGTCTACTAACCTGATGTCAGCTGCAGGGGATTTTATTTATTTATTTTATTTTTATTTTATTTTATTGAAATCTAGGATTACAAATACCTTTGAGCAGGAACTGCTCGTTTACAAAGGTTCCACGTCGAAGGAATGGGGGGTATACATACATACAAAGGTCAACATAATAATACGTAGTTACACAATAACAAGAAGTAAGAGTCTGAGGCTTAGGAAATTCCAGTAAATCAAAATTTGCCAAATGTTAGGTAGCATGACATAACCAGCCAAGGGCAATCTTGGAAATAAGCACTGCAGGTGAGAGGGAAGGGGCTATGTAGGCAGGAAGGCCATTGTCGGAGGGTAGAGGGTGAGGGTAAGAGCTCTAAAGGGGAGGGAGAGGAGGGATAGAAGTCAGGAAATGCCCCAGGGAGGAAAGGGAGAGGAGGCAAAGGGGTAGGCAAGTAGAAGGGGGCAAGGCAGGGAGAGATAGCTGTTAAGACTGAAGTGGAGGGCAGTGAACGGTGGGCCCCCGATTAGGCTAGGCAGTCACAACAACTAGTTGAAATGAGATGAAGTCGGAGTTGTCTCTTAAAAGGGCCAAGAGCAGCAGCAGTAAGAGTTTCTTTGTTGAGAGTATTGTACCACTGTGGTGCTCAGTTCTGGGATTCTGGGATTTGTAGTAACAGAACACATCTGCCTGCAAGTAATCAAAATTAGTCTTATGCAATCTACTATACTGCAGTAAACAGAAAGTAAACCAAATTGTTTTTGCATACAAAGTGTGCATTTGAACCAGCCCCACACTTGGGTGTGAGGCCCTTTGTGCTGACTGTTTCCCTTTAAATACTTGAAAGGGAGATCCTTGGTCATCATGACTGTTGAGTGAATGGAAGGACACACCCAATAGGCAAAACCTCCTTCTTTTCTAACAATCTAATTAAGTTACTGCATGTAGCCATGTGTCTCAGTTGTTCATCACCCAAATTTGGGGCTCACCATCCCTCTAAATATGGTACACATCTTCATGCCATGGAGATGGAAGCCTGGGACACCATGAAAATTAATGCTTTCATGTTAAGAAAGATATTTGTTGTTCATTAAGCTACAAGGATGGATAGTAATGCCTGCTTTAATGAGGACTGGATAACAATTAGATGCTTGGTGCAGCATTAGCCACTACTGAGCAACTGAATCACAAACGTTAGTGCAAAAGAAATAATGTGACCTACAGGAATTGAACTCAGGCCCCTGAATACTGTCCTGCTGCTCTACCGCTGAGTTACAGGCTCACATGGTTGAACCTGGGGTTCCGGGACACACTTCTGTTCTCAGGTATTGCATATCCTGCAGCTGATAACAACTAGACAATTTGTGATTCAGTTGCTAAGCAGCAGCTAACACTGCACCAAACATCTAAATGTCATGTAATTGTTCTTAGGTACAGGATATGCAACACCAGAGAAAGGAAGGGAGTTTGCCCAGGAACCCCATATCCAACCATGTGAGACAATAGCTCAGTTGTAGAGCAAAAGATGGCATTCCAGAGGCCTGGGTTCAATTCCCAGTAGGTCATGTTATTTCTTTTTTCACTACTATTTGTGATAAAAAGGGAATAGAAACACTACAGCACTGTTCTCTTTTGTATCTCTCTCTCTCTCTCTCACTGTTTCTCTCTCCTTGGCCTTTAAAACCAGCCCTGTATATAGCCCCATTCACTCTATTATCCGTCTTTCAGATGAGACGTTAAACCGAGGTCCCATCTGCCTGGATTGGTGTGTAGTTCAGGTGGATGTTAAGCATCATATGCACTTATCAAAAAGTAGGGGAATTTCCCCGGTGTCCTGGCCAAATTTCCCTCATTCACAAAAAATACCACCAACAGCCTAATCTGGTTCAAGGTCAGTTGGCATTCATCTGTATCCCCCTCCCCCAGGTTGTGCCTGAAAATAGGCAGGCTTTGTCTAGTGTTCTTACCTGGTCAACAGAAACTAAATAAAATAAACAAATATTATAAATGCTATAACCATGACATCATCAGTTAGAAACACTTAGTGGATTCAGACACTGATACCACTACTGGCATGAGCTGTTACATTAATGACAGTGAAGCAGTTCCTCAATGTACTTGGTCTGCATCAAACCAGAGAGCACAGTGTGAGATGGTGACTGCCGGGATGTGAATGTTTCTGGGGCTTTCCCCTCCAAATGTGGGACAGCTGAAACATATGCAGCTGACTTGGCAGTGACATAAAAATACAGTGAGCAACTAACAACTTTTCTCACTTGACCTGCCATGAACAATATATCTATACACACACACACACACACACACACACACAGTCACATGCAGTCACACACACACTCACACACAAACTACACTACTAGGAAGTACAACTTGACTCTGATGTTGTGCAACGCTTTCAAGAAGTGGGAGCAGAATTAAATACACATATTTATATTTGGGTCAGTTGTTTGTCTTTTAGCACACTGCCAGCTGAAGCACACTATCTGTAGTAGTAGTAGTAGTAGTGTGGCAAAAACTACAGTATTGTGTGCTAGTGCCAGAACTGTCTGAATATGAAACATGAGTTGAAGTCACACCCAGATCTCTAAGAAGCAGCTCTCATACCTTTTTTTTTCTTGTTTTTTTTTCCTTTTTAATGTTTCTTAATTTACAAACAGACTTAGGTCTAAGTACATGAGTACCCAATTTCTGTGTTTTCCACCCAGGGGATGTTAGGCAGTTTCAAACATACATTTCTCTCTAGCTGACTTAGATTGTTCTTTTTTGATAGTGGATGGAGCTTCCAATGAAGGGATCACCTGATTCTGATTACTAAAATCAGGGAGTTCATCACAGGACCCAAAGTTATAGGCCTGAGTATAACACAATATAAATTTAGTGCTAGGTACATTAAAAGGTAAGATGGAAAGTTCTTTGATTCTGATATTACACAGGGAATCGCCATGGTGCCATAAGACAATGGGGAAAATGTCAGACAAGATGACTTAGGGATTAGGACCATGTGAAAAGCAAAACTTTCTAGAACTACTGGACAGAAAAAATCAGAGCTCTGATAGTAAGCTCAGGGAAAAGAGCTGGGTTTTAAGATGCAGTATAAAGCGGGAACCAGAATCCTTTCAAACCTACCTCACTTCTCTAAATACCTCCCCTTCTCTTCCCTCTGCCCTCCAGGCCCCATGTCTACCTCTTTTTCCTTTCTCCCAATCTTTCCTGGAGCTACCCTTGCTGCCTTGTGCTCTCTTCCTCTCTAGCGCTTTCTCTCTCTCTCTCTCTCTCTCTCCCCCTCCACTTAGGGGCCTAGTCTCTTTGATCTGGACTCCAGTCTCATTTACCACTCTACACTGACCATAACTGCCCCTCTCTCTTTCTCCTAAATCCTCCTTTTCAACTTGGAATTGTCCCTTGTAGCCTGAAGCTGGCAACAGTCGTCCCCATCCACAAAGAGCATGACTCCTTCTTCCCATGGAACTGCTAGCCCGTCTCCCTCCTCCTTGCCCTGGCTAGAGTGCAGCAACAACTAATACTCCTAGCTCTTCTCCTTTATTGACTCCTCCTCTTTCCTTTCTCCCTTTCAGTTTGACTTCCGCAAACATCACTGCATTGTCTCCTCCTCCTCCAGATCACTAACTCTGTGCTGAAAGCATGGACCAGGTCCAAATTACCTTGGCCACCTTCAATGACTTGGCTAAGGCGTTCAATACTGTGGCCCATCCCCTCCTTCTTGAACGGTTAGGGAGGCAGGACTCTATGAACAGATAGTCAGTTGGTTCTACTCTTACCTTTTGTACAATCATCAGTTGGCCCAGTTTGGTGATGCCTTATCCACCCTCTGTGATCAGATCTGGAGACTCGGTACTCTGTGCCCCTGATGCTTCAGTCACTGAGATTGAACTGTTGCTTCAGTGGGACTTTGGTGACATCCAGTGCTGGTTTCAATCAACCCAGCTCTCACTAAGTGCCAAAATGATTGTGTCAATGAATTCTGGCACGAAGCAGAGACAGTGATGCTTCCTCATATTAATCTCTTAATGACCTTGAATGATAGCAACCCACTCAAAGTAGCTGGACCAGAACCATAGGCTCACTACCCACATTGATGCCATGCACAAAAAAACACTGTCCTAAGCTTGCTTATTGATTTCTTTATTCATTTGTTAATTAATAAATTTATTTATTGAACTTTTGTTAAAGGGAAAGTCCCTTTAACTTTTTTTCTTTTTCCCTGTGTAGTATGTGGACATGAACAACTATTCCCTCTCTTGCATCCCCCTAATTTCATCCTAATTTAAATTTAAATGAAGTCACTTCGCTCTGTTCTGCTCTGGTATGAACGCCTGTTTTCAAAGGTCATGCAAAGGTCATGACCCCACCCATAAAGGAAACATGGGTGCTGATAATGGGTATGTGCACATCAAAGGGACTGGGAGTAAGCAAAGTGTTCCTAGCACATAAGAATTATTCAGTTGAAAAACAAAATGTCAGAAGCGCCGGCATCATTCCGTCTGCATTTTTCCAACTCCGACACACTTTAAACAGAAAACATAAGGGAGTTACCTTGAAAAGTCTGATGGCCAGCACAAGACAAGAATACAGGAACTTCAGAAGACATGCAGCAAAACTGACTGACAGCAGCACTTCTGCTGGCTTGTGCATGTACGCATCATCAACTGCCATGATGCCTTGCATGAGTGGGGTCATGACCTTTGCAATGGAGTGAAACAGATTTTCACACCAGAGCAGACCAGAAATTCGGGGGTGGGGGGAGATAAGAAAGGGAATCATTGTTCATGCCTACAAGCTACACAGATATACAGAAAACAGATTGAGGGGACATTCCCTTTAACAAGTTGGGTACACCAGACAAGTAAATGCCTATTTTCAGGTACGCTCCAGGAAAGTACAAAAGAAACAGCATTACAATTAATGAAGAATTACAGATAAAGCAAGGCCGGATAAAATTACATGTACGGTTGAGAATGGCAATCTCTTGTGCTAGGCAGACACAAATAGCAATTTGCCAGCTTAGAATGAGAACAAATACAACAGTAGACAGTAAATAATAGGCAATAATAACTGGTGACCCCCTATATCAGCTTGTTGGAGAGAGTTTTCAAAAGCTGTAATAACCTGGTGTGATGTCACACCGAGCTATTATGGCTTTTGCTGACACACTGACTCGCATGCACACACTGACTCATACTTAAGCACAGCTGAGTGAAATCATGTAAAAAAAAAAAAGTATTTTTACTAACCTATGACCCTTCAATCACAGCAGTACATATGTAAAGTACAGATATCTTTAATCCTGAATAAAGATGACTTCGGATATGCCACAGAGATTGTCAAAAGGTAGTGGTCCTTCACAAGTAGCCTAGGTGGCTAGCTCAATGCCTGACTGCATTTTAAAGTTAAACAGTTTGTGGTTGCTAGCCACTGCCAGACGTTGACTCCTCGATTTAAAAACTCAAATAATTTCACTATTTTCTGCATGAAGGGACCTAAGTAAAATGTTCAGTTGAGCTTGTTTTTTAATTATACAAATTCACAACTTCAGGGAGAGAGCATGAGCTGGTCATGGAGGGGTAACATTTTTCTTTTAAACACCAAACACCAGTTATTATAAAAAAAAAATATAAATATGTGCTTATGAGTTTGTTTTACACTCCCTGGGTGTGTGATGGCTGTATAAACCTCTCGAGCTTCACTTTCGAGGTTTATGGGTCATCATACACCTCAGGGGTGTAAAAAATCTCATAACACACAGTTACATATGCATTATTCTCTATGTAATAAGTAACAGTTTGCCAGCCTTAAATGAGAACATCATTACAACATACTTTAAGTGCTGGTTAGTTCCTGAGGTACAGGTACAAGCAG